>CM064326.1:200349359-201599359 GCA_032595735.1 Pelochelys cantorii
TATATTTCAAAGTTGCAAATGAAATTTTTCATTTTCAAAACAAGCTTAGAAGTCAAATTCTTTTACTTATCCACCATATTGTAATAGTTGTGTCAACACCTTAAACTGCAGCAAGATGCTCTTATTTTGTTTTAGATAGAATTTGTGGAAGGGCTAAATGTAACTAAACCTACTTTAAATTCAATGTATCATTAATCAAGTCATTTTACAATCTGTTAGCGTAAATCTGATTACAGAGCAGAGTGGACAGAGTCAGATTAAGATCAGGTTCTTTATTTATATTTGTATTTTCTCTACCATCTTCCATTTGTACTACCTGCAAATTATGAAGAAAGCACTTCATGCACCACTGAAATGGGCTGCAGAGAGAGAGGAGCAGTTACAATATGTTTATGGCACTTTGTTATTTATTTTCCCAAACCCCCTCCACAGGCAACACGGCCTACGGGACTAGCAGGCAGCCAGGCGCAGACTGCAGAGGCTGTCGTCCCCCACTCACCAACGGTGGCAGGAAGCAGAGTAGGGATGTTAAAATTAGATTCATCAACTAATCGAGTAGTTGATGGAATTTTCATCTACTACTTGATTAGTCAATAAGAGTGCTTGTTTCTGATTTGAAATGTAACAAGAGCCCGCCCGGCCGATGCTACATTTCAAAGGCGGAAGTGCCACACGGCCAGCAGGGCCTCTTGTGCATTTCCAAGATTTAAATGCCTCATGAAGCTTGGGGCCAGTGAGGGAACTCTGAGTCCTCCACTGGCCCCAAGCTCCATGCAGCGCCTGAGCCTTTGAAATGTACAAGAGCCCCAGCAGGGACTCTTGTACATTTCAAAGGTGGAACACAACCAGCTGTGCCCCTGCCCCCTCCCACAGAGCTGGAGCTGGGGGAAACCAGCTTTTAAGCCAGCTCCTCCTCCTCTTTTCCCCCTTTGCTGCCTCTTTCTGATAGACAGAGCAAGGGGGGAAGCCACAAGTCGACGAGTGTGTTGACTACCCGATAAACTTTTGCTTATTGGATAGTCGACTAGTCGATTAGTCCCTTACATCCCTAAAGCAGAGAGATGGTCTGGGGCCAGGAGGGCACAGGGAGGAGTCACATGGGCAGCAATCATGTGACCGGTGTCTCCTTTGTGTCCCCCTCCCCAGCATCCATGACTGCATGAGTGTTTACTGTGTGTATTTTTTAGATCAATGCATAGCCTTATTTCAACAACAGCTTTGCCTATGCACAGACTCCTGTATTATCATAATACAGATCTCATGCAGGGTATTCATTTTTCATAATAAAGCAACTCATTTTTAGTATATTTGAATTATACAAAAATAGGGTGAAAATTGGAAGAAACACAAATAATGCTTTTTAACTTTTTATATAAAAAAAATTTAAACGAAAAAAAACCACAAAGGAGCTTAGATATGTTGCACAATCATAAGGGAGGAGAACCTAGTGACACTAAGGCAAAACTCTATCCTTTAAGAATAGATATGGGACCTTTAATATTTCTCTGCAGACCACAACCCCAGTTCAAGATTTTGTCTAAGGCTGTGGTTTCCAACCAGTTCTGCTATAGTGAACTAGCCATCTCAACTGGACAAATAACTTCATAGTGGCTAGTGTGTTGGACACCACATGTTTTAAGCGCTATACAGTTTGCTTTGAATTTATTCCTTCTAGAGACAGGAAAGGCTTGATCATCCCTGCCTGGATCCAAACTTGAGCTTCCAGATCTGATGCTCAAAATACTAAGAAATATTTTGGCCACTGGCAATTCTAAATTTCACACACACCATCTGCCATACAAGCCAAGTTATATAATCTGTCAGTAATTGTTCTCTGCTTCTGCAATCCCCAGAAGCATCTCAAACATGGATCCAGATGTCTCTGTTATTGGCATTCTAAAAACTGGAAATGTTTCTCTTGTAAAGTGTTTAGCATTTTATGTCACCATGTTTTGACATGGTTCATTACGCATATCTGGAGAAGTCACATAAGTAGCTATGTATACTGCCAATGCATCACAACTTTTCACAACCCAAGTAGAGTCTTAAAATTAAAACGGCTGTCTGACAAGTTTCTAATATAACATTTTGTAGATATGGTAGGGCAGGGCACAGCAGTGAAAAGGGGCATAGAGTGAGAAGGAGAGAGGACAGAGGTGGTCAGTTGCTGGGGAAAGAAGGAGGCAGGAAGAATGACAAAAGGAGTTGTTTCACTTTGCTGCTTTATTTTATGCTTTTGTAGTCTAACGTTAATTTTGGAAAAATCCTGAGGATAAGATGACAAACCAAGGGAAGACCACGAAGAAATTAACAGGATTTTTTTAAATAGTCATCTCACACTGATCACTATTTAGGGAAGTTTACAGAATTTTGTGAAAGATTCAGATACCACAATATAAATGCTTACGCAGATGGCTATTTATATTCAGTCACAAGTTTATTAGCTCAAATTCTAGCCACCTTGCTAGTATAACTCTGAGATGCAAAAGCATGGTTGCCACATTATTAAAACGGATATTGTGAAGTGGAATGAGTCAGAGAAAAAGTGCTGTTGGGCAATATTAAGGGACTATATTTCTCTGTCTTCACATGAACTTGCTGAGCAGTCATAATCCATTAATATTTTTATTAGTCCTACGGCAATATTACTGCAGGATGCATTGACAAAACTTAGCACAGCAGAAGCTTTATATATATATATTTTTCAGGAGCAGTCAAGTTGCTAGCCTCTGATTTCTCCCTTGTCAGTTCAGTCACGCTTAGTCGGTTTCATTCCAGTTCAGATAGTAAAGAAATTCATTGTGGCCACAGAATACTTCACCTCGAGACAGCAGAGCAATGCTACTGCTTGGTGGAAGAACTAGTACATTATCACTGCATTTTTTCATTACATGTTCTAGCCATAAAATGCTGCCATTGTGTTTCTCAGAGTGCAAGGCCTATGACAGATTTCAGTAACGTGCAATTCCATAGAAACCAGCTTATTACAGGTTGAACCTCTGAAAACTGGTACGAATGCTCCTGGACCAGAGAACCCTGGAGTCTAATGGTAGGAGTGACAGCAGCCTGGCTGGGGACAGAAGGGCCAGAGCCCCACAAAAATGCTGGGGCTGGGCCGGAGAATCCCAGCAGCCCATGGCAGCACAGGGATCGGGGCCAAAGAAGCCTGGCCACCCAGGGAAGCTTGGGGCTGGAGAATCCTGACAGCCCGGAGCCAGGGAAATTTGGTCACCCAGAGCAGTGTGGGACCAGGGAAACACAGCAACATGGAGCTGGAGAATCCCAAATTTCCATGGCAGCCCAGGAACGGAGAACCCTGGCAGCCCACAGCAGCATGGGGCCAGGAGCTGGAGAATCTTATATGTGCACTTAAAGGGAAGCAAAAATAAAATTTCAGTATGAACCACAAGCCTTCGCCCTTAAAAGTAGATAAGGAAGAGATAGCAGTACTACGGTCTTTATCAGACCAAGCCAGACATGCCAGGCTCAGTCCATCAAAGTTTTAAAGAAGTCATCTTGGGAGATGCTTTGGGAAGTATGATAAACGATGGTTACCTTGACTCTCAGGAGAGATTTAAGGAACAGATGGGAAATTGTATCTTTGCTAAACATTATCCTGTATCCATACTACACTGTATGTACTTCAAAAGAATGTAAAGGAAAGTGAGGCAGCCGTGTGGAAACAGCAATCTGAAGAATTCTGCTACCTAGCATGACCTTGAAGGCTTTGTTTAGTCTAGAGTTTTGTAGCTAGAATTAAATATTTGCCAATTAATTTGAGCTGTCTAGATAGTCCATCAATGCTTGTTTCACTAGACATTTGATGTGCCCTGTAACCTAAGTTGGACTAAAAACATTTGTGTTCTAGAATAAAAGTTTGCAAATGATGATCTACACATGCCACAATCATGTTAGTTGGCTTAAATTAACTAACAGTCAATTAGTTACAATAGGACTAAACTTTCATCCAGATAATGTCGAACATTGCTATTCCTACCAAAGATGATTTGATAACCATACATTAAACTTCTTTTAATCTCACAGGCTTCAATAAGTGCAACATCCATAAAAATAAGCTTCCTAATTCAAAGGGCTCAACAATAAATTTTCTTGCTGATAATTTGGTCTCCTGATTCCAAGGACCCCGCTTCCTACAGAGGCCAAAAGAACTTCCAGGGAAAATTTTTCAGACTTCAGTGCCTTGAACATGTGTTGCGTGCTTAAGTTAGTCACTTAAGTTTGAAAATGTTGGCTTGGTGGTTTAGTTACACCATGTGAATTGTGCAGGTTGTGTCCATTAAAAAAAGGTTAGGTCAAAAGAAAATATGCTTTCCAGGATGGAATGAAACAGGTCAATCTGGAGCAACAAAAGGGATTCTCTGTTGGGCTTTTACCATGACAAAAATTTCAACAATAGGAAAGAAAGTTTTAATAATCCAACAGGGAAAATTTAAGGATACCCCATAATCAAATGTGTATTGTGGAACCTGGTTATGAAGATGACTTCTATAGTTGCTCAAACATAGGGAAGTAAATGATAACTAGTAGAAAGACTAGCATTACTTCTAGCTGCAGCTTCCACAATCTGCAAACTGACCAACACCCAGCCATCTCAGAAAGCACTAAATTTGGATACACTAGATGATCTCCCTTCTCTAATTCCACAACATACCTTGTAATGCAAACTATCAAGTAAATCTGTTAAACTTTCAAAGTGCATCATAGACACTGAAATGAATAGGAGTGAATCCTTCAGTTGACAGTATATCAACCACTTTTTTGGTGAATACTTTAATCACCAAAAAATGTATTTCAGGTCAAAGTATGTGTGAAATGATGTCAAGTTCACCAAAGAGTTTTGAGCAAACAAATATCAATGTTTCAAAAAGGTGAAAGTCACATTTCATTTTGACCTGACTTGAGGACTTTTTAAATTTTGATTGTGGGCACAGGAAAGCAAGTCTCAGTCATGCCCCCAATTCCTTAAAACTCATTAGGTTGAGAGATACCAGGTTCAATTCTCCACCTCTACCTGGAGAAGGAATTAGAATTTAGGTCTCCCACAACATAGGAGAGTATCCTAGCCCCTGGGGCAAAGGATGTGCCGGTAAGAGGCTCAATTTCTCCTGTTGAAACTACTCTACTTTTTGTTGGTAAACAATTATGTGACCACAGGACTTGAACCTGGGTCTCCCACATCCCAGATGCAAACCCTAAAACCCACAGGCTACAGAGTCTCACTTTCCCTGACCCAGTCACTGTTTATTGTCCAGTTTCTACTTCTACAAACGTGTGGATCAGCATTTATTATTGACAGACTGATTAAATGACTGCCAATTTACTGACTTCCTGTTAGTAGTCGTCATCAAGACTGCTTTTACCCATCACGTGGTTGCCAAAACACAACTTGTGTAACAACTTTGAACAAAACATGTTAAGTGATGTCTCAACAAATGGTAGGCATGCAGTTTGTCATGGCATCTTTTTCAGTTCTGCCTTTGAAACAGAATACAGTGAATACAACCCACGGAAGAAACTACTAAGTGAACAGGCTGCTATAGTGTTCTGAGACAACAGGTACTTTCCCAGTTGTCGTCAAATGTAGCTCTGCATATTCCACATTGCACAATTTATGGCGTGGGGTAAGAAAGCGACCGAGAAAAGAGAGGAAAGACTGGAACTTCTCTGTGAAGCAAAGATTAAAGCAGCACTCTTTACTACTGCTTTTTCTACATGAAATATCTAGGGGTAGCTTGGAATCCAACAAGACTTTTTAACACCAAAAGTCAAGTGACTGAGTGGGCAATTCCCATTCAACAGAGCAGACACCTGCAACCCCACAGCTCCTGACCCCGCCCCCCAAACAGTTCCACACCATCAGGCCAGAATAGACCACTGTGATCATCTATTCTGACCTTCACATTGCAGGCCACAGAACCTCATCCACCCCACACCTCTGGTAGAATTACTGAAATCCTCAAAATATGGTTTAAACACTTCAAGTTACACAGAATCCACCATTTACAATTCAGCTTGAGCCTCTGATGGTTCTGAAGCCCAAGCCAGCTTCCTCTCTCACCAGGGCTCCTCTAACACAGGTACATGCCAGATGAGATGGTAAAGAACTACTTACCAAACAAGCCACAACTGCCCAGATCCAACTTTTCTGGCTCTTTGAGAGAACATCTATTTAATTAAAACCTGTATATGCCTCTCAGAGTCTGTAGCTGCCTTAGTACTATCAAAAGCAAGAAGTCAATTTTACTAGAACCAGCAAGAGTTATCTACCCCATGTCCATAGCCAGAACATATACTAACAAAGCCTATATTATCTGTACCACACTCTGGGCTGAAGCCAGAATAACAGGATGCACAGAAGCTTGAAGCACTGGCTAATATTAGAGTGGTCTCTCTACAATCTCAGCTTTCCTTGTCCAACACACCATACCCCAAAACAGGAAGAGTAGCAACTGAAGAGATTATCAGCATCAAAAACTCTTTCTTGAGCATAGGCTCAATAGTGCTGACATTTTGCTCCACTGGGGTGGGTAGGGAGTGGAGGCCAAGAGGTTTGTGACAGCATCTACTGACAGTATTCTCCTATGAGATTATCATCCCAACTCCCCTCACCCATCTATGAGAGGGCTCTAGAATCCTGGTGAGTAAAACTCAGCTGGAGAAGAAGTTACCTTGTTTGCCACCCTGAGAGCAGACTCATGTTGGTAAGGGGAAGGAAGGCCAAGGAAGCAAGATATTCAGATGAACAGACATGCTAGATTCAGCGTGCTGTCCCCAGATCCAACTGCTGGTTGGGATTTCAAGTGATAAAATAGAAGAGATTACAACTCTTCATTGCTTTCAAAGGCACTGCATAAGGTATGAAAAAATCTTAATGCAATCACCCCCATGATTCTCTAATACTCAGATCATCTCCTTTCCCATCTACGGCATGTATACATGCAACAGCTGCTCCTCATGACAGTTATGCCACCACAGCACTTCACTGTGATAGAAAGAGGCAAACTGTGTTAGACTCTTAAGTCAGGCCCCTAACCTCCTGCTGGGGAGCAGGGTCAGGACAGTCTTGCCAGGAGGAACCAGCACAGTTCCTGGGCAGCGCGACAAGTGAAGGCGGTTAGTAGAGTGCAAAGAGCTGGGAGATGGACAGAAAAAGAGGAGGGGCTCCCCCCCACTGTCTCCCCCACATCAGGCCCCTCAAGTAATCCCCAGGTCATGGAGCTTGGGGGAGGGAGCTTCAGAAAGGGATGGAGCATGGGGGGTTGCCCCATGCACCCTTAGAGACAGCCCTAGCTGAGAGTGGGGAGTTATCTGGGCTTCTTGCCTCCCTGAGTGGAGAGCCTCCAGGCAGCTGCCTGGCTGGGATTAGAGAGCTGCCCAGCTGTGAAATTGACAAAACAGCAAACAGCAGATATAAATAACTTTGTATCACTTTAGGTACACAGACATACATGCTGTGTCTCTGGTGGGGGTGGAATTATTGCATCAGTGTAGTAGGCCACTTATATTGGCGGGACAAGGCTGTAGCATGTACACCCTCAAAAATTAGCTTGATAAAAGGCAGCTTATGTCAACTGGTGTAGCGTAGACCAGCTATCTACAGAGACTTAGTTAAACTGATCTAATTTTTTAATGTAGATCAGGTCTTACCCAATTGCAGGTCATCAGAGTATCAAGATGACCTGTCTAGTTGTATACAAGGAGATGTCAATTTAGCAGCCACTTGACAACCACTAGTAATAGCCAGAAGATATCTGCCTGTATAATACCTTCCCTACTGAGGTGTGAAACCAAATATCAGAGGGCAGCCCAATAACAGAAGCCCTGTGGACCCAACAGGAATAAAAAGATGTTACACCTCAGGAGGTGTAATCCTCACTCTAATCAATACCACCATAGCATGGGACCACATGTGCGTGAAGCCAGAAGCCCACAGGAATAGACTCCCTTGTTGATGCAAGTGTCCACAGTTTGACTTCAGAGCTCATGACCTTCTCAGCAAACCCAGCACCAGGCTGCACAAAACAAACTGTGTGCATCTCAAAACAATAGCAATAGCAGTAGCAGTGTCTATTTTGGGTCTTGCATATAGGGTTGCTGCTCAGAATGTTAAATATCAGTTAACTGAATAGCTGAGTAACCTCATAAATTCTTATTGGTTACTCAACTATTCTATAGTTCCCGGGTCAGGGCCAGAGAGTTCCAGCCCCACTCCCAAGAAGCCCCCTGCCACTCTGCGCTGCAGAGTGATGGGGGAGGAATCACTTGATGGTTATCTGTTCTGTTCATTCCCTCTAGGGCACCTGGCAATAGCCACTGTCCAAAGACAAAATACTGGGCTAGATGGGCCTTTGGTCTTACCCAGTAGGGCCATTCTTATGGGCATGGGGGAGGAGGACCATGCTAGAACATGCAACAGAACTTAGACAGGTGTACCAGAAGACAAGGGAGTTGGACAGTTATTCTGGTCCCACACCATGAACATGCTGCTTTTACAATGAGCTGCTTTATTTGCAACAGCCTCACTACTACCCGCAAACTCGATGCGGACACCTCTCTGGAGTCTGAGTCCAGGAAAAAGTCAATTACTTGGAGTTGGTTAATGCACTGGGGGATCTGTTGTAATTCAAGTGAGCAGGTCATCAATCCAAATTAATCCCCCTCTAGCTGGTAGCAGTTTGACATTCTAAGTTCTCACAGAGCAAGTGCCACATTCCTGTCACAGCAGGTCTCATTTTAGTGTTGCTGTGTTTCAGGGCAGGGGAAAACTCTGCATGAAGTTCCTGAAAAATGACCTTCTGCTTTCAAAAATTTAGCAGCCATTGATCTTCACCCATAACTGCATAACCAAGCGATCCTACCAGCAAGTGCTTGTTTTCTGGGACCAAAAATGAAGCTGCACTACATCCAGAGACTGTGTGACTGCCTTACTCTCCCAGGTGCTTATACTGTCACCAACATAGCACTCTCGCAAGGATCTCTTATCCCTGCTGCTGCCATCCCTAAACAGATGCTTCCTCTAGGGCACCCTTATTACTACCACACATGGAGAATTCCCAGCTGCATTTTTCTGGCCAAAGCAGGCAAGAAACCCCTAATTAGCGCCACGCTTCTTCTTCCTTTCTCCTTACACTTCCTAGTTAGCCATATCTGTTCTGCCTCCCAGACAGCCTGCCATGTTTCCTCTGTCCCACATCCATGTGTCCTAATCTGAGTCACATATCTTTACTTGCAATAAGAGGGGTCTCAACCAAGTAGGCTCATAGGGGTGGGAGGGGGGGGTGCGCAGATGTGTTTGCAGATTCCATTCACAGAGGAGTGATTAAATTGGACACTTTTAGGAAGCCACTTGAGTTTGTATCTCAACTGACAAAACTCAATAAAAAAAACCCCAGGATCTTTACTGAGTAGGATGATAATTTCAGTTAACAGCCAACAATTTGTCCAAGTAGTTCTACAGCTGGTAGTTAGAAAACTGGAAGACTTAACAGCAGATAATTCTAACCCAAAATAATTAACAGCACTGGGTTCTGAGGCAGCACCAGAGAATATCAAACCAACTTAACAGCTTTCTTTGAGAGGTTAAGAAGCATTGTCGATAAGGGGGAAGCAATAGACAAGACAGACCCAGACTTTAGTAAGCATTTGATAGTCTCACATGACCTTATCAATAAACTAGGCAAATACAACGTAAACAGGGCTACAATAAGGTGGGTGCATAACTAATTGGGTTGTGCCCATGAAAGCTCATGATACCATCTACATATTTTGTTAGTCTCAAAGGTGCTGCTAGAGTATTAATTGTTTAAGTTTTTCCAGTTACAGACTAACACAGCTACTCCCTTGGAGCTGGTTGGATAACCATTCTCAGAGAGTAGTTATTAATGGTTCAGTGTCATGCTGGAAGGGTATAACAAGTGGGTTTCCACAGGAATCAGTTCTGTTCAATATCTTTGTCAATTATTTTGATAAATGGCATCAAGCAGGGGTGGACAGTAATTTTTTGTCGGGGGGCCACTTCAGAAATTTTTGAAGTGGCCCCGGGCCGCACCGGAAGGGGCAGGGCCTCAAGCAGAAGGGCAGGGCCAGGATATTTCCCTGCTTCCACACCCACAGACCCTGATTGCTCTGGAGGTGGGGGAGTGTGTGAAGTCTTTGCCAACAGTTTCCCCCTAGGTGCCCATGCCCCTGGCGGTGGGAGGAGACTTCGTGCACCCCACTCTCTGCTCCCAGGCCAATCAGGACTTGGGGGCAGGGGAGCGCAAAGTCTCCTTCCGCCCTGCCATGAGTGCATAGCGCTTCTAAGCGCCATGAGCTCCTGGCAGGGCGGAGGAAACTGTTGTGTGCTTCCCCCCAGCCCCAGGCCATAATTGGCCTGGGGAGCAGCAGGGCCTCGAAGGGCCGGATCAACGCACTTGGCGGGCTGGATCTGGTCTGTGGAGGCCGTTTTGCCCACCCCTAGCAGAGAGAACAGTTTGCAGATGATACCAAACTGAGAGGGGTTGCAAGTGCTTTGGAGGATAGGGTCATAATTCAAAAGGATGTGGAGAAATTGGAGAAATGCTCTGAGGATGGAGTTCAATAAGTTCCACTTAGAAAGGAACAATCAGTTTCACACATTGTGACAGAAACCCCCCTACCCACCATGCTTTGTGCCCATAAGACAATTTCACAAATATGCACAACTCGAAGATGCTTCGAACAATATACCTCATGTAACCTATCAATTTTCATGTCAGAATCTGCTGGATCTGTTTCTCTGGTTTTGGTGTATGCATCACTCTTGTACGTAAAGTTAGAGATATGGGGTGGGAAATGGCTTATGGCTTTAAATGTGCAAATGAAAGCCATCAAGAGTGTTTTCAATGCTCAGACATTTCAATGTCTACTCTAGGTGATTACCTGTAAACAGCCACTTTTGTCCTTTAAGTCTAAGCAGTGGTTGGTCTTAGGAAGACATCTGACTACTCTAACTGGTAGGGTCTAACCAGGTAATTTTCCATGGAAGGTGGAATATAGAAACAAAGAATTCCTGCCCAAAAGAAAGTTTATTTAGGATGCAAAGTTTTCAGGCTCTTTGTCTTTGGATGGCAGGAAACACCCAAAAGGAACCAGACACTCCAGGGAAAAAAGGATCTTCCCTGGCTTGGGGTTTTAGCCTAAATCAGAATAGTTTTACGGTAAGCTTAAAATAAGCTCTAGTGCAGGGGTTCCCAACCTTTTTCAGTCCCCGTACCCCCTTGGCTTTTAGTAAGCCCTCCTGTACCCTCTATTCAACATGAAAGGAAATAAATTCTAGACTCTAGAATCCATAACTTTTTTCACTAACGCTACTACTTTTGGAACATTTCTATGAGGATAATCGAGTTATTTACCAAATATTCCACGTACCCCCTTGACAAGCTTCTCGTACCCCAGGTTGGGAACCCCTGCTCTAGTGTGTTAGAACTAGCTATGCGTTTTCTTTTATTTTAAATCTGTTATTTACTTTGCTCTATTCTCACTTGCAACCACTTAAATCCCCCGTTTGTATTTAATAAAAATTACTTTTATTTACTATCAGGCCCAATGTAAAATAACTGTTACCTGGGGGAGCAGTGTGAACATCCTCTTCATTGTTAAAGGGGGCATGCCTGAATGGTTTATTTGGGGGGTTGGTTTCCTGGACGTTGTGCCTGAAACTGCATTCTCCTCATACCTGAAAGGATTCAGTGTCTGCATTGCTCTTTGAGGAGGGTGGAGGGGAGGTGGTGATCTCAGCTCTGTGCTTTGGCTGGGGAAGACCAGGAGATCTGGCCCAGCAGGACAGGGTGGTGAGAAGCCCCAGACAGCAAGGAGGCAAGTGTCAGTGACTGTGTCAGCATACTGGAAAGGAGGCCCAAGGGGTCTTCTGTGACCGCACCCAGTCACACACACATACAAAATGGGAAGTGACTGGCTAGGAAGGAGTACTGTAGAAAGGGATCTAGGGGTCATAGTGGAGCACAAGCTAAGTATGAGTCAGTGTTGCACTGTTGCAAAAAAAAGCAAACATCATTCTGGGATGCCTTAACAGGAGTGCTGTAAGCAAGACACGAGAAGTCATTCTTCCCCTCTCTGCTGATTAGGCCTCAACAGGGGTATTGTGTCTACATCTGGGCACTACATTTCAGGAAAGATGTATAGAAACTGGAGAAGGTCCAGAGAAGAAAAATAATTAAACGTCTAGAAAACATGACCTATGAGGGAAGATGAAAAAACTGGGCTTATTTAGTCTGGAAAAGAAATGACAGTGGGGACAGGATAGCAGCTTTCAAGTATACAAAGAGGAAGGAGAAAAATTATTCTCCTTAACCTCTGAGGTAAATCAAGCAGCAATGGGCTTACATTGCAGCAACGGGGGTTGAGGTTGGACATTAGGGAAAACTCCCTGTCAGGGTAGTTAAACACTGGAATAAATTGCCGAGGGAGGTTGTGGAATATCCATCATTGGAGATTTTTAAGAACAGGTTAGACAGACATCTGTCAAAATGATCTAGCTCAGGGCTGGGCAAGATGCTCTCTTGCTCTAGCACTTTGATCCGGCAGCTCCTGGCTCTACTGCTAACGTGTTGCCTGGGAGCTGACCGGAAGGCGTGAGCCCTTTCAATTGCTTTAAATAGAAGCAATTTGAAAGGGCTCGCAGGTCCCAGCTCCGCTGCTAACATGTTGCCTGGGAGCCACCAGGGAGGCACAGGCCCTTTCAATTCCTGCAATTTAAAGGGCTCGCTCCTTCCAGACAGCTGCTAGGCAACATGGTAGCAGCTTCCTGGCAGGCGCAAACCTTTAAATTGCTATTTAAAGAGCTTGTAGCTCCTGGAGCTAGAGCCAGGAGCCTTTTAAATAGCAGCAATTGAAAGGGCTCCTGGCCTGCGGCCACCCTGCCACTCCCCCGCCCCAAGGCCAAACAAGACCTGGGGATGGGTGAGTGCGTGAAGTCTCCTACCCCCACCAGCTGCATGTGGCACCAGGGGGAACGGCCAGCTGTTCAAGACAGCTGGCAGTTCTCTCTAGGTGCTGCATGCCCATGGCAGGGCAGGGGCTGGGAGGAGGGGGAGGCTTAGACTTCATGTGCTCCCACATCCCCAAGCCAATCAAGATCTGCAGGTGATGAAGTCTCCTGGCCCTGCCTCTTCTGCCCAAGGCCCTGACCCTTTCAGGGTGGCCCACAACCTCTTCAGAAATTTGTGAAGTGGCTCCCCTTCAAAAATTATTGCCCATCCCTTATCTAGATGGTGCTTGGTCCTGCCATCAGGGCAGGGGACTGAAATGGACGACGCCTCGAGATTTCTTTCAGTTCTAATATTCTATGAATACAGGCAAAAATCTAGTTTCTTCACATGTAAGAGTCTAAGCATAGCTGTCTGCCACCTTCTGGAGTTGATGTGAAAGTGCACGTATGACACTGACCTTTTTTGACTGGATACAAAAAGCCACCTGTAGTAGCTTTCAAAATACATGAGGTTTTTGGTAAACAATTTACCTTCCCAAAAAATCATGGTAGAATTGAATACAAATGTTTTTGCAGAAAAAAAGATCAAAACTAGAGTAGCCTGATCCAGAACGCTGTGACTTTTTTTAAGAGGAGGAGACTCAGACAATACAGTTTTGAGACACTAATACAAAACAAGGCACAAAACAGAGGCACAATTCTCTTAATGCATGTCTAGCACTGAGTACAGGGATGGCTGCTTAATCAATTGTGACTTTTCTTCTCACTGGAAAAGTTAACAGCCCATGCAAACAGACAGCTGAGGAAAAGTGTCCAGGAAATGGAAATTTATGATGGATAGATCAACAATGGATGGAGAAAAGGCAATTTGAATTAAACAGAATGACCTTTTCATAACATATCCATAAGCTGGATTCAGTAAAGAAATGCTGAAAGACTGAAGATACCTGCACGGATGAACTGAACACATGGGCGGTGGAGGAAGATGGGGATGATTTTCAATTGTTACTGTTTTCTTGACATGATCTTGACTAATATCTTCATACATGTGGTCCACTGTTAAAGGCTGCCGTTGCTGAAAAGAAATATGTAGCAGTCAAAGTATCACACAGATGGAATCATTGCTCCTACTCAAAGTTTAATAGCACTAAAGTATCATTTTACAGGCATATAGGCTCTCTCTACCATATGGACCCCAAAGCACTTTATAACTAGATATACAGCACCAAAGTGGCAAGCCACCATAGGGACAATGAGAGAGAAAGAGGATCTTAATGACAAGGCAAACCTTTAGTCTTATGAAAAATGCTACAGGATCCATAGGATCCACTCAGAGCAGATGTAATACTGCACTGCACTTTATTGATAATGCACTGGGGGAGCTGGGAGCTGACCTTGTGGTTCCAGAAATCTAGATATTTCGAGACTTGAGACTTAGGATTACTAGACAGACTTACAAGATGCCATAGCCTTAAGAGGAAGAATGCTTTCCTATTCAACTGTCCTGCTGCCTGTATATACTTGGTTTACTCTTTCTTGCTTTACTGATAGCAGGCTTATTGGTTTTCATTCTTGTTTACTCTGAAGAGTGAACAGCTCAGAGAAATAGAATCTTTTCTTGCATGTGCATCCTCACAACTGGTTACCGAGATCTAATTACACAACCACACAAGGTGTGGTGAGCTTGCTTTTACTTCTTCTCACAGGCCCAGTAAATCCTGGTTGAACCTTGGCTTTATATTGATCTCCTCACTTCTTCCCTTAAACATGTAATCAAGGACCAACAAATTGCTCTTACTGATCCTCCCAAATCCAGCTGAACCTCCCAAATCTGGGACTCTCTGGTCCAGCAACATCTGTGGTCTGGCAGGGACACGGATGTTGCTGTACGAGAGTCTCGTAGGAGGCGGGAGCCATGTAGGGGTTGGGGAGCCCTGGTTGGACCGGGAGGCATCTGGGGAGTCCCCGGCTTTAGCGGGGCCAGGCGGGCAGCCCCAGCCAGGAATCCCAGCAAACCTGCTGTGGCAGGGGAGCCGGGGTGACCAGGCAGCCTCTGCTGGGGAACTTCCTGGCTGAAACGGGGCTGGCAGAGGGCAGCCAGAATCCCCAGCAGCAGTGAGGTCAGTCGTAGCAGCGGTGCGGGTGACCAGGTGCTCTGGCTGGGGAACCCCAGCAGCAGCAGGGCCGGCAGTGGCTGGGTGGCCCCAGCCAGGAACCCTGGGGAACACCATGTGGCAGCAGGGCTGACAGTGACCAAGTGGCTCCCACGAGAAACCATGGGACATCCTGGGGCAGCAGGCGGGCAGCTGAGTTGAGAGCCGTGCTGGGGATATTAGGGGGGCCAGCAGCAAGGCAGGGAGCCCCAAGGAGAAGAGCTTGGGAGTGGGCAACATGCAGGGGAGCACCGACCTCCCCTGGTCCAGCAAACTCCCTGGTCCAGGACAACTCAGGTCCCGAGGGTGCTGGACCAGTGAGGTCCAATCTGTACCTTAACACATGAGTTAAAACTGGGCGGGGGGGGAGGAAAGGAACCACAGCTATACCTCATCATATCCAAATAACCACAGCCTTGGAGTCTGGTAGTATTTGTCATAAGTGATATAGAGGTCATAAGTTCTGGTCTGCAGGATGGCATCTTCTCCTCCGACGTCAGCTTTAGGTTTGCTAGCTTCTGCTATTTTTCTTGTGTCAAGAGTTGCCTGAGGGTCAAGATTTAAGATAAAGAATAAAGTCAACAACAATAAAACAAATATTTATTCACCTTTGCCCCATACTTAAAAAGGCGTCTGAACACCATGGTAACTGACATTCAAAGTACAATATTCATTTATAATAAGGAACAGTGCTTTTTAAAGTTTCTTAGCAAATGCATTAAAAAAAAAAAAAAAAGAGAAAAGCACATTAGCTATGATGTAAAAGAGGTAGAAAACAGTTTACTCACATCATCTGCCTCCAACAGACCACTCTCTTCATATTCTGAAAGAAAAGAACGTATACTAGTACATGCCAAACTTGTAATTAGTAAGCAGAAGCCTAAATATGTGCCACCAAGAGTGCTTCCTTAAGATCTGCAATAAACTTGCATACATGCTTTATACAAGTAGACTTCCTAATTTTCCCACGCCATTCAACTATAACTAGACTCTAATCCTGTAAATCTGACAGATCAGCTACTACGTGGCTCCACTAGACATTCATTATGGAAGCTTCTAGGAAGTCAGCATCTCTCACGGGGTGGGTTTCAGAAACTGAAGTTTGTGTACTGAACAGTCACAATGAGCTGGCAGGCCAGACCTGCCTAGTCTGCTACCTATTGGTCTGATTTTCCAGTCACTGACACTTACGCATTCCAGTGAAGTTAATGGAGTTGTTGTGGTGTAAATTAGCATGAGAAGAGAATCAGGTCCAACACAGGCCTGTAAATAGGCATTACACAGGAACAAGCAGTAGTGCTTTCCTAAATGTGTGCTGCACTGATTACATGGCTGATATAAAGTGCATCATATCCAACGTAAAGGAAAATACCTTCCATGTCAGCTGCTTCTCCTTCACCATCTTCATCATCCTCACAGGAGTCTGGATGTTCTGGTAGTTTTACACTCTCCTTTTAAGTTAAATTGAAAGCAAGTGAGACCAATGCTTTAAAGAGACTGGGGTTTAAGAGATGTGCTATGCACTCCATCTGCCTTGAAAGTATTTACAAATGAGTATTTTCCATTTATTCCTATGAATCCAAACATCATAAATAAGAAAACTAATACTCACATTATTAGATACTACATTGTCAAGCATTTAAAGGTTTTTGTGCATTAAAAATCTCCTGAAAGTTATGAGATTCTGTATTTGTTTCCAGATCAGCTTTGCTTAGGCTTAAAGTCAAAGGATGATTTTTCTAACTGTCCATGTTGTGAATTCTGCTCTGAAAACACATCTAATCCTATATCAACACCAAGACAGACACACTGCCATCAGAGTGTAGCTCGTGAGCCTATTGTTACCCAAGGTAGAACTCAAGCCAGCTGTGTGGCTCCACCCTATATTCTTCATAGAAGTATTATTCCAATACGAATGTGTAACAAAGATCAATTTTAGGCAAGACAGGTAATGTGAGATGGTATTCTGTAAATCTTTATTTACAGATTTATTCTATATAATCTTTCCAATATGATTATCCTATTTGTATGCATGTATCTTTTTTGTATCAAAAGTTAAGATACAATTACAACTGTGGCCACTTGGGGAACACCCACCATACAGAATGCAACCAGCCTGGATGGGCCATTAGGGAGAATAATATGACTATGAAGATGCTAATTTCCCATCTTCCTGAGAAATTTCCTGTGATGCTGCTATGACGCTGCAAATTCAGGTAATCATGTCATCTGGTACTGAACTTCCATTTTGGGCTTACAGTGTTTTTTCATTAAGAAGGGGTGCGAGGGGTCAAACTGGGAAAAGGAGGATTGTACATCTTATGTAAGGCTGGAGAATTAATTTATCTTGGCTCATTTTGCTTGAATGGAGAATCAGGGATACATCTAAGAAACAGACAAAAAAGGAGGAAGAGGCAAAAGATTGGACCAAGGTTGGAAATAGCACCTAACCTGGATTTTAAGCCACAAACAAGAGCAGTTTGTCCTCAAGAAATTCTGTAACCTGTCTCAAACGTTTTGGATGAGAAATTACTATTTGTAGCCAATTTATTTAGTGTATTAAGCTTAGTTCTATATTTATTTGATCAGTGATCCGTTTGCTATCCCCTATGACCACTTAAAATCTACCTTTTGTAGTTCATAACTGGGAAGGAGGGGCAAAATGCTATCGATATCTTCCTCCATTATTAAGAGAGGGGGTGAATTAGGGATGTAATAATGTGGTCAATCAATTCACTGATAAGCAAAAGCTTATTGGTTATTGCTATAGATTACATCCATTTCCTGCTCTCCCTGCACCGGTAAATTTTTTAGCAGGCTGGCCAGCAACCCAGCTCAGTTCTGGCTTGCACCAGGTCCAGGACCTACCTCCGGTACAGCTCTACATTTAAAGTGTTTTAGGAGCCAGGCGGGCAGGTAGCCTGGCTCAGTTCTGGCTCTGGGAGTTCAGCTTCCCCCCGCCCCCCTACTCCAAACAGGGGCTGCTGCCACCCCGCGATGCTGTCTCTGTATCAGCGAGGGGAGCTGGTTTTTAAACTGGCTCCCTTCATGGACCGGCTCCCACCTGGCACCCCACGCTGCTGCCTCTGATACAGAGGCAGCGGAGTGGCAGGGGCTTCTTGGTAGTGGGGCCGGAGCGCACTGGCTGCCCACCCCGCACCCAGGGATTATAGAATAGTCATGTAACCAATAAGAATTCATGAAGTTAAATCGACTACTCAATTAACCAATAGATTTCTGTGTAGCACTCCAGAGGGCGTGTGCATGAGTGCTGGGCAATTCTCTAGCTTTGTTGGTGTCATTTTCCAGCTAAGTGTGTCCCTATCTCTGTGTGCGCACAGCAGGACAGGGTGAAGAAGCCCAGGCTGGTGGAATGGTGGGCTCACTGGAATCCCACTACATCAGGTAGTACCCCAGCAAGGGGTAGGGGAAACCCATCACGACAGCTATGCCACAGCTACACCACAAAGACAATAGAGCTAACTGGAATAAGAAGTTGTCAGCAAAGAAGTGTGACTTGGAGACGTAAGGAGCTGGTACATTGAGCAAGGCAATTTAAAGGAATCAAGTACAACTTACCACTAAATATCTGGTTTAAAGCCTGCCAGTGCCATGCAACAGTCACTGGTGCAATAATTCCACACTTGTTTTTTAAATCCATGCAAGATTTGCAGCTTGTTTGAGACTGAGCCATAATGTGATAAAAACAACAAGTGATTCTATGGCACTTTAGAGGCTAACAAATACATAGGATCATGAGCTTTCATGAGTAAAACCCAATTAATCAGATGAGTTGGAGTGGAAATAACAGAATCCAAGGAATATATAACAGCAAAAGCAGTTATCTGTCAATTGCTGGATCTGTGTTAAGCAGGCTGAATGTGTCCCATTCATAGCTTTTGATGAGAAAATGCAAGTGTCAAAGGCAGGGGAACTGGCTTTGCAATGCATTAACCAATTAATATCTTTACTCAAGCCCAGGTTGACAGTGTCAAATTTGTAAATGAATTCTAGTTTAGCAGTCTCTCTCTGTAATTGGGTGGAAAAATTCCTTTGTAAAAGAATGGCTACTTTTAAATCCATTATTGAACGTCCAGAGAGTTTAATCTGATAAATCAGATACACAAGACTGAAAAGAGGTATCCTGTGTGTCAATGGCCAATATTCCTTTCCATATTAAATAGGTTCTAATGTTAAAGGCTGCTAAGTACATAATATAAGCTCATAGAACAAGCTTGCAAGTACAGATACACAGTACAACCTAAGTATATAATAAGATGGCATATTTGCACAAAGTAAGTTGTGAAGTGCTTTGGGAATACAGTACCTATATATGGAAGACAACATAAAAGCAAATATTGTTCTGTTACATAGGAACACAAAGATTTGCCATGTTGGACTGGGCCACACCCCCATCAAGCCAAGTATCCTGCAAAAAGTAGATTTTTTTGTGTTTGATTAAGGCAAAACCCTCTCTAGATAAGACATGTGTAAAGCCAATTACACAATGCAACAGGTACAGTGAAGGTCCTTTATATTCTGAAACAGATGACAAGCATGCCAAGTGTTTCTTCTTTTATTTCTGCTTGAAAAATGTGCATTTGCCCTGGACCCCATAAACACAGTAAAATTATTGTTTGTTGTACAAGACAATTTTGTTGGCCTGTTAGATCTGTAAGCATCATGACGAATCACTGAATTAAAGTTATGTGGCATCCTTACCAATTTTCTTCTTCCTCACTTCACACACCAGATTTATACTGTTTTAAGATTCAAAGCTGCTGCACAGAGGTACAGCTCCATTTCAGTCAGGTTCCTTTTTAAGAGACATTTTAGATTTCTATAGAGGTCTTTCATCCAATAATGCCTTTAAAACATACATATTATGGTTGAAAATGGAAAGGTGCATGCTATCTTAAGTGCCCCTTCCAGCTATTCTCAGCTTCCTCTAAGGCTGAAGTTTTCTAGGTTTCATCTCTGCCGTATGACGACTTGAGAAGTATGGTGGCAGTTAATAAAAAATGAACTAAAAAGAATGTAGCTATTATAGTGTCTCAGCAACTGCAGATAAAAGTTTGGCAGGACATGCGACTGTTCAAATCAATATGTATCTTCTCTAGACTACCTAAAGGCATCAGAGTTTAAAAAACTATATAAAACCTGTTGAGTAAGCCCCATTTTACCATAAAATAGGACTTATTTTCTTACTCTAACAATCTGTCAGCATCCTAATAGCTGTGCACATTTTCAGCTCAAAGTTGAATAAAATGAGTTTATAGTTGCATGTGGAATATTAATGAACGTGTATATGCAACTGAAATATCCCAGATTAACTGTGACTCATTCCATGATAATGGGAAGGGATCAATGTTCCCTCTATTTTTTCCCATCCATGTACAGAATGAATTTTGCTATGTGCACCAATATGGCAGTGACATGTGTCAAGGGTGGTGTTGAGGGGTCTGGACTGTGGGAGGGGGCTCTGAGCTGGGGTGCAGGGAGAATGAGGGCTCTGGGTTGGAACCAGCAATGAGGGCTTTGGAGTTTGGCTACCCTGGGGTTGTGACAGAGAGAGGACCTCCCATCCCAGCCCTCGCTTCCCCACAGCAGTACCTGGGCTGGGGAAGAGGATCTCTCCCCACTGCACTACAGCCCTAGGGCAGAGGGAGGTAAATGTGCAACCACTCAAGATACCATCAGGGGCTGCGCAGGTGTGCACCTTAGAGGAAACTTAGAAAGGGATACATGCTTACACTAATATTATAGTGGGTTCACTAATGCAGTTCATAGTTCACACCACCTTCACATATGCCCTAACCTTTATACTGATTTTTCATATACAGAATTAGCCTGAACACATAGGGACACTATAACAGACAACTATTTTACTTCAGCCTTCCAGTACAATATTCACAGCCTAACAAATACCTTGCTTTCCAGTGTGATCTCCTTAACTGCTTCTGTCACGCCTCCAATACCTGTTGATTGAACATCAACACTGAATATAGTCCAAATTAGAAGAGCCTATTTCTTTTTGCCAGAATGGTATAAATGGCTCAGAAAGCAGCATTTTAAGAACTAGGAGGATACATGTTATACAGTGCTGGAAAAAGACTCTCTCCCGAGTAGGTTATGTAGGCTACTAAAGTCTACGCTGTGTGATTAGTTGGATGAGACAAGAGTTCCGATACAGGAGTTCCTGAACAAGTGATGCGTTGGGGACATAATTTAACTGATGACAGAAAGCTTTTACCACTGCAAGAGATTTAGACTAGCAGGAACACTGTGCTATTCAATAACACTACTTTACTCATAGTAACATCAAGCATGTGAAAGCAAGGTGCACTCCAAGAGTAATCATTTGGGTATGTGGAAAGAACTACTATGCAATCAAAGCATCCTGTCTATGTAGCAGCCTTGTTCAACTACAAGCATCATGCTTTCTTAGCCAAATGTTATTTTTAATAGTGCCATAAATGCACAAAATAATTCAATACTGACATGCCCCTGTTCCAAGGAGCTTACATTTTAAAGTAGCAGCTTGCTGCTGTCAATTAATTAGCATGAGGAGATAACCTAATACTCTGGCTACAGTAAAAAGCTTTGCACTGATGTAAACTAATGTAGCCACTCAAAGCCGACAGGAGTGAATTCTTCCATTGGCTGTGAGCAGTGGTAACTATATCGGTGGAGAGATGCTCCACACTCTTAAGAGTTATTCTCGAAAACACTTATCTTGGAATTCAAAGCCTGCCTTCTCAGGCTGTGCTAAAACAATCATCAACTCTCAAAATCAGAATGAAAGGAGTATGCTATGGAAGATTTTGCTAGGCACTTTAGAATTAGGTTGATTACATGGTACAATCAAGTAAATAGTTATTTTTAGTTCTTGAGTTTTCCCCTCATGGTGACAAAGGCCCCACTTCCCAGAGAAGTCTTTCTTTGACCAAAACTTTCAGATTTATGTAAAGTAATAAGCTCTACAGACTTCCTGCCTATAAGACAATGAATGCTTTACAATCAATTTTCTGTAGTTAATTATGGTTTTATCATCCCAATTTACATAAGGGCCCTTAGGTATCAAAGACACAGGTAACATCTAATAGCAACACTGACCCTTTTGACCTCTTGTCTCAACAGCTCATGTAAAGTGGGACAATAGGAGTTATGTCAATGCTACACTAAGAGAGAAAATCAACCTAAGATACGCAACTCCAGCTACAAGAATAGCAGAGTTGAAGTCAATGTACCTGAGGTCAAATTTCTGTGGCATCTCCACTGCAAGAGGTCCACAGGAGAAACTCTCCCATTGTCTTCCCTTACTCCTTGTGACCTGGTAGAGTACTGGAGTTGAAAGGGGCACCATCAGCAGTTGATTTAGCAGGTCCTTACTTGCCCCGCTAAATTGAACCCCAGAATATCAACTTACTGGGAGATTGACACTCCATAAATTGGAGACAAAACCCTAGAGTTTTAACTGTAGCACATCTCAAACTCACTGACAAGAGGGATCATTATGCCATTATTCTCCAAATAAGTGGAAGGGAATGGTGCTTTTATTTCTCTCAATCTCTCTTTAGTTACAAGTTTTGTTCCTTGCATGTGGGATATTTTGCTTACCAGATATAATAATATGCATCTCTATAGTGCATCTCAAAGGACTTAAATTATTAAGCACCCACACCTTTGGAAATACTACCTCATTTCACATACAGAAGCAGGCTCAGAGAGGTTAAGCAACTTGCTAGTGTGTGTCTCTCTCTCTCTCTCTCTCTCTAACTCTAAACAGGAACGGAACTGTAACTCAGGTCTCTCAGACTAGCTATTAAGACACATCACATACAAGAAAGTTAATTTTAAAATTGAAATGTCTAATAAGAGTCTAAGTCTTTTATAATAGTTAGAAGTGACAAATATAAAAACAAGAATTCAAATACCTGCATGGTGAAACGTATCTACCCATCCCCCATCACCATCATCTTCTTCTATAATTGCTTCCAGTTCATCTGAATACTCCATCTGTTTACACCGCTTGTAGCATGGCACTGTAAACATGAGCAAACTCTTACAAGTAATAGGATAAATGCCATCAGATACTAGTTAAAAACAGAAAAATTCACACTGCAGAGCACCCTGCAGTGAATAAGGTTTCCCCAGCCCCATTTGCTCTCTGTGGTACAAGGTTAAAAATTCAAGTTTAGACAATTTCAGTACATTTGGGATAATCCTTCAGGATTTCCAACGTTAATTATTCACATGAATTTAGCACAGGGGAAGGCACGACGGGACTTGGACTCTAGTTAAGGAACTGGTACATTCCAAGCAGTGGTCAACCAAGCACCTCATATTTTTCCTGACCTGTAAGGGTCAGAAGGGAGTTGAGTCTCTGCCAACTATTTGGTGTAATCTGGGAACTACCTGTTTCATGCGTATCATATGTCACTAAACAGGTTTTGGTCAGTGCAGATCTTGGCTGAATTTGAACATGCAACTTTTACTGGTTATGTGATGGTCAGACCTCTATGTAAAGTTCATGAGTCATGTAAGTGACAGATCAGTTGGTCACTTGGAGAACTGCTATTAACAGGAAGATGGTTATTTAAAAAGATGAGTTTACTGTAAGTCATATGCATATTCAAACATTAAAGTTGTGCTTGCTAAAATAAGGCTCTGTGTATACTACAAATTTGGTTGGCACATTGCATCAGTCAGGGGGATGTGAAAAAACACCCCCTCCCCCAACAAAAGTGTTGGTGTAGACAGTACTAGGTCAGTGTCTCCTGCCAACATAGCAACCACTGCGCATTGAAGGTGAATTAGTTATGCCAATAGGAGAGCTCTCTCCTGCTAACAGAGCGACTGCACAGGAAACCTTACAGTGTGACAGTAAAAGTGTTTATATCTGATTTAAGGCAAAACTGACATTTTCATTAATATAAACAGAAAGCTTGTCTGAAACACTCAAATCCAGCCCTGGAGAAAACAATTAGTACATAAGTGCTACACATCATAAGCTGACTGTAGAGGTGTTAATGGGTAACTTGATAATAATTAACTGGTACCTGGTAGCAGCCCCACGAATAGGGCCACTGGCTCTGTGCAGGGCTGCCACTTCTTGCCCCATGTGGGACTGGGAGCTGGCAGCCCCATGAAGGGCTGGAAACAGCAGGGCTGAAGCAGTCGCTGTAATGGCAAGGGGACTGCTCCAAACCAATCAGGCTGGAGCAGCCCCCCCAACTGTCTCCATTTAATTAGTTAACAGGTTAAATTTAACATTTAAGTGATTAATGAATTAAATGGGATTTTACATTCCTACTGTAGACTGTTCACAAAATCAGGGCATAGGGGCAGGGTCCTCTAGTTTTCATTTTGATGTCTCCCTTAAAACCTATTAGTAGAGTGCTCTATGGCAACTTTTCAAGAAGTGTTTAAGTCAAAGGTTGTTATAATACTATCATACCAGGCAGCTGAGCATAAGAAATCTGGAATCTTGGATTTTCTTCAGCTGAAGAGAGGCGACAAAGGGCACCAGATAAGGAAGTATATCACTTAGCCTGCAGTCTTTTCTACTGTCTGCATAAGAAGTTTGTTACAACTGTAGGTAGCACTGGCAGGTGAATAATTCAGTTACATCCTGTGCAGATCACAAGGGCCCCTTGAGGATTTCAAGTCTCCAAAATGGGTGAGTCAAGTCAAAGTGTGGAATGTCACCTTATGAGGCCATAATTCAGGCCTTCAATCACATCTCTTTTGTAAACCAGAACTGAGGGGGCTAAATTGGCATTTTTGCTATTGACAAAGTTTGGCACAAAAGATGGTGTTACTTTTCTGAAAAGAAAGCTTCACCCAAAGTTTTGGCAGAGATGCAAGTTTTTCTCATAGCAAATGGGGCAGTCTACACTGCCACTAGACATTGCTTTAAGTGTGACCATCATTTGAGCTCTTTTACAAGAGCATTCTATAGTGTCACTGGTATGGTGATCTGAGTTACGCAGCTTTCATAAGATTAAAAGTCTGAGTGTTAGCAAGTAAAGCATTTTGATATAACTTTAGTAAGCCAGGAAGAACCAAAAGATCCAGCACTGGGGAGGGTGAAGGAAGAAGAATTTTAAGTTAAAACCTGACACCCTACGTCCCTGCTAACCACAGGAGTGGAAGGAAAAGGAGAGAAGAGCAAGCAAGCAAGCAAGGAAAGAGAAGATACCTATTTTTAAGTGTTTCTGGACTTGAAGTTTTCACTTTCATAATGCAAGCTGAAATGTGACCCCAGACATATTTACTATCTTGCTGCTCAGTGATGACAAGTTCTGAGAGGCGTGAGATTCTGGATACTCAAGTTCATATAATCTGCTGCTTTTCTCACCACAAAATTAAAATGCAGAAGATACAAGGGAAGATTAGTTTCTATTGCCAATTTTAGATATAGGGTAAGATCTGGGTCTACAAGCATGGCCTGCAATTATTTTTGCCCGTTCATTCACAAGAGCTATGCTGCATTTAACTCTACTAAGAGTCATTCTTACCATTTTTAGTTACCAAAAACTGTTTGTCTGTTGGCAGATAAGCCTTGACCTTTAACTCTTCTCCTGAAGCCCTTTAAAAAAAGCATACCACAAAAAAGTGAAAACTCGTTTTGTAGACAAGAACACGATCTTCAGTCTGTGTGGTCAGAAGACAAAAATACCAATATCCTGCTTCTGCTTGAGATTAGTAACCACCACATTAATAGTAGCAAAACTTGAGATATACTGAAAAAACAACCTACCTCTTGAAATATACCAAGTTGACCAGTGAGGTGATCCCAAGTGCAAGCGGGAAGGAGCTACGAAGAAGAGCTTTCACGTCTTCACCTCACACACTATTTTGACTTGCTATACTGACAAAGCTAGATGTACTAGTCTTACATTGCCCACATGCATAAACTTTTTGGCTTGCACAATAATCTAGACACTAATTTTATGCTCTAACCACTAAACATTTCATGATTTTGTGTGGGACACAAGACCCTGTTAAAATATACCAAAAACATTATTTGTACCTTCTCATTGTATTCCAAAAAGGTAAAAAGCCTTCTCAGAGCAGTTATGACATTTGTTTTCAGAGCAGATCTATACATCAGCATTTTCTAATCTATAACTTAGCTAGATATGGATTTACATGATCAAATTTTAGTGTAAGCTATTGTTTTAAATATGTAGGTTACATCATGGCAATGAATTTACAAGCAGCCCCTTGTAGTTAGTTCAGTGATTCTCTGCCACCATTACAAAGAAAATGGTCTCAAGATTTCATAGTCCCCATAATCAATGGAGCAAAGAAAGGCCCATGTGAGAATGAGCCTGCTTTTACCATTAGAGAAGTACTCTTATCAGAGTGGTCTGTTTTCTCTGCTACCTCAGAGAAACCATCCTGACAGACTACAAATAGCAGCTAATACAAAAGCCTTCCTCCAAAAGTGTCATTTGGATCATTACAAAGACAACAATGGGATAGGTTCTACTGCCAGAGTTTGTCTAGATTTAGTTCTCATCTGTATTATATTGAGATATACCATACATTTTTGCATGTGTATGCAAATTTAGTATAACAAAAAATGCTGTCCCTCCAGCATTCTGCACCTCTTAACTCTCTGTGCCTCATTCTCTTTTACTTACCATTGCCAAGTAGGACAGTGATGAACTAAGTGGTCTCCAGCCGCTACAAACTGTTTGGAATAAAAAGAAAAAAAATGCAATGATGATGTATTTAGTATGAAGAAACTTATAAATTTCAGCAATATTAACAATTCAGTTGTACAGAAATTATATTGAACACATTTACAAAAATGTGATTTTCATTGTGCTTCACAAAAGCAAAAGCAAAAGCAAAAGCAAAAGCAAAATAATTTCCCTGCAGTGTTCACAACCAAACATGGTTACATAAAGAAACAAAGTTAATCGGACATCAGTTATTCATTGTTAAAGTTGAAAGAAATTAAAGAGAATAAATGGACACAAGTAGTATAGTATGGCAGTGCCCAGAAATAGCCAGTCATGAATTGGTACCAAAGCATGGTAACTGCAGTGAATACATATGAAAATAAGTCTCTGTCCTGAAGAGTTGGATTTTAAGAACTCCCTTTTAATGAACTGTAATTGAGGTAAAGAAGTTTCTTAATTATATTTCTAGCATCCCTTAAAGATATTTTTAAAAATAGCATTTAAAAAAGTTACATATAGAGTGATTATTAACACAATCTAATCCAGTCATTTGTTTGTCCCTTTATTCTAATCAGAATGGAGGTGGGGGAGGGGGAAATGGACAGCTGAAGTTTTAAAGTCAATGAGAATTTGTTTTGCTTGTTCTTTATGTTTAGTTTTTAAAACGACTTACAGGTCTGTTCCAGCCACACTTCCCCATTTTAAAATACTACTTCACAGTAAAATGCTGCTTAGCTGACTGAAAGCTATTGCAAAGGGGCTTCACAGGCTACAGTGAATAGATTGGCCAACCATTTTCTCTTCATGTGCCCCAGAAATATTGCAAGTCAGCATAACAGAAAATATCACATTATTTGTTCAATAGAATACATTTACTCCAGAGAATAGTCATTTTCTCTTTTTGGGAAAATGTCTTGACACCAACCTCTATTAAAAGTGAAATTTAACAGTAATGGGAAAACTGTAAAAACGTTAGTGAAGGTCTATAAAGCCACTCACGCACATGTGAGAACACTGTGTATAATGCAGAAAACTGCAGCACTCTTCATAATTCTGTACTTGTTTAAAAATACTACACTGGATTGCTTGTAGGCATGGGGAAAATAGGTACATTCCATTTGAATGACATGATCAATATAAAAATGTAACTTTACATGAATTAACACCGGAAATTACTAAAAAAAAAAGCAAAAAAGAATCCGAATATCCGTAGATAACACTAGAAACAAGAGGCAGTATAGCAACTCACTCAGCCAAGCGATGCAATGGATAAGATAGCTAGTCAGTCACCTCAAAAGGTATTAGACCTAGCTTTAGTCTTATGTCACAAAATTGCCACACAATCACAATTTGCAATCAGCATTTCAGAGACCAATGGTTGGAACAAAAATACAAGCTTGGAATTGGAATGCATTAAAAAAGTGGTACAAGTTTGTGTACCAGCAAAATATGAGTTATCTGGGTGCAAGCACTGATTAATTGTTTGTGCATTACAATTCACTGACACACTTGAATAGAACACAAACACTATCATTAAAGAAACAGCCTTCTCTTATACACCTGGCAGAATTTCTCTTTAATGATCACTACAGAATAGGGTAAAAGCTACTGCTCCGAGAATGATTAGGGATAGTGGAGAAAGATTTTTTAGAACACAGATGGCAGACACACAAAAATTCTACCCTAAATCTCTCAAGACATCTATCCTTGGTGCAATGATTCACTACTTTACTCCCCTGACCATTTGCTTTAATATATTTCCATTGACAGGAGACACCCTGTGAAAGTAGCTGTCTTTATTCCTGGGGGTGGGGGGGGGGGCGGGTGGAAAGGCGGAAGAGTGGAGGGGAACCAAACTCAAAATTATGGAAGACATGGAAACCTAACAATGGCCAAGGAACCATCCAAAAATCAGTTACTCCATGGAGCCAGAGATCAAACGTATTGCGTTAAAGAAACTGTATGTGGATCTTATGACTCAATGTTGCCTAATAAGGACACACGTTCACAGATTATTTTAAGACAACTCAGAGCTTGTCTGTGTATCTTAACATGGGCCATATTTATGAAGATGGAATCAGAACTAGGGGCCCAACTGATACAAGATACTCATGGCGGAAAGGCTATCGAGTTACAGAGCCTAGCAAGCCAGAGTTAAAATAAAAAGCCATAATGCTTTGAAAGCAAAGTGCTAAAATACATGTAAAACACATGAGCTCTCAACCTCTTAAGAATCACTACTCGAGACGAGAGGACAGGCAGTCTTCGCACAGGTCCTACAATAAGAATGTACACCATATTATGTCACACCAATGGCCCATTATATCTAAGAACCTGCCTCTGGCATGGACTTGTAGCTGATAGGGATGTTAGATATCATGTAATTGAATAGTCGTGTAGCTGCATGAAATCTTAGCAGTTACACGACTATTCGATAGTCCCCGGGGCAGGGCCGGCAGCCAGTGTGCTCCTGGGCCCCACTCCCAGGGAGTCCCCTGCCACCCTGCGCTGCTGCCTTTGATACAGAGGCAGCCGGGGGGGGATGCATATAGTCGAACAGATTAACTGATGAGCCTGGACTTATAGGTTAATCATGTAGTCATCTACACGACATCCCTAGTATCTGATGCTGCAAACAGCAAAGACTCCCTACACAGTCCATATAGAGAGCTGAATAATGAGGGAAAACGCCTTCTATTTAGACATTCCTGTGCAGTTTTCCTTCCACAGATGATAGGGTTAAGTCTCGGTGATTCAGAGTTATTTATAAGTATTTGTTGGGTTTCCATGAAATTAGAAAAAAAAAAAAACCTACCTCAAAGGATTGCTTAGCACTGAACAAATTAGTTCAGGCTATAGTATAGTTCATTCTATAGCACTGAGTTAGCAAAAACGATCTGGTAAATAGAGCTCTCCTCTGGCATGTAGTATAGCTCCACAGAAAAGTTTCAGATGCCAGTACTGGGATAACATTTCTGCCTCATTTATCTTATGTTATTTGTTTGTCTTGTGAACACTATCTTAAATTTTTCTCTGACTGTCTCCTTCCTTCTCTCTGCATTTGTCTTAACCTAACCTCTCTCCTTCATCCCCTCCCCCCAATCATTTTACTTTTCTGTGGTCTCTGCATAGGCAGCTACAGGGACAACAGCTTTCAAACACTAGTCTTTTAAACAAGGACAGGAAGAAGAAGAAAACCAAAAAGCACTATTGCATTTTGTATAGAGAAGAAACAAACCAGCATTTTGTAACCCTTTTTCCTTTACAGCAGATTCCTTTGTAAACTGCTCCTGCAAGCACCTACAGGAAAAAAAAGGCCAAGCTAGGGCAGCCTATAGAGTGCAGGGAAATGCTCGTGTATGGCATGTGACCAATAATGTGTTATGACCCCAACACATACTCAGTAACAGGGGAACAAAACATATGGTGGGAAGCAGGACTGCTTTCAGCAAGTGAGGGAGGTCCCTGGATTGTTTAAGGGGAGTTTTCAGTCCAATGAATGCTTTACTTCTCAGACTTCAATGCAGAATGGAACTGCTGATCCAGGAAAACCAAACCACCTCAAGAGTGTTTGGAGAAGGGTGGGTTCTCCCTCAGCCTATATCAGGATGCCTAGGGTCTGTGCCCCAAACAGTATTCTAAGAGGAATTCTGTTGCTGACAGACTTGGGTTACTATCCCTCCAGAAGCAGAAATAATTTGCATATAATCACACCCCCAAACTTTCACTCAGTCAGCAGTTGCAAGAGTCAATGTAAGACCTACTATAAAAAGTTATGGCAACTTTTACCACAATTTATTAATATTTTAATAGCTTCTTTTAATACATTTTATAAGTTCTGAACACTTACTTCTTCAGGAGTGATGACTCCAGTTTCTTTAAACTTTGACTCCTACAATAAAGACAATTCAGAAACATTTACAACTCTGTTGACATTTGAACCTGCACAGCTTAAGAAACTGCTAGACTCTGATCCTGAAACTGCTTCTCTCTAGGTAGATCTGTGTACCAACCTGAAGTCAGTTGTGGTGTCAATAAGCTGGTTTGTAGCCAGCCTGCAGCCATTTTCTATAGAACAGAACACTCACGAGAAAGTAGTTCTTTAGAATCCAAGAGGTTATAAAAAAAGTCACATAACCAAACCATATTTTTTGCAATTATAAACAATTCAGTTAGCTAACAGGAGCAAAGAAGAACTTCTTTGATCAGTGCTATGCTTGCCGAAGAGGTAGATGGTCAATAAGAACCCAGTACACTCAGCCATCATTTCTGAAACTGCTCTAAATACTAGGGATGTTAGCAGGTAGCTGGCAAACCACTTAACTGATAAGCGATTGCTTATTGGTCCCAGTTAACCGCAACAACCCTCCTTCCCCCATGTGCTCCGCATTTAAAACTCAGGCTGGCAGGCTGGCTCAGTCCCAGCCCACTGGTCCGTGTTTTAAATGAAAAGCATGCCAGGGAGCTGTCTGCCACCTTGTGCTGCTGCCTCTGATACAGAGGCAGCAGTGCGCGGTGGCAGGCGGGAGCCAGTCAGCATGGGGAACTGGTTTAAAAAGTGCAAAAAGCTTAGTTTCTTTAGACAGAAAGGCTACACTTATGCTGCATTTCTAGTGCGTATTTAAAAAATCCCATCCATAGAAGGAAGAAAGCCTGAAGCGGAGGCCTAATACATGGCCTGAACTAAAGTCAGCAAAAAATCATGATCCGAGAAAAAGTCAGGCCCTTTCAAATGCACATGCTTGTCTGCAAGTTCACTCTTTGGTACACGAGCTCAGCAACAGTATTAGTAGTAGCACTGCTAAAAAACATTGTTTATATAAATATATTCTGGCAGGTTAAGAGAAAAATCTCTCAACCTAGCACACAAGATTATTTGACAGAAGCAATGAATAGTGATGTTTTGTGTGAAATATCAAGAGAAAGGTACAAGAGACATAACAAACCTCAAAGCACGTAAGGGGATATGCAAGTAGTTTGACTCAGTCTATAAATGCAGGGATGCCTCACCTTAGCCCTTTGTCCAGCTGCTAATTGGGCTGGATCACTGTCATGGGCATGCACATATTAAGTTTACCTGTAGTACATGAGGAACTAATACTGTGCTTTGTCAGCAATAAACCTGAGCATCCTCACCACTGAACAGAGTTTGTGGTTTTCTTGGGCAGTTTAATCGAAGTCAGCTGTGAAAAAGATACATTGCCAGAGCCTGCGCAGCACACAGTGATTATAGACTCATAGACTTTAAGGTCAGAAGGGACCATTATGATCATCCAGTCTGACCCCCTGCACAATGCAGGCCATAGAATCTCACCCACCCTCTCCTAGAATAATCTTCTCACCTATATCTCAGATACTGAAGTCCTCAAATAGTTTAAGGACCCCAAGATGCAGAGAATCCTCCAGCAAGTGATCCGTGCCCCATGCTACAGAGGAAGGTGAAAAACCTCCAGGGCCTCTGCCAATCTACCCTGAAGAAAAATTCCTTCCCGACCCAAAATATGGCGATCAGCTGAACCCTGAGCATGTGGGGAAGACTCACCAGCCAGACAACCAGGACCAATCCCAACTAGATCAACCCAGTCAGTGCTTTGTCAAGCCGAGACTTAAATACCTCTAGGGATGGAGACTCCACTACTTCCCTAGGTAACCCATTCCAGTGTTTCACCACTCTCCTAGTGAAATAGTTTTTCCTAATATCCAACCTGGACCTCTCCCACCACAACTTGAGACCATTGCTCCTTGTTCTGCCATCCGTCACTACTGAGAACAGCCTTTCTCCATCCTCCTTGGAACCTCTCTTCAGGAAGTTGAAGGCTGCTATCAAATCTCCCCTCACTCTTCGCTTCTGCAGACTAAACAGACCCAACTCCCTCAGCCTCTCCTCATAGGTCATATGCTCCAGCCCCCTAATCATTTTGGTTGCCCTCCGCTGGACCCTCTCCAATGCGTCCACATCCTTTTTGTAGTGGGGGGGCCCAGAACTGGACACAATACTCCAGATGTGGCCTCACCAGAGCTGAATAAAGGGGAATAATCACATCTCGGGATCTGCTGGCAATGCTCCTCTTAATGCAACCTAATATGCCATTAGCCTTCTTGGCTACAAGGGCACACTGTTGACTCATATCCAGCTTCTCATCTACTGTAACCCCCAGGTCCTTTTCTGCAGAACTACTACTGCAGAAAAAATGTGTGTGCAGGGATAGATTATGCACACACATCTAACATGCAGCCCATAACTTGACAACACCATCTACTTGGTTTGTTCTTGTTTTGTAAAAAAGAGCTTGGAATTAACATTTTAGTCTCTCACAACAAACAATTCAAAGTACAAAGATGGTATACAGCATGGCTGTCTCTAGACTGGCCAGTTTTTCCGGAAAATCAGCCGCTTTTCCGGAAAAACTTGCCAGCTATTTACACTGGCCACCTGAATTTCCGCAAGAACACTGACGATCTCATGTATGATCGTCAGTGTTCTTGCGGAAATACTATGCTGCTCCCGTTCGGGCAAAAGTCCTTCAGTTTCTGTACTTACAACCAGTGCTGGATTATGTTGCAAAAACTTAGCTAAAACATGACAAAACTAGGGATGTTAAAATGCATTTACGTAACAGTGCACTCGCTGAAAATGTAAGCGGTTACACATGTGCGGCAGGTGGCTCTCTGGAGCCAGTGTGCTCAGACCTACCCACCCTTATACTGCTGCCTCTGATACAGGCGGCAGCGGAGGGGGAGGGAAAGGGAAGGCAGCTCCCCAGGACTCGGTTCACCTGAGGAGCCAGCTTTTAAGTAGGCTCCCCAGGCATACCAGGAGTCTGTGTGTAACCATGAATGGCAACGGATGATGAGCCCAGGCTCATCTGTCTTCACTGTTTTCATTGCAGGGATAGAGAAAAATTCAGATACTAAACAAACAGCAAGAGAAGACAGAGACTTGTCTTTTTAAAAGAGGTTAAGAAATGCAGAGGTGGATAAAACTATCTGCACCTGTTACAAGAGTTTTCGGTATACCAGACTATGTCTACACTGTAATTAAGACAGCTACAGCTAGCAAAGGTCAGCTGCAATTGTCTAGCCACAATCTACACAAAGTCTTATTTTAAAACCTTGTCAACACACAAAAATTATACTCCTTGAACTACATTGGTGTAGTAAGAGTGGAATATATCTACTCCTTACTCCCTGAATGTGGACTCAGTTATACCCAGGTGCTTATACCAGCACAGTTTATTCCTGTAAAGCAGGGGTGGGCAAAATACAGTCTGCTGGATCCGGCCCACCACAACGCTCTGGGCTGCATCCTGTGCCCTAGCAGGACACTCTGGCAATGTGGCTTAAAGTGGATGGTTGGTGAGGCTAGCACGTGTGTCTCCGTGTGGCATTCTCCTTGATAGAGGCAGCAGTGCCGGGGACACAGCATTGCGAGAACCAGCTTTTAAGCCAGTTCCCCCAGCACTGGCTCCTGCTTCCTCCCCACCCTTGCTGCTTCTGATTGAGGCAGCAAGAAGTGGGGGGAGCGGGGAGGAGGGAAATGCAAATAGTCAACTGCTCACTTACATCCCTATCCTGCACCTGCATCCCTTACCTAGAGCTCCCTCCTGTACCCAACTTCCATCCCAAAACACCCCCCCCCAACTCCATTAATGTAATAGAAAAGTGCAGCCCTTGTCCACTTACCAAATTATTGGCGTGTCCCTCCCCCATCAAAAAATATTGCCCACTCTGTGGCAAAGAAAGGGGAAGCAGCTACTGTGGTGTAGTGCACCTCGGGTGATAACAAGTGTGAAAAATCAGAACGATTTTTTTTTTTCGGGGGCTGCGAGAAGAAAAAGGCTTAGTTGTGCACAAGCCTCTAGCACCTGGCGGGTGCGGATTCGCTCAACCATTTGGTCACCCTACCCACAGGCACCTTTGCGCCCGTGAAGCCGCGCTTCTGCCAGCGCAACCCTTAGTGTAAACACGCCAGCAGGGAGGTCGCACCCCAAGCCACACAGCCGCCCCGGCACCAGGCCTGTCGCCGCCCAGGCCTGTGAGTCAGTGCCCCGGGGCGGTCACCCCCGCCTCGCTACCCCCTCAAAGGCCGCCGGCTGGGACAAGCACAGGAACGGCCGGGGGGGGGTGGGGGGCGGAGTGTCCGACCCAGTGGGGCCCGCCCCCTGCGCTCGGGGCCAGGCGGCGGCCGTTACCTTGAGCACGGGGGTGAGGTACTCGGCCACCTCCAGCGCCTTCCCCTTCACCGTGTTGATGACGCTCTGCATCCTGCCGGAGCGCGCCCGCTCACGCGCGGGGGGGGCCCCCCGAACGCCCGCAGCCCCGCTCGCGCCTCAAGCTCGCAGCGCCCAACACCACTACCACCCGGAGTCACATGACCGGCCTTTTCCCTCCCTCCCCCCACACGCACGTGACACAGTAGTCCGGCCTCGCCTACTCCCCTTATGCTTGCGCGGCGGATTGCCGGCTACAGCTCACGACGCACGCGCGGAACGAAGATGGGAAGGAGGCGGGGGGGGGGGGGGAAGAGAAACAGAATATGCGCAGTGGATTGTAGCGAGGGTGAGGAATCACGTGGAGATGGCGGGTGCAGCCCCGCCCACTCCCGCGTAGCACGTGACTGAAGTGTGTGTGTGTGTGTGTGTGTGTGTGTGTCGCTGAGTATAGTTGCGCGTGCGCGAGCAGCGATGCCGGAAGGGGGAGTTGCGCCTGCCTGGTGAGCTCAGCAGCACTCGGGATTGGGGGCGGGGTTTGGCAGTTGGGGGGGCGGGTATCGGTCGTTTCCCCCCCCCCCCCCCCCCATTGAGGGGACGCGCGCGATGCGGGCGCTGGGCTGCTTCGGGCTGTGCGCGCCCGGCGCCGCAGCCATCAGGAGCGGGACCCGCCGCGCCTCCCTTGACCCGGGTCTGACGTGGGAGCGTCCCTGGCCCCGCGCTCCGCCTCTGTGGCCCCAGCAGCGGGGTGTGGCGTGCCGGCCTGCCCGGCCCCGCGTGCCGTCCTGCCGCAGGGTGGCCCCCGGGAGCAGGGCACCGGCCTTCCAGGGTAAAAACACCGGGCCGCTCGTCTGCACGGGCCGCGTCTTCGTGCCCCCGGGCAGCTGCGGCCCTGCACTCAGCACAGCCGGCCCTAGGCCCTTGGCCGCTTTGGCGCTGAGAGGAGCAGCGTCAATCAGGAACAGGAGAGCGTTTGCGTGCTAGTTTCGGTGCCTCCCCTAACCTCGTTCTAGTAATCCTAGCTCTTGAGCGTGTTGAGGTATTGCTCTTGGTAAGGCTGTGTACAGATTGGACTGGTGTAGTTGGACCCAGTGGAAATGAACGAGATCCTGTTTCTGCACGAGATTTAGCAGATTGCCAAGGGTAGGAACAAGACTTCTTTCTTTAAATGTGAGAAATCATAAAGTACTAGGTACCTACTAAGAATATGACCTTAGTGTAACCCCAGTAGTTATTCACCATTGTACAAATACAGCTCTCTCCCAGCATTGCTTTTTTGAATCTTCCACTACTGCAGTGGTTCTCAACTTGTTTCAGTCCACGGACCACCAGGCCAATCAAAAAATGTTCGGGGACCACCTCCTTTTTGAGACCTGATAAAAAAGAGCAGACAACAAACATTTTGGTTTGAAGTGTATTTCTTACTAACAGATTTTTTGATTCTCTTCTCACTGACAAGCTATTCAGTGTTTGGAGTGGTACTTGATAATGCACAAAGAATATCGCTTTCCACTGCAAGCCAGTTCCTCTGTTTGGACTTAACGTGCAACAAACACGAAAATCCAGTCTTACACATATAAATTGATGCAAATGGCAAAAGAAATCTGATTCTGTGTGCTGACAGATTTGGGTAACTCCCGGTCACACTGGCCCAAAATTTCTCTATGGTAGAGTGCTGGTACATGTCTTGAGCCGCAAAATCATTTTTCAGAGCCAAGAATTCCTCCTGCAGATCCTCTGGAATACTGTTAACATCTGTTGTAAATGGACTCCTGATGAAAGATAATCCATCCCTTGTCCTATCCACCTCCAGAAAGTATCGTTGGAATTCGTCTCGTAGCTTCCATAAATGATCGAGAATTTGCGTCCAAATGGCTTCCTTTTCCCCGAGCATGGCATCCACATATGGAAGTTGAACCAAATTATTGCCTTTGACTCTTATGATCCAGAGTTCCAATTTGTCAAGAAAAGCCTTGATGATGTTTTGGTGAGAGAACAGATTTGCACCTTTCTCTTGCAGCTGAAGATTCAGTTTGTTCAAGATTCCAAAAATATTGACAAGATATGAAAGTCCTAAATTTGACTGCGTCAGCACGTTTAGAAATTCCTCTTTTCCTTGAGCCTGGAGAAATAAATCCAACTCCTCTCTCAATTGAAAAACTGTTGAGTACATTCCCTGCTGACAACCACCGTACAGAAGTGTAGAACAGCAACTCATCAAAGTCGGAACCCATATCCAGGCAAAATCTTTTGAACAGCGTGGTGTTCAGAGCCAATGATTTGATGTGATTCACCACTTTCACCAACTCCTTTGAAAACGGCGTTCAGTTGATCAGTCAATGTTTTTGATGCCAAAACTTCCCTATGAATGAAGCAGTGAACTCCGGTTACCATTGGAGCGTGCTGTTTCATCAGCGTTTGGAAGCCCGATCTTGAGCCCAGCATGTCAGGTGCACCATCAGTGGCGACACCCACAAGATTTACCCAATCCCCAGACCATGTACTTCAAAGAAATTGTTAACAATTTCCATCACATCCTGAGCCTTTGTGGTGGTATCAGGAGTCTTACAAAAAAGAAACTCGTCTTTGAAGTCTCCCTCAACCATGTATCATGCGAACACCAATAGCTGAGAGCACAATTTGATGTCGGTCGATTCATCCAGTTGTATGGCAAACAATGGAGACTTCTTTATTTCATCCGCAACTTGTTTGCTGATGTTCTGTGATATTTCATTTATCCGTCTCGATACTGTGTCGTTAGAGACAGATATATTATCCAGCTTCCTTGCTGCTTCCTCGCCAAGAACAGGCCACACCACCTCTTTTGCACAGGGGAACACAAGTTGCTCTACAATGGTATGAGGCTTCTTGGCCTGTGCAACTTTGTATGCAACAGCGTAGAAAGCGTGCACTGCATTGCTTGTCTTATTGTAGAATGCACTTGTTGAATTGAGGCGCTGCCGTTTCAGACCTGATAATCGCCACTCAAAATAATCTTCATCCTTTTGCAACAAGTTGGGGTGACACTTTTCGAGATGGAGTTTCAGCTTAGCTGGCTTTATTGAGTCATTCCCCAAGACTTTGAAACAAATATCACATTGTGGCAAATCCATGCCCTCTTTTTCTTGACAAGTGAGGCCGAATTTGACGTAGTTCTCCGAATACTTGCGCTTGATATTTCTTCCTGTCTTTGTCATTATAAACAAACTACAATACACCTGTAAAACAGCACATGTACCACAGGATGAACGACACAGCAACCGCTCAGCACAATGGCGGCAGCTACACTGACGCTCAGAGCCTCAGATGGAAGTTACTGGCAACACAACGTGGTTGCGTCCTAGGTGACTCTATGGATGATGTGCTGCGTGCTTGTGAACACGGCGTAAAATAGCCTAACAGTGGCACCTGCTCATGCCGTGTGACTTTGGACAATGTTCCTGCGGACCACCGAAAAAGTCACCATGGACCACCAGTTGAGAACCACAGCACTAGTGCATTCTGGTATCTCTGTTCTGCTGCTGCTCAGAGATTTTCTGAAGCACCAAGAGAATGAAAGTAGGGTATCTCTTATCAGAGTCTGAACATAGGTATACAAGGTATTTTTATTTTGTTGTCCAAAGGGCATTGACAGCAAGGCAGCAAAATGAAGTGCTCCAGCCATTCTTTATGGTGCACCAAGTCAGCCTTGTACACCTGCCTGCTAGGAGGAGTATTCGTTACCTTGGGCTCAAGTCGTATTCTCCTGATGAAGTATTCTGCCAATGAAGGTAAGCTTGGATGTTTAATACATAATGTACTGCATGCAGAAATTAGAGTTTTCCATTTAGAGTAAAACAATGTAGATGTTGAGATTAAAGCCCTCTATTGCAAATATATTTACTGGCTTCAATCTCCTTTTCGTGGGGTGTGTTTGCTGTTGCCTTTCACCTGCAGGTTTGTTGGGGGCATAAATGTTTCAGGACAGGCTCTGTTTTTGCGGGAGCAGTACACTCACTGGATACAGGAGATCTGGATTCTGTTCCTCATTTTGCCACTGACTTGCTGCATAACCCTGGGCAAGTCTGTGCCTCTGTTTCCCCGTCTATAAAATGGGGGTAATGTCACCTCTTTCATGTAAATCTCTTTCAGATCATCTGATGACGAGTGATATAGGAGCTGCTTGCTTTTATTTTGCAACAGAGGTTTTTTCTGTGCTGAAAACCTTTTTAGCTTTGATGCTAACCATATGCTTGTTGTTGGAAGGTGCTGTCCCCTTCAACTGTCACAAGAGTTAGCCTTTTGGGATCATGTCTTTTGTTACTATATATAGCAGAGGTGGGCAATAATTTTTGATGGAGGGGCCACTTCAAGGTTTTGATAAGTGGTCAAGGGACACGCTTTCCTATGTAGGGGGTATGGGATATTAGGTGCAGAAGGAAGCTTGGCGTAGGGGATTGGGGAGTGGGAGAGGATGTGGGGTCTGAGAAGGCGTTTGAGTGAAGGAGCGGGTTGTGACCCAGGGTAGGGATGCGAGCAACTAGTCAATTATCCGATAACCAAATGCCTATTGGATAGTTGACTAGTCCCTACCCCCCAACCCCTTGTTGCCTCTATCAGAAAGAGGCAACAAGGGGCGGAAGAGAAGGGGGTACTCAAAAGCAGCACTGCCACATGGAGCCTGGGGCCAGACTCCAGGCTCTACACGGCACTGCCACTTTGAAATGCTGCGTCCCTAGGCTGCATGCGGCATTTCAAAGTGGCAGCACCATGTGGAGCCTGGGATCAGCTGGGGACTCTCGTGCTGACCCCAGGCTCCATGCGGCTCTGTCGCTATGAAACACCTCAGGGAGCCTGAGGTCGGGCTCCCCATGGTGTTTCAAAGCAACAGCGCCACATGGGCTCTTGTGCATTTCAAAGTCATGGAGCCCGGGGTCAGCAGGGGACTCAGACTCCCCAGCTGATCCCGGGTTCCACAGAAATGGCGTGTTGGAGCCTGGGATCAGCTGGGGAGTCCCCAGCTGACCCCAGGCTCCATGCACAGCAGCACAGCTAATCCCGGAATCAGCTGTGCGGCACTGCCCCTTTCAAATGCCAAGACAGCGTTTTAAAGGGTCAGCACCGCACAGTTGAGCTGGGGATCAGCTGTGTGGTGGCAGCTCCATGAAGCCCTGGGTCAGCTGGGGACTCCCCAGCTGAACCCCAGGCTCCAGCGCAGCATTCCTGCGGAACCCGGGGTCAGCTGGGGACTCCCCAGCTGCCCTGCCCACGCCAGGGGCAAAAATGCTAGCTCACTGGGGATGTAGCTGACACTCTTGGAAGGAAGTGCTGGGGAAGCTGGTGGTGACTGAGCAGGTGGCTGAGGGTTGGAGTCCCACCTAACCCAGAGGCAACCACCACAAGCTTCCCGAGGGACAGAGCTGATTTTGGGGCAGCCGTGGAGCCCAAGGTCAGCTGGGGACTCCCCATCTGACCCCTGTTCCACACAGCATTTCCCCTGAACCTGGGATCAGCTGGGGAGTCCCCGGGCTCCACGGTGCTTTGGCATTTTAAAGGGGCAGCTGAGCCGCGGATATCCTCCTCCCCCCCCCCCCACTTTGCTTACCTCTGTATCATAGAGGCAGCAAGGGCGGGGGGACAATCGACTAATCAGCAGACTCTCCGATAAGCAAATGCTTATCAGATAGTCAACTAGTCCTTAACATCCCTAGTCTAATCCTTAAAGAATGGTTAGCCACCTTAAAAATCTCAAACTTGTAAAATTGTCAGTTTTGTGTTGTGCGAGGGGAAAAAAAACAAAACTCAAATTTACTTAAATTGGGAAAGTAGCATTCTGTAAAGGCTGAACTAATTGTAATCAAGATTTCTTAAAGAATTCAAACTTGTGAGCTTGAGACTAAGCTTGGAAACGTCAGTCTGGAAAGCAAAATGTTCAAGAAGTTGTGTGCCATTGAAAATATAGAGTATTTATAATTATGGTAATGAATGTAACCATAACTTAAAAGGGTAATCATTTATGGGACCTGGTGAAAACTTTTGAATGTGTGCATTTAAGTGGTTCTCAGGGAATTGTTGTTGTGCTCTTTCTGAATAGATGACTGAAAAAGTTGGAGGAGTATGAATGTTTATTTGCTATAATAATTGTGCTGAATTCCACAGATAACAAATATGATTATCTTCCTGCATCTGTGAACGTGTGCTCTGAGCTAGTTAAATTGGTGCTATGTATGGCAGTGGCACTCTGGATAACAACAAAAGGTAAGTTCATAAGCCTAAAAATCCATTAGGAAATGGTTCACCTTGTATTTTAAATCCTTCTGCTCTTGTATGATGGATTCAGTACAATAATTGTACTACACACATGGTGTACCATGGGAGAGTCTATCTACAGTAGTAATTGGGACAGCATCTTCACTGAGAGTTAACTTAAGTTATACTCTGCACGCAGTTACATTAATTCAAGAGAAGTTAGCTTGAGTGACAGAGGCTACATTGTGAAATAATATAGAGCATTTGTGTAAGCATCATAGAATGATTGGGTTAGCAGCTGACAAGCTCAAGCTGTAGGTTTGGCCTACGCATGGAATTTATATTTGCATAGACCTTACTGAAGACTCAGTTATGTTGATAATGCTTCCATCAACATAGCTGACATTATTTAGGAAAGTAGTATCATATGCTAATCTGTTACCTTGGTGTAGGCCAGGGGTGGGCAGTAATTTTTGCCAGGGGCCACTTCAAAAATTTTTGAAGTAGCCATGGGCCACCCTGGAAGGGATGGGGCCTACAGAGGAATGGGCAGGACTACCCCACCTCCAAATCATGATTAGTCTGGGGGTGGGGGAGCCCCTTTGTTCCCCCCTTCCCACTAGGCACCCATGCTCTGGAAGAAGCTTGGTACGCTCCCCTGCCCCCAGGCCTTAATTGGTTTGGGGGCAGGGGAGAAGCAGGGCCTCTGCGGGCCGGATCCGGCCCATGGAGTCCCTTTTGCTCACCTCTGGTGTAGGCTGTGTTTGTGATACAGGACTGTGCTGGTATATTTATGCTGGTATAGTCTCTTGAATGTAGACATACCCATGATTTGTATGCCCTGACAGGCAGCCAACTCACATTAAAAGCATCATCAGGCTGTAGTGGAGGATTTTTTGTATGGCTAGGGCTAGAGCTTGGGGCGACACTCAGGTAATAATGTGAGTTAGCTCTGATTCTGAAGTAATGACAACCCCTGCATCTGTGATCTTTTCAAATTTTATCAGCTAAGCAGGTTAGGCTTGGCTACCTAATGCTCTGAAAAGTGCTGATGGTGACTGTTACTGCTCTCTCAAAATTCCCTGGACTGTGAATCACCTTATTACCCTTTGCTGCCAGTATGAAGGAGTCTTACCTGTGCCTAGCTGGGCATCAGCTCCCTAATGCCAACCTGTCAGCCACTGAAGCACTTTCCCCTGAGCTACACTAGCCTTGTCTTTACCGTGTAGGTTAACAATAGGTGCACCCTGGTCCATTAGTCTTTTTAAAGAGTTTCCCTTTGATATCCAGCCCCTGACATTGGTTATTCTCAGAAATCCCAGATCCCCTGCCCCCAAAGGCACAATGTACTGTACTGCAGTTTATTAGTTTTACTTGAAATCTTCTCCCCTATATAGTGCACAAGAACGTAATAATGGAGACAAAAGAGAGTGGTGGAAACAAATGGTTACAATACAATGCAAAACACTAAAGGATGACTTTACATCTATATTAATTAATAATTATTGTTTCTATCTAAAAAATAGGTTCCCCTTGCCTCCCAAAATATAGTCTGTAGCAGATCTGGCTTACTTCACAGAAATTAGAATCCAGTTTTTCATGAGACCACTCCTGCTTCTCAAGATATGTAATCAATAGAAATATATAGAGTGGCTCTCCACACTCTGTGTTGTACTAAAACAGTCTGGGTATGTCTACACTACAGAGAAGATTGAAGCTGCTGCTGTCGAATTTCCCGGGTTTGAATTAGCATGTCTAATGAAGACACGCTAATTTGAGCTGAGAGGGGCGCTCCAGTTGAAGCTGGTAGTCCTGCTTCCACGAGGAATAAGGGAAGTCGAAGGGAGGGTGTTCTCCCTTGACTTCGTGCAGCGTGGACAGTGCCAAAATTCGAGTTAAGGTACTTCAACTTCAGCTATGCAATTAAAGTAGCTGAAGTTGCGCATCTTAATTCAATCTTATCCCATAGTGTAGACATACCTTCTTTTATCTGTATTCATAGGCAGGGTAATTCTCTGTGGTAATGTTTCTTTTTCACTGCCAAGTGGTTTCAGTTGTTTGCAGTTGCCTCTGATGGTTTTCCATTGAAAGTCTTCGGAGTGAGCAAGGCTAGATAATTTAGTCTTCGTCACTGGCTAACTAGGGCAGAGGGTGCTATCTCCCTCTGTTTAAATGAGTCGTCACAGAGACACATGCCTTGGTGTCTTATTTTTACTCCAAGTCCCTTAAAGCATATTTTCAATATAACTACATTGTTCCTGAAATACTACCCATACATGCATCTTCAATGATTATAAATCTTTACAAGTTATAAGCTTTCCATAGATGACTTGTATATTACTCTTTATGGATAATTATCTTGCAAAACATGTACATCTATGGCTATGTCTACACTGCAGAGTTTTTGTGCAAAAACGGCCGTTCAAATGGATAATTGGAAATGATACTTTCTTGTTTTGCTACTTGTGTCGTTCACTGTATAACTTTGAACAGATCCCTTGAATACTCTGTTGTCCAGTAAGTTTTCTAAAGCTTGTTTAATGTTTTAAAAACACCTTGAGGGACTCGTCAGAAAGGCACAATAGAAAACAAAATTATTGTTGGATGCAGATTCTCTTTTCCACCCAGCCTTCTCTGTATCTTCATAAAATGAAAAGACTCTGGGGTCAATCTCACCATTTCATAGAGCAAAATAGCAGGATACTGATACTTTTGAATATGAGAGAACGGATTTCAATCATTTTATAATAAAGACTGAAAAGGAACCTAAGTAAAATATTGATTTCCACAAATGCTAATGAAAAAGCCAAGTTCAGAAGATCATAAGTGCAGTGCACAGCCCTTGTTTTAAAAAGCAAAGCAAATGAAACTTTTTTTCCACACATGATTGTAATACCCAACAAACTATTATAGGAAAGGGTTAGATAAAATTGTCCTGTCTTCCAAAATGAATCAGTTTCCTAATTGTAGATTGGATTGACCTTTTTCCTCCTAGCAACTAGGTATTAAAACATAGATAAGAATCAGTAGATTTGAACCAGAAGCCACTGTAACATGGCTGCTAGAGGTATTTACTTCACAGATCACATGTGAAAGAGTTGGGCTATCAGTCTGGACAGTCTAGTTCAGGAGTGGGCAATAATTTTTAACCGCTATTTAAAGGGTTTGTGGCTCTGGCCCGTGCTGGGGTAGTGCCACAACCAGGAGCTGGGAGCCATTTAAATATGATCCTGCTTCCTTAGCCACCATCTAGAAATTTGGTAGGCATGGGCAGCAGGATATAAATTCAAAGCACCCAAATGCAGTTTGTGGGCTGGATCAAAGTTAGGCAGGCTGGATCCGGCCCCTGGGCCACATCTTGCCCAGTCCTGGTCTAGTTGCTATATCACTATCAGTCAGTGTCAGCTTCAGTAGACTTTCTAGCTTTCAGTCAGAGTGTGTCTAGACTACAGGGTTTTTTCGAAAAAACTTCCTCTGCATCTAGACTGCAGCTGCTTTCTTTCGAAAGTAAATCGAAAAAATGTGGAAGTTTTTTCGACCGCGGAAAACCTCATTTTATGAGGAATAACGCCTTTTTTTGAAAGTGCTCTTTCAAAAAAAGGCACTACGTAATGCAAACTGTGCTTTTTCGAAAGAGAGCATCCAGACTGCCTGGGTGCTCTCTTTCGAAAAAGCAGCTTGCTTTTTTCGAAAGTACTGGTTGTAGTCTAGACACTCTTTTTCGAAAGAGGCTTGCAGTCCAGACGTAGCCTCACAGACCATGAGGATGGCACATGCCTGTGCCACCTGCATTCTCTTCCATGTGCTCAGAAAATAAATACTGTTTTTTAAAGTTAACATTTAAAGGAGTAACGCCTCTGTGGTCAAGTGTCCACACTGATGATATCCCACAGAATCTAGTTATGGAAATTCATATTATAGGCATGGCCTAACTAAGGCTCATAATCTTGCATCCTCTCCCCGCCTTACTCTCTGCTTTGTCTTCTCATGCCATGTCTTCCATTGTAAGCTCAGTGGGAACGAGGACTGTCTTTTTGTCTGTAAAGTGCTACTTACTGTACTTCTGAGGCTATATAAACTAGTCTCTTAAAGCTAGGCTATTTTTTCAAATCTAGGCATGCTCAGTAGTCAGCAAGAGCCATTTCTATCTGACTGCCATTCTTTGGGCATCAATAATGATGAGTAGTCTCATTCTCATTCCTAGTTAATATTGTGTAAAAATACCACCAGCCTTGTTGATGCCTCTTTGCTGAGGCAGAACACTGAATGACTGTGGAGACTGAATTTTTCCTCTTCTTACAGGTTGTTGCTTTAGGTAAACAGTTGAAGCAGATTAACAAGACAATATGGGGGAAGCTAGTGCTGCCTGTGTTGTGTATCTCCTGTGAGTTAATGGAAGACTAAAATCTCCAGGGCTGTCATTCTGACACGATTCATCAAACACTAAATTTGCTTTAAAACAAAACAAACAATTGGTAGTCTGTCAGATTGGAATTAAAACACATTTCTATTAATCTAGAAAGTCTTTTTTCATAATTCTAATCAAGTTCATTTTACTGACTGATTTATTTCATTTTTTATTATTTTTTTAGAGGGACATTCATATGGTGACTTCGGATGCACTTCATGGAGGGCATTTTGTAACTACATGAAGTGGTCAATTCCTGCCTTTTTGTACTTTTTGGATAACCTGATTGTTTTTTATGTATTGTCCTACCTCCAACCAGTAAGTATACACAGGCCAAATAAAATAGCATTGAAGTGATGCAAGTCTCTCTCTTGTTGAGATTTTGTTAGTTGGGGTTTCATGGTCCTAGTTGTCCTGTCTAAGGCACAAGGACTGTGTTTATTAATCCCTTCCATCCAACTGCCCATCAGATCCTGTTTTGTAGCTTCCATTTGAGTGAGAATCTTTCTAAAGAATCTACTTCCTGCCTGATTTAGAGGTAGCGTTGAGTGGCTTCAAAGTGATACAAGACTTGGTCTTTCCTCCTCCTTTCTTGAGCTCAGCATATCAGTTTGTTTTGAAGGTGGGTTTTGAGTCTCATCTATCATATGGCTCCTGCCATTAATGTGTTTATACAAATGACTTCAGTCATTTTTGTATTTTGCTTTCTTCCATTCTGCACCAATACCATTATAAATAAATACCAAGGGTGGGAAGGAAGAGGTGAGGAAAGAGTTCTAGATGCTTATTTTTTGCATGTAATTATCTCCAATACTTGAGCTAGTACCCAGTGTAACAGATATTTGCTGTTTGAGTCCAAGTTCTATTAATAAAATCTACCAATTTTCAGAAAAATTGGGATCTTCATTTTAGGGTTGGGATATATTTGTTTGTTTCAAGTTTTACTAGTATTGACTAAAACAAATGGTTGGTTTTTGACTAATAAAATAACAGGAAATTTTCAATGTAGTTATCATGACACTAGAGAAACTATAGTTAATCTTAATCTAAACCTTTTATTTTAACTCAGAGGCTTTTTCCAAAAATTGTCTTTTTAGGGCTCACATTTCTGGTATGACAGCATGTAGTTAACAAGACTGTTACTTTTTGCTTGGTTTACAAACAACTGGTTTTAGGGAAAAAAGGGTTGGGTATTTTAAAATAATACTTGCTGCTTTCGTAGCTTTTTAAAGGTGAGCACAGTATAGTCCGGAATAAATTACAGGATCTGATGTTTGAAAGATTATATCCACATGCAGTTATTTTCTTAAATAAGCAATGTTGTTGTTAGGTTGATGGGATCTTTTATATTATCACACAGCAAGTTTGTATCCACACTAGCAATTTGTATTTCTTCCCTCAGAGTGAACATTGTTCAAAACCCTTCCTTTCCTTCATATAAATTTTCTTTAACTTTCCATCTGGCATATTTCATAGAGGTTTATTAAAATTGTAGCCCTATAATGGTAAAACAAGAATAATAACATTTCAGATTTAAGTGGCTCCTGGACTGACTGAATTCTGGAAGGCATGGTAAGCTGCATTTGAAGGGATAGTATCTAGTTGGATGAAAGAAGATGCATGGCCATCCTTGTCTCATGTGATTTTAAAAACTACCTAGATAGGAGGTTAATTAGTATTTGGCTGTTGTTTATTTAATGTGACTTAAAAATAAGATTTGATTTAGGGTGATACCAGATGTGTTGCTTAGTGGTCTGTGGTAGATTTTGCTCTGATACTTGATCTGTTTTCTTGCTCTTTGGGGCATCAGTGAATAAAAACTGGAAACCAATGTTGGGTGTAACACCATAGATTATCATGTCCTGTCTCTACAGATTTTGGTTTATACTTTGATGACCACAAAGCAAAAACAAAATGCAAATGGAGCGCATGTTTCTTTTGTGCACCAGTCCTGTGTTTGCTAGTCCATCTTTTGAAGAACCTCCACTGTCCATTCTGAATTCACCTATTTAGTCAAATATTTTTCCTACTCTTAAAAGCAGAACTAAGGACATTTTATGCTTAATGGTCTAATAACAGTTCTAAAAATGAGACTTGGATTTTACAAGTCAGGAAAATCAGAGGAAACCTTACTGTGACCTCTTATGTGTATTCATTGCACTTAAGATCTTTGATTACATGGAAACAAAATATTGGAAAATATGATGTGCTACTTAGCAAATAATACATTAGATTATAATGGAATGAAGCTGCCGTTTATACTGGTTAACAAGGGCAACGTTAATGCAAAGTGAATATTGTGAATTTAAAAACATGTCACAAAGTTCAGATTATGTGCACTACATGGATATTATGCAGATGTATATAAATATTTGATTAAAGCCTATTATGTAACAGAGATTTTCATCATAAAGGTCGAGTGCAGGGAACACCTCAAAATGAGTTAAACCCAGATTTTTGGGTTTGTCACTGTTCATTAACCAGATTGTGAGGAAAGCAGAGGCATTTAACAAATATATTTTTGAAAAATTTGTTTTAAACTCTATACTTGTTCTGGGTTCACTCGAGTTGCACCAGAAAAACAAGCTTCTGGGACACAAGATATTACAAGTCTCAAACAGACATTGGTTCCTCTGGTACTTCATGTGCTATCGATGTTACTTTTGCGGATGTCTTCACTGATCCCACAATCTGCTTGGTGAGGCCAGTTTTGAATTTTCCTTGGTAGTTCATGTTCAGAGACTGTGGTCAATTCCATGCCAGACATGTTAATGGCAAATCCCCTATTTCTTACCTGAGTCTGTCTGGAATGCCTTTGAGAACAGAGTTAAGTTATAGAAAATCCCTGTAGGAACCTGAATTGAACCTGAATTGAAAATCTTCTGACTTTTAAGTGTGGTTCTGTTCTTAAAAATGCCATTCTTTATGAAGTATCCAAAACATAGTTGCTCTGATTGCCCTAGTAAAACAAGTATTGTTTTAATTACTTTAATACTGCTGCAAATTGCCTTGGCTTTTGAAAGGCAAGTTGAGTTCTTTTCTTCCACGCATTACATCCATGCAGACCTGTTGTCTTCAAATTATGCTTTGCTACCTCTATGCAACAGCATTAGTCCTGTAATTAATACCTAGTTGACAATTAAGTTGTTGAGTGAGCCCGAATAGACTCCCATAGCTGTATTGGATATGCATGGCTAGCCAGAGTGTAAAAAATATGGCACTCCGTGTTTTTTTTTTTTCAGCAAAATCAGAAGTTCTGACTCTGATACTCGCAAACAGTAGTGGAGTGGAACTGTGCTTTAAACATGTGTCTCTTACAATCTTGAAAGAGCGCATATATTGCTCAAACTTCAAAGTACAAACAGCAAAAAACGTAGCATACCTGAAATTTAAATGACTACATATTCTATGTATTAAAAACTATTCATGGCTGTAAAAATTATTTGCCCAAAGTACTAGATCCAGCATTCACCGAAATCAATTCTAGTTTTTCCAATCCTGTTTAGCCCAAGGTGAAATCTTCCCCATTGCAGAGAACCCTAGCAAAGTTTCTGCACACCACATAAGCCATTAATTTGGAACTGGCAAGTCATTTAGGATCTCATGTGGTTCCTCCTCACAGGAGTGAATTTCCCCTGGAGTGAAAGGTCAGTCCTAATAAGATCGCTTTTGCCATGGGGCCTTCCGAGAGGTGAATGGTGTGAGTTGATTTGCTGATCAGATTCTGTCTGGGTTGTAACTATGTTCCCTCTTCTTTTTTTTTTCTAGGCCATGGCTGTATTATTTTCAAATTTTATCATTATAACAACAGCTCTCTTATTCAGGATAGTGCTAAAGTAAGTACATTTGAAAGTAAATAAATATGGGGGAAGTTACAATGGTTTCTTTCCCTCCACATGAAGGCTGTAGTGTTTTTAGTACTCTATTTTCGGATGTCTTTGACATACAAGCTAGAGGGATGGCATAGCAGGTTAAGTGTTCAGTAGATATGCAATTCATAGCTTAATTGGAACCACAAGTTTAAATCTCAGCAAATTTATCTCAGTCCTTCATTTTTCTATCATTGTATTACATAGCATCATTAAAGAGTCGAGCTAAGGTGTAAGTGCCTTAATTGTGCATTTTCATACTTTAATGTTTAGATTGTTTTTAACTTTACCCTTTATTCTGAAATTCCAGGTTGTTAATATTATTTTGGAGATAACTGCAATATTTGTATGTGTTTTACCCTTAAGTTACTGATATGGACTCCTAAATTTAACTACATTTTAAGAGAGCTTTTTTATCTATGAAGTGTTGCATTTTGCCATTTTAGACAAAATCAAATGACAAGTCAGTATCCTGAGGATTATATAATTAAACTAGATTTTATTAGAGCAGTTAAAAATTTTCACAGATTTTGATGAAAACAGTCATTTGAAAATGTTTGCAAAAATCTTTCTAATTTATTACCAGCTGCAAATGTTGCATACCAAGTGAAGACAAACAAATGAGAGATGGGAGATGCAGTAGAGAATAGAGATAGATAGTGTGTTGTGTGTTATAATTGTGGCAGATTTGATGGACTTCTTTAGTTTGATCTGCTGAGGCAAGTGAATTGCAAAGTATATTTTAAAAAGCAAGCTTATGATCTTTTAAAAAATTCTTTGTGTTTAAAGAACAAACCCCTTTCTACCCACTTATATTATTTTTCCCTTTGAAATACTCAATATGTCAGTCATAGTCTTATGAGCTTTGCAGAAGGACTTCAGTGGTGGTGAAGATCCTGGGGAATATATATTATGACTTTTTGTACCCTACTTGAAGGGTCAGTAGTGTAAAATCATTAACAAAGACATTTTTTCTCCTGGGTATTTATGGGCATTCAAGTTAAATAGCTGTTAATTTAAAATGATTTTTGATAATCTGACTGAAATCCTTTTTTCTCTTGCTCAGCCTCTAGTCTTTTGTGATGTCATAAGTTCTCCTGTTGCCATAAACTCTTCTAGAGTAAACAAGACTAGGAGAAATTTCTAAAGTAAAAAACAAGCCAAAATAAACAGCCTTTTATGGTTGCCTTTATAACACAATAAAATAGTAAAAGAGGGCACAAACCTAATTACAAAGAAATTTCAATTCTCCTTTAAGTGAAAATTTGCAAAACAGGATATATTTGACTGCATTTGCTTTGTTTGTACCCTCTAACCCAGTGGTCTCCAACCTTTTTACACCCAACATCACTTTTAAATATCAGGACAAGCCAAGATCTACCCCATTTTTCCCCAAGGCCCCACCCCTTCCTTGAGGTCCCACCCTCTCTGTTCCCCTTCTCTCTATCACTTGCTATCCCTGGCCCTTATACACTCTCAGGGTATGGCTACACTGCTGCTTTTTTTCGATCCTTCTGTTGGAAGAAATTTTTTCCGACATTTGGCCTGTCTAGACTGGGCCAAATGTCAGAAAACCCCCTTCTTTTGGAAGCCCCCTCATTCCTTGTGGAATGAGGCCAAAAGAGCATGTTTGGCAGAAAAACTCCTGCAGTCTAGCCTCACTGGGTTGAGACAGGATATGCGGGCTCTGGGGTGGGAATGAGGGATTTAGGTGTGGGAAAGGGTGAGAAGTGCAAGCTCTGGGAGGGAATTTGGATGCAGGAGGAGGTGCAGAAGGGGATGCTGGCTCAGGGAGGGGGCTCCAGGCTGGGGAGGGTTGGGATCAGGTGGATGGTTGGGGTGCTGAGCAAGCCACAGGCTTGTGGATGTGCAGGAGTTTGGGTTGGGGTGTGTGAGGGGCTCAGGGCAGGGAGGTTGGGAGTATGGTGGGCTCAGGACACAGATTTGCATGTGTGAATGGTGCAAGTGTGTTGTGGCAGAAGACTGAGGCTGTGGGGGTACAGGAGTTTGGGGATGTGAGAGGCTTCCAGTGTATGATAGGCTCAGATTTGGGGTCGGGGTGGGGGGTACAGGAATGTTTATGATGCTGTGGCCAGATGGGGGCTTGGCTTCCATGGGAGCTTGTTGGCCAAGCTTCATTTTTAAATAAAATATTATGTCAAACACACAAGATTTCAGCATTGTATTTATTTATGAGAGGGACGGGGAACCTGTTTTGAGTCAGGGGTCACTGACCCACAGAAAAATCAGTCAGGGCCACACAAGTGAGAGACAAAAACACAACCCCTCAAGCCAGTGAGTGCTGGGGCAGGGTACTTGTTGAGGGTCTGGGCGGGGAGAGGGGACAGGGACCGGTACCTGGGGATCCTGCAGCTACGCGCCAAGGCCCAGGAAATGCATGGGGTGCTCCCCTGTCCCCCAAACAGCGGCACGGTACCTGAAACACTGGCCCATCGCATGCCTGATGTCTTCCTGCACAGGGTGGGAAGGGGGGGAGGGAGCGTCCTGGACCGCACCAGCTGGAGGCAGTGTGCTGGAGACTTTATTCCCCTGCTGCCCTCCTGTGGGGTGGGGGGGTGTCCCGGACCGCACCAGCCCCAACCGCTCGGTCAGCTCGTGCCTTGCTCCTCACAGCAGCGCGGGCTGCCCGAGCAGCTGGAGCCGGTGCGCTGGGGCCTTTATTCCCCTGCTGCCTTCCTGTGCAGGGGGGAGGGGGAGTCCTGGACTGCGCCAGCCCCAGCCTTTCGGGCGGTGCGCACCTTGCTCCTCTACTCCCCATGGCAGCACGCACCGCAGCTGGAGCCGGCACAGTCCCGGACCCCCACCCCCTTCCCCGGGTGCAGGAAGGCAGCAGGGGAACAAAGTCCCCAGCGCGTGATGGACCGGCATTTTAGGTACCGCATCAGCTGTTGGAGGGTGGGGGAGGAGGGTAGAGCAGCCTGCGTACTTCTGGGACCTGGCACGCAGTTGCAGAACTTCCCCCCACCCTGCTGAAAGCCCGCGCTACCTCCGTTGTTCCTGGAGGTAGCATCAGTGCAGCGTTCTTCTTGGGGGGCGAGGGGGGGCCCCCAAAAGCCTCACAATTGACTGGTGGGGCCCCCAGGATCGACCAGTTGATTGCGATCGACAGGTTGGTGACCACGGCTCTAACCTATTTCCATAGAAATGGCAGCTGTCATTTTTAGCTGCTGGTTGCTAACTGTTATCTAATGGTTCTTTCCTTAAATGTGCCATCTGTACAGAGTTTCTTCTCTTTGTTCTTATATCGCCATTGTGAGTCAGGCAGGGACTCCCCTAGGGCAGCTGAAGTGAGGCTCTGGAGTTCCCTGCCTCTTTCTTTTCTGAGATGAAGTTTAGGTCAGGAGTAGAGAACCTTTTTTGTTCAGGAGCCACTGATCTTCAGAAAATCAGTTGGGGGCCACACAAGTGAGAAGCAAGCCCCCTCCCCCCAGCAAAAAAACCTCACTGACCTGGCCCCAATCAAACAGGTTGGAGCACCAGGGCATCCATGCAGGGGAGCCAAGGCTCACGGCTTAGCCCCCAGCAGAGCATGCTGGTGCTCATGCTTCAGCCTCGGGGGTAGGGAGGCAATGAGGCTCGGAAACTTGCGGTGAGGCTGGAGCATGAGCACCGGCTTTCCCCACTGCAAGAGGAAACCCTGAGCCTTGCAAGATAAGGAGGTGGGAGGGATCCAGCCTGCAGGCCGGAGGTTTCTCACCCCAATCTGTGAAATCCCCACCCCACAGAAGTTAATGGGATTTACCATCTGCTCAAAGGAGCTGAGATTTCACCCTCTCTCAATGTCTCTGGATTTGCTGCTGGTATGGAACTTTCTTTGTCGACTGCATAGTTTGTATTCAAGATGCTGAACATCTGTCCCAGTATCCTAAAGGACAATTTTTTTTTTTTTTTTGTCCACGCGCAGACGGCAACTCTCCTGGGTGCAGTGGGCTTCTCTACTCATTTTATTCCTGTCCATCGTAGCCCTGACTGCAGGAACCGGAAGCAATCCGCACAGCTTGGCCACGCATGGATTTCATCACAACATGTTTTTCAGCTCATCTAATCGCTGCCTTCATTACATGAAGTCAGAGGAAGAGTGCTGGGGAAAAGACAATTGTACAATAACAGAGTTATTTCCCAGCTTCAAGTGGAATATCACTGCTACAACTACAGGAGCTTTGAAACCTCTCCACCTCGGCTTGGGCCATCTGCTCATAATCATGCAGTGTTTCATCTCCGCTTTGGCCAACATCTATAATGAAAAGATTCTGAAGGAAGGAGACCATGAAAGTATCTTTGTGCAGAACAGCAAACTGTACATTTTTGGAGTGCTTTTCAATGGGTTGATGCTGGGCCTGCGCTCTGAGAACCGCTGGCAGATAGAGTACTGTGGCTTCTTTTATGGCCACAACGTGTTCTCTGTTGCACTCATTTTTGTGACTGCCTTCCTAGGGCTGTCTGTGGCCTTCATCCTGAAATTCCGAGATAACATGTTCCATGTCCTGACTGCACAGGTCACCACTGTAATCATCACCATTGTGTCCATCATCATCTTTGATTTTAAGCCTTCTCTGGACTTCTTCTTGGAAGCGCCTGTGGTGCTTCTCTCCATATTTATCTACAATGCCAGCAAACCTCAAGGCCTGGAATATGCCACTCAGCAGGAGAGGAACAAACTCATTGGTGAGATCTGGGAGCGATCCAGTGGGGTAAGGCTTTGAAATTCTTGTGTGTCTAGTTAACTCCCTTTCTCATAGATTGTTTACCCAGTTGACCATGCAGCATTAACTGTGCGTGTGGCTGGACTCATAATTCAACCAAACTGTCTATTTCATTTAAATGACACAAGACCAGCAATCTCAATCTTGTAAATACATTTATGGAGTTAAAACAAGGATTTATGTGTAGCTTCCTCTTGTTTCCTAAGGCCTGATCAAAACCTTACTTCTCTGCTGTGACCCTGCAGCAACCTTGGTTTGATTTAACATTTTCTTTTAGCATTTGCAACCAAATTATCCATCAAACCTAGATATGGTATTAAAAAACAAGAGAAATTGTTTAGTCCATTTTTGCAGCCCAGGTTCAGCTAAATGCAGAAAGTAAACATTCAGTCTGAATGAAAGAAAAATAAATAAGGTATTTGAAAGTTTTTAACTTTAACAGTCTAGGATGTTTATGAAATTCAGGTAAGATTTTTTTCTTTAAAAAACCCAGATAAGGATATTTATATCAGATTTTCAACATGAAAGTTGCCCCTTTTTCATGAATCAGTTCCTCCAGCCTCCTGCTCTTCTATGATTGAAGACCCAGATGTTTAGAATCTAGGAACATTTTTGTGAGGAAGGGGCTTGCTCTCAGACTTCACCAATTGAGAAGTAGGTTTGCAGTACATATACTATATTTATGGTCTGTGAGCAGAAGAGGGCACTGTCTGCATTTAGTCCTAGGAAACTTCATTTGTCCCAGAGAAAGGATAACCATTTCCTTGAAATTCTACACAATGCTATGGCAGATTGATATTTAACGTAACACGTGCATTCACATATTTATAAAATCAATCACTGCATGTTTCAGCAGATGTAATTAATTAGCTACAATACAAATTACTCAACACCTATGTATTTGCCAACATAGATAAGGGACATGTTTAGCGTAACTGAATACAATGCACCTGGAAAAAATTCAGGAAGTACACCAGGGAAAATGGTAAATATTTAGCTATAAAAATATCTGGGGACTGTCCTTCAGGAACAGCTATATACTGTATCTTACGCAAGGATCTTAGTTTCCCAGTACAAGAACTTTTTAAGTCCAGGTCCTTGATTTTATATTTGTCACTGGACTGCTTCAACGTACGTATTTGTGCAATACTAACAAGAAGAAAATTTGCTAATGCTGTTAATATCTTCTTCCCCTCTGTTTTTTGACTCCTGTAGGATGGAGAGGAGCTTGAGAGACTAACCAAAGCAAACAGTGATGTTGATACAGATGAAGATGCCTTCTAGCATGAGCTTGTGCAATTGGGTGCTGGATATTCTCCAAGAGAGCAGTGCTTGGTATCTTTTTAAAATCTAGGGTAGTCCCTTTTTTACAGGTGCAACAGTTAAGACTGTTTGGAGGGTTTTTGTGATTTCAGAGGATTTGTATTGTATTTTTTAAGTTGTACAAATACAACACAACTCCAAAATCAGCATAGGTTTGTCCAGGTTTGGGGGTGGGATGTCAGATGAGGAAAAAATGAGTAAAGCCCCTTGGTTGGAAAAACTAGAGAATTATCATTTTGAGACTATATATAAAGTTTTTTTTTTTCTCTTCTCACACTAGTGTAAATCAAAAGTTAATTCCAGTGCCGTCAATGATAAACCAGTAATAAGAATGTTATAAGAGGAGAATTCAGCCCTAACTTAATGATCTGGGTCACATGGGTACTGTATTATGTATAATAACCGAGAAAACTTGGTGTCCTCAGTTGTACATGTTTGTCTGCCATGGACTACTTGCCTCACTGGTTGAGGGCCTGATCCTGTAAACCTCACATCAGTGATCAGTTGAGAGTTGTCCTAACATAAGTGCTTTAAAGATATGAGGTGTGATATAAGTGCAAGGTATTCTTATTTTCAGGGCTCGTTGGTATCATACACCCTCCTGTCATTTGTTTCCACAGCTGCAAAATAAGTTTCCTCTCTACTGCAATGATTTGCAGGAATGGCTGGTCTTGTATGTCCTGAGAAACATTATGCCAAATTATAAATACTTTCTATTTGTTTGGTAAGGTGATTATTGTTGCATAGTGGCAGAGCAGTTTTCCTGATATTCAGAAATAGAAGCTATTTGTGAAGTAATTTCATTCTTACTCTACCTAAAAATTCAGTTTTCCCATCATAAGAAATCAAGGATTTTCATTCTATTTAACTAAAAAAAACTAGTTACTTTATGTCCAAATTCACTGTAAGTGCATTTCATCGTATTTGTAAAGACAAACTTTTAAATATTAAAAATAAACTTGGCCCAAAATTTAGATTTTTGTAAAAACAAGCATTAAAAATAATCTCTAAGAGATATTTGTGTAGTCTTTAAAAAATACAGATGAATAGGTTCTGTTTAGACCAACATTTTTCTACAGTGTTTGCTGCCTAGTTATTATGGAGTTGTGTTAGAGCAGGGCTACTCAACAAGTGGCCCGTGGGCTGCATGTGGCCCGCGGCCCGTTGGTAGGAGTTAAAACAAAAAAATAGTCAATATAATGGTCTTCTGTTGATATGCATTTTAGTAGTTAAATTCCTGGACTGTCATTGCTCATTAAAAGTGCTGCCATATAGGTGGAAATTGGCTAAATATTGCATTTTATTAATATCAACAGAACTGATTTAAATGGACCTTGCGTGTTGTGTAGTCTTGCCTTAATCTTTGTATTCATGCCCATCAGTGTGAAAGAAGCTATTTGCATATATATTTGCATGTATATGCAACCACACTTAAGTTGTGGCCTTTGGCATGTGCTGTGAGTATCATTATGGCCCCTGGGGCTTCCAAAGTTGAGTAGCCCTGTGCTAGAGTTTGGGATGGTCTAGAATACTTAGTCATGCTGCAGTGTAGCGAACTAGACTAGATGGCATATCGAGGACCTTTGTAATCTTACATTTTTATGATTCTATGGCCCTGACAATGAATGTAACTAGAAATTGTAGGATAATTTGGAAAGTCTATTATCATTGTCCAAGCTGAGAGAAATGGTGAAAAGTCTATTCACCTCGGAAAATGATCTTTTTTTATTCCGTGAAGCATGAGCTGGTAGACTCAGTGACTCATGAGTCTAATCCCTTTTCTTCCATTGCTTCAGTTAGTTGCCTTGTCTCAGTCATTTCAGCTTCCTGCCTGAGTTTCTCCATTTGTAAAATAAAGATAATACTGTTAACCTACCTCACAGATGTGTTCTTGTAGGGAATGATTTTTTGGACACACTGGGTGCAGGTGAAAACAAACAGAGGATTTATTGGTTCACACAGCTGGTGGAGTACTCATCAGGGGTTAACCTGCTGAGCATTACCTTAACCAAAACATACATTAGATTATATAGGTAGCAGATGGACGGAGGAGAAGTGATTTGATAGGTCTAGCAGCGGAAGTGAGTTATGCACATAAGCCAATGAGCTATGAAAGTTACACAGTATCTCCGCCCATTGCCAATTAACCATGTTATCACTAATACAGGTAGTTATTCCTAAAAAGCTAAATGAGCCAGCATAAACAAAGGCATGTTGATGGTCATTTTGTCAGCCGGAAGTATAATGCGTCTCCTGTGGGGGTGGTATTGCCTTGGCGCAATCTTTGGGATCCAAGCTTATTTTCTAGGAACAAAGCAGACAATGAAAAACAATCCCACGCGGTTGTTTGGTACCAGCCTTATCAAAGTGAGGCCCTTTTGGAATGTAGTTGCCAGGACGACCAGGGTCAAGTTAACTGCTGTCTGTGTGCTTTCCAGGCCTGGCCTAACGATTTAGGATTTGAGTTGTCAGTTCTCAGCAAGATACCATGGACTGCCTCAGTTTACCCTGCAGTTCTGAGGATCAATTATTGTATCTTTGTGGAGCACTTTAAACAGTAAACTATATAAACACTTAAATGTGTTTTAATAATCAAAACTGTTACTAAGAAGATAAGAATAATTGTTTTATTTTAAAATATAAGGCCAAATTCATTTTTATGTTTCCGATGCTTTTTGACACTGGCCATAGAAAGCACCTGTAAACCCAGATTAATCAGAGTCCCTTTGAATGTTTAACTGCACAATGTCCTTTCAAACATACCATTTGGATTAGGGATATATTATTCCCTATTACAGGTTCAGCTCTTGAATGTGAAGAAAAATGTGTGGTATGATTGTGGTCTAGCTTTTGACTTTACCCCAGTTTTATGGCTTCAGAGCAGTTGCTTCTTATGTGTGCAGGTGTAACTGGGAGCAGAATAAGGCCTATTGAGTTCAGCAATTCAACATTGTATTGCATTCTATGTGACACTGCTGTTTTCATATCTACTGGTGCCTATGGTACATGACCACTTCATAAATAGGTGTTGTTTTACATGTAATTTATTATGCCTAATTGTGAAACCAGCCTGAATAAACTAAAGTTCATTATGAGATGATTGCATCATAATTTCTTTCTGGTTTGAGCTATGTTCATGATTTCATAGAGGAGGCAGCAAACTAGAGATACTGTATTTATTTTCTCTAAGTAAACACAGAAACACAGCATATTCTCAATGATCCTAGAACATTTGACAGCTGCAACATGAGATAGGGTGCAGTATATAATGACATTTGTTTATTTCTGCAAGTTAAGCAATTTACGTGTAATGTCTTAGCTATACAGGGTTTCCTGACACTGGTAGCATTTTACACCCACTCTGCACTATTATATATGATTATGCAAGATGCTTGGTAAAGTGGGTTGAAAATGGTTGCTGCCTGATGAAATGTTGCTGGAAGAACATCTGGTGATGTGAAATGGGATCCATATAGTTCAGGTAAACTTGAAAGAAGAGGAAGAAAATTTAGAAGAAATGTAGTCAAATTAGTCAGGAAAAAAAGCTATAATTTTTACCTTTCTATGAAGGGTCTTTCACAGTGGAAACATCCACGGTATAATTCTTTACAAAACGACTTCTTAGAGGGTATTTCATGATGCTATGCCAGAATGTGCAGCAGCTACTGATGTTTCTCAGTGGGCTGAAGGAAATCCTGCCTTTGAACTTCTGCTCCAAAATTCATGAAGCTGTGTGTTCTATAGCTCCTTAATGTACACACTCTGCAACACTCGATCAGTTCATTGGTTGATCAAGTGTGATGGCCAACCTCCAGTAGTGCCAATACCTGTCAAGTTGTACATGGTGTTTCCTCTCCAACTGCTGCAGAAGTCAGCTCCTGAATTGCGTGTCTAACTCACCTCAGTGTTAATATCCTTGATTTTAAACAGCTAAAGTTGAGAGCAATTCCAAGTTAGGGCCACACTGTGGTTCTTTATTTCAGCCCACGCTATATAAAGAACATTATAAACATGCCATCTGGGTAAGTGGCTGCAGGGTACACAGGGTACGGCTAGACTACGCCAGTTTTTCCAGGATCCTGGAGGTATTCCGAAAGAACTGTTCTGTTTCCAGGGAACGCGTTTGCTCTTCCACTTATTTTGCAGAAGAGCAAACACGCTCTTTAAGAAGCCCCTGTATTCCTCATTCCACGAGGAATAAGGGGGCTTCTGAAAGAGGGTTTTTTTCCTATATTTGGCCCAGTCTGGACGGGCCAAATGGCAGAAAAGCCTCTTCCAACAAAAGAATCGGAAAAAGCTATGCAAAATGCGCAGTGCATTTTGCGTAGCTTTTTCCGAAAAACCGGTGGAGTCTAGCCGTACCCACAGTAATGAAGAGCCTGGAAGGTGAGGATAAAAACATCTGAGAGGCATGCACATCTACTATCAAATCAAAGGTGATTTACTTGGACTCACGAATTCTATTTTCTGTCTAGGTTCTTTTATGCTGGAAGGGCATAACAAATGAGATCCCACAGGGATAGTTCTTGGTCCGAGTTTGTTCAATATCTTCTTCAATGATTTAGATAATAGCATAGAGAGTACACTTACAAAGTTTGCAGATGATACCAAGCTGGAAGAGATTGCAAGTGCTTTGGAGAACAGGATTAAAGTTCAAAATGATCTGGAGAAATGATCTGAGGTAAATAGGATGCAATTCAAGAAGAACAATGCAAAGTACTCCACTTACGAAGGAACAATCAGCTGTACTTATACAAAATGGGAAATGACTGCCTAGAAAGTACTGTGGAAGAGGACTTAGGGATCACAGTGAACCACAAGCTGAATATGAGTCAACAGTGTAACACAGTTGCAAAAAAGCTAACATCATCCCAGGATGTATTGCAGAAATGTTGTGAGCAAAACATGAAGAATAATTCTTCCACTCTGTGCTGATTAAGCCTCAGCTGGAGTTCTGTGTTCAATTCTGGATGCCACATTTCAGGAAAGATGTGGACAAATTGGAGAAAGTCCAGAGATGAGCAACAAAAATTATTAAAGGTTTAGAAAACATGACCTCTGAGGGAAGATTGAAATAATTGGGTCTGTTCAGTCTGGAAAAGAGAAAACTGAGAAGGGATATAGCAGTTCTCAAATACATAAAGTTTTTTTACAAAGAGAAGGGAGAAAATGGGCTGTGCCGACGAAAGCTACGTGTTTTGTTACCATCTACATGTTTTGTTAGTCTATAAAGTGCTACCAGCCCATTTGTTGTTTTTTCCTATACAGACTAACTCGGCTACCCCTGGAGCTTTTTTTTTTACCTCTATGAGAATAGAACAAGAAGCAATGGGTTGAAACTGCAGCAAGGGAGGCTTGGAAATTAAGAAAAACTTCCTGTCAATCTGGTTAAGCACTGGAATAAATTGTGTAGTGAGGTTGTGGAAGCTCTATCATTGGAGATTTTAAAGAGCAGGTTAGACAAACACATGTCAGGAATGGTCTAGATCAGGGATACTCAACTTTGGAAGCCCCGGGGGCCACAACGATATATACATCACATGCTGAGGGCCACAACTTAAGTGTGGTTGCATATATATGCAAACAACTTCTTTCACACTGATGGGCATGAATACAAAGATTAAGGCAAGACTACACAACACACAAGCCCCATTTAAGTCAGTTCTGTTGATATTCATAGCATGCAATATTTACCCAATTTCCACCCATATGACAGCACTTTTAATAAGTAATGACAGTCCAGGAATTAAACACGTATCAATAGAAGACCATTATATTGACTCGCCATTGTGGAGCATGTTCCTAGTGGAGGCCATGTTCAAAGGATCCCACATGTGGGCCACATGTGGGAGCCCTGCATAAACCCAAACCACTCCGCAGGCCGGAATCAAATGGGCCGTGGGCCACATGTTGAGTAGCCCTGGTTTAGATGGTGTCGTACCTCGGTGTCTTGTACCTCGGTACCTTCAGTGGTCTGAACTGTCAGTGTCAGCGTCGTCTGGTCAGGGTCGTCTTGATGTGCTCCTGACAGGACCTCTACTCCGTCGGTGATGATAAACTTTCGGCTGCGTGCGTAACAATCGGTACTCCCTTTATCTAGAGCATTAGACCCCGTGCACTTGGGTCAACACAGGAGATCTCTGAGAGGCCCTGGAAACGACAGATGCAGGCAAAGTTTGAAATCAATCAAGCAGGTTTATTGTCAAATGCGAAGCTCTACCAGTTGGTAACAGAGATCAGTACAATGTTACACCACTGGGCACTATGGCCCGCGTTGACAAGGTACCAACACTGGGCAGGCCTATTACCATATAACAGATATTAACAGCAGTTAGTCAAAGTTAAGCTACTGTGCATTCTGTAAGTTCAGGCAATGACATCTGCCATTCAGGCGCCTAGTGCGCCCCCCCCCCAGGTCGGTCGGAGAGCACCTTTTGCGGTGTCCTTTTATAGACAGGTACAAACAACTTACATCATTTCTTTACGTACCAGGTTACCACCCTCTATTGCCTAGTTACCACCCCTCACCTTACGGAAGAAGGGCTTACTTACTATCCTTCATACTGTCAATTCCAACCTGGTCCTGAACCTAGGTTGGTATGTGCATTAGTTTTTAGGGAGGCTTTGTACCAAGACATTTCTTATTAAGATGTTCCGTTACTCCCCTTTGGCTTACAGTTTGTACCCAGTGCCTCCCTGTGTCCTTCCATGCTCTACCTAACTTACACAATTACACAGTTACCAGTAGGGCCTCTTTCTTGACTCCTGTGTTACTGAACCAAAGTCTTGCTCACTAGATTGCAGGCCTGTTGCTGTTTTCATGTTACAGGCCTCTATTCAGGCCTGCTGACTCCATGTTACTGACCCTCAACTTACTACAGATGATACTTAGTCCTGCCATTAGTGCCTGGGACTAGGCTAGATGACTTCTCGAGGTCCCTTCCAGTTCTATGATTTTGCTACCCTAGTGTCTTCCCATATGAGAGTCATTTTAGGAAAATCCATCGATGTCTATTTGAACTCTTTGTATGCAAAAAAAGAAAGTGCTTAGAGCAGTGGTGGGCAAATACTGGCCCGTGGGCTGGATCTGGTTTGCCAAGGTCAGCCCCTGGTGGGCTGCTGCCACTGTTATTTACCTACGCCTCCACAGATATGGAGGATTGCAGTTCCCGTTGCCAGTGGATTGTTTCTCACAGCTCCATTGGCTGGGAACAGTGATTTGTGGCCAATGGGAGCTGCAAGAGCCTGTACTTGCAGAGGCACAGATAAATACAACGGTGACAGCCCGCTAGGGGCTAGCACTTGCAAACTGCTGCCATCTTATCCTCCACCCCTGGCTTGGAGGGATCTGATGGGGGTGCAGGGGTGTTAATGAAGTAGACTAGGCCTTGAGGCCGCCTGCTGGAGACCTTGTGGCCATGTCACACACCACTGCTTGAAAAGGGCAGTAGAGACATTCTCCAAGCTGCCTAGAGTGGCTATGTGGGAAGGAGCCAATGAGGGCTCAGCAGGCTAGTGTACAAAGAGCTGCAGGGCCAGAGAGAGTTCAGTTCCTTGCTAGAGCAGAAGTTGCTCCAGGCTGTCAGCTGGACTGCACCAGGACAAGGCCCTGAGACAGATTGTGTATGTCTTGGCAGGAGGGCTGAGTGAGTGTAGACCCACAACAAATAAGAGTGCAGGTGCATGCACTCAGCCAGGGTGTGCTTGCAGAGGGGAGTATAGTCCTGTTACAGGGGAAGTGAAAGACTCAGCAGCTTTCTGGAAAGCCAGAGAAGGGGTTACAGTCCTTAAAGGTATGAAACCATCAAACCACAGTTTTGGGGGAGGAACCTATTACAAATGGCCAAGATCCCCAAAACCAAATCCCTAAGCTAATGTCAACATCCAGGTTTTCAAAGGATTTTTCTCCGGTTTGTCCTTTATGGCAAGATCAGCACGTTCAAGTAAACACTGGGTTTCCATCATGTTAGTTTTCTTATTACACTACTCAATGTAAGGTTTGATTTTTCCCCCTTTGATTTCCGTGGATTTGCTTCCTGCTCCATAGCTGTGTAGTACAGCGAATGAGCTACTGTGGCCCACCCCAATGTAGGTGATGTGGTCCTTAGTTCTCTCTTGCCTATTGCACTGGGACATTTGAAGCTTAATTAGAATTAAATCGTGCCCCTTGGCATGTTGCTGAGCCATCCTAGGAAAGGCATTGTGTGTTGGGGAGCCATTGTTGCTTTCTTACTCATCCCCTCCTGAGGTGGAGAATAATTTACTGCTGGTGTATGCCAGCAACAAGTTGCTACTCACCATGCTATGCTGGCTCAGCTCTGCTTGCCAGTACTCTATTGCTCAGTGTTGCTGCTTTGTGACAGGGAGTGAGTAGGTGTCTCTACATGTTTGGACCCATGGTCTGGGGCATCAGGAGGATGGCAACTTACCTCTTAACTTTGTTGTATGGGTGTACAGTCCAGGCTACATTCTAGGAATCTAGACATTAATAATTTAAAGCATTTTAAGACGTGGGTGAAAAGCAATGTGCATGTAAAAGTAGCATCCTAGTTCCTCACTTCTTAAAATGTTCCTCTTGGGGGAGCCAGTGACCCTTTTCCAGCACATTTTAAAAAAGACAATAACTCTCAAATTATGGTTGCAGTTTATTTATTAGTCATTACTTCCTTAGTGACACTTAGGTGAGAAACTTCACAACCGGACTCATACTTTTATACTTTTATGGTAGCTCATTAACAGAGGGAAAATCCTGCCTGCTTTAACCTGTACAGAATATAACCAGAAAATTCATTTAAATACAATTTCCAGGTGCATATTTTCATTGATTGGCGATGGTCTGTTTTCGGAAGGGAAACAATTAATGCAAAAAACAGCTTAACTGTTAACATTTCAGTTGCTGTAAGACACATTTCATTGCTTTCCATTATGTGCAGCTTTGTAGTATACACTATTTGCCTGAATTTCCTGTCTTAGCAAACATAGCTGTCAACCTTAAACTATTTCCAAGAACAACATATGGAACCATTAGCTTTATATAATATTTCATTTAAAGGAGAGTGACAGCGTTTACATAAACTTCCCCAGAGAGTTTCCCTACATGCAAAGTCTGAGCACATAAATCAACCGAGCACCTCTAGAGACTGAACATCAAACCAGTTCAGACAGTCTCCAAAACCACACTCTCGGCCTCCCTGCCTGAAATTTGTGTTTGAAGACAAATGTGATGGAGAAAAGCCCTTTCTTAACTTTATAAAGTGTCCTTAGTGCAGAGGCAGTATAGTCTAATGGCTAGAGCACTGGGACTCAGGATTCTAGCTCTGCCACTAACCTGTTGGATAACCTTGGGCAAGTTGTGTCTCCTTATTATGCCTCAGTTTTGCCATCTACAGAGGGAGAAGAATGATTCTGACCTTCATAAAACGCTTTGAAACCTGCTGATGAAAAGTGAGTAGGGTTACCAGATGGTTTCAGAAAAATACCAGACACACCTGATCTCAGATGGGAGGGGGAGCGGGGCTGGCCGGGAGGAGGTTGGGGGGAGCAGGGCTGGCCGGGGGAGATCTGGGGGGGGGGAACAGATTGGTGGGAAGCAGGGCTGGCCGGAAGGGGGTTTGGAGGAGCAGGGTGGCCGGGAGGGGATCGGGGGGTGGGGGGGACCGGCCAGCGGGAAGCAGGGCTGGCCGGGAGGGGGTTGGGGGGAGCAGGGATGGCTGGGGGGAAGTCAGGGGAGTGGGGATGGCTGGGAGGGGATTGGGGGGGGAACCGGCTGGCAGGGAGCGGGGCTGGCCTGGGCGCACGCAGAACCCCGGGGCGCTGCCCATCCCGTACACGGTCCGGGCGGGGTGCACAGGCAAGTCCGGCCCCATGGACTGCATCCCGCCCCGGGCCCCCCCCCCCCCACTGTGTAGTTGCCTACTGCCTGTCTGGTAGACATGCTCACGCACTGTGAGCATGTCTACCAGCCAGGCAGTATGCAACTACGTACTGACACTCATGATCAGGGCTTGCCAAGCAGCGGCGAGCCCCGCTCGCCAGCCGCGCGGAACTGCGCATGCGCTGACCATGCTGCGCGGACACACTGGGCTAATATCTATTTGCCACGGGCAAGTAGATTGCCTTAATTGTCGAGCCCTGCTCATGATGATAATAATAAAACTTAATTAGAAAATACTGGACATTTTTATGTCTAGTATTTTCTCAATTTGTTTCCCGGACAGAAAGCTCTAATACCAGACTGTCCGGTTCAAAACCGGACACCTGGCAACCTTAAAAGTGCAGTATAAGAACTAGGCTATTACTATTTTTCCAAGTTCCCCAATGTAACAATGTCAAGCTGGGGAACTGCAAGAAAGTCATCCTACTGGAAACTGGGAGGTATCTGAGCCTTAGAATGATAAAGGCCTTTTTACTGATAAACTGCAAAGGGATTAGCTTGGATCAGTTAGGGACACCTGACTCCAGTTAAGGGCTGCCAGAGATCTTTGGTTAGAGAGGTGGAGGAGAGACAAGTTGTTGTCCAGCTAGAGACAGAAAGTGAGAGGCTGCTCATTTCTCTACATGGGGAAACCCCCAAAGCAGACTTCCTGTTTACGAGGAAGGACTGACAGCCCGGGACCAACAGCAGGACAACACCACTCCTCCGCAAAGAGGGCATGCCTAAGATTTGTGTTTGTAAATTCATTTTCCTTTTGTTGGAGGAACCCTCCTTAAACATGCCCTCAGACCTACCTTGTGAGAACTGATAGGAGAATTCAGAGAGGGGGAGGACACACATTGTGTGAGACTGATTTTAACCCAGGCCCTGCCTTTGCTGGAGGGGGGATGGGGAAGGTGCCTTGCGCATCCTGAAATCTTGATTGAAAAAAATCTGTAAGAAAATGGAATGATACTTCCATGCTTGATGTATTTACACCAGGCCTAACCATATGGAGACATCAGGTATGTAACTGTGGAAATGCACCAACCTGTGTGTCTACACCTCTGCGTCAGGGAAGGACTTCAGGGTATTGGGGCCCAATCCAACTATTGAGGAAGTCTTTCCATTAATTTCAAGAGGACTGGTTGGAGCCGTTAGTGACGCTCTCGTGAATTAGAGAAGTACATTGGCAGGACAGCAATAGGGACACTGACTCCCACCCAGAAATAGGCAAATATTTTGGTGTAACCACAACAGTGAATAAACATGCAGTATTGTAGAGGAAGTTGTGACCATGCTATCTTCCACAATACTGTTCTCACAATTGACAGTAGAATGCTTTAGGAGAAGAATGGCTGACATAGCCTCTAACAAATAGATTAGACAGAGCATTATCTCTGAAGACCATTCCAAGTTGTGTTGTTTGGGGAGAGCATCCCCACTTTGGTCAACAGCCTCAAACTTGTGCTAGAACTTTAAAAATAGCTGAATAGGCACTGGCAGTGCCTTGAATTTGCAGCTTGGACTCTGAAGCTCACTCTCCTCTCTAGGCTTCAGCGATGGAGCCATTGTTTGTACACAACTATTTAATCTGGTAGCACAAGCCTAAATCTATTGACCTTGGAATGGAGGGTCACTGCTGATATACCTTTGGAGCCAAGAGCCATGAATGCTGGAACTTATTAGCCATTGAGCATTTTAGGTTTCTAACTCAGATTTAAGAAAATAGTTTTATGAAACCTAATATGAAGAGAGATTTTTGTTTTTCTTTAAAAACACATTACAATAGTATTTCTTTCAGTACATTTCACTAATATTGTGAACGCTATTGTGTTTGGATTGGTAATAAGAGGGAGCCAAAAGGAAAATGACCTGTTTAGATATGAACCAAAATCCTAGGAATTCTGCAAACATCCAGAAACTCCAAAACCTCATTCTCTATCTGCCATTCAGGATTGCTTCATTAATAGGCATAAAAATATGAGCGTAATATATCTGCATGATGGATAACTAAGCATGGCTAAGTTTCTGCTTGCTCTGAGAAGGGCAGAGTGAAGGTTGTTTGTGAAACTAACAACATACTTTCAAATATTGGGGCTATTTGTGTTTTTTTGGTAAAGTAGATCCTTTTAATTTGGAAGTTTCCAGCTTTCTAATATTCGTGGAAGTTTTTGAGAAAGGTATAATGTTTTCTTAAGGATTTTTAGCTAGCTATGTGAGAGATTAACCTTGATCTGAATTAGTTTTCCAGCCTATGGGACTTGATAAGGAGAGACAAGCTACAAAAGTCAGACCTGTTATGGATATCAAACCACACCCTTCAAAATTCCTGTTTGTTCAGAAATGGGGATTTGTTGGGTCTATCGGATACGGGGGTTATCACCATAATTTAGATCCATGTTAAGAAAAACCCTATATCTTGCAAGTGTTCAGATGGAGAGTTTTTGTTTGGACTTACCTCTATAAATAGACAGCCACATAATTATCTTGACTTCAGTGCTAAACCCATTAAGAGTGCACAGGTCAGCGTCTGGTGCATATACCATTTTGTTCTGAAGTCTTGATAAACTCAGGATCTCGCCTATTTGATTGAAGTTTTCTATTTGTTTAGGCATGTTAATTCCGTTCTCCCTGACCCCAAAACTGGGCCTTTCTGCTAATTCATGATTTGTAGTGTGATTTACTGTGCATCCATTTAGGCTACGTCTAGACTGCACTCTAAAATCAAAAAAAGATACGCAATTTGCAGTATGGAAATTGCGTATCTTTTTTCGATTTAATTTTGAAAGAGGCTATTTCAAAATCTGGCGCATCTATATGGTGCCAGATTTCAAAATGAAGTGCTCTTTTAAGCTATCCCTTATTCCTTGTAGAATGAGGTTTACAGGGATGGTGAAAGAGCGTGTCGGTTATTTCGAATTTTTTTTTAAAATAGCGGACACGTTCTTTGGATGTGGCATTGCTATTTCGGAATACTTACGGTATCCTGAAATAGCAATGCAGTCTAGACGTTCTCTTAGAATCATTGCAAAAATACAAAGACACAAGAATGTTTTAAATGATTGAGAAATCTCCTTAAAATGTCTCCTTTTGTCTAAAGGAGTTGTAAGTGTTAGGGAAACATCTGGCATGTTTTACTCTGCTTCTGCCTTAGTGCAAAATGGTCAGCTGCTTAACCATCTTGACCTAAGTCAATCAGCACTTACTTTCTTCAGCAGAGCCATAGGACCTCACCCTTTCCTCTAAGACTTACTTCAGTGTAGCTCATTATGTTTTATCATTCCTTCTCGACTTTTTAAAATAAATTCTCTTCCTCCTCCACTTCAGCGGCTGAATTGCTACCGAAAGAAACAAGGCTGAAAGAGGGAAGTTACAGTTAATAGTCTTTTTTTTCCAAGATGGCTCCTTCCAGGGCCAGCCATCCCCCACAAGCCTCAATCACCACTCCCTATATAGGGAGTTAGGCTAAGATCCTCAAAGATATTTAGGCATCGGACTCCCATGATTTGAATAGGATTAAGCACTTACAAACCTTTGAGGATCTGGGCGTGAGTTATCAAACTGCCCCCATGATGACTAGGCCTCTGGTGCTGAGAGGGAAGGTGGCTTCAGAAGCTGGTAGGGCTTTTTGTCAGTGTGTTTCACTCTTCCCGTACATACCAGAACTCGATACAGGGGTGGACTTTTGAGATCCTTTCTAAGGGAAGCACTGGTTTTCAGCAAGGCCCTTGTTTTGCAGAATTCTGTTCTCATCTGGGCTGGGACAGAGGTTTTCAACAACTTGCTTAATGTCATGCAGAGGGTTGTACTTTGGCACTTGCTTGTTTCTGTCCTGTGGCTGTGACCACTGATAAGAATCCTCTTCCAAATGCGTCTATCAGGGTGATGATTGGGATGTATATCAAGATACCAAGTACAGTCAGCCAGATCAGAGGTCAAAGGTCACCTAATGTGCATTCCACCATGGCAGTGGCAGCTATGCAGCCGCTAAATAAGATATATTTTGTTGTGAGGCCTGATTGGGATATTCCTGAGTTTTGCTGTAAGGCCCTTAAGAGTTGAAGGAGGCCTTTAACCTTTATTAAAATGAGTAGACTGACTCTTTCCCATTGGTTAGAACCCTCTAGGAATGAATTTTCTAAGCTCCTATATTCAGCATAGTTTCCTTGACTAGGGTGAAGCTCATATTTTTAGGCTGCGTGTTACAAAACAGTAGAATAGAAACTGGTACCCAGGCGATATTGCTTATGGTATGGTATAACTAGTACAGTTCTCTGAAAAACACACTAGTAAGCATGCTAGTTAGAGAAACCACAGCAGAAGCAGAACTAGCTGAATAAGCATGTCCTAATTTTTACAAAGATTTTTGAGAAAAAAAATAATTGTCCTTTCTTTGGGGGAAGGCGTGGAAGGGGGATTTGAAATTTAGATTGGCTCCAGAGTTGATGAAAAGAGGAAATGGAATTTTCACCAAAATGTCATTAGAAATTGTTAGTTGAAATGTAAGTAAAAATGTTTACAAATATTTTTTGAAAAAAATCTTCCTTTTGCTTGAAATTCAAATTTCTCAGCGACGCGGTTGCATTTTGTTATGTTATGGATGAAACTCAGCTAAGTACAAAGTTGATCTATTATAAAAGAGATACAGTCTTTTTAAACAAGGTAGGTGAAAAAGGTTTTAAAAAAATTATTATAAAAGAGAGAATGCCCCACATGTCTTTGCTAAAATCTCCTTCCGTGGGGAAGTCCTGTAATGTGGTCTTCTGCATCTGTTCATCAGCACAACACAAAATTCTAACTTCCTAATAAATATACTTTGTTTTTCTCCTTGAAAAAAATATAAAAAAGCATTACAATATCTATTGTACAGTTTGTATCCTGGCTACAGTATGAGGTCCATGGCCAAAAGGGTAGGGAAAAGATTTTTGTTTAATGCAAACAAACTTCAACTGGTGATGTCCACTGATTACATGGGTTAAACAATACAGAGGAGTCTTTATTGCTAAAAAAAGCATCAGTGTTATTGGTTTGAACTATTTCATTGTAAAGGCTTGTGGATTTTCAAAAAGGCAAATGCAATGTTTATTTAGGCCCTTGACTGGCCACTTGTGGCTTGAACAGCTATTAGGAGGAGGGCAACAGGCAGCAGCCAAAGGTTAAGTTGCTCTATTTAGTATGGGTATCCGTGGTGGTAACTTTCATGGTGCCGGTAGTCATCTTGGTAACCTTCCTGGTATCCCTGGTGATAACTATGGTAACCATACCCACCATACTCATCTTCTGGGCATCGCATGCCCAGCGATTGCTGAATTGCCATTTCCTGTCGCCGGAGCTGCATAGAATCAATCAAATCATAGACGATCACCATGGACCACATTGGGGAAGGATACCAGGATTTGACGTTTCCATCTTTCCCAACCAGAAGCATGGAAAAATATTCAGGGCTGATTTGGAAATAATTGCGGATGTCTTTCACCAGGTGAGCAGGGAGATCTTCTCTCTCCACACTGGAGCTTCCTAGAAAAGGACAGAATCAGGAACAGTGTTGACGTTCTGATTAACCAGCAAACTGATCATTTGTGAAGTATGCACTACTGCCCTTTCTTTCTATTTTATTGCCCTGTGTAAGGGATCCTGGTCAGTGTAAGGATCCTCCTCAGCAGAGATTGCACTCAGGACCTACTGTTTCCAAAACACAGGTCATTGCCATGTGGGCTGAAGGAGAATGTGCTGGTTTCAGTAGGGGTTTATTTGTTCTGCAGGCAATGGCCAATAGAGGGTAATAGAATTAAACATGTGTCTGATATTCCATGCAATTTGGGGCAGTAGTTACGTACCCAAAAAGAGAGGTTCCTCCCCGTGTTCACCTATCCTTTGATGGATGTACTGAATAGGGTAGAGCTCTCTGCCTCCAACATTGATAGTGAGATTTCTAAGGCCGCATCTATACTCACCTGCGGATCAATGCTCCAGAGATTGATCTTTTGGCATTCAATTTAGCGGGTCTAGTAAGGACACACTAAATTGAACACTGAGGGTGCCCCTATCAGCACCAGGACTCCTACTCTTCATTTCTCCTGTCAACCTCTCGCTGTGGCCAAAGTTCAAATCAAGGTACATTGACTTCAGCTATGCAATTAACGTAGCTGGAGTTGCGTATCTTAATTCGAACTTATCTGAGGAAGTGGGCTGTGCCCACAAAAGCTCATGATACCATCTACACGTTTTGTTCATCCCTAAGGGTGCATCTAGACTACATGGCTCCATCGACATACAGACCCATGTAGTCTAGACACACCCTAAGGTGCTACAGGAGTACTCGTTGTTTTTAAAGTTACAGACTAACGCGGCTACCCCTCTGAGACTTATCCCCTAGTGTAGGCCTTGCTTAATACAAGACTAATCTGAGTGGGCTGTAAGGCAATGAAGGAAGCAAAGAGTAGATGATGAAAGGAGCTTGAATGAAGCCAAATGGAGGCCTGCACATGAGAAGCATCTGTGATTGTGCTTTATCTTGTATAGGGTTTAGGGGCGGGAGCTAATGATGGAAAGGACATGCCTTTTTGGCAGGAGGTGTGGGGAGAAAAGTACATTTGACTCGCTCTATTTTGACTTCAGTGAGCACTAAAGACATACTGCATCTTTCAGGCTCAAGCCCATCTTTTTTTTTTATCCTGGCATTGTCTTTTAAAAAAGAATGTTATGAAAGTCAGAAAATGTGCTTTAATTGTAATTATATCTCTCCCTCTTAACACACTTTCAAGCGAAGGTGCCAGCCACACCTTAGAAACACACAGTTCTGTGTAACTGTCCTTTATTAACGTAACTAAATAATGGAAAATCATTTCTCACCATTGATGGGATATAATTCTAAGACCCCACCGATCTCTTCTCCAAGTCCTAGCAGCTTGAGGATGGTTATGTGGCGCAAACCTATGAAGGAACAAGAGAGGCGTTGGGAGACACCAAGTCTTTCCACTCAGTCACAGACAGGCACACATTACTTTAGCTTTCCAGATCCATGCTTGTTTCTTGGTTGGTCTAGTCTCACAAGCCTTCTGTGCATGGGACTGACATCGATTTCAATAGGAGTCTTGCACATGAGCCATGGACTCAAGCAACCATTGTGATTGTCTAGTCAGACCTCCTGTGTAATGCAGGCAATAGAATTTCCCTGAAATAATTCTGTGGCATGGTGGGCTTAATCAGGGGGTTAGAATTTGGGGATAAATTAATCCATACGGGCAGTGTGCAAGCAGAGAGACTGTAGCATCTAATGTGGTTCTGCTGTGTGGGAGGGCAACCACACACATGGGGGAATTGCAGAGGCCCACTCCATAGGCATAACTTCCTTCTTCTGCACAGTGGGGCTTGAGGGAGAGAAGTGGGGTGGGTGACGTGCACTAAGAGGGGCACACAACAGGTGGATGCTACTGCATTATCAGTCACGAAGTGTCTCGGTGTGTGCATAGGTGGCTTCTTCAGAGGCTCGACGAAGGAGCCCTTATGCCCCAAGCCCAGCCTCCTGTGTTCTTACAGTTGCATAAACTAGGGTGCAGAGCCCCTCCTGTACATCTCTGGTGAGGTATACATAACAGTGCCTCAGAACTTGTGTGTGGTGTTTGACTCAGGGAGTCTTTTATGGGATCCAAATGACATGTGAGTTGGTGATCAGTGTCAAGTCCTATACACAGTTCCACCTTCCAGGAATTGAAATACCATGAGGAGAGTACATCTGGTGTGGTTTTGGCTTGCACTCTAGCTCCCTCAGAAAATCCTGTAGTCCTTACTCAGTCAAAGCTGCCATCAACTAAGATCTGCAGGATTTTGCTCTAAGGCATTTAAACCCCCATTTATACAAAGTCAGTATAAATAAAACAAATATTAGAACCTAAGAACCTAAGGCTCACCCTAGCACAAAGCCACACAAGGCTTTCATGGTAAGGTAGGTAAGTTGGGAAGATGATATTTACTGCTGACATTTATCAATTCCTCATCTTTTCCCCAAATTAGGGAGCATGTGCTCTGCCCCTCAGGTTATAATGCATAAGTTGTGAGGGGCAGTTGTAGAATCTCAAATGGAGAAGCTGTGGGGTCTGATAAGCGATCTGGCACTGTTAAGAGTAGCATGATGGTCTCCTAATACTGGAAGGATGGCCAGAGATGACCACTGGATGCAAAGCAAAATTATATTAAGTGCATCAGGCCACAAGTCCAGTATTTCACCCCTGACCATACCAGATCAGCCCATTTGTCCATCTGATCCCTTCTTATGTCTCTCTTGTGAAAATGGATCCCATCTTATAACCCTCTAAGGGAGTAACCTGCTATGCTGGGTAAAACCATTACTCTCTCTTAGACTGGTATCGTGCCTTTGGCAACGGAAGCTTCAGAGAAGAGAGAACCGTCCCCTTCTAATTATTCCTGACCAATTGTGCAGTCATGCCTGTTGGGATGATAACTCCTTCCTGACCAAGGGAGGAGTTGTGGTGGGATTCACAATGATATTTTAGGTCCCTAACATCCACTGAAATCATGAAGATTTAGGTACCTAAATATATTTCTGAATCCCACCTTTCATGCCTGGATACATGAGATTTTTGTTACCTTACTTTCCAAAAAATCTCAGGAGATCCAAAGAATAGTGAAAGCTTTTAGATGAAAGAACTGGAGAGAAGCCCACTAAATATATGAAAAAGTCAGAATGCTGAGATAATGTGCTTATTCATGATATGTACAGTGGCAGACTGTTTGTAGGTAACATAACCTGTAACTCTCAAGTGGGAAATCACTGCAGGGATCAGATTAAAGCAGGCATTCATTTTTTTTTTTCGTTTTAGACAGAGGATTGGAATGTTGTCTTTGAGAAAAGATCAGAGACACACCAGAGACCCAGTCAGCGAAGCACCTGTTTGTATGCTGGGCAGAGTCCTGGAAGCTACTATTTTAGTGATCCACAGACGAGACCCTTGGAAATGCCCAGCTTGATTATGGATATTCAACTCTGGCATAAGGAAAAAAGGAGGCTCGTGCCTTACTATCTTGTTGCAATTCCTTATGGATATCCCCAAGAAAGGAGAAAGAGTTAAACGAATAGTGGCTGCTGGCTGTATACAGATCTTCAGAAAGTATGTGACAAAATTTCATCTCTCACATTAATTTGGTATCAAGGGAAGAGAAAGCAGCTGAGGGTGTTAATTACTGTGAGACTGTGATTAAGAGAGTGCCACTGTAAAGATGATATTGTGTAGGTCCCTGTTTTATTCACGTCCTTGAAACAGTTGGAGACTTCTGCTACAGAAGGCATACCACTACATGGCCGTTCACCAAGGGAAAATCTAGCCCTACTACTACGGCTACAGAGAAGACTCCAGAGTGTTGCATAAAAAAGGATACATGCTAGAAGGCTGGGCAAGGGTGTACTTGCTCCATTTACATGGCTGGTAGGGTCAGGATTGGGAACAGGCAGAGTTGGATGAGCCCCGGCTAAGAGACTGAAGTGCCTCCATGAGCATGCTTTCCAGAGTTGGGATGAAGAAGGAAAGAAGAACATAGCTCTTTTCATCCTTCCAGGCATCTCCATCCAGGCTGTATACTGGGTTGATGATTGGTACCTATAAACAAGTTGTGCTTATACCACTAATTTGCTGAGATGTGACAAGAGAGACAAGCCCAGGGCTGTTAGCTTGCTAAGCTCCTAAAATGCCCATCAGAGAAAGTGTGTGTGTGGGGGGGGGAGCGGGGGGGGTGTCTAACCCTTCCCTAACTGAAGTGAGGGATTTCAGAGGAGGTGTTGCCAGCCCCCAGATATGCTCGGGTGGCAGCAGTTACGACAGTGCATGTCAGGGATTTGCCTTTTTCCATCCCTAGCTGGGTGGATTCGGTTAAGCTTTCAGTTGGACAGACCTCCTCATGTTGTCTGCGTTTAGATCGGCATGAAGGAATCCATCCACAAATAGCGCTCAGGAAGGATGTGGTCTGGGGAGCAAGAGCACAATGCCATCTGACTCACCAAAATTACAGGCCTGTCCACTGAGAGCAGAAAGCTGCTGGGAGTAGGCCCAGTCCTCATCGTTGGGAGCAGAGATCACGAGCAGCCGCCTCCTCCATCGGAACCTGGAAAGAGATGAGAACAGAGGAGTATTGTTCTCTGCTGGCTCAAACACCCTCTGCTTTGTTTTTAACTGAGGGGTGAATGTAGATATGGAATTTCACAGACTTCAAAATGCTTTACACAGCAGCGCACTGGACACTACTGTGACTTACATGATGCACAATGCAGCTTGCTTTTAAGGGAAACCACAGTGCATGATGGGAGATGAAGTCTGGCCTGGGAGCCTGGTCCACAGGAGAGAATAGAGCTTTGAAGCTTCTTAATGGCAACTCTGAGGCACGACAGCACAGTAAGTAGTTTTCGTTTCATGTCAGTTGGATATTAAGTGTTCCTATTCAGTTCCACAAAATCAACTGGCCTCACGTGACACAGAATATTAACTTCTTTTTTTCCCTGATAGGAAAATTGAACAAATTCAGCAAATTCAAAACTTTCTTCAGGAAAATTTTGATTTTTTTTTGCAGAAATTTCTTTTTTTTTTTGTTTAAACATCAATTTGAAGGAAAATTCATCCATATCTAATGGGGAAGCATTTTAAAAAGGCATGTGAGTGTTAAGTTCTGAATATGACCCCATCACTGTGTCTAGAGGGGTGATAGAACTATAGAAAACAGGCTTAACTCAGCTTTCATTATTGTTCCACAGTTCTTTGAGGGAATGTCTACATTGCAGCTGGAGATAGGTTTGGTAGCTAGGGCAGTGTTTATCAACCTTTTTTTTTAATAAAGTACCACTTTTTTTTTTTAAAGAGGAAGTACCCCCAGTACCTACAATTTTTTTGTACCATTTCAACACATTTGTTTAAACAACTTAATTGTAGCTGGGCGGGCGATGAAATTTTTGGGTGTAAAAAGTACAAAAATAATAAAGCGCTGTAAAACTTAAAACAAACTTCAGTTTTCTCCAAATTTCAGTTGTATTGACGTACCCCCCAGACTTCTCTTGAGTACCCCTAAGGGTACTTGTACCACTGATTGAGAAACACTGAGCTAGGATACTAAAAATAGCAGTGGCACAGGCCACTGACCACTGACTATAATCCCTGTATGAAACTCTGGGTACATACTCGGGTAGCTAGCTATGTGGCTGTTTTTAATGCACTAGCTTGGGCAAAACTAGTGTGTGTACGTCTACCCAAGTTGGAAATTCCACCATCAGCTGCACAACAGATATAGCCTTTGAGAGCTTAGAGAGCCAGAAATGTGCTGCAGAAGTGATACTCCGACTGTGGCTTTTAGCTGCAAGTGGCTCTTTAATATGTACAGGCCCACCGATGTGGAGGAGGGGGGGACAGTTGCCTCAGGGCCCAGTGATTCAAAGGGTCTGGGGCTCCTGGCTGCTGCTACTGCAGTGGCAGTGGCGGCCAGCATCTCGGGACCTTTAAATCACTGCCAGAGCACCACACAGCATACTCCATGTGGGTCTGAGGGCTGGGGTCGGCATGGTGCACTCAGGGCAGCATTAAGGACTGGCTGCCCCAGCCATGCTCCTTCTGTCCTCACTCCTTCCAGGGGGGCCCTGCACACTCCCCACCTGGCTCAGGGGCCCACATAAGCTTTCAGTGCCCTAAATTTGTCTCCTGCACATGATATAAAACACTGTGTGATTTAATTATTAAACAGTCTATGCTGTTAACCCGTCATAATGCTTTTACTATGCTTAACAGTTCACTTAATAAATTAGTGCACGCTGATAAACTTATTTGTTGTGAGAATAATCTAGAAAAAAACTAAATATTTCCCTGTCATTGGCAGGACTGTGGCTCTTTTGGGTAATGTTGATTCCTAATTTCACTCCTGAATCATTGAGGTCTGCATATTGCTGTGCTATACCAAGGGGTTTGGTTCGAACTAACGTGTCCCGGCACGCACTTCCTGGTTCGAATCAGCTGTGATTCAAACTAGCGCGCCGGCGAGATCATGTTAATGAAGCGTGGGATATTTAAATCCCTGCTTCATTAGCAATTTCGAATGCCTGCATTTGCATCCCTAATTCGAACTAGGGCGCAAGTGTAGACATACCCGAAGAGAACAAAGCCTGATATCAGTTTTGCATGGACAAACATCTTGACTAAGCCTCCATATTTTGAATGCTCAGACAACTTGACCTTCCAAATCTCAAGATCTTTACCCACTGCCATCTCTAGTTGATATAATGGCACTGGTAAATTGTATTGTAGACTGGGACATAAAAATCACCGAGAATTTCTCAATATGTTTTAGCTTTCAAGTTGTTTTATGCTGCTAAAAGACATTCAACAGGTTGCAGTCATGCATTTGTATGTGAATTAGAGCTGCCCCTTCCCACTCAGCATTTGAATGTGAGGACCACCTGGCTTTGTCCTATTAGGCTATTTCAACACTACAATTTTTTTTGGCCGAAAATATGCCAATGAGGGACTCATTAGCATGAGTCGCGTCATCATTAGCATATTTTCTGCCGTTTCTTTTTGCGCAAGGGGTTTTTGTGCAAAAAGAAGCAGTGTGGATGGGGGTTGGGGGTTTGCGCAAAAACCCTGTTTTGCACAAGATCCTTATGCCTGTCCGCAAGCTGTATTCTAAAACAACAGTCCAAAACTAATTAGGTTTTAAGGAATTCACAAAATTGCAGGGATATTTATGAACCAGGAAATGGTCTTTTAAATGGAGGCAGGTGTTGTTATAATACATAATAAAAGTGGTATTTATTTTGAGCACTTTCATACAAGCCTATACGACACCCCAAAGCTTCCAAACATGTCAATGATATCAGTCACAGGTCACTTAGAAGCATCTGATTGTGTGAAACTTTTGGTGTGAGTCCAAAGAGAGAGGTCTTCAAGCATGGTAATTTTTGGGGGAAGTTCTAAGTAGGCCAGTTCTTGTGTCACAGCAAAGCCTGCTGGGACAAACGCCAGGATTTTTGTGGTGGCTTGGAGTTTCTGGGTTTTTTAATTAAAAAAACAAGTTACATTCTTTTTAGGCTGTTGAAGCAATGGTTGAGTTCCTCATCGGCCGTGCTACATAGCGAAGAGATGCAAGCCAGTTTCTGATTAGCTGGTCTGCTGATGAGGAAATGGCGTTGCTTCCCCACCATCACCAGGGTGTCCCACTGAAGTTAGCGGTAGTCTTTCCACTTCCTTTAATGGGTTTTGGAGCCATTTCCCCATGAAACATGGTGAAGAAATTGAGGGCAGCTCCTAACCAGCCACCCGCCCCACCCCGCATGTAAACATGTAACCGTTAAAACTTTTAGCGGTTACATGTTTACCTGAATAAACACATTTTAACATCCCCACTTCTCACAGTTAGTATGGGCCTTATTTCTGATAAGCAGCAGACGGATTCTGAGTGCCTCCAGGCAGCTTTGTATCCAAACCTTCAACCTTTCTTTCCTACAACCACCTTTTCATTCTCCACATTAATCTGAAAGGAGATCAGTGGTCTCAGTCCCTTCTGTTTGAAGTGGCCCCCAGCAAAAAATTAGTGCCCACCCCGGTCTAGACTCTAGAATGAGTCATTATGGGTGCATCTACACTGCACCCTTAGCTTGAAATAAGACATTTTAGCAGGTTTTATGTCCCTTTGGGGTCTCGTATTTTAATTTTTTATATATATTTGTATTGTGTTTTAAAAAATGTTGTAAGCCGCCTCGAATATTTAAAATAGGCGGGGTAAAAATATTTTAAATAAATAAAATAAATACATTTTGAAATAGCTTATTTCATAATTTGGTGCTGTCTACACAGTGCCAAATTTCAAAATAAACCACTATTCCGAAACATCCCTTACTCCTTGTGGAACGAGGTTTACAGGGACGTCAGAATAGAGAGCCTATTATATTTTGAAATGATGGGCTTTTTTCAAAGATGCAGAATAGCTATTTTGGGATACTGGAAATATTCTGAAATAGTTGCAATGTAGACATGCCCTGTGAGAGCCATGCAGGAGGGAAGTGGGGGAGTTAGGAGATGTGGTGGTGGATCTGGTAAAGGTGCTTTCTCTGAGCAAGTGGCTGTTGGAAATTAAAATGCTGAAGAACCAATGGCTTATGCATTCATTTCTCCCAGCTACCTGTGCCCCTTCGGAGTCATAATACTCGCTGTCATCTCAGTTATTTCCATAGCAATCAGGCATAATAGCACAAACTGAGGATTTGATGGCAGGTGAGGAATATGCAGCAGCAGTAGGTGAAATCCTGAACCACAAGAGATCTTATTTTTGTGCACATCACCCAGTAACAGAGATGGTCCAGAACGGCAGTGTTTTACTTCAGATCTGAATTTCTCCCAACTCCAGGCTGGTTTGCATCGAGGGGTTTTGATTTATGGGGGGAAGAGTAATACCGAATATTGCAGACCACCTGAGCAAAGCTGTCTCTTAGCAGGTTTTCTCAGATGTTTTCCAAGAGGCATTAGCAACTCTTAAATCCTGGCTGGTGACCAACATTGGGCAAAGGCAGGCAGCATTATCTCAAACATGATAAGAAGGAAGCTAGGGAAAATGGAGTGAGTGATTTGAACTGCACAGAAGGAGCTGCAGCTGAAATAACAGGATTGTAGCATGGGGCATCCAAGGACTGGCGTAAAGAAACTTTGCAACCCTCTTCTAAAGCTTAACAGGTTCAAAGCATTGCACAAACATTAGCTAATTAATCCTCTCTCATCCCTGTGAGGCAGATTAACCTTATCTGTGGAAACCGACACACAGAAAAGTGGTGTCTTGGCCAAGATTGTGCAATGAGCCTGTGGAAACAGAACCCAGGAGATCTGATTTCCAGAGCTCTACTCTCCCCAAGAGCATGCTGCAGCAGGGTCAACTGTGGTTAAATCTCATTACTTTGCTGGAAATTATAGATACTGCCAAATCTAGTTTTTAAAAAAACTCATCCTTAAAAATAAAGTATGCCAGATATTTTAAATATGATTAAATTATCAGAAGCCGGTGCTGAAAATAATACCTGGATAAGAAGTTCTCCAGGGACTGTTTCTTGTCATCTTTGCAGACGATACCGTCCCTCTTCTGTTTTTCCATATCTTTGATTCGTGACTGGAAGGTGTCAATCAAATCAAATATAGACTTCATTGCAATGGGCACTTCATAATATTGCTATAAAATAAAAGGTAAAGAATGGGTCAAATGATAAGTAAAGTCCTTATGCACAGAACAACATGTCACTGCGGCTACGTCTAGATTGCAGTGCTTTTCCGGGATACCGGAGGTGTCCCGGAAAAGCAATGTTGCATCCAAGGAACGCATCCACTTTTTCAGAAAAAAAATTTAAAAAGCGGACATGTTCTTTTGCCATCCCTGTAAACCTTGTTTTATGAGGAAGAAGGGATGTGTCGAAAGAGCCCTTTTATCCAAAATTTGGTGCCGAGAAGACGTGCCAAATTTCAGAAAAGCCTCTTTTGAGAGTAAAGCGGAAAAAGATATGCAATTTGTGTACCACAAATTGCGTTTCTTTTTCCGACTTACCTCTGCAGTGTAGATCTAGCCTGCCAGAAGAGACAGTGGGTAGAAACATCTCTGATTTTGCAGTCTGTAAAGAACTGAATTATTCCCAGGAGGCCTGCTTTAAATGTCTGCTTTGTTAGACAAACTTATGTATTGAGACACTGCACACAACTCACTAGAATTGGGTTGTATCTTGCAGTATAATGCTGTGTCCTAGAATGTCATTATGATGCAGTAGCATCATATTATTCCACTATTTCACATGGCACACCAGGGTGCATTTCAGGATATCCCATGCTGCATTCATCTCTTCTGATGGAGGTAGTTCTTCTGTGCTTGTCGTGAGTTGTCAGAGCACCATCTTCTCTCCCCCCAGCACACACCCAGACCGCCCATTGGTGATCCCCCATTTTGAAAAGATGGACTGTGCTCTCCCCCTTTTCCATTTGCCATCAATCACCCTTGCTATCTACTTCTCAGCTAAAGAAACTCTTCTGATTGTCCAGGTAAAGGCAAAGCCCCAAACCAACCTCTCCAGTGTATGTCTCATCACTACACAGCATATTTCTGCTTTCCGATGTCTTTATGTTGAAAGAGCTCAATTCCCCACCTTGACCCTCATGTCGATATCCGTCAGCACCATGAAGAAGTCATTGTAGGTCATCCCATATTCTTTCCTCAGCTCATTGATGAGGTGCTGGTCCACAAGGTCCTCATCCTCTACTACCTTCATGGGTTTCTCATTATCTTAAAAGCAAATAAGGTGCTGATAAATATGGAATCACAGAGCAAAATGTCATCCGTTTCACCACCTAAGACACACAAAAGGGGCCGAAACACCTTCCCCCTCCCTCTCACTAGTCATAAGTGAAGTGATTTTTGGCTGCCCAGTGTGAGGTAACTTAGGGTGCATCTACACTGCACCGTTATTTTGAGATAACTAGCGTTATTTCGAAATAACAATGTGAGCGTCTACACAGCCATTCCGTTATTTTGAAATAATTTTGAAATAACAGACAGCTTATTCCAAAATCTGTAAACCTCATTCTGCGAGGAATAACACCTGTTCTGAAATAGCTATTTTGAAATAAGGCGTGTGTAGATGCTCCACTGCTGCTATTTCAAAATAGCCCGTCACCAGGGCCATTCTAAATTATTCCTCCCCAGTGCCTCCTGGGGCTGTAACTCAAGATAGCACATCTACATTGGGGAAGCCTGCCTCGGACTAATTTTGCATCTTCCCTGCAGTGTAGATGTGCTATTTCGAAATAAGCATGCAGTGTAGACGTACCCTTAAAGGGGCCTGATTTTCAGCCCCCACCTTCTGAAAATTGCTCATGATATCCCTTAACGATATCATGAGCTGGGCATCTAAAATTGCTGTAGTTATGAATATCTAGGCGTCATGTAATGTAATTTATCCTAAAGGAACTCCAAAGCTCTTCACAGATATTAGGAAAATGCAGCTCACAGCCACATTCTATAAAAAAAAACAACATATCCAAATAAAACAACACATGGAATTTAAACTTGTGAAATACAGTGAGCACGGCTGGATTTTGGCCAGGATTCCTGAGTTAACATCCCCATTCCTGCAAAAGTTGATATGGGATCTTTAATGACCACAAGTGCTTGCTGCTTTGTTTCATCCAAAGGGCAGCCCTTCATTGCCATACTGAGGTACTGATTTACTACTCAGTGCCACTTACTGATCCTACACTACTTCCCCATGCCAGCACTCAACATGTGAAAGAGAAAGGTCTGCATGTTAAGCCTGATTATGTCAATATACTCAACTCTACTCTGATCATGGAAGACTTTAAAAAAGGCTTGTTAAAACATGGGGATGGTATTTTCAGTTGGGGGGGGAAGGCCTCCTTAGTTATCCAGATGCAACCCACCCCCCAAAACTAAAACTAACCTAACTAAAATTTCAAATATCTGAAAATATTTTAACAAGTGAAAACATTATTTTTGTGTTCCTATATATGAATAACCAAAATGACTAAACTGCTCCTGCAGTGAGAGAGAGAATCTCTCACACTCTTTTCTAAGGTGGGAACAACCATATGAAATGTCATCCCATTTATCAAGGTATAACCGGTAATATAACATTTGAAATAGCAATGTCATCATCTCAGTCCGAGCTACAGTTGTACTGCAGCAACGATTGAAAACACGCCACTACACAATAGCATTCCTGCAGTGTTTTGTATAGTTCTTGTTTGTTTCCATAAAGGAAAACACAATCACACTTGGAGCATCTGTGAAATGAGGTTAACTCTGGCTCAGCTGTCATCTTTGATATAGTTATTACCACAACAGACCCCCAAAAGAAAATCCAAAGTGTTGGTAAAATCAAAAAGAGATATTAAAAGGTACATGCAGAAGAGAGAAAGATCATACTATACCCTACTACCTTTTATTACAGTTCCCTAAGAATGCAGGGGGAAATACAAATAATAAGATTGATTTTGGTGCTGTAAGATTTAATCTAATTAACATCTAGAAATAGATAAATGAAAATGACATGAAAGGAAACATGGGCCACAATAAACTGTGAAAGAGTACAATAATAACTATGCTATGCTCTTCTATAGCACCTGCCATCTGAGGATCTCAAAGCACTATTGCCACATAGAGGATGCAGTTTTTTTTTCCAAAGTGGCATCCTCCACACAGCGTGACCTTGAACGCACTGTGCGTCCAAAGTCATGGTCTATGCAGGATACCATTTTTGTAGAGCAAAACGGCATACTCTGCACAGCATGACCTTATAGGCCCCGTGGGTCTGAGGCCATGCTAGCAGAGGTGTTTCCACACTTGCAGAGGCGTTCTGGTAGTACCAGTTCAGGACTACACTCCTGGAAGTGTCATACTGGAAGTCAATGAGACTATTCACGTATTTAAAATTACATACAGGCTAAAGCACGTTGCTGAGTTGGGATCTAAGGACCTGGCCAAAACCCACTGAAGTCAGAAGAAAGACTCCTATTGAGTTCAGTAGGCTGTGCATCAGGACCTGAACTTGTACACTTAGATTTTTTTCAAAGCTGCCTAAGGGAATTGGATACCCAGCTCTCATTTGGAGTTTTGAAGATGCCCCCCCTTAAAGAAGGCAGCACAGGGTGTGGGTAGCTGGTTTAGCTGCTTAGCGGAATACGTATGGGCTGAACAAGGTCTCTGGAAGAACCCTAGGTTCACTCATGCATGGTGCAAAGCACCATGAGCTGAACAAATTTACACTAGCCCACAGAAAGCAGCCAGACTGGTTGTATATTGCTTTATGGGTAAAGAGATGGCATTTGCTTGAGTCCATCTAAGAGAATGAAAAGGCTTCAAATATCCAAAAGAATATCCACATAATAAGTACGCTAAAGCTGCACTTAGTACCAGATTCAAACTTCCTTCCCCAAATGATGGTTGGAGTCCATTACTAAGCAAAACATGACCATGCCCAAGAACACTCATGTTCACGCAGCCCTGGTCTACACTAGGGCTTTATTTCTAAATGACCCCCCCATGGGTCAAATTAATAAGTGAAGCGTCCACACTACCAAACCCATTATTTTAAAATAAGGGGATGCTTATTTCGAAATTTGTACTCCTGCTTTTATCAGGAAATAACACTAATTTCAAAATAGTTATTTCCAACTAGTGTTAGTGTGGACGCTCCAGTGCTGCTATTTTGAAATAACTACTCCCCAGAGCTTACTGGGGCTCTAAGTTGAGGTGGTGAGTCCACATTAACAGAAGTTGCCTTCAGACTAATTTCGAGGCATCCTGGTAGTGGGGACATGCTATTTCGATTTTGTAAAATCAGGAGTTAAGTCAAGTTTAGTTATTTCAAAACAGTTTCCTACTGTAGACGTGCCCATAGAGAATGGAGGGAACTCTGACACAATAACTGTCTAGTAAGATTTCCTGTCTGTCCTGTTTAGCCCCTATGTTTGAGGAAAGCCTTTCATACGGTTTTTTGGAAGGGTGCTTCCAAATCTGCTCCAATCTACCAAACAAAGAAGTGGAAAGGGAGGAGAAAATGTAACATTCAGCAACAGGAAGGGAACTATGTGGAACTTCAGAGTGGGAGTTGGATTGATCTGAGTTTTGAGTAGCTTTTTATTTAATCAAAACTAATTTCCCCCTTCCTTGTGAATTGATTCATGTATGTTACACTGAACAATTATTGTGGCAATTCTTAAATCCTACTAGGCAGTATGGTCTGTAAAGTGAATCCGGTGATATCACAGAAATTTAACCATTCTGGGCATGTCTACACTGCAGGGCAGAAGTCGAGTTAAGATAACTTCAGCCATGTCAGTTGCGTAGCTTAAGTTGAAATAGCTTAATTCGGCTCTTGGCGCTGTCTACACAGCAGGAAGTCAATGGAAGAATACACTTCCTCCCGCTTCCCTTACTTCTCGTGAAACGAGTGTTACAGAAGTCAGTGTAAGAAGTCCTCCATCTCAACATTATTTTGAAATAATGGCTTGCTGTGTAGACACGCACTATGGTATTTCAAAATAACGCCAGTTATTCCGAAATAACGCTGCTCTGTAGAAGTACCCTCAGTTTCCCAAAGAGATGGATACATGAGATGTCGACAGGCCTGAACAAAATGACCTTCCCGCTGTTCTCTCTCCCCCACTCCCATCTCCTGCTTTCTATTCTTTCACTGGCATTAGAAACTAACACACATTTCACGTTACAGCTTTGGAAACTAAACATAGTAAATGCCAGACACAGCTATGTAAATACAAAGTGCAGGAAGTTACCACAACAAAGGATCTCTCTCTAAGACTTTAACCCAGTTGGATTTCTCTCTTCCTTCTCTAATGTTTGGTCCTCCTTAAAAAAAGAGAGAGGCGAGAAATAAATATGTAAAAAAAACCCAACAACAAACCTAGCTGAAAGTGGTCAATCTTCATGCTGCTGTTGTTCACAGTGCCAAAAATTGTGATGACTGAGACTTTCCTTGTGGCCATCTTGCAGAAACTCTCCAGGTATTCATCTCGCTGTTGCACGTACATGGTGTTATCAGCCTTGGGAGTCGTGATCAGCTAGGGAATGGAAGAAACAAAAAGTTTGATTAGTTTCAAAACAAAGCCACTGCAAGCCTCTGTGTCAGAGAAGCAGCTCTCTAAAGAAGAACAGAGTCTTAGTGCTGCTTGCCCACTGGGGTTTCTTTTCCATACCTTAGCCAGTGGCACAGGAACTTACATTTATTTATGTAAGACTAGACAGTGTCTTTAGGCCCAGACCTGAGCAAAAAGCTAGAGGAATAACTGCAGGAGGCATGGGATTCAGAGACACCCCTCCAACATGCAGTCATTCTGGTGCTCCCCTGTTGTGCTGGGAGGAGAGGCATAAGTTGCTGTAAACTGTACTGGAAACAACATACTCCCTTCTTAGATCTTCACCCTTCTGAGTCCAGTCAGTTCTCCAGCCTAACCTGTCAAGGCCATGCCACCCTCACACCCACTTGTTTGCAGAGAGGTGGGGAAAATGGCTATATAGCCCCAGATCATCAAGGTACCGAGGTGCCTAGCTCCCACTGATTTCAGTGGGAGTAATGGGCCTAAATACCTTTTGAGAGTCATTCTCAGCCATAGCCCCTTCTTTCTCCCTTGGGCCCATGATCCAGGCATTTGTAATGGTTATAGTCAGCTGCATGGTTATATTAGATCTGGGCACCATCTACCCCACATTTAGCCAAAAACATTTGGCAAGCCTCACTTGTAGGCCTTATTTAATGTGTTGAGGGAGAAGAAGGATCGGAAGGTGGTGCGGCAGGAAGAAATGATTACAGTAGTAATAAAAAAACTCTTTTAAGTTTACACCAACGTGTGTTTTCCAAAAGATACAGACATACAGCCCCGTGTGTGTGTGAGGAGAGGGGGGGAATGATATGTCAGCTGTTTAACTACACACTGCAATACCACATAACAATTTAGGAGAGGAAGTCAAGGAGAATCCTGCATCCACTTGAAACAGAATGGTTCTGACTAGAGCAAGGCTCTGTCCAAAATATCTAGATCCCAACTTTGCTGGGTTGCCAGGTGTCCAGTATTATGGCTTCTGTCCGGTAAAAAAAAAACAGAAAATACCAGACATGTAAAACATCCAGTATTGTCTCTTTTTCTTGGATGGAAGGCCACTTGGGACATTCTTCCCCTCCTGCGTCTGGTGGGGGTGGAGGTGCGGGGGAGCGTGGGGATTTAGGATTTAAAGGCGCAGTGACACTTTTTTTTTTGGCTCAACAACTTTGGTCCCCCATTTTTTTTTGTTTGTTTGTTTTTTGCTCAACCAATTTTTTCCCCACCATGTTGGGTATTTTTGGTGAAACTATCTGGCAACACTACCCACTGGGGAAGCCAAATTTTGTGTCTTAGGCTTGTCACAAGACATAATAGTCCTTTAAAGGCAAAGTTATGATTTAACTTACATCATGGACAATCATTCTGCAAGTGTTTTCTTACCCTTTGTAAGGCTTTCTGAGATACTTTTTATGAAACATACCTTATAAATAGAGTTTATAACTACATTAAATTATAAGTCTAAGTGATAGGTTATATAAAGCCCGAGTCTCATTTATACAGAGGCCCCATTACATCACCCTGGTGATGGAAAAAGCACATTAGTGTAAATGAGAATCAGGGCCATAGAGGTGATATGTATAGAAGACAACTTGATTTCACATCTATAACATGAGTCATATTACTTTAAAGTTGCAGTGAAATCTTTAAAAAGAAAAAGGTATTTTAAACACTGTTTGAGAACTCGGATAAATACCAGAAAATGAGCTGGGTTCTGCTCCTAGTTTCTTAACCAGTGTGCGGGTATGAATGTAAGGATGTTAAGAAGCAGGTAACTGACTAATCATGTAGTCGATACAATTTGTATCAACAGCACGATTAGTCGATAAGGGCCCTCACTGTGGCTCTGCAGTTTAAGTGTAGTAGGAGCCAGGTGCACAGGCAGCCCGACTCCTACTACATTTAAGCTACAGAGCCACAGTGGGGGTGGTAGGTCCCAGACCCAGTGCAAGCTGGGATTTAACAGTCCCGTCTCCCGCCAGGTCCCAGACTGCTGTGCCTCTGCCAACCCTGCACCTCCACTCCTGCACTGTGGAGATGGTTCTGGGGGAACTAGCTTTTAAGCTGGCTCCCCCCAGCACCAACTCCTGTTTCCCCTCCCCACTGCTGCCTCTTTTATACAGAGGCAGCAAGTGGGGGGAGGGAGGAAGCGAGTAGTCGAGTAGTGACTTGACTGCCCGATAAGCCTAGGCTTATTGGGTAGTTGACTACTCGACTAGTTGCTATTATGAATGTGGAATTTGGCCTAGTGGAATTGTATGGGTACAATGAGCAACGAATTTGTCTCAGTCTGGCAAATCTTGTAGGATAAAGTGAGGAGCATTTCAGAAGCAAAGCAAACCTCAAGTCATAGCTTTAAAATAGCCTAGCATATGTTGCAAAACAAACAGGGATTTATTTATTGGTTTAATTTTAGGTTGCATTAACTGCTATTTGCCTATGTCCTTTGAGTGTGTGTGTGAATGAAATGCTACTTACAAACCCTCAGTCTCCACTTCATCACCACAGAATAACACACACAAAATAACAAGTCATCCTATGGCACCTTACAGACTAACAAAAATGTATAGTATCATGAGCTTTTGTGGGTATAACCTACTTCATCAGATGAGCTGGAGTGGAAATAACCACAGGACTACTTCTTTTTAAAGTTACAGACTAACACGGCTACCCCTCTGACACAAAAAATAAACTTCCTGAGGCAAAACTTTCTGACCACAGGTCTGAATCAGGGTTGGGTTTCAAAATCCACACCAAGAAGTAGACAGAGATTTCACAGCAATGCCCTATATCAATAAAGAACTTAATCAAAGCCTTTGCTACACACTTCTGGCAGTTTGAAATTCAGATCAGAATCTGAATTTTGGGCCTATCTCTTTGTTTAACCATTTGTAGTACTTAACCCACCTCTGTGAACTGCCTGGTTGAATCATCACAAGCAGTGATTTTTCTCTTTCTAAATTCGCATTAGGAGTTGGGGGAGTGGTCCAAAAGGAACAGTGTAGCAGAGCAGTGGGAAACAGCACAGGCAGAGGAGATACTAGAGAGGCCTGGGTTAGTTATTTTGGGAGGATGACCAAGGACTTAGGAGTGGAAGAGAAATATCCAACTGTGGCAATACACTGGAAAAATTGAACCCGAGAGGAAGGGACAACTGAGCTGGACAGAAGAGTTCATTTGGGGAAAGAGGTGCAAAGAAAGGAGGTTTTTATTTTAAGGGGGTGAAATGACTGTGGATCCAGATTTCACTAACTTTTAATCTACCTTGTGCACATGCTACATACAGCACATGGCTCTGCCTTTGATTTATCTCCAGTATTGTCCGTATGAATGACTATTGCATAATGAACCTAGCTTTTAGGAGCAGGAGACTATTGGTAGTACTAGACTATGACAAATTATAATGAAGCTTAGTAGTAATGTTTGCCTGCAGTCTGTTCTCACCGGCTACCACAGACTGGACAAATCATTTTTCCAGCTTAAAAGTTTCTGATATTTGGAGATTCAAATTCCAGACTGAGTGATGAGTCACCGTGGTCCTTCAGGGAGGAAAGCAGTGGTTGTCTGGCTTCTGTGATTTCTATTCTGTTCTCGTCACTTTTTGCTTTTTTTGGCCTGACGTGACACTAATTTTTGGAAGTCACAATGTTCAGAACTAGAGCCAGGTTTCAAAGATCCTAAAGGCTTCTGTCCACGTAGGGTTTTTTCCCTACCGGTATTATTACAGCAACACACATGTGAAGTGAAGTGAGGTGCGTGCTTATTGCATGCAACATTGACTGTAAGAGACGTGTGCATCCTATCAAAGCGCTGCTATGGTTCAATCGGCGCACCCCACAAATGCTAGGTGTGTAAGTGCAGTTAGCAAAACTACCCTTTCCTGGGAGATCATGTTGGTTACAACCATCTTGCAGCCCACTGAGATGGAGGGCCACTCGTGCGCCCCCTTCTCTAGCATAGGTTGCCCATCGTTGCCCTAGAGAGAGTGCTGTCAATGCAAGGTTAAGAACAGACAGCGCATGGAGGGCAGTGATGCCAGCTTCCTCCCTGCAGGTCTCGGTCTCAAAAGGAGGGAGACTAAGTTTAATGGGTGAGGTGATAAAACGCTCAGGGACATGCTACTTACAATGAGTCGCCGTTTGCCTTCAAAAAAATCCAGGAGGCTTGTCACTGATTTCCTGGAGGGCTGAATGAAAGTCTTTGTGTTGAGCTTCAGGTAGCCCTCATTCGCAGTCCTGCTCCCCTTCTTGTTTTTCTTGCTGCGATCTTTGTCCTGCTTGTTCTTTTTCTCAGCTTTGTTCTTCTTGGCCTGCTTCTCACTCTTCTGCAGCTTGTCGGGTCTCTCCTTCTTCTTCTTCTTCTCAGGTTTATCTGGTCGGTCATGCTTTTTTGGCTCTTTTGCCTTCTTTGGTGGGATATTCCCTGCTGCAATTTCTTGCTCCAAGTGGGGAACAGCAGGCCTGCTTGGTTCATATTTGTCCTCATATTCATTGCTCAGAATCTTTTCTTGGACTCTTTTTTTAGGTGGCTTGGCTTTGGCGGGTTTATGCTGACCTGGTGTGACACTGGGATCCCGGTGGATAAAGTCCTTCCGGTCTGTACGGTTGTCTTTAAATCTACCAGTGTTGGCCCTCGTGTAGTGCTCTGAGGCAGCGGTGGGAGCTTCTGTGTAGCTGTCGTAGCTAGCAACTTTGCCAGGTCTTCGGGTGGCTACTGGGTGTCTCTCCGGGTGGCCAGACTGCCTGTCTCTGCGGTTCTCATTCCACACCGGGGAGTAAAAATCCTCAGTGTCTGTTCCCCGTGGGGCAGTTGCCTCAGGCACTGTGGGCAGCCTATGAGAGTCGGACGTAGTGTGTGACTTTGTGGTCCAAGTTTTCTGAGTGGTTGGAAGGGATGTGGCTGTGGTCATAGGTCTGTTCAGCATTGTCACTGTACGGGTGGCTGCCTGGGTAGTGGTGGTTGGGGGAGAGAGGGTGCTGGCCCGCGTTGTAGGGGGAGGAGGAGCCACTGTGGTTGTGATTAGTTTCCTCACTGTCTTGCTCCTTGTTGGTTGAACATTGCTTCTCCTTGGCTCTTCCTTTTTTACTGATAGCTGGACGTGTCCGCCACTCGATGTAGGTCTGGTGCTGCCTCCATTGTTACTTTCCTCCACCACTTGACCCTCCACCCCGGCAGCTTTACATTTCTGGATGAAGCCCTTCTGCCTCATCTTCTCCATTTTCCTGATGGGGCTCTGGTCAATAACTTCGTACATGGCTTCTAGCCTTACCGGGTAAGGGTACCTTTCCTCCACCTGTAGGGTTTTTTTTAGCAGCACCATGCCAAATTTCCCTTTCTCCAGTTTCAGAAAGCTCATGAGTTTAGGGATGAGGCTGGGATCTAAAGGTTGCTCCAGGATTTTCCCGTCACTGGTTATCCTCCTGACTTTCCCTCCTTCTTCCCCTTCCTCATGGAACAACACAATCTGCTGGATGTGCCTCTCGGCCAGTTCACAGTAGACGTCACTCTTAAGCAGGCTCATCATGAGCCGGTAGTAGCCTTCAGAGGCATGAGGGGCAGATATAACCCAGACTCTGTTCTTACCGGCAAAGCTAGCCAGGAAATTAGGAGAACTGGATCCTGAAGGGAAACGTATCATTCGTGACTGAGATGCAGCAGACTTCTCCTCATCCTTGATCATCTCAGGGTGAGGCTGTTTAGCCGCAGTGGTGGGTCTCTGTATCTGCCTCACTCTAGCTTTGATGTTCCTAGCTTGGGCAGGTGTTTCATCTCGCAGCAGGTCAGGCCGCACATTTTTTGATGTTGGAGTATCCCTCTTGGCAACAGGACGTTGGAAATTCCCCTGAGATGCCTCCGACCTTCTCAGGAAAGAGAGCGATCCATTGCTAGCCCTGTGAGAGAAAGGCAAGTTACTAATTCCGTGGCTCCCTCTGTCTGCTAGCCTCACGGTCTTCTCAGAGTCGCACGCTAGCCACGTTGCCCACAGCATGGCTAAACTCAGAATTGGTGTCCGGTTCATTGTGCAAGCCACTTCAAAAGAAATGAGGAGAAAAAGTTAAATGTTAAGAGTAGTCTTTTAGATATAGATACAGACAGCTAGATCGTGCACTTGAGGGTACGTCTACACTGCACACTTATTTCGAAATAAGCTATTCTGGAAGAATACCCCGAAATAGCTTATTTCTAAATAAAAAGTTTACATTACAGGGAAGCCTCAAAATTAGTCTGAGGCAGGCTTCCCTAATGAGGATGTGCTACCTCGATTTAGAGCCCCAGGAGGCACTGGAGAGGAGCTATTTTGAAATAGCAGCAGAGGAGTGTACACACTACAGCTATTCTGAAATAGCTATTTTGGAATAGGCGTTATTCCTCATGGAATGAGGTTTACAGAAATTGGAATAAGCCATCTGTTATTTCAAATTTATTTCAAAATAACAAAATTGCCGTGTAGACGCTCGCATTATTATTTCAGAATAATGGCCATTATTCCGAAATAATGCTGCTGTGTAGACGCACCCCAAGTGACCAGAGAACAACAAATAGACTGGCTAGCTATATAAAGAAGTCCTGTAATGATATTTCTATAAAAGCTTTAGAGGCTATGTCTAGAAAAACATGCAGTAGATTAATTTAGGCAAAAAATGAGATAATCTATAACATGAATCTATCTAGTTGTTCAAATAAGTTAAAAAAATACAGTAGTTATGTTTGCAACACACATACACACACAGAGTGATTCACAGAGATAGTAAGTCAAGAGTTTGTTTTTAACTTAAAACTTACCCTCTCAGGAAAGTTTCCCGTCAAGATATGTGTATCCCAGCCCTTTCTTTAGAGGAAGAGCAATGCCATGCATGGAGTTTTGCTGCAGCTCACTGATTTTTATGTAACAAAACAGACTCCAGACAATGTCGATTCACTGTGGAGCTTTTACTTTTTTGTTTTTCTTCACCTTTGTGACAAAGTGGGATGAGGCAAAAGTAAATTTCCCTGTGATCTTTGCTGCTCCATTTACCTGCAGGTCTGTTTTGTTTCTCTATCAGTCACAGACACAGAGAGGCACATTTCATCTAATAAAAGTGAACTCACAGTTGTTTCTGAATCTCTTTCAAAGCTCCATGATCCTTCTAATCACGCCTTTCCTCCCCACTCTCTAGTTTAGCTCCTTTGTTTCCAAAAAGAAAAAGCCCTGGGATTAATATATTTTCCAGGCTGAGGCAAAACACAGGAATGCAATGTTGAGAAAAGAAGCCTCCTGTAGCCTCCTGTTCCTCTCCCCACTTTTCCCCCCAATCTTTTCTTTTTCTTCTTCTTCCTTTTCGCTGGATGTGATCCCAGAAATGTCAGGATAACCTCAGCACTGTTCTAAACTAAACTCAAACAGCAGCAGCCACTGGAAATCAGGGAAACTTCACTAAGAATTTAAAAGATCAGCAGAACACTGCCTCCTTCCCACTTCAACTCACTGAGGGAGGGTGGAGGAAATTTCTTAGGGGTTGAAACGTTTCACATCATCATCATAAATCACTTTAGAAAAGGATGACTGCAACCTTAACTCTTTAAGCTCCTCAGGCTCTCAAACTGGCTTGACCTTCCACCCAGCCCTCCCTTTCTTGTCTTCCTTTCTCATTCCACTACACTGACACCATCCAGTTAAAAATCACATGCTACAGAAACTCATTTCCTTACCTGTATTAATAACAGTATGGCACATAGTTAAAAGTGGAGAGAGGTTTTTTTTAAAATCTGATTTCCTCCTCCCAGTTTTTGTTTGTCCACTTTCTATATTTCAGTCTGGGAAATAAAAAGAGACCAGTAAATTTCACCTTAGTTTCTAGTAAATTTCTCTTTCACATTCTCGGACACAACTGCTATAGTCTTTAATTTGCAAACAATCAAAGGGTCAGTCATTTTTTAAAAACTGGATCAAAACATTTACATACATATTTATATTAATGTTTGATTCACGTAAATGTGCATTATGCATGTCAAAAACAAAAGATGCAAACTTACAGAGAAAGGTGTGCAAAGACAGGGAGAGATACCCAGCTAGTATAAATCTGTGTAGATCTTTTGACTTCAGATCCTGAGCTTGTACAAATCAATGTAGCTCCCTAGGCTATGTCTACACTACAGGCTTCTTGCGCAATAAGCTTTTTGCGCAAGAGAGCATCCACACTGCATAGATACACTTTCGAAAGAAAACGCTGATAGCTATCCACAGAATGGCCACCAGGGCACCTGTGCTTTTTCCTCTTTCCTGTTTTTGCGCAAAACCCCCCTATTGCCCATCCACACACACCTTTTTGTGCAAGAGCTCTTGCGCAAAAAGGAGTTATTCCTTGTTGAAGGAGGAATACCTACAATGAAAAAACCCCTCTGTTCTTTCATTTTACTTGTGCAAAAACACGCTTGAGGTATGGACGCTCCACAAGTTTTTGTACAAAAATGGCCATTTTCATGCAAAAACTCTGTAGTGTAGACCTAGCCCTAGAGTGCAGATCCTCAGCTGATGTAAATTAGCTAAGCTCCATTGCAAGCAGACATGCTAAGATGATTTTTAGCAGCTGAAGATTTGGTCCACAGACTCTTGACAAATACCCAAACATCACTGATTGGTAACTGATATACAATACTTAAAAGTGCTCGAATGGAAACACTGCTATTGCTCTTAGGTTTGAAAAAGATGATGATCATCATTCTTTACAAAACGTAGTTTTATTTTGAATACCAGATTAAATATTAGGTCAAGTTTGTGGCCCTTTAAGAAAAGTAACACCCCACACTTTTCCCCTCTGATTCAAAGTATTTGCATATTTTTTCTCTCTGTCTCTTTGTTTTGTTTTTGTTTTAAGTTGGCAAGTGCTATGGAAAACATTTCTGGTGTTTCTATCTTATGCTCATATGGGTGCAATGTTACATTTTTGTGGCTTATGAGTTGCTCTTAATGTGGGGCTGAATGCAAAGTGTCCAGGGCCGATAATCTATTAGGAGGAGTGGAGAGCACTTATCCACTAGCCTGCTTCAGGATCAGGCTTAATAAGAGAAACTCGTTGCACAGCAGTGTGTTGGAGACAAATAACAGTGGTTGGACTAGTGCCCCTGGTGTGTTGTTCCCTGACTAGCTGGAGCTGGGAGGGCTGTATCACTCCCCTGAGCTCCCAGCTCTGGCACAATGAGGAGTCAAGGGGTTTTGAAGGGCTCGAAAAAGATGCCTGTCTAGACTTCCTCAGATAGGTGGCTTAGGCAGGGGAAGTCTGCTTTCCCAAACCGCCAGCCTGGCCCCGCCCACACTCCATCCCCAGAACACCTGCTGTAGGTGTACTGGGGGAGGAGTGTTGCTGCCCTCAAGTGCCTGCTCTCCCCATGTTCTGGGGCATCTTGGGCCACGACAACACCTCCCTTCCTGGTGCTCTGGGGGCTGGGGAGGCTGGAGCCATGGGGCCTCCTCCCTTCCCACTGCTCCCAGGGTAGGGATGCTTGGGCCGGCTCAGGCCGCAGCCGACTGCCTTCCTTCTGCTCCTGGGGGTAGGGAGGCTCGAGCTGTGCAGCCTCTTCCCTCCCCGCTGCTCCAGGGATGCTGGGGTGTGTGCGTGCTCTTCCCCTCCCTGTGGTGGGGCAGGGCCTCCGTGGAGAGGGCTGAGCTGTAGCTGGAGCTGAGGGCCTGTCTCCCCCAACCCCAGCAGTAATCAATTCTTTAATCTAGTACAAAAAGGCATTATGAGAAGCAGTGGTTGGATGATGGAGCTAGACAAATTCAGACTAGTGATAAGGTACACACTTTCTCGCATTTAAGCTGTGATTATTATGGGCGGAGAGGCCACCAGGGCACCTGTGCTTTTTCCTCTTTCCTCTTCTTTCAAAAGAACTCCCTTTTCCCCATCCACACACGCCTTTTTGCGAAAGAGCTCTTTCGGAAAAAGGCTTCTTCCTTGAAAAAAGAGGTTTACGAATTTCGGAAAAACCCCTCAGTTCTTTCGCTTTTTTTCTGAAAGAAGGCGATTGCAGTGTGGACGTAAGTGAAGTTTTGTTTGGAAAAATGGCCATTTTTCTGAGAAAACTCTGCAGTGTAGACATACTCAGAGTGAGGTTGTATGTCTGTGTTATTCAGAAGGCCAGATTAGAATATAATGGTCCATTCTGGCCTTGAAATCTGAATTTGTGGACTGGTCTGGTGAAACTAACTGCCTGAAAACATCTTAAAAATGGATGGAGGTTCAGAAAAGTGTATTAAACACTACCCAGTAGTTTTCACATCCACATGGCCCATGTATTACCTGGAAATGGCCAGGACTAGAAATGCTATCTTATAGCAAAAAGGCTACTCTTGAGGTATTTTCAGTTCTACTAGGAGCAGCAAGTGTTGGGTACCCTTTGGGAAAGTCCCTTCCTGCCAAGATTTGCTGTCAAAGACCAGTTATTAGAATAGAACCTTAGAGACCTACTGAATTTTACCTTTCCCAAGAGATTTCCCCTCTGCTCATGAGCCAATGTAAGACCACTACTCTCATTGAAGATGCTGTTTGTATCAGGCCCAGGGTGATATTTTTAAGTGTCAGAAGCAGAATATTCTTCTCCACTGTGGGTTTGGGAATGACTTGCTGGGGGTGATTAGGTTGAGATCAAAGCAGAATGCTTTCTGTATGGGGTTGGGGGAGTGATGGTGATTAGGCACAGAGACCTTCCCTCTGACAGAGTTGGAGCATTTATAGTGGGTTTTCTGTACTCTCTATTCACGGAGAAAATTTGGAGGGATAACCAGGTCATATAAATGTAATTATATAGGAATCTCTTTCCCCAGGACTGAAATGCAGCCACTGCTATTGAACAGCAACTCTGTGCAAAGATTCAGACAAATTAATGCTTTATCTACTTGAAACTACAGGGGGTAATTTTAAGAAGGCAGCATGCAATTACCCCTAGCTATAACACAATAGTTGTCAAGTTCCAAAAATTCAGATCATCCCCACAAAGGGTGGGTTCAGATCTGTTACAGAATAATAATAATCTTGCTATACTTTACTTTAAATGTCCAAATTAAAAAAAAAACATGGTTTAAAGTGATATAAAGAAAATAGTTTGCTCCAGTTTTTAAAATAAAACAGCATCTTTGATAATATGATGGGCCATACTAGGCCTTCAGGTTTTAAGTCAAACTTTCCCCTGATATCCGTGGGGAACTCAGCACAAAAACTGATGGCATGGTCCAGCTGTTTGGTACTGACATCATTTTTTTAAAAAATCCACATCTTGGCAATGTTGTAGCCAAAAGCTCCAGGCTTTATTTTGGATGCAGTTAGATTTCAATGTGTGGGTATTATTTTTGGCATGTGTTGGTGCTGTCCCTGAGCTCAGCGCCTTGTTGAGTCAGGTTTAAGAGCTTTCTCTTAAGAGTAAAGCCGTCACATGGACACATCCCTTGTTCTGGGTCTGGCTGACATCTGGAATGGAGTCATCGGCCAGGGAAAACCAAACATATTCTGGCCAACCCTGCTGTAACTTCTACTCCATATTGGCTAGTGTGGCTGGAATCGTTGATTAAAAAAGACAAAGCTGAATGTATGTGAGTACCTGTACACAGTTAATTAATATGCAGGCAACAATCTAGGGGCACTTATGACTATATAATTGTGTTCCTAAGTTTGTGGGACCAAAAAAGTTACTTGCACTTGGAAATGGCTTTTTCCTCTTAAAAAATAATATTCATTCAATCAGGAGAAAATCGGCCCCTCCCTAATCTTACCAGTTAGTATACTCCAGATATGACTACAGAGCCAAATTATCTCAATTACACCAAATACAGTCCATTGAGAAGTTCTGTCGGTTGCATCCTTCAAGATATTACAGCTGAGAAATGTCCTTGAAACCCATAAAATGCACGTGGGTATCTTTTTGAAAGCAATGGGTCAGTGAATGTGAGCACGTCTTCCTCAAGTGGCTCATTCCAGCAACAGTAGTGAGCCAGATTTTTCTATTGTGTCTGCTTGTGCAGTGGGAGGCATTCTTTATGGCTGATTGCCTTCATGCAGCGCTGCAGAGAAGCAGCTGTACCTTACCCCTCCCAGACAGGTTACACCAGTCAGTGTAGGACCAGACATTGTTCCATGCCTTTCCCTTTCCCCAACATGCTCTCTCCTTCCCCTACTTCTGAGCGGGGGGGGAGACAGTAGCTGATGCAGGAGGTGACTACCGTAAATTAGCGTATATAACCCGTGGTTTTTCCCGATTGTGTAAAAAAGGTCTTAGATAACCCACGCACGTATATAGCCTGCAGGAGATGAACCGCGGGTACTGTTAATGAACGATAATGAGGGTAATTAACTCAGGCGTCAGGGTCTGGGCCTGTTTGAAGCATTTGAGCTCCAGATACATCATTGCACAACTGCCAAAGCGCAGAGTAGATGGCCGCAGCCCGACAGGGCAGACTGGCTGTGTCACGGGAGGCTGCATGGGAAGGGAAGGTGACTGGGCTTACCCCTCGCACCGTCTCCAACCCTCCACAGCTGCCTTCCGCCCGTGCTGTGCACTCCCCCGGGGGTGAGCTGTCTGCCCCAGGCAGCCAGAGCCAGGAGCTGAGCAAAGGAGCTGTGTACTTAAACAGAGACCCCCTCTCTCACAGAGAGCCAGCTACATTCGGACAGATGCAACAGAGGGAAGAAGGTTGCAGGATATTCCCATGGGACTTGGAGTGCTGGGCACAGGGGATGGGGTCTCAGTTGATTACCTCTTCCCTCACTTCTCATCCCCCTCTGCTCTGTCTGCTTGGTCCCTCCCTGTGACAGCTGCTCAGGCTATGACAGCGATTCTCATTTGGCACCTCAACCGTCACCGAAGTAAAAAATAACTTGTATAACATGCGAACGAGTATAGCCCGTGGGGGGGGGGAGGGAGGCAGGGTTTGTAAAACTTTGCATAACCCGTGGGTTATATACGCTAAAACACGGTATGCCAGCTATCCGCTAGCAGAGAGTCCTCTTACACAAAGAAAATTCTCCGCTGGTCATCTCCAGCCACATTGTAGTACAAAATGGACTTAAAAGGTCTAGCCCAGAGCACAGCTGCACACAGCTGAAGCAATTCCTCTTTGCTCAAATGGCAGAAGTTTGAATTCTTAGTGCTAAACTCCTGGGACTGGCCACCACTGACGACTGCGGTATCTCAGTGAATGAAGTCATGGGCTATTAGACTAGAAAGCGAAATAAACACAACACAAAAACCTCATTCATATAACAGGGAAAAACTCTCCTCTCAGCTACTATGGGAAAGCAATTTCAATGGAATTCCACCAGTGTAAATAAGGGACAAATTTAGCCCACTGAGTGAATCACAAGTGGTTGATCCTCCCACACAATAACCCTGAGTACAATTTCTGTGCCTCACCGTATATCCCAGGAGTGCTGCTGGAGGTGGCCTCTTTTGGCAGAGATGTAAGCCACGGCAAATGAACCCTTGTGCTCATTAAAGATGCTGATACCGCAGGCTTTGAGAGTCAGCAAACTCTGCAAGCTATTTTGGAGTTTCCAGGCCTTGTGTCAACAGTTTCAATTTGTCAAACTTCTTTGGCCTGTAATTTAAATCCATGTTTGTTTGTGATTTTAAAAGTGTGGTTTGGTTTAACAAAACCGTCTCCCCCTCCCCCCAAGACAGAGGACTGCCTGTGTTATTTATTAGGGACTGAAGAGTCTTCCAAGTAAGGCTGGCATGAGAAGGTGCCCCAAACATAGTGCCTGCTTTTTCTTTGTATTTATTTTCCTCGCAGTTTTTTTTTTATCCATTGACTCTTCTCTTTCTGCTCCTTTTTCACTCTCTGTTAAACAGAACTCAAACCCAACAGTATCCGAGTCAAAGTGCCTGACCTATGCTTTTAAACTTGGTTCTTAGGCAGAGCAGATCAGGTTGGCACCAGCTCAAGTTAAAGATCTTGTAATATTTTTCACAGGAATAGAAGGGATTAGGCCCTGTTTGGCTATGATGGGTAGTGCTGATGTGAGCTGTTAATCAGCTGTCATACACCAACCCTCAGATACGGTGGAAGCTATTTCTGTATGTATCAGCTATGGAAAATACTTTTGGATCATGTGAAGATAACAATAGTAGCTCGTGCTTTTGACCAGAAGAGTTCAAAGGTTTTACAAAAGAGGTTGGTATCATTATCGCTATTTTACTGCTGGGGAAACTGAGGCAAGGAGTGACTTGCTCAAGATCACCCAGCAAGTTAGTGGCACAGCTCAGAACAGAGCTTCAATTTCGTGAATACAAGTCCAGTGTGTCTTAGAATTACATCCTTCTCCTTGCCTCTCTGCATAAGCTATTCATGAGGGACATAGTCTAAGTGTTTTAATACATGAATTTCTATAGTCCCCAAAATTTTTACAAATAATTTACCTCAACATCTAAGTTTTGGGCTAATGTCTGAATTTTTCAAACAGTATTCTTGGAGTGTGCTTCCCTTATTTACTCTTCTTTCACTTTAATGACATGTTAGTGATATATTTTGTCTGGGAATTTATTATCATGCTCTTGAATGCTGAAATACAGTATGTAAAGGATTTCACCTTGTGTATATACATAATATTGCATAATTAAGATTCATACTTCAGGGGACAAGGTTTTCCCAAACATTAATGAAAAGGGGAAAGAAGAAAAATGGAGAGAAAAGTAAGACTGAGAGATAGAGTTAGGATATCCTAGGTGAAAAAACTGATCCAAGTTTACACATCTGGATGGTGTTACTTTTTGCATCACTATTATAGACAGATTCTGCTTCCATCCACTGAGGGGAGGCGAGCTGGGACTTTTCGTATAGTAATGGAACTTTTAACACAAAATATCAGCCCTGTTAATGCTGCCTTTCTTAGGGAGTCCTCAGGAGATGAGTCTAAATCCTGCCTCAGTAGGTGCAACTTAGCTAGTTTCCAATAGGAAATTTAAGGAAAGGAAGTGGACTGTGGACCTGTATGCAGAGAGGAGAGGCTTTAAGGCAGTATCAGAGAATATGGAAGAGCACAGTCATTGAGCAATATGCTGGAATTTGGGCACATTAAGCCTTGTAGGGCTATGTCTACACTATGCGGAAGATCAATGTTCCTGAGGTCGATCTTCTGGTGTTCAATATAGTGGGTCAAGTATGGACCCATAAATTGAATGATGAGGGCAGCTCCAGCCAGTGCCTGGTGGTACTCCTTTTGTGAGGAATCCTTGTGAAACTAAGGAAATCTAGGTTACCCCACTGGGTGCATCACTTGTGAATTTGGTTCCGTATGTGTGCCATCACTAGAACTGGATTAGACCAGTAGTTCATCTTATTTGGTGTCCTATCTCAAATGGTGGCCAGTATCAGATGCCTCAGGGCATGTCTACACTGTGACACAAAACTCATGGCACTGGAGTCTCAAAGTCTAGTTCAGCTGACCTGGGGCTTGCATGGTTTGAGGTGCAGGGTAAACAATAGCAGCATAGATATTTGGCCCTGGGCTGAAGCCTGGGTTCTGAGATCACCCACCTTGCAGGGTTTCAGCCCAAACCTGATGATCCATATTGTAGTTTTATAGCACCACAGCTCAAGCTCAAATCAGCTGGCTAGGCCATTGGTCTTTTATTGCAGCACAGATGTACCCGCAGAGGAAGGGTCACAAAGCCCTAATAGAGGCAATTATGGAATAACCTGCACACAGGGAATGTTCCTTGCGAACATCCCCATTAGTCATAGTTTGGTTTATATCCTGAAGCATGAGGACATACACACCTTTCAAAACTCTTGGAAATATATCCTAACTGCCGGATTCAAAACAGACGCCCAAATACCAGTCTCCTTGAATTTCTTTTCCAGTGACTCCATTTGCCACCTCCTAACTTTGGGTACATGAGCCCCCACCTGCAGAAAAAAAAAAAGGAAACAAAATTCTAATTATTCCTTTTTAACCATCTTAAGGATCAGATCCTCTGCAATCAAGCTAAAGAAAATACTGAAGGTCTGAGATTGCTTCCCATGCTGAGGATGCAGTTTATTTTCATTTATTTGTAATATGACATTTTCCCCCCTTGTTTTGGAGGAGCAAATATAAAATCAAATATTTTATCAAGTATGGTTTAATTCAAGACCATTCTCTAAAAACATAGTTCTTCTAGTTAAAAGTGTAAATCAGTTCATAATAGATTGCAATAGATTTGAAGACTTTCTACTTCAGATTAACAATTTCACGTCCATTAATACATGTCATTACCTTGAAAATTATCCACAAGTATTCTATTATTATTAATGTTCCAATAGCACCAATAGGCAACATTTGTGATTGCTGCCCCATTGTCCTAGGAGCTCTTTATCCAGCTAGCAAGAGACAGTCCCTGCTGCAAAAAACTAACAGACAAGAATGACAAAGGGTGTGAGAAATGAAATACCCATGTCCCTCTTTTACGTATGAGGAACTGAGACACAGCAAAATTAAACAACTTGTGTAATATCACACCGGATGTTGTGGCAGAGCTATGTCTATATAGAACAGTCTAGTGTCTTAACCACAAAACCAGCCTTCCTCTTCTCTGAAAGAGTATACAAAATTGTCAGTGTAAATAAATGATTACTCAATTTCCATACATGGTTACAGAGGCCAGTAGTTCCCTAGACTGCTTACAACCATGGCCTACAACTATCTATAAAGCTCTTATGCAAGTGCTATTAATTGTTTATCAATCCTTTAGAAACCGTTTATAAATGGAGCCTTAATACAAAGTATGACCAATTTTTCTTTATTATTTTAAATACTTCCAAAAAAAGTTCTAAAGATACAATATCCTGGAAATAGATTGAGAAATTAAGCCACATAAAAGGCAAATGGTTCTGTTTGGCGATGCCAGAAGTCTGGAGCAGAGTTGAGAATATAATTTAGGAGTCTTGACACTCAGTTGCCTTCTCCCCTTAAACAATATCAAAACCTAATTAAAAAAAAATACAAACACAGCATAGATTACATGTTAACAAGGGGATCAAACTCACACTCTGATCCCGAACTGGATCTCTAGTGCAGATACCTATGGCCACAGAGTGTCTCACTGATATCAGTGGGATGCCATACAGGTTCAGGGGTGCACATTATGGGATACTAATTAAGATTTGGGGTCTATGTATCATGACTCTGGTTCATTCTTGTTGATTCTTGGTAACATGTCGTCTTATATCCTCAGAGTTACTCCTATTTCAGTGTCTGCTGCTCTGGTCTTTGCTTGCTCTAAATCTAGCCACTGGAAGTACACCGCTGTTTCTGATGTAACCTGATGTTGTTACTTATAAAGGACGAGGGGGCTTTTAAAAGGAGGTGGATTTTTGTACTTAATAAGAATTGGACTGGGGTGAGAGCTCAGAGTTCATTGTGCTTGGTGCTGTGCAAACACACAAACAAAAGGAGGCCAGTGTCCCAAAAAGCTTACATCAAAGTATAAGACAAGAGGGAGGTGGATACAGACAGACGGGATCATGAGGAAACCATGAGACAAAATTGGCCAATGTAGCCTCAACACATCAGTGGCCTGATGTGGTCAAGCTTTTTGGAGGCATCGCTGCAAAAGAGATTTTTAAAGAGCAATTTGAAAAAGGATAAGGCGGTATCTTTATGGATATTTAAAGGGAGCACCTCCCAAGTGTGAAGGGTAGCATGGGAGAAAGCATAAAGATTTGGTTGGAAGTCAACAACAAAAAGGAACAAAATGAGAGAGCGCGCACACGAGAGAGAGAAAGAGAGAGCGTAAACTCTCCATTACTTATTTTTCTTTAAGGTTCTCTAAGTTTCATGTTAAAGAAGTATTAATTTATTGCCACACTAGTGGCCAAAAATATCTGATGTATCTATGACTAATATCTGCCTGCCATCATGTATAGCAGAGAATTGGCTATAAAATGACAAGAACTGATGGGAACGGAAAAAAATAATGGCAGGTTGGAAGGCCATTCTGAGCTGTTCATAGAGATGGACTTCCCGTATTTTTAGAAGAGCAACACAAATGATTAAGGGGCTAGGGGACTGGATTTATGAGGGGAGATTAAAAGAACTAAATACATAAAGCTTGGGCATATGACAACGTCTACACTAGCCCCCTAGTTTGAACTAGGGAGGCTAATGAAGGTGACTGAAATTGCTAATGAAGTGTGGGATTTAAATATCCCGCGCTTGATTAGTATATACCTGGCCGGTCGCCATTTTGGAAACTGACTAACCTGAAGTAACTGCCCGCGTCTACACACGGCAGAGAAGCGGGATTCCAAGATAAACCCCTTAGTTCGAATTAACTGTTATTCCTTGCGCTTCATTAGCAATTTCGGTCGCCCTCATTAGCCTCCCTAGTTCGAACTAGGGGGCTAGTGTAGACGTACTCTAAGAGAGAGATGTAGCCTCAAAGCCAAAGAGGCAGAGGAATTTTTATAGGACAGGTCAAGGGGATAATGGAATCAGACTGAACAAAGGTAAATTTAAGCTGAATATTTTGAGGTCTTTCCTAGTAGTGAGATGTGTTAAACTTGTGCAGTAGCATCCTAAGGGAAATGATGGAATTCCTTTTGTTTGAATCATTTAAAAATGGACTGAGCAGTGCATTAGAGAATATCCTGTTGGCAGGGGAAAGTGGACTAGATGACGGAATAGGCCTTTTTTTTTTTTTTTGGTAACATCCATGATTCTCTTATTTCATTCCTGGAAGTATCAGACACATACATTCCATAGAGAGCTTAGAAGGAAGAAATGTAAATAGAGAACCCCATGCTGCTGAAAGCGTGTTTCTACTCTAAGTAAAATATGATCCCTTTCAAGGGTTCTTCTCCCTGTAAGAATCAGAGTTAAAGCTGCTGATTGTCCTGACTCAAATACATTATTTTTTCCTCCAAGTAGTCCTGCGGAGCCCTGAGAAATGGAACGGCATTCTACTTTCACTCATGCATTATGAACAGGTTTGTTAACTAACCTACTAATAAAATCTTGAAATGCCCCCCCCTCCCCCGCCAGCCCTGTTATATCTGCCAACCTCATTGTTTCCCATGAGACTTCACGGCATCAGACAGACTTGGATGACAACTGGTAGTTATAAGGTAGAGCCAAATCTGGCTTACATAGGTTGTAGTACAATTGTTGTCATTATATGCGATGGAAGGATGCCATCTTGACTCTTAGATCTCAGGGTGATGTTCCAGGGCTGGCATTTAGAAAAACAGTTTTCCGCTTTTAAAATGAGCACATTTTGATCTGGAGTCACTAAGACATGATAAATGTGGGATCTGCTTTCACAAAATCACTTTGAGTGTAACTGCACTAATTTAGAGCCCAGCTGGACCAAATGGGACTAATCAGGTACTTAAAGTTAGCCACTTGCCAGATACCTTACCAAATCATGGCCATAATCTGAAATGTAAAGCCCTAGTATAGATACAGCCTCAAAGTCTTTGCCTCAATTCTCATGTACATGAAATTACCCACCTTAAAGCCTTTTCACACTGCTAGAAAGTATGGAGGTGGCCTTGGAGTAAAAGAATATCAGGTCTTTTGTGCCTAGAATCCTCCAGTTCCAGAATCCATCAATTCCCCAAGGATCCATTCCAGTCAAACACTAATAGAAGGATTCTCAGCTGCTGATTTCTGTTTAGCTTGTGAATAAGGCTTTCTAGTTAATCTGTCCTTTTACTGAGTTTCCACCATGTCATCATCCATCAAATTCAACAGAAAATGCTTTCAAGTGCATGTACACATAAGTTAAATAAGTTTTTTTTAAAAAAAAGGTAGAAATCACACCAGATAGCGTGAATATGACTGGACAAAAGCATTCCACATTTCTCTCTATATAAAAAAGTTTTTTCCTGCCAGGCAACAGAATGATGTCATCATGCTTTCTCACTTTCACGGTCAGAGAGCGTAAGCAGCCAGAGAGAGGGGGGTTGACAAGTATAGTGAGCATGGGGCACAGCCCGCTAGTAGTTACATATAATAACCCAAACTTCTTACCAAAGATTACATTTTCTTTAAACCAAAACATAAGTGTTTTGCAGTGCCATCTAGTGTCACATGCAGATGTCTATCAGAGTCCAACTTTCAAAGCCTTCCCAATAACTATTACATCACACGAAACTGAACTGTAAACAGATATACAACAAAAATTCTTGTCTCACATAAAACTGCATTGATAGTTACACCAATGAACATGAGAAGAGAACTTGGTCCATAATTTCCTTTACACTATGCAATTTTTTTGTTCTTTACTTAGGTTGTACAGAGAAATTAGGCTGGTCAATTTCATTATCCATTTCCTGGCAGTTTCAATATCGGGTTTTCATGCCTTAACCCCTCTCCCTGTTTGAGATTTCAGTACTATAGGGGAATTTTCACATTTTAAAAAAAAAGTATTTCCCCAACAGTAAAATAACATGAAAATAATTCTACTTGGATCAGATTTTTTTAAGGAAACCAACCAATATTAGGTATAAATTTATATTGGTATTCTCCCTTTAAGGTAAAATTAAAATAACCTTCCACTAGAAAAAATGAATACAACTTTCTAAATAATAAAAAACTTTTCCCTACCAAAAGCCATGTTAAAATAAGGGGCGTCTTACTTAAACAGTCGCTCAGAGATGAGGCTGCCATTTGACAAGCTTAATGCAAAACAAACATCTGAGTTGCATAAACCACTGGGGAATAAAAAGGAGCAGGGGTCAGGTCAACCAACAGAAAAGCCAATTGTTCTCACTCCTATTTCTAGCTGCCTTGCCAGGCACAGATCAGATATACCAGGCCTTTTGGTTTTTTAATATTTGGGAATTTTGAACTATTGGTCATTAAATTTCTCATTTTCTAGCACTGACTTTTTTTCTGGAGTTGTACATTTTTTAAAACAAAGCTAACGAAAACCGCATGCCGGAAAAAAATATAATATTTCTGGGCAGCGACAGCTACAAAGTCCTTCATATCCTGCACCAAGATTGTAACTTAACTCGCATCCCTTTCAAATTATACTCTATTTCCCCACTTCCCTATTGTCTTCTGTACCCTGGACACAAGATTTATTTTGCATGTATATAAGTGGTGTTCATTCCATCCCCCCCACGCTGTCCCTTCGAAAAGATTCAAGGCATTTTATAGAGCAAACCTTTGTAGTTGTGGGTATTTTAAAGACTACATCAAGCATAAATGTTGAAAACATTCCCTTAATCTGAAACAGACTTGGCTTTTCCAAATTCCAGTCACAAACTGGTTCTTTAACTGTGGAATGTAATTATTAAGGGATATGTTCTCCCATCAGCTGCACCTAAGAGGCTGACTACAACATAAGCTGCTGGCGCTCATCTGAGGGAAGGATGGACCCGACAACCACTCGCTCCAAATGACTGGAGTCACTACGAAAAGTTAGCACCTTCACACCAGATGGATTATCCATCCTCATCAGTCTTTATCTGGAGACAGAACAGCTTTCTAAAAGAAGTGATGGGCTCGATGCGGGGATTGCTGAGTGAGGTTCTGTGGCCTGTGTTGTGCAAGAGGTCAGATGGTCAACACCGTGCCTTCTGGCCCAACAATCTCTTAATCTAAGCTATGAAAGTATCAGTAAATGACTCTAATATCAGGATCCCACAAACCCTTAGGCCTCGCTAAATGAAATCAATGGAATTACTTAGGACTGCAGGATGGCACCTTCAGTTAGCACATATTTGTTTCCCTGTCTAGCAACCATATGTGTGGACGCACGTGTAAGCTACACACTTGCAAGCTTTGGACCTGCTCTAGCAGTTAACAACTGAACTGCTGTGTCCGTGCTGAGCTAGTCAGCATATCTAGACTATGTTTTTTTTCCGAAAGGAGATATGCAAATTTGGTGCTAATTTGCATATCTTCCAATTGCATTTTCGAAAGCGGGGTCTTTCGAAAGTGAAAGTAGTCTGGACGCAGATTTTTTGGGAAAAAAAACCCTTTTTCGAAAAACCATGTAAACCTCCTTTTTTTAGGAAGAGTGTTTTTTTCCAAAAAGGGGTTTTTTCCGAAAAAACTGCATCCAGACTACTTTCACTTTTGAAAGACCCGCTTTCAAAAATGCGATCAGAAGAAGATATTCAAATTAGCACCAAATTTGCATATCTCCTTTGGAAAAAAAAACATAGTCTAGACGTGCCTTATGTGTCAATGCAGGGGTCTGCCCACACAGTGTAAATTGCAGGATTGAGCCTTCAAAGAGCTCAGCCCCTATTGAGTGCATTCAGTGAAGTGTCTGGATTTTTAGAAATTCCCAGTGGCCTGGACTAGAGCTGGCCAAATAACAAGATTCCCCCCCCCCCCCCCCCGGAAAAATGTTTTTGGTTTTTTGGTCAAAATTTTTCTAAATTTGACATTTTTAACGAGCTCTATTCAGGGCTGAATATGGTCTATATTATTAGCAGTTTGGAACCATCAACCTTATTTTTCCATTACATGTACAAAAAATCATAAATTCATCCACCACTAGCACATCCCAGCAATTATAACACTTATCCAGACACATGACCTTTTCCATCAGAGAGCTCAAGCACAATTTATGCCTCACAACAATCCCCATTTTACCAATAGAGAGACAGAGCACAGAGGCATTCAGTGGCTTGATCTGTGGCTCTTTCTTTTATCTTTGTGGGACTCAAACCCAGGATTCCCAGCTCCGACTCTTGTTTACTAGTCCCTAGACATAACTCTGCATGCACTGGTAGCCATCAAAAGGGGATTTGACTTTTTGAATGATTTTTCTGGCAACCAAAATTAAATGCATTTTCAAAGAGTTATGCAGAAGGCAACAAAAAACTTCAATAAGAATTCTACGAATTTACTGTGGGATGTGTATACATTCTAAATCATTGCCTATTAAGGTTGTCAATGTGTAGTCGACTATACGATTAACCGATAAGCCTAGGCTTATCAGTTAATCTTGTCAACTGCATGCAGCCCCCCCACCCCTCGCTGCCTCTGTATGAGGAGCTGGCTTCTCACAAGCACCGGATCTGCCACCCCCACCCCCATGCTGCTGCCACTTTCAAGCCAGCTCACAGTGTATGTCGGCTCCGTGGACCTGCCTCTCCTCCCCCCTGCCACCCGCCTTGCTGCCTCCTACAGGAGTGGAGGGGGCAGGAAGGAGCCAGTGCCCCAGCACCGGCTTCATGGTGCCATCTGTCCTGAACCCCAGCACTGCTGCCTCTATCAGAGGCAGCAGCAGCGGGGGTGAGGCGCAGGGGAGGCTGCCATGAAGCAACCTCTGTCCATGGTAGGCCTGAGCTCCCTGCGGACAGAGGCTGCTCTACATCCCACGGAGCAGGTTCTGTCCATGGCAAGCCTGGGCCTGCTGCAAACAGAGGCTGCTTCACAGGATGCGGAGCAGCTTCTGTCCACCAGTGGGTCCAAGGTCCCCATGGACAAGGGCTGCTGCCACCCCGTGCTGCTGCCTCTCATTAGAGGCAGCAGTACAGAATGTCAGGAAGCTGTTCTGCAAGGGGAGCTGGTTTTTAAACTGGCTCCCCTTGCAGACCATCTCCCGCCTGGCAGTCCATGCTGTTGTCTCTGATACAGAGGCAACAGCGTGGGGTGACAGAGGGCTCCCTGGGAGTGGGGCCGGGAGTGCACTGGCTGCTGGCCCTATTGAATACTCATGTAATCGCTAAAATTTCATGCGGTTACATGACTATTCAGTTATACAATATCTAACTTCCCTATTACTTATTGAAATACAGCCCTGAGGTTATCACATAATTTCCTTCTTTTCTGATCTTAATGAATGCACAAAATATCCCATTAATGAAGACAGTCAGTCTTAGAAAATTATGTGTTTGATCAATTTTATATCCATTTTATATATAGTTATTTTTAAAAATGTATTATTTCTCGGGCTGTTTAGCAATTAAAAATGAATCTTAATTAATAAAGTTAATTATGATTAATTGCATAATTAGTTGCAATGTTAATAGTCTAAGATTTATTTAAATATTTTGGATGTTTTCCACATTTTAAAATATATTAATTTCAATTCTAACACAGAATGCAAAGTGTATGATGCTCACTTTATATTTACTTTTGATTAAAAATATTTGCATTGTAAAAAAGAAACAAAATACACAGTATTTTAATTCACTTAATACAAGTACAGGAGTGCAAACTCTATATCCTGAGACTTGAACCTACAAATATAGAATTATGTACAAAATCCTGCACTCAAAACAATGTAAAACTTTAGAGCCAACAAGTCCACTCAGTCCTATTTCTTGTTCAGCCAATCAAGTTTGTTTACAATTGCAGGAGACAATGCAGCCTGCTTCTTATTTACAATGTCACCTGAGAGTGAGAACAGGCATCTGCATGGCACTGTTGTTGCTGGCATCTCAAGGTATTTACTTGCTAGAGGTGCTAAAGATTTATATGTCCCTTTATGATTTGACAACCATTCCAGAGGACATGTCCATGCTGATGAAGCCAAAGCAGTCCATGTTAACAAGCCAAAGCAGTGTGGACCATTGCATGTTCATTGTAATCATGAGAGTAAGATGCCACCAGCAGAAGTTTGATTTTCTTTACTGGTAGTTCAGATTCTGTAATTTCTGATTTGGAGGGTTGCTCTTTTACGACTTCTGAAAGAACGCTTCACACCTGGTCCCAAATCTGCAACAAAAGTGTTCTTAAAATGAACAACGTGTTGGGTCATCACGAAGTCTTGTATAACATGAAATATATAGCAGAATGCAGGTAAAACAGAACAGGAGACATACAATTCTATCCCCAGGAGTTGAGTCACAAATTTAATTAATGGATTGTTTTAACAGGCATTATATCTGAAAATATAGAAAACATCCAAACATATTTAATACATTTCAATTGCTATTAAAACTCTTAATTAATCATTATTAATTGTTCAAATCTCAATTAATATTGTCAGTTAATCGCAGTTAACTCCCACAATTAACTGACATCCCTAATTATTTTTGCCGCTGTTACTGGGCCTCCCACCATTTAGTTTGCATTTTTCCATCTGTCTGTGCACCCATGGCTCAGCCTCCCATTCATGAAGGCCTATCTTTCCAACAGAATAAAGGTGCCATTAGCTGTGAAATTCCTTAGAGAAGAGACGGCAAAGGTCAGTCCCAAAATAACCTGCTCCCATTTAGCTGAGAGTACTACACACAGGAACAATGACTATGGAAAGCTGATGTCAGGGAAGGTTTGCAGAGTTCAGCAAAAACTGGCAGGAAGCCACATGTAAAACAGAAACACAAAGAGAGTGAAGCACCAAGAACACACTGAGGAGGCGATGGGGAGAGCAGAGGGCAAGCTTCAAAGCTAGGAAAAACCACTTCTAGGCTCAGCCCAGCAGGGTAGGTTCAGGCACTGCTGTCAAATGTGTGGCTGCTGGGGCCCACTGGCTCATAGGGTCCCACGCCTGCCAAGGAGAGGCTGAAAAGCTAGTGCGATGGGCACATTTCTTGTTCTACTGCTCTGTGGTGTGGAGTACAAACTCCTTTATGTTGGTTGACAGCTCACAGTGGGGGAGGGGAGGTTACGAACACAACGTCCTTAGAGAATCAGAGCCTTTCTCCTGTGCTCCCTCCTACTGTAGGAACCCCATATCCACTGTCACACAAACTCTTTTATATACACATGCCCCACTCTTGGGTACATGACCTATGCCTCCCCAAGGGACTGAACCCCTGCCCATACAAATACACAATGGGAAATGGAAGCCTGGGAAGTTCTCTCTCTGTGCCCTTGGAAAAGGAATCGCTATAGCAGATATGTTGGTTTCATAACAGGAAAGTAAAAGCTCCCCTTACTTTGTGGATGTAAACAGCTTCCTCTGCTTGGGACTGGACAAAACTCATCTCACTATTGCTCCTCTTCTCTGTTCCACTGCCATTTTCACAGTGGCAACAATCCGCCTGCAGTCACAGCATTACCAGCCACCCTGAGGTTTCTGACAGGCCTAAGGGCATGAATAGCTTGCGCCCAGGGTGAAAAGCTTAAGTGCCAGCTGCTGGCAGAGCATAGGGTTGGGGGAAGAAGGAAAGGGTTGCAACCTAGATCGCTGGCCCAATGCAGTGGTTTCAGACGAAGCCCGAGACTTGCTTGACTCAGCCTTGTACATTGAGTTAATACAAAAACTGCGTGCATATTTTTCTCATTTGTTCCCTACACAGAAACTTTGGCTGTATTAAAACCAACAATTACAATCCATGGCCAAGTTTAGTGACTTCGGGTGCCTCTCTGTTTAATTAACCAACTTGAAATGCCCTAAAGGAGCCTGATTTGCCAAGAGAGGGTGGGTGGGAGTGTGGCCAGCACTTTCTGGAAAATCCAGGCTCCTTGAGGCATGTCAGACTGGCCACCCAAAATTGTTAGTGACTTGAAAATCCTGGCCTGTAGGCCTAGCACCAGGCTGGTATATACATGCAGTAACTCACAAGAAGATATGCTTATTTAGTATGTCTGCACTGCAAGCAGCAGTGTCAGTGCTTTAAGCCATTCCCAACAGCTGCTTAACAGGGTCAGTGGCCTCAGCTTTTGTGCTCTTTGCTGCAGGACCATCCTCTACCCCATATGTCAAGGACATAGAAGGGTGTTACAAGGAGGAGGGAGAAAAGTTGTTCTCCTTAACCTGTGAGGATAGGACAAGAAGCAATGGACTTAAATTGCAGCAAGGTAGATTTAGGATGGACATTAGGAAATACTTCTTACCTGTTAGGGTGGTGAAACACTGGAATAAATTGCCTCGGGAGGTTGTGGAATCTCTATCACTGGAGATATTTAAGAGCAGGTTAAACATGTCAGGGATGATCCAGATCAGGGCTGGGCAATAATTTTCGTAGCCACTTAATGAATTTTTGTACATGTCCATGGGCCAGGTCCACCCCAGAAGGGGCAGGGCCTGAGGCGAAAGGGCTAGGGCTGGGCACTAGCCTTTCCCCAGAGTTGTGTGGGGCCAGAGGCTTTGAATTAAAAAACAGCCTGGGGTTGCTGCTGCTATTTAAAAGGCTCATATCTCCAGCTCCTGCTGTGACCGTCAGCCATGAGCCATGGAAAGGATCCTACTACCTGGAAATTCGGTGGCATGGGCAGCAGGATATAAATAGAAAGCAGCCAGATGCAGTCAATGGACCAGAAAAAAGTATTAGGCGGGCCACATCTGGCCCCCAGGCAGCATCTTGCCGAGGCCTGATCTAGACAGTGCTTGGTCCTGCCACGAGTGCAGCCGACTGGACTTGATGACCTCTCCAGGTCCCTTCCAGTCCTTGTATTCTATCGTTCTATGATTCTGTGTCACATGCATGCCCCTCCCTTCACAAATCTTACTCAGCCAAAACCCCACCACTCACCTACAACATAGAAAAATCTCCCTGGTTTTTGTCTGAACTGATACCAGAACGCATTTTCTTAAAACTGTCGTGTCAGATTTTCCCCTGCCTTGCACCTTGTGTGGGTCATTTACACTTCTGCAAGGTTGAGCTAAGACACTACCACTCTGATGTGGTAGTGTTACACCCACCACACAAAGTACTAGGCCATGGAGAATCTGGCCTATAGAACTTCTAAACGATGTATTACAAGTATCACCTTTTATACCAACTGTCTGTTTGCTTGTGCTCTCCTGAGAGATTGTTTTAGCCAGCAGTGGTCTTTCATTTCACACTTGGGCTGGGACTACACGTCAAGCAAAGGTCTAACTACAGAGCAGGCAGGCATACCTGTGCTAGCTTTAATCTAGCCAACATGGGTAACAACAGTTGTGTAGATGTGGCGGCACAGATTTTTAGAACAGGCTAGCAAGCTGAGTATATTGCCAGGCCCTCTGGTGGCAGAGCAGAGGCCATCTTGTTGGGATAGCACCTAGCACCTTGAGGCCTAGATATTACTGTAATACAAATAAATAATAACTACCTGGAAGCCTGACTTATGTAACATTACCTGCCAAAGCGCTTGCCCCACAACTAATGCTAAATATGATCAGAGAAAAAAGTTGCCACTTCAAGAGTTTTACCTGGGTATTGTTCAAATTTTACAGCTTGATTTAAATCACATGGTGCCACACATATCTGTACTTTATGTGGCTACTCAGTTACAACTGTGGACTTGACTCAGCCTGAATGTAGATTGCTCCATCATTAACTCATCTTTTCCATATTATCATCGTTTTTATTCGTCTGCTAAGGCAAATGGAATATTTTTAGTGGATGGATGATGAGAATTCCTGATTAATGTATCAGTGTGGTATTCTCTGTCCAGACATTCTGGGCACTTGAAACATTTAAGAATTCTCCCAGCTTACATCATGCTCTTTGCTAGGTGCTATGGTATTTACAGGAAACATCTTTCTAATTAGCCCTGTGATTAAGCAAGTCGTTCATCCGAGTTAGAAAGTTAATAAGTGACACTGACTTTTAATAAAGCTACAGGATGCACCTTGGAACTTCGGCATTCATTGGTCCGGCAACATCCGTGATCTGGCAGGCTCATGGTTGCTCCTGGACCAGAGAGTCTGGTAGCTTAATGGCAAGATGGCCAGCATCCTGGCCAGGGCTGGGAGCAGCAGGGCTGGAAGAGCCCCACAGCAGTGCTGGTGTCATAGAACCTCGGCATCCCACGGCAATGTGGGGCCAAGGAACCTTGTTTGCCCACAGCAGCATGGAGCTGGGGGCTGGAGAACCTCAGCCTCCTACAGCAGCATGGGGCTGGTGGCTGGAGAAGCCCAGCAGCCTGTGGCAGTGTGGGGCCGGAACCTTAGCTGCTCACACAATGTGGGGCTGAAGAAGTCCAGCCACCCGCAGCAGCGCGGAGCTGGGGAAACCTGGCAGTCTGCAATAATTCAAGGCTGGGGCCAGAGAACCCCACCTGCCCATGGCAGCCCAGAGTCAGGGGGCAGCAGCAGCACGATGGACAGCCCGGTGGGAGAATGTGTAGAGGGGGACAGAGGCCGCAGGCCAACTGGCGCGGGGCCCGTGGCAGGCGAGACCTCCCCTGGTCTGGCAAATTCTCTCATTCGGGACTGGTCAGGTCCGGACGGTGCTGGACCAGGGAATTCCAACCTGTATAATTGCTGTGTGCAACAGTACAAGTGTTTCTATCTCCTGAGTTCGAAATATAAAACAAACTACCATTTGTTTTCCATACCATTTCCTACAGCATTGGATATTTTTCTTGGAATAACATTGCACTGTGCTTCAAAGTACAGTTTAAAGCGGGGGTTTTCAGACACTGGGTCATGGCTTGTAAGGGCAAGCCACTAACTGGCCACGAGACGCTTTGTTTACCTGCGCCTCTGCAGGTATGAGTAACTGCAGCTCCTACTGGCCACAGATTGCCATTGCTGGTCAATGGAGCTGTGGGAAGCAGTATAGACTGGGACACCACTTCTTGAGCTCCCGCTGGCCAGGAACGGCGATCCATGGCCAATGGGAGCTGCAGTCACCTGTACCTGAAGGGGCGCAGGTAAACAAAGCATCTTGTGGCCAGCTAGCCACTTGCCCTTACAAGCTGTGATGGAAAACCTTTGGTTTAAAGGATACAACTCTGCCACCTCTTTAGCTATATTAACTAGCATTAGCAATCATCAGTTGTCAATACTGTCATTATAGCAAATCCCAAAGGCATGTAGCCTCCTTGTAGAAAGAAGGCCACACCTGGATCTATCCCTAAATAAGTTCCTAGGACGGTTGGATGGGCAGTCTATGCCTGTCATTGGCAATATTAACCCCCAAATTTTGGGGGCCCATGTAATCATTTGCCATGTGGTAGCATTCCTTGGTAAACATGTTTCTTAATTCATTGCTCTTCCATTCTAATAATATGTCCATACCAAGAAAGCCACTAAAACAGAACCAGTGCTGATGGGAGTGGCTTCTGGGTTCAGCTACGGCTGTCCTTATCCTTGATCTTCTGATGGGCTGCGAGACATTTTGGTGACATTGAGTGTTCGCAGGCATGCCCTCCCTCCCCCACCATTTCCCATTGCTGCAGTTCATCATTCCTGGCCAATGGGCTGAAATGAAAGTGTCTGATAAAGCCTGATGGCTGATAGACTATTAAGTCTTTCTGCTAGTTCACTACCTAGGTGAAATGTTTAGATATCTCAGATATTGGATTGCAAACTACTTCATATAACGCTATCCAGTTGATTTTTCTACATCATGGCTTTATACCTCATGGGGGCTTCCAGCCAGCATCCCCTACACTCACTTCTGTTTACAGCAGTGCTGTAACACATTACTTAACTCAAGTGTCTTAAGTGAGGCCCTCAGTCCACTCTCATATTTCTTGATCCCTGCCAGCTGGTGTGACTTTCACTGGTCATCTTTCTCTGCTGGTCCTGCCCCTCTATTCTGAGACTCATGTCATTGATACAGTGAGGCCAATCAAACTCCGGGAGGGGGTTAGTGATCTGCAGGTGACACAAATGGAAACCACTGGCTAAAACATTCTGCAACATACCTCAGAACCTGGCCTTGTTTCTAGGCATGAGAGTAGTCAATTCAGTGGCTGCAGGCCATGGCCAGTCACTGGCAGGTGAACTTCAAAGGATCTGAAGGTTCATTTGGCTATATCCCAAAGTTTGAATGGTTTTTTTGTAACCTCTTCAGTCTAAATTTGAGCTGGAAATCTGATATGAACAGGCTCTTTCACAAAGTTTCCACCTAACTGCTGATGAGTAACTGCAGCTCGTTTTGGAATTTCCACATGAAGAGCATTTTGATATTTCTCCTTTGGGCTCAAACCATTTAAGAAACAATCCATTGAAGAAGACCCCAGGCTTTTCATAAACATACAACGTCTGGTCATTACACCACCTAGTGGGCCCTATCCAACTTACCCTTGTAGACTAACGAGGAAGACCCATCAGCCATTGCCATTAAACTTCTGTTCTTAGTGGTTCATGCACACAGCTCTGTTTCTTCCTTCTGTTCCTACAGGATATGATTTACTTCCTGACCACACAAGGTTGTGAAAGTAGGTGGACAAAAGCATACACAGTAACTGGAGACAGGCCTGACTCACCATCTCAGGATCTGGAGCTGAACTTTCCCAACAGTTGGTTGTGTTCACATCCAGGATTTTGATTTGGGGTCACATCTAAAATTGGTCACACACATGCGGGGATTGGTTAGCTTAGCTTCTCAATCCCATTCCCAAGCCCTCCTTTCAATGCTGCCCAGGTCAGCTTTCCCCCAGATGCCATCTGGTGACCTGGCTGAAACCTGGGCCGATCTCAGGCCACTTGCTAGTATCCAGTTGGTGCTTAGGTACTACAGTGTAGGACCCTGTGATGAAGTGTTCAATCCACACAAGCACTGGTTGGGTTAATGTAGGCCAGAAGGTTTAGATGCTGCACCGGAAGGGCAACCATAGCTTGATATGCAATAATTGCAGATGAAGCCCAGCTGTGGGAGGAGCAGGGCTAGGCGTATAAAGCCAGGGGGTGCGAGCAGGAAGGAGGACTGCACTCCCTCTCTCCCTCCCAGGAAGGGGAGTTGGCTGGAGTCAAGGAAGAGATCCTGGGAGAGAGTAAGCCCTGGTTCTTGCCTTGGGCCAGGGAATTTGAGAGGCCTGAAATAACCACATGGGAGTGGTGGACGTTCTTATGGTAAATCCAGAGGTAGGTGAAGGAGCTAGAGGGGGGATAGGAAGGAGCTCAGGGGGTCTGAGAGAGAGAGCAGACCTAGCTTTCTTGTCAGTGGTGGCCCGTCAATACAGGCAAACTAGGCGGTCTCCTAGAGTGCCAAGATAAACGGCCACGGAGGGCTTTGGGGGCACCGATCGCGCGTTTTGCTTAGGGCGCCAGTTGCCGGCAGCTCATCTAGGGCCGCTCCTGTTCCTTGTCACAGGGCCCCTGGGCTGGAACCCACAGTAGCGGGGGGGCCCTGGTTCCCCTACCAGCCACAGGCAAAGTGGCACAGGACTTAGGAGCTGCAACATCAGATAGCTTGTCCAGTGAGGTGGGAGGAGCAGGGCTTGGCGTATAAAGCCTGGGGGTGCGAGCAGGAAGGAGGTCTGCACTCCCTCCCTCCCTCCCAGGAAGGGGAGTTGGCTGGAGTCAAGGAAGAGATCCTGGGAGAGAGTAAGCCCTGGTTCTTGCCTTGGGCCAGGGAATTTGAGAGGCCTGAAATAACCTTCACTAGGGAGGGTATGTGTACGCTGCAGTTAAACACCCATGCCTGGCCTATGCCAGCTGTCTAGGGCTCAGATTGCTTAATTTAGGTATAGACTTCCTGCCTAGGACTGCAGACCAAGCTCTGAGGCCCTCCCATCTTGCAGAGTCTGAGAGCCTGGACTGCAGGCCAAGCTCATAATTTAATTGCTTATATTTGGCAATTAAACAGTCCTGCAGCCTGAGTTCTGTGAGCCCAAGCCAGCTGTGCATATCTGACTGCAGGGTGAACATACCCATAGTGACCAGACTGGAGGACTGAGTCATGAAGAGGGAGCATCCCACGTCATAGAGATGGGAAGCAGTGTGAGCTACTGATGGAAGAGGGGGTGAAAGCTAAATCCCAGGCCCAGCCACACAGATATGTGTCTACAGTGAGTGAACAGGTCTCCTTCACAGGCACCTGAAAAGAAAGAGATGTAGATGGGTGGAGGATAGTTGTCCACCTTGCAAACAGCACCATCAAAAGTGTTACCAATAGGCTCAGCAGAGAGGACAAGGACTAGGCAGGCTGAGGATAAATGGGGTGAGTGGAAAACTAATTATAATACCTTTCATTTCCATAGCACCTTGTATCTGAGGATCTCAAAGCACTTCACCCTGCCTGAACACCCTCTGTCCTATATGGTATGTGTTATCCCCCTTCCCTCCTAGGCTACGTCTACACTGCAGAGTTTTTCTGGGATACCTCTGGTATCCCAGAAAAACTTTGCCGTGTCCAGAGAACACATCTGCTCTTCTGAAATTTTTTTCGGAAGAGCAGATGTGCTTTTTCGGCATCCTCATAAATCTCGTTTTTACCAGGAAGAAGAGATGTTCCAAAAAAGGGTTTTTTTTTTTCTGACATTTGGCCTAGTGTAGACAGGCCAAATGTCAGAAAAGCCTCTTCTGAAAAAAGCTTTTTCCAAAAGAGCAGTTCAGTGTAGACATAGCCCTAGAGTCAGTCCCTCTAGGACCAGGCAGAGGTATGTTAGTGGAAGGCGGGTGAGTGTGGGAAGGCATTGTACTCTGCTGCTGCTTGTTGAAGTCATCAATCACTTCTGATCTGCCCTAAATCCACACACATGTTTTAGACATCATTTAAAAGCTGTTTAACACATGGACCTATTTGTCTGGAAGATGAAGTAGACAACTTCGCAACATCATTCATTTAGTTCATCTCAGCTATCAAGTGCCGTATTTCTTCCCAGGGTCTCAGTTCTGTGTGTGAACCCAAGGGGCATAGGATGTCTTACAGCACAGCACCTTGCGTAAAAGGCTTTGAGCAGCTTCTTATTTTCTAGAAATTCTACTGCTTTCCCTCTCTCATGGAAGATTTCAGACTGGGGAAAAGAATATGCAGCAGATGTCCACATTTTCCATCTGCAAATGCTTAAGACAAAAAGTTGCCAGAAGGGCAAGTCTCGATCGTATGATATTTTTTTAAAAACTCCAGATAGTTTGTGTGTGTGTGTGTGTGTGTGTGTGTGTGTGTGTGTGTGTACGCGCGCACAGTGAAGACTGAATAAGAATGAGGACTGAACCACAAAAAGGAAGCCTACCATGCAATTTCCTGTTTTCTCTCTGACAAACTGTATCTCCAATTACTACCATGATGAAATAAAAGCAGAGGTAAAAGCTGAAGCACAGTCAGAGTAGAAAAGGTTTCAGAAGAGATTTTAAATGAGGATCTGATTAGGCAGAGAGAGGTCGCTGCAGATGGCAGGAGCTGCAGAGGGGAAGGATCTTGCATCGCAACTGTGAGACAGTATGAAAGGACATCAAAGAGGGAGGCTGCTAGATAAGAGGGAGCAGAGACAGGACAAGAAGGCAAATGGAGATGCTACTCAACATTTTCTTTCACCTCTGGTGGCCACACCAATGCAAACCTAAGTGCAAAGTGTGTATGGAATGGTGATCTTCTGGGACCAGATCCTGAGCTGGGTGTAAATCAGCATATCTTCATTAGAGTTGATGGAGCTATGCTGATTTACACCAGGTAAGGCTTTCTCCCCTGATCTTGTGTGTTACACCCACTCTGCGCTGGTGTAAATAGCTTCAGAGGTGACAGGGCAATAGTGAATCAGGCCATGGGTTCCCAAGCCAGCCTGGAGAGAGAGGTTAGGGATATCAAGGGAGAGCTGAAGATGAGCTGGACCATTTAAACAATAGTCTGAAATGAACGAGGTGGCAGGCGAGGTGCTTGGGGGGGGGCAGGGGCTTGGAAGCAGCCTGGTCAATGTAATGAATCAGAAGAATGAGCCATCTGTTTGTTCCTATGGCTGACTGTCCATTTTCCCTTTCCTGAACAGCACCGTTTGGATCACAGCCTATTTTCAACAACTGCCCTTCCGTACTTCCCATAGAAGAGAGTCGAGCAAAGTCAAATAATAAACAAGCCATAGGCTCATTTTTTTTCCTCTATGATTTATCCTGGAAGAAAACACTTTGTTCTTTTCTCATACTACTCACCTTCCTCTGTCCCACGCTCCCAGGCCTCACACTTGAAGGTGGACACTGACTGAGAGCCAGGGTCAAAAAGAAATTAAGATCCATGGTATAATATGTACAGTTAGGTGCATTATTAATGCTGCAAGAGGGAGAATTAGCTTATCTCTCAGGCAACTGGGGTCAGTCACGGTCTGAGGCAGGGTAACAACTAAAGGCCAATCTAAAGCCTGGGTAAGTATAGACAATGCCTACACAATTGCTTAGGGCCCAGAGCAGCTCAACGGGTCCCCTGTTAACTATTCGTGTGTATGGAGGGAGGGCAAAACCACCCCTGTGGGCCAGCACTGGAACTCTCCAATGTGGTGATGGCAGTAGATCAGGTGCAGGGTGTAGATGGCGAATGAATGTATGTTGTGGGGTTGGACTGCATTAAAGTCAGAACCTTTCAATCCAGCACGTGAGGTCAGAGGTGGGGGAGACAAAGGCTCAACTGCGAGACAACAGCCAGGTCATAGACAGTGAGACAGTACACCTCTAAAGACTGGCTGGGGTGTGCGCAAGCTGGCCTTGCTTTGGGAGTGGTTTACGGTGGGGAGGGCAGGTAGGCTAGGAAGAAGCGTGTGTGTGTATTGATGACAGAGGGTGTTCTATGAAATATAGGTGCTCCACAGTCTGTTTAGAACCATGGCAAATATGACAAACGGGATGGGCAGGCCTGGGACCCCCTGGCTATGTCTACACTCGTGGCTTCTTGCGCCAGAAATATGCAAATGAGGCTAAGTGTGGAATATTGCCGAGCCTCATTTGCATACCTAGTGAGCCGCCATTTTTGCAGAAGAGACTCTTACGCCAGAAGGAGCTATCCACACTGCCCCTTCTTGCGCAACAAAAACCCTCTTGCGCAATGCCGTTACGCCGATTACTTTTCAGGAAGAACGGCATTGCGCAAGAGAATTTTTGTTGCGCAAGAAGGGGCAGTGTAGTGTGGACAGCTCCTTCTGGCGAAAGAGCCTCTTCTGCAAAAATGGTGGCTCATTAGGTATGCAAATGAGGCTCGGCGATATTCCACACTTAGCCTCATTTGCATATTTCTGGTGCAAGAAGCTGCGAGTGTAGACATAGCCCCTCTGTTTTCACTGTGCATGTGAGTTCACATGCTGTAGCTGCTGCTTATGTAGGCCTCTCTGTGAAGCCAAACGAGTGTGGACCCCAGCTAATTTCCACACACTCACATAAAGTGCTTGGGGACAGGTGGAGGGATTGGAAGTGGGGCAGGTTGGAAGCATTTGCCATTAGGAAGGTGAGGGTGGGTTTGGGGAGCTGGAGAGGTCAGATGAGCCAAAGCCAGAACTGTTCAGCCAGTCCCCCATTTGGGAGACCTGATTCACATGGAACCTAGATCCAAACACGTTTGGCCTTGCAAACCTGAAATCCAATCAACTTGACTAATGTCTACTCAACCTGGGGGAGATCAGGAAGAGTTCCTTCACAGGAAGAGCTAGCAGGGCACTTAATGTGTATGGGAGCAAAAGAGGATTTCACCACGTGGTTGGCTCAGGGTGATTGTCACTGGAGTGCAGGAATGAATGGGCCCCCCTGTTTCCCTGTCAGAGATGGGACCTGGAGAGGTGAGCACAGAAAGCCAGTTGGCAGGGGAAGTGTGTGCTGCGGCAACAGGCCCACAGGCAGGAATGGGGAAGCACAAGTGAACCATAAGGCAGAGGGAATTCTTTGTTGTAACCCTATTACCCACCCCCTATAATGATGCAGAATTGACTTTCAAGTTTTGGAAAGAGCTGCAAAGGAAGTGACAGAAAGCAAAATGCTACCTGCTCTCCTCCCCCTGGAAATGTCCAGTGTCACAGGCCTGCTGGAGTGGCACATTACTGCTCAGAGTTGCCTGGTTTTTGTTTTCTTTAAAGCTTTAGGGTTCAGCTGAAGCTCAAAGGCTACTGGCAGTTTCCAGCTGCATTGGTCCAGGCCTGGGCCTCACACGCCTCTTCCCTTCCTCAGGTCCCTGTCTAGTGACTTCTGTGATACATGCATAAAAAAAGAAAAATCTCATCCTAGGCCATCTACCAGTCTTGCAGCACCCAAGAGGTCGGTTTGTCACTGCAGCCTCTAGAGAATAACTTTATACTGCAGAGTCTTCGGTGCAGGATGACAGCAGGCTCCCTGGGAGCAGAAGCCAGTGTGTAACCATAACAAACTGATAAGCTGATGCTTATCTGTTAAGTTTGAAAAACCCCGATTTAAATGGTTGTTTTCTCATGACCCAGTTGTTGCTTATCAGTTAACCATTTAAATCAGGAGTTTTCAAACTTGTTTTCTCATGACCCAGTTGAAGAAAGTTGTTGATGCCCATGGCCCAACATAATTTGACAATAGTGTGGGCTCTGGGGTGGGGCTGAGGATGAGAGCTTTGGGGTGTGTGTGGGGGGGGGGGTCTGGCTTTCAAGGGATCAGGGCTGCGGCAGGAGGGGGATTACCATGAGCAGCTCCTAGTTAGTGATGAAGCGGGGGTGCTAAGGTAGCTTCCTGCCTCTTCTGGCACCGCAGACCATGCTGTGTCCCAGAAGCAGCCAGCAGCAGGTTCCCAGCCAATGGGAATATGGAGCTAGTGCTTCGGCAAGGGCAGTGAGCCTGTGCTCTTCCCCTCTCCCTCCCCCCCCATACACTCCTACCTAGGAGCTGGGCCCATTGCTGGCCACTTCTGGGGCATAGCTCAGTCTGCAGTGCAGGACAGGCACAACGCCTGCCTTAGCACCCCCACTGATCCCCCTGCAGCAGTGAGACTCAGTGCCTGGCATTCCACGACCCAGTACTGGGTCGCAACCTGTCATTTGAAAACCAATGGTTTAAATGGTTACACTTTTACATCCCTAGCAAGTACCTTGTCAGAGCCTGCATGCATTGTCAAAAGTACCGAAGTGACACAAGGTATATGTCCATTGAAGTGTGTGTGTGTGTGTGGGGGGGGGTGATTCCCAGGAAAGAACACATGTGTGCACAAGTTCTGATTGACCCAGTGAGCTACAAATAGAGTGTAACTGCATTGGCATGTACAGAGTAAGGGACTAGCAGTCCAAATACATGCCTGACATCTCTGATGGGGACAAACTGGGGTGGCTAGCCCCTCCTGCTGCTCACGCCACCACAGCTACACTCTACTTTTAGCAGGCTAGCTTGATAAGGTGACATATTTATGCTAGCTCTGAAGTTTGAATCATACCCCTAGCTTGAAGTTTAGCTTGAAAGCACCTAAGTCCTGTTGACTTGTAATAAGGCTCAGTCATTATTAAAGCTACTCCCATACAATTGTTCATTTCATCAGCATAAAGAGTCCCATACTAGTAATATGATACTTAAGGTTTCCTACTTCCCGTTTCTAGCAATGTTACCTGGATTACTTTCCAGGTGCTAGGAGAGAGCTGTGCCAAAGGTGGGTAAAGTAAAAGGGGTGGGGCAGAGCAAGGGACTCAAGAACAACCAATCCACACCACTGCTTCCTCCAGCCACCTCTCAGCCCAGAGGAATTCTAGAAACTAGAGATGGAAAAGACACATTCAGTTCCACACAAGCCATCTCCCTGCTAATGCAGGATTCTCTGCTGCAGGGCAACTTCTAGTCATTCTCTTAATACCTTCTAAGCCCTTTGGGTCAGGGACTGTCTTTTTGTTCAGTGTTTATACAGCACTTAGTATGCTGGGGTGCTGGTCCATGTCTGGGGCTGCAAGATGCTACAGCAATACCAACAATAGCATACAACCACAAGAATATGTTCCCTACAACAGAGATTCCACCCCTTCTCTTGTAAGACTAGGCTACAGACTAATCCATCTTCCTACCAGATGTTTGCCTGCTATTCAGCTTCAGTGTATCTTTTTTTAGTTTTACTCCCATTAGTCCCAGTCATACTTCTGTGTACCAAACCCCATCCGTTCCTTGCTCCATAACATTAATAACCTTAAAATATTCAAAAGCTTCAGAGGGGCAGCCGAGTTAGTCTCTAACTAGAAAAACTTAAAAAAACAACAAATAGTCTAGCAGCACCTTAAAGACTAACAAAACATGTAGATGGTATCATGAGCTTTTGTGGGCACAACCCACTTCTTCAGATGAATGGAGTTATTAAAGGTCCAGTTTCTAAATAAATGGGGGGGGGGGAGAAGAGAAGGAAAAAGAAGGGGGAAAAAAGGGGAAAGAAATAGTTCTTAAAATTCTTAAGATATTCATAAGCTGTTATCTTGTACCCTGCCCTCCACATCTCTTACCTCTCCCTTAGCCACACTACACTAACTTAGCTCCGTTATTTCCTCTTATGTCATTGCCTTATTGGGGCTGGTTACATAATACTGCGTGAGGAGCACTTCTCATCTTTCATAAGTATTCAACAGAGAGTAGCAAGTCAGCAAGAGGTACTTTGCTTTGGAAAAATACACTGTGCTGTGTATTCATGTTTTTCTTTGAACTTATGTAAGAATTCTGACTTGAAAGAAACTGACTAAAGCCACATTGTGCAACCTACTTTGTATGTAACCTACAGAAGCTCGCTGGTGAGCAGAGTATTATACCATTTAAGGCTATTTCAGGTCTGCGACCAATACCAACCGAAGTGGATTGGAGTCATGGGAGAAAGTGCTTTTAGTACAGGAGGCTGAATCAGGAGTTTGGGGTTCTATTGTGTGGTCTTTGGGCAAGTCACCACTCACAACCTTTCTCTGCTTGACTCTCCTTATCTTTATCAGGGATAGTAAAGTATTTGGGAAGAGCTGTGTCCCAGCCCATCCTCAGAAGTGCACTCTGACTCTGAGTTGGTGTCCAAGCTCACCCCCTTCTGAAGGTTGTTGGGCTTTATGGGTAGCCCAGAAACAGTAGCACAAGGTAAATATCTGCCCTGATTTCCCACCCGGAACCTGGCTGCCCCTAGGATTTCCTTCCAAGATTTGATTTTAGGTCTCTAATTCCCTCCTACCCTTTATATCCCTTTACTTCTACTGCTGGAGCGAATGGGACCTACCTGCTGATGTGGATGAACAAGAGCTACTTTAAATACAGGTTTTTACCACCAGAGCCTAGGGTGGCTCCGAGGAGGAAGCCCTACATTCCTACATAGAGCCTTAGATTTTGCCCCCATTACAATAGCTATTGTGGTGGGGTGGGTGTGTGTGACTTTATTAGTTAAGACAAGAATTTGCTTCAGTTTTTGCAGCTTGAAACACCTTAATGCAGACAGCTGGGCAGCCCAAAACAGGTATCCCAAATGAATGGCCACTTTTGAAGATTAGGCTCTAAGGTTTTAAAGGACTTGGAGACTCTGGGTTGCAATTTGCTACAGAAGTGCAAAAAGGCCAGGCCTTCAGCTGTTGTAAAACAGTACAGCTTCATTTGCCCATGCTTGCTGGTTTGCTAAGGCTTCTGTGAATGAAGAAAGCCCCTTGGCAGAAAGTTACTGCCTGGTTTGCTAGCTTTCCCTCCCCCACCCTGCTGTGAGGGGATGGTGGCGGTGGTGTGTTCTGAGGTAGACCATAGCCAGGAGGGGCTGTGATGGAATGGACCTTATGCTGGTGGCAGTTAGCACAGGCCTGAGTCTGCTCTAAGGTCTGCTCAAGCTGGGCACCTGAGAATCAGGGAGCTGCAAATGGCACCCGCCCTTCACTGTGTCTGAGCACTGCTCGGTGGCAATAAGAAATCAGAATCATTGATGTCAGTGGAGGGCTGCCAAGTTACACTCAATGAGAATCTGGCCCTGTAGTGGGGTCAAACTGTGTCTTTGTGAAGCCAGCCACTTTGTTGGATGATCTTTAAGGGAATGGTGGCCAAGGTTTACAGATGAGAGTCATGATTTGGCGTACCTAACTTGAGATGCTTTAACAGAACTGGATTTGCAGAACGTGTTGGGTACCCAGTCTCTGAAAGTGAGGCCCCTTTCAGGCATTTCAAATTGTGAGTCACTTTTGAATATGTTGTCTGTTGTTTCTAGGGCTGATTTTTTTTTTCAGGGCTCTTTAGCGAGGCATACTGCACTGTATCTTTATGAACATGTTTCCCTTCCTTTTCTATCTGCCTTCTGGCCTGTGGGGAAGGGGACTGGATAGTTCCAAACATCTAAATAAATAGCAGTTGCCATGTGAGCTTTTGTTTTTCAGGATATTCAATGGTGGAGGCAGTGAGAAGAGACTGGGATTTAAATTAGCCTATCGTGTTTTCCTTTCTGTGCTTAAGCCACACCACAGCATCTGTCCAAAAAGTTATTGCAAAGTAGACAAGACAGCCTTTGATCTTTCAAAAATTGCAGCAGTGCATGTCGGCCTGTAACGTGATTCTCTCCTATTTATTGCTGAGCCTGAAACATGATAATTCGTATAGGACTTTAGAGTTTAGATTTAAATTAATTTAACTGATTTTGCCAAATCACTGTCCCACAAGGAATATCCCAGGTTGGATTTAAAGAGCTAGACAGTGGAGCAGCTATAACATTCAGAAATTGTTTTTGGAACAGCACGTTACTAATACATCACTCGGTTCTGCTGGGTTCTGCTCCTCTTTGCTTACCAGGTAGCCAACTAATTGCTTACATCCCTACCGAGGACAGCTAATTCTGTCCATCCATTTAAATCTTCAGGTTGTCAGTGTCATCTCCTCATGTTCAAATTTACTAAGGATACAGGAAGGGGGACAGGGGCCAACAGACTTTGTCAGGCCCTGGGCAAGGTGGAAGGTGGCAGGGCCTCAGGTGGAAGGGGCAGGGCTGGGGCTTGCCTCACCCCAACCAGCTGTCAAGCACCACCAGTGGTTCCAACAGCAATGTAAAGGACTCAGGGCACTGGCTGCTGCTGTGGCCCCCAGGAGCTCCTGGCCCTTTTAAATCACCAGGCCCTGGGGCATTAGTGGACCTGGATACCTTCCTCTGGAAGGCCCTGTGAGGAGTCAGAGCCTGCAGCAGACCTGGCAGCTTTATTGGTACGGCTGACCTGAGACAGGTTGCCTGATTGGCCAAACCACCTGCTTGTTTGCCTGGAAGGGTCAGCAGGTGGGTTCTTAAGCCAGCCGCAGTAGTTTGCTCATTGTTTATGCCTGTTGCTGTGTCTTCACTGGGAAGGCTTTGTTGACCAAAGGGCTGTTGACATTCCAAAGTTGCAGGCTTACTTTCATGCCACTTGAAGGACAGTCCTTACTGCAAAGTGCAGCATCTGCTGAGAGAATTTGTGGATCCTGGGCTTCTCTCCCACAGCGTGTTCCAGCTTCTTAGGACATCGTGTGTTGCAGCAGAGCTAGTTATGCCACTTAATAGCAGAGGATGAAGATTTGGATGTGAATGACTATGTGAGTGAGAGGGACAGCACCAAACTGGTATTGTATGGAACTGTCACAGAGCACCTGTGTAACCACCATCAGGCAGATTTGAACCTGGGACCTCTAAAGCTTAGTATAGGAGCCTCTACCCTCTGAGCTAAAAGTCAGCTGCCTCCCAGGCCAGCCTGTAGAGGTCTCTTGAGCTTCTCTGTTGCTGTGGTCTAGGTACCACTTGCATTGCTCAGTGAACCACCCTAGTTGTGTGGGTTACAGCTGCACACAGTATTGCATCACTTTTGGGCTAGGGAAACCAGCACTGAGTGGAGGAGAATCACCTTGTCATGCAGGCGTGAGATAAAGATCAGTGGGTACAGAATTCTTGGATGCTTAAAGCAACCTTCCTGCCTTGCACCCTCATCTCTGGTATCTGGTTCCTTACCCAAAGCTTGACCCTCGGATCCAGCTTCTGACTACTGATGCCTGCTCTCTGATGTCTGTAGCCTGTTTGCTGGAAGCTGGGAATGAGCAACAGGGAATGGATCATCTGTTCTGTTCACTCCCTTTGAGGTACCTAGCACTGGCCACTGCTGGAAGACATGATCCTGGGCTAGATGGGCCTTTGGTCTGACCTAGTCTGGCCGTTCTTATGTTCTCTGACCCTAGTTCTTGGTTCTTTATAGTCATGCTGACCACTATGCCTCATGTCAACTCTGTCCATTAGGTTAGACTGCCCTGATCCCAGTCTCCTGCCAAGCCATGGCTAGCTTTGTCTAGCTACATGTACCGATCTGGTCTCCACCAAGAGGAGGATGTATCATTTGGAGGTAGGTTTTTGATCCACAGAGTATGGTCAGACTTCACTACTCCCATCAGAAATAACTGTTTGAAAGAACTATTTCGTTTTCATCTTGTTGCTACTGGCAAGAGGAAAAGGGCAAAGAGAAGAATTTGTTCCTGGCTGACTTCAAAACAGAATGGCTCCCTGTTTGCTTTTCTAAATGTTCTCTAGGTGGGCATGGCTTCTGAGGGGTTGTGCTCCCAGGTGCTTAGTTTGCTTTCTGTCTAGCCACAGCAGTTTATTTACAAGAGAGTCTTTCAGCACCTGACCCTGCACCCAGGGCAAGAGCTGCAGCCAGTAATTGTCAAATTAGCTTGTTAGCTTATGCATCTGGACCTGTGTGGTGCTGCATAAACAGGTTATTTCAGTGTGCATCTAATCAAATGTTTAACAGGCTTCCTGTGTTGTTTTTGTTTCAGTGGTGTGGCAGTGTGTATAGGTAGAGAGAGAAGGAAGAATGATCCCACACCAGAATGCTAGATCGGAATTTTGGGGATATTCAAAAACCACAGCTAAATCCCCTCCTGCTTCATAAGAGACTAAATCCTAACCTTGCCTCTGAACAAGGTTTGAAGCCTGAGTTGATTTTTGCCAGCATAAAATACAATGACTATCACAGAACCACAGGTCAGACTATAGCTACTTTTCAGAACTCCCTGTTGCACTTGGCTCAAAGATGGAGCTATTGACAGTAAAAGCTAGTTGGGTAGAACCAGTGTTAATATTTTTAGTGCCTTCAAAAGAGGATAGTATGTAGACTAATCCTGCCTCTGTTATTATGAAGTTACTTCAAACAAATCAGTGATGTTTAAAAATGGGGGCAAGAGATGATTTTTCTCCTGTTTATTTTTTCAGCATGTTTGGGGAGGAGATGACTTCCCTTCTTCATCCCTATTTGAGGCATCCACAAAAGCTTAGAAAACTCAGGTTTGCGCCTAATGATCAATAGCTGACAATGCTAAACTAAGGTGTGGGATTCTGTCCAGTAATATGCATGGATCCCATCAACTGGGACTCAACTAGTGGAGACCGAGGCCAGCTCTACACTAAGGGAGAAAGTCGACCTACGATGCACAACTCCATTTATGTGACTAGTGTAGATAGAGTCAACATACCTTAAGTCAAGTTTTCGCAGCATCTCCACTGCGGGAGGTCAATGAGAGAAATTCTCCCATCGACTTCCCTTACTCCTCGTGACCCGGTGGAGTACCAGAATCAATGGGGGCTAAATTGACCGTTGATGGTGCCATCAGTGGTTGATTTAGCAGGTCCTTATTAGACCTGCTAAATTGAACCCTGGGAAATCGATCTCGGCAGCGTCCATCTCCCGGTAAGTGGAGACAAGCCCTGAGGCCTTGAACCATTTGTGAATATGGATTACAAATATAAAACAGAGTCAAATTCTGCAGTCTTACCCAAGCAAATGCCCAATGCCATGGCTGAGAAAGGACTGCAGGATCTGAGCCATAGGAATTACCATCCCAGAAAAAACCTCCTAGCCTGACATCCTGCCTAGTCTGATGACAGAAACCAATACCAGATTCTTCAGAGGAAGGGCTAAGAGCTCCATAATGCATCTAACTGTGCACTGTTATCTAGCTAAGGGCTAGTCTTCACAAACATTTAGTGCTCAGCAAACTGGGATGTAAAACTAGCCTGGCTCTGTCCTAGTGATGCATGCTAACAGCTCTCTTGTGTGCTTTGACCAACCCCACTTTTGAAGGGGGAGTAGATCAAAGCCTGTGGTACTTATGTGGCCCCCGTCACCATAGTATCTGAGAGCTTCGCCATCTGTAATGTATTTATCCTCACAACGCCCCTGTGGGGTAAGGCACTGCCATTATGGGGAGCTGACAGAATTGTGTTCACAGCAGAGTTAATTCAAGGTTATAACCGGAGTGTTGCCCCTCCCTTCCATACACAAAAACCCTTCCAAAGACTGTGGTGGTGCTTTTAAGTCAAGTTGGGCTTGCACATTAGGAGGCATAAGTTACAGCTGTGTTAGCCCAATTCATAAGCCAGTCTATGCAGCTAATCCAATCGCTCAGCAACTCCAGTGTTAGTTTGCAGTGTGTCGTCTCTCCCTAGTGCCAGGCTAACCTGAGAGGTGCTAACTCATATGCAGGTAACTTGAGTTAATTCTGGCAGCGTGGACACAGCCCCTTGTGTGGGTTGCCCAAGGTCACAGAGGAAGTCCAAGGCAGGGTAGGGAATTAATCCGGTTTGCCAAACCCCAGGCAAGCATCCTCACCCCGGCCCTTCCTTCCTCTCTATGCCACGGGGGAAATGTCTTTCTAACCACGGTGAGTAAGGAGCTGGTGCTGCAACACGTGAGCACACGTTCTGGTTCATTTGCAGAATGCACATCTCTGGCACCTCAGTGACTGCAGCTTGCCCGGTGAGGAATGAATGCTGAAATATTCAGTGCACATTGCCTCTCCCACATGTGGTAAGCAAGGCAAACCAGCATCCATCTGTCATTGGAAGGACCCATCTTCCTGGAGCCCTTTATAAGTGAACATGACTAATTTGGAGAACCACAGATACCTGCAGGGAACAAGCCCCGAGCCTGCTTCCAGTCATTTTAATTAGGGATGGCAGCGGGACTGCTAAAGGAAACAGTATCCAATTCAATATCTAGCATGCCATAGGCAAATTAGTAAACAGCCCTAGCAGTTCCTCACCTCTTCGGGTATGTCTACGCTGCACAACTATTTCGGGATACCAGAGGTATCCCAAAATAGCTATCCTGCATCTACACAAAATATTTTTTGAAATAATAATGGGCACACTATTTCGCCATCCTGGTAAACCTCATTGTATGAGGGTTAAGGGATGGCTCGAAATAGCACGTTATTTTGAAATTTGGTGTTGCGTAGTCATGCCAAATTTCAAAATAAGCTGTTATGTATCTTAGTTCGAGTTTAGGGTGCTGTGTAGATGCACCCTTATCCTTTAAGGGCTTGTCTGCACTGGCAAGTTGCTACACTGTACTTTTCCCGCTCGGGGGTGTAATAAACCAAACCCCAGCGCAGCAAGTTACACCCCTCTTGGAGGTGGTTTACCTAGAGCGCTGGGCCATCACACTCTTGTGTTCTTGGGGAATTTGGGGACAACTCTTCCCTTGCTTAGCAGGACAAAAGGTGGGTGAAATGGAAAGCTTCAGTGTGTGAGGGGGCGTTTCTTTTAACAGACTACAACAAAAGGGAAACAGGAAGCAGAGTTCTGTGCTCCTTATCAAAGGAAGTCCAGGGAACTACTTTTCTTCACACACAAGTCTTTTCTGGCACCAGCCTGGTTGTGACTTGATCAGGCTGCCTTTCAAGCCCATGTGGTCCTAGGTGAATAATTTGTACTTTGGGGTTACCCAATTAAAAGCAAAGGGATTGAGGAGATGAAGGGATCAGTGTGTTAATCAGAAGAATCCAATGCAATAGAGACCAGGAGTGAGCAGTTTATCTGTGACAGGACAGTGATGCCTTAAGATCTGTGCAGGAAGGAACTGCCTGTTTGCAGTTCTGACTAGTTCTCACTCAGCTAAACAGGAAGTGTGTGCAGTTTGCAAATAAACAAATTATATTACAAGACGCCTTGATTCTGCATCACCAATTTCTCCCCAAGTAGGAACATGACTAGTTGCAAAGGCTCCAAAAGCCACTACTACTCAGCAAAGAGGCAAAAATACAAATATATAATCTTCTTTGGAATCCTGCTGATCCTTTGAACACCATGGTGTCATGTGGCAATGAGTACCCCAGGTTAATCACAAGCATGTAAAAACCTCTTAGTTCCTTTTATCAGTTTTTAAATGGCTGCCTTTCATGGTCATAGATTTATTTTTGTGTGTGTGTATTTTGAGAGAGCATCCTTTTTACCTTCCCTGCCCCATCCCTATTTTCTATACTTCTGACATATTAATTTTATTCGTCTGCTCTTTAAACTGAACAGCAGTCTGAATTCTTTAATGGCCCCTTATGTGGCAGTTTTTCCATTCCTCCAATCACTTTTGCTGCCTGTATCTATACCCCATCTATTTGGCTCTGCCACTGACTCATTGTGTGACCCTGGGCAAATCACATGCAGCCAGATTGTGATGCCCTTACTCACGATAAATGGTACATGGGTGCACAAATCCAAATCCCATTGAAGTCATTGTGACTAGATGTGGAATAAGTAGTTTGAATCATGATCTGCCTGTAAACTTCTCTCTGTATCACCTTCCCCATCTTCATGATGAGGTTTACACTGTATCATCTTTGGTGAAGCTTGCTGAGATCTATGAATCAAACATGCTCTTGAGGGCTGAGAACCAATCCGATTATTTATAGGTGTATTTGTGGGATGTGGGGATCACAATGTTATGAAAGCTTGAAAAACAGGAGGGGAAAATATTTCCTAGAAGATGAAGATTTTTTAAAATTACCAGAGGGAGCAATAAAAGGAAGGGATTGCTTGGGAACACTCTACGAGAGTGATATTTTACATCTCGCCGGATATATGTGGCGAAATAAATCTTCCATGCATTGGCTTCAGATAAATATTTACAGGAAATTCATTTCCTGATCTCTGGGCTTGTCTCTGCTTTTAACTGTAGGATGGCTTTGGTTAGAGAAAAGTGGAGTGCCCTGGGGGAGTGGTACAAGGAAAAAATAAAATCTCTCCATTGGCTTACAGACTTTATCAGTTTTTCCCTTAGATGTATTGAGGAAGAGCTTTCTGAATGAACTGACTTTTGTAGACAGTGAGCCAAATGTCTCCATGAACTCTTCTGACTTCAATTCTGCCAAGAATGAATTTGACCCAAGCCTCTTACTTTACAAAACCTTAAGCATTTGTAAGGGATAATCAGATCTGGATGACTTTTACATGGAACACGGGTCCCACTCTGAGGTAGGTCTTTAAAGGGATTATCTACATGACAGTGAATTACAAAGAAGAATAAGTTACTAAAATAATTTTATGAAAGTGAAGTATAGAAACTTAGTAACTTGCACAAGAATCTGCTGGCTTGAAAGTCTAATGTAAAATGCAGAGAATAGAGCTCTTCTTTGAATACACCAGAATTCAGAACCCTTCAAAGTTGTAAATCAAACTCTGTTTTTCCTTGAAGAGTTTCTTTAAAATGGTTAATCAAGGTTTGGTTCTTATAAAGGTACATTCCCATAGCTGAAATCATATGCATTTTCTATTGGGGAAGGGGGTTGTCTTGCCCTGTGGGCTGGAAAGCCTGGGGCTAAGCCAACCCTGTTTAATAGAAGAACCCCACCTGAGAGGAATTCAGTGATTCTTGTGTACAGTGCCTGCAGCTGTGTCTCTAGAGAGCAAGAAGGCTCTTGCAGCCTCCTGACTCAGTGGAGCAGCGCTCAAAGCAGGAAAGGAAGCAAAGTTTTTCAGGTGGAGAGCCTGACTCACCAGGGAAGTGAATAAAGGACTTTGAGAAGAGAGATAAGAAAGACTCAGGGAAAACTACAGCAAAGGTAAAGTAGCAAGCCTAGCAGTTTGGTATCAGCTGGAATCTAGAGTCAAGGATAGGACTAGATTTCTTTACTGGCCCCTGGGAAGTAGGCCAAAGGGATTCCCTGCAAAGGTGGACTGAAGCTGGTGACCCAGCCAAAGGGCTGAATTACCAAGCAGAGATAGCACTGGTGTGATCATTGGCAGATGGCACTAGCCCAGTGAGAGAGCTGCAGTGCAAGGAGGAGAATGTGGTGGTGAGTGGATTTTTAGTACAAGTTTAGAGACATTGCCTACAATTAGAACTTTATATCTGTCCTGTCCCAATGGTGAGGTTAATATATAATGGTATCCTGATCTGAGCCACCCTGGGTTTGATTTACTATGATTCTATGATACCAAAACAAATATGAGGTTGTGCCAAGCCCAAACCCAACCTACTTCACACGATAGAGACCTGATGAAATCTTTCAACTGAATCCCTGAATGCCAATGGTTTGGATAAACTAAAAGCCTAGCCCATGCTATTCCTCCTGCTCTTTAAGTCTACAGGAACAATGTAGGAAGTCCAAATATAAACATGCTGGTTAGAATTTAGCCATGATCCTGGGGTGATCTCTTATATTTAATGAAAAAAGAGTCAGGAGGCTGGCTTTAGGGTTTCAGGAACCTTAGGCAATGACATCATTATATCAAGCTATAGGCATTACATCATCACAGCAAACTATTTTATTGGCCAGTCACAGCAGGGCACTGTAGCTCACTATTTGTGCAAGCAGTAGCCTCATACACATTAATATTTTTGGAGCTACAAATATAGCACACTTTTGTACCATTGTACCTAGCATCACTTCCTTAATTTCCGAGACAGAGATGTTGCCTTCATGTTTTATTTTGATTCGCTAACCCTGTCACACCCTGGGACCTCAGTCAGATCCAAGATGGCAGTCTTGTTATTGTTTATGGAAAAAATAAAATCCACCCTTGTGGTGGTTGTCTGTTCCAGATAATTTGCTTGGCCTTGCCTAATTTTCCATTCTGTGAAGCTTCTCTCTCTAGAGTTCAGCTGATTTTCCCCATTCATTTGCCTACAGATGTTTCTCTGCTGATCCCTCAACCCTCCCAGGGTTGACAGTCTCATCCTGAGAGAGTCTTTAGAACCTCTCTTTTGATTCATGTAGTCATCTGTTACCCCATTGTTAATTTCACCAATCCTTTCTGATGTGCTTTGGCATTCCTTCTTCTGCTCTCAGCCTTTCCTACACACAGGCATGCATACATATGTGTATATACAATTCTCAGACATTGTGTTGCATCTGCCAAGTCAGTGACATCTAGATTTTCTGTGCTTAAAACCTAAGTCTAATTCTGTTCCTGTTTGAGGAGACCTCATGTTGCAGGGAAACTGTCCTTTCCTTTGCAGAGGTCTGTGCCAATGTAGCAGTTGGAATAGGAATTCACTTTCTTCAGGTGGTTTTTGGTTCCTTCCTCCTGTGTACAGCAAAGAAGGAGATTCCTGCTCATGCACAGGTTTGATGCAATGTTATGGTGTGAGAAGAAATATCCTGAAAAGCATACAGGAGCAAAGTCCCAAACTACAAATGCAGATAATAAAGAGTGGAGCAGGTTTTCAAAGATAACAATTCCCCTGTTTGCCTTGAGGGATTTTGTGAGCCAAAATTCAGGGTTTAGTGGGATGCTTCTATTAAGAGGAGAAATTGATTCCTACTGCGTTCACAGAAACAGGACTATATCTGTGAAATACCTGACCCCAGAATCAAAAAGCAGGACATAGTCTCTTTACTCACAGTTCCAAGCCCCCTTCCAGCTAGCCCTTAGCCCAAAAGATCTCTCTTTAGGCTTGTCTTAGAGCCACACTCCACCTTCTTGTTCTGGCTTTGTCCTTGGTCTTCTGCTGCTTTGTTGTGAGCTCTTCTTGTGTTTCTCCTGATTTTGTGACAGGTACAGAAACACATATCTGCCAAACGATGCCCACCAAACTCCCTCTGCCCACGTGTACCTCTCCTCTGGGTGAGGACACATACCTGTGTTCTATAAAAAAGCTTACCTGTTTCTTATGTTTGTCAGTCAGGAAGAATGGCTGTTACCCCCTCCAATTGCAGTGAGGTTTAACCCAACCATGAACAACAATATGATATGAAAGAAGTGTGGATTTGATCACCTAAGCTGCTATATGGCTCAATTCCCCTTGTCCAATTGAGTCTTGCATTATACTGAGGAAAGAATGCACATGGGCATCTTACTTCAAGAGTGTCCTGCCCTCCCTGAAAAGCAGTAGCTATTACATGGGAGCCTAGTCATTATCTGACTTCAGGCTGAAGATAGGCTTGTCAGTTGATGCACTAAGATTATTGGATGTTGGCTAGATCTCATTAGCATCCTATATTTGAGGGAGAGAGAAATATCATAATAGCCATATAGCACAATTGAATTCACCCAGAGCCTTCAGTCTGGCTACATAAAAATGGTGAGAACATCCATCTTGTTAAACAAGCTAGATGGAGCTCCATAATGTCCTTTAGACAGACCTCCTTAAAAGTGCCGATAACTGATTGTCCTCCAGCAATATTGTTCTGTATCCTTCTCTAATTAGATCTCTGTAGTCACTCAGACTGGTCAAATTAAAACCGAGCCAAAGGTATCTAAACCTATAAACAGCTGTGTCTAAGTTAACTAGAAATCTCATCTGAGGGCCCATATAGACCTACATGCTGACCAGATTTCCTTAGTATGGTTCACATTACCTAGTGCATGATATTGTACATCTCATGCTATTACACATCAGCATACTTGTTTTCTTGTTTGGTTTGGTTGTGTGGTGGTGTCGTGTGTATGGGTATTTTTGTTTTGTTTGTTGCACTATCAGCTGGCATGCACTGAGGAAGCTCTGTTGTGCAGTTGGAGGACTTTTCTTGTTATAGAAATATTGCTTTTTTGCTCTGGCTTGGGTGATGGAAGGAGGTTTTGAATCTTCTGAAGAAAAAGCCATCACTAATGTGTTGGGTTTGGATAGCAGGTTATTGAGAACTAGATGCCCTTTCTCTTTTGTAATTAAAAGCACCACTTGACCTAGCAATGGGTGACGTAGGCTAGTGAGTGGGCCACAAGAGAGGCCCTCCTTGATCTCATTTTAGTCATGATATGCCTCGAGTGTTGGCAAAGGCTGAACTCAGTGCGTTCCTCTATCTCCTGCATACTGGCACAAAGAGTAAGAAAGGGTGTGTATCATGGCCCCTTCCTGCCCCTCTATTTTTAGCTCCACCGTGGAGCTCGAAGGAGCCAGTGTCTTTGTGGCTCTGGGGATTAATACTGCAAACAGATACTCCCTGCCTGCTGGTGTAGAAGGGCTTGGGCTCTGCTTGTGGAGAAATCTGTTTCTGCATCACGTAAAGGGCGCCATTTGGACATAGTGGTGAACGTATCCTAGAACATCTTCTGAGGGAAGCTAATCCGGGGGAGTGGAGTAGGGCCTGCAGCCATCTGGGAAAGTAGAAGGGGTATCCCTCTGCGGGGAGTGGACTCAGTTGTAGGGGAGTGCAAGAGACGAGTTCGTTTGGGAGGGAGCGGAGTCAATATGGGGAAACGGAGAGAAGCCAGCATGGATATTGCGTGGCAATAAAGCATGGAAGATTGCAGAGCAATCCGGGACTTGGTCCCTTGCAATCCAGATTTCTAACTTGTTTTTGCCAACTCCAAAGGTTTGGCTTGCTTGAATGGAACGCCCATCGGGGAAACGAACGTGGTTGCACAAGGGGCGCACACAAGCAGTGTTTGCCCTCTTGAATGTTGTACTGGATATATTCCTTAGAGCAGACCAAGTGAGGGAAGTAGGGAAGGGCAAGCCTGGAGAGCTCAGGCCTGCGTCCCGAGCTATGAGGGTGAAGCTGTGCTGCTTCGTGTGCTGGGCTGCCTTGTGACACGAACCTGCCCGTGTCCAGCAGAGTTGAATTAACTTTTAATTGGGGAAAACAATTAGTGCTACAGTACAGAAGATGGTTTCAAAAAATGAAACATTTTGGCTGTCTTTTAGTCCCCGTGGATTCCAGACAACAATACGTTCCAGTGTCCTGACATAGCTCGGCTGGAAACAGAATGCAGTTGGTCTGGAATCATGCAAGGAAGCAGTTCCACAGCCTTGGATTATTTTTACTGTTTTATCTGCACTTTAAATAAAGCCAAATGGTTCTGTGCTGAAATCATGTGGTCAATCCAGAGCCTCAGATGAGACCCTAATTGTGAAATGGAGCTAAATGATAAACTTCTTTTAAAAACAAAAACAAAAAACCACTTGCATGGAATGACAGACATGTGTAATGAAAATGCATGCAAAGGCTTAACTCCAGGATTGCAACTGGCACTGTCCAAGTTTGTGGAACTATAGCTCTCAGGAAACATTGAAACTGAGACCTTTCTTGTCTTATCTCCTGTGCTAATAAATGATTAAGCTACACGCACACTGTAGTTAAGGCTGATTTCCAACTTGCATTCTGCTCCCCCCCTCCTCCTGTTCTATTTTAACTTTCTAAGATCCTTTTTGGATACTTTCTCTTCAGAAGATAAGGCCAGACATGAATGTCTTCTGTTTCTGAAATGAGCAAAGTAAGTTCAGCCCCTTTTGGTTTCTCCAGGAGTACAAATGTAACACAAATAAGCAAGTAACCAACAATTTATCCAGCTGTTCCTCATCAGAAATGTTATGTTGTCATAATTCAGAACTGTCTGAGCAGATTTTATTCAAATTTGGCTTGCATTCTAGATTCACTGAGATCTAAGGAACAAGCCAGATTTGAAGAAAATTGACTTGTTACCTTGAAACACATAAATCAGATCCAGGTCCCCTCAGATCACGAGGCGAGGCATCAGGGACTCTGACCCTCAGGATCTAAGAGTATAAACAAAAGAGAATACAACTTTTCCTCAATTTCAGTGATCCCTGAAGCTAAAGTACATTTCAGGAGCAGCAAGGTCTCCCTTCATGATCTGTTATGTGTAAGCATGGTCTGAACCACTGCTTCCAATGCAGCGAGCTGAAAGGGGAGAGCAGTCCTAGGTGTGGTTATGTTCATTCAGTTGTTTAGCTCTGCAAGGTATTCAACTATTGATATGTAAATACAGATCATGCTGGAATGGGAAAGGAATCCAGGGTGTGGTTATGTAAATCCAGTTCAGTCAGTGCTATTTGCCTGGTGGATGGTCAATTGTTAGAATGGAATTTTGTGTATTGTAACTAATTTGGATATTGTGGGGTCACAGGCCATGTTGGCCCTAGATGTAGGAGTTGTAAAATGTGACCACCAGTGCTTGCAGGAGGGACACAGTCATTATGAAGAGTCTCAGATGGACAAGCCTTCCCCTTCCAGACTCAAGTGGATTGGACTGGGGGGGAAGGAGCTTGAACCAGCAGGCTACATGCCCTCCAGGGCAGCTGTAAGACTGGTTCAACCTGTCTCTTCTCCCCACCCCACCGCATTCTAAGAATAGACCTAAAACAGGCTCCATAAGGAGTCTTTGTTATTTTGAAATATTATTCCAATGGGAGTTGGAATCTTTTGGCCAGCCTAGGTGGTGGGCCAAGAGCTGAAATCATTGAGAAACTGACAAAGAGCTGAAATCACTAGGTTTGGCCCAGAACCAGACCCATCATGGAAGCAGCAGCTGGCAGGAGCAAGCAGCCAGCAGGTGGCTGATAGAAGCAGCAGCAGGCGGCCAGCGGGGTGGCTGGCAGGAGCAATGATGAGTGGCCAATGGAGTGGGTGAGATGCCTCCTATCCCCACCCGCCCCAACGGTGGGAGGTGAGCTCTGAAAATCACCTCTGATCTGCCCTGACCAAGGGCAGCAACTGTGAGTGGGAGATGGAGAAAGTTTGGGCAGGTGAATGGGACACTTTACATTGCTGGACTTGTGAGCCTGAGAGGCAAAGGACATTGCTCAATCCATTTGAGCTGGGACATTTACTCGTGGTTTGGTTATGAACTGATTGTGGCATTTTTCCCAAGCTAATGCCATGTTACTTCTCTCCCTCTTTCATTAAAAGTTTCTTTTCTACGCTCAGACTCTGTGCTTGTGAGTGGGGAAGCACTGCCTCTTGGAGGTGCCCAGCGGTGTGTGAATTTCCCAGGCTGCTGGGTGGGGGCTCAAGCCAGTTCTGTGTGAGATGGATGAAAAGGAACCACTAGATATTGAACCCAGCCCTGGCTGCTGCCGGTGCTACCTGGTAGAAGGGTTACATATGAATACATTGTTTGTATTCTCATTCTCTTTCTCTCTTGATCCTGAGTAAGGAATTGAGGGGGGAAAAGGACTAAGAAGGTAATGGTTTGGCCTGGTATGCCTCCATCACTGTTAGGGGATTATTGACAAAGATTAATTGCAAGTTCATGAAGCATGTAGTTGAATGCAAAAACATTTACATTTTATGAAGCAAATGTATCATCAAGGGGCATAATTTGTCACATTTAAGTTGGCAACTTCTTCATTGTCTTTAAACCTTAATAGAACCATTCCCAAACAGTACTACGAAACTCATTTGAAGTACATTATTTTGAGGCAGTGAAGGCTCCTTGTGTTAAAACACTAATAGTATACACTAGTCATTCAAAAATATGCTCTCATAGCCTCCCAAGGGAACATAAAACTGAAACAACTTATTTTCATAATAAATATGAGGAAAATGATTTTATAAACTAAGTTAAAACCCCTTGAAACTGATAACTGCAAGAGCTGCCCTTCATTTTCAGTTAACCCTACACACAAACGCTTCAATTTTATAAAGGTAATTCTTGTCCGACACTTCAGTAGCTGACTCTGCCATGAAGAGCTTATGGTCTGAGTAGAGAAGACAAATAGGTGGAGGGGGATAGGGTAACCTGGGAGTTTGTGGGCTCCAGGCCTGTGTTTGGACCACACTGCCATCCCAGACGCTCTTCCAAATATCTGACCCAGGGTTCCGTGTGGTGCCATCTCTTTAAAAAAAATAAATCCATCTTAAAGTGCCAGTTCATAGTCTTTTGCTTATGTTGCCCTGCTGTGCTCATCCTTTCCTGCATGAGATTTGCTCAGTGTGTCATTTTTTTTCCCTTCCCATCCCATATTTGTGAAGTGCTCTGAGCCTTCCAAATGGTGCTCTTTGAACTTCTTAATAAAAAAAGTCAAGTAAAATTCAAAGCAGCTCCCCTAACTTCATGGTTTTTAGTTTTCCAGAATCTCCAACTCTTCCCTCATTTTATTCTAGTTGTAAAATCAAATAGGCTGAACTAAAATCAACACCAAGGGACTTTTTTTTTTTTTTCAGGGAAAACCTGCCCATGTTTTTGGAGGAGGGGGAGAAGTATACCTGAATTCACTGACCGGACTGTGGGTCTGGGATTAGGCCACTTGGTAGCTAAGGTGTTGTTTTGCTTCCTTTTATTTCCAGTACTTTCAGCTCTAGCAAACTTCTTTGAAGAATTGTTCATGTAAAGATGTAGCTAAAGGTGAGTGCCACATTTGTCAGGCTCGTATCCAGAGGAAAGAAGACTGGGCTGCGAGGAAAATAAAGAGGGGTGTGTGTGTGTGTGTGTGTGTGTGTGTTGGGGGGGGGGGCAGAGCTTAACTGAGACTGTTGGACACAGACCCTGTGATTCTCTCTGGTGCTTCAGCTCATATACAGTCTGTACTGTGCACTGTCACCAAACAGGATCTCCTGTGAGTCTGGGAAGAAATTTTCTCCCATGTCAGCTTGGCAGTGGTCTTGAGGATTTTGTTTTGTGTTTTTTGCCTTCCTGTGCACAATGTGTGAATCTGTGTCACTTTCCAGGATCATCTGAGTACATCCCGTTTAATCATTTCCCTGCCGTGGCAGGGGCCTTGGGCACTGGTGCACCTCAGTCCCACCTATTCTCTGCCTGTGGCACATAATAGTGGGGTGACTTCTGATGTCGGTGGGTTCTGATACTCAGGAGGTCAGACTAGATGATCCAGTAGCCACCTATGGCCTTAAACTTAGGGTGACCGGGCACCTTTTCTAAAGGCAAAAGCAGATCGTGTGTAGAAACACTGGACACGCCAGACTCTGGAGCTGCCCAGAGAGCCCTGGACCCTTCACCTGTCTAGGGCTGGGGTGCCTGAGAGTAGCTTTTGGCTTGTGTTACTGCCCTCTGGGCACCCGTGGCAGGTGGGGGAGCCAAGGCTTCCCCCAGTGGCCCAGGCTCCCTGGGCAGCTCTTGCTTTTGTCCAGTTCCAGTGCCTGACTTAGGGGTTGGAGCCTGGGGAGGAGCCAGTTGGGGCCTTGTGACAAGGTGGGGAGGGGGCTAAGGCCAATCTCCGTTCCCCTCCACCCAGCAGGAAGAGGTTAGCACTGCCCCCAAGCCTCGGAGTGACATTACAGAGACTCTGGGACAAATACTGTGCCAGAGTCATTCAGATGAACTTTGCATTTCAGGACTGCTTTGCCCTACTGAGTATGGGTGGTCGCCCTACTTAAACTATCTGCTTGGGATGCTCAGTGATGCAGTGTGATTCATTGGTACAGATCATTCGGATAACCCCAATAACTCTTCCTTGGGGCAGGCAGGGAAGGGAGTTAATATTAAGCAGCAGAGTGGAGACCAGGGTGAAATGGACTGACCTTTCTGATGGGGTAGTGCTGCCTGTCTGCGCTGGCAGCAGTGGGCCTAGAGGGCAGCAGGGTCTGAGTGTTACCCACCCAGTATGATGCTTTCGCCAAAGCCCAGAAAAAGTTTTTGCAGCCTACAGTGTGTGCACATACCCCAGTCCCATTGCTGCTTCCAGTGGGACTTGTTGCCTCAGATTCTGCCTTATAATCATTCATGGGGTGCACCATTGCCTCATTGAACACCAATATTTGCAGCTGGATCTGCTAATTCTGGTGTCCCAGCACGCAGGTTAGTTTGAGCCTTGCAGAGCCTGGTAGAGTTTATTTCTGTTTCTGCTTTTAGTTTATTTAATCAGCATCAGTGTGATCTGACCTGACCTGAGATAATCAATAGCTCACTTACCCCACATCTGTTAGTCCCCTTTGCTCTCTCCTCCCTGTCTTATTTCATCCCTTAGTCACTGTCTCAACTTGATGCGAGTGCATTAAAAACAGGGGTCTAACACCAATTTACATAACACTGTATTTTCCATAGCCTGTGTTTTCTTTAGAATATTGGGCCAGCTTCTGGTTGGTATCAATGCGGAGGGCACTACGGGTGTAAATAAGTAGCTTTTGGTCATTTGCTTACTCTTTTGACTAACATTGGGTATTAATCAGAAATCTTCACTCTACTGTCCAAAAGGACCCTGTGTGTGTGTGTGTGTGTGCGAGACAGAGATTGTTCCTTCTATTGGGCTTCACCTCAAACTTGTCTGCTTTGAACTGTATCGGTTACCAAGTTGTCCAATACCCTAGTTTACATCACATTATTCAGTGGCTTCATTGGAACAAGTCATGGGTCTCAGGGCTTGTCTTTACTGCCACAGTACATTGGCACATCTGCACTGATGAAGATTTGCAATGCTGATGGAAGAGAACTTTGCTATCACTGTAATTATTCCACCTCATAGACTTTAAGGTCAGAAGGGACCATTATGATCATCTAGTCTGACCCCCTGCACAATGCAGGCCACAGAATCTTACCCACCCACTCCTAGAATAATCCTCTCACCTATCTCTCAGATATTGAAGTCCTTGAAACAATGGTTCAAAGACCCCAAGATGCAGAGAATCCTCCAGCTGTGATCTGTACCCCATGCTACAGAGGAAGGCGAAAAACCTCCAGGGCCTCTGCCAATCTACCCTGGAGGAAAATTCCTTCCTGACCGCAAATATGGCGATCAGCTAAACCCTGAGCATGTGGGCAAGACTCACCAGCCAGACACCCAGAAAGTTCTCTATAGTAACTCCTATCATCCCTCCACTGACCTATTTACCACTGATAATGAATGGTCAATTAGTTACCAAGATCACGTTATCTCATCAAACCATCCCCTTCATAAACCCATCTAGTTTAATCTTGAAGCCAGGTAGATCTTTTGCCCCCACTACTTCCCTTGGAAGGCCGTTCCAGAACCTCACTCCTCTAATGGTTAGAAACCTTCGTCTAATCTCAAGTCTAAACTTCCTACTAGCCAGCTTATATCCATTTGTTCTTGTGTCCACATTGGTATTAAGCTTAAATAATTCCTCCCCTCCCTGGTATTTATCCCTCTAATATATTTAAAGAATGCAATCATGTCCCCCCTCAGCCTTCTTTTGGTTAAGGTAAACAAGCCAAGCTCCTTGAGTCTCCTTTCATAAGACAGGTTTTCCATTCCTTGGATCATCCTAGTGGCCCTTCTTTGTACCTGTTCTAGTCTGAATTCATCCTCCTTAAACATGGGAGACCAGAACTGCACACAGTATTCCAAATGGGGTCTCACCAATGCCTTGTATAATGGCACTAACACCTCCTTATCCCTACTGGAAATACCTCGCCTAATACATCCCAAGACCGTATTAGCCTTTTTCACGGCCATGTCACAATGGCGGCTCATAGTCCTCCTATAATCAACCAGGACTCCAAGGTCCTTCTCCTCCTCCTTTACTTCCAACTGATGTGTCCCCAGCTTATAACTAAAATTCTTGTTATTAATCCCTAAATGCATAACCTTATACTTCTCACTATTAAATTTCATCCTATTGCTATCACTCCAATTTACAAGATCATCCAGATCTTCCTGTATGATATCCCGATCCTTTTCTGAATTGGCAATACCTCCCAACTTTGTGTCATCTGCAGATTTTATCAGAACACTTCCACTTTTGGTGCCAAGGTCAGCAATAAAAAGATTAAATAAAATTGGCCCCAAAACTGATCCCTGAGGAACTCCGCTAGTAACCTTCCTCCAACCTGACAGTTCACCTTTCAATATGACCCACTGTAGTCTCCCCTTTAACCAGTTGCTTATCCACCTCTCAACTTTCATATGAATCGCTATTTTTTCCAATTTAACCAATAATTCCCCATGTGGTACTGTATCAAATGCCTTACTAAAGTCAAGGTAGATTAGATCCACTGCATTTCCTTTATCTAAAAAATCTGTTACTTTCTCAAAAAAGGAGATCAGGTTGGTTTGGCACGATCTACCTTTTGTAAAACCATGTTGTAATTTGTCCCAATTGTCATTAGCCTCAATGTCTCTAACTTCTTTCTCCTTCAAAATTTTTTCCAAGATCTTGCATACTACAGATGTCAAACTAACAGGCCTACAGTTACCCAGGTCACTTCTTTTTCCTTTCTTAAAAATAGGAACTATATTAGCAATTGTCCAGTCAAATGGTACAACCCCTGAGTTTAGAGATTCATTAAAAATTTTTGCTAATGGACTTGCAATTTCATGTGCCAGTTCCTTTAATAGTCTTGGATGAAGATTATCTGGGCCCCCCGATTTACTCCCATTAAGCTGTTCAAGTGTGGCTTTTACCTTGGATATGGTAATATCTACCTCCATATCCTTAGTCCCATTTGTTATGTTACCATTATCCCTAAGCGCTTCATTAGCCTCATTAAAGACTGAAGCAAAGTATTTGTTTAGATATTGGGCCATTCCTAAATTATCCTTAACCTCCACTCCATCCTTAGTAATTAGCGGTCCTACTACTTCTTTTTTTGTTTTTTTCCTATTTATATGGCTATAAAACCTTTTACTATTGGTTTTAATTCCCTTTGCAAGGTCCAACTCTACCTGACTTTTAGCCTCTCTCACTTTGTCCCTACATGCTCTAACCTCAATAAGGTAGCTTTCTTTACTGATCCCTCCCATCTTCCATTCCTTATATGCTTTCTGCTTTTTCTTAATCACCTCTCTGAGATGCTTGCTCATCCAGCTTGGTCTAACACACCTACCTATATTTTTTTTTCCCTTTTCTTGGGATACAGGCTTCTGACAGCTTCTGCAACTTTAACTTAAAATAATCCCAGGCCTCCTCCACCTCAAGATCCATAATTTCTTTAGTCCAATCAACTTCCCTAACTAATTTCCTTAATTTATTAAAGTTAGCCCTTTTGAAATCAAAAACCCTAGTCTCAGATTTATTTTTGTTTATCCTTCCATTTAATTTGAACTGTATTAGCTCATGATCACTTGAGCCAAGATTGTCCCCTACAACCATTTCATCTATGAGGTCCTCGCTACTCACCAAAACCAAATCTAAAATAGCATCCCCCCTTGTTGGTTCAGCAACTACTTGATGAAGGAATTCATCAGCTATCACATCTAGGAAAATCTGAGCCCTATTATTATTACTAGCACTTGTTCTCCAATCTATATCTAGAAAGTTGAAATCTCCCATGATTACGCAGTTTCCATGAGTATTTACTTCATTAAAAACGTTAAAGAGGTCTCTATCCATATCCAGATTGGATCCTGGTGGTCTATAACACACCCCAAGCACTATCCCAGGGGAGGATCTGATAGTTTTCTTCCCCAATGTGATTTTTGCCCAAACGGACTCTGTTTTCTCCATTCCATCACTTTTTATTTCTTTACAATCTGCCTCATCTTTGATATACAATGCAACTCCACCACCTTTACCCTTATTTCTGTCTTTCCTAAACAGCACATATCCTTCAATACCTGTACTCCAATCATGCCTAGTATTCCACCATGTTTCTGTTATTCCTATAATATCTGGTTTCACTTCCTGGACCAATAGCTCTAGTTCCTCCATTTTGTTACCTCGGCTCCTCAATGAGAGGCGGAAGCTATGTTGGTGAGAGAACATCTCCCGCCAACATAGCAAAGGATAGACAACACTTTACATTGATGTAATTTGCATATCACTTGGAGTTGGTGGTGGGTTTTTTTTCATATCCTTAAGTGATGTGAATTGTATCAACTTGGGCAGTAGTGTAAACCGTGGCGCTCAAGCTTCCCAGGCTACTGTACCACTTTCAGGAGTCAGATTTGTCTTGCCTACCCCAAGTTTCAATTCGCTTAAGAACGACTTGCTTGCAAAATCAGACACAAAAGTGTCACAATTCACTGTTACTGCAAAATTGCTGACTTTCTCATTACCATCTAATTAGAAAGTAAATCAATTGGAATGTAAATATTGTACTTCTCAGTGTATACTATATAGAGAGTAGTACAAACTAAGGATGTGAAAGTATAACTGTGTACATGGTTAACCAATGAGCCTGGGCTCATTGGTTAACCTTCGCGGTTACACACAGGGTCCTGGTACGCTTGGGGAGCCAACTTAAAAGCTGGCTCCCTGCATGCACTGGCTCCCAGGGAGCTGCCTCCCCGCCACTGTGTGCTGCTGCCTCTGTATCAGAGGCAGTGGCGGCGGGAGGAAGGGAGGTGGGAGCTGGTGCATGTGGGGAGCCAGCTTAAAAGCCACTGCCTGCTCTCTCCCCTCCCCCCCCAACATGTAACCGCTGAATATCTCAGCGGTTACACGATTAACTAAATGTACAGCCGCTCTCCGAGTTACGAACCAACACTTGGTCCATAACTTGACCTGTTCGTAACTCGGATCCCATTGAGTTACACACAACGGCGCTGTTCGTAAGTGCGAGTCGCGTTCGTAACTCAGGGACCGCCTTTACGACCGCTCCTTGGGAGCATTGGTCGTAAGTGCGAATGGTCATAACTCGACCGTTCACAACTCGGGGAGCGGCTGTATTTTAACATCCCTAGTATGAACAAGTCATTGTATGAAATCTGAGTCTGTACTGACTTTGCTGGTGCTTTTTATGTAGCCTGTTGTAAAACTAGGCAAATATCTGGATGAGTTGATGAATCCCTTGGAGGACCTCTGCGCACCCCTAGGGGTGTGGTACCCCTGCTTAAGAACCATAGATGTAGACAAGCCCTCAGTGTCTTACCTAGTAGACAAGTGCGCACCTCACACATTCACACTGTAGCTTAATCACAAAGAGGCTTAAGACTGACGAGGCTATGGAGAATGATTATTACAGATTGGCATGGGTGCAGCCCCTGCTGCAGTTGGTCTCTGGAAAACTAGGAGACTCCTCTAGCACAACGTTCATTTGTTTTCCTTCCATTTTAAAAAAATCAGGCTGCTGTTTTGCTGGGGGAGGTTAGAGAGAGTCTGGTGTTGATGCTAGACTTGGATGGCTTAACGGAACCTTATCACTTCCCCCGCTTTCTAAAAACCGCAAGTTGCCAGCTCTTGTTCTAAGGCTCTAACCAGACGGCAGATTGCACGAACAACATCTTTTTTTTTTTTTCCTGCTCTTCCCTTTGTGTAGCAGCTCTAGTGCCATGAGCAGTTCAGACTGGAATTAACACTTTCCAGCCAACATCCTTTTACTCTGACAGAATCAGATGGCACTAGTTGGATGATGTTCCGCTCCTGTATCTGAGCACCACCTCCTACATGCGCTATCCTCGAGTTCTTCAGTGTTTCTCCAACAGGATGTCCCATGTGGCACAGCAGCTTACAGAAAGCTGCTCTGCTGCAGGAGGAGGCTGCTTTTCCTGGATTTCATTTCCTATACGCCCCCATGTTGCTTTTGTACGGCAATTTTTGTCAGCATGGACCTTTTGTGTAGTAGAGCTTTACACCCACTCTTCCTATCGTAACAGCCTGACTTCACTGGCTGGGAATTAGACTCCTGTCTGGTCTCCTAAGTCTAGCAGGCATTTAAGGGAACTCCCTGAATTACTGCACCAGTGAGCAATACTACTTGTGCTTTGTGTGCAGTAGAAATGGAAGGTGAGAGAATGCATGTGTATAAGCAGGGGCAGAAGAATGTCAGACTGATGGGCACAGATGCAAACCCCTCACAGTCATAGTGCTCGACAACCATCTGGCAACCCTACGGGTGAGCCGGGTGGTTGCCCGGGGCCGCCAATTGGTTAGGACCGGCCCTGCACTTCAGAATATTCGGATCAGCGCTGCAAGTAATGTTATTACAGCAGTATGGGAAAATACTGTCTTGTGTTTTTAAAATAAGGAATGACTGATTAATTGGATCAACTGCCATTAAAGAAAAATTCCTGAAGAGACTTCGTTTTCCCTCATAAAATATGTCCTGCTGTGATTCCTCTTTTTTTTTTTTTTCCAAGTGAAGTTTTGTAAAACATTTTTCTGAGCAGTCACGACAAAATTAAAAATTTATGGGCCAAGTTCTCTGTTTCTACTCTTATAGCGTGCAACTAGAAAACTCAGTGGGGTTGCATTGGAGTCCCTGAGCACAGAATTTGGACCCCTTTGATTTTCAGCAATATTGTGTGTGGTACACTGTATTAACTCTTCAGAGTATTCTGTGCTCTTGTGAAATTAATGGCCATGTATTCAACAGCTAATATGCCTGCAGAGGAAGGTGCAAGGTACTTGCCCACATGGAAATTTTCTTCTCAAACCATCCCCATTAGTGACTAGCTGGTCTGTGGATGTTCTCATAATCCTTATAAATGTCTAATTCCTTTCTTAATCCAATTAAGCTCTTGGCCTTGGTGATATCTAATGGCAGTGAGTTTCACAAGTCATAAGTAGCATGTTCCTTGATTTCATGTTATGCAAAAGAAAAAGCAAAAATAGTGCTGCTATCTCATTCTTTATTATGAATACTACTTCCATGTCTCTGATGCACAGGGAAATCTTTCCATGACACTAATTGCATGTCATTGATCTCTGAACCCTTCTGTTTCTGCTGTGCCTTTTTGGAGGCAGCGTGTAGGCCCCTAGTCAACACTATCAAATGAATAGTTGGAAATCAGTCTGTCTCACGCGTGTTAGCATTGCTAAAGGAGATATTAGACTTGGATGATTCAGGGGGCTAGTAATAGGAGATGGAGTGTTTCATCTATAGGTAGAGCCCTACCAAATTCACTATCCATTTTTGTCAATTTCATAGCCATGGGATTTTTTAAATGATAAGTTTCATGAGTTTAAATATTTAAATCTTAAATGTCACAGTGTTGTAATTGTAGGGGTCCTGACCCAAAAGGAATTGTTTGGGGGTCACAAGGCTATTGTAGAGAGGATTGTGGCCCTGCTATCCTTGGCATTGGTGCTGCCTTCAAAGCAAGGCAGCTGGAGAGCAGTGGCTGCAGGCCAGGAATCTTGATCTGAAGACAGAGCTACCGTCAGCAGTAGCACAGAAGTAAGGACGGCATGGTATGGTATTGCCACCCTTATTTCTGCACGGCTGTCTGCAGAGCTGGACTGTTGGGGTACATCTACCCTGCACACTTATTTCAGAACAAGCTATTCCAGAAGAAATACTCTGAAATAGCTTATTTCAAAATAGTGCATCTACACTACAGGGAAGCCTCAAAATTAGTCTGAGGCAGGCTCCCCTAATGTGGACATGCTACCTCGATTTAGAACCTCAGGAGGCACTGGGGAGTAATTACTCTGAATGGCCCTGGGAAGGAGCTATTTTGAAAGAGCAGCAGTGGAGCGTCCACACAACGGCTATTCCAAAGTCACTATTTCAGGAGAGGGGTTGTTCCTTGTGGAATGAGGTTTACAGAAATCAGAATAAGCTGTTGGTTATTTTGCATTTATTTTGAAATAATAGAATTGCTGTGTAGACGCTCGCATTGTTATTTCGGAATAACGGCCATTGTTCCGAAATAACGCTGCTGTGTAGACGCACCCTTAGTCAGCAGCCGTCACTCTCTGGCTACCCAGCTCTGAAAGCAGCAGTGCAGAAGTAAGAGGGACATGGGCATGGTATTGGCACCCTTACTTCTGCATTGTTGCTGCGGGTGGGGTGCTGCCTACAGAGCTGGGCACCCAGCCAACATTACAGTCACCACTCTTCAGCTGCTCAGCTCTAAAGGCAGCACAGAAGTGAGGGTGGCAAGTCTGTGACCCTCCTAAAATAACCTTGTGACTTCCCCTGCAACTGCCTTTTGGGTCAGGACCTCCAGTGTGAGAAGCGAAGGTCTCCCCCATGAAATCTGCATAGTATAGGATAAAAGCACACACAGTCAGATTTCACAGGAGGACACAAGATTTCATGGTCTATGCCGTGTTTTGCATGGCTGTGAATTTTTGGTAGGGCCTTAGCTATAGGTAACTAGTTCAAATCCAGCCCAGTTTGTCAGAGAAAAATCTCTGTGTAGTCTGAAGACATTTTGGCCTGTGGGAGCTCACGCCAGGTCCAGTGTCTACATAGTGTCAGGTGCCGGAGTGTTGTTTTTTTTTCCAGTCTCCACTGCAAGGCAGATTGAATGAGCAAGGAGACTGAACAGTTCTCATCCTAATGCTAGCCCCTACTGGTCAGGGCTGGAGGAGCTGAGCGGCTGCCACCCATACTGTACTGCTTCTGTAGCTGGATGAAGTCTCCAGGGCTTTGAAAGCAGCACTAAAAGTACCTTTGTAAAGGAACATACATTCTGATCATTTCAATGTCCCGGTGTGAAATCCTGGCCACAACGACTTCAGTGGGGAAACTCCTGCTGATTTCAGAAGGATCAGGATTTTGCCACAGGTCTGCAGGAGATTAGGGTGAGAACTGCAGTAGTGTATTTGTTACATTGGGTCAGAGTAATCCAATCAATATTGGATCCTACCTCAGGCAGTGGCTGTTGAACAGCTATTTAATGGGAAACATTACCTTTTGGGTATAAATCTGAAGCCTTTTGAAAGGGTTTTGCATGTTATTTGAATTGCTCTCCAGGTTGAATGGTGTCCCACATCATCTATCCGCATGAGTCATCTACTGTAATTAAGAAGGCGCCATTTGCATGCAGTCTGTAACACTGCTCTGACCTCAGCAGCCACCTGGGTATGAGCTCAGGTAGTTCTAAAGTTCTACATAAAACCCTGCTGTGCTGCCTGCCCTGACTGTTTGCAGACTAGAACCACAGTGTGGCTTGCTCTCAGGCTGGAACGGAGAGCCCAGCTGCATTACATCACATATTGGTGATTCAAGTGAGTGACACTGCGGTTCTCTTTCATTCCCCTTGCCTCCCTAGACCCAAGTTAATTTCTATTACAGCCCTGGACTGACTGGGTAGCTTATGGCAAGAAACAGCTATTCAGTGGGTGATGCATGGTGCCTGCATAATATGACCTAAAGTAGATGAAAATGAATTCCAGTTCTGTAGTCGGGAGATTGGAAGGGGTGAGATTTGATCAACTCCTTCTTCTTTCCCATCAATGTGCGCATGCACATACAGTCAGGTTTTTCTCTCATCCAACTTTGATTAATGTAGTGGGGCCTATGTTCACCAGAGGAGCTGACAGCCTCTGTAGGCCCCTGGGCAAGGTTGGAGGGGGCAGCTCTGTGCTCCCAGAAGGGGTGGGGCTGGGGGTACAGAGTTTGGGGTGCCCTCACTAGGGTTAGCAGGTGGTGCTCTAGTTGCAGTTTCAAGTGCCTGGGGTTCCATCTGCCACTGGGCCTCCGGGCCCTTTGAATCACTGGGCCTTGGGGAAGCAGCTCCATTCTCTTCCCCCTCGCCCCCATGGGCATTGCATTCACACTGAATTGTAAGGTTCTGTACAAATAAGAAGCCAAACTAGGTTAATAGATCTTAAGGTCAGAAGGGGCCATTATGTTCATTAACTTCCTGTGTAACACCAATCAGAGATGGTCATGGTCATCTTTTATCTTTTTAGAAAGATATCTAGTCACAACTGCACTCATGTTCCCCCCTCTGTGGGCCACTAAGGACACCCACTTAAAGGTTTCGAACTCTCTCCTGTTATGTCTCCTGGGCAGAGACCTGCATGTACGTCCCTCTGGAGCAGGGATTTTTTTCCAGGCCTCATGGCTATTACAATGTGATAGTCTCTGTAAGCCAGGCTGCCTAAACAGACCAGCGTCTGTGCTTTGCTGTCTCTCCAAAGCCTATGAACAGTATAACTGCAGGCAAGCTACTGCATGGTTCTTTATAAGCAAGCACATTTATTCTTAAGGTGAAAGCATTACAAAGAAAGCACATTTTAAAAAAATAAAAGAACGAACATACATGCTACAACACTTACCAGAGGTCCCGCCCCCAACTTCAGCCTCGGGCTCTGGTAGATGTTAATCCTTCAAATCCATAACTAGGTTTCCCCCAGGTTACAAGATAATGGTCTCTGATCAGAATCTGAACTCCAGCTGAACACATCAGCCATTTCTTTACGCACTTCTGGCCTTTGGTCTATGGCAGTGGTCCCCAACCTTATGGGGCTGCTGGGCGCCCAGGGGCGGCGGCCGCCCATCCGCCGGGCACCCGGGGCCTGGGGTGCAAGAATGGCTCGGGCCGGCGCCTGCGGGCACCGCATTAGGGACCACTGGTCTATGGAAACAAGTAATCCCCAGATCAAGACACTCTTTTCAGGCTAAAGTTTCAGAAGACTGGGTTTTTGCATCCCTGAAAATGAAGAATTTGTATTAACCGCTTCGTAGGGATTCCCCAGGAAAACTGCGTAACCTTTATTATCCCAAAAGTTCACTTTTCTCTAACACACTTTCAATATAGTCCTTAGAATGCCCAGGTCTCTCATCTGTCATAGCAACACCTAGAAAGGTTCCGTACTATGTTGGCTCGCAATTGCATAAAAACTAGTCATTTAATATAATAGACCCCAAAGATAGTTAAACTTTAATTCAGCAAGGTTTGCCAAGGATGTAGTAGGATGCTGCTATATCTGTCACAATCCAGTACTGACTAAATCAGGGCCATTTACGGTAAAATGCTAAATCATCTTTACCCAAATCACTAATTGGTGGTACTGCTCATGTTGAGAAGTCAGACTCCTAAAAACTAGAGGGAGATACCAGAGGAGTGAAGGGGAAAGAGCAACTGTATTACCAGTCATTGGAAGAGGAAAAAGCACTGCTGACAATTGCTCTCTAGTCACTTAAACTTTATCCTTAGAAAAATAGTAGAACAGTTTTTTTTGGGGGGGAGGGAGGGAAATCTGTGAACATCTAGAGATTTATTCAACCAGATCCCAGCCTGCACAAATAGCAGAAATCCTCTCTAGGTCCCAGGTTAGGAAGGCACCTCTTATCATGTGTGCGCTGCACAGCCTTATTGTCCTGTTTCTCTTCCTCTGTGAGATCCACCTGTGAACTCCCCAGCTGCCATGGTCTGGGGGATTAGCAGCTGGCAAGGTTGCAGACCCATCACTGAGGGGCTGAGAGTGAGCATCTTGGGTTTGTCACTAGCTGTGACTGTGGGGAAGGGCGTCAGGAGGACTTAACTGTGGCTCTCTGGTTTCCTAGAGGTTCTTGCAGCTGAGGTGAGGGTATAGGCAGCTCTTCTTAATGGAGGAAGAAGGCACTTCCTTAAAGCAGCAGGCTGGTGCCACATGCACTTTTTATTCCATACCAGGTCTTCCCCTCTCTTAAATAGTATGAAATTAAAAGCAAATCTAAATTCCATCTTTGTACAAGAGCTCAAGTATATTGTAGAATAAGGCACACCGGGCCCTGTCAGTGTAACACTTCCTCAGGAGTGCTAACTTGGCAAATCTCATTTCCAGGTGTACATCCACATCTTTGAACACAACACATTTGTCCAGTCAGAGATGGGAACTCCAGGATCTCAACATCCTTACATTTAGGGATAGTTTTGTAATGTCAGCTTCTACTTCCCAAAAATCTACATTTCACATTTTGCCTTTGTGTTATCTTGACCACAACTCCAGATCTGAACACCATTAAATTTGCTTATGGAAAAGGAGATTCAAACCTTGAATCTGAACCTCATACCTCAGAGTCTTCTTCAGCTGAGACTAGTTTTCTTGTTAATTTCCAAACTGGAGTCTGGTCATCTGGAGAAACTTTGTATCCCTAGATTCCCTACTTACATCATCTCAGAGGAAACAAATGTTATGTTTAGTGGTTCTGCTTTTTGCAATAATGTCATTAAATTGTAGCAAGGGAGGTTTAGGTTGGAAATTAGGAAAAACTTCCTAACTGTCAGGGTGGTTAAACAGTGGAATAAATTGCCAAGGGAGGTTGTGGAATCTCCATCACTAGAGATATCTAAGAACAGGTTGGATAGGAATCTATCAGGGATGATCTAGATGGTGCTTGGTCCTGTCGTGAGGGCAGGGGACTGGACTTGATCACCTTTCCAGTCCCTTCTAGTTCTAGTTTTCTGTGAGTCTATGTATTATTCAAAGGTATGCATTACAGAAATGCTTTAGAAGAAGAGGATGCTCTTGTAGTAATAGCAGTGGACTAAGACTTGGGAGACCTGAGTTATATTACCCGCTCTGCCACTGGTTGTGTGTGTGATGTTGGGCAAATCATTTAGTCTCTCTCTACCTCCGTTTCCCAGTCAGTAAAATTGGGAGCTATAACTTCCTTTTTGTCTTAGCCATGAAGAGCTTTCTATCCTGTGTGTACAGTGGCTAGTGCAATGGGACCCCAATCTCATTTGAAGCCTCTAGTGACTACAATAATACAAAAAAATAAATAGTTTGTTGTTCTCCTCCTAGTTTACTTGTATAGACATCATCCTTTTGAAAATCTGTATGGAAATGGTATATGCCTTGTTTAATTTATTTGTCTTCTGGCCTATTGGAAGAAATTCAGGCAGAGGAAAATGACTTACTTCCACTAAACAAGTGTGCACCCATATTGCATGCTGAAAAAGCAGCATCCAATCCTGTATGCAAGCAGCTTCCACATTCCGTTCATGAAAGGAGTGGGAATCGAACACACAGAAGATGGGAATGGGGGCAGCAGCTTTTGCTGGGTAGTTGTATACACGTTGTGTCCCAAAGCACGCCTGAGGCTGTTTGAAATCTCTCAGAATGCTCTCCTGTCTGTGGGCTGAGCCAGGATAGTGCATTGAAGCTCAAACATGGATGATGTGTTGAAGCATTTGTGCTTAAACCAGTTCAATCCAGTAATGGTTCTGTTCTGTCCTGTATACCAAGCCAAAATTCAGGAAATTCAGAATTAAGCTTGTTATGGAATTTGTAGCTCTCTCCTTCTGCTTGCAAGTATGCATTCCAACTAGGGATGGGCAGCACTATGTAAAGTCTGTGCAGGTCTCTTCACTTTCCAGGGTTGGAAGCAGATGCCAAGGTACCATTAAATTCAGGAAACTGGAGCTCATCCACCTGCTTCAGCAAAGTGCTGCAAATGCATGTGCCTAATTTGAGGCACATGAATAGTTCCACTGATGTGACACTGGCCAGGCATGTCCTTGTGTATCGAGCTGAAATGGATGCTCAAATGTGTGGAAGCTTATTCAGGCTTAAGGTTCCCCCACAACTAGTTGCATTGCATAGGATCTTTCAAGATATTATCAGACATCTTCTGTGGCGTAACACAGAATGCTAGAAATGTGCATCAGAGAAGAGAGAAAAAAGCTGGAGATTTTGTCATATATTAGATTATTTATTATTTGCAGAATAGAAGCCTCCATTGCCCAATGCTAGTAATGGGATATGCATGAGGGAGCAGCATTAAGGCTGCTATGGAAACTGTAACTTTGAACTTCCAATTTTTTTTTTTTTTTTTTTTTGTGATATAAACATTTGAAACTTAACCTTGCATTTGTGTTCTTTGGGCACCATATCCACTTGGAGAGGGATGCTTTTGGTTTTAGACTTCTCCCTTCATAACAGCATTGCACTTGAAAATCTATTTTGCTAAATAATCACAATCAAGTTACAAACCTTGTATGATTATGCTTGTTTTGGACTGCTACAAATACTAACCATTCAGGTACTACAGCACAAAGATTATATTAATGACCTAGTATGAAGCATACTAGGAGTAGGTGAAGAAAAATTTCTTCAGCCTCAGAAATGTTTATAATTGATGCTTTGTCTTAATTGTTAACTCTGTTTTTCTTCTTATTGGTAATATAGTCTAGAGACTGCGGCACAAAATACCCAGGCCCTATTTTGTATTTCCCTGTACGAATATTGAGGAAGCACAGTACGGCAAAGAGTTAAAACCAGATGATAACCACAGTCCTGCTTTTCAAAGCATCCGTCAGTTACTCTCAGTTGGAACTCTTAGCGTTTTCCATAAAACCCAGGATGCACGTTTGCATCTGTTTTATTGTTGAGTTTACCATTATTTGTAACAGACATTCACATGAAGTGAGGTGTGTACTGACTGACAGAGCCATGTGGTCCTTCTTCATCCAGTCAATGAGCTGCTACAGTTCAGTCACCACACCTTGCAAATTCTAGGTGCGCAAGCACAGTTAGCCTAACTATCCTATACTGGGACAACGTCTTGGCTACAGCAATCTTGCAACCCACTGAGATGAAGGAGGGCCACTCATGCGGCCCACTCACTAGTCTAGGTTGCCTATCATTGGCTTATAGTCTCAAAACCTTATCTAGACAAAGTGTCAGGAACAAAGTGACTTCTGTGAGGTCTTGGGGAAGAGCAGAGAGAAGAAACCATTTATCCTGAGTCCCAATCTAGTGCATTCTCCAATCACCCACACTGCTTCCCCTTGTGCTAGGAAGCTCAGTATTATAAATGAATAGCACAAGAGACAGGTTAAAGAAGGTTATTGCTGAGTATAAAAACTTTCATGCAGAACTCAAATCCAAGCGCTTTACCCTGGACATACAACTGCTCTAAGTTATCAACATCTGTTTCCAGACCTGTAACACTCTCCTCCATGTCATTCATATTCAAAGCTAACTCTGTGTGATGCTTTCACACCTTGCTATGTTGTCTAGCAGTTAAAAGCACCTGCAAAGGAGAAAAATGGTTACTAATTTCCGGTGGAAAAACACAAGATCTGAAAGCTTCTGTCTAAAGAAGTGCTATACAGTTCTCTCATTGTTTCAACTGGCTCTACCTTTTCTTCTGCTACAACATGCAGTGCACAGACGGGTCTTTATTTCTATGAAAGTGAAACTTCAGTGGTCCAGTAACCTCCAGAGCATGGTGACTGGGCTCAGAGGCATATGCTAGTTGCTCCTGTCGCTCAGACATAAGGCCATCAGCAAATGCAATGCAGCCTTGTTGGGTCAAATTCATCCTTATTGACCTCCGCTGAGGCAGTCTGCAACTATAGGTTGCTCAGGTTTGAACTATCCCATTAACTCAAAACTTTAAAGGATGGCTGTTTTTTAACTTAACTGTGTAGCTAGATTTCTTTTTTAAATCAACAATTAATGTGGTGGTTGAATATCATCAGAATTAGAGGTGGAAGAGACCAGTTTGGTCATCTTTCCAAATCCATCCAGCCATCTTGTTGCTACGGAATTGTTCCCTACAGTCTGGGTTTAAATTCTGGCACGCTAGTACCTATTTTCACCCTCTCCCCACAGTTTTTATAGCACATTGAGAGGGGAGCCCTGGGAAAATACTAAGGCCAGGTCCACATTACAGCCAAAGGTCAACTTAAGGTACGCAGTTCCAGCTACAAGTAAAATGTAGCTGAAGTCAACATAGCTTAAGCTAAGCTTTGGTGCTAGCCTCATAGTGAAAGGTCAACAGGAGAAAAACTCCCATCAGCTTCCCTTACTCTTTGTGAGGAATAGGAGTACCTGTGCCCTCAGCATTCGATTTAGCCAGTCTTTACTAGACCTGCCAAATCAAACTCTGGAAGATAGATCACCACAACATCAAACTTCTGGGAAGTGAAGACATGGCCTAAGAATTTAAGCTGTGCCTATAGTTGTACTCACCACTGCTTTGTCCTAAGTGGTGGGGCTCTGACCATTGTCTTTGTGACTCTTCCATCATCTACTAGTTTGTTTTTTAACATGGGTTTGTTTTATCCTGTTAGTTCTACTTACACTCCAGGCTTCTAAGGGGGGCACAGGGAAAGAGGAAGGGGGATGGCAGACCATGGGGAAGAGAAGAATGAAGATCAGATTGGGACATGAGTAGCATTTCATTTTCACAAATACACACCCCTCTTAACTTTGACCCATGGCTATTTGTGAGCTGGTTGGAAGGTGATATCAATCTACTGTGCAATGGTTGAAATAAAAGAAAAAACTATGGACCTCATTGTTCTTAGCAGTAAGATCTCTTCGCATAGCTCTGCCAGCATAAAGGAGCCTTTAAATAGGAGTAAATGTAACTTTCTGCCTGAATGGAATAAAGGAGCTATAATGAAAAACAGACCCTCTGATTCTGGGTGATATTATAAGAGCAAGGACCCTAAATCCCTGGAATTCATAGAATTTTTTTTTAACCCAGAACAATCATCTGCTGGCTCATTAGACTCTTAAAGCTGGAATGTTTCCAGATGGCTAGAGTAAACTGTATAAGGGGAGGGGACAGAAAATGGTGGAGAGACAACACTGGTATGAAAAGAATGAATACAAGCTGTCTGCTAGCCTATAACTCTACTACATTATAAGCAAGCGAATGGTTTTATCCCTTTAGCACAAGGCAAAGTGCAGGCATCCACTAGGTTCATCATCATCTCCCTAGATTCTCCTTTCCTCAGCCCCACCTGAGGGTGTGAACAAGAATCTCAGCTGGATAAGAATGTGCCGATTGTGCACATTCCTGTTCAAATCCTGAGATTTTTGTGTGCCAGTGTTGGTCGAGGCTAGCATGCTCCTTGCATCAGGAGATTGAAGCATTCCTTTCTCCTTAGCATGTAAAGAAAGAATCTTTACTCCGGCCGGGAGGGTCATCTGAGTGACTGTGTCACATACAATAAGTCCATCAAGAATACTACAGAGGAGTTGCCTGGTTCCAGGTAGAACAAAGGGAGACTGGAGTGTGTGCCTTAGGATCCCTGATTTCTGCTTCCTGACTCTCTGGTTTTCTGAATGACTTTGGGCAAGTTATTTAGCCACTCTTTGACTCAGTTTTCCTATGTGAAAGGAAGCTCATCTGTCTCAGGGCTGTAGTGAAGCTTAATTCATATTTGTAAAGCACTTCGGGATCAGCGCATGAAAAGGGCATATAGCAAAAGTATGAATAAGGCAGGTAACAGAACACGAAGGCATTAAATAAAATATAGTTTATTAAAGAAAATTGCTACAAGATTAACCCTGTCAGACCTAATTATTTTTTCCATATGAAAATCTGTTTGATCATGTTGCGGAACGTAAGTGTGGTGAATGTGTTTTTCTGTTAGGTTTATCTATTTGGGGCAAGTCATATGAGCCTTTTAGCTGGAAGTAGAATCTCAGAATTATGAAAGCCTCTGGAATAGAGGTTGTTGGCAACTCTCTGAAACGTTCATAACTGTAAACAAAACGTGATTCTTGTTCTTGAACATTGACTTAATACAGCTTTAAAACTTCATCTTGAAAAAGAAAAAATGCTGCTTTCCCTTTTTAATAGTTTAACACAGTACCATGCTTTTTTTGCGGCAGGGAGAGGGAGGGAGTTATGCTGCTGCCCGGTTGTGTATGTTTGGTTCCAAATATGAAATATGTGGTTAACTGATCTTCAACTGTATGCTGTAGCATTTAGACTAGCAGCTGACTAAAAAGCATAGAAATGAGAGCGAGACGACCGACCAACTGAGCCCTCCTGGCTCATCTGCTCCATTTCCTCTGTTTACCCAGCCTCACTACTGCAGAGCTGTTCCATGCCACGTATATGTTAGTGCTTTGTTAAGTGCCTCTGTAATAATGAAAGGGACGGGGTTTCTGCTCCTTCCCTTGGGAGACAGCTCCACGATTTAACAATTCACCATCAGGAAGAGGTTTTAATTTCAGCCCATTCCTCCTAGTATCACTTGTAAATGATTACTCTTTTGCCTTGGGGTTTATACCCTTTTAAGGCCCTGTCTTTAGGTGACCATGCAGAGGGCCAGATTTTGAACTCTTTACTCACCTGAGTAGTTGCATAGAAATGAATGGGATTGCTTGTGTGAATACTCGGCTTTACAAGTGGCTTACCGCATAGCTCCAAGAAATGACTATTCCAAGGCCATAATAGGGTGTCACTAAAACTCAAGAGCATTAAAACTCAAGAACCTGGCTATTGCCATCCTGCTGGGAACATCAGACTGTTCTGCCCAGAAAGATGAAAAATAGATACAGTAACCAAGCCTTCTAGTGCTTCTCTGAACTGTGCACCCAAAATCTTGCCTCTTTGAGGCTCTCCTGTCAGCTGGGCACCCTGGTGTCTGCCTGAGACACAAACCAATGCATTAAATGCCAGCAAATGATTGAAGCTCTTGATTCAGAGAGGCTAATCTCCCTTTGTTGTGCTGGCAAACACTTGTACTGGAAGACACATTGCCTCAGCTAAAATTAATCTGTGGTAGTGGGTGCTGTCCATCCCTCCTCCCCCATCCAGTTCTACAATTCCAGACAAGATTCTTAATGACCCTCCCTCAATGGCACAGATAATGCTGAAGAGCTGTAATTCCCAGCAGCTTTCCTCTTGATTAGGGCCATGGCACCAATCCACTTTTCAGGCCTTTGTGAACAAAAGCACAAAGCGGCTGGCTGGAGCAGCCGTGGGATTGACAGAGGGGTCACTGTTTGGCTTCCGTCAGGAAGAACAAAAACGTGGTGAGACAACAGGGGACTCAAAAGCTGGAGCCTGAAACAAACACGTCTGGAGCCATATGGTGCCCGAATGACACCAGCGGGATTTATTGTCCCTCAGAATGTTAAGCAAGAGGACGATGAGGAGTTTGTAGAGAACGTGGTGTCCCTGCAGTCACTCCTGACGCTGGAGTCTTGGGGGCAGGTTCTTTTCTGCATCTCTTAGAAGGAAGATCACAGACAGAGCAGCCCAGCAGTGGGGAGACAAAAGGGGCTGATGACAACTGTGTGCCTCCCTAATTCTGGACTGTGCCTGGCACCTGGGCACCCCTCAGTGTGAGATGAGGCCTAGGGATCACCCTTAAGCACAGGATAACTGGAACTTTTTGCATTCTGGCATTTTCCTTACCCACTCTCCTTTTGCCCTGTCTCTAGCATGCACACAACAGGAAGACTCTACTGGCTTCACACCATTCCACTTTCTGCAGTGGTTGTAGTCAATGTTCCCTCTAATTTATTTTCTATCTGTGTGCAGGATAAATTTTTGTTTTGTGCACCAAGGCATGTTTGAATGTGCACCACCAGTAGAAACACTGAATCTCTCCTGAGTGGCCACCCAAGCGCACAGCTTATAGGGAACATTGCTAGCCACTTTATACTGCTAGAGTGACATAAAGGGACAACAGCAGGGCTTGGAATCTGGCTGGCTGTTTCTTCCTCCAGCTACATTACTGTAGTATAGAAAAGCAGGGAGGGAGGGGAAGGAACCCAAGGGGCTATTTTAGATCATATGGAGTGTGACCTTGGTCTAGCCCACTTCCTTTTCTCATCTCATAATGTAAGTGTCAGGGACTGTGCAGAATTAGTGGAAAGTAAACACAGAACAAATAAGAAGGAGATAGCCAGCCTGAAGCACTGTAAGGACTGGTCAAAAATTGGGAAGGATTTTCCCTGAAAATAAAAAAATGCAACTTGAAAATTTTCACTGATCTTTTTTTCAATTAATTTTTTTCTTCTTATTTTCATTTTGTTTTTCTTTTTAAAGCTGGAAAAAATTGAATAGAAGGGAGGGGAAGACAAAGACCTGAAAGATGATCAGCTGTCAAATAAAAAAGTAAACTTGACCAAAAGGAAAAAAATTCCACACAAGGCTTTCTAAACAAGCCATTTTTAGACAACAGGTTTTGTGTGTGGTTTTTTTTTTTGTTGTTTTTTTTTAAACACTTGATTTGAGGAGCTCTGTTTACTGCCTTAGTCTAGAAGATTGTCAAATGTTGTGTCTGGATTGTTTTAAAAAAAAAAAAAAAAAAAAGTACTGCATAATTTCATGACTGTATTATAATTTATGCAACACAGGGCAATCAAATCCCCAGTTCAATGGCATAAACTAATCACTTAGTAGAATTGAAAGGGATTTCTCTTCCTCACAAACATACTCATTACAAACTGGCCAGATGCACTGGGGATTTTGTCTTCTTCCAAATCATTATGGCAGTGTTGATTGCTGCCAGATACCAGATTTAACAGTTACTGAGAGAGATCTATGTTTTCATGACAATATCTTGTGTCAGGGCTGGCCTTACCATGAGGTGAACTGGGGTGGACGTCTCAGGTGCCAGACTGTGGGGGGTCACCACTAGGACCCAGAGTGTAGAAAATTGTGTCTGCTGCTGGTGCGTATGTATTCTCTCTGCAGTACCATGAGAGGAGTAGAACAGGAAGAAGGCAGAATTGAGACCTTTCAAAGTTTTGGCCCAAGCGAGGGGGCATGGAGGTGTCATTTCAGCTTCCCACCTCAGGTGCCAAAATGCTGTGGGCCGACCCTGTCTTTGATGCACAAATGTAGACGAGGAGGGAGGAAAGGTTGAATCTCAGTGGAAGAGCTGTGTGTTAATGAAGCATGAGAGGGAGAACCCAAAGAAAAGGCACTTTATCTTGGGGCTGAGGATTAGCTTCCACTAAAGTTAAAAGAAGAGCCAACTTCTGGTTTCACAGTACAAAGCCTGCTTGGCCCTTGCTCTATAAAAGAGAGCTGGTGTTATTACTGTCAAATAATATTTCTTGGTGTGTCCTCTGGATCCAGGAGAAGCCAACAGTTTTATGGGGTGTGTGGTGTGTGTGTGTTTGGTGTGGTGTGTGTGTGTGTTTTTTTTTTTTTTTTTTTTTGTCAAAACACTTTATGCCGAACCCCATTTTGTGTTGTGTGGGGAAGAAGGGAAGAGGAAGTGCTGCCATCCCTACTCGGTAAGGTTTGGTGCTAGGAGTGCATCACAGCAGCCTCACATTGAAACAAATGGGGAACTTCCAAATACTAATTTCTTGTTTGTATTCTAACTCTAGAAGTTGTCTGTGTATGCTCGTGACGTGAGTGATAGGTGTGGGAGACCCCTTACTTTTTCTAGTGCTAGAAGGTGGCAAACTCTTCTAAATTGAATGTGTTGCTCGTATTAACAAGAATTGGGGGAGGGGAGGAGGAAAGGGAAGTCTGGGTCTGGGGAAATTGAGAGACTAGCTGAATTCAGGAGGCAGAGTCAAAGTACTAAGGTCTTACCTACATTAGGTTGTCCACACTATCTCCAGTCTCCTAGGTCAGTTCAAGTTAGACCTTGGTTTAAGTTACGATTAAATCAAGTTGCTTGTTTTTAAATGTAACCCCATCTGAAGGCTATTTATATAGATACTATTTGGATGTAGTTACCTGAACAAATTGTTTCAAATTAATTTACTTCTTATATTGCTTTAAATTCAGATGCACTGAATAATTCATATGCACAGAATAAGGTAATAAACTCCTGAAATTTTATTTCTGTCCTTCCCTCCTTGCTGACTTTAATTGTCTAGGACTCACAGTTCCCACAATAGCCCTCACGTGGCTTTTATTTTTTTCCCCACAAATCACTTTTGTATGCTTTTCCATTTCCGTCTGCAGTAGCCAAAGCAAACGGGTAGGCTGGACTTAAGAACTGTTGAAATCACAATGGAATACACAGCAAGATGCTATCTTGTCACAGATTTCCTTTATTTTGGTAGTTAAATTAGCTCAGTGAGAAGAATAATAGGGTTGCCATATTTGACCTTTCAAAAAAGAGGACACCCCTGAGAGGGAGTGTATCTGTATCAACCAACTCATATAGTATTAATGTGTTCAAATATGGTAACCCTAATAATAAGGATCACTGGAATCAGCAGCTATTACAGCAGGCCTGCAGGTAGAACTCACTCTTGGAGTCTGATGCTCTTGGAGTTGAACCTGGCCAAATTCTTGGACAACAAGGATAGTGCCAAGCCTCCAGACTGAATCTGATTCTAATGACTGGTAACCAAAAGCCATGACTACTGGAAGAGCTCATGTCATTGGACAGCTTCCAAAACCCACTCACCGTGGTATTCCCCTTCTCAGTCACAAGAGCGCATTACAATTACACAGCTAACAGGCAGACATTATTTTTATTTATTTATTTACTCTCTAGCTGAGCATATTTTAATAAACCTGTTGGCTTGTTGGATTCTTCTCTATCCCCCATAGAATGAGCTGGAGGGAAAGGACTGACACCATTTTGAGAGGATCAGGGACTCAGCTACAGCTTGCACCGCCCCTAAACCAGAACTTCCAGCAACATCCGTGGTCCAGCAGGACTACAGATATTCTAGGATCAGAGAGTCCTGGTGTGGGGGTGACATGTGGCCCAGCTGGGCTGGGACTGGAGGGGAGGGAGCCAGGAAGCTCCCTGAGCTGTGGGAAGCCTGTGGGTGGGGGCCAAGGCAGGGACTGGGGCTAACAACAGAGGGACTAGAAATTACCTCCCGTGGTCTGGCACAATCCCTCATCAAGGGGCTGTCAGGTGCTGAGGGGTGCCGGACCAGGGAGGTCCAACCTGTAGTCTCTTGCTCACTAAGGGCAATGTGTTACCTAGACTGAACCAAAAAGGAAGTAGCAAGAAAAGCCGGTAACAAGTATGTGTGTTTATAGAAGCCACTCTGTACTTCAGCTTTCTCCTACTTTGGTGTGCCACATCAAATGAGACTCTCTTAGTGAGGATAAATAAGTCTAAGCGAGTCTATTCACATCACTTCTGAATTTTGCCCATTCAGCGCATCATGTTCTCTGCCTGAGAATCTCATGAGAAGCAAATTGCCATGACTAATAAGCTCCAACTCTAACTTCACATGAGAACGTGTGATGGCTTTTTCCACAACTTTAAATCAAAGCAAGGCTAAGCCAACAATGAGATTACAAACAAACCAAGAGTTTACTTTGCATGATTGCCACGGAGTTGCTGTCAGATACAGTATCCTGTTTTCCCTCCACGCTCCACTTGGAGATCACATCAAATAAATCTGTACTTCCAGTAATGTAGCTGCCCTGTGTGTTCGAAATGCTTTGTATTTAGGAAGAAATGAAAGAGCAAGCATTATGCTGAGTCAATTCACTTGAACTTTTGAGAGAGGATGTAATTAAACATCCCTAGAATTGGAATTGTGATGAACAAGAGGTGGGGGAGAACAGCCCTCTTTTCCATTTAAAAAAAAAAACAAAACACAACAACTTTGGATACTTTGGGCTTCTCTTCAGAGTCTGGATGCAGTTCCATCTGCTGAAAAGCATTGGATGAAGCAAACAACTGCGCCATACACCCATTGCAAGGATAGAAAACCAATCTTACTAACTGGCAAAGGTTATATCTGAGATGATCTCTGTGGCTTTATTGTGGCTTTACCATCTAGGCATATTCAGATAGGTGTTGGGGTCTGGTACAGCTCTTGGTGCTGTCCTAGTATCGTGGGTTTTTTTTCCCACTTTGAACAGCGGGAGACCAGTCATTTAAAGTGGTTAACTCTTGGTGAATTCTGTATTGGAGGGCATATCACATGGGACTGGTGTTGCAGAGGATCAGCGAGCTTTCAGTACATCTTGGCTGTGTCTACATTGGCAAGATTTTGCGCAAAAGCAACTGCTTTTGCACAAAATCTTGCCGCCTGTCTACACTGGCCACGAATATTTGCGCAAGAACACTGATGTTGTAATGTACAAAATCAGTGCTTCTTGCGCAAATACTCTGACGCTCCTGCTCAGGGATAAGCCCTCTTGTGCAAGTACTCTTGCGCAAGAGGCCAGTATAAACAGCAACGTTAATTTCTTGCTCAAGAAAGCCCGATGGCTAAAATGGCCATCGGAGCTTTCTTGCGCAAGAGAGCATCTACACTGGCACGGCTGCTTTTGCGCAAAAGTAAATCTTTTGCGCAAAGGCACATGCCAGTGTAGACGCTCTCTTGCGCAAATACTTTTAATGGAAAAACTTTTCCATTAAAAGTATTTGCGCAAAATCATGCCAGTCTAGACGCAGCCCTTCTGTTTAGTCCTGAGCAGCTGCAGGCCTCTAGGACTGTTAGAGCAACATTTGTCTTAATGCCCTATCTTACTGATCCAAGGGATGACCTGGAGGAACAAATCAACATGGCCTGAGATCACACATTTCTGAGCTGTGAGGAAGGGGCAGGGCTGAGACAAGGGATTGGAAGGGTGACCTCTTCAAACCTGCGGTCTCAGCCCTACTCCTCCATCCCAGGTCAGTAATACCTGTAGGTGCTGAAAATCCCTTTGGGGGTAGGGCAGCGTTTATTCTGATTACCTCCAATTCCTGTGCTCCATGGAGCTTTCTCTGCCCATGTCTCAAAGTTCTGGTTCCCTTTAATGTACATCAGTTGAAGACAGTTCTCTTAAGGGGGTGGGGTTAAGGGCTTTCCCTGTGAATTTGCTGCAGTGGCTTCTGATGTGGGCTTGGTCTCTGAGGCAGGCAATTCTGTCATCTTCATCCCTGTTTTTACCCATATGGGGCAATCTGGAGCTGGAGTGTGGCCGCACTGATCCAGGCCTGTTTCTGCCCCACACTTTCTGTATTCTCCCTCTTCCATCCCTGGCAACACTTCCTGGTCCATTGCACCTGTTCCCCTCTACCAGCATGGCAATCTCTTGGAAGGATTCACACAGGCCTTTGTGCAGCCCTCATTTTCCCCCCGTGTCGGCCTGCACCATTTTTTTAACAACTCCCCCCCCCCCCCCCTTGCAGTCTTACCTTCTGGGGGCAGCCTTTGAACTGGCCAATGCCATTTCATCTCTGGCTGCTGAATGTGTGCAGCTCTGGTTGCTGTAGGCTCCCAGCTATGGTGACACAGAACACACGTAGGGTTGCCAGGTGTCTGGTATTGACCCAGACAGTCCGGTATTTTTGCCTCCTGTCTGGTAAAAAAAAAAAAATTCAGAAAATACCGGACACCTAAAATGTCCGGTATTTTCTTATTCCCCCCCCCCCCCCCCCCCGGCCATGAGGCAAAAATACTAGACACCAGGCAACCCTACAAGACCCTCCAGCACTGACTCAGGAGAAATCAGAGTCATTGCTGGCTTGGCCAATGTTCAGTAGAGCTAGAGCTTAAATATTAGTACAGTTTATAATGATACTTCCCCTCATTTTGGAGAGGAACCTTTGTCTGTGATGTGAGATGCCTCTCCAGCCCTTATGCTAGGGGTTCTCAGTTCACCCAGTTCCTGCTGAGCTGGTGCCCTGGTTGTGAGCTTTTTAGCAAACTGTATTCTAGTCTCCCTTTTTACTTTTGGTGTAAGGAAACTAGGATATCTTGGCAAATGCATGTGAGCACCAGCTGAGAATGCCTTTCCTAAACCACAGCCATTGGGATTCCAGCAGATCCCTAGAAATGCCCAAATTCAGATACAGGTTTTGGCTGGGGGAGGGGGCTGAACTCTGGTTTACTTCTATTCAAGAAACAAGCAGGCCCTGTGTCTTAAATTAGTAATCCAGGAGGATGACTTTGAGGCTTGTCGGCATGCTAATGAAGTCTGTCTTGTTGTACAGGTTCTGTTAAAGTCTCTCTTCTCTGTCACTGGTTCAAAACCATCTAAGATGGGTTCTTACTGACGGAGGGCAGATTGGTGGTTTTGGTGCATTCCAAGCCAGCTATCCACAGATAGGGTTGCCAGATGGTTTCAACAAAAATACTGGACACGCTTGACATTACATCACAATCGACATTACATCTGATTGAGAAAATACTGGACGTTTCTATTTACTCCATTATAGTTTCTCAATTTTTTTCCCGAACAGAAAGCTCAAATACTGGACTGTTCGGTTAAAAACTGGACACCAGCAACTCTATCCACAGAATTCATTTCAGTGGTGATTTCTGTTATAGTCACTCTGTGTCATTCTGAGCAAAAGGTACTGGGGCTACCATGGGGATGGAAGTATCCTTGGCTTCTAGGGGTGATTCACCTATGTCAGGTTTGAAGCACATTAATGGGACAACATGGGAGGGGCTTATGGTGTGGGGGTGGGTGTGTGTGTGTGTGTGTGTGTGTGTGTGTGTTCGTTCTGTGGATAGAGACCATCAGTTTCTGGGTCTATTCCACAGGCACTAGGTCCCTATGGAAACAGTATCATCTTCTCCAGACTAGAATGTCACATGCAGGATCTTAAGCCAGGGCCTTTTGAGGGTTGCAGTGGTGCTTTATGAGCTTACACTTTATGCAATGGTGAGCTGCCCTGCTGGTGAAAAGAGCTATGGAAACTCAGTTTGTAAGTACGGAGCACTTTCAGTAACATCATAAATATTTCATTCTACGTTGCACTTAGTTACCTAGACCCTTCATATAAAAATGTCATTAATCCCCAGACACGGGGGCAGGAGAGCTTGTCTGGCAACTGGCTGATCCCATTACTGGAAGGCCCCTTCCCTTCTGAAACTCAGTGGTGAGCTGGTTGTAAACCAGGGCCCCCCTGGTTTCCTTTTTAAGCACAAGAAGATTATTATTGCTATTTCTTTCCTGGCAAGTTCTGGAGTGCCTCCCATTTGCTTTTCCTGCCACTTTTGTTTACCTTAGGGTTGAATAAGTCCTCCACTTTATTAAGCTACAGACAGGTGAGCCATGTCTCACTCTGAAACCTCCATTTCCTTGACTTGTTGCTGGACGAAGGCTGGCATTGGTGTGCTGCTGGTGTGTTCAGTGATGATACCTGAGCAGGCTAAAGCATCTAAAAAATCATGAGTATTTTTCCCATATGAGGCAAAGAGTGTATACGCTCTCGAGAGCTCCAGCAAGCTTGCTTAATACTTATGTGTGTGACTGGTTATTTAGAACAGGCCAGCTAAGGCAGGAAATAAACAATGAGTAAGCTTCTACCTGCTGCTGAGACCGTTTAGAGAAATCTATAAAGCAAGCAAACGTCTTGCATTTGTAGTTGATCTGAGCAATGATTAGATACTGCTTTTGACTTTAAAACCTTAATAACTGACATTATTCCAAAATAACATAGTCCACATCTACACAGCAGGCAGTTATTTTGACATAAAGTCAAAATACTGTCAAGCTGGAGGACTTCTTATTTTGAGTCCTGTAACCCTCATTTTACGAGGAGTAAGGGAAGTTGAAGGAAAAGTGCTCTTTCTTAGACTGCCTGCTATGTAGACAGTGCCAAAAACCAAGTTAAGCTATTTCAACTTAAGCAATGCAATTGATGTAGCTCAAGTTGCGTAACTTAATTCACCTCCTGCCCTGCTGTGTAGACGTGCCCTGAGACAGCCTCTCCCCTATGCTCTGGCAGGGAGAGGCTATAATCAACAGCAAAACTTTGTCTGACAATCCCTAGGATGAAATTGACTTTCTCCTGGCAAGGTTCCCATAACAAATGAAAACTGAAGCCTTGATCTACCCTGTAGAGTTAAGTTGACATAAGGCAGCTTACGTCGACCTAACTCTGTAAGTGTCAACACTAAAATGTAGTTCCCACTGATGTAACTTGTTCACTGCACCCACTTAACTCCACCTCTGTGAGAAGCGTAGCACGTAGGTCAATGTAGTTCTATTGGTATAGTGTCAGTGTAGACACTGCATGGCTAACATTGACTGTTGCTGCCTTTCGGAAGGCATCCTGCCATGCCCCACGCTGACAGTGAAATCCATGCACGTGCTCTCGGGGAGAATGCTCACCGCCGACACAAGGAAAGTAGTGTGGCCATGCAAAAGTGATTTAATCTCTGCAGTGGCTCAGGGTTGGCCTTACCATGAGGCGAAGTGAGGCAGCTGCCTCAGGCGCCAGACTGTGGCGGGGAGGGGCGCCACTAGGACCCAGAGTGTAGAAAAGTGTCTGCTGCTGGTGCAGATGTATTCTCTCTGCTCTAGATGCACAGAGATGGTGGAGTGCCATGAGAGGGGTAAAACAGGAAGAAGGCAGAACTGAGACCTTTCAAAGTTTTGGCCCAAGCGAGGGGGCATCATTTGAGCTCCCTGCCTCAGGTGCCAAAATGTTGTGGGCCAGCCCTGCAGTGATTGTATGCCGATGTAACTTAGGACAAGTCTGCATGACAAAATTCAGTTGACCTGAGCTAATGAATCAATGGAATTGACTTGAACGTAGTCTTGCCTAAGAGGAGCTTGGAGGATTTGGCCCTCTGTTAACGTACAACGCTAATAATCGAAAGGTTCTTGGGTAAGCTTGACAACAGATTTCCAAGCCTGCTGGGCTTGCTCCCAGAGTGATGCACAGTCTCCAGGCCCACTGGCTTGGCAACTAAAATCCTATTTCATGTAAGAGCTCCACCTGGCTGAGCAATGAGAGGCTCTACTGCTGCAGAGTTCCTAAATGCTGCAAAGCTAGAATTCTGGTCCTGCAGTGGACTCAGTGTCCATTGATGGTTCTTGTGCCTTTAATTCCCATGACTCTTAAAAACCCAGTGGGACCAAAGCTCTAGTGATAACTGAGGGCATATATCAATTTTTTGTTTTTGCTGCTAGGAATCTAGGTAATCAAGGATAAATGGACACAAATCAGGCATCCGGAATGGTAACACATCTGTTGGGGAACATTTTAACCTATCTGGAGATTCAATAATGGATTTAAAAGTAGCCATTCTTCTACAAAGGAAGTTTACCACCCAATTACAGAGAGAGACTGCAGAACTGGAGTTAATCTACAAATTTGACACTGTCAACCTGGGCTTGAATAAAGATAACTGGTTAATGCATTGCAAAGCCAATTTCCCCTGCCTTTTCCCATTCACATTTTCACATCAAAAGTTATGAATGGAACACATCCAGCCTACTTGATTAACTTCATTAATATGGGTCCTGCAATTGACATATAACTGCTTTTGCTGTTATATATATACCTTGGACTCTATTTCCACCCCAACTCATCTGATGAAGTGGGTTTTACTCACAAAAGCTAATGGTCCTATGTATTTGTTGGTCTCTAAGTTGCCACAGGACTACTCATTGGTTTTTTAGGTAATCAAGGTTTGACTACTCAGAAAAGTGAATGTGCTGATAGCTTTGCGAGGTTCCATATTTATTCTCTCACCCTGTCTTCCAGATCCAGCAGGTTCAGTGTGGTCAAATATTGTTTTTCTTTCCCCTAATCCTCCGCACTGCAGCCTCTCTCTGAGATCTGAAAATCCGGCTTGGATGCTTTCTACCTCTTCTCGTATATTGCCAAACATGAAATTCACTGCTGGAAGTTAGAGGACAGTTGTTTTGACCACGTTTATTGCAAAATAGACTCTAGCTTTCTTTCCCATAATGCAGGGTTCAAACTGGTTCATCAGTAAAGGAACAGGCAAGCCTTGAAATATACAGGACAAAAATCTCAGTCCATAAGCCTTATGCCAAACCTGTGACTCGAGAGTTTATTAATGGGGTTTATTTGATTCACGGGGCAAATTTCGCCAGGGGGAGCAGGTAGAGACTAAAGAGTATTCTTTTACATACTCACTTTTTTATTTCACTGTACAAAAATCAGTAATTTCAGAGTAATGTTTCCCATGGCAACCTTAGTGCCTCTCCCTTGTATATTACCCCTATATTGCAACCCGAATTTTCCATCCCTATAGTTTTCTGCTTCTAATCAAGCATTCTTCTTGACTGTTTTCATAGCTTAGTTATCACCTAATACAATAGGCTCATCCTGAATGGCTTTTGTTGGTTGCTATCTCATAACAATGTAAAGCTGGAAGGAACTTGGAGAAATTAAGGCCAACCCCGTGTGCTGAGACAGAGCCAAGTAAACCTAGATTGTCCCTAACAGACGTCTGTCCAACCCGTTATTAAAAACCTTCGATGATGGGTTTCTACTACCTCCCTTGAAAGCCACTCCAGAATTTAACTACCTGTTCTATTTAGCTAGGCACAGAAAGTTTTTGTTTGTAACTTGATTCCTGGATGTTTCCAGTTACTCTGAACTCAGGAACTACAATTCCTATGATGCATTGGAGGGTCGGAGAAGAGAAGGAAGAATGTAAGCTCTGTGAAAGAGTGAAGGAAATAAATCTTACCTCTGTCATCAAGCTTCCCCAGTCTTCCTCAGCGGTGTTCAGGTGCAAAACTACCCTTGATAGTTTAGAAAGATTTTCCAAACATCTAATCTCTCTGTTCCATTCTGCACATTAGGCCTATTACTCCTGGTCCTATCTTCAGTGGATGTGGAAAACAATTGGTCCCCATCTTTTATAACAGCCTTGGCATATTGGAAGACTCTTATAAGGGTCCCCCTTGTCTCGTGACTAAACATGCCTGTTTTGTTGGGGGTGTGGTATGTTGTGGTGGGTGGGTGGGTGTGTGTGTGGTGGGTTTTTTTAAATAAACCTTTTCCTCATAGATCAGGCTTTCTAAACCTGTTGTCATGTTTGTTGCTCTCCTCTGGACTGTCTCCATTTTGTCCACATCTTTTCTCAAGTGTGGCACTGTGGAAGAAAACTTTGTCCTCACTCTGCATTTGTAAGCAACAAGTAGCCAGAGGCAGTTTTATTACGAGTTGCAGCAAGGGAAAAACTGATTTGGATGGGGGGGGGGGAAGCCCTCCCCCCCCAATCCCCAAGGCAGATCTTCAAATACAAGCAATTATGAAGCAGTTTATATACTGTCTATTAAATACAACAACATTAAACAATTAGTCTTCTTCCCATTACAAACACCAATGGCTAACAGTTATTTTAGTTCCACTCAGATGCTCGTTATCTCAAGGTCCCTGCCAAAGTCAGCATTCTATCCTTATCTCCGTATGGAGGAGAGAGGGAAAGGCAGCGTCTTATTACAGCTCTCGAGTTGTCAGGCCACAAACTTAGCCTGACTCTTGCTCTCTTGCTAACAAGACCAAGATGGCTGCACACAAATTCCCTTATCCCCTTTTTCCTGCCTCCACAGCCCCTAGGACTGGACACAGTGCCCTGGCTGAGGTCTCACCAGGCCCAAGTACAGCAAGACAATTACCTCCCATACATCTCAGTAACACTCAGATGCCCCAGTCAGTATTAGGGCCCTGTTGCGCTAAGTGCTTTAGTTTTATATTCAGATTAGAAACGCACAGTTGCTGCTTTGAAGAGTTTACTATGTCAGGCCTCAGTCCTGCCATTGCTACTATCCAGGTGAGCCCCAGCTCACCTACAATGCTCCTCTGAAGTCAGTGCAGTTCTGGGAGTATGGGGGTCTGCATGTGGCGAACAGTTTGCACAGTCTGGGGCTAAGATAACAATCAGCATCTGTCGGATATGAAGGATACAACCAAAGCTGTGAAACTTCTCTTTACTTCACATAGAATTGTATAGATTCTGTTTTAAAAATAAATGAATGAATGTTGGCTACACCCATACACCTCACAGTCCTTAACTTGGTACCTCTTCATGTCTATGCATCACAAGGAAATGGGGAAGGGGCTTGAAGGAGGAGGCAGTGGCTATGTTCTGAGCAAGACAAGAGAAGTAATTCCTCAACTCTAATTAGCACTGTTAAGGCTTCAGCAGGAATATTGTGTCCTATTCTGGGCATCACCATTTCCTAAAGTATGGACTACTAGAAAGCCCCAAGAAAAGCAACACACGTGATTAAAGCCCTGGGAAACATGACTTACAAGGAAAGATTGGAAAAAAAAAATGTTTGTTCAGTCTGGAGAAGAGAAGACTGAGGTGGGACATAACAGCCTTTAAGAATGTAAACAGTTGTTTTAAAGAGGAAAGTGATAAATTTTTCTCCTTAGACAGTGAGGACAGGATAAGGAATAAAGTGTTTAAATTGCTGCAAGGAAGATTAGGTTAGTCATTAGGAAAAGCTTCCTAACTGTTGAGCTAATTAAGCACTGGAACAACGTACCTGGGGATCTCCGCTGGAAGTTTTTAAAAACAGGTTAGCAAATACCTGTCAGCTATGGTCTAGACAATACTTAGTCTTGCCTCAGTGCAGGAGACTGAACTAGATGAGGTAACTTCCAGTCTACATTTCTATGATTCTATGCAGATCTAGTTGGGAAATCCATTATATTAGAGCTGGTGTGGAAAAAAGTGCAGATTTTTGTGGAAGAAATTGCATTTTCATATGAAACTTGAGGCTGGTTTGGTGCATTAATAGGAACCATTATACCTATGCAAGTATATTTCAAATTGTTTTGCTTTACTAGTAAACTGGAACTCTTCCATATTTCTATAAGTGAATGTCTTGTCTTTCCTAGTTCTCTTTTTAACTAGAAAACCCCTTTACTACTATTTATTGGCTATATCTACACTCGCGGCTTCTTGTGCCAGAAATATGCAAATGACATTGTGTGGAATATCGCTGAGCCTCATTTGCATACCTAATAAGCTGCCATTTTTGCAGAAGAGGCTCTTCCGCCAGAAGGAGCTGTCTACACTGCCCCTTCTTGCACAACAAAAAGCCTCTTGCGCAATGCCGTTCTTCCTGAAAATGCGTAATAGCATTGCACGAGAGGGGTTTTCTTGTGCAAGAAGGGGCAGTATAGACAGCTCCTTCTGGCGGAAGAGCCTCTTCTGCAAAAATGGCGGCTTATTAGGTATGCAAATGAGGCTCAGCGATATTCCACACTTAATGTCATTTGCATATTTCTGGTGCAAGAAGCCGCAAGTGTAGACATAGCCATTATGTTTTGCTTTTTTACAGTGCCTTCCTCATCATCTTTGTGCTTGTTTTGTCTCCTTACAAAAACATGTTGTATGTGCCTCCTCCACCATTCAGTATGAGGCCAAATACAAAATGGCTGCATCTGCCTTTAAGAGCAGAGTCCTTAGATTTAAAGATGCAATATACAAAAAACAAACACATAGGGCAATATACAAAAAACAAACACTTACGTCATTACGTATGCTATGGTTTTGCCCAGCATGAATTCAGAGCAATGAGCTCAAACTAAACTTCTAATCTCAAATAGCCCTGAATATTGGGAAAAGTTTGGAAACTTTGCAGCTCTGGTAAATCCTTGGAATTTAGCAGGAATATAAACAAGTGTGTTTTATTACTGAATATTGCTATCCTTAATACTTAATTTTTCAAACACTGTCTGTGATACATTATCCCTGCCCCTGCCAACTGAGTTCTGCTTAAAAATAAGGAGATGGCGTTTTTGAAGGGGAGGAAGCAATTGGCTCACTGATACTCAGTAAATCCCCCGGGACTAAATTTTCTATCCTGCATGTGAAAATTAAGTCAGGAAACCTCCTACTTGCTGCTGACCTGATTGGACCCAGAAAACCAAAGGTAAATAAACCACAAGGCCAATTTTAGCCTAAACAAAAATATTTGTAATGGTGGTACTTGGGCTATAGGCTGGAAAATGAAAAATGTATTCTAGACTTTGACTTTTAGAATGTGCCTATTGAAAATGGCTTTACTAACGGTGGAGCTGACCAAAAAGCTCAACTCCACGTAGTCCCTGTCCCCAAAAACATGGGGATGTTTCTGTCAGGAGCTTGCAGCACAGGCTGATCTCTGTGTATGTATGAAACAACTCCATGCCATTGCAATAGCCACCTCACTCTCCCACATCTGGCAGAGTCAGTGCCCCAAGGGGATGCAGTTGCTGCTGACAGTTCATCATAGCAGAGGGTAAATAATCTTTTTTTAAAAAAAAAAATAAGATATGCTAAATAAGTGACCATTTTTTCCTTCCTATGCTGAATTCAGGACTCCTGGAATAATTACTTGTAGTCAAATGAGTTCAATGGCAATCAGAACTATGTGATACAAACATTCAAATTTAACATTGAGTTGACCTACTCCCTGTTAACTAGGGTTGCCAGGTGTCCGGTTTTGAACCGGACAGTCCAGTATTTGAAGGTTCTGTCCGGGAAACAAATTGAGAAAATACTGGACATATAAAATGTCCTGTATTTTCTAATTAGGTAAGTTTTATTATTATTAGGAGTATCAGTACATAGTTGCATACTGTGTGAACGTGTCTACCAGCCAGGCAGTACGCAACTACGTGGGGGGGCAGAAGGGAATCCCTGGGGCCGGACTCACTTGTGCTTCGCCGGAACTGTGTGCGGGACGGGCAGCGCCCCAGGATCTGCGTGCACCTGGGGCAGTCCCGCTCCCTGCCGGCTGATTCTCTCCCCCCGCTGCCCTGACCTGCTCCCAGCCAGCCCTGGCTGGTCCCCCTTCCCCCGATCTCCCCCGGCCAGCCCCGCTCCCCTGACCAGCCCTGCTTCCTGCCGGCCGGTTCTCTTTTTCCCCTCCCCTCCCCCCCCCGCGCCCCGCCCCCCCAACCTTCTGATCTTCTTCCGGCCAGCCCTCCTCCTCCTCCTGATCTCCCCCGGCCAGCTCCGCTCCCTCCTCCCCCCTCTCGGCCAGCCCTGCTTCCTGCCAGCCGGTTCTCCCCCCCCCCCTCCCCATCTCCCCTGGCCATCCCCGCTCCCCTCCCAGCTGGTCCTCGGGCCCCCCCCCATCTGAGATCAAGTGTGTCCAGTATTTTTTTGAAGCCACCTGGTAATCCTACTGTTAACAAGAAATACTGAGTAGGGTGCTGGCCAAGCCAGAGGCAGTGAGAGAAGGAAGGAACCTGACCTGAGGCTGGCTGCATGCATAATGCCGGGAGCAGGGTGCACCCTGCCAGGGCGGGGTGGAGGAGGCATATGGAGAAGCAGTGGTGCTGGGGCGGGGGGCGAATGGGCACATCAGGGAGAAGACCGCGAGAGGGGAAGCATTTAAAGTGTTGATGGGTGGGCAGCAGAGGTGACGTAACCAGCTGCCGCCTGCCCTCCCTCACCAGGCATCATAGCAAGCAGCCAGTGCTGGCTGGAAATGGGGCAGGAGGAGGGCTTGCTGGCCAAGAGCCAGCACACAGCAAGGGACTGCACTGATGGACCAAAAGGGAGAGCAGACAGCCTTGCAAAACAGCAGCTTTGCCTGATCACCAGCCTTGCACATCCACCCCCATTGTCAGCCACTGGATGCCCCCCCACTCACTGCTGCTGGTGGTCTAATCTGAAGCTCTTCGCAATCAATAAAAAAAAAAATCTCCCGTTCATTTCAGTTTGCTTTGGCTCAGATCCTGAGAGCTGATGTGTTTGACAGTACGGCAACAAACGTTACCTGAGTCTGGTGAAAAGCAGCCGAAGACTCAGTCTCATTTGTATGCCTTAATTTGCTTTTTCTTTGAAAAGCAGGAAAGGACAAGCGCACATGCTTAAAATCAAATGCAACGCAAATGTATTACTCTAAAAACAAGGCTAATAATTACAATAACATTGTATCGATATGGCTGTGTTAAGGGACAGAATTTTAGTTACGCAAATGTCAGCAAAGTCAGAATTATGATTCTCCTAGGGACTTGTGAAGGTCACCATTTTGACTTTGAGGAGTATTAAAAACACCCTTTAGTTAGGACAAGCCATCTACAGCGAGCTTGACGGCTTTCATTCATTTCTCCATAAGAAGGAAATATACACCTTATAACTGACTTTTTTTTAAGGCAACTACTTTGGATGTTTTTATTATTTGGATCCCTCAAAAATACTTGCTGCATCATTCCTCCAAGGTCCTTCTGCAATGGCAGGTCTGAAACCAGGCATTTTTGGTGACCACTGTAAGGCATAATCAGAGACCAAGGCATTATGGGTAACTCTATGTCTGGTACAATGATGGCTGAAAAACTGACTTCCGGGCAAAGTTTAAGTAGGCTGGATTTTTCTTTTCAGCAGATTAACTATTTGTGTGATATTGGCCTCTACAAAAATGGTAACTTGAGTCTGGTTCTCTTTGACTGGAACTTCATGTGATTTAACCCCCATCACTTCCATGCATGCACAAGTCACACTCTGCTCTGGGGATGGAGTGATGGACAACTTGTCTCCTGCTCAGAGGAGGTGATACTAGATTGTATAAATAGACTGAGCTCCCTCAGTCTAGTCTAGGGAGAAATTGTAAAGGAGACAGGTCTCCCTGGGAGAGAAGCCCTTTGATAAGGTTTTACAGATAAGTAACAATGAAGGAAGAATCACTGCATGGAAGCCATGAGGTAGGGCTAAAAGGAGACTGAAGGCTGGGTTTGTGGAAGAGCTATTTGTTTGAAGATTTGTTTGGATTTTTATAATTTGTGGAACTTTGAGGCTTAGACCTTTACATGAACTTGGCAGTGGGCTAAGTCCCAGAATACTCAGAGTGGGAGATGAGAGAAGAAGCAGGCTGAGAAGGATCACTGTACATCTGATGGAGAGCTGAGGACTCCCTTCAATACACGGTCTACATATTATGGGGTGCCCTAAAGAGGAGGATGTGCCTGTATGCCTCACAAAATTAAGTTAGTGACAGGCATCTAGCAATCTGTGCTTCATTACCTTAGCACTTAAAAAAAAAAAAAAAAAACAGTTCACATGCCATTTTTGTTCATGAAAGCACAAATTGTTTGGGAATTTTTAGTGCTTGTATATTTTTTTAGTGGTTGTGGGTTAGAGGGAATTAAAAAAACCTAAACACAGCAATGTGTCATTAAGGTGTACTGTTTATAGAAGGCCCAGCATAATGGTGGCCTCTGCTGACATGTGAGTTAAGTATGCTCTTCAAGTTCTGCATAAACTTTCAGTGCTTTCCTGAATAGGGATGGACTTAAGGGTGTGTGTGAGGTTTTTTTGCTGAGTTAGGGCCAGAGTTCTGTAGCAAGGCCTCAAATTACTGTGAGTTTCATTTTTATGAACTCCAGAACATTTACTAGCATTTTCAGACGTATTGTATCTTAAGGATTTATCGGGCTTCCAACACTGCAGTATCTGAGCACCTCTCAGGTTTTACCCTCAAAACTCACCCACAAGGTAGGGAAATGCTGTTACCCCTTCTCCCCCCCCATCACAGAGGGGGAACTGAGGCACAGAGGAAGTAAGCAGATTGCACAGGAAGTCTGTAGCAGAGCAGGGAATTGATCCCAGGTCATAGGCTTATACCTCAGCCACGGGACCATATTTCTGCTAATAAAATAACTGCAATGGTCAAAGGACCAAAGTTCATTTTGTGATGAGTGACCCTTGCTTTTATTATTCTTTGTTCATTTATACTTTTGAAAAAAAATGGTTATTTACACTGTCAGCCATTCTGTATGAATTAGTGAATTTCTATTGTATTGTTTTTGTCATGGAGCTTTTATTGTAAATAGACAAGAAGTTAAATAGCTTACACAGCATGTTGGACTTCCATAGTCAGCTTCTGCCTCAGTTAAGGCCTTGCAGCTAATTGCTCCAAGGACCCAGTTTCACGTTTCTTACTGAAGCAAAACTCCTCCCCAAGTCAGCAGCTTTAACAGACCTGTCAGATTCAGAATGAAAGCAGGAGTATGAAGTCATCTGCCCTGGGATGCTATCCCAAAGCAAGATCGGGCATTTTGGTTTTATTCAGTTTCTCAGGGGATTCTGGGTCTGCAAACAAATAAAGCACAATAGCACAGAGCGAAAGATAAGGTGTGCAGAGTGTTGGAATGATGCCTCTGATCCTTTGGGCTCCACGATGTTTTTAACGGACGTGAGCAAAACCATTTCTCATCTGTTATCACCGAGATGGCCAAATGATTACGCTCAAACTTTCCAAAGAAAAACATTTGCTTCTGAGACGAAGCAAAACATCAGAAGCTGCTGCCCAGAATGGATTTAATTTCTGATGGAGGGAGAGAGAGTTACTTCCATTCACAGCAGTAGACTATTCCATCGCAACTTCGTCGACAGCATCATGCTTTTGCAGTGCTGTCATGATCTCCACTCCTGTTAAAGTAGCAATAGAGGAGCAGCAGCAAGAGGCAAACCTCTTAGTCAGTGAGCTATTTAAATAAAAACATGTTGGATCCTACATCAAGAGAAACATCACTTAATAAAAAGACCTACTAAGCAGATGGCCTTGGGGAAGGTCATGTGGTAAGCAAGAGTTCTCCAACCTATTCAGTTCAAAGAATATGTATATTGTATTAAACTAGCAACTAACTTGTTTTATTAGGTCTCAAAAACAGTGTGGCAGAACAAGATGTCCTGCCACTGGCGGATGCTGGTTAGCCTCTATCAAATGGCTATGAATATGTTGACTATCAACATGTTTCTTTGGCCTTCAACTTTGGCCAAGTACAATGTAGTTTTCTGTGGTTCTGTAGTTAACAAGATTTCATCTTTTTTTAAGTGTCCTTTGTGGAAGCTGAATTTGCATTCCTCTGGAGTTTTCATAATTTGAAAGGACATTTACATGACTGCAGTTTCTACAGAGATCTGTTAGGACAGGAGGTATGTACCGAATAATTTAGTACTGGAGCAAGAAGAGACATTGCTTTTGCTTAAAGTCATGGAGACACACACATGGCAAGCATGGATGTCCCACTCTTGATCTTATTCTGACACACACACACACACACACACACACACACACACACACACACACACACACACACACACACACACACACACACACACACACACACACACACACACACACACACACACACACACACACACACAGGCACACACACATGGCACCTCCCCTCTCTTATATGCCTTAGTGGAGTGTTTCTCAACCAGTGATACGAATACCCTTCGGGGTACTCGAAAGAAGTCTAGGGGGTATGTCAACACAACTGAAATTTGGAGAACTGAATTTTTGTTAAGTTTTAAGAGCTTTATTGTTTTTGTACTTTTTACTCCCCAAAAAAATTTCATTGCCTGACTGGCTACGATTAAGTTGTTTAAGCAAATGTATTGCAACGGTAGAAAAAAATGTTGTGTGTCTGAAAACAAGGTACTGGTGGTACTTATAATTTTTTTTTAAAGGTAATTCATCATTGCCTTAGTACATGTCATGGAAGAAAGAATTTCTTAGGGCATGGACATGAGATGATTGCTCAAGCTGCTAATATGTTGCACTTCTGTGACGCCCTCTAATGTGTGTGTGGCTTATATTCCTTCACTGAAAGTAGGAGTGCTTCAAAGAGAAAGTAGGGTTTGTCAGGAAAGGATTTGGATGATGCTATCCAGATTGCAGACATATTCATTCTTCTGATGCTCTCTTCAGGGGTCCTCCTCTAAATCCAGTTTCATATTGATGATGTAAGAACTGGAGAAGGCCCAGAGGGACTCTTCAAACCCCAACTGGAGTTTCTTGACCTGGCTGTTAGAAAAATCACCTTTGGGCTTGTGGGCTGAATAAATCTGATGTGGAGTCACAGAAAGAGAATAAATATGGACTTTCCTAATACCTTTTGTGCAAGTCTCTCTTCTAGCTGTAACTGCTTATTAAATGGAACTCAATACTGTTCTCTCAGAATGTGAATTCCTGCCCTGGGAACACTATCGGGGTCGGACTGGTATTACCTCAGTGTGCATTCAGACATTATTAAAACAAATTACTCTGTCGCAGCACAACTGAAGCCCATTCATTCATTCATAATGGCAGAGAACTGTGCAATGTCCCTGAGGGATGCTGGAAAGAATTGGTCTGTTGTAAGCTCCCACACTGTTGTTTAAAATTGATTTATTTTGCTAATATCACATAAATGCTCCCAGGAGATAAAAACAAACAGACTGATGCTGTTTCACCTTCAGGCTATTTCCTGAGATGAGGCAGTAAATGTTGGGTATAAAACTTGCTGCTGTAGAAAGATATTGCTGTGTCTTTTCCTTTTGTGCCTCCAAGAATGTGCGTGTCTAACAGCTGAAACTACAGTGTGGGTTTGTGCTGCACAATTTGGCCCAGGTTTTCCAGCCAGACTGACCTCTGTGAGGCACAAGTTCATAGAGGTGTGAGGGCAAATGGGACTCCAAGTTACTGTTGTGTCTGACCCAGTGTTAGCCCATACAGAGTCATCTGAAAATTGTGCTCTCTTCCTTTGGCTGGCAATGGTCTCTATGCCTGCTGAGCCTTGTCACTATGTAAAGATAACCAAACCATGCCCCCTTTCCCTCTGCTATGTTCCCTACACATGAGAGAAGGGCTGATGCCCACGATGTAAGGATCTGGACGAGGTTTGGGTTCAATCCATTGTAGAGTTTTATGCCAGCTTTAAAATTTGGATCCATGTTCACATTCTTAAACAAAGATGTTTCAGGTGCAGGGTTTTATCTTCTTCCCTGCATCTGTTTTATGGTGAATGGACTTTACCGACATCGGCATCTTATAAGATTCTGTTGACTCTAAACTCCATCCCAACTGCAATCACATCTGAGGGATTTAACTTTGGAGAGGAGAGGTGATGTGTGCCGTGTTGGCGTGCAATTCTAGCAGTACAGTTCTACGTGAGGCATGTGCACAGAACTGGCAGCTAAGTGAAAAGGCCCAAAGCTCTTTTACTTGTTAGAATGGCTCATGCAGGCTGGGAAGCACTGCATTCAGCAGCTTTTCTCACTGCTGCTCCAAAAGGGAGTGGCCTGCATTCTGCAGTGCCTGGTGTGAGTGCCTCCAGAAGAGTCATGCTCCCATGCTGACTGACTGTGCCCTGTTGGTGATAATTAACTGAGCAACCAATCTAGTACATTGGGGACTTCTATGCTTATATTTATATTGGCAATATTTGTAGTGCCTAGAAGCCCCAGTCATGAACCAGGATCCCATTGTGCGAGGTACTGTTCTGCTCCGGCATTGAGAGTCAAGAAGAGGCTTTGGGCACACGCTCCTGTCCTCCATCCCAGGGAATCAGTTCATGGGCAGTCCTAGGTTTTGCTTAACTATTAGCTCTATCCTGCCAGAGGCTCAGCTACTGATCCTAATACTACCCTGAGGAAGTGGGCCCTTGACATTTAGCTGCTTGGCTCTGACACACTCACTACTGTACATTCAGAGGGCTCAGGGGAGCAGACTGCTGAGAGCTGCTCTGAATGAAATGATTCCTTAATAAAAAAAAAAAAAATCTTCAGATTGTGTTTATCTTCCTGGTCCCTTGATGTTTTGTGAAAAAAGAGTTTTCCTTAAGTCCTTCAATGAAATGAGCCATCTGGGGATATTAATCCTATTAAGCAATTATTCTGTTGCCCCCCTCACCCTTCTCCCAAAAAAATGCCTGCATCCTAATAGCTGAAGTATGCAGATCTGACTTAACACACTATAGATTTAGATCTAACGAGTTTCACTGCGGATTGTGTTTCATATGCACTGTTGTCACAGAACTAGGTGTTGTCTAGATCATCTTACCCAATACGCTGAGTGGGTGCTCAGCTGGCAGGACAGAGTTAGCTCAGCTTTCACTCTGGGATGTAGTTGTCTAGGCCTGGTGGCACCATTGTTTTCTCCACAGTGCAGGTGAAATGTGTTGCTTTGATAGCCCAGATGAGACTGAAGCCATCGCTTTATTCACAGGCAAGTAGCTGGGAAATGTTTTCTCTCACACTGTGTCCTGTCAATGAATCTCAACTCTGACATAAAGGGATTGCTTGCTAGGGTGAGAGGGGAGTGGTCTTTCAACTGGTTGCCTGTTGAATCCGTGGCCCCTGAGACATGATTACCAGCGAGGGGCCCAGTTAGCATCAATGGAACTGAGAGCTGGACAACTGCCAACAGATAGCAACAGCTTTTGGGCTCTGCCATTCTAGTCTGAGGAAAGTCTGGTAGTCCTGTTACTGGTCCAATGAGGAACTAAGTGCCACAAAAGTTCCCATTTTTTGTGTCGGGACCTACTTATTATGACAATCAACTTAGAGGCCCCCTTGTCCCACCAAGGGATAAGAACTATTGATGTGAATGGAAGTTACATGTATATCCTCCCAAGAAAGCAATAATCCCCATTGTGTGAGCTCTTAATAGCCTCCCCGGCAGGGGCAAAATGCTTCAGACACAAAAAAAGCTCCTCTTTTCCTCCATCTAAATGAATCCTTATTGCAGATTTAAAGGGAACCATCTTGGAAGGGGGAAGAAGTTGTTTCACATTTTGAAACATATTTTAAAGCAATCTTCGTATTGAATATGGGAATGGCAAGTGACCACAAGAAGCCGCCTCTTGCAAAGTTTGTAGACCCAAGAGATTTGGATAATTCAGCTGAGGCCCAAGTAAAATCTGAACATTTAAAGCACCGATACTCAGACTGAGACTCAGGAGCCGCAAGCAGCTTTTTAATGTTTCTTCTGCCACTCTTTGCAGCACATGATATTAAAACACTCTGTGATTTAATTACTAACCAATGGAAATTAACTGATCAGGATGCTTTTACTGTATTATTAACCAATTGTAATTGATTACAATAATACTTGGCCAGTAAGAATAATACATGTAAAACTAAATATGAAAATATATTACTATAGTAAATGAAATCATGAATTCACACTACTGTTGCTCTTTAGGGTGATATTGATCACTAATTTGTCTCCTGAACCACTGAGGTCTGAGTATCACTGATTTAAAGGCTTATTTGGCTCCCTGAGTTGTTTGAGGTTTGTCCTGCCCTAATTAAGACTAAGGGGTTTAAGGTTGATCTGTCTGATGGATTTTTGCTTCTCTGATGCAATCATGCCCCTAGAAAGCCCTCCTCCCTGTGCACTGCACCAGTGCTACGCCACTGCAGACAACATCTTTGAACTGTACCCATGCTACAGTATTTTGAATCTGAAACTGCCAGTGGATGCAGCATCCAGGTATATCTCTCGATTATTACCAGTAATTCTCTGGTGGGAGCGTAGGTGGGATTAGGGCAAAAAGGATTTGGGATTAGTGAAGCACACATCTGTCATGTTGTTACTTCCTGTCTCTGTCACTTACCATAGGTATGTACAACACCTAACACAATGGGGCTTTTGATCTCATCCAGGCTGTCTAGGTGCTCCTATAATATAACTAAACAATAACAAGGAAATCTTATGTACTGTGTGTGCTAATGCTTTGTAAACAACATACACTGCTTCTTTGTCCACGAGATGATTCTTACTTTGGGAACAGTTAAAATCACATGGATGGGATTTACAGTATAACACACATTCTGGAGACAGCAACTGAATGGGGGCACAGATGGGCAGGGGAATGCTGAAAAAGTAAGAGTGTTTGTGTGTAGGGGACATAACTAGTAAAGGGTGGGTTAGATTTCAAAAGAAAATCATAGGCCTTTAAAGTGGAACTGAAAGTATTCCAAATGAAAACCAGCTCATGTTTCTGAGAAATCCTTGTGCATCCAATTGTAAATATTTACATTGCTGAGTTTCCTTAATAAACTGCCAGATATGACTCTTAAGGGAATTTTATTTGTTTTGTTTTAAATTTTAGCTAATCTGCCCTTGATTTATCTTTTGGGATTAAATTCTCACATTGTTCAGGCATACGTGTTCCTTTGTACTAGAGATCAGAGGGAGGAATGCAATATATACATTCATCAGGATAGTCAAGACGGAAGCAGACTGTGAGGGACTCCAAGAAGATCTCACCAAACTGAGTGACTGGGCAACAAAATGGCAAATGAAATTTAATGTGGATAAGTGTAAAGTAATGCACATCGGGGAAAAATAACCCCAACTATGCGTACAGTATGATGGGGGCTAATTTGGCTACGACAAATCAGGAAAGACATCTTGGAGTTATCGTGGACAGTTCTCTGAAAACTTCCACACAGTGTGCAGCAGCAGTCAAAAAGGCAAATAGGATGCTAGGAATTATTAAGAAAGGGATAGAAAATAAGACCCAGAATATCTTACTGCCCCTGTATAAAACTATGGTACGCCCACATCTTGAATACTGTGTACAGATGTGGTCTCCTCACCTCAAAAAAGATATTTTGGCCTTGGAAAGGGTTCAGAAAAGGGCAACTAAAATGATTAGGGGTTTGGAATGGGTCCCATATGAGGAGAGGCTAAAGAGACTGGGACTTTTCAGTTTAGAAAAGAGGAGACTGAGGGGGGGATATGATAGAGGTCTATAAAATCATGAGTGGTGTGGAGAGGGCCAATAAAGAGAACTTATTTATTAGTTCCCTAAATAGAAGAACTAGAGGACACCAAATGAAATTAATGGGTAGCAGGTTTAAAACTAATAAAAGAAAGTTCTTCTTCACACAGCGTGTAGTCAGCCTGTGGAACTCCTTGCCAGAGGAGGCTGTGAAGGCTAGGACTATAATAGAGTTTAAAGAGAAGCTAGATAATTTCATGGAGGTTAGGTCCATAAAAGGCTATTAGCCAGGGGATAATATGGTGTCCTTGGCCTCTGTTTGTCAGAGGCTGGAGAGGGATGGCAGGAGACAAATCGCTTGATCATTGTCTTCGGTCCACCCTCTCTGGGGCACCTGGTGCTGGCCACTGTTGGCAGACAGGATACTGGGCTAGATGGACCTTTGGTCTGACCCAGTACGGCCATTCTTATGTTCTTATCATCTGTTAGTGTGCAGCTGAACTATAGAGACTGGAATGTGACCCCACAGATGATTTTTAAAAGTGAATGTAATGTTAGTGAAGGATGCTGCATTAATAGCTGTAGGACATGGGGTCCTTTGCTGATCCACATAATTGCTACAAGGGCTTTTGCAAGCACCTCATACCATCCTGCCATTGTGCCTCAATATAACTTTGGATAAATGAACCTTTTCCCTCCAAAGAGCTGAGGACTATCAGAGCTAAGACCACTCTTATATGCAAAAACAATGCCTTCCATTCTGTCTAGATGGTATATTTATGATAGCATATAGCCTATTGTCTAGACCTGTTTGAGACTCATGGACTTGACTCCGATCTTAATGACACCAGCTTAAATCCAGAATAACTGGATCACCCTAGTTCCTCTCCCATTTCTGTGTGTCAGTTTTTCCATCTGTGAAATGAGCATACTCTTTAAAGCACCACCTTTTGGTGGTGCTTTAAAGAGTTACAGATGAAAACTGCTACACAGAAGCTATTATTACAGTCTGTGACTTTGGTGGAGTTACTTGAGGTTGGTACAGGTGTATCTTAACTCAGAATCAGGTACCAGATCTCTGGCATGAAATTCTAGTCTCACTCCATGGGAATTTTACCATTGACTTCAGTGCAGCCAGGGTTTCACCACTCAACTCTAGAAGGTGTTGCATTTAAAACAGTATGTATGTGTGTTACTCCAGGGCCTTGCTCTCCAACCATTAGAATTAAGAATTTGGTGGAATTTTCAAAAGAATCTGAGGAAACACAAATTCCACCGACTTTCAGTGGGGCTTGTGCATCTAACTGCCTTGGGTGCGTTTGCAAACCCTGCCTTTTGACTAGCCTGATGCCTGGAATCTCATTGGTGGGGATAGAGGGCTGAGAACACCAACTTGCTCTGCATAGGTCACCAAGCAGCAACCAAATTATAATGATGTTCTACCCCCTCCTCTCTTTCCCCTCCCCCCCCCCCCCAGTATCTATCCTGCCTATTTTGATTATAAGCATTTTGCGGCAGGGATTGTCTGCTTCTCTGTGTTAGCACAATGGAGCCCCATTGTTGGCCAGACCCAAGGTATTACCATTAATAATAGAGTGACCAGCAACCTTCAGTCAATTCCAACCTCCAAGTAAATTTGACCCACAAGATAGGGGTGAAGAGCCCCGTCTCCTGTTACCAGTCCCTTTGAGCCAAGGATTCAGTTTGCTGAAAGGAAACTCTTAAAACCACCACATCACCTTACTCCCCCACATAAAAAACTTCACAAAATTGAAAGTAAGTATCAGCAAAATAACAGCAAAACTCCTAGGAGTAATCTATTTGTGCAGCCCATGTAGGAGCTGACGACAACCCAAAAAGGGAAAAAAAACCTGTTTTCTCTAGTCTGGCAAAACAATTTTCATAAGAACAGCTGCTTACATTTGGTCTACTGTCCTGCAGAGGTAAGACTTGGACAGTATGTTTACTATGATTTCACAGTCCTCTGGCTAGGCTGCCAAAGTAAGCATGTTTTGGATGGAAATCTGGGGGGGAAGCTCAGCTTGGCACCGACATTAGGTTCCACATCCACCTCCGACCTGGCTTGGTTTCTTTTAATCCCTAACCTTGCCATGATACTGGGAATATGATCCTCTACCATTAAAAGCAATTAAGCAAGTGTGTAGCAGACTGTGTGTGACTTGAGACTTTGCTCCCTTAATGGGATGACTGCGACTAATGGAATCTTGTTATAAATTCAAAGGCGACAATGGAAAATGTTGCAAATGTTCGCTCTTTCCTCCAGCTCCAGTATGGCTGTTGTCCATTTCTTGATTTTTTTTTTTGAGGTCGGGCAGGAGGGAGCAAAGAAGAAAAATATTTCTCTCTGAATTGCTATTTAAGAACTCTTCCTATTCTAATTTGTCGTCTTTATTGCAGCTTCTAGAGCTAATATCTTGGCATGTCTCCCTCCTTCTCAGATAGAAGATCTGTAAGTGATTTTGTGGTTTTCTCATTCCAAGGTACATAATGAAGGTTTTTATAAGGCAAAATAATATTTTGCTGCAACCAGAGCCATATAGTTGAAGAACTTGAAGTAGCAAACGCTGACTGCACAACACTGTTCCTTAGTATGTTGCTTCTATTAATATTTTGAAACGCCTTTGTATTCATATTGCATACACATGGCAGTGCTTGTAGGCTTTTAGTCTAGGGAATATTAGCAGTTCAGTCTTGCTTATGCGCTTCAGCATGTGATCTCATCAGCTCTCTCAAAGGAGAGCTGGGTCTGATCAGCATTTGGATGAGACCTTGAAAGAAAACCCAGTGTGCTGCAGAAAGTACTGTTGTTTAATAGATGGTACATCTCCCTCACGTCAGCACAATGCTGGGGGCATTAGTTCTGTGGTGGGAAGTGACATCTTTCATCAAATATGAATGCACGTATAACATACACCCCTTTAAAGACATTATGTCATTCTTTGTGTGGCTGTTCTCTCCAGCTTCCCGCCTCTGTTCAAACACAGGATTTAATGGCATCGTGCCCAGTCTGAAAGCCACCTCATGATTTTTGATATGATGTCACCATTTTTCACTTTTTAATTGTAAAATGCTTGAATTGGGGAGCAGTTTTATACAGATGCTGTATTCAGCCTCGGAGATGGCTGCTTTGGAGTAATGACTGAGGTGGTTCTTGTATCTACAGCAGTTTGGATCCTTCAGGATGAAACACTGTGTAAGTGTAAAACTGTCTCTTCATTTTAAAGTTAAAGCTCATTTCAGACCCCTCCAATAGGGAAGACAGAGGGGGTAATTTCCTTGGGTCCCGGTGATTCAAAGGGGCCTGGGGCCCCAGCTGCTGCTGCAGTAGCATCAGTCGTGTCCTGGGCCCTTTAAATCACTGCCAGAGAGCCACACCAGAGTGCTAGTGCAGCGTTAATGGATGGGGGAGGAGGGGCACACTCTGGGCAGTACTGAGAGCCAGCTGTCCTTAGCCTCACCCCTTCCAGGAGCACGGAAGTGGCTCTCCTTTCCTCCTTTGTCAAGGGGCCTGTGGAGACTCCACTGGTCAATTTACAAAAGAAAGCACACTCTAAAAGGTAACCTGCAAAGGATTTTCTTCTTTAAATTGTAATCATAGCCTCCTTTCTGCTCCTTTCTCATTTGTGAAGAGAGCTACAGGTTTCTGAGAGGAGTGATGGGAGAGGGGAGTTTACACTTTCTTCAAAAAATTTTTTTACAGGTGAATCCTCTGAAATTTCACATGTGGCTATTTCTTACCTGGTTTCTCTGGAGGCCATTCCTGGCTGTGCCACAGGTTGCCAATGTGAGCTTGGGACACAACCTCTCTCAAGCCTCATTTTTCCCCATCTGTAAAATACAGCGACTGCGTTCTTGCTTCACCACGGGTTAGTGAGGCTAGAGGTGTTGCTGTTGGGAAGTGCTACTGACAGGCAAAAGAGTATTATTGCCACTACTGGATTCTTTCATCTTATGATATAACTAGAAGATTGACTGGGCGTTGCTCAGATCCTTAACTCAATTAGGGCTGGGGCAGCGGTAGGGCTGGGGATGAGGGGATCGGTATGCAGGCTGCCCTGCAAAGAGAGGACTGCTCCAGCCCTCTCTCACCATAGCAGCTTGGGGCCAGGTGAGATGCAGTTCTCCATGGTTGCTGCAATTCCAGCAGACACAGCCAGGGGAGGGATCATGTCCCCAGGCTGGGACAGGTCCAGATTAATCAACCCTCTGCGTTCCTCAGCCAGAGCGAGGGATGCAGCAAATTGTGGTCTTTCCCATTGCTCCCTTTAGACATGAAATTAAATATGAAGGGGAACAGCCAGCAATGACCCTATATGAATCAGGGGAGAGGGGAGGAAGCTTCAGCACTTGGGAGGTGGGAGTTCTGGGTTGGGGCAATCCCAGAGGAGGGGGAGGGTGTGCCCCAGCCAGCCTCTTTCACCTGCCTGGTGATTCTATCTCTTTTCTGTATGGGTTTATGAGAATCAATTCCACTACAGGCACATCCCATTTTCTTGGCACAACCAACTCCTTACATTGCTTTAAGTCATGAGAAGAGGAAGCTGTATTCCAAATTTGGTGGTCCTAGCTATTAACGTTTAGGAGGAGTTGAATGGATGATCGAACTGATGGACCCACTCATGGACGGACAGACATACTGACGGATGGACGCTCTGGCACACTTTCTCAAATATGTAGTAGATAATAATCCTAAAGAGACATTTGGATGACTCAGCTGGAAAATGCCAAAGGTCCTGTTGAAAGGAGGCAAGGGAGAAGAGTGCGTGTGCGTGTGTCTATGTGCGTGTTGGGGAGCATGTTGGTTCTTAGGTGAGTAGAAGTGAAATGGATGGAGGGCCATTTTCTAGAGGGTAATGTGAGAGGGGTCTTCAGGTGTATGGTTGTAGTAGAGGCAAGGGGTGATTGTTAGGGGGCCGTGATTGTCATGGTCAGGGATGTGAGGAGGCAGTAAAGTGGAAGGATGGGTCAAGGAAACCTCGTCCCCTGGAATGCTGTGTTGCTTTCTGCTGAGGAATATTTCCCTGTGTTTTGTAGGGATTTCTTGAAACAGGGAAAACCCACCCATTGAAGGGTGAGAGTTCCCTGGCCCAACTATAAAAAGCCAGGCCAGATTTCAGTCCCCTCAGTCTGCCAGCCTCCCCAGGCCTGTTTAATGCAGGAAAGGAATGTGGTGGGCAGGATTTTGGTGACTGCTCCTATAGAACTGGAAGGCAGTGACCCCATTGACATCTCCAGAAAAAAGGAAGCCGGGGTGGCTATGGGTAACCCCCTGAGGATGACTGGAAAAGAGAAGGGAATAACTACCATGTGAACCCCCAAGAAGACTCGAATTTTGTGACCTATAGAAGTGAATGTTGGGGTTATTGGAGGGCTGTTAGCCAGAGGAGCAGGAGAGTCTGGTTGTTAGGAGTATTTCATTAGAGTGACTTGATTTCTGTCCTTGCTCCTTAATACTGATCTAATATCGTCTTATGAAGTAATTAAATGCCCTAGTTGTCTCAGGAGAGATGTGGATTTGGGATGGGGAGGTTAGGAGAGGAGGACATACGATGATCTCTTAAGTGGAGCATAATGTGAGGGAAATCAGCCACTGGCTGCTAGCACTGTGATGGAGGGTGTTAGAGGGGCTATAATGCACATTCCTCCACAGCATGACTTTGACTGTCTGCGTTAGCAATGGCGTGAGGTTGAAACGCCATCTAGTGCCTCTTGCTAGATCTTAATGAGGAAAAACTATTTTCATCACAAGAGGATGGTTGGGAAGCACTCTATTCCCCTGCCATATTGTCTACAAGTAAAAGAATAAAATGAGGAGGGGAGGCCATCTTTTTGGGGGTGGAGAGGAAAAAGTTTTGAAGCTACCTTTAGACATGAAAATGAAGCATATCCTTTCTCTTCTCCCCTGCTCCCCCTAGATAGGGCCCTAACAAATTCATGGTCCATGTTGACCACTTTTATGGTCATAGGATCTTAAAAAATAACAAATTTCAGATATTTCAATCTGAAACGTCACAGTATTGTAACTGCAGCGGTCCCAACCCAAAACAGAGTTGGGAGGGGGTTGCAAGGCAATTGCATGCGGGTGACAGTAGTGCCACCCTTCTCTCTGTGCTGCTGCCCTCAGAGCTGGGCAGCCAGAGGTCAGGTACTGGCCAGTCACCCAGCTCTGAAGGTAGCACCACTGCCAGCAGCAACACAGCAGTTAGGGTGGCCTTCAGAGCTGCACACTCACCCAGAAGGTGTAGCACTTCAGTCAGGGGACGTGCCCAGAGATGGGTCTGACCTGGCCTCAAGAGTGGCCAGTGCAGAGGAAGTCCTGTCCCTTCCCAGCCCCTTCAGGACGAGCAGCTGAACCTCAGGGTTTGGGGGCTAAGGGGGCATTGGGTGCATGCGTAGGGGGTGACCACATGCCTTGTGGGATTTCCCACTTGCCCACCCATAAAGCCAGCTCTGCCCTCCCCAAAAGTGATTCCACCTCACTTCTGGACTGCTGTTTTCAGAGCTGGACTCACAGCTCGCAGCCTTCGCTCTCTGGCCACCCAACTCTGTGAAACCTGTTCTCCCCTACAGCAGGTAGGTTTCACAGGGGAGATAAGATTTTATGGAATGAGATGTGATTTTCATGGCCATGAATTTGGTAGGGTCCTAACCGATCGGCTGCTGTAATCCTGCCCTTGCAGACCACTCTGCAGCTAAATAGCAGCAGCAAAGTTGTGAACTCCTTTTCCTCCACTTTGCTTATCACAGTGTGGTGTGAACTTCAAGCCTACTGAATTTCAGCAGGCTGAAAACTAGGCTAATATGTGACTTCAAAAGAAGAAGAATCTTGGCACATTTAAATAATGTGACACCAATGCTTTAAAAGCAGCCTCAGATACAAATGTCCTTTAAAACAGTTTAAAAAAACCAACTGCACTCTATCCCAGGAGGTAAAATTTGCTTCAGTTTATTCTCACATGGCCAGATGCTGCTGTTGCACCTGTGCCAAGTCATTAACTCCAGGGAGTAAGTATAAGGTGTAACTGAAAGCAGCTTTCAGAATAGGATGCATGCTGAATTTTACTTCGTCACTTGCAGATGTCTCTTGTTGTTCAGGCAGGACTAAACTACTTGTAATCAATCACAGGGGATTATATATACATATATATATCCTGAGAGGATTAGGCCCGCACATCTTCCTTTTCTGGGCTGACTTTGGCCTAGATGTCTGTATCTTGAGGGTCAGATACTTTTTCCACACCAGCGCAGCATCTGGTGCTCACAGGAGACAGGAAGTTTTGTATGGGCACTAGAACTGTTCCCTCTCCTCCCCTTCCCTCCCCCCCCCCCTTTTCTGCTAGTCTTCTTCCCCTGTAGGCTGATGTCTCACAGCTGCCTGGGCATTTAAGATGGAAGGCGCTCCAAGGTGCCTAGGAAATCAGTGAGTACAAAGTGAGGAGAGTGTGACTGATACACAGAACAAGAGGGCTAAATGCTTGACAGGCAGCAAGGCCACATTGTTGGCATCAGCAAGGTGCTAGGGAATGATTTTCCCTGTTCGGTCATTCTAACTGTTGCTTTTTCTGTATGGAAACACACAGCTTTCCAAGGCATACGAAATGATCTGGGTTCCATGCACAATGCCTGCTAGACGGAGGCCACTGCAGAGTCTCGGTTTCTAGTGCAGCAGTGTTTATTTTCATTAGACAGTAAGGCCAGGGAGATTAGGTTCAGAACAGCGACTCTGCTGGAGCAAATGGAATAATTGGCAGTGAATAACGTACCTGACAAAGTTAACCTCTCGGTCTGTTTGTGAATAGTGCCTGAGCATCATCATCTTATTTGTTTGTATTGCGGTCATGCCAGAGAGGCCTAGCAGTGGATCAGGACCCCATTGCGCTAGGTGCTGTACAAATACAGAAAAAGACAGTCCCTTCCCCCAAAGAGCCTACACTTTCAGTATAAAACAAGATAATAAGTGGATCAGGACAGAGGGGGCAGTGTGGGAAAATGAGACAATACTGGTTCGACAAGCAGTTATCTAAGCATACCAGAAGCCTACCCAATGTCAGTTTTTCTGTTGGCATCAAAGCAAAGGAAAATCTTAAGGATGGCTGTGAAGCAGACTAATGAGTTATTTTTGTGCATGTTTATGGCAACTTTTCTTCCAGGTGTGAGGGGCAGCATGAGAAAAAGCACAAAGGTACTTGTTTGAAAATTGAACAAGTGAATGATGGAGGCTGGCATTGTGGGCCAAGTGAAGACGAGATGACCTTTCCGCTATGAATGAGAGATGGTTGGTGAGAGGGGGGTAGGCCCACATAGACTTTGTAAGTGGTTGCTTATTTTAAATTAATTCACTCTTCACAATTCTTTGCCAAATGCTTTCTGTGACTCTAGCATGCCTGGGCTGTTTATGTGAGCACTTGGCATTTAATTTTCTGTTATGACAGCATCTATCCTATAGAGTTACTGTTCTTTTCTTACTGAGTAAACATAACTCTTAGATTCGGGTTCTTGCTGTGCATCTTCAGAGTTTAAAAATTCAAACTTTTTTATTCATGTTCTCTAATCTTTGCTGTCTCACTTCACATTCATGCCAATGAACTCATTTCCTAGAATATTCATGCAAAGAGAATACGGGGGCATCAAACCCTCTGCTGCAAACTCGACTTTACTGAAGTGAATAGTCATGGAAAATTCCTCTGACTTCAGTCTCCATGTTAGCAATATAAATCTAAATGGTTGTGGCAGAAAGATTGAAATAATTTCAACTAGTAGCTGGAGGCAAGCTGGTCTGTGCTGCAGAGCAGCTAAATCAGATCATGCCATCTGCTAGGTACTGTAGTATAATTACAAATGAGAACCTCAGGACCAGGAGATAAGTGAATAGATAACACTGGGAGACAATCTAGGCATATGTGTCACTTTGGAAAGCTGATGGAATGAAATCAAAGGGACCACTGTAATTCCTGAACATAACTAAATACAGAAAAAATGGATTATGTTGCTAAGAAACCCACCAGGGCTACTTAGTAAGCACTGCAACAATACAAATAAAGAATAATGGTACTTAAAGTGCGTGAATAGTAATATAGCAGCTTGTGTCTTAGGTGCTCAGAAACCCAAGGGAGCTATGTGGCCATAACCCATTGGGAGCTGGGTGCTAAATCTTTGGGTTCCTGGGAAATTCCAAGGCTGACCCATTTCCTCACCTTCATTAGCATCTAGCTCCATGTGAAAAGGATGGATCAGCAATGGAGAAGGGGAAAGTTGTGTTTAGATTGAGGGGTTGGGTTGTTCTTCCATAGCAGGAAAGGTTTGTATCTAGGGCTATTTATATATAAACAGAGACCATTAGATTGCCTGTTTCCCTCAATCAGGAGGCTCACAAAAGGCTATCAGGGTTTCACTATGTTGAAAATTATATTACAATCTAAAGCAAAGAAAATCTTATTCTCCCATGTCCTGCACCCCTTTGTCCTTAAGGTCAGGCGGCCTCTCTCAGCCTCTCAAAAACTACACGCAAACAGATCATATAGTCTTTGCATTATTTTTTTTTATTCTTATTTTTACAGTGAAGTAAGGAGGTCATCATGAAAAAAATTGTGACTTCATATTTGGGCTCACCAGCCCAAAAAGATTGAGTAAACACTGGCAGAGAGGACAACTGCTTTGTCCTATTTACTTCTGTCCTCATCCCACTTGGATGAGATAAAATAACAACACATTTGAAATGGAGAAACTCATTTTTATATGAAGTAAATTAACCTTGTGCTGCAGTTGTGCTTAGACAAAACAGCTTAATAAGAGTCCAGGAAAGGTTTCAGCACCTTCTTGAAACTACCCTCTGCCGTTAACATCAGCTAAAATAAATATTACAAGGACCAGCAAGCTTTATGCTTCAAGTCAAACTGAGTACCTGCTGAGGTCAGGAAGAAATTACCCCCTGCTCAGTCCATTATTGCACAATTCCTATAGGCACTTTATTGGTGTGTTGCTTCTTTTCCTGAAACGTTTGGCATTGCTCGCTGTTAGTAACAGGTTAATGGAGTGGCTGGACCGTTTTTCTGCGGCAGTATGTTAATGCTCTCAGGAGGAGGAGATTCCACCATGGGAAGAGTCATGAGGATGACTTGTAAGTACAGACTATAGAAAACATTTTGTGTTCAGTAGGGGACCTGACAAGTTATTCAGCATGTCTGTGAACCATCCTCCTGCCCAACGCACTTCCTCTATACATAGTGCGTCTTCCCAGGATTGGGTGGATAACAAAATACTCTCTTGATGCCCCATCCCAGCTAATCTGTCTTCTAATGACCAGCACCATTACTGTTATGATAGACTTGCTGTTGGTCAGTGGGTGTTCGCCCCCCCCCCCAAAGTGACACAGAACTAATGCCTAAAAGCAAATGTCAGATTTTTGGATTGCAGAGGTCAGGACAGCTAGTGTGGACCTGTGAGCACAAGAGCTGTCCCTGGTGAAACAATGGCAGCTGGTCATTCTGTCCTTCACAGTGCTACATTCTGTCCACCCAGTGGGGACGGGTGGGGAGGAAAAGGGAAAGAAGAGGAACTGATCGGCAAGCAGATACATTTGGAGGCACTCAGTGGTTATGCACATCCTTGCTTCCCAGAATCCCAGGAAGAAAGTATTTGGTGATGGAGATCCTCTTCTGGAAGGAATCCAGTGTCATTAATCTTCCCTGGAACCTGTTCTCCTTCTTCACACAGATTGTGAGTCAGGCCCAGCTGGATTTTCATGTTGCTGACTGGAGCCTTGGTGGGGGTATTCACACTCTACAACGTCATACATTGTGCTATAGATCGTGTTTTCCTTCTGCACATAGCTGGCATAGGGCTCCAACTCATGCTGCTCATTACTATCCTAGTAAATCAAAGGGAAGAACCATGAGCACCATGTTTGTTTGGGTAGCAAGTTCCTTCTTGACTCTTAAAAAGTTTGAACTGAGCAACATGTTTTCCTTCCCCCAGTTTTAAGAAACACAGGGAGCAGTGCTTCCACTGTGCCTGGGTGTGCTATATGAACGATAATGCACTGATGCTATCGAAACTGTTGATGGCATGTCTCCCTTACTAATACAGCCATCACGAGGCAGCATGGTCTACTGCCTCGCACAAAGGAGTAGGAAGAAAACTGGGATCTATGTCTGGTTCTGGCACTGATCTGTTGTGTGAATTGGAAACCATTACTTCACCTCTGTTTGCTCATCAACCATTTGTGTCTCCTACCTACCTAGTACCTAGGAAAATGGGGCCTTAATCACAGTTGGAGCCTAGAGGTGATACATAAATAAATAAACCAGTGATAAATAATAATAACTTGGGCTAAAAATTCAGAATAACATTGAGTTCCAGTCTATGTTAATGAGGGTTTCCTGATGTGGCAGTGAGTACAATCAATCGTATTTAGGCTCCTGAGTGCCCAAATGCCTTTTCAAAATGAGACGTATGCACTCCAGTTAGATTTTGCAACACTGAAGGCAGAAATGCCTAAATACTTTTAAAAAGCTGACTGTCTCAGAGTTACCACAGGAAGTCTGTGGTAGACAGACAAACTGAGGAGAGCCCTTGGCTAGCACTCTAACCACTGACCTGTTTTCCTTCTCCTGTTTTTGTTAGTCAGCTCACCTATATTGTAACATGATTAGATTGCAGTAGAGTTAACTCTTGTTAAATTGTGGATCTGACTCACGTTTTGGCTGCTGCTATGGCCATAAAGAAGCCTTAAAGGGTATGTAAATTACAGTTCTGGCCATTCAGAACATAGTGCCTTTTTCAGATTTTGTTACATGATAGCTTTCCTTTTATACATTTTAAAAGAGTTGCTTCTCATTTAGAGTAATAAAAAAACACTTTTAAAACAACCTTCCCTCTATCCCCACCACTTTGCTGTAAAATCTCCTGTATCATGGCTGTGTTCTGCATAGTCTTTCCTGGCGTGATCCTGGAGAATTGTCAGAGCTGCTGCTTTTAGAATCACAAGAATGCTAGTCTGAGTTGTGTCAGAGGCAGTGTGCCACAGGCCTGGGTTACAGGTCAGAATTTTGGTATTCGAAGTGCAGATGGATTCATTTCTGCATTATGTCAAGCAACAGTTTGGAGAACACAATTGTGCTCACAGAAGGAAGGGAGAGTCAAAATCTGGCACCTTCCTTAATATAGAAAACTTTTCTGAGTTACATGTTCACTTACATTCTCTTCCTTACCTGCACGTTGTGTGGGAGAGCAGTCTCAGGGCGTTTGGATTTATAACCCAGTCTGTGGAGGGGAAAGGGGGGGGGGGAAGAGAGAGATTGAAAAGTGTGTAGCCACTTCTACCTTCAGTGTTAGGTTGGGCCATTGAGACCACACATCTTTGGGCTGGAGGACTCTGCTTTTGAAAGAGTCTGTAGTGCACAAGTAATGAAATCCTTCTTCCTCAAGTCATCAAACAGGAGGCAAAAGATCATCCATCCAATTCCTCTTGGTGGCTCCTGACTCTGATGTTTTGATCTACTGACTCTATATTTGTAACAATGTTCCCTCTAATTGTTTCCATCCCTCTGTGGATTTTTCCATCCATGTGCAGAATACATTTTTATGTGTACCTAGGCATGTGCAAATGTGCAGCACCAGTAGAAACAAAACATGATTCTGGGTGCTCTGCTAATCAGCTGGGTGACTTTTGACTCTCCTGAGCAGCCACACAAGCTCACAGCTTACAGGGAACACTGGTTTGTGAAGTCACTATTTCTGTTTGTGGGAACCCTGAGCCCATTGGGAAGCAGAATAGCTGTAGTCCTCTGTGCCTGGCTGGGTTGAGGAGGAGAGCAGGCTGCAAAGGAAGTGTGTGTGCCAGGACACTTGCATGATTGCATTTCAAACAAAGTTTGCATAAGGTGTTAATGGCTTAAGAAAGAGAGATTCTTTTAACAGAATGTTTTTGGAGTGTTGCAGATGTCTAAAACACTGAACTTAATGATTTAAAAAGAATTTGTTACTAATTAATACATGGTAAATTGTATTGCATTAAGACCAGATCTTTGCTATTTGGTAGAGTTCTGGCTTTTATGAGTCGGAAGTAGCAAGTACTAGCTTGAGCTGTTAGAAAGATTGATACATGTACTCCAAGGGTAGTGTTAGTTTTCTTTTTTATTTAATTTCATATTAAATATCATAAGCATTGCTCGTTTAATATTTTTTCTTCCACACCTATGGGCTGCTTAAAACTGTTGTGTGTGTGTGTGTGTGTGTGTGTGTGTGTGTGTGTGTGTGTTTTGTTTGTAGTGGTGGTGCACATCCACATACACACTACCTCAATATTGGTGGTGCACATAAGAAATTTCAGCGCGCCCAAAAGAAAATTCAACCCACCTTTCAAGGCTGTTCCCCACTCTGGCACGACAAATGCAGAAGTTGGGGGCCTGCAAGAGCACTCCAAAACCTTTCTTCTACAGGCTATGGTACAAAAACTTCCCTCCACAAAATCCTAATACTGTACCCAGATTTTGGGGGACCCGCTGCCACCACCCAAGTAATTCAAAGAAAATCAGGGAAGAGATCACTTTGGAAATCCTCTCCCTAAGGTAAAACTCTCCCTCCTGCCCCAACCTCTGTTTTGCTTGGAGTTGGGAAAAACAGAGGGAATCCACAGACAGAAATAGGCTCTGCCCTTGTAACTGGGCACTGAGTCCTAAGGTCACAACAATCAATCTATACTGGTTAATTAGAAGAAGAAACAATATTTTATTATCAAAACAAAACTACAGTTGCAAGCATAGTAAATTGGCTAGATGGAAAGAGCCATCATGGATATAGATACTCAGGGAAAGTCCCCGGGCTGAAGGCTTAATTACGAAAGAGAAAAAAAACAAATAACAAGCTCAGACATTATTTCCAAACCCCCAAACAAGGAAAACAATAAAACCTGGTGGACTATCTAAACTTTTCCCTACTTACACATTTTAAGAAGTCCGTTCTTGGAGAGAGCAGCGTCTCCCATCTCCCTCAATAGCTGGGAGAAACTGCTCTGCCTCTCCAAGAAGAGAGAGGGAAGTAGTGGGGGCAAAAGACCTACCTGGCTTTAAGGTTAAGCTAGATGGGTTTATGAAGGGGATGGCTTGATGAGATAACATGATCTTGGTAACTAATTGACCTTTCACTATCAGTGGTAAATAGGCTAATAGAGGGATGATAGGAGTTACTATACAGAACTTTTTCCTGGGTGTCTGGCTGGTGAGTCTTGCCCACATGCTCAGGGTTCAGCTGATCGCCACATTTGGGGTCAGGAAGGAATTTTCCTCCAGGGTAGATTGGCAGAGCCCTGGAGGTTTTTCGCCTTCCTATGTAGCATGGGGCACGGATCACTTGCTGGAGGATTCTCTGCATCGTGGGGTCTTTAAACCATTTGAGGACTTCAGTATCTGAGATATAGGTGAGAGGATTATTTCAGGAGTGGGTGGGTGAGATTCTGTGGCCTGCATTGTGCAGGGGGTCAGACTAGATGATCATAATGGTCCCTTCTGACCTTAAAGTCTATGGCTACGTCTACATTGGCGTGATCTTGCGCAAAAGCAGCCACCTTTGTGCAAAAACTTGCTGCCTGTCTACACTGGCCACAAGTTCTTGCGCAAGAACACTGACGTTCTAATGTATGAAAGCAGGGCTTCTTGCGCAAGAACTCTGACGCTCCCGCTCAGGAATAAGCCCTTTTGTACAATTGTTCTTGCACAAGAGGCCAGTGTAGACAGGCAACATGAATTTCTTGTGCAAGAAAGCTCTGTGGTTAAAATGTCCATCAGAGCTTTCTTGCGCAAGAGAGCATCTACACTGGCAAGGATGCTCTTGTGCAAAAGCACATGCCCGTGTAGACGCTCTCTTGCGCAATTACTTTAACGCAAGAACTCTTGCGCTAAAAAGTTTTTGCGCAAGATCACGCCAGTATAGACATAGCCACAGAGTCTATGAGAGAGGAAAAAAAAACCCTTTCCAGTTTTTAATTTCTACCTGCATTGTTATTGGCTGACCCCGATACTTTGGCTGGGTGACATTAGTTAAACCCTTAGTCACCAGTGCTGGTCAGCACTCCTGATTATTACACCGCTCAAGGATAGAAAATGTTAGCGGGAACATTGTCCACATCTTGTGTGAATGTGACAGAATCAGAGATACTTAGATATCCTATGATCTGACATAAAGTAACACCTTTCCTTTCCACTCCATTCTGGACAAACTGATATAATAGCGCCATATTATACATACCTGCCATGGTGGAGCTTCCAGAGGAAAATGGAAGTAAGAATGAAGAGGATGCCCAGAAGACCAGCAGCAATAGCACAAAGCCAAATTGTCCATACATGTACTGGGGGGGAAGGTTCTAAATAGAGAGTATCACCATTTCAGTTATATTTCCTCACTGATCAGTTCCTTTTATTGTGTCCACCTGAGGCTCACAAAGTGCTTTAAACATTAATTAAACCTCACAGCTTGTCTCCAAAATAAATATTATTTCCACTTGACAGAAGGGGAAACTGAGGCAAAGACGTTAACTAGCTCGCCCAAGGTCATGCCTGAAGATTTCAGCCTGGAAATGGAAACCATAGCTCCCAATGGTCAATTGTGTACTATAACCTCTAGATCATGTTGCTCTGAAGGAGCTCAGAATGTCTCACCATTCAAGCCATCTCCTATATCACCTCAAAGCAAAAGAGCAAGGCAAATGAATAAAAGAAGCCAGATGACAGCTATTTACCATTCAGATTATGAGACCATTAGTCATTTTCTGGGGGCCCAGACATTAGAGTGCACTCTCCGCCCCTCCTCCTTTCACAGTACTGGTGACAGGATTTGTATTTGCATCCAAACGAATTTTATTTATTCTCTTCTTTCAGTTGAACATCTTGTCAATACAAGCATGCGACAACCGTGGCAGAGGTCCCATCTATGCCTTCCCACTCTTGACAGAGTACCCTAACCCTGACCTAGTGGGACCTCTTCCAGGGCGGGCGTCAAATAGCTGAGTCTTCATGTTCCAAGTCACAATATTACATGTCTCACTGACTCTTTGGTCACTAGCAGGCGGGGCCAAATGTGACCTGGTGATATCATCATGAGAGGCTCCACAGCAATTCAATAGTCCCTGAACCGAGCCAGTGCCCCAAGTTTAGACGTTTGTATGGAAAGGAGATAAGAAAAAGGACCCACTTCAGTCTTAAATTGTAGAGCGTATTTGTCACTTTTATAGGTTTCCCTCTCTAGACATGTTATGAAGCTAACTGGAATGGTCAGCTGAATTGACCAGCTCCCTGCCACACCCTCACCAGTCACACTAATATTTGTTGGCACTGGAGAACAGAGCAGCACATGGTTTTATCAATTATGAAAGAAGAGTAAAAACAGAAAAGAGATGTGTGCCGTTACCTGGTTGGCATTCTTTGGATTGGCGCGTATTCCAAGCTGGATGAGAGACCGTGCAGGTAACACCTGTCTTATTGAAGCTGTATGTACTGAGCACAGTCACTGTCCCATCAGGATGATTTTCAGTCTCATTCTTGGAATCTCCGCTTGGGGCCCAAAAGATCTGTGCAGCTGGTTTCCCTGCGGCTGCCTTGCACACAGCATTCCCCTTACTGTCACATGTCAAATTCACTTTAGGGGGAACTGCAGGGCAAGAGATAGGGGAAAGTATTGAAGTTTAGTTTGCTGTATGTGGGATGGCAACTTCCTCATTACTATAAAAGAGCATAGCAGAAAGAGGAGAATGGGAGTGTAGACAATATTGCAATAAATAGCAAACACCTGCTACAGCAAAATAGATAACAGGGAGTCTTTACAGCTCTGAAACAGGACGAGAGAGTGAGTAAAAACCATAGGCATATGATTTGAATTACCGTGGACAATATCCCAAGACTTGGCTTTGGAGAAAGGAAGTACCCTCTCGTCATATTGCAATTTATCCTGGTTCAGTATGAGACACACAAGTTCTCCTTCTCTGTCTGCTGTCAAGTTGAAACCCAAAACCAAGAAAAGAACCTGTATTCACTTAAGAACTGGAGAATGTTGAGGGCTAATGTGGGAACTATGAAAAAACAGAAAGGAGGAAGGCTGGGAGCCACAATAAGCAAAGGTACATCCCTGTAGGAACAGGTCCTTTCTTTGACTGATCAAGTTTCCCAGCTCTATCCCACAAACTAAATGGCTGGAACCAAGCACTCATTTATCACCTAGGTTCCGCTGCGTTGTCTTGTCATGACTCCTAACACTCTCATCCATTCATGTCAGTTTTTTCAGAGATGATGTCTAGAAATGGGCCAGAATCCACAGCCCTGTGTCCAAAACATTCAGCTGTGGATCTTGAGCTACATTTTGTGTCATCTCCTGCTGATCTCCAGTAGTAGTTGACACAGAGGTCTGTGTATATTTCTTATCCCTAATGTGTCTCTTCCCTTCTATACCTGTTAGCTTTTAAGGTGCCACTGGAGTCTCTGTTGTTTTTGCTGAAACAGACTCACATGGCTACCTCTCTGAAACCGGTCTTCTCCTCTATTTTAGCTGAGTAATAAATTCTTGTGGTGATCTGATTTAATATAGTTTTTCCAAAATTATTTGAGCAACTTTTAGTATTCTGATTTAGTTACTGTCCTAGTGTTGGGTAGGTCACCACAGTCATCCTCCATTGTTGTGCACAAGATAATGCACTAATCATATTTCTAGCAAATAGCCTCTTTATGCTTGAGGCAGAAATGTAACAGGGCTAGCATAGCAGGTACTGGATATTTGAGGAGGTTGGTAATAGGATCTATATTAGCCTTTTACTTGTAGCACATTGGTTCTAAACCAGATCAGGTTTGCAGTAATAGAAAGTCATTGCTATCTGCTGTAGATGAATTGAGCTGACCTTGGCCCCAGTGTTAACAGACTTGGTTTATACTTGCCAATGGGCATCCAGTCCCAGGAGAGAGCCCAAGGGCAGTGAATTATCCTTATTTGTAAAAATGGGCATCAACCATACTAAGTAGGGTTTAAGGTGCATTGACTTGTTTGACTTGTCAGTCTCCAGAAGTGTCATGCTAGAATTTCTCACCAGGGCCAATTGGAGAGGTGAGAGGGGGGGAGAGACCAGGAGGGCCATTTGGCCTGGGCCTCAAGCTCAAAGGGGGCCTCAAATTTAGTCACTAGTTAATTTTTTTTGGCCTTTGTTACATTAAAAAAAAGTTCAAATTGTGTTTCACTTTTTTTTTTTTTTTTTTTTTTTTTTTTTTGTGTGCCTTATTTTGTTTTCATATGCTGTCATTTTTATTATGGCTAGGGGCCTCAAAAACTGAAAGTGATCCTGGCCTCTCTGGAACTCTGAGAGGACTTGTTTATCACAAGCACAAACACCTAGATCCTCAAAAATTCCTAACCTCCATTGAAATCAGTGGAAATTGGGAATCTAAATACTTTTTCCAGGTTTTGGGCCTAAATGAACTTTTTAAAAGTTCATGGAGGACTGACTTGGGGGCTTTTGTACAGAAGCCCCTCTACCAAATAGCAAAACATTGATGTTAACATCAAGTAGAAAAATAGCTCACAAGAAATCTTTCCAGCCTTAGAAATCAGGAGGAAGGTTTGTAGAGGGCCAGGGAGGCAGAATTTAAAGAAGATGGATTGGAAGAAAGACCATAATACATTACATTCACATAAGGGATTAACCCATCAGACATCTTAAACTTTTCAGTTTTGGGAGTTTTCTGAGCCTATACCCTCAACATTATAAGAGGACGGCAGGTTTAAGCATCAGGCATGAATCTGACCCTATAAACCAGTGGTTTTCAAACAATGGGTCACAACCCCCTTGAATGAGATCACTTATACTTTCTGGGGCCCGAGGTGGAAGCCTGGACCCTTCTGCCTAGAGCCAAAACCAAAGCCAGAGGGCTTCAGCCTGAGGTAACAAGATTCAGGTTGCAGGTCTCTTGCCTGGGGCTGAAGCCCTTGAGCTTCAGCTTTGCCCCTCCCGCCCAGAGCAGTGGGGCTTGGGCTTTGTCCCTCTCCTGCACCGAACTGGGACAGTGGAACTTGAGTGGGCTCAGGTTTCAGTTCCTGCTCCTGGGTTGTGTAGGATGTTTTTTGGTCAGCAGCAGATTGTGGTGCAATGAAGTTTGAGTACCTCTGCTGTAGACAATTAGGAAGGTCACAACCTGTTACTTACCTAATACAATCAGAGTGTAGTTTTGATTGAAATTTCCTTCAGTGCTTGCAATTTCACAGATATAAATTCCCTCATCTGTGAGAGTCACTTTCTGTATCTGAAGTGCAGTGTCAGTATCAGGGCTAGACTTCCAATCCATGTTCTTACTGCAGTTTGTTCTGTCTGTCTTTTTCAGATCAGTTCTGTATGCCAGCGTGCAGTGTTTCCCAGTCTTTGGTGTTATCTTCCATATTACTGATGTAGGATTCTTACTTGAAGTGTTCACACAGGTCAAATTCACACTGTCACCAGCTATTCCATGCACATTGGTGTTAACTAGAAAAGATGCAGGAAGAGAACACTTGAAAAGGTCACCTAGAATGTCATGATAACCATAGAGACCTGTTTCACCTGGGGGTCAGAACCCTGGTATTACACAATCTTCCACAGTAAGATTTCACCTCTGTAGACACTAGACCCATCTCATTGTATCTGCACCTTTAAACAGTGACAGATAACTTGATATTTGCCTTTGCCACCACTCCATAGGATTAGCCTCTCTACTCCCATAACCTGCAGAACCTCCTCCTTACCGCAATCATTGCCCAGTTCCAGTACAAAGGCACTATTGTGTATTGGAGCCTGACTGAGATTCAGGGCACAGCTATACTGGAGGAGCTCCTGGGACAAGCTTTCTTTTTTTCTTGATTTGTCAGCAATTGCAAGAAAAATGAATGATGGGGAGGGAGTAACATTAGCAGGGTCCTGGTTCTGTACTGAACCTGAGGGAAGCACAAACCAGGAAAAGTCGACATTTCAGAGCCACTTCCTGGTGCTCTATCCACAGTGGGAGTTAAGGTACCATCCCGGAATAGCTGGAACCCAACAGGATCAGAAAATCCTTGAAAGGGGCTACATGCTAAGGCTTGGTCTACATGTAAAATGTATACTGGTGTAGCTGTGTCAAATAGGGGTGTGATTTTTATTTTTTTACCAACATTTCTGTGCCAGTATAAGCCTTAGCAGGGATGAAGTTATCCTGGAAAAACATTCAACTTTGAAAATAGTCTCTGTTCAGCATATCTTTCTGCCTCTAACCTCTCGAGGCCAAATTCTGCCCTACAACGCTGGAGTAAATCTGAATAAGTGCCTTTGATTTTAGCAGCATTATGATAGATTTACATTGATATTACTTCAGAGGGGTAGCCGAGTTAGTCTGTAACAGGAAAAACTTAAAATCAGCAAATAGTCTAGTAGCACCTTAAAGACTAACAAAACATGTAGATGGTATCATGAGCTTTCATGGGCACAACCCACTTCTTCTGATTTACTTCAGATTTATTACTGAAAGCCAGATGTGAATGTGTGTATTTGGTATTTATCTGGTCACTATTCTGACAAGAATGCATTTTTTCTGCAGTTATATCTGCAGAGCCCAGACACATCCTGGGGGGAGAGAGACATGATCTGTAGCTTATTCTCCCTCGCTGATCACTGACTCTCATTAAGTTCCAATTAATACTCTTTACTAACTATGGTGGAGTAAGAGGAAATAAAGAACCCAGCTGCATTCTTAGATCTTAGGTGACGTTTATTGAGCTGGTAATTAGAAAAATCGTTTGATGGTAAATTGAGCAAATTTTTCCTGCAATTGCTGAGAACCAATAGGAAACTCCCCCCTCTCCATTCTGGATACAAAATCCATATGATGTCCAGTACAATTAATTTTCATGACTGAATCATCCACACCATTATTAAGTAACATCATATGTACTAGACTATAAATATTATGTCCACATGAGTCCATCATAAAAACTTCAAAGCTGATTAAAAGGAGAATTTCAACCTGTTTAGGTTGCTAAAATTACACTTCTGGGTGCATTTACTGCATTTCAGGAGATGAAACTTTTATTCTGGATCCTCTGTGAGCTGTACAATATTTAGGCCTTATCTAATCTACAGGTTTTTCTTGTATATTTCTTGCTGTTACATTACCACCTGAAGTGACACTGTGGGTATGTCTACACTGCAGTGCTATTTTGGAATACTTCCAGCATCCCAAATAAGCCCTTTATTTCGAAATAATGGGCTCGCTATTCCGACATCCCTGTAAACTTTGTTCCACGAGGATTAAGGGATGTTTTGAAATAGCGCTCTATTTTGAAATACACTTGAAATAAGCTGTGCAATTTGAGGTTTTCCAAAGGAGGCTGGATAGCCAATTATTTTGGATGGTTTTAGACACAACAAATCCTGCATCTTGGCAGGGGGTTAGACTAGATGACGCTTGAGGTCCTTGTAACTCTGAGTCTATGATTTCTTGCTGACAGGAGTCTGATATCAAGACACTGACTTGATGACCTTCCCTACCTACGTGAATGAGGGAAATCTCTTCAGCCTGGACTTGTGACAAAGTGGCACTAATCCCCAGGTTAAACCCTGATCGCTTCTGTTTATCCCCTAGGGGCCTGACAATCACTGTCATTTGGGGGTAATGCAGTGCAACCCCTGGCAGGCTGGCAGCACAAGGGCAGTGGCATGTTTCAGTCTCCCCAGTGCTCTTGGTTTCCATATAACAGCCAGAGGCAATTTTTTTCCATTGATGGATGCACACGCCCTGAGAGGCAGAGGAACTTGTGTGGTTCCATTGTGCTAGGGAAAGCGTGCATTGGGAGGGTGTTTGCAGCATACTGAACTCTGTGCCAAGGGATATTAGGTATGAGTTAGAGGTAAATGTATCCCTTGTACAGCAGGCCTTGATACTGCTACAACCCATAGGCTGTAGTGCTACCCTCAGAGCATTAAAACCTACAGATCCCACTCTCTCACCCATGAAGCGTCTCTATGCAAAACTATTCACTTAGATTTTAAACTTACTGGGAGCAGCGACTAGCTCTTTGTTCTGTGTTTGTACAGTGTCTAGCACAATGAAGCCCTGATCCAAGACAAGGGCACCGGAGTGCTACTATAATACAGATAATTAGTAATAATGAGACTTTGGGCAGGATGAGAGGATTCAGCCCCAAGTACAGGGTTAGCTTCTCCTTCCCAGTCTCTCAAAGAGTGAGGGATGTCTCAGTGCTCTGCATGGCACCAGGCCATCTGCTCTTTCCTAACCATTTAGTGATGGCCATTTGATCAGGAAGTACATTACCATTAGTGTGGCTTGTCCCTTGTACCAAATTCTGGGTATCTTCCTTCTTGCCAATACTTGAATTGTATCCTTGACAGCATTTAGTATCAGATCCAGTGGAATTTCTTGCCTGAGAACCTTTGTATAAGAAAAAATCAGAGTATCACTTTCAAATCAGCTCCCTAACTCAGAGGGGAAACAAAAAGAATCTCTGCCCAGTTGGTTGCTGACAATCCACCTCTTCACAATTTGTTCAAAATGGCCAAAAGGTGCTTCATGCCCAGCAAGTCTTGTGGCAAGGGACAGCTGAGTGGGAATGTGACTGCATGCAAAGGACCAGGAGGCATGACTCTGGGAGTGCTAATCCCGACTGCGTGAAAGATTTCCTCTGTGAGCCTAGGCCAGTGTTTCTTAAACTGTGTTCCAGTCGGAGGTGTGCTGCAGAGAACAACAGAATTCAAAATGGCCACCCTTAAAGGGCTCAATAACTTCCCCCCAACCCTTTTTTTCCTCAATAACTTTCCCCCCGATCCCCTTTTTTTCCCCTCTCAACAAAAAATCCTTGGTGTTCCTCATAAAAAAAATTGTTTGGTGTTCGTTGGTCTTAAAAAGTTTAAGAAACACGAGCCTAGGCACATCCTTTACTCCTTTTATGTATCACTTTCTTTGTTGCTTAGGCCTGGGCTACACTTAAATTGAAGCAGAAAAATCTTGAGTGCTGTAGTAATGTCAGACCGACCCCTGCTGTAGATGCTGCTAGGTTGGCAGAAAAATTCTGTCAACCTAACCACCTTTGCTCAGGTAAATGGTGTTCCCACAGCTATGGAAAAACCCCTTCTGTTGCTGTAAGCTGCATCTACCCTGTGACGTTATGCCGCTGTAGCTATGGCACTATAGCTGTACAACTATAGTCCCTTTAGTGTAGCTGTGGCCGTAAAATGGGGATAATACTCATCTCCACAGGATGTTGTTTGGCTTAATTCATCAATGGTCATGATGGGGCAGGCAGGGTTAGAACAAAAAAGTAAATCAGTGCAAAGTATGACTCATTCTATTAAACCATTATCATCAGACTGTAGGAAAAGCTGTAGCTGACTTCACCTGTATGGCTAAACACTTCTCTTTATCCTATGTAATGCTGTTCAAAGTCAACGTTTTTGTGCTTAAAGAATCAGAAAAATAAGCTATCTAATTAGGACCACTTTTTTTCTTTTTCTTAAACGAAAATCCTCTGGGAATGATTTGTAACTTGCAAAGTGAATAAAATTCATTCAATTTTTATCGATTTTACACACACCTATGCATTTGTGCCTTTTCTCAGCATTTGGAGAAGAGTCATCATATATAACCTGAAGGTGCAGAACAGAAAATTCCCAAGATAAAACCACAGCCTGCCAGTCCTGGGGACAGATGCAGTTGCAACTGCACCCTGCTTATAACATTACCTTGTTGCTTCAGCTCAAACAGTGACAAACAAATAAATATGTAACTCTCACAGGTTTTATTGGTGCCTTACCTGGGCAGGGTAGTTTAAGTATTTCTTTGGAACTTCCCATATGTCTCCTTTACCGACAAAAAAGGATAATTTTTATCTCCCCGCTAAGGAGAGATGTTAGGATTAATTAGTTCGTGTTTAAAAGTATTTTGAAGATGAAAATCCAAAATATAACATTATTTTCTGGTACCCATTTTATAGTGTTTTTAAAATGTATGAAAAAATCCCTCTGACAAATCTTTGCCCATTTTATGAAACTGACTACAACATTCTGACTACACAAACACTGTAGGAAAAATGAGAGGGGAGGTGGTGGTTGTTTTTCATTTTATTTTTAAATATATGTGAATTGTTCTGAGTAAGTGAATTTCAAGAAAAGACACTTCTGGAGTGGTTGTTTCTAATTCAAAGTCACCAGAAGAGGAAACGAGAGCGACTGAATGTCTCATGATGGGTTCTGTGAAAGTCTCTTAAAATGAATTGGAGAACAAAGAGCTTCCTTGCCTGACTTATCTTTGTCAGGCCCATCGGTGTGTCAGGCCACGTCATCCATTCCACTGGCCTCCTCTAAACATGACTAAGCATGTCAATGGGTGCAGGTGGATGGTGATGGCTGGGCTGCTTTGCACTGCCTGACCATAATAATCGTGTGCACCTTTCTTGACAAATAAGTGGGACACCAGTTTACTGGCCTACTGGACCCTCCTTTCCTAAGTAATTGCTCATGATATAGTAGTTTCCCCCAGCATAATGGCTGTTCTTTGCCAGCGGCAAGAAAGGAAGAAGTAGTGACAGTGGTGCTTTTTGCTACACCTTTCCATCAGCTTCTATCACAAATGGCCAGGAATGAGTCAGGTACATGTCACTCACAGTCCACAAGCCCCATCAGTCAGCTTGGAAGCTGCTGAATAATGTTTGTGTAAAATCTTTTTTTGTAGGTTTGCAGTAACGTTGTAACACGAGTGCTGAATTTCCTTGTCCTGTTTTAATGAGTAGGCTCTCAGATGGGCAAGGTAGTTTAAGCAGGAATCTAAAACATTCTGGACATGAATCTCATGCACCCTTAGACCAATTTACACCAATCTAGTAGGGACTTTAAATTGGGTGTAAATGTAATAATGTGTTTGCTGTTAAAGGCCTCTGTGGGCTTTGGGGGGGAATTTGGGTGCAAGATGCCAGCTCTGGGGTGGGGCAGGGAATTGGGGTGTGGCCAGGTGGTGCTTACCTCAGGTGGCTCCTGAAAGTGACTAGCATATCCTTCTAGCAGTGGCTCCTAGGCAGAGGGGCCAGAGTGGTCTCTGCATGCTGCCCTTTCCCTCAGTCATTGGCCCTGCAGCTCCTATTGGCCTCACTTCCTGGCCAATGTAAGCTGCAGAGTTGGTGCTTGGGGCAGGGGAAGTGCATGGAGACCCCTGGCTCCCCCTCAGGGGCCACAGAGACATGTTGGCTGCTTCTGGGAGTGGTGCAGAACCAGGACAGGTGTAGGAAGCCTGCTGTAGCCCTGCAGCACTGCCGGACTTTTAGTGTGCAATAGGCGGTGAGTGGGAGGGAGAGGAGCTTCCTGTGCATAATCAATATAAAGATGTCTGCAGGGAGCTATGATGTCTGAGAGGTGTGAAGTGTCCTGTTCATCTCAGTGAGGCATTCACTCAGGGGAGATCATTTAAATGTCAGCTATTTCATTCTCTTAGTCAGAATGGAGACGGGGTCATTTTACGGTGAGTCGTTTCTCACTTTTGTACCATATGTCCATGACATTTTGGAGATATTGTCACTAAGTTTTTTTCCTCAGTCAGAAGGAGCCCAACACCAGGAATTTAGCAGAGCCTCTAAGGGCCCCACTGAGGTCAAGTCAAGCTCAGGGAGCCCAATCATATTTTGAGCTACACAAAATCTAGTGCACTAAGTGTTTCATTATGGACACGGGTGGGTGAAGCTTATGTTATGAATGGTGCTTGGAAGAGTACTGCCACTTCCCCTCCAACCCAGGCTGAGCCCTAATCTCTAAACCTCTCAAGTTCCTCAATATTTTCCACACTTTCACTTACCTGAATGATTCTGTATCATCTCTAAATGTTGCCACTTCCCTGTTCAACTATATGCCAGTCATTAATAACAACAAACAGTGCCATTAACTGTTTAACAAGGTTTAGTAGCATTGGTCCTAGTATAGGCCTTAGAGACACACCACTGTTTACACCTTTTCTTGTTTAAAATAGGCCATTTTCTCTTCTCTTTGTTTTTTTTTCCTCAAAGAAACACAGTCAATTTAGAAGTCATGTGTGTTTCTTAAAAATCTGTCAGCTGCCACATGCAAAACCTAAGATTACTGTAAATGAAAGTGATTGGGGGGAAAATATTTTTTTCTCCTTTTTTCATTTGTTTACATTGTGCATTTGACAGTACTTTGACAGTTTCACTGGTTCTCATATATAATCAGTGATTTAGTCATCTTCTCCAGTTTCTTTGAATCATTCACACAGCAAAAGGAGAGAGAAACACTTTTAAAAATAGGAAAATGTGATTGTAAAATCACAGGGAGTCTTGGGGGCAGGTATAGAACCTGAAAAGACTTTAAACTTTTTTCATACTGAATAGATTTCAATGGGTGAAGCTTAGTTTCACATCCACGATTAAACGTCTATCTCATGCCTTCAGACTACTTAATTTTCCTTAATAGCCTCTTTAAGAAACTGCAGCTTTTTAAAAGATTTTGTCCTTTAAAGAAATTGATGCTTTTGCACACAGATAGTCCTGTTGTACACTGATTTCCTGCAGCAGCAACCCTTCTTCACTTTTCAGTGCATGGCCCCACACGCAGCAGATTATAATGTATTAAAATTAGTGGTGTAACAAACTCATAATTCATATACCGCAAGCAGATGACTGACTGATTGTATCCTGGAATGAGTGTTACATGAGTCACAGCATGTTGCAATTCAACGGGACAATACGTGCTGCTTGAAAGACGTCAGGTGTAAAATGCTGAATATGCATAGTTTTTTATCTGTGTCTGTTATCTGTCACTGTGTCTCTCTGATACTGAGTTAGGCTGGAATGGGAGAACATAAAAGCCAGACAACTTAATGGACCCTTGGGGTACGTCTAGACTACAGGCATTTGTCGACAGAAGTTTTGTCGACAGATACTGTCGACAAAGCTTCTGTCGACAAAGAGCGTCTAGACTACATCCAGTTCTGTTGACAAAACAAGCCGCTTTGTCGACATGACAGTGTAGACGCAAAGGACAGCGTAGATGCAATAACGCCTTCTGTCAACAGAACTCTGTCGACAAAAGGCATTATTCCTCATAGAATGAGGTTTACAGCTGTCATCAAAACTGCTGAGTTCTGTTGACGTTATGCGGCCAGAACTCAGCGGCAGTGCAGACGCAGGTATAGTTTTGTCGACAAAAGTCCACTTTTGTCAACAAAACTCTGTAGTCTAGACACACCCTTGGTATAACTCGATAGCAGTGAATAGAGTTACCCCAGGAATCACAGAATCATAGAAAACAAGGACTAGAAGGGATGTTAAGAGGAAGGTTAGTGACTCCCCTTGGCTGGAAACATCAAACCAGAGCCAATGGGAGCTGCGAGCATCCTTGGCTGTGGAGCCTTTAGATAAACAAACTGGAATTGCTCATTAGCAGCTTTCTCAAACACTGATTTAGATCATCCCTGATAGATGTTTGTCTAACCTGCTCTTAAATATCTCCAGCAGGGCTGGCTTTAGGAAGTGCAGGGCCCAATTCGAACAATTTCGAAAAAACACACACACAAAAGTTTCAATGGGGGGAGGCAGGAATTTTGGTTGAGCAAAAAAAAGGCGCACAAAAAATCCCCAGCTACCTCCCCCGCCAAACCCCAGAGGTAGCTAACACCCCCTCTCCCCACAGCACAGGGAAACCCTGCGCTCAACTCACACCTCCTGCAGGGCAGGCAGCCACTGCACTCCTCCTCCAGGGCCAATGCCCCCTCCCGCAGCGTGCCTGGCACACTTCCAGCTTCAATGTGCAGGGCCCCTTTAGGTGCGGGGCCTGATTCAGCCTAAGGCCAGCCCTGATCTCCAGTGATGGAGATTCCACAACCCCACTAGGAAATTTATTCCAGTGCTTAACCAACTTGACAGGAAATGTTTCCTAATGCCCAATCTAAACCTCCCATACTGCATTGTAAGCCCATTGCTTCTTGTCCTATCCTCAGAGGTTTTTCTTCCTCCTCCTTGTAAAATCATTAGGTTCTTGAAAGCGGTTATCATGTCTCCTCAGTCTTCTCTTTTCCAGACTAAGCAAACCCAACTCTTTCAATCTTCACACATAGTTCATGTTTTCTACACCTTTAATCATTTTTTGTTGCTCTTCTCTGGACCTTCTACAATTTCTCCACATCTTTCTTGAAATGTGATACCCAGAACAGGACACAATACTCCAGGTGAGGCCTAATAGGTGCAGAGTAGAGCAGAAGAATTATTTCTTGTGTCTTGCTCACAACACTCCTGTTTCTGCATCCCAGAATGATATTGCTTTTTGTGCATTGGCGTCACACTGTCGACTCATGTTTAGCTTGTGGTCCACTCTGACCCTTATATCCATTTCTACAGCACTTCTTCCTAGAGCGTGGCCCGCAGTGTTTGTGAAATACACTTATCTTCTGAACACCAGCCCGATTTTCTCAGTGGTAAGAATAAGTATGTAAGTACAGGTTGGACCTCCCTGGTCCCGCACCCTGGGGACTTGAGAGGTCCCGAAGGAGGGATTTTGCTGGATCAGCCCAGGTCATTTCTGCCCCCCTTGGACCGCTCCCCCCTCAACCTGGTTCCTTGCCTCCTAGCAGGCTCCCCACGTGCATCTAGCCCTGCCGCCCTGCCATGGCAGCCCACAGTCCCATGGCTGGGGCTCTCAGCTTCACCACACCAAACTGCTGTCCCGCTGCTGGTGCTCCTGGTCCCGCCAGCTCTGCTGTGGCAGCCCTGTGGTCCTGCTGCCAGGGCTCCTGGCCCCCTGCAGCAGACCACTGCCCCACCGGAACCACCCTGCCACTACCGCAGCCACACTCCTGTAGAAGGACTCCTAACTGCTGGCCTTCCTGCAGCCAGCCTCACTGGGTTCCCAGCCCCCACAGGGCTCCTGCCTCTGGTCCTCCACTGAGTCTCTCTGGTCCAGCAACATCCAAGGTCCTGCCAGACCAGGGAGTCCCAGCTGAGAGAGGTTCAACCTGTAGTAGGAAAAACAAATTAGTCTGCTGAGTGGGTCCCTGCCGCTGTAGATATAGATGATAAGGGCTCAGTTGCTTGCAGAAGGGATCACACACAAATAAGGACAGTCTGGATTCAGACCTTGGTGCTACCTGCAGCTCTCCCTTCCCACCTCTATATCCCGGTTCTTGATTCTCTGGCAGGTTCTTTGAACCCACGCTTCACACCATGGGCGGCGGGGCTAAGAGGCAGGAGTAGGCATTGCCTTCCCAAACTACCAAGCATGGCCCTTCCCACACTCCACCCCCTGCTTCAGCATGGCTCCCAGGCTGCCCCTGGGCGTCAGCTACTCTGAGGTTGAGGACGCGCACTGCCCGCCCTCCCCAGGCTCCACAGCTGAGGTGGCTGGCGTTGCACACCTCCCCATGCACCATGGTGGGGAGGCTCATGAGGGGTGAGGAGTGGCTGGAGACCTGCCCCTGTGGTGGTGGGGGCTTGACCCCTGAAGGGAGCGGGGGGTCTCAAGTGGAAGAGGCAGGGCTGAAGGGTTGCCTCCCTCTGCCCTAGGTTCACCAACTGCCCATGCTTCCCACATCATCTCCATCATGCTAATCCTAGTCTGTTTAATCATCTCTTGCTTCCATTACACAAACTTCCTGCTGTCTCATTTCCTAGCTTTTCCTTTAATTCCCTTGCAATCATCTTCTGCTTCTGCCACTGTTACCATGGCACTCCTCTGGTGTCATCCCTCCCCCGCCCCAGATGGCATCTTCTCATCATTACTGATAAATTGCTAAGTCATTCCCACTTCTGCTTTCCCTCTTGTGGCCTGTCTATGATGTGTTTATCATTCGATTGTAAGCTCTCCAGGCCAAGAATTGACTTCAGTTGTCTGTACTGTATGGCATTGGGTGCCCTGACTAATGTGAAATCATACATCCAGACTTCTTGTCTTCATCTTCAAGGCTAAATGCAGCTCTGCACCAACGCAGCTCTTATTTCTTTCCACTGTCGTCTCATTTCCTTTAAGCTGCCCATGGCTCATTCTTCTTGTCTTTACACCTCCTTCCATGCCATCCCCAAATGCCTGGAATTTCCTCTTTTTGCGTGGGCCTTACGGAATCTTCCTCTTCTCCTTCGGATCCTCTCTGAAAACTCACTTATTTGGTGGAGTCTTCCATGATACTTCAGCAATGTAAGAAGCACATAACTCAACACTCAGGCAATGTCTAGGCTAGAACAGGTAGGCTATGTTTGAATCTAGACACAGCCTAAAAGAAAAAAGGATCAGAGCCCCAATTTAAGACAAGTCAGTCATTCAGACAGCCAGCATATAAAGTCACAGGTTGGATTGTACATTCTACATGAGTCTTAGGGTCGGTCCTCAGTGGTGAATCATCACTGAATTGAAGTAAATGGAGTTAAGAGTTTACACCAGGTGAGGATCTGTCCCCTAAGCTGTAAACTCTATATGGCAAGATCTGTCTCTCCATATTTTGTATGTCATCGAACAAGCTGATGAAACTCAAGAATAAATCTTATGTTTGCTCACTTGGCTACCTCGTTGTATTCTGCCCACTTCAGGCTTTGCAATTTGAATGTATGCTTTTATTATGGCACTAATGCTGATTCTAGTGATGCTTTGCGCAGATGAAGTGTGCAAGGACAAATGCAGGTGGGGACCCAACCAGTCCTAGTGTGCAAACTCCTCTGTTGCTTTTACTCCAGCCTGTCTCATGAATTTCACCCTCAGTATTCCCTTTATTGTTCTAATTAAGATAGCACTTTAATTGGCTTGTGTTCAGAAACTATTCCCATTAAGCTCCAAATATCTCTCTGATGTCAGTACAGAAAAAAAAAAAATATTTGCAACATTTGAAGAAGTCTATTCCTTCCATTTAGAAATTTGGCCATTTATACAAAAGCAGGGGGATGTTTGTGTGTGTGTGAGAGAGACTTACTGAAATACATTTTTTTACGGTAAATAATTTTTTGTGTTTTTATTTTGCAGGGAAAATTTTTTAAAAATCCACGGAGGCTGCCATTTGAATCAAAGTCTAGAAAGTCGGAATTATGGGGCTACATCTCCAGTCCTCATGAAGTGCCATTCCAGTGGTGCAGTGGGCACTAATGCAGGTAAATGAGTATTTTCTCCACATAGGATTAAATGTGACATATTACCTAGCAAACAACTACAAAGGGCCTTCTGTATTTTTCTCATTGAGGAAATGGACATTGAACATTTTGTATGATGTTCATAGGCTCAATCTAAATTTCAGTTCTATCCCTCCGTAGAAGACGACTAAAATGCATTTTGTTCTGTTTGTGTGGAAGTTGCACCTTCTCTGGGAATCAAAAATGCAAATTTGTAGGATTTTCTATGTCTGACTATGTATTGTGTTCTGTGATCATTTAAAGAAATACCTGTTGTAATGTATATGTACAGCTTGGTAGAGTTAAGGTGACTGTACTGTTCTTAATGCTTGAGATCTTCACTTGTGTGTACTATAGTTAAAAATCTCAGTCATAATTGTTTTGGAGTTGGGTTTTCGGTTTTTTTGCATAATTTCTTTGGATTTTTCTAATAATGAAGCTGACGTATGAAAAACATAAATAAGGGCTCTGACTTTCTTATCCTTTTTGTACATGTGAATGTACAAAAACAAACAAGTGAACAAAAATAGCAGCTGTGGGTTTTCAACAGTGCATACATCCACACGCAGATATCAGAGTTAAAGAAAATACAATATTGTCTGTGGTCAGGAGGCTGTTTTCAAATCCCCTTACTGCGGGGGGTTTCAGACAGTCATTCAAACACAACAGTCCTGGATCAGAGTGATGTAAATGTAAACTCAGAAGTCCTAATTTAGTATCTGACTTTAAAGAATTTGTGTATGGGGAGGGAAGGGGGAAGAAATCAGCTGAAAAAGTCTCAGCTAATAAAAAAAACGCTATTTAAATTGTTGGGTAAGAAAAATAATCAAACATTTTTCCCTTTTAATATGTATTTTTCAGTGTTAAAATAAACAGCAGGGTATCCATGCCATAAACGAATAAAGGGGGCACTCGAGCAAGAGTGGGATGAACACAAAGGCAGTTTATCAAAATATTTTCCCTCATTCTGTGAAGTTATCAGGCATAAAGTTGCAACATAAATGACTGCAGGAGGTTAGGAGGGTGGCAGGAGATAGGAAGTATTAGATAGGGCAGGAAAACATGCATCAAAGAATAAGAATCCACAATATGTATTAAGGAAAGAAGTTTAATCATTGCAGTCAAGATTCAGATATGTGTATGTAAATAAACCTCCAGTATGGGCAGATTGCCCCATGAGCTCCATTCACACCTGAGTTACTCCAGTTTTACACTAGTCAACAGTTTTACTCCACTTTTAGTCTGGTGTAACACCACTGATGAACTCAGTGATGAATCAGGCCCCAGAATTGCCAAATATGGTTTCTTGCAGTGTCCTCTGAACTGGCTGTCATTGGCCACTGCCAATGGCATAGTGTTCAAGATGGACAGCTGATCTCTTCCAGAATGGCAATTCCTGAAATCCAGTAGGGATAGAAATTTGTTGTATGAACTTAAACGAACTCCACATGCAACACCTCCCCTCACTGCTCACTCGTCCTTTGACATTCATGTGCAGACATTAGGGGTGTTTCACTGCATGACCAATCAGGAAAGTAACTGAGGCTGTCCCTACACCGGCACTTTTCTTAAAATTTCTAAAAAACATGAGCTAGGAGGGAAGACTGAAAGAATTGGGCTTGTTTAGTTTGGAAAAGAGAAGACTGAGAGGGGACATGGTATCAGCTTTCAAGTACTTAAAAGGGTGTTACAAGGAACAAGGAGAAAAATTATTCTCCTTAACCTCTGATGATAGGACAAGAAGCAATGGTCTTAAATTGCAGCAGGGGAGGTTTAGGTTGGACATTAGGAAATATTTCCCACCTGTCAGGGTGGTTAGACTGGAATACATTGCATAGGGAGGTTGTGGAATCTCCATCACTGAAGATATTTAAGAGCAGGTTAGACAAACACCTGTCAGGGATGCTCTAGATGGTGCCTGGTCCTGCCATGAGTGCAGGGGACTAGATTTGATGACTTCTTGAGGTTTCTTCCCTGAATCTATTGCAGTTCTCTTGGCTGCAATGGTAATATCGCTATTATAGATCAGCCACCAACGTAAGTGCTGGAACTAGGAGTCCTGAGATGCTGCCTCAGCTCCTGGCTTTAGGTGCTTTCCATTATATACAGGGTTTATGCTTTGATTCAATAGCTCTCAGCACCCCCTCTATACAAATTGCTCTAGCACCTCTGGCTGCCAGCATTTAAAATTGCGTGTCATGTAAAACAGCTCAGAGCAGGACTAGACACCATATCTGTTAAACTGCCAGTGCCTTGTCTAAGCTAGTGTTTCCGTTGTCACTAAAATTAGTGGAGCCACATAGCTGATAATGCAGCGGTAGGACATTTTAAGAAAAAGACTAATGTAGTTAGGCTCTAGTTGAGTATGCAAAATGCATGAATTTTCAAATGTCATCATTTCATTTTTGCAGCCACTCCAGAGCCCCAGAAGCTTTCTGGGCTCCCGATAACTTTGCTACTCTGCGGGGACAAATGTGTCCATAAAGGGTATACATCCCCTGGACCCACCTACACCAGTAGATCTGTGGCATCTGGGAGCGTAGGCCAAAATGGAGGAATTAGAGAGCAGTTTCTTTGGTCTTATTGTGTGCACCCTCCTGCCTTCAGCTTAATGTAGAGAGGGAAGCAGTCTGGTCTGGGGAACAGGGCATTCAAGGGTAGGTACTGGTGGGAAATTTTGGTCATTTTTTTTTCTGTGTAAAATTGGGCTTTTGATTAAACAACTGTTTTTTGTGAAAAGTTATCTGCTTTCCATGGAAATTTTCATTTTTTGTCAAAAAATTTCAACAGTCTTCTGGCTGAAAAGGTTTTGGTTGTGGCTGCAAGGTTTGCAGGTTTTTGACTGAAAACTGAAAATTTCTGAACAAAATTTGAACAAATTTTTTTTTCTTTTATGTCAAAATTTTCCTAGGAAAAATATCCCCATTTCCTGACCAGCTCTATTTAAGACCATGGGGTTTTATGCTGACTCTTCCATGAGATTACTATTCTACCTTGGGCAGGCTGCTTAATACTCCTGTGTCTCAGTATTTCCATCTGTATAATGGAGACAAGATACTAACCTATCTCTCGAGGGGCTGAAGCTGAATTAAACAATGGCTGTGATGTGTTTGGAACTTCTCTGGTGGAAGGCACTAGAGATGGGAAATCTGTCTTTGGAGTGTACACTTGAATAAATCAGCACATTATAGCAACTCACTGCCAGTAAGTATATTTAGTATGAACACATCAGGCTTTTGTGACTGATGCATGAGGCTGCCTCTCCCTGCTTCAGTTATGAGTTTTGTGGGATGAGCTTGCACTCATGGGGATTGGAAGGCCACAAGCTCTACAAATACAGGGAAGTGGGAGCTCGTGGGCAGTAGCTGGCACGGCTAAAAGGCTACTAAAACAGCTGCCCTAAGAAGTTAGGCAGCATAGCCATAGAGGACAGTGCTTTTATTAGGGAGTCAGGTTTTGATCAAATACTGAAAGGTGTGCCTAGCAGTAACACTCCCACAAGCTCTCAGAGTGGATCCTCAGGACCAATGTTCCCTCTAATCCATTTTCATCCATGTACAGATTTTTTCCATCCACGCGCCAAATAAATGATGTGCACCAAAGCATGTGTGAATGCGCACCACCAGCAGAAATAAAAGATCTAGTTGTGGGTGCTCTGCTACTCAGCTGGGTAGCATTGGACTCTCTCCTGAGTGACCACGCGAGAAAACAACTTTCCGGGGCACTGCTCAGGACTGCTCGCCACTCCCGACATAGGATCTCCCACCAGTGCTCAGAATGAAAGGTAGGCTATTCACCCTGCCGCCTGGGAACTACCGCCAGCCTTCCCAATGAAACCCAGAAGAGACACTGTGGCTGAGACTCTGGGTACACAGATGGGGCTGCATGCACCATTCTCTGTGTGAGCTAGAGCTTGTAAAGAACTCAGTCTCTCAGATGACAGGAATTTAAAGACACAGGTGAAGAGTCTTCTGGGAGCTGATTATGTTAACTGTGAATCAGTCCCGACTGCTTGGTAAACCAGATACATGGTACAGCCCTAGTGACAACAGGCCGGGTGATCCTGGGCAGATGCATGAAGAGCAGGTTTAAGGTGCCAGTAATACATAATCAACAGTGTCCTTGAATGAAAACAGCATTGAAAAATACAGCCTTTATGCGAAGGAAACATCCTAGCACATCCCCCCTGGCATTCTATCCATGCTACGTCCCAAAGAGAAGTCAGACTTACCCTTCGTTACCATGGCCAATGCGATGGTCAGCAGAACGAAGGCACAAAAAGTCTTCCCAACAAAATTCATGTCCGTTTTTGCTGTCATCGCTCACACAGCTCGCTCGTCCCATCCATCGTGTTGCAAGCCCAGCTGCAGCGCGCCCCTCTGTGACAGCGCGCCCTTGCCTGCCAGTGTCTCCGTTCCCTCTTCCACTTCCCCACCTCTCCACCCCAACTCCGCCTGCTCCTGACAGATTAGTTCCTTGGAGGTGGAGAAGGGTCCTTCTTATGCCTTTTCATAGCACAAGGCTTCCTGTACCGAGAGCCAAAGCAAACATTGAGGAAACAGATTGAGCGGTACGCCTTCCGTTCATTGGCTCTCCTCGCAGTGCTGATGTGTGAAGATAAAACTCCACAGCAGAGCTCGGAATGGAGTAAAAAATGAAGCATGTTCTCTGAACCTGGACTTACTGTCAGAGAAGGAATATGAACGTGTTATTCGCAGGGAGTTGGCGCTAACGTACTGTTCATGCAGTAATAACCGTGCACTCGGAGTTTTACAGACAAGAAAAGTTCAGTCCCTGAAAGGGCTTCCATTCGAAGATTGTCTATACAAAGACCTCTTTTAACAGCAGCTGTGCAGGAGGTGGCCTTTAGGATTGGGGCCTTCATCCTGCTCCTAAAACAAAGAAGCCCACTCAAATCTCAGAGGAGAGAAAAAAATATATTAGTGTGTGTGAAGACTGCTCCTATTTTTTTTAACTTAGCTTTGGACACAAGCTTTTTACCCTTCCAAGCCTGGCAACCTGTTTCCCATTCTAGCTCTATTTCTGGCTCATCTCACTGGTTCAGAGATTTTTGGTTATTTGCTAGGACAATGGCTCCATCTCTCTTCTTTCTCACTGACTCTCCCAGGTCAGGTTCAGGGTTGGCTACTTCTCTCTTAAGCTGACAGCTTCTCACATGCAGAACTCGCTGGTGCTGCAGAATTGTCCGGGCTTCTAGCTGATCAAATGCATAGCCCAAATTATCACAAATCAATAATGACTTTGAAGCCAAAAGGGAGCAATGGAGATGTAACAAAAAGCAGACTGAGCAGAGAGGCCAGCATGGTATGTATTTTCGTGGTTATTTTCACATCTCTTGGATAGCAGGGTCAGGGTTTATAGATCTCCTGGGAAAAGTTGGGGGCTTATTGAAGGGAGGAGAGGTAGAGGCAGGACCGATCAGGCCAGAGAGTGGGTCCCAAGTGTCAGATTCGCATAGAGAAAAGAGCCGGGAACATAAGAACTGCCGTAACAGATCAGTCCAGTTACCAAACTTGTCCATCTAGTCCACCATCACGATACCATCTTGTACTAACCCTTTCAGAAGAAGGTGCAAGCAATCCCATAATGAACAATTATAGATTATCCTGACCTCAGAAGTAGTTTCTTCCTAATCTCTGCTAAAGAGGGTTAATTTACTCTTGGAAGCAAGACGATTTATCTCACTTACAATTTGTTTTTGTCCTGTCCAATGTTATGATTTATGTTCTCAGTACCCATAAGAAGGTCTAGTCCTGAGCTCCTGGCCTCAATAATATCATGTGGCAATAAGTTCCTTTGGGTAAACTGTGTTATATTAACAAATGTTTCTTGTTAGTTTTAACTGTAATTTAACTGAATGCCACTTGTAGTACTATGAGAGAAGGTAAATAGGAACACCTCATGTATACTCTAATTATACTATTATTATTTTGTGCACCGGTCCCTTTATTATATATCCTCTTACTCAACTCCTTTTGGTGTAAACAGCCCCGGTCTTTCTTCACAAATAGGTCTCTACTCATTTTAGCCATCTGTTCTGACACCTTTCTAATTCTGCTGTATTCTCGGGTGATTGGAACTGAGCACAGTACCGCACAGGAAGACATACTGGTATTTTATAATATTTTCCATTCCACTCCTTAAACATTTGAACAAAACATTTGAACATTGTGTTTGCTTTTTAGACATCCACCCTGCATTGAGCAGCATTTTTCACTGAGTTTCCCCCACTGCTGTTCAGGCCCATTTCCCAAGTGACTACCTTTATTCTAGAAACCAGCAATGCATGTGAGCAGATCACATGATTATCTCACAGAGTGAGAGGGGAACAGGAAAGGGGCAGTTGATTGCAGACACATTAAGGGCACGTCTACACAGCGGTGTTATTTCTGAATAATTGACATTATTCCGAAATAACATAGTACACGTCTACACTACAAGCCCTTATTTCTAAATAATGTCGAGCTCGTCTGACTGCTGTAACCCTCATTTCACGAGGAGTAAGGGAAATGGAAGGGAGAGTGTTCTTCCTTCAACTTCCTGCTGCGTAGACTGTGCCAAAAGCCAAATTAAGCTATTTCGACTTAAGCTACGCAATTGGCGTCACTCAAGTTGCGTAGCTTAATTCGACTTCAGCCCTGCTGTGTAGACGTACCCAAAGAGACAAAAGTGGAAAGAGAACTAGAAGTTGTACTGAGCCTTGTTCATGAAGGAAAAGGAGCTTGAATTTGATGCAGAAGCCCAGGGGACTTGAAGAGGAGCCTAGATAAGGACAAAAAGGCAGGCAAGACAAATGATTTTGTGGAAATTCTTTGAGTGGATTGATGGGTCTAGTGAGATGTAGTGACCCTGCATGTGTAGTGGGGGAGGAGGTTCAGGGCAGGGGCCCTTCCAGGTTCCACCCCAAATTGACACATAGACAGAATGCCTGCTACCCTTGTTTTGACTGTAGCAAGTTATCTAGGACAAACAGGGTTAAACAAATGAGTTTGTCTGGCAGGTGAGGTAGACACTGTTTATCTGCCATTTAGGAGTGATGGAACTTGCTCATCTTTTCTGGGAGAGGCCGAGAGACCAGCCAGTGCAGAGCAAGGGTGTTAGGTCACAGAGCTTAGACATAGTGAGCCTGCTGGGCTTCGGAATGCTTTCTGTTCTTATAAAAAGACTGCCCCCTCAACAAAGGGCCTGGGAACCAAAACACAAAATGACTCAGGTGGGACCTATGTTTTCTCCTGTTGCTGCACCCCCGGGAATGGAGCTGCCTTGTCTTTTCTCATCCAGAGACTGGGCATATTTGTTACACCAGAGGAGCTTGGGCTCTTTTACAGAGGAGGTGGGAAGAGCTGTACCTCTAGGCCGCCAGTTAGGAGGAGGGTGTAGAAGTCCGGGTGAAAGGAGATCAGGGTCTGATTTAAGTGTGAATGGAGGCAGATAGATGGAATTTGGAGATCATGTAGAAGGGAAAGTTGAGGGGATTTATTGACACCAGGAATGTGGGGAAACCGGATGGGTGGAGTGGGGAGTAGATTCTGATGCCTGAAACAATGCAGAGATTGGAGGAGTAGCCAGCTGGACTAGGGTAGAAGGAGGAAAGGTCAGGTGAGAAATGGGATGAATTTGAATTTCGTGGGGTTGAGCTGATGGTGCATTATCCAAGATGAGTCTGAATAAAGAGGGGAAAGCTAGGGAGCTGAGCTAGACCCGAGAGCCATCTCTTCTAAAGGGAGTAACTGAAGCCAGGAGACTGCATGAGGTTACCTCTGGGTAGTGCAGTGGGGAGAAAAGAAGATGGACAAGGATTGAGTCCTGAGGGTCGCCAACAGAGGACAAATGGGAGGAGAAAGAGGCTGCATTAGGAGCATTTTGTTATGTTAAAGTGCTCAAATGAAACTGAAATAACTTGTGGCGGGGCTGTGTTTCTGCCCAGTCTGCAAAGAACTGAAAAAATCACTCAGGCTGTGTCTACACAGTGGCGTTATTTCCGAATAATTGACGTTATTCTGAGAGAACAAAGAGAGCATCTCCACAGCAAACCATTATTTCGACATAATGGCGAGCTGAAGGACTTCTTACGCCAACTCCTGGTAACCCTCGTTTCATGAGGAGTAAGGGAAGTAGAAGAAAACGTTTTCCTCCCTTGACTTCCTGCTGTGCAAACAGCACCTAGAGCAATTGACGTAGCTCAAGTGGCGTAGCTTAATTCAACGTTAGCCCTGCTGTGTTGACGTGCCCTAAGAGACTGATGTGCAGAAGTCACAGCAGAGAGGCAGGTGAGTGAACAAGTGGCCCACAGACGGGAACCCTGGCTAGCAGGGCAGGAAGCAAGAACAAGTGCTCAGATGGTGGAGCAGGCAAGGTGCCTTTTTCCCTGAGTGGGAGGTGAACGCGCACAGATGCTTCTCCTAACCTGGGTCCTCACCAACTGAGGACAACCATTGCGAGTGTGATGTGGGGAGGGAGCAGAGAGGGGCAAAGAAAAGGAACTTCTTGTTGTAGAACGAGGCTCAGGAACACTGCCCTGCGCACTCAGGAGTGGGTGTCCTGCTCAGAGCTTTCTGATTATGATCCTGCTTGTGGCATTTTCCCTAATTAATATCAGGTGACTTTCCTTCTTTCCTTAAAAGTTTTTTTTTCTACATTCAGGCTGTACTTATGAGTGGGGAAACACTGTTTCTCAGAGGCACCTAGGTGTGGTGTGTAATTTTGCCAGGATACTGGGTGTGGGCTTGATTTCCTCTGACAGCATCCCTTCTGACAACAGTACAGTACTGACAGCAGTAGAATTACATGCACTGAATAGTCCTGAGAGGTCTCAAACTGCACACATTCGGTGGGGTTGCATGGTTTTACCATGGCTCTGTGGCAAAGAGTCAACCCGAGGATCATTTTTTTGAAATAGGATGTAGATTTGTCAGATTGCCAATCTCAAGCCAGCTCCTGTCTGTTCTCCTAGCTGAAGTGTGGGCTCTCCATTGTGGTTTTGAACATGAGTTACTTTAGATCCACTGTCTCTTATAGTTATCAGACATTATTTGAAAGATGCACAGTCTGTGATCTGCTCTGATTGAAGTGGTTTTGCTCAGACTTAAGCCTTTCCTGACAACAGAACTTGCTATAATAACATGTTCAATGTACAGAGCAGCTGCGGGATTTGGGAAGATACGTTGTAACTACTGACGTACAGATTGAAAATAAGTTTTGGGGAGTAAAATGACTCAGCATTGACAGGTGGTTATTTTGTCAGATCCTCGATGAGTGTAAATGGGCATAGTTACCTCGACAACCTATTGTGTCAACCCCAGCATCCCAGAGTCCTAGGCCCTGAAACACGAGTGATGCTGTGTCTAAGTAAACTGGACATTAATAGATACATGCAAAAAGTCTCATCAATCAAGGGAGCTAAACTCCGTGGCTATTGATACTCTCACCAGACAGCACAGAACACACAGGATGTCCCATCAGTGATGTCCCTTCCTGCCTATGAATGTAGCAGAAAGGTTGCTTTTACACTTGAGTGCGTGGTGCGCTGCTCCCCAGACTATGTCTATTTAAAGAACCTTTAACTCCCCAACCAACACTAACAGTTTCAGGCCTAGTAGTCCCCATTTCCTATCTCTTGATGATTTGCATCGGAGATTTTAAAATATTGAGTTTCCTCACCTTTGTTAATTTTACTAAATAACTGGTTTGCTTGTTTCCTTTTTAGCCCTTTTTTCCCCTAAGTTTAAAAAAAAAAGATGAATTTGATGGATTTGTTGTTGTGGTCATGAAAGTGAATGAGCAAAAGCATTAGATAAGAGATATTTTTTGTGTGGGCAGATGTTGTACAAACTTCAGCAAACAGCTCTGCCAGTGCCCCTCACTCCTGAGCGGCAGCTCTACAACTATCCCAGCCCTGGGCTCCTCCCAGACAACTCTGCCAGTGCTCCTGAATCTTGACCTGCAGCCCCTCCTCCTTTTGTTCCATCTCTGAGCCCCACGCAGCTGTGCCAATGCCTCTCAGTTCAGTCCCCCCCCCCCCCAGCCCCCCTGGTCTTCCAGCTGAAGTCTTAGAAAGAGTTTAACTCGAATCTGCAAATCGACCTGAAAGTTGGCTGTGAAGGCAGCTACAATAAGAGGCTTTTCGGCTTGACCTGTTAGTGCTCTATAAAGGATGTAATGCTGTGGTCATTTTATATAATTTCAGGCCAGCAAAATAACAACAAACTCTGACCAGCCAGCTCCCCTAACTGAGTGATAAAGTGAAACATGGAGAATGTTGTTGTAAAGGGGTGAGGGCTGTTTCTGAAGCAGCTTCGTAGGTGCTCTGTGGTTAGTAGGTATTGTTTATTCCTGGAAACACCCACACAACTGAAAGTCCTGATGAGAATATGGTTTCTTTTGTGACTCTTGCCAGAGGGTAGGAGGGGCAGAGGCAAGGTTGCACCTGCACATATCAAAAAAATGCTTTTATTTAATATCAAAACTGAAATTACTGAGCCCTGACTCGGTACCTTTATCGTCTTTTCTTTCCAAATGAAGAACCAGAATTGTCCTGAACTTGAATCTACAGGTTTACATTCCCTTTTGTGGTCGTGCGTGTGTGTGTGTATGTGTGTGTGTGTGTATGTGTGTACACACCTGCTTTCTCAAAGATGTTTGGGGGCAAAATCCTCAATGGATGTAAATTCTCATAGCTCCGTTGAAGTTAATTTTAAAGCCAGAAGGGATCACTGATCCAGTGGTCCCCAAACTTTTTACCTCACACTGCCCCCTTATCCCTGTATGTGTGCCCACCCCAGATGCAGGAATGGGGTTGCTGCTCCAAAAGAGGGAGGGTGCAGGCAGAGATAAAGGGGCCAAGGCTGAGGCCATAGCTGGGGGTGGGGGTGGGAGTAGAGCCTTGTCTGGGGGCTGAGGGAGGGCCTGAGGCTGACTGCTAGGACTTCAGGTGGAGACTGGCAACTGAGGCCAGCAGCCAGAGCCGGGGCCAGGAGCGGAGTTGGGTGGCATTCCCTCCCAGCTCCCCAAGGGGGCTGGCCCTAGACCCAGCCACAACCCCCAAATGTTCCTCTTCCCCATCTATGGGGTATGCCTCACAGTTTGGGGACCTCTGCCTTAGTAGTAAATTAAATCAGTATCTTAGATGCCTATACACAAATGCAAGAAGTATGGGGAATAAGCAGGAAGAACTTGAAGTGTTAATAAATAAACACAATTATTGGCATAGTTGGTATCACCGAGACTGGGTGGGATAATACACATGATTGGAATATTGGTATAGAAGGGTACAGCTTGCTCAGGAAGGTTAGGCTAGGAGAAAAGGAAGGAGGTGTTGCCTTATATATTAAAAATGTGCACACTTGGACTGAGGTGAAGATGGACATGGAAGACAGACTTGTTGACAGTCTCTGGGTTAGGCCAAAAGGGGTAAAAAATAAAGGTGATATCATGCGAGGGGTCTACTACAGACCACCTACCCAGGTAGAAAAGGTGGATGAGGCTTTTTTTAAACAACTAACAAAATCATCCAAAGCGCAGGATTGGGTGGTGATGGGGGACTTCAATTATCTAGACATCTGTTGAGAAACTAACACAGCAGGGCACAGATTATCCAATAAGTTTTTGGACTGCATTAGAGACAATTTTTTATTTCAGAAGGCTAAGAAAGCCACTGGGAGGAAGCTGTTATTGATTTGATTTTAATCAGTAGAGAGGAACTGGTCAAAAATTTGAAAGTGGAAGGCAGCTTGGGTGAAAGTGACCATGAAATCCTAGGGTATGTCTAGACTACATGGCTCCATCGATGGAGCCATGTAAACTAGTTTACCCGGCATAGGCAAAGAAGCAGGGATTTAAATAATCCCCACTTCATTAAAATAAACACGGCCACCGCGCTGTGCTGATGATCAGCTGATCCGGCACAGCGCGGCAGCTGAGATGCAGATCTGTCGGCTAGGGAAGACTTTGCCGACCTATCCCTTATGCCTCGTGAAACGAGGTTACAGGATCGGTCAGCAAAGTCTTCCCCAGCCGACAGATCCGCGTCTAGACTGCCGCGCTGTGCCGGCTCAGTTGATCGTTGGCACAGCACGGCGGCCGTGTTTCTTTTAATGAAGTGGGGATTATTTAAATCCCCACTTCTTTGCCTATGCTGGGTAAACTAGTTTACATGGCTCCGTCGACGGAGCTATGTAGTCTAGACATACCCTTAGAGTTCATGAGTCTAAAGAATGGTAGAAGGGAGAACAGCAAAATAGAGACAATGGATTTCATGAAGGCAGATTTTAGTAAACTCAGAGCTTGTAGGTAAGGTCCCATGGGAAGCAAGAATAAGAGGAAAAACAACTGAAGAAAGTTGGCAGTTTTTTAAAGGAACATTATTAAGGGCTCAAAAGCAAACTATTCCACTACGTAGGAAAGATAGAAAGTGTGGCAGGAGCCCACCTTCGATCAACTGGGAGATCTTATATGATCTAAAATCAAAAAGGAGTTGTATAAAAAGTGGAAACAAGGTCAAATTACAAAGGATGTATCTAAGCAAACAAGAGTGTTGTGAGCAAGACACTCTTGCTCTACTCTGCGCTGATTAGCCCTCAATTGGAGTACAGTGTCCAGTTCTAGGCACCACATTTCAAGAAAGATGTGGAAAAATTGGAGGTCTGTGAGGGAAGACTGAAAGAACTGGGCTTGTTTAGTTTGGAAAGGAGAAGACTGAGAGGGAACGTGAGAACAGTTTTCAAGTTTCTAAAAGGATGTCACAATAAGGAGGGAGAAAAATTGTTCTCTTTGGCCTCTGAGGATAGGACAAGAATCAGTGGTGTTAAATTGCAGCAGGGGAGGTTTAGGTTGGACATTAGGAAAAACTTCCTGACTGTCAGGGTGGTTAAACACTGGAATAAATTGTCTAGGGGGGTTGTGGAATCTCCATCTCTGGAGATATTTAAGAGCAGGTTGGATAGACACCTGTCAGGGATGATCTAGACAGTGCTTGGTCCTGCTGTGCTGGAACTGGACTTGACGACCTCTGAAGGTCCCTTCCAGTTCTATGATTCTAGTCTGACTTGCTGCATAGCACCCACCCCAGTGATCCTGTTTTCTAGTTCAATGGCTTAAGTGTGAGCTAGGTCTAAGCAAATTTGGAGAGAAAGGTGCCTGATGACTGAGTAGTGAAGTTCTCTGAGGAGTGGGAATGACTCAGAGAAGGCTGGATGAGTTGCTGAGATGAAGGGATAGTGGGAGAAAGGAAGTGGGGTGCTATTTCTAGTAAGTTCCTCTGCTTCTGTCATTGGGACTCTGACACACATACAGCCAGCTCTGTTCCGCTGTTCATGGGGAGAGTCATGCAAGAGGTGCCTACCAGAATAAATGTATAACTCTGATTTCACAGGAGCAGAAGGAAGATGAAGATCTTTCAGGTTCTCTCTGAGACAGCTTAAGAAATACAAATGCGCTGCTTGATGGAATTATCTGGATTTCTTCAATTGATGGCTCCTGAGACTAATTCCTTTTCAACGGGGATATGACAAATCTATATCCTTTGTGAGGACAAGCTAACTTTTATTGTGCTATGAAAAATGAAACTCTCGGGAACATTAACTGTGGCTAAATTCCCAGGAAATGCAAGGAAAGCATACCAGTGTGGGTCCAAATTCTGTACTGACTTCTGTGGCACTGCCTGAAATACAAATCTGGTCTATGCTCTCCAATGTGAAACAACCAAAGAAGAAAATGATAGAAATTCTGGGCCAGATTCATCACTCTGTAATTCAAAGGGAGTCAATGGAATGATATTATATGTGAGCATTCAGGGGTCTCAGGATCTTGGGTGATCTTCCATGACATGTGCTGCACCTGCATGCTACTACCTAAGGCTAAACTAGCCTTGAGACTTATCTGCCAAACTTCCTAGTTGGTGTGGGCTTGACATCCTCTTACTACTTAGTATATTTTGTCTTGCTTTTTTTTTCCTGCCTTTGGCTATAGGGCAGCATTAAGGCTCAGAGAAGACAATCCTAGTGGCTTGGACATAGCTTCATCATTTTAAATAGAGGGAGATGATAGGAGAAAAACATAAGGGAATTTAATGACACACAAGTCAGAAAAGTCACAGTTACTTTATCTAAGACAACTGTTTGGCTCTGCCACCTGCTAAAATTATACAGGGTTACTATAGCCTTAGTACAGTGATTCTAACAACTCTCCCCAGCTGAGGAGCATTGGGTTAGGCCAGTGCTTGGATGGCAGACATAGGTGCTATAGGCAGTGGTATAGTACTCTTCTCTCTGGCTCAGTGATGAGCCAATACCACATTAGAGGGTCTGATGTAATACCAAGGTCCTGACCAAGTTTGGTTACTAAAAATCTCATGGCACTTTTTCCAAGGGTGTTTTCCCTAGTGGCTTGGTCAAATTTCTACACTGGCCATTGCACTTTCTCTTCATTCCTGGGCAGTTTCAATTCCATGCACAGGAATTACCTGACCGGATCAGACCTGAGATCCATCTAGTTGTCCAGGATCTTGTCCCTGACAGTGGCTATATCCAGATGCTCAGATGAAGGTATATGAAACCTATCATTTCCTAAGTGCTAGAAGTGGGTTTAAGAAAACCCTAATACATAATATCTCTTCCAAGATGTCTGTTTGCACTACTATAATTCAGAATATTCTTGATATCTAAATACATGTCCAATTCTGTTTTGAATCTTGCTAGGACTTTGGCCTCTGATATAAAATGGCAGAGGGTTCCATAGCTCAACTGTGTTTTGAGTGAAAAACTATTTCCTTATATTTGTTTTGAAGTGGCTACACTATAATTACTTGTTCCTGTATTATGAAGCAGGGATAAAGAGAAGCTCCAGGTAGTATTCACTCATTTCCCTAAACTTGCTTAGGTTTTAGTTGTATTGTTACCATTCACTCAGAAGCAGGTAGATGAAATGAACCTTAGTCCATCAGTTAAGTCTCTGCAAGCAAGGCCAGATGAATTCTACAGTAATGCAGTGTAGACAGATTAGTACAACCAGATGACTTTCTGTTCTTAATTTTTGTTTTGTACAAGTTGTTTAGACTTAAAACTTAATTTGTACATAGGGTCAAATTTTGCTTTATCACATCAGTGTAAATCTATTGTAGTTAGTGTAATTACTCTGGGTCTACAGTAGCATAACTATGAGAAGAATGTGCGGTGTGGGTGAGATATTGTTACTGTGGCAACCATAATTTTGCATTTCCTGATTTGTACTGTCTGATTAAAATCTCACCTGTAATGTTACATGAGCATGTTTGTTTGTTAGCATGCCACATAAACTTATTAACGGAACAAATAAGAGAATAACAGGAAAAAAAAAAAGGCAGCCTACAGGAAGAACATAATTGTGTGCTTCCAAAAATAGCCCACTTAGTGGGCCAAATCACTCTATGCTGTAACTCCATGTTCTTCACCGAAGTGACAAGCTGAGAGAATCTGACACAAGCAGACTGCGGGTCACATCTGGACTGCCAGATGCTTTTCAATGGACCCCCTATATTTTATTAACTACTTCTTGTTGTTTTGTTATTTTCTCCTGAGTCTGGACCTTTACTATACCCTGACCAAGAAATTTGAACGTTGACAAAAAATAATCAACTAACCCTTTTATCTGCTGACCAAAGAAAATGAAAAGAGCTTATATGATGTTTGCCCAGCCCCGTCCTCTTCCCCAGACAGAAGTACTTCACCACTCATTGGTCTTGTACAGTGAGTGGAAACACAATGATGAGAGGCACGCTCTCAGATGGCAACCGTGCATAAAGCAGTTTGAAAAACGTGGGGCTTCTATCCTAATCTGGGAACAATCACTTTGGTTAAAAAGTGCTGAATGTGCACTCCTCCAGGCCCTAGCTTGATTTTCTAATTTATTTGTTTTTTGTTGCTCACATGGGGTTAATCAGGAGAAAAACACCCCTGCTGTGCACGTTTGTAGGGATAGCGGGGTTGATCTAAGCCAGGGGTGGCCAACGCATTTAACACAGAAAGCCGAAACAGCAGCGGAAAAAATGTGAAGAGCCACACCAGAATTGTCGAGCAAAAAAAAAAAAAAAAAGGAGGCTGCCCCTTTAAGAAACAAACTTAGGCTTTTTGGCCATATCAGGCTCTTGTCAATGGCCGCCATCTTGGGCGACATTTTGAATCGCCATCCTGGTGAGCACAGGGGAGCCAGGGACTTGGGGTGGGAGGGGAGAGGGCAGGCGGGGGCCATTGGGTCGGGCGCCGGAGTGGCTTCACAAGTCGCACTTTTGGGAGAGAAGAGCCTCATCCGGCTTGCAAGCTGTGGGTTGGCCACCCCAATCTAAGCAGAATGGAAGGTTTCAGCATGAAATTTGTACACTTTTTCCTTAAACCTCCTAGCCTTATTTGTCGATGTCACTTTTTGTTTTCTCTGCAATCACCTTTGAACCTGCATAAAGAGAAGGGTAGTCATTTTGTATTCAGTTCAGTGTACAAAGTCATTGCAAAGGACAGCAATGAGTTCTTTCCTGGATACTTTACTTTTGTTCTCTCATGTTCTTCTAAAATAAGTAACTCAGGCCAAAAGTATCTGCTTGCACCTTGTACATGGAAAAGCATAACACATCAGGCTCCTGGCTCTATGTGGCTCTGCATCTTGTGCTGGTGTTTGCATGGGTGTAAAGTGGGTGTAAAATGCTACTATCCTGTTTGGGGGAGTGCTTCACACCTGCTTTGCATTAGTATAAATGTCAGCACAAGCTTCAGAGTAACAGAGAAACAAGCCCACAGGTCTCTGTCCTGATGCAGTTCATTAGGACAGACATGAGGGGCATCTTATGAAAGTACGGTGAGCTGCATCTTCTGTTACTTTAAAAGTTCAGATGGTGATGCAGTAAGGGGAGAGAAACAGCCAGCTCTAGAGCAGGATGAAGTCAGTGGTGCAAAGCAAAGTGAGGGAGAAGGCAAGGAAGGATGCATCGTGCGTAGGAAGCAGAAAGTCATTCCAGCCATAGCAAGAATGTGAAAAAAGGCAGGAACATAAATAGGCTGAAGGATACAAAAAGCAGCAGATTGAAAAGTGTGAGCATAGGGTGGGGGGATTTTTAATGCCAGTTTTCCTACATAGGATTTGAATGCTGTATGTAGGCCCAAGTAACATTGCTGACTGACCACCTAAAGAGCAGATTTCTGAGAGGTTAGTGTGTGTGATATGCCTAAGGGCTAATCAATACCCCTGTAAATAATAATAATAATAATAATAATAATAAATAAAAATTAATCATAATTCTGTGGTGATCTATAGATCTCAACTTTGCAAAATGGGAAAGCATCATTAGCCTCCATTTTACAGATCAGGAAACCCGGTGTGTTCCTCCTGCTTTGGAATTCTTCTCAGGGGTTTCTTGATGAAACAGACTGGAGCATTCCTCTTCTGAGATGGCTGGGGTCACCACATAGGGTCCAATTAGGTCACCTTTATGCAAATGAAAAACTCCCCATTCCAGTAACTTTGGGCCCAGAAAATCCATGAGCCTAAACACTTAAGGTATGTCTACACTGAATTCCTCTTTCGAGAGAGGAATGCAAATGCAGACAACCGAAATTTCAAATGAAGCACGGATTTGAATTTCCCACACTTCATTTGCATAATCGCGGCCGGCTGCTTTTTCGAAATACCCTATTTCGAGATAAAAAACGCTGTGTAGACGCGGTTATTTCGAGGAAAAAACCCTTCTTTCGAAATATCCCTTACTCCTGTTTAAGGGTTATTTTGAAAGAAGGGTTTTTTCTCAAAATAACCGCATCTACACAGCATGTTTTATCTCGAAATAGGGTATTTCGAAAACGCAGCCGGCCGCAATTATGCAAATGAAGCATGCGAAATTCAAATCCGCACTTCATTTGAAATTTCAGTTGTCTGCATTTGCATTCCTCTCTCAAAAGAGGAATGCAGTGTAGACATATCCTCACCCAGTCAGCGAGTTCATAGGTAGTCTGAGACATGAGATTCTGGGTCAATGCACAGGACAATCTCACTTCTTCTAAAAGGGCCAAATCAAGTTGGAACTAAGAACAAAGAGAACACCGATCATACATTCACTCAGCCATACTTAGGCTAGGTCTACCCTACACCCCTCTGTCGGCAGAGGGATGTAAATAAAGCACATCGAAAATGCAAATGAAGCGGGGATTTAAATATCCCACTCTTCATTTGCATAATCACATTCTGGCGCCGTTTCGAACAAGCGCCATTTCGAAACTGAAACCGCGGTTTAGACGCGGTTCTGCCAACAGCGGGGTGATTTTTTCAACAGATCCTGTACTCCTCGTTTATTGAGGAGTACAGGCTCTGTCGAAAAATCACCCCGCTGTCAGCAGAATCGCGTCTAAACCGCGGTTTCAGTTTCGAAATGGCGCTTGTTTGAAACGGTGCCAGAACGTGATTATGCAAATGAAGCACAGGATATTTAAATCCCCGCTTCATTTGCACTTTCAATGTGCTTTATGTACATCCCTCTGCCGACAGAGGGGTGTAATGTAGACCTCGCCTTAGAGAGGGACAGGCCCTATTTAACAGACAGAAGTTTATAACATACCTGTTCTATTTTAATTATATTTCAATGTCAGTCACTCAACCCCTCCACCATCCCCCAAATATTAAAAGAACATTGTTAAGGTTGCAAAGTTAAGCACTGAGACATCAGAACATGCCAGCATTAAAGTTGCTCTGTGCAGGGATGGCAAAAGGTGTACCTCTGATATGAAGGCCACGCCCCTGCCAAATGTCAAGGCTCTGCTCTATAGCCTGGCAAGAACTATAACTTTTCAAAGAGAAGGTTGACAAAAATATTTTTTATGGCCAAACAATGTAGCCTCCTTCTTAGAAACAACTGAATCATTTTGGCTGAAACGTTCAATATGGGACAGGCATGGAAAATTTCAGCGCACACTGTTAAAATGTGGTCATGTTATAAGCAGCTGAAATCAGAGTGCTATAACTGGAAGTGGCCAGATCACCGTAGTAATAGTTGGTGCTTTACCAACCCTGTCTACACTCAACAGCTCAACTCTGAAAAGCAGTTTTTGATACTCAGTATCTGGTTGAAAGGCTAGACTTCAGCTTGGTCAGAGCAAAAACTCTTTTCCTCCTAAAATCATAGATTTGGGGTTCCATTTTTATGTGCCTCCTTTGCCAGCACGAGAAACCCTATGTAGAAGCAGGCCCTTGTGCTTCATAACAATTTCCCTGATGTCTTCTATGACTAACACCACAGACGCGAGAAGAAGGAAGGCCAAGTAATTAAGATGCTATCCTGGGAGTTAGGAGACCTGAGTTTATTAATTTTCTCTGACACAGACTTAATGTGTGACCTTGAGCACGTCACCCAGTTTCTCTGTGCATCAGTTCTCCAACTGTTCAGTGGGGATAATAGCACTGCCCTACTGCACAGTGGTATTTGGATAGCTATTTGTCCAGTTTAAACCCCTGCTTTTGCAAGATTGGTCCCTTGTCTAGGGCCAATAGATAAAACCAGAGGGTTTTCTCTGATATTTCATTGTAATACATGTTCTCACATGCACCACCATGCCAGAAGGATGGAACAGCGTGCTGACTGCAGCATGACCTCACACTGTGGTGATGCCCTGTACTCTGGGGATGCCTGAGAGACCGCCGTAGGGATGTTATGAGGATAAACACTTTACAGATTTTTGAAGCACTTTGACAGGGAAAGGAGGTAATGTAAGTACCTTATCTAGAAAAAATAGATACATAGCTTTTTGGTGACAAAAAGTACCCTAAGGAAATCCTATGTGCTCACAGGATGTGGGAGGGTTACACTTTGATATTCTGGTGGACGGTTTCACCAAATGACAAAGAATAAGAACCTGTGGTCAGATGTCTGCAGTCTCTTAGATTAAAGCGTGCTTGGGGGGGAAGGGCGTAGGCTTGGAACTTACTGATCTCGATTCCTTTTTGGTAGGAGGAAAACTAGGGGCAATCCCAAGCTTTTTTCACAAGAAGTACATCTCATTACTTATTCATGTTGTCATTAACTAATTAACATATTACCTCAAAATTATTAAAAGAATGTTAGTAAGGTTGTAAAGTCAAGCACTCAAAAGGTAGGTAATGCCAGACTTACAATTGCCTGTGCAACCAGCCTTCGGTTGCCTTGTTTGTATGCAGTAAGGTTGCAACCTCTGAGGTACAAAAAAACCAAGACATCCAGGATAATAAATTGGTCTGTGTTGCAGCCTCTATTGAGCACATTTATCGATTTTTTTTTCCTCAGATAACTACTTCCAAAAAGGAACAATCGTAGGAAGACCTGGCAACTCTGGTATCCAAAATGATGCCGTCTTTAATGTCAGGATCACATGTTGTTTTTCCACAGGACTCCTGCTTTCTAAAGGAAAAATGGTGCTTCTAAAATGAGTAGCTATTCAATATTCCTTTTTACCCCCCTTATTCAATGTGTGCTCCCACAAATTGTGTACTGTACACAATATAAACCCTGTATTGAATACACCAAATGTTCTCCTAGGTAGAACCCACTGTACCCACTGTAGTAGCTTAGTACAACCATTAATAAATTCATCTTCACAATATCAATGTAAGGTGAGGCTCTGTATATTGTCCACATTTTCTAGATTAGAAATGAGGTCTGGAAAAATAAAGGAAAAGAAATGTCCACTGATTTTGGGTGGCCAGCCTGAGCCCCAGGAGCCTGATTTTTTCAGAGTACTTCACATTATTTAGCGCTTTGTGTTCAGACCTCAGCCCCTGTTGACTTCAGTTGCAGCTATACATGCTCAGCATTTCTGCAAATCAGACTCTAGGTCAAGTCTATCTTCCCCCTGTTCCTTATCTCCTGCATTCTAGTCAGATGTTTATTCTCTTCTTCACTGCCTGCTGCTTTCAGGTTCAGGGGTAGCAGGGGACATTGGAAGCACAGGAGAAACTCCTGTCAATCTCCCACAGTGGGGATGCCACAGAAATTTGACTTATGTTGTGTCAACTCCAGCTGTGTTGTTCTCATAGCTGGAGTTGCGTATCTTAGGTTGACTTTCTCATGTAGTGTAGACCTGGTCTTAGGGACACCCAGAGCATGGGGTTGTGTCCCTGACCATCTTGGCTAATAGCCATTGATGGACCTGTTCTCCATGAACTTACTTAATTCTTTATTGAACCCTGTTAGTCTTTTGACCTTCACAACATCCCATGACAATGAGTTCCAGAGGCTGACTGTGAATTTTGTGAAGAAGTACTTCCTTGAGCTGGTGTTAAATCTGCTGCCTATTAATTTCATTGGGTGGCTCCTGAGTCTTGTGTTATGTGAAACAATAAATATCACTTCCCTATTCACTTTCTCCACACCAGTCATGATATTATAGACCTTTATCATATCCTCCCTTTGTTGTCATTTGTCTGAGATTAAAAAGACCATTTCATATCCCAGTTACTTTTATTGCCTTTCTCTGTATCTTTTCCAAGTCTAACACATCTTTTTTGAGATGAGGCAACTAAAACTGCACGCAGTATTCAAGATGTGGCCATATCATGGATCTATACAGTGGCATTATAATATATTCTGTTTTTCATCTCTTTCCTGTTGGTTCCTAATGTTCTGTTAACTTTTTTCACTGCCATTGCATGTGGACCAGATGTTTTCAGAGAACTATCCATGATGACTCCAAGATCTTTCTTGACCAGTAACAGCTAATTTAGACCCCACCATTTGGCATGTCTAGTTGGAATTAGATTTTCCAATGTGCCTTACTTTGTACTTACTAACAGTGAAACTAACATTGAATTTCATCTGCCATTTTGTGTCTGTCACCCAGTTTTGTGAGATCCCTTTGTAACTCTTCACAGGCGGCTTTGGACTTACCTGTCCTGAGTAATTTTGTATCCTCTGAGAATTCCACACTACTGTTTACCCACTTTTCCAGGTCACTTATGAGTGTGTTAAATTGCACAGGTCTCAGTACAAATTCATGGGGGACTCCACTATTTACCTTGCTCCCCTGGAAAACTGACCCTTTATTCTTACCCTTCATTTCCTTTCTGTTACTGATTCATGGGCAGACTTTCCCTCTTTTCCCATGACTGGTTACTTTAAGAGCCTTTAGTGTGGAATCTTGTCAAAGGCTTTCTGAAAGTCCAAATAGGTTATATAGACTGGATCTCTCTTTTCCTCATGCTTGTTGACCCCTCAAAGAATTCTAGTAGATTTAGGAATGATTTTATCTCTACAAAAGCTGTGTTGACTCTTCCCTAACAAACTGTTTATCTATATGTCTGATAATCCTGGTCTTTATTCTTGTTTCAACCAGTGTGCCTGGTATTTAAGTTAAATTACTGGCTTATAATTACCAGAATTGTCTCTAGAGTCTTTTTTTTAAAAAACAGTATTATATTAGATATTTGCCAGTCATCTGACACAGGCTGATATAAGTAATAACAGGTTACATGCCACAGTTAGTAGTATTGCAATTTCATATTTGAAATTTCATGCACACGCAAGGCTTGCAGCTAGCAGCCTTGAGCTACATGGCTTTCATCGAGATCCATTATGGTGCCAAAGACAACAGGAGCTGGATGATTCAAAGAAGCAGTAATGGGACATGCAACCAAGGAGCCTTTGGTGCCTATTGGCAGAAGGCATAAGCAGTGCATAGAAGTTTACAGGGTCTGATGTCTACATAATAGAGTATCTAAGGGTGGCATGCAGGATCTACCAACAGCCAAGAACACACTGGTCATCCGAATCACTGCAAGATGTATGCAAGATGTAAGATGATACAAGGTGTATGTATCATCAAGATGGATGATATTTAAGGAATTATAAAACTATATTAAAAACAATATTCTTAAGTTAGGTGTGTTAAGATGGGTCACCAGACAGTGATAAGTTTTGTTCAGGAAGGCAGCTGTGGGCATTTATCTCTCTAGCTCAGTGGCTTTCAATTTTTTTTCTCATGATCCAGTTGAAGAAAATTGTTGGTGCCCGTGACCCAACATAATTTGTCTGTGCCTCATCCCCACCCCTCCTCTTCCACTGAGACCCCGCCCCCCATGGAAGCCAACCACGGGGAGGCAGAGCAGTGTGCTGTGTGCGTGTGCACTCACCCACCATCCCAAGAAGGGGAGCAAAGGTGGGCACGCACACATGCGCCAGCCTCCCTGGCCCCAGAGAAAGGGAAGGGCAGGCAGTGTGCATCCAGAGCTTCCCCAGCCCAGAGCACAGGGAGGGAGAAAGGTGCACAGCTCCAGCCTCCCCAGCCAGGAGCATAGGGAGGGTGGGTGCTCAGAGGCAGTAACACTCAGCCCCCCGGACAGGGGCAGCCCGTGGATGTAGGCAACCTCAGTAGTTGCCTAGGGCACCGCGTTTAATGCGGCGCCCAATGATGACGCAACGCCGTTGAGGGCTATGGAGGTGGGGGCGCCGATCGTGCATTCCGCCTAGGGCGCCAGTTGCTGGCAGCTCACTTCGAGCCGCTTCTGCCCCCAGAACACCTACAGCAGGCATTCTGGGGGCAGAATGTGGGTGGGGCCAGGCTGGTGGTTTGGGAAGGCTGTGCCTTCCCCCGCCTATGCCACTGGATGCCCGTGGGGCTGAGAGCTTCAGCTCTGTGGGTGGGGTAGGGCTAGGGCAGGAGGAGCTTATCTCAAGCAGCTCTCAGTCAGCGGTGCAGCGGGGGGGCTAAGGCAGCTTCCTGCCTCTCCTGGCACCGCTGACCATGCAGTAGTGAGCAGCAGGTCTTAGCAAATGGGAGTGCAGACCTAGTGCTCAGGGCAGGGGCAGTGCACGGAGCCCTGTGCACTCTTCTGCCCCCCGCCCTCACTTGGGTGATGGGCCTGCTGCTGGCCGCTTCTGGGGCACAGCGCAGCCTGCAGTACCAGGACAGGCAGGATGCCTGCCTTAGCACCCCCCAGTGATCACCCTGCAACAATGACACCCAGTGCCTGGCATTCCACAACTCAGTATTGGGTCACAACCTGTAGTTGGAAAACTACTGCTCTAGCTGGTCATAGTGTGGCTTCTGGTGTGAGTGTATCTGCATTGTTGAGACTGATGCTAATTAAAAGAATATGAAACCCCGCAAGAGGAAAACTGCAGAAAAACACATAAGCAGCCGAGGGTATCTTGTTTACAAATAAATACAATGGATTTTGGGAGCAAAACTGGGATACCGAGGTACACCCGGGATCTTTCCACTGAGGAAGCAAGGGGGCAGTGTGACTTATCTCATGAATGGAAAATCACAGTGAAGCCTAAGCGTAACGTGCTGGAAGGAAACTGGATAAGCTTTTGCTCTATAAGACATGACAATAACTATTAAAGGAAGGCTAGATTCTAGCCCATGTAATGAGTTTATTTTACATGTAGCCATTTGCTTCCAAAATGTTAACTTGCTACATATCAAATTTCTATACTTTGTTAAATAAACTTTTATTTATTATCACTATAAATACACCCATGTACCATGTGTTAAGTAGAGTTGTGATCTAAAGTGGGGAGCAGATCCCCAGAAGGCAGGAAAAAGGTTTCTTCATACTAAAGTTGGGTGGTGGTGAGGTGCTTCATAGCCCTTGGTCCCCTTGAGAAGCATCACAGAATATGGAAACTTTCTTCTCTACATCACTATTGTAAACCTGACCACATTAGAAGAAGCCAAACTTTCTCTCACTCATAAGGCCAAATTCTTTGCTGGAGTAGATGATGATAAATGAATTGACTTCAATGGAGTATTGCGCATTTACCTCCGCTCTGGTCCCAAAAGTCGAAGGCAGTCTCCATGAAATGGGTATCTCTGTGAAATGGATGTTCCGATCACAGAAACTATCACGATCACTGGCACCGATTTATTATTTCCTCAAGTGTATTACAAAGCGCCCACCCTGATTTTTATCCCAGCTAACTGAAATATATAAGATTGAGAGATGACTTTATTACAGTGAATAAGGCCATGTCTACACAGCAGCATTATTTCAGAATAACAGACGTTACTCTGAAATAACATAGTCCATGTCTACACACAAGCAGTTATTTCGACATAATGTCAAAATAATGTTGAGCTAGAGACTGCTCACTCTGACTTCTGTAACCCTCATTGTCCGAGGAGTAAGGGAAGTCAGGGGAAGAGTGCTCTATCTTGAAATAACTGCCGTGTAGACAGCACCAAAAGTCGAAATAAGCTATTTCGACTTAAGCTACACAATTAGCGTAGCTTATTTTGAGTTTAGCTCTGCTGTGTAGATATGCCCAAAGTATCTACCCAAAGGGAAAACACAAGGTACTGAAGGGCTCTTTACTCAAATGGAGAAAGGCATCCCAAGAAACAAAGCCTGGATGCTGAAGCTACACACATTTAAAGGAGAAATAAGATGCACATTTTAACAGTGAAGTTGGTGAATGACTACAACAGACAACCAAGGGAAGCTGTGAGATCTCTATCTCTTGATGTCTTCAAATCAAGCATGGATTCCTTTCCAGAAGATATGCTTTAGCCCAACATGAGATATGGTTAATTGGGTGAAATTTTATGGTCTGTGCTGTACAGGAGATCAAACTAACTCAGTGATCCCCAAACTTTTCAAGGTCACACCCCCCTTTGCACTGTTTGTGACTTCCCATCTGGGAGTGGGGCTGCAGCTTTTAGGGGGTGCAAATAGGTGTAAGAGAAGTGGGGTCAGATCTGGGGCTAGGAGCCAGGGTGTAGTTGGGGGCAGGGCCAAAGCCAAGCTGGAAGCATAGTGAGACTGGGTAGAACTCCTTCCCTGTCCCCCTGGGGGTTGGCCAGACCCCTCTCACCTTCCCAAACATTCTTCCACATCCCCTCCATTGTTTAGGGATCTTTGGCCTAGGTAATATAATAATCCGTTCTGTGATCTTGACCCAGACACAAGTCTGGACAGCTCTTTGAATTGGAAATATTATTGAGCATCCCAGCAGAATAACCAGGGACTGAATGGACCTGGAGATTGAACTGCCCTCTCATTCCAATAGTTGGACTTTCCAGGCCTGCTTTGAAATACCCTGGAAGACCAAGGGAGATTGCTGTTCCTGTTTTATGGCTAAATAGTGGATCTTGGCCTCCAGGGTTGTCAGCCTTGAATTTTTCACCTCTGCTAGGTTCTTTCTAGAATGGAAAGAGCGAGCAAACGCAATGCACTACAGATAACACAATATTGCCAAACAAAAATGTTGCAAAATCGTGGGTCAACGCCCCCAAAATTATGAGATTTACCTTCAAAATTATGAAACATTAAAAATAATTCATATACGGCTCCTTTTATATGGTTTCTGATCTTTGAGTTGTTAGAGGTTACATTTTCAGTCTTTTTTCTCTGCAACAGCCAAGAGTGCTACAAACTTAATTTACAAAAAAAAAAAAGGTCTTTCACAATCACACAGTTCCAAGAGTTGGGGCTTTAAGAAGAACTACAAATAGCACAAGACTCAGAGTTGACAATTCTTGAGACCACTGCAGGGTGCATAGGAGAGGAGTGAGGGGAAGGAAAAAGACAAGATCGTACAACTTCTGGAATTTATGAGAGTTTGACTGTTTTCTTCCACCAGTCACAATTTATGATCAAAATACTGATGATCAGAGTGGTAACATTTAGTGCTTTAGCATCTTTAAAGTGCTATGCAGATAGGATCAAATTGAGATAAAGAAGTGTATTATCCCCAGGTCTCAGGGTGACTGTCCCCTTTAAGGAAAGATGTTCCCCAGCAGAATCTGGTTAGGAGGGTAGCGGGAGGTCCTTGGTATTGCTAAAAGTGAGAATGGGGGAATCTCTCAAGAGAGAACTGCTAGTGGATCATGTCTAGAGCAGAAAAGGTTGCATGGGAGGCCAAGGTTTGGGGAAGAGAACTGTGAGAAGCCATGAGCCATAAACTGGGGATGAAACTCCAAGTGACTGGGTGCAAATTTGGTGGGAAGATGTGGTGGTAAGAAGGCTCTGTATCCTCTCCAATGGAGCAGACCCAGGGTGGAGAAAGAGAACAGACTCCTGGAGCCCGGGAATAGCTTTCACACTGGGCCCTCGGGAAAGGAGCAAGAACCTGAGGGAAAGAGATGCCAGGGATCAATGACCTGCTAAGAGATCAGGAGAATCCAGAATGAAGGAGCTGTCAAACGAGTGGGCCTGAGAGTGAGGGGTGGGATTGCTTGTTTGGCACCATTCTGGTGAGAGTCTGAGGGAAAAGTAAATCCCGATAGGGAGAGACTTCACTATTTAGGTACTGAGGGTGGTGGAGGACATTGTTATGCACAGTGAGGCCCCAGAAGGGTCCGGAAAAGAGGGGACCAAGGAGGTCCGGGTACTCCTATAACCTGGCAACAATGCTTCTGCAAGAGGGTATCTGAGAAGTAAGGGATTTTAAGCCTTATTTTACAAATCGGGACACTGAAACACAGAGGCTGAGACTGACCTAAGGTTACAAAAGGAGTTGGTGAGAGAGCTGGAATTCTTGCTTTCTGGCCCTTTGTTCCAACCATGAACCCATGCTTGTGGCTGCTGTCTGGGATGACTATGTTGAAATTCTTGCCAAGTATGCAACAGTGTGAAAATCCTGGAAATACCCTGAGCTGACGTTTGCTGAGGCAAAAGGATGATGTTCAGTAGAACATTCTAACAGCTCATCTATTTTAATTACTTTTTTGAATCCATGGTCCTTTATGGTTTGATGCTTATGAGCAAATAGCAACCGAATCCATTGATATTAGGGTTGCCAGATACTTTCACAAAAAATACTGAACATGGCTGGGAAAAAAATAGGTTGAGCAAGAAAAAAAAAAGAACAAAGTTGTTGAGCAAAAAAAACCCAACCGCACAAAAAAACCAGTCACTGCGCCTTTAAATCCCCACACTCCCCACTCCCCCACCCAACACGGCAGGGGAAGACTGTCCCAAGCAGCCTTCCATCCGAGAAAAAACAGAAAATACTGGACATGTCTGGTATTTTCTTTTTTTTTTACCGGACAGAGGCCGCAAATACTGGACTGTCCGGGCCAATACCAGACACCTGGCAATCCTAATTGATATCCAGAAAAACTATAAATGCCAACCATGGTTTCGTCATTCCTGTCTCCACAGTGTGCATCAGCTGCAGCAACAGCAGTTTCTCTTCTCAAAAAGTCGCTTTGCAGGCAAACCATCTCAGTAAAGTGGCTGCCCATCCCCCTTCTCCACTGAATGAAACTTCAGCTTAAAATTGTCTGTGGTTAGGAGCTTGCTTTTAACAGACTTGTCTCTGACACAATTTGCATGTCTGTATTAGGAAATAGGCCACCTGAGCTATAAATGTCAGATCCCAAAATGAATCTTCCCAAAATGGCAGTGGCTGGCGATTTCACTTGGGTTTGGCTATCTAAATTGGTAGAGTGACTCTGCAAAAAATTGACGCCAGTAGCTAGCAAGGAATAATGATAACAAAACAGCCAACTAAGGCAGAAAAAGCAATAGAAAACTTTCCGCCAGCCCCAGTGTGTGTTTCAGTGCAGATCTACTACCCTGGAAGTGCAGACCAAAACTTCCCATAGAAGTGTTGCCCAGACAGCCACTCTGGTAATTCAGATATTGGTCATAGCTATTTTCTCCTCTACCTTCAATATAGCTAACGGAGCTTCTTCAGCTACGGAACAGGCCTTCCAATATCATCTGTGCAAATAACTCCAGTGCAAACATATCAGCATTGCCTCTAATGTTTAAACAGTTTCTTTTGAGGGGATCCTCAGCAGAGAGATTTTCAAAGATTCGGTTTTTCTATAAGTTATTTTATTTGTGGCACTCCATTTGCAAGGGACACCCCAGCTCCTTTTCAACCCCATCAATGCTTTATCTTGCACCTACACCCCTCAACTTTTACTGCCGTTGTGTGAGAATTCTAATTAAGAGCTCTTTCATCCTATGCCCTGATTGTCTTCTACAGAAAGGAAATGGACTCTCAAGTACTTGTGGAATTCATAAGTGAACTGAAACAGTTATTTTTATCTACTTCTTGGGTGTTTCAGGGTTGCATAGGGCATAACAATAGTTTCTAATTCTGCGTGGGGGCGGGGGGCAAGGGGGGGGGGGAGTTTCCATTACAGTGCCCATTACAGAGGAACAAGCTTCATGGGCAAAGTATGAGATCAGCCCAGCCCAGTTACTTATTTATGAATCACTGGGTCCAGGAAGCAGAGAGATTCTGGGGAATAGGGATTTAGAGAAGGGTTAGAGGAGGTGAGTAGCATAAAATGAAGGTTAGAATCAAAGAACTGAAGACATGAAGGGGTCACCATATAGGCGTTGGGTTCCTCCAGGCCTGGGCATGCTCAACATGCTGTTCCACCCGAGGTCGTGCCCATTCCTTTCCCCAAGTCTCAATACCGGCTCACTTCTTCCCGCCCTCTCCCCCTACGTGCACCCAGTCCCCATCCTCCCAAAGCCTCCTGCACACCATGACACAGCTGATTGACAAAGGTGGGAGGTGCTGCAGGGGAGGGGGAGGAGTTAATCAGCAGGGCCACTAGCATGTGGGCGGCAGAGAGGGGAGGTTGAGGAGGAGGCAGCAGCTGGTGGCCAATGGGTGCTAAGCACCCTCTAATTTTTTTCCATGGGTGCTCCAGCACCTGCACCCTAAATCCAATGTCCAAAATTAAACCAAGGTATTACAGCTCACAGGAGACAAAGGTATTATGTGCCACAGGCAGAGAATTGAGGGACTGAGGCACACCAGTGACCAAGGCCCCCACGGTAGCATGAAAATGATTAAGTGAGGAACCCCTGATAATCCTGGCAAGTGACCCGCACCTACCCACGGCAGAGACTGGTGAAGGTGTCTGTCAATCTGACCTGGGGAAAAATTCCTCCACCTGTCCCCACAGAGGGCGATCAGTTAGACTCTGTGCATCTGAGCAAAAACCAGCCAGCCAAGCCTCTGAGTGAGAGAGCGAGCGCACCAGCCTGCCGCCTCCACTGTGCCATCATCAGCTGTGGCCACCACAGATGCCTCAGAGGAAGCAGCCACCGCCACCAGAACACAAAGTGTGTGTGTGTTGGGGAGGCGGGGAAATTCCTTCTTGAACCCTGCAGATGACCAACTAACACCCTCAAGCACGAAATTATAGGAACACCAGACATTAAACTGACGGAATCCCACCCACCCCCACCCCAGACTGCTGAGTACTGTCCTTTCCAGCTCTCTCTTAAGTAATTGGGTTGTTTTCCCATACAACACCTAGGGAGGCTGCTCCAGAACCTCAACCTCTGATGCTTGAAAACCTTCTTCTAATGTCCAGCCTGAATTTAATGGCCAGTTAATACCCATTTGTTCTTATCCCAACATTGCCCTTTAGCTTAAATAGCTCTTCTCCCTCCCTGGAATGCTACTTCCCCACTCTGTTTGGAAAACGCAGTCATATCCCCTCTCAGCTTTCTCTTTGCCAGAGTAAACAAGCCAAGCTCCTCCAGTCTCCTCTTATAACCATGGTGTCCAACCAGTTCTGAAGCCACTTAGTGGCTACTGGTATTGCAAACTAGCCACACTCAATAGGCCAAGTAGCCACATGTGGCTAGCGTGTGGGGCACCAGCTAGGCCCTTCAATCACCTGATCATCCTAATAGATCTTCTCTGCATCTGTTCCAGTTAATCTTTGCTCAGCATAGATAATCCGAACAGCACACGGTTCCAGAGGAGGACTAACCACTGCCTTGTACAAGGGCATTAATGTTGCTCTCTCTCTACTGGTAATGCCTTGCCTAAAACATTCTAGGACAGGGCTACTCAACATGTGGCCCGTGAGCCGCATGCGGCCTGCAGCCCATTTGTTTGTAGCCCATGGTGTGATTTGGGTTTATGCGGGACTCATCACGCGGCCTGCGGGTGGGATCCTTTGAACATGCTCCACAATAGCGAGCCGTCTCCCAGGCAGGGTGAGCATTGAAAGACGCAAGCGGACAGGCTGGCTGGAAGAGAGGATACAGGGTGTCACAGGGCTGGCCTTGCCGTGAGGCGAACTGAGGCGGTTGCCGCAGGTGCCAGACTGTGGAGGGGTGCCACTAGGACCCAGAGAATTGAGACCTTTCAAAGTTTTGGCCCAAGCAAGGGGTCATTTGAGCTGCCTCAGGTGCCAAAATGCTGTGGGTTGGCCCTGGGGTGTCGGCATTTCTAGCTCCCAGGGAGGAGGTGTCGGGAGCACCAGGGAATTATGGGAAGTGCTGGCTGCTTAGCCTTGTGGGTTCACACTGGCCACGTTTGGGTCCGGCGCCGCGGCTTAAGGCTTAATCTTTGTATTCATGCCCATCATTGTGAAAGAAGCTATTTGCATATATTTGCATGTATATTCAACCACACTTAAGTTGCAGCCCTTGGCACATGCTGTTGGTATCATTGTTTCCTCCAGGGCTTCCACAGTTGAGTAGCCCTGTTGTAGGATCACATTTGTCCTTTTTGTAGCTGCATCATATCAGTGGTTCATAGTCACCCTGTGATTGACCCACACGCACAGGTCTCCCTCCTACTCCGTCATTTTTAACCACTGAGTCCACAGCTTGTAGCAGAATGTATTATTAGACCCTAACTGCATGGCTTTTCACTTCATACTATTGTATTCCATTCCTTTTCTGTCATCCCAGTCTTCAAGGTGATCCAGATCTTCCTGTATAATATTTCAGTCCTCCTCCTGTATTGACAATGCCTCCCACTTTTGTGTTGTCAGCATGCTCCTACTTTTCATGCCAAAGTCATTAATATGAAATAAGATTGGCCCTTAGGCCAGTCCTTGGGGAACTCCACTAGTAACCTTTCTCCAGTCTAATAGTTCACCTTTCAGCTCAACCCGCTATTCTTTCCCCTTGCGCCAGTTCTTCATCCATCTCACAATTCTTGCACTAATCCCCATCTATTCTAATGTAACTAATAATTTCCCATGTGATGCCATGAAGTCCAGCTATATTAGATGTACTCCATTTCCCTTGTCTAAAAAAATCTGTTTATTTTCCCAAAGGAGGATATCAGGTTAGTCTGGCATAATTCATGTTTGGTAAACCCAAGTGGCAATATTTCCCTTTTTCAGTGTATCCCCATGAAATTAATTATTTTTTCATGCATAATGTAATAGCTCTGTAATTGCGCAGATCACTTTCTTTCCTTTTCAAAATACAGGTCTGGCATTAGCTGTTCTCTTGTCACATGGTAGCAGCCCTGAATGGCTAGATTTATCAGCAGTCTCATGTGCCAGTCACTTTGAAAAAGGCAGGAGCACCCTGAGAAAGCAGGGAATGGTACCAGTGGGGAGACAAGAAACTGATATAGGAATACATAAGAAAGGAGACAGCAATGCAGAGGAAGGACCAGAATTTCATCCCAAGTTGTTCAACAGCTATTTAGAAGAAAAAGAAAGATACAGAAAGATTTTGTGCTATGCCTTAGCTATTTCTGAACTGGAGTTAGCAGCTGTAAATTGCAGCTCTAGGAGCCATACTGGCACTAAAGAAAATGTGCTAAAACCAGAACTATGGCCACAGCAGTGCAAGCAGTGGGATGGACCAAGCATGCAGAGTAGGATCCCGTCTGGTCACTAGGCAGCTATCTACTGACATGCGCGCCCTCCCCCACGTGCCGGGCGGAGGTGGGGCCGCGCATGCGCCCTCTCCCATGCGCCAGCGCGGGGGCAGGGCCGCGCATGCGCCCTCCCCCAACCCGGGGCGCAATTAAACTGTCTGCCCGGGGCACCGGAATGGCTCGGGTCCGGCCCTGTCCAGTATAGATGTACTCTTAGAAGCACAGCCCAGACCTCCTAGCAAGTGCACCATTTGTGGGGGTTTGGGGAGGCAGTAGCCCTCTCTCCTGAGTTAAAACCCTTGGATTTCATACTTGAGGTCAGCTTAAAGCCCATGTCTTGACTCCAGAGGCAGCTCTTAAGTTCAACAGAGTTTGAGCTGCCTACAGCTTTGGCTTTGGAGCAGGGAGTTTGTTATAAAAAAAGGGAGGCAGGGTGATTAAGAATAACTAACAAAAGCCTAGTTATTCAGGTAATTGAAGGATTGTTAGATCATCATGAAAACATTGCTGGGCACTCCACTTAAAAGATGGTGGGGAAGGGGAAGAGTAGGAATGAGTGTTGTGCTACAGGCATCTGCATGTGGACCATTGCTGTTAAACTTCTCATAAATGTTCTTGAAAAGGGGATGAACACTAACAGGGACTAATCTGAAGCTGACTGCAAACAGTTACAAAGGGATCTCACAAAACTGGGTGATTGGGCAACACAAGGGCAGATGGAATTTAGTGTTGATAAATGCAAAGTAATGCACATGGAAAAATATAATCCTAACAATAGATAAAAAAAATTATGGGGTCTAAAATAGCTGTTACCATTCAAAAAAGAGATCTTGCAATCCTTGTGGATAGTTCCCTGAAAACATCTGTTCAGTTTGCAGTGACAATCTAAAAACTAAAAAGCCAATAGAATACTGGGATGCACTAGGAAAGGAAAAGATAAGACAAAATACCATATTGCCTCTACATAAAGTCATTGTATGCCCACCTCTTGAATACTGTATGCAGATTTGGAAAAAAGATCTATTGGATTTGGAAAAGGTACAGAAAGGGCAACAGAAATGATTAGAGGGTAAGGAACAGCTTCCATATGAGGTGAGATTAACAAGACTGGGACTTTTCAGCTTGGAAAAGAAATGACTATAGGGTGAGGGGATATGCTAGAGGTTTAGAAAATCATGAATGGCATAGACAAATAGAATAAGGAAATGTTACTTATTCCTTCACTCACATAACACAAGAAGATGACCCAATTAAATGTATAGGCAGCAGATTTAAAACAAAGAAAATAGGTGACAGGGGATGGACCATGATGATTGCTTCTTCCTTTTATTCCTTCTGAAGCACCTGGCATTGGTCACTGTTGGAAGACAGGATACAGGGCTAGAAGGACCATTGGCCTGACCCAGTAGTATGGCCATTCTGATCTTCTTATAGAGTTGAAATGTGTCTGCCACCTTGCTGTAACCCACTAGACCCCACTCCTCTTCCAGAGCTGAGATAGTGCCCAGGAATCCTGATGGGGTCCATCTCTCCTCACAGAGTTAGTAACAAAGTCAGAATATATATTAAAATGTTAAGCCTAACCAGTGTCCCTAAAGTGACTTGCCACAAGATGTCAGAATATGCTAGTGTTAGAGCTGAGTGGGTCTAATATTTATTTAATTTTCTTTGTTTTATATAGGAATTAGATACAGGGCTCCTGTCAGCTAACTGCTAAGTTGTCTGCCCCCCAAAAATAGAGTTTTTCCAGTGCCTTAGTAGCCCCTAGATAGAGATGATGTGTTGGGGGAGGGAGGGTGGATGGATTGGTTCCTCCCCTCCCTATTTCGTGCTTAGATTATACTGAGCATGCTCAGTAACACTGCAGAAGCTACTGTCCTCAGTTTGCCCCCCTCATACTCTCATTCTCTTCTTCTCCCTCCCTCCTCCCCTGCCCCTCCCCGATCATGGCATGCACAGGTCGCTCCCCAGCACCACGACCAAAATTTGAAATCATGCCCCTGCCTCCTAGCCCAGGGGAAGTGTGACAGGAGGCAGGGAAAAGGTGATTAAAAATCACCTAAGGCCCTCCTAATTCTGGACTGTTCCAGGGAGCTACCTAAAGTTAGCAGCCCAATTCAAGCAGCCTGAGGGTGGCAGCCTACCTCAGTACTGAGGTAGTTCTATGGCCCTGCTCCTGCAGCCTCTGCCACATGACACCCTTTGCAGTGGCAGGAACCTGCAGCTGTCTGATGTAGTGCCTGCCCAGGAGGAATTCTACCCTAGCTGGTTCCATAGCAGCGTACAGAGGGCAGTGTCGGGGAATTGTTATTGGACTTTAAATCGCACCCGTTGCCAGGAGCTTTATTGCAATGGGCACTTAAATCAGCTTTTCCTGCCCTTTGCACCCTTTCACCAGTCATTCAATTACTGTGCCAGATAAATGGAAGGAGACTACGTACCTCAATTTCAGGCACTCTGAAGGTAAACATTGCCCCTGTACACATGTGGGTTTGTATGGCTTTTGCATACATTTAAGTATAAAATAGTGTGGCTTTGAAACAAAACTTTGTGTGTACTTTACACATCAGTTGCTCTGGTCTATAATACAAATGAAACAGTGCCTTCCCTGTTGCATCATAAGTCATTTGGAAAACAACCAGAAAATAAACTCATTATCATAAGAACAAATAATCTATAAACCACCTTACAAAACAATTACAGAGAATTTTACAAGAATGGTTTTAATGCAAAAAAAACAAAACAAAAAAACCTCCAAAAACAAAACCAGACTAGCACTGCAGTAGCATATTATCTAGCTGTTGTCCTACATCTACTTCCCCCACTCAGTTTCAAACTACATGCAGCCCACAAACTGCAAGCAAGGTTAATAGTCACTTCTCTGTTTAGTAGTACCTAGGTTAGTACCAAAGCGGCTGCTTGGTCACTGTAGCCTTGACTGATGACTTCAATTTGTTTTCATATCCCCATGCAAAATGCAGCAGGCAGCTAATGCAAACATTAGACACAGAAATACCAGTGCACAATGCCCCTCTCTGAAATTTGGACCAGCTGCCCCTCTGTCTGTACAGAAAGGCGGCTGAATCCAATTTCAGTGGCATTACCATCACGCAGCTGAAGTGATATTCCAGACTGCTCTGGCTGGAGCTGTACCACTTACTATGGGACCACTGCTTAAAAGTGACTGGGCCAATGACTTCCGCTACCCCAGCTCAGCACCCCATAGAACTCTGAGCAAGTACAAAAGTTGGGGAAAGGGGTTGCCTCTAATCCTGCCTAATTGGCACCATTGCCAGAGGGAGAAACTAGGACAAGTTGAGCAAGGAGATTGAAACTCAGATGAGAAGCCTGAAGAATGGCCCCTTGTGCATATACATTATGATCCAGTCTTTAATTGCATGTTCACATACTATTTTTCTCCACAGAAGCCCTGACTCATTCAGCACACAGCATGGACCTATTCTGGGGAAGAATCTGAGCGGTGTAGTACGGGAGACTGTTGCCAGTAGGACCCTTGCCTCATTTGTTGCAAAAATTCAGAGGCGTACAATGAGGCTATGTCTAAACTACGTTTTTTCGGAAGAGGCAATGCAAATGAAGCGCTGATTAGCATTTTGTCACGCTTCATATGCATAATCTATTCCGATCTGTTTTAGCGCAAAAGGTTTTTGCACAAAAACACGTGGGAGAGGCATAAGGATCGTGCGCAAAAAGGGTTTTTTGTGCAAAACAGACGTGTCCACAGCGCATGTTTTTGTGCAAAAACCTCTTGCGCAAAAATGGATCAGAATAGATTATGCAAATGAAGTGCGACAAAAAGCTAATCAGCACTTCATTTGCATTGCCTCTTCCAAAAAAACATGTAGTGTAGACATAGCCTGAATGAATTTGCAGGAAGAGGAAGGAGAGTCTCATTGCTAAAGCAGATGAATGCTGCCCTGGAGACCTGGATTCTATCTTTGCTTCTGCCACACAGTTCCTTTGTGATGCTGGGCAATTCACTAAAACTGATCTTTTCACAGGTTGTCACTAGTTATGTGTTCCTCATTTTCTGAGTGCCTCAGTTGAGAGCCTGGGGTCTAATGCAGGACACTGAGCAATCACAGCTGCTCCTGTAGTCAGTGGAAGCAGAGCCTGTATATATAAAGGTAAGTACCCTGAAAAATCTGGCCCTAAAATGAGGAGATACTTTGGACCTTGATCTCCCCGTGCCTCAGTTCCCTCACCATAAAATGGGAACAGTATCCCCACAGCAACTTGTGACAAAAAGCAATGTTTGTGAAGCTTTCAGACACTGTAGGAGCAAATCTATAAGTCTGTCTTCTCAGCAGGGTTTGAACAATGCCTGGAGCTATACATTGAACAAGGAGAAAACAAATATTGAAGAGGTGCTCACCAGGAGGTTGTTATTCATTCTGTGCAGGGACCCTATGGATCACATACTATGTGATCTTATACGTCTGTTCCCAAACCCCTACCAATCTCCCCCTCCCCTAACTAAAAAAACCAAATAAAATAAACCAGAAAATATCCTTTAAAAATATAAAGAAACAAACACTTTCCCCAGCAGAGGTTTGATCCCAACAGGAACAAGCTCCAGAGAATTTCTGTCCCCCACATGTGCTGGGTCCGGCTCTGGTGGCACCCCCAGAGAGAGAGAGAACTTCTATCCCTGCCTGCTGGAGAAGGGGGGAGGAATGTTGGGAGAGCTGTGTGTGAGCGGCAGAGGCTGCTTGCCAGAGAGAGTACTATTGGCTTCCCCTCTTCTTCCTTCCCCCAGCAGGTTCCCATGTAGGGGATCAGTTTCCTCTGCATTGTCGCGCTTGACCGGGAGTGAATGCTGTCCGAGTGTAAGCATGAGCCTGTGTCACGTGTATAAAGTAAGCTAGGAGCTTTGCTACTCCTACTGATTGTACATGGATGGGGCTCAGCTACTGTGGTGATGGGTGTCAGTATAAAACCGCAAGATAGGCAAGATAGTGATAATTAACCCTAACCCTATCATAGTGTACATGCACAAGATAAGGGCACATGCTATGTGAGGTTGCACAAGCAATGTAAATCTGATTAACTTTGCAAACGTAATGTTGTTTAAGCATAGTTGGGGCTTTGTGTAATTTATAGTTACATGTTTCTAAAAAATGCTCTTTATCTGCCTGTCCTTTTATTGCCACCTAGTGATCAGAGCAAGTAATTCCAGTTTCCTTTATTATTTGGTTGTTAACTATAGTCTTTATCTGCTTTGTAGTTTTTGATATGAAATCAGAGTGAGCTTGCTGGTGCAAATCACATTTTGCACAAGGGCAGTGAATTTGCACTAGGGGCTTGCCCTGGTGCACGTACATCTGTATAGTCATGAAAAACCTAATAGGGACCTATGCCTAGCTCTAGTTTGTTTCTCCACAGATTTGAAATGGATAAACTGTAGGATCAGTCTTAACCTTGGCGCTAGGAGTCTGGCTGGGAACACTGATGTCTCTCCATAGCCATAGTCTGATTGGCTAGCTGAACCTTTATAGTGATGACACGGCTATGCATTAGCTCCCAAGAGTGCACATTATAGCTTTAAAGGAGGGGCAATTCTTGATTTAGTCCTAACTGGAGCGCAGGATCTGGCCCAAGAGATAAATATAAATGGACTGCTAGGAAATAGTGACCATAATGTAATAAAATTTAACATCCCTGTAGTGGGAAAAACACCTTACCAGCTCAACACTGTGCCACTGAATTTCAGAAAGGGCAACTACACAAAAATGAGGAGGTTAGATAAACAGAAATTAAAAGGTACAGTGACAAAAGTAAAATCCCTGCAAGCTGCATGGAAACTTTTCAAAGGCACCATAATAAACGCCCAACTTAAATATATACCCCAAATTAAAAAAACATAGTAAGAGAACCAAAAAAGTTCCACTGTGGCTTAACAATCAAGTAAAAGAAGCAGTGAGAGATAAAAAAGCATAATTTAAAAAGTGGAAGTTAAATCCTACTGAGGAAAATAGAAAAGCGCATAAACTCTGTCAAATTAAGTGTAAAACTATGATAAAAAAGCCAAAAAGGAGTTTGAAGAGCAGCTAGCCAAAAACTCAAAAAGTAGTAGCAAAATATTTTTAAGTACATCAATAGCAGGAAGACTGCTAAACAACCAGTGGGGGCCCTGGACCATCAAGATGCTAAAGGAGCATTCAAAGATGATAAAGTCATTGCGGAGAAACTAAATGAATTCTTTGCTTTGGTCTTCACGGCTGAAGATGTGAGGGAGATTTCAAAACCTGAGCCATTCTTTTTAGGTGGCAAATCTGAGGAATTGTCCCAGATTAAGGTATCATTAGAGGAGGTTTTAGAACAAATTTATAAACTTAACAGTAACAAGTCACTGGGACCAGATGGCATTCACTCAAGAGTTTTGAAAGAACTCAGATATGAAATTGCAGAACTATTAACTATGGTCTGTAACCTATCCTTTAAATCATCTTCTGTACCTAATAACTGGAAGATAGCTTATGTGACACCAATATTTTAAAAAGGGCTCTAGAGGTGATCCTGTCAATTACAGATCGGTAAGTCCAACATCAGTACAGGGAAAATTAGTTGAAACTATAGTAAAGAATAAAATTGTTAGACACTAGATGAAGATAATTTGTTGGGGAAAAGTCAACATGGTTTCTGTAAAGGGAAATCATGCTTTACTAATCTACTGGAGTTCTCTGAGGGGGTCAACAAACATGTGGACAAGGGAGATCCAGCGGCTATAGTGTACTTAGATTTCCAGAAAGCCTTTGACAAGGTCCCTCACCAAAGGCTCTTAAGTAAAGTAAGTTGTCATGGGTCCTCTTATGGACTGATAACTGGTTAAAAGACAGGAAACAAAGGGTAGGAATAAATGGACAGTTTTCAGAATGGAGAGAGATGTCCCTCAAGGGTCCATACCGGGACCAATCCTATTCAACCTATTTATAAATGATCTGGAGAAAGGGGTTAACAGTGAGGTGGCAAAATTTGCAGATGATACTAAGCTGCTCAAGATAGTTAAGACCAAAGCAAACTGTGAAGAGCTTCAGAAAGATCTCACAAAACTAAGGGACTGGGCAACACAGTGGCAAATGAAATGTAATGTTGATAAATGTAAAGTAATGCACATTGGAAAAAATAATCCCAACTATACATATAATATGATGGGGACTTAGTGAGCAAGGGTGGCCGCTCACTGACCCTGAGAGGAAGGAACCCCTCTCTGAGCCCTCATGAGTGGAGCCATGTCCTGCCTCTTTAACTCCACAGAAGCCAAGAGGCGGGGCAGGGAGGATAAAAGCCCTGCTCAGTAGTCCCCAGCTGCTAGAGGAATTAGAGGTCTGCCTTGAGTTTCCAAGCCAGGAGGACCTGACAGAGGCTGAGAACTGGCTTGGACAGCTGGGCCTGTGCTCTGAAGAGGAGACTTTTTTTACCCTGCTTCAGGGTGCAGACTACCACAAGCCCTGAGAACCAGCAGCTGGCATGGAGACAGGTAGATGCTGAGGGGGAGTTAGAAAGTGATCCAGGGGAAGCTGATGACTGTCAGGCTGATCTAATAAAACTTTACAGCAGGGGTGGCTAACCCATTCCAGACAAAGAGCCACAATAGCAGCAGAGACAGTGTGAAGAGCCGGGACAAAGTTATTGAGAAGAAGGGGAAAGCGCTGTGCTGGGGCATGGCTTTCCCCTGGTCTTTGTGGCCCTGCCCTTTTTTTGGGGGTGGGGGGGACTCAACAACTTTCCCCGGGATCTTCATGCTGTTTCCACTGCTATTGTGGCTCACAAAAAAAAGCATTGGGAAGGGGTGAGAGGTGCAAGCTCTGGGAGGGAATTTGGGTACAGGAGGAAGTAGAGAAGAGGATACTGGCTCAGGGAGGGGGCTCTAGGCTGGAGAGTGTTGGGGCAAGGGGGAGGGTTGGAGTGCTGAGCAAGCTGCAGGCTTGTGGCTATGAGGGTGCAGGAGTTTGGGCTGGGGTGCGTGAGGGACTCAGGGCAGGGATGCTGGGAGTATGATGGGCACAGAACACAGATTTGCAGTGTGGATGGTGCAGGAGTGTTGTGGCAGAAGACTGGGGATGTGGGGGTGCAGGAGTTTGGGGATGTGAGGCTCAGGATAGGGGGTTTCAGTGTATGATAGGCTCAGATTTGGAGTGGAGGTGTGTGTGCAGGAGTATTACGATGCTGCAGCCAGATGGGGGCATGGCCCCAATTGGGAGCTTCTTGGCCAGGCTTCATTTTTAAATAAAATACTATGTCAAACACAAAATGTTTCAGTGTTGCTTTTATTTGAGAGGTGTGGGGAACCTGTTTTGAGTCAGGGGTCACTGACCCACAGAAAAGTCAGCCGGGGCCACACAAGTGAGATGCAAAAAAACTGCTCCAAAACTCCCTAAGCCTCACTAATGTGGCCCCAACTGTGCTGGTGGGGGCAGGAAACAGGGTGCTGGGGCAGGGTACTCATGGGGGGGGGGGGTCTGGCCAGGAGGAGGGGACAGAGACAGCTGGGGCCAGTACCTGGGGATCCCAGGTCTGAGGAAGCACACTGGCTGCTCTTCCCTTCCCCTCCCCCAGGCACCCCCCTGCTCTAACCCAATCCCCCTCCCCTTCTCCAGAGCCAGGCACTGCCCCTTCTAACCCACTGCCCCCCCCCAACCCAGCCCCCCCTGAGCCAGGCACACACCCCTAACCCAATCCCCTTTCCTTCCCCTCCCCCAGACTAGAGCCAGGCACCCACCCATCCCTAATTCTCGGGTCCTGGAGCTGCTGTTACAGCGCATGTGCTGAGCGGCCAGCATGCCATGCGCACCCCCCACCCCCATGCCCTCTCCTCCCCTTCTCCAGAGCCAGACACCTCCCCTCCCCACTAACCTTATGCCCAAATCCTGGAGCCGCCACTGGCACTGCTGCACCTGGAGCCCCTGCCGCTGCCTGCACTCAGTAGGCAGCTGCTAGCAGGTGCAGGCTGGGACGGTGAGTGCGACCCCACCTGCACGTGCAGGATATGATGTAATGCACTGGGGGCCATGAGCACGCATGTGGCTCAGTGGCCCGGCTGTGAGTGGCTGACCTGAGCAGTTCCAGATGTAGGGATAACGTATTAAAAATGATTCCCAAGTAGAAGAAGCGTATAAGTGTTTAGATTTAGTGTTATCAAGCTTGATAAGTGTTTAGATTTATTATTAGTATTTAAGATTGTTAAATGTTTAGATTTATAATTATTGCCCCTCAAATATAATTTGTTAAGAATATAATACTATGTAGCCAGAAACAGCTCCCCTCTCTGTGTCCCAGGGCACACACAAACTTTTGCAAGTAGCTGCTTGTCAAGCCACTAACTCTGCTCTGGGAGCCAAGCCCTATAATTGATTAAGGGCATTGTTACACAATTGAGGTCCGTTCTCTTCAAAGCATTGTGAACCAATTAACCCTAATCACAAAGTGAAACATTGTAACTATAACAGTAACTCAGCACTCATAGAGAGAGTGTTTTAAGAAATGCCACCCAGAAACTTTTGTAACTTTTTGTAACTACAACTCTTGTATATGTAAAATTATTATTATACAAAATACTGTATGTGAAACATTAATTAGGGAATGTATGTAAGAGAGAGAGTGCTTGAACAATGAATGAATGGTTTGAGAGGTGCCAGCCTGAGAATACAGTATCAAAGGGCTGAAGAAGGCGTCAGGTGCCAGTGCAACCAAAAGGTGTCAAGTGGAGAAAAACTGGAGACTGGAGGTCCACCCTATGAGAACACTGACGAGCACCTGGCAGCCACCCTGTAGACATCAGCATGACACAGCAATTCCCATAGACTGGCATAGGAAGAAATTCCTGTAAAGACTGGACCAAAAGACTATGGAGTCAGAGTCCAAGGTTCTGCTGCCAGCCTACCACGAGCTTCAGATGCGCATCTGATCAGGACTTCGCTCCCCACTACCATCACTTGTGTACAGAATACCTGGCCAGTACTCTGTCACAAGCAACTTCCAGGCTGGTAACTATAACAACTACACAGAACCTTGATGAATGATTGCATGAATGTTTTTGTGTGTGTGTGTGTGTGTGTGTGTGTGTGTATATATACACATACATATATATGTGTGTGTGTGTGTGTGTGTGTGTGTGTATATTTATATATATATATATACACACACACACACACACACACAAAGGGCTAAGTAGTGATAGGAATAAGTAGTTAAACAACGTCGTTTGCTTCTATCTTTTCTTTATTATTATCTTTACAATAAATGTGGCTTTTTGCCTTATCCCCCTCATAAGATCCTGCTTATTTTTATTGGTACAACACAGGTTCTGTCCCGGTTCCGTCAGGAGCCGCAATTTTTTTTCTTTGCAAGCCACATGTGGCTTGTGAGCCTCGGGTTGGCCACCTCGGCTTTAGAGCATGTTGGAGTGTTGCAGACCGGATCCCTGCTGTCCCTACTGGCAGCCAAGGCTGCCACTGCTAGGGCCCTAGGCCAGGACGCGGTGGAGTAGGGAGGGCCTGCATCTCTCTTGGCACCCACGTACCGGGTGACAGTTCTTCCCCTCCCCGCTCATGCCTGGGGAATTGTTTGGCTGCCCCACCCTGAATAGGGTTGCCAGATGGTTGAAACAAAAATACCAAACCACCCCCTCTCCCCCAAAAAAAACAGCAGGAAAAAATTCTGCTGAAAGGAAAAAAAAGGGGGGGGGGGGAACCAAAGTTTTTGAGCAAAAAAAAAAAAAAAAGAGGACTGCAGGGATTAAAACAGCATGTCCCCTTTCAGTGCAGAGATAGGAACAGCGGAGTAGTGGAGCACTGAGACCCAGGGGAATTGCTTCCCCTAGGTCTTTTGGTAGGTAGCCATTTTGTGCTGGTAGCCTTGGGGAACCAGGTAAGCATGGGGGCTGGGGGTGTTGGGGGGCTTAAGAGGGGGGAGGCCAGGTGCTGAGTGTAGGGTTGGCAGGTGCCTCGCATTTTTGCCTCCTAGCCAGGGAAAAATTCAGAAAATACCAGACATTTTAGGTGTCTGGTATTCTCTGAATTTTTTTACTGGCCAGGAGCCGAAAATACTGGACTGTCTGGGTGAATACTGGACACCTGGCAACCCTAAGGTCCCTGAACCAGAGCCTGGGCCATATTAACTTTTGGACTGTGTTTGTTTGCTGACCTGCCCTGAAATAAGGCCAGGGCCTTACTAACTGTGAGACTGTGTTTGCTTTGCTGCCCTGCCCTGCACCAGGGCCTGGGGCCTTATTGACTGGGGGACTAAGTTTGCATTGTTGCCTGCTTTGCCTTCAGGCCGCATGGTTTGAAAGGAGCGGCTAGACCTTTATGAACACAGGTCACGGCCCAGGACTAAGCCAGGGACTAATTTAGCTATAACTACTGGAGAGAGATCTTGGAGTCATTGTGGACAGTTCTCTGAAAACACCCACTCAATGTGCCGCAACAGTCAAAAAAGCAAAAAGAATATTAGGAACGATTTAAAAAAAGGGATAAGGAAAAAAGCTATTTTATTGCCTCTGTATAAAACCACATCTTGAATATTGCACTTTGTCTCAAAAAAGATATATTGGCAGTGGGAAAGGTTTAAAAAAATTATTAGGGGTTTGGAATGGGTCCCATATGAAGAGAGATTAAAAAGACTGGGCCTTCTCAGCTAAGTTAGTGTTGGTCCTGCTTCGGGCAGTGGGCTGGTCTCGATGACCTGTGTCTTCCAGGATTCTAACACTAAGGGGGGAAGAGGGATATCATAGAAGTCTACAAAATCATGACTGGTGAGGAAAAAGTTAGTAGGAAAAAGTAATTTACTTGTTCCCATGAACTAAGGGTCATGAAATGAATAGGTAGCAGGTTTAAAACAAACAAAAGGAAGTTTTTCTTCATGCAGTGCACAGTCAACCTGTGAAACTCCTGTTGTGAAGACCCGGACTTTAACAAGGTTCAAAAGAGAGCTAGATAAATTCATGGCTGTTAGGTCCATCAATAGCTATTAGGCAGGATGGGTAGGAAGGGTGTCTTTAGCCTCTGTTTGTCAGAGGCTGGAAATGGATGACAAGAGAGGAATCACTTGTTGGGTTCATGCTCTCTGGCCACCTGGCATTAGCTACTGGTGGAAGATAGGAGACTGGTCTAGACGGACCTTTGCTCTGACCCCGTATGACCGTTCTTATGCTCTGAACAAAATAAATAGAAATCCCACAACAGCTTGACAGCCGGGAAGTTAAGAAGAGGCGAGGGATGCCACACTAATTATCTTTCCTTCATATTTTCAAATTGAGCACTACAAGCCTTAAGTGCAATGGGCAGACAGTATCTTTTTTTAATCCTTCCTTGCCACCTCCTTCCTCGCTGAGGGAGGGCGGGCAGCTGACAGATGAACTGCAAAGGAGAACAACGGGGGCCAGCTTTACAAAGGCGGGCAGGCCCGAGAGAAGGGTTTCTTCCCCCCTCGTTAGTGTTACAAAGGAGCAGGACTGTCCAGAATGATCCGCCCTGCTGCTGGAGGGCCGAGGTGCGCAGGGCGAGCCGCCTCTGCCCCGCAGTCGTTAACAAGGGCGCCTTTCCTGCTGCGTGCCCCCGGCGCTCACCAGGGAAGAGCTCCCTTTCCCGCCGTGGGAGGAAGCGGGGCTGGCGGCCGCGCTCAACCCGCCTGGGCCCCAGGCCGGGAGCGCCGAGGGGCAGGGTCTGGGGCGCAGGGGAAACGCCCCGCAGCCCGGGCGGGGAGGAGGCAGCTCCGGCGAGGTGGCGCCAGTCCCGCTGCACGGATCCTCCCCCGCCCCCTGCTCTTGCCACGGGAAGTGATCGCCCCAGCCGAGTCAAGGGACTCGGAGGCGGGAGCCGCCGCCGGGGACCGCGTGAGTCGCCCCAGGCCGGGGCAGCCCCTTGCCCTCGCAGACCCCCGCCTGAGCAACCCCGACAAGGGAGCCCCTGCAGCTGCCGGCAGCTCTGCCGGCTGTCCACCCTCGCTGCGCCTGGCTCCCGTGCAAAGCTCCCCACCCGCAGCCCAGCCCAGCCCAGCCCAGCCCACGCGCCTTCTCCCCGCGCCTGGCTGCAAGGCGAGCTCCGGCGACGGGCCCAGAACGCAGCGCCTGGCTCCTGAGAGTGCCCCACGCAGGAGCCCACCATCCGCCTCCCTTGCCAGTGCTTCCATCTTCCCTGCTTACCGCCGCTCCCTGGGAGGCTCCGTCCTCCCCAAGGCCCTTGGCTGGGCTGCCCCCGCGCTTGTGTCCTGCCTGAGGCCTGGCTGGTGATTCGTGAGGGGTGCGAGAGGCTTTCCTGGGTGATCCTGCAGTGCAGGTATCATAACCCTCCTTCAAATCTCCTCCACCCAGGGCTCTGAGCACGGGGCACTGGGCCGCACTGTGAGGCTAGGGTTGGGTCAGCTGCTGGGCTCTTTAAACCAGCGGTTCTCAAACTTTTTTGGCCCCGGAGCCCTTTACATGTGTAAAAATTTATGCGGAGCCCCAGCAGTCCACTGATTGTATGTGTTGTATCTACTGATGTTTCCAGTTTGTCAACCTCGCAGAGCCCCTGGAGATGTCTCGCGGAGCCCCTGGGGCTCCTCAGAGCACAGTCTGAGAAACGCTGCTTTAAACCATTGCAGGCTGATGAGCTGCTGGGCAGAGATCACAGAGATGCTCCAGCTCCAGAGGATGAGGAGGCTTGTGGGGGCCAACTGCCTGCTCCGGAGATGCAGCGCTACTTGGAGGAGCTCTACCAAAAATGCATCTTTTTCGGAAGTGCTGCAGCTGGAGGATAAAAAGCTCACTGGTCTAGTTTTCCCTCTCCAGGGGCTAGAAAAATATCTAACCCCAGGTGTGAACACAGCAAGTTTCCGGACTTTCAACCCTAGCCTGGATGACATCCACAGGGCAGAGGCGCTTTTCAAACCCTCCAGCAAACATGTGATTGATTATTTCAGTTCTGCTGTCCGCATGGATCATGCCCCACAGCTGTCGCAGCCAGAGGTGAGGTCATTTCCAGGGATGCTTTCCAGAGGAATATGGTACCCTTGCACCTGTGGTCAGAACACACTAGGTGGGGAGACTCGTGTTTTCTTTTCCCATCTCCTCACCCCTGAATTCATGTATTTGCATGCTGTCATTTTGGCGGTTGGCTTGTCTAAGTGGAACCAAAAGAGCAGCCTCAGCCTCCTCTGAACCCTAGGATCAATGAGCATGATTTTATGTAGGGAAATCTGCCCTGTACTGTCAATTCCGTCAGGCCAAGTGGGGCATTTTTGCCTACACTGGGCAGAGGAGCTAATGGAAGCACAGCTCCCGAAGGACCTGGGATCCAACAAATAAACTAGAGCCTGGCCTTTTTCCAGATATCCCAAGATTTTACAGATCCTGGCAATGGTCTCAAGTTACAGTGGGAGAGGTCTAGGTTAGATATTAGGGAAAACTATTTCACTAGGAGGGTGGTGAAGCACTGGGATGGGTTACCTAGGGAGGTGGTGGAATCTCCATCCCTAGAGGTCTTTAAGTCTCGGCGTGACAAAGCCCCGGGTGGATTGATTTAGTTGGGATTGGTCCTACCTTGGGCAGGGGATTGAACTCGATGACCTCCTGAGGTCTCTTTCAGCTCTATTATTCTATGATTAAGCAAGGTGGCAGGGCAAAGCCACAGGTAGGACAATTACATGTCAGGGCTAGGGATGTTAGTGAGTATTCAACTATTCTTCCCCCTCCCCCTCTCCCACCTCTGTATGAGAGGTAGCGAGGGGTGGGGAACAGGAGCCAGTGCTGGGGGGGAGTCAGCCTAAAAGCAGGTTACTCCCCAGCACTGTCTCCCCAGTGCTGTTCTCCCCCCCTCCCCCCCAGCTGCATCTGAGGCAACGGTGAGGATAATGAATGCTGTTCTGGCAGCAGCCCTGGCCACTGCGAACAGGGGCTGCTGGACTCTGTGCGAGCCGGGACCGAGCAGTCCCGGCTCATTCTGGTCTGGGATGCTGCACCTCTGCATTTTAAATGTAGTAAAAGCCCAGCGGCTCTTACTACATTTAAAATGCAGAGCTGCAGCACGAGTGGCTCCAGCTGGCTCCGGGAGCTACCCTCACTACAGCTTTGCAAAGCAATCCTTATTGAGTAATCGTGTAATCGATACAAATTGTATTGACTACACAATTAGCCAGATAACGGCAATTTAACATCCTTATTCTGGGCTACTAAGTTTTGTGCCTAACTTGGTCCTTCCTGCAGCTTTTTTTTAATAGCAGTATATGAACTAACACCAAGACATTCCCTGAAGGCAAGTGTGTCTTAGTTGTGTATATGGCCCCCATTACTGTGGTATCTGAGCACCTCACAATCTAGAACAACACCCTTGTGAAGTAGGGATGTTAAATATCGATTAATTAACTAATCAAATAGGCGATGGGATTTCCATCAACTATTCGATTAGTTGATAAGGACTAGCGCAGTGTTCCGCCTTTGAAATGTTGGAATGCTGCATGGAGCCTGGGGCCAGCAGGGAGCCCCCCGCTGACCCCAGTCTCCATGCAGGCGCTTCCACTTTGAAATGTACAAGAACCCCAGTGGGGGCTCTTGTACATTTCAAAGCAGAAGTGTCCGCGTGGAGCCCGGGGTCAGCGGGGGACTCCCCTCTGGCCATGGGCTCCAGCAGGGACTCTTCTACATTTCAAAGCTGGAAAGCTGCCACTGCGCCCCTGCCCCCTCCCACGGAGCTGAAGCTGAGGGGAGCTGGCTCTCCCCACCACGCGCTTATCCCCCCTCCCATCACCCCTGCTGCCTCTTGTGATAGAGGCAGTGAGGGGGGCGGGGAAGTGACTAGTTGACTAGTGTGACTACTATCCGATAAGCTTTTGCTTATTGGATAGTTGCTTAGTTGCTTACATCCATAATGTGAAGTAGGAAAGTGCTTTTATCCCCATTTCACAGATGGGGAACTGAGAGGCTACATGACTTACTCCGCTTCACTCAATAAGTCTATGGCAGGGTCTTGAACTCGGCTCTTCCAAGTCCTACGTGAGTGCCCTGCTCCTTGGACCGTCTTTCCTCATCCTAAGGTGGTAAGAACTAATTGGGAGTTTGCACAGTTAAGGTTGGAGAATTAACAATGGTATCTCCTTTCTTCTGTTTTTCTCCAGGTGTGCTTTGTGGGCAGAAGCAATGTTGGGAAATCCTCCTTAATAAAGGCCTTGTTTTCATTGGCTCCCGAAGTTGAAGTCAGAGTGTCAAAAACTCCAGTAAGTGAGGTTTTGGAATTCCTTCCATCTGATTGGGAAGCTCTTGCCAGTCAGGGGAGATGGGAGAGAGGCTAACCATAGCTCTGCAGTAATGCAAAACTCTGGGAGTGTAATCTGGATTCTGTTTTGGCTTATGCATCTTCAACAGACATTTTAAGGCTCATTTGCAAAAGTCTTATTACCGGAAGTATGAGGTGAAAAGAACCCAGCGTGACTCTGAGGGCAGATGAATTAGCAGCTAGGAAGATAAAAATGAGCTGCTCATTTGTAAGATGAGCACACTCCATGTGCAAGTCACTGGCACAAAACACACACACAGCCCTACAAAGCTGATTTATAGTCACTTTTTGAGAGTACTTTGGCACTTTTTAGCTAAATCCTCCTACTCAAGCAAGGGCCTGTGGAAGGTCTTTGAAGCACTGGGACTGTCACAGTCTGCTCCACACAGAAAGGAGCAGAGCACAGGGAGGCTGTGCAAGGGGTCTCTACACCCTACGGACCCACAGAGGGAAGACTTCAGGGGCATGGTCAGTGATGCCATGACTCTGTTGGTCTACTGGCTTAAACACTCATGACACAGGCTTTTTAGTGTGTTACTGCTGCTCCTTCAGCACAAACTTCAGTAGTGGTTCTGGAGCAGCTGCACAGGTTCCCTGTGTTCTGCTTCCAGCACTGGAGGTGGGGAAAGGGTTCCGAACACTCTTCCCCTCCCAATCCCAATCCATGGTCCCCAACTGCAAATCTCCCATAGACAGAAATTAGATTCCCTGGGTAGGTATGAAGACCAGGATCCATAAAGCGGTGATCTTGACCTTCCCAGATGACTATACCCCTTATAGGTATCTGATTTGTCTTGTGTACCCCCAAGCTTCACCTCATTTAAACTACTTGCTTACAAGATCAGAAATAAAAACACACACCACAGCGTGCTGTTACTGAAAAATTGCTGACTTTATCATTTTTACCATATAATTATGAAATAAATCAATTGGAATATAAATATTATACTTACATTTCAGTGTATGATGTACAGAGCAGTGCAGACAAGTAACTGTATGAAACCTTAGTTTGTACTGACTTTGCTAGTGCTTTTTATGTATAGCCTATTGTAAAACTAGGGAAACATCTGGATGAGTTGATGTACCCCCTGGAAGATCTCTGGGCACTCCCAGGGGAACATGTATGCCTGACTACAAGTTTTGTTAGTCTTTAAGGTTCTACTAGACTATCTGTTTTGGTTTTTTTTGTTTTTTTTAAGTTTAAACACTACTGTGTTTTCCTAAAATCCTTTCTGATACTTAACCTACCGTGTAGCTATGGTACTAGTATTCTGCTCTAGGGTTGTAATTTCAAAATATATAAATCCAGTACATCATGTGCTTACTGAATGCATCTCCATGGGCTCATATGGCATCTCCCTCCTCTCAACTACACAGATTTGCGTAGTCCCATTTAGAGACACTTAAGCTTATGTATCAGTCATTGAGATGGTATCATGTTTCCACTAATCCATGAAGTGCTTCCCTCATTCAGTCAGCTTGTCAGTTGTGTAGAATACATTACAAAGTCTGTTTGGCATCTCTAATGAATCTAAAACACTCTCTAGTCTTCTAGGCCCATGAGATCCTTGGTTCTTGTCCATGTTCAGCTCAGCTGTCTAATGTTGGGCATAAAGTAATAATCCCCTAGTCATTTTGGAATATTTAATAAAGCCCAACCTTTCTCTCTCCAGGGCCACACAAAGAAAATGAATTTCTTCAAAGTGGGGAAATACTTTACATTGGTGGACATGCCAGGCTATGGCTACAGAGCTCCCCAAGACTTTGCTGACATGGTGGAAGCCTATTTACAAGAGCGTCGGAAGTAAGAGAGCTATTGCATACTGCCATATTTGCTCTGCAATCTCACAGAGCATCAGGACAGAGGAATGTGGATGTTTGCACAGATTATAAAAAAGTGGAAGAGTGAAGTGTAGATATCAAGAAGTTATTGCCAACAATGGAGTGGACTGTATTAGATCCTGGTATAAATGGGAGAGAGGCTAATCTTAGCTCTGGGGTAATGCAAAGTGCTGGGAGCATAAGTTGGATTCTGTTAAATCTTTAACAGAAATGTTAAGGTTCATTTGCAAAAGTCTTACTACTTTTGAATTGGTGGCATTTCCGTTTTTTGAGTCCTGTTTCAAAGCTTGGATGATCAAAGCACTGGAATGATCAAAGCACTGGAATGATCAAAGGACTGGAAAATATTCCCTTTAGGTCAGGGGTAGGGAACCTCAGGTCCGGGAGCTGGATGCGACCCCCAGGGCTCATGGCTTCCCCTCCCAGCATTGGGGGGCCTGTGCCTATTGTGGGACTGGACCACACAAAGTCTACTAGCCTGGGCCCCACTAGGCTGTAGTGTGCAAGAGGAATGTGGGGAGTGTCTTTCGCCTTCTCAGTCAGGGGCCACGTCAGCAAGGGTTTGTCCCTTTTTTGTGTGTGCGTGCACGTGCATGCGTGCGGCTGGCTTCTCACTTGTGTGCGGCTCCTGGCTGATTTTTCTGAGGGTCAGCTGCCCTCGACCCAAAAAAGGTTCCCCACCCCAGCTTTAGGTGATACCCTGTATTGATGCCTCTCAGGATGAATTAGATGGGGTTAATTCTCCTTTTCCCATCTCCAGATCCTATGAGCTAGCTAGTCAATTCTCTTCATAGTTAATGCAAAAACAATTGCTGTTGCATTGCCCCTCACTTGTGTTACTATCTTCATCTTTGTTAGCTTGAAGAGGACATTCTTATTAGTGGACAGCTTGGTAGGATTTCAGAAAGCAGACCACACTGCCATAGAAATGTTGGAGGAGTTTGGGATCCCTTATGCTGTAAGTTACACTTTCTCTTTAAAACAAAAACTAAATCAAAAATGTAAACTGTCCAGCATCAAGGACATTTTACCTTCAGCTAGATGAACCTCAACAGTAGAGTTCTAGTAGTGGGTTAAAGGTGATCTGCATTGGGAAAAAAAAATTGTGCCCCTTTTTTAATTCATAATTTATGGGGAGGTCTGACAATCTGTGTGCACTTTATTATTATTTGGGATTTTTTAAGGTTTGGATTTTCAAAACTGATCTTATTTTTGGTGCCCAATTTGATATCCCTTAGAGTTGTGATTTGAATAAGTTAGGTGCTCAGCATTCATGTACTAATATCCCATTTAGGGAGGCCATGAAGCAGTTTCAAGATGATACATCTTTGCAAATATTTCCGCATTTACAGTAAAGCAACATTCTTTTTTCTCCCTAACTCTTATCTTTATGGGTCTGTGCAGCTGGTGTTAACCAAAATCGACAAAGTTCCCAAAGGACTGTTGGTTAAAAATGTACTGGAGATCCAAGATTTTGCAGAGAAACGAGTGCAGGGGTGCTTTCCTCAACTCTTCCCAGTTAGGTAAAGCTCACTTCTACTGATGTATTACTTTTAAACGCTTGGGGGGGGGGGGGAGAACAAACTCACTGAAAGGTATGACATGCTGACCCTACCTTATGTGAGGGGGAATCCCTTTAGAGAGGAGAGAAGAGGTAAGCTTTTAAGTCCCATTTTTCATTTGGTTTTTCAGATGAGACTGGCAGAAGCAGCACAATACGATAGTGGGCTATGTGGTGTGAATTAGGGATGTTAAAAGGCGTTTAATCAGCTAATCGACTAGTCAATGGAATTTCAATCGACAAGTTGATTAATTGATAAGGGGGGGGAACTGCAGAACCGCAGTGTGGCTAGCTCCCGGACCTGGGAGCTAACCCTGCTGTGGCTCTGCACTGTAAATGTATCAAGAGCGCCAGGCTTTTAATACATTCAAAAGGCTGAAGCTTACTGGCGTGGGACCAGGTGCAAGCTGGGAATCAGCTGATTTCTGGCTCATGCCTGGTCTCCTGCTACACTTCTGTGGCCTCCCCCCCCCCCCCCCCTTGCGGAGATGATGCTGGGGGGAAACCGGCTTTTAAGCCGGCTCCTGCTTCTCGCTCTCGTGCCCCCCCCACCGATAGAGGCAGCAACGAGGGGGGGGGAGTGACTCGTTGAGTCACTAGTCGCTTATATCCCTAGTTTGAATTCCTGAGACCACCAAACTCATTTTAAACAGACCACATATGGGCAATATCTTGGGGCCAGGTTTGTAATGATAGTCGCTTTCTTATGCATCAGAAGGATAGTACTTGCAATTATGCTGTCCCATACAAATTAATGCTACTTTGCCCTACGACTGTACACAAAATATCCCCTCTGCCTGTGAGGGGGAATGGACAGAGGCTAACATGCAGTTCTTCTCTGAAAGATTAAGCTAAATGGCACCTTTATGTAATTGTTTTGCTGTTTGAGTTGTAACTTTAACTTTGGAATTCTTATCCTGTTAGTCTATACAACTTGGGGAAAGGGAGCTGGGTTCTGTTTCTGTATCCAGCATTAACAGAATAGGTGGCCAGTTTCCAATTTCAGGCCCAGATCTGCCCTTGGTTACATCTGTACCACATTACTGAACCCAGCTGCATGGTACAAATATACAGAATGGAATTTGGCATATAGAATCTTGGATGGGTTGGCAGATGTGTTGGAAAGAACCCAGCTTGACTTTCAGCTTCTGGGGTGGGACTGTGGCAACTTAAAAAAAATCTTTGTGTAAATAGAGCAAGGTTGATGCTGACAAGTATGTTAAGGCCCACAGCCACAAAGCTCTTGGAGCCGCCACCCAGCTCTCACTATATTTAAAAGGCAGGGCTGCAGCAGTTCCAGAGCCATCATGAGCCAGGTCCACTCAGTCCCAGTTCGCGCTGGCTCCAGGAGCCACCTGTGCTGTGGCTCTGCATTTTAAATATAGTGAGAGCTGGGAGGCAGCTCCAGGAGCTACCCCCGCTGTGGTTCTGCAGAGTGCCTCCCCTTATTGACTACACAATTAGCCAAATACCCACTTCTTAATATCCTTACCCTAGACCTGTGCTTTTAGCATCAGATCTGCTTCCCAAGCATCACTGTGCCCTTCTTTATTTTATAGTATGTGGTCTTAGGATTCCTTTTAAGGGGAGAAATCCCCTGTAACATTCTTCCCTTTTAAAAAACAGTTGCTGCAGAGAGCGCGAGTAAAAAATATTAAACATCTTGTTTTGACTGTCTTGTGAAGTTAAATTTTTATCAAGATTTGCTGCACTCAAACATCAGTTGCACAGTATAGCAACTTCTGGTTTTCATTATTGCAGCACTAAACTAAATGGAAGAATTAACACCAAATTTCTCCGATAGAAAATGTTTAGGACATCACTCCGCTATGACTTTAAACTATTCTGAATCTGTATATTTGCACTAGAAAGACAGGTTTGTCTTCTACCCATAACCAAATGAAGAGAAATTGATGTACAATAACATTGTTCACAGAGTGGAATCAGTGATTGTGCAGTGGGTAGAGTTAAAGTTGATACAGGATCTGTTGTTCCACAGCAATCAGAAAATTTTAATTTATATTTTAAAATGTATCAAACAACTAGCTGACTTTGAAGTTACCCAATACTTAGAGAGATGGGGGCAGCTTAACAAAATTAGATACCTGCATTTAAAAGGAAGCAAGGACCTGAACATGTCAATATGTTTCCACAGTTCCATAGAGTATTCTGGTATCCACCTGCTGAGGTGTTTTGTAGCCCATGTTACAGGAAACTTTCCCTTGATGAATTCCTGACAGACATACCTCTCCCATTTCATAACTCGTCTGATGTACTCTACTCATCCAGCATAACAGGTACCAAACATATTGCTCTGAGTATTGCTTTTTGCTTTGTAAATATAAAATTATTTGGGGCTTCGTAATAAATTTTCATTGGCAAATTAAGGAAGAGTAAATGATTGAGAATGTTGTTTGATTTTTTTCAGATTAATTTATTGGTACTAGTTTAAACTGACAATGAAAAAAAAATTGTAAAGGCTGTTTTTATAAGCTGCTGCTTGTTTCCCTTTAAGACGATGTTAACTGTGAACCAGGTTTTAATTGAAAGCTTTAATGCTAGAACATAGCTGTATAGCAAGAGAGAAACATCAGAATGTGAGTGGCTTTGGCTATAGCAAGATCTTAAGTACATCCAGAATCCACTAATCAGATGTGACTTCTTTTTACCTCTATATCTATATTAAATCAATAGGGTCATCCTATGGAATGTGAACATGTTGATGTATATGTTTAGTTCTAAGACTGTTGGTGAAAAGGACAAAGAAAGCATGAAACTCTTTCCTGATATACTGCTGTAGGAGGGCTTCCTAACTGGAGGTGGAAATGATTTATCCTTTAAGAAGTTGAGGACAAAGTCTGATGTACGTACGGGCTGCATGGAGTTGTGTGATACCTCTACAAGGAGGTAACTTCACTCTGTGCCCCAAAAGGAAATTACCCTACTGTAATCAAAAATCACTATGTGGTGAGGGCTCTCTAGCACCCCATCAGTTCCCAAGACAAGGAGCAGCTGAGGTAAAGAGAAAAAGCTATGACTTTGTTTAATAGTGAGGTGTGAAGAATACTGATTTGACAGCAATTGATGAACTGGCAAACTGCTGGAAGAATTAGTACTTACAAAAGTATCTGTTGCTGTAGAGGAGGGTGAATAATAAGTGAGCTGGATGCGCTTCACCAGGACCCTTGCAAGCTCCCAGATGCTTTATTTACCTGCACATCTGCAGGTAGGGCTGCTGACAGTGGCTGGCATTCACTATTCCTGGCCAATGAAAGCTGCGGAAAGCAACGGTCCAGCCCGTGGTGCTTCCTGCAGGTCCATTGGCCAGGAATGGCAAACTGCAGCCAAAGGGGGCTGCAAGCAGCTGTACTTTCAGATGTGCAGGTAAGTAACGCGTCCGGTGGCCCACCAGGGGCTCGCTCTGGTGAACAGTGTCCAGCCTGAAGCCCACTTATTGCCTATGCCTGCCTTAGAGAGCGGTCTTGTGTATTTTAAGGGGGGAAAAAGTCTTTCTTTTTAGCACTTCAGATCTCTCAGGGGAAAAGCCAAAATCCTTTAATGACTGACATGCAGTGAACTTCCATGACAAGTGAGACACATGTTACATATCAAAATCACAGTACACTAACTGCTGGCAAAAATCTTTAATAAACATCTTTAACAGAGACTGATACACATGTAAACAGTATCTTGAAAAATTAGTAAGACTTTAATATATATACTTAGGACTAGCAGCTCTCAGACAGCATGTGATGGCACAAATCCTGTAGTCCTTGTACATACATAACTAGCCTTGGATTGACTGACTTGGGGGAGTTCATAGTGAAAAGTGTGGGACTGGACCACGTTAATTGTGCTACAGGAAAAAAAGCGTAAGTGAAGGCTTCCACGCAACAATTATAAGTGGATCAGCTTGACTTTTATATTGGGCTAGGATTTGTTTCAGGCTATCCAAGAGATCTCCAGATAAATTCTTCAAACACTATATCAGCTTTTGCATCATACTCAGCCAGGTATTTCTAGAAAGAGAATGTTAGGTAAGATTTCCAACTTAAACCTAAAAAATACATGGCTTCTGTGTCAGCACCATGTTCATCTTGTATCACCAACCACATCAGTGGTATCAGGCCATCTATCCATTGTTTAGAAGTTAAAACTGGGTTCTTCAATAAAAAGTTAGCCAACTAAGCTCCACTTGATAGCGCTTCTTAACCTCTCTAGTTTTACTGTGTTTGACTGTGGCATGCCACTAAGTTTCATAAGTTCTTAGGGCTTAAATCTGATTCCAGGAGTTCTTGTGATTGAAAGATGAACCTGTGTTGCCTGTTGAATAATTGCAACTCACAGGGTGACTATACAAAAGTGAACCTGCTCTTGAGGGAGGTTTGCGTGGCAGAACACTGAAAAACTATGGATAATTTGAACCCTTGAAAATGTCTGCAATTCTCTCTGCTCTGTTATATAATAGACTTAAGTGGCATTATATAAGTGAGGAATGGTGGGTGGTTTTATTTTTTGCTCTGTCATGGTGCAAACTTTGAGAGAAATCCAAGCTTCATTTAAGTTAACTGGGGGCAGAATTTCACTCTTATTAGCTAATGATAGAAATGTGGAAACACCTAAGCATGCCTCTTCTCTGCCCTATTCACCTTCCCATTGAATGTGTATTTCAGATTTAGTTTGGAAACATGCAAACTTGCACTTAGATTAGTGTCCTAACCAGTTACCTTCCCCAGACCTCAAGGAACACCATGAAGTTCATAAGCTTGTCCCTTTCACTAGCAGAAGTTGGTTATATAAATTTTACCTCACATAGCTTGTCTCTAATGGCTTAAGCATTTCATCTCACTACAAGTGTATTTGCATTTTAGAATGGGGTTTGATTTTCTAATACTGTTAGTTTACATAGAAAACAACACCCACTTCATGGCTTTAAGCCCTCTTGATTAAAATAGTTTTCCCTACATAAAGGAACTGGTAACTTCAGTGTGAGGACAGAACAACATATTAGGAGTCAGTTCTATTCCTGCTTCTGTCTCTACCCTCTTGGGCCCCTCTCTGTGCCTGTTTTCCCTCCCCACACATTGTGTTGCTAACTTAGAATATACACTTTTGGGGACATTGACAATCTCTGTACATCACCTACTACAACAGGTTGGGACTGCTACTGTAATGCAAGCTATAAGTCACAACCCTCCCTTTGCAAATTGATTAATGCTACAGGAGAAGCTATTTATTGTCAAGTTCTTTTTCCAGCATGTGGGTCTTAAACAGAAGATCTGAACAAACTAGGGCTGTCAAGTAATTAAAAAATTTAATCATGATTAATCATGTGCACCTCCCCTTGAAACACCACTGCAGTACTACATGGAGCCCAGGATCAGTTGTGTACTCCAGCTGATCCTGGGCTCTGTGTTGCACTGCCCCTTTAAAGCACCACAGTGGCACATCAAAGGGGCAGCGCAACACAGAGCCCAGGATCAGCTGGAGTACCCAGCTGATCCCAGGCTCCACATTGCACTGCCCCTTGGAAACACCAGCCCAGTGCCTCAAAGGGGCAGCACATTAGGAGTCAGGGATCAGCTGGACACTCCGATAAGTCAGCCAACTAGTGGACTAGTAGATTCTTGCCCCCTCTTCCTTTGCTGCCTCTATCAGCTAGATACCCCTATCTGCCCCTTTGATGTGCCATCTGCGGCTCAGCTGTGCTGTTGCTGCCTCTTTAAAACACTGCCTTACCTCTATGGAATCTACATGAAAAGCCCTCATCTCCAGTACATGGTACAAATTATCAAGCAGTTTCATTTTCTCTGCACTTATTGTCCTCACTGCAACCTGGTATTTGAGGAATATGAACACGTTCTCTTAATTGCATACCCAGGCCAAGGAGAAACACTTTCATTATAAGGTTGACAATGACGTAAGTGTTAGAAAAACTGAACAGGCTGGATAACTTAAATCCAGGTAATCTAAAAAAACACTAAGTGGAAAGCCTTTATTTAAATCTATGCTGACCAACTTTTCCTTTTGTACTTCAGTGTCTTTCTAAAGGAAGGTAGACTGTCATTGGTTGATGTAACTATTAAAATGTAAATCTAGAACTAGAGCTTTTTCACTAAAATGAATACATATTTTTGCTACCTAAGAGGATATACCTGATCTATCTATATTTAAGCAATTATGTTTCTTAATTTCAGATTAAGTATACATTTAGTATATTAAGCAATATTTACCATTTTCTAGATCATTCACTTTTTGCTCGTGATTTCTCAAGCTGCATTAGGATGGAAACTGGAATTTAAACAAACAGCAAATAAAGTGTTTACACAAAACCACCTTAAATGGTTTGGACACAATCTCTTATCAAAAGATGTTCTACATTTACAACTGAAACAGATTAAATGTACTCAGTGAATTTAACTGAGTAAATCTGAAAGTGTTGCACTTTTTCTGAAATTCATATAGTTCAGTCAGAGCTTCACTGAGGCCCTGGTTGGTTGCAGTCTCAATTAGGTTTTTATGCATCTATGGATCTTTCAGTTCAGTTGCACTTTTTTTTCCTTCTGCAGCTTCCTAAGGGCGGGCTCACCAATGCATTCCTGACACTAAGTTTACCAAGCAATAAAGTCCTACAGCTTGCTGGGAGAGTGGATCTCATGCCAGCAGAGGAATACACGCAAACCTGAAGAATTCTCCCTATAAGAGAATCAGAGCAAGGCCTCAGCAGGACAAACTTCAACTAGTAAACATTATCAACCTCCCCTCCCCCAAAATTATCAATACAATCAAAAAGGCAACTGTTTAAAGAGCTGACAAATAGCAGTGGACCTCACAAGTCTGTTTGTTTTAAAAGGCAAAGCAACTATTCCTGGGTAAAGCTGACCTACAACAGCATGGCAAGACCGTGTGGAATGGGAGAGGACCACACATTACCAGAGACACCCCTTAACTATTGCATACCTTTATTAAAACAAGTAACTCCTTAAAGGTTTCCCATTTCTTCCTTTGCTTTCTAAGAGGAGCCATTGTTATCACTGGCAGCCTCTCACACAGCCCCCAAACTGAGTGGGGTTCAGAATGACTTAGCAAGAACTATAAAGAAAAGCAAGAAGCAACACCTCTCCTGTATCCATTAGATCAGTGATTCTCAACTGGGGTCCAGGAATCCCTGGGTGGGCTGCAATAAGGTTGGGTGGGGGGAGGAATCTGCCAAACTAGACTAGGATTAGACTAGCTGAGATATGTAACACCTACAAGGAATTTGGTTACTGGGCTTGTAATAAGAGAAAATTAGTCTATATGAGGTTCTGTTAGATTAAAACCTCATAGACTAATTTTTTCTTATTACAAATAACATCCATGGTAGATGTGTAGGAAAAGAATAGTTACTACTTTTCATTTCTCTAGCATCTTCCCTTCAAGGATTTAAACCCACTTCTAAGAAGATAATGAATGTATACTCACAACCCACTTGTGCAATAGGGAAGTATTACTGTTCCCATTTTACAGATGGAAAATTAGGGAACAGGAGTAGGGCCCAAATTTTTAAAGATATTTAGGTAAAGAGGTAGAAAGGCACTTTTGAAAATTGCCACTAGATGCCTGTGCACTCTAAGTATGTAAACCTCCCCAACCCCCTCCAGTTTCAATGGAAGTTAGATGCCCAGCATACTTAGGTACTTTTTGAAAATCTCATAGGTGGCTCTCTGCATCTTCAGCACATAAAGCCAGTTTCAAAGATATTTAACTAGTCAAAAGTCAGTAATAGAGCCTGGAACAGAACTCATATTTCTGTGTCAGTTTCAGGAGCCTTTTTATAAAAGAAAAATGCCAAAAATTCATTTTCATAGCAAAAAGTAAATCTGAATAAACATTGGCAAATATTTTTATATTTAGTCTGGATAAACTGATTACTTTTGTTGGAGAAATACAAACGTTTTCATTTAACAGATGAAAAGGATCATTTTCCTTATTCATGGAGTAAAAATAATATACTCTCCCTGTTTTCCAGTGAGAATATAAAGCTTTTGTAGTTATATATTTAATGTCCTTTCTGTAAAAATATTAAATTCATTTTTATGGTCTGGGGCCAGAGTGTGTTATAATCTGGCTCTGATCATAACAGTGAATCTCTTCACACCAAGGCCACAAGAAATAACCACAACCTTCTGCCTCTCAGTTACATCAGCATAAGTGTACTTTGTGATTAGTAGCACATACATTGCTTGAGGTGTATGTAAGCTGGTTCTGCTTGTGTCCTGAACTCTAAGGGGAAACAGGGAGGCCCCACCACTGGCAGATGAGCTCTGTTTCATCTTATTTAAGCTGCAAGACAAAGTACTATCAGCCAAAAAACCCACAAAAGGAAAACAGAAAATACTGATTTTACAGGTCAGACAGAACAGCTACTGGAGTACCTAGTTGGAGCATGAACCTAATCCAGAAATAGGAATGAAGGAGGGAACAGCATAGTGGTTGCTAAACAAGTCCCCCATATGAAAACGTCTCCATCGCTGAGATTCTTTTCTTCAGTTTGGGCTGGCAAAAATGACTGACAGCCCAGTTTTGGTTTGTTTAAATCATTTTACAGACTGACGGAAACATGGCTCATCACATCCACCCTTCATCAAGCCTCTTTCTCCCCCAAACCTCACACATCCCTTGGTCCTTTCCTCCAATAAAAACATACCCATTTTTTAAATCTCTAAATGGGGCTATAGGGGGACCATTCCTAAAACCAGATTTCACCCTCAATCCCCTATTTCCTGGTAGAGAAGAAAAGTTGTCTCCAAAAAGGCTGAATTAAGAAAGGGGCTTATGGGCTGCAGCCATGGGTTAAGGGGGCCTTGCAAAAAGATCTCCAGGCTGCCAAAAATGCAGATCTTTTTGCAGGGTCGTCTTAGCCTGGGGGGCTGGGATGCAGCCACTAAAAGCCCCTGTGTTCCAGCCCTGCCTGGCAAGGGCTGCGGCTTGGGACAATGGATGTAGCTGTACACATTGCCTTTCTTCCCCCTGTTCTCTCTGGGCTGGAACTGCAAATGCCAGGAAGCTCCATCTGCGTGCTTCTCTCACCTACAGGCTCTGCCCCTCAAACTTCCATTGGAGAGGAACTGCAGGGCAGCATGCAGAGCCACCTGCCCCCTTCCATCTTCAGAGTATGCACTACCAAAGGGGAGCAAGCATCCCACACCCCAACTCTCCTGCCCCACCTCTGAGCTCCCTCCTATACCCTAACTCCCTTACAGACCCTGTACCCCCACCTCTTGCTCTAAGCCCCCTCCTGCACTCCAAACCACTTAGCCCTAGCTTGGAGCCCCCTACTACAGCCCAAAAGCCTCATCCTCAGCCCTACCTGAGCCCAAACCCACACTCAGAGTCCTGACCCCTCCCACATGCTGAGCCCCTCCCCAGAGCCTAGGGGCCTCCCAGGAGACTTAATCTGGGCTTGGTCCCCAATACTCCTCAGGAGGCACCTGTTCTCTTTCTACCGCCAAATGTGCAGCAAAGGACACAATTCACAGCATTCTTTCACCAGCCAAAGAGACACCTGGATAATTGCACCAGCAAAAATAAAGTATCCAGCCCCAGAAGAACAGGCATCCCATAAAAAGCACTCAGCCCTCCAGCACAGGATCAGATAGGAACCAGAACATAATGCAATAGCCTCATTGCAATAGAGTGGCAGCACCTGTAAAACATGGCTTTAAAAGTTTGGTCTCCTTCACCCACTCTCCTTTACAGAGAGCAGAAGAAAAGTTCAGGGGTACCAAATCCATCTCCCCAGCTGAAGTGCTATGCCCATGAGAGTCCCTAGGAGGGAAAGGGAAGGGTCCTTCCCTAGAGCTGAGGCTGTCCATGACAGAATCCCTCACCACCCAAGAACAGTTCCGTGTTACAGGTGGGGAAGTTCCAGGGGATAGTTATATGGCACCAACTTTACAACCTCTGAGCACCACTGAAGGGATCAGTCTGCACAGCAGAAGGCTGCATCCCCCAGAGGCAATGTTCCCTCCATTTTTTTCATCCAGTGCAGAATCAGTTTTGTTACACCAAGTCACTGTAAAGACGTGCACCACCAATAAAAACACAGGCTGCCAGCTGCGGGTGCTCTGCTAGTCGGCTGGGCAGTGTTTGAATCTTTACTGGGCAGCCACCCAAGCACTCAGCTTACAGGGAAGACTGCCCAGAGGATGGGGGTTATCCCCCTCCCCAACACCAAACACCAGGCGCATTAGGGCCCTGGGTCCTACTCCCTCCTGCCTGGGCCAGAGGTTCCCCAGCAGCCCCTCTCCCAAATCCCTGCCCGTTGTACTGGCCTGCGGTGCCCGGGCTGCAGGGATATTCCTAGCCAGGCCGGGTCTCTCCCCCAGCCCCGCTGCGGACCCCCCCATTAGTACCACAGCGGAGCGAGACCACTTTCCTGCGGCCGGCTCGCTCCACACAGCTGCAGGCAAGTCACTCGGGGCCCTGGGCAGGGGGGGCGGAGGGGGGGGGGAATGTGTGTGTCTTCCGGCGCAGCCCGGGGCGCCCTGCAGCCCAGAGGAGATGCAGGGAAAGTGCCTGCGGGCAGCAGCCAGCTGAGAGTACGCACCCCCCGTTGGGGAGCTGCTGCTAGAGGGGGGGTGCCCCAGGTAAGCACCCCCCACAGCTGCACCCCCACATCCCGCCTGCCCCCCCAGCCCAGCGCCTCTATCCCCCCCCGCTGCACCCACACTCCCCGCTGTAGGACGGGCAGGCTCCGGGCACCGCCACACGCTGCGCACACCTGCTTCCCACCAGCGGCCGCAGAGAACAGCGCCAAGTAGGGCGGGGCGGGGCGCTGGGAGCAGAGGGCGGGGGCGGGCCTGGGGCCGTACAACAAGATGGCGGCGCCCACAGCGCAGGCTGAGGTGGGCGGGGGTTGGGGAGCGAGGTGACGCTGCGAGCATGGCCGACGAGGAAGAGGACCCGCCGGTGAGTGCAGCTGCCAGCCCCCGGGTGCGGGGGGGGTACGGACCCTGTGCCCCAACGCCCCAGCCCCCTCCTGCCAGGGGAAAAGTCTCAGCCTCCCGCTCCCCCCCCCCCTTCGGTGCCGTGGTCCCTTCCGGCCTCACAGCCCCTCCCCCCAGCGTTCCCCGCCGCGCGCAGGGGCGGCCCAGGCAGGGCAGGCCGCGAGCCGCCTCACGCCTCCTGCCGGCCCCGTTGAGCTGCCAGGGCTACTGCAGCGGGGCAGTTGGAACAACTCACTGTAGGGGGAGGGGGGTGCTGGCGGCAGACGGGGCCGCCCTGTAGCACAGGCCAGGCAACAATTTTTGACCTGGGGGCCACTTCAGAAAGTGTTGACTTGGCCTTGGGCTGCCCTGAAAGGGGCGGAGCCTCTGGTGGAAGGGGCGGGGCCAGGACACTTCCGTGCTTCCCCGGACACAGATCCAGATTGTCGTGGGGGGGGGGGGGGAGCATGTGAAGTCTTTGTCCCCGTGCGGGGCTCCTCCCCCACATCCCCAATTGTCAACTGTGCAGAACAGTTGGTGGTTCCCTCTTGGTGCCCACCACCTGGTGGCTGGAGGAGACTTTGTGCACTTCCCCCCTTGCCTCCAAGTCATTTGGGGGGTGCATGCGCTAAGCCTCCTCCCGCCCTGTCCTGCAAGTGGTGTACAGGGCTTAGAGTCAACTAAGGCAGCAGCAGGACATGGGGGCAGGTGAGAGCCAGTGCTTGCAGGGAGCTGGCTACTTCTCCTCCTTTCCTGCTCCCTGTGTAAATATGCAGGGCTCGACAAACTATAGAATTTACTCGCCCATGGCGAGTAGATTTCAGTCGTGCGCCCCGTTTACTGGTGGCATGCGCAATGCGGCTCTTGCGCATGCACAGTGCGGGGCTGGCGAGCGGCTTTCGCCGCCGTTTGTCAAGCCCTGTGAATATGTAACTGCTGAAAATTTCAGAGGTTACACATTTGCAAAAGAGAACACATTTTAACATCCCTTCTCCATGTGTTTATTTAGGGCTTGGTTCAGGATGTCAAATTTGGGAATGAATTGCAGTCTGTTTTTGAAGGGCTTTTTTTGGCAGAGAATGGCAATTTGCAAGTCTGAAACTGCATGATATTTATGACATAATTTATGAGTTGGCGACACTGGAAATACTTTTTCTTGTATCATCTTTCTCTGGGCCAGATACAAGCTTTTGAGTTTCATGGAGAGCTCTTCTTCAGGGCTTAAGTACAAATAGTTCACACACTCAAATGGAATCCATAATTAGGCACAGACATATTCCCCACAGTCACATTGGGGGTATGGAGTGGGGTGGGAGATCCCTGTGGGGAGATTGAAATATAGGGAGCTGGGCTTAGGCTTGGCTGTGTCACTAATTGGGCTTGTCAGCTATGCTTATACATCTGAGCTCCCTCTCTGGTATTCTGCACCACCCTAGTTTGAAGAGGACACTGAAGAAGCTGGAGGAGGCCCGGATGGTGGACAGGGCAAGAGGAAGAGGCTGTTCTCCAAAGAGTGTGAGTTTGTCATCCATGTGTCTGGGTCAGTAACGAGCTGGACCCTCACCTTAGGCTCTCTGACAACTGCATTTGTGGCTTCGCTCCTATGGAGATTATAGTCTATTTTAAATGAGGATGTGACTGTAAATCACAATAAGACAGTAAAAGTGACAGGCCACAGGAGTTCTGTGAGAGTCTTACACTGGAGTGGATGGGAGAGCTTTCAGAAGTCCATTTACTGGGTCCAAGGCAAAACAGATGCGATAAAGTGACTGCCAGTGGATCAATTGATATGTGTGATGGAGATGAGACCTTAGTTTGGTTGAAGAATTTAGTGCATGTCGCTAAGTGTCCTGTATAACGGGGAGCTCTTTCAATGATACCATGTTTTCTGTTTCCCCAGTAAGATGTATGATGTATGGGTTTGGGGATGACCAGAATCCCTACACAGAGTCAGTGGATATTCTTGAAGACCTGGTGATAGAGTTTATCACAGAGATGGTAGGTTCTATTAAGACATCTGCTTACTTTGTTTCTAGACTGTAATGACTATAGAGATCAGTCCATTTAAAAAGAACTCTTAATTGGACAATGGTTAGGAAAGTCCTTCCAGTGGAAGGGACTGAGTTAGTTTTTCAAAGAACCCAAAAGTAGGGTTTATTATTTTCCCTTAAAAAGGAAAATAAAAAAGTACAGAAGTTTAAACCATTAATAAAGGTCTCGTTCCTATCTGGTTAAATATCTGATTTGCATTCCAGTGGTCACTAACCCTTCATCCTTCCAAGGTTGATAATCTTGTCTATTCAACACTGTGTATAACATTTCTATATGGTACTTGTAAAGGGAAACAGTGTCCTGCATGGACTTTGGATTCCATTTGTACTGTAATAGAAGATTCATCTTGTGGTCCTTAGCCAAGGATTCCTGAATTCCATTTTTAACTGAACTGTGTAATTCCTCTTCTGGGGTACAGGAGTTTTATGTACTGTTCTGTTTAATTTCATCTGCTTGCATTTCTCAGTACTACCTCTGGAAATGGGTGACAGGAAAGGGATCATGTGAGGATTACCTGTTGTGTTCCCTCCCTCTGGGGGCATCTGGTATTGGCCACTGTTGGCAGACAGGATACTGGGCTAGATGGGCAGTTGGTCTGACCCAGTATGGCTGTTCTTATGTTCTCCTCTCGACATCATTTTTCAGGTTAGGCTTGTTTTCCTGTGCACTTACTGCTCCTCTGATTTTTGATGTCACCTGCAAGTTTGACTATAATTCACTATATACACACACAATGCTCAGTGAAGGCACAAAGCGGCTATGCAGGATGCAGAGATAGGCTTGGCTTATGGGTTTTATGTGTTAATTGCTTTGACAAAATATCTTAAAACATAGCACTTATGTCAGTTGCCAGGAAATGAGATTTCATTTAAGAGTTGTGGAGTGGGATGCCTACTGACTAGCACAATGGATCCTGATCCATGAATCTTGCTCCTAGCTGTATGGTAATTCAAATATTAAATAACTGGCAGGAAACGTTGCTGCTTAAAGACTGATTTCACCACTGTGTAAATCAGGGATGGGGAACCTAAGGCCTAGGGGCCAGATATGGCCCCCAACTTGTCTGTATCTGGCCCCTGAGGCTTGGGGCTCCCCTCCTCGGTACTGGGGAGCCTATGGTTGGTGCTCCAGTCCCCCTGCTGTCCCCCCACAGGGCTGGAGCACACACAATCTACTAGTCTGGAGACCCCTGGGCTCTGGTGCAAGAGGGATGTGGGGGGATATCTCCTTTTCAGTTGCAGGGGCCATGTCAGTGAGGGATTTGGGGTTGTTTTGTTTTGCTTCTCACTTATGTGTGGCCCCCGACTGACTTTTTTTTTTTTCTGTTGGTCAGTGGCCCCTGACCCAAAAAGGGTTTCCCACCCCTGGTGTAAATGGACCACTTAGAAAGATTCTCCTGACCATAGCCTAGTTAGGATGGCAGCTTTCAATCTCTGAAACTAATGGTTTTCTCTTCAGAAGTGAGAAGTAATAGTGCCAGGGCACTGTCTAACAAGCAGTTTGTTTCTAAGGTAACTTATAACAGGGAAAAGGGACCATACGTCTTCATTAAATCACTTACATTTTTTTTTAACAGACTCACAAGGCAATGTCAATTGGACGGCAGGGTCGTGTGCAGGTTGAGGACATTGTCTTTTTGATCCGCAAGGACCCACGGAAGTTTGCCAGAGTGAAAGATCTGTTGACTATGAATGAAGAACTGAAACGGGCCAGGAAGGCCTTTGATGAAGCAAACTATGGATCTTGATGCATTTGTACGTGCAGAGATGGTAACTTGTAGCCATGTTTATCCCTATACATTTTTTTTAGCATGTTTTTCAATACTGAAAAACTAACTCCCTACCAACTTCCATTTGTTTTCATGGCTTTTAGGATGGGTCTCAGTGCTGGAGTGTTTGCCTAGGTTTTAGCATTGCCAAACAAGCCTGTAACATTTTGTAAATGTGTCTTAATGTACGTTTGGGTTTTTTTTCTGGGGGGGGGTGTTACAATATTTTAAGAAAAGGCAGGAGGAGACCAAATTAGAAGTGCTTCATGCATGTCTGTAGCAACTCTAGTTTTGAGCTACTGGAGTCTGTCACATACCAGATGACTAGAAAGCTAAATGAGAACAGGTGCTTGACATCTGTGCTGTAGTTCTCATTAGTTTCAGATACCCTTCACCTAATCCACCTGAAGTAGATTTCAAAGGAATAATTGAAAACAGTCAGTGCCTGCATCTGTTTGTGCTAGGAGGTGTTGATTATAGTGTAGTTACTCAAAATATTGGCCTTTGCTTTTCTTTATAGGGGTATTTATGAACAATAAAATATTTTCACAGTTCACTCACTCACTCTTGCTTTGAGTCTGGTTTTAAATATATTCAAGGCACATGATAAAGAATAACTTATTTGCACTGAAATGGTGCATGTCCAGTAGTCTTAGGCTCACAATAGGGTCTTAATCTACTATGAATGTTTTCGTGGAAATGGCTTAACTTTTTTTTGCATGCTGCCAAAACTATTAGAGAGGATGCTGACTTCTTACATTTAGCTTCACAGTTAGCTGTGACTCTAGGCTCACCTCCCATAGATTTAACTGCACTCGAATAGTTTCTTCCACAAAAAGACAAGATTGAATTTCCAGGCATTTATTGGCCAAGAGGAGGCAATCAGGGCTGAATAAACAGCAGGCTACAGCTTCCTTCTAGCATAATAGAAAAAGCTTAATGATGCTATTACTTCCTCAAATAACTTTAATTGAAAAGTTCTTTATAATGGTGGAAGATCTAACTGCTCTGGTGTTTTACAGCTGGTTTAATGTCTGAAACATTATACTAGAGGGAGTCTTTTATAGCTAGGTTTGAATTCCACCATGGTTGACTTGCCTTTCATTCTTAAGACACAAATTATTGCATATGTCTTACTGAGTGAGTCTACTGCAGAAGGTCATAAACAGAACCCTTGCTATTTAGCAGAAACACTACAGATCCAATGGTATTTCTTTTGAAAGAGTAGGTATTACCATATTTACCCCTCTAGCCCACTGGTGACATTGTGATTGCATAATGATAGCTTTTAAGTGCTGTTGAATCTTCTAAAAGAAAGGTGTTAAACTGAATTATAATCTAGTGCATGGTCTCCCCCTGAAATTCTCACGACAGTCACACTGCTAAGAAGAAATAATGAGCACTCCGGTGGCACCTTAGACACTAACAAATATATAGTATCATGAACTTATCAGATGAGTAATGGATTTTACCCACAAAAGCTCATGATTTTATATATGTTAGTATCTAAGGTGCCACAGGAGTACTCATGTTTAAAGTTACAGACTAACATGGCTACCCCTCTCTGATACTTTCAAAGAACGACAGCTTCATCTGAGACTGGTTTGCTATATTATGTTGCAGGATTACTCAATCCTATTGCCTAGCATTTAACCTTGTAAACAGCCTAGAGAACCTGTCAATCTCTATTTGTATGCAAAGAAAATAAAATCACAAAGGAGGGGAGGGAATAATGCCTGTTTCAGGAGTTGAGTAGTTAATCTGAAAGCCAGATGCCATTAAATAGAAATCTGTAGAGTAAAACATGCCTCTGTCTTCCCATACCTCAACAGTCTTTATTTCAAATAAATGTCACCATAAGTAAATCTACCTTTAATACCAGTGGGCATGGCCCTGTATGAAATGTGAAGTGCACATCTGTACTGAAGTTCACAGGAAAAGCTAGAAATATTTAAGAGGTAGCACAGAGCATGAAAAAGCAAAGCTACTCCAGCCTTATGTTTTTCTTGGAGGCATTATTGTAAAGGTAGGTTTTAAAGAGGCATGTGCACCTAGATTTTATGTGTATTAGAGTGCCTAGCAGCTCCAGTTGTGGTCCCAGGACTCCCTTGTGTCATGTGCTGTATGATAGAGTATTCCCTACACCTAAGGGCTGCGTCTAGATTGGCATGATTTTCCGGAAATGCGTTTAATGGAAAAGTTTTCCGTTAAAAGCATTTTCAGAACAGAGCCTCTAGATTGGCACGGACACTTTTCCGCAAAAGCACTTTTTGCGGAAAAGCGTCCATGCCAATCTAGACGCGCTTTTGCGCAAGAAAGCCCCGATCGCCATTTTAGCCATCGGGGCTTTTTTGCGCAAAACAATTCTGGGTGTCTACACTAGCCCTCTTGTGCAAAAGCATTTGCTCAAGAGGGCTTTTGCCCGAACGGGAGCGTCATAGTATTTGCGCAAGAACACTGACGATCATACGTTAGATCGTCAGTGTTTTTGCGCAAATTCAAGCGGCCAGTGTAGACAGCTGGCAAGTTTTTTCCGGAAAAGCGGCTGATTTTCCAGAAAAACTGGCCAGTCTAGACACAGCCCCAGTGTTCCTCTAGGTCAGTGTTTCCCAATTTTATTTGGCCATGGAACCCTTTTAAACTTGAAAGAATTACAAGGAACCCCTAATAAGTGTTTTATATATGGTGCTGAAAAAGTAAACCACAAATAAGTAAGGTTAATAATAAACACATGCTAAACAAGATCATGAGATTAACATTGTTTAATCGCACATTTAAAATTATCACAATGTGTACAAAAAATAAAGCTCAAACTAATACGCATTATATTGGCAGTTTTCAGTATGAACAGTGGTTTTTCTTGGCAAATTCTTTATATTTGGCTTAATACTGGAAAGTTGGATTCACATATCTGGCACGGCATTCAGTCGATTTCTGTATTTCATTTTTGTTGCGTAATTCGAGAGCCTAGTTTCACACACATGTGCTGGCAAAGGGTAACAACTGACAAATTGCACCTGTTGATAAAGCTGAATATTCTTCACATAAGCTGCCCCAAAATGTAATCAGAGAAATTTCTTTACATTTTTGTATTGATTAGCCATCTGAAGTGATTTCGATTAGGTTTTCATAATCTTGTGTAGAAAAATTGACTGGCTTTCCTGTTATACTTAATGGATTTCAAATCCAGTTATTGTTGTCATTTATGGTTGGAAAACACTTCATGATGTTTGCGTATAAATCGCAAAGATGATCTGAAATGTCCTGGCCAGGAGGAAGGGTACAGGAGAGAGCTTGGGGCAGGGTATCAGAGTAAGCTGGGAATGTGGGGTTTTGGTGGGGGAAGTGAGGGGTCTGGGCATGAGGGTGATGCTTACCTGGCTTGGCCCCCTGCTGCAGCAGGGAAAGCCTCCAAGCAGCACACTGTCATTCCCCCAGCAGAGGGGTAGGAGAGGGAGCTCAGTCCCTTCTCTCCCCCCCCCCCCCGAATGCAGTGGGGATCCCAGCGCAGTTGCAGCACCAGGTCAGGCTTCCCGCTGGCAGGGCCGGGGGGGGGGAGGGGGGGTGTAGAAACCCCAGCCTTCCCTGTCAGACCAGCAGGGTGGGGAGGAGCGCAGGGGAAAGAGAGCAGCAGCGCACAGGGGCCAGCAAGCCTGAGCTGAGGGCTGTGCGGCCTCTGCCGGGGCGCAGGTGGCAATTTAAAAATGCCAAGGTCTGGGAGCGGCTACTCAGCACCTCAGACCTGGCCATCCCTTCCCCTTCTGGCAGCAGCCGCTACTATAAAAAGCTGCTGCCTGCACACGTAAAGGAGGGGGCTACGTGGCTGCCTTGGAGGCCCTGTGGGACAGGGGCAGTCCTGTGAGGTGAGGAGGGGTCTGTGTGGTGCAGGGGCAGCCACAGTGGGTGGTGGAGCAGCCAGAGCTGCGTACTGCCAGAAGCCCACCCCCGCCGGCACAGCTCCAATGGGAGCTTCCTATAGGCTCTGCAGGGGGTGGGGGAATAGTTCTCTCGCAGAACCCTTAGGCTACGTCTACACTGGCAGCTTCTTGTGCAAGAACTCTTTTGCGGAAAAGCAAAAGCTCTTCCACAAGAATGCGTCTACACTGGCATGTGCTTTTGCGCAAGAGCATCCATGCCAGTGTAGACATTCTCTTCTGCAAGAAAGCTGATGGCCATTTTAACCATAGGGACTTCTTGCGCAAGAAATTCATGTTGCCTGTCTACACTGGCCTCTTCTGGAAGAGCTCTTGCACAAGAGGGCTTATTCCTCATGGGGAGAGGAATAACTCTTCCGGAAGAAGCCCTGTTTTACAATGCTATACTGTAAATTTACTTCTAGAAGAATGCTTGTGCAGTGTAGACAGCCAGCAAGTTTTTGTGGAAGAAGCTGCCAGTGTAGACATAGCCTTAGATTAACTTTGTAGAACACCATTTGGGAAACACTACTCGAGGTGAAAACAGATCAGTAGGGTATTGAGTGGTAAATGCAAGACTTCAATGGCAGCATGGGAACTGCTGTACAAGGTCACCATCCTATCCTCAATGTTTACTCTGCCTTAATGCCTACAGGAAACCAGCCAGTTAGTAATAGCTCAGGAGCAGAGAAGGTATTTAAACAAAAAGTATAACTTGAAATTGTATCCTTTCCCTGACTCTGGCATAACTATGAACAGTAGTCCTGCTGAATTCAATATGTCTATTCCTGTATAGTAATTATGTAGAAGCAGGACCATAAATTAAGTTCTTCTCAACAGGGATGACGGCTTTGTATGTAGGTGTACATACAAATAAATGCAAAATGCCTCACTGCTGCCTGGAGCCCCTGGGCAGTAAGGAAGTTAAATTTTTCATTACAGATTAGGTGCGGTTATTCTTGCACCTTCATTTGAAACAGCTGGTACAGGTAAGCTATTAGACTAGACAGACCACAGGTCAGGTCCTCCTGTACTCTCCATCAGTGTTTCCTCTTAATTTTTTCAGTTCATGTGCAGAATCAAGCTTAGGTACACTGATATGACCCACTAATAGAAACAAAAAACATACATTTAATGTGGTTTTTTTTTTTTTTTTAAGTTACCCCATGGATAATTACTCCAGCCAATGCAGGTTCGGCATCTCCGTATCCATTCCTTTTTTCCCCTTCCTCTTTAGCATCTGAGGAAGTGGAGGTAGCTCACAAAACCATATGCCCTCATACCCTAACATTTGTTAGTCATTATAGTGCCACCAGACTCCTTGCTCAGGTTAAACAGTCATCTGCCTAAGAAAGGGACTGCCCTTCAGAGTAGACTTCAGACTACAGCAAGACTCCTCCTGAGCCAGGTTCTGGCCCCTCTTCCCTGCTCTGAGGCAATGGGGTGCAGGGGCAGAACAACCTGACAGCAGCACTCCCCTACTTGCCCTGTACAGCTTGCACAAGGATCCCAGGAGCAGCTGTAGGATGGAGCAAGGTAGGAGGAGGAGCACTTGAGCACCTGTTGTGAGCTGTGCACCATGTCAATCTTTCTTGAGTGGCCATGCAAGCATGCAGCTTATGAGGAACACAGCTTTTTATACTTACATCTTTCCCAGAAAGTAGCCTTCTTATCTTAAAGCTACTCTGGGCTAAATTAAGTCCAGCACTGTGTTATGGAATGTTTTACTGAAAAGCTTATCTATATCTGCATTTGGCAGTGTACTAACGCCGAGGAAGTGGGTTTGTGTTCTCTGATGAAGACATTCATTTTTTTAATCCTACAGCTAGACTACTTCAATGCACTGTAATTGACTGGAGCTGAGGGTGGCATCAGCTCACCTCTTCCCCAGCCTGAGCTGTTTTATGCACCTAATTAGCACTTCCACTAGGCAAGCATCTCTCAAAATTGGGGTTATCAATGGAACCTTAACTGCTGAGACACTTGTTTAGATTGTCCCTCCAGCCCTAACCCCTAGAATTACTTTATGTATCATTCCCACACATGGAGCTTAAACTTCACAGCACCAGCAAGAATTCATTTTCATGGCATGTCATCAGTTTCAGATCTGACCAAGCACAATGGTGGAGATAGCTTAAGGCAGTGACTCTCAACCTTTCCAGATCACTGTACCCTTTTCAAGAGTCTGATATGTCTGAAGTCTCCCCTCACTTAACTATTTGCTTACAAATTCAAACATAAAAGTACAAAAAAAGTGTCACAGCACACTATTACTGAAAAATTACTTAATTCTCATTTTACCTATAAAATACATCAACTGGAATATAAATATTGTACTTACATTTTAATGTATAGAGTAGAAAGCAGTACAAACAAGTTATTGTCTATATAAAAGTTTGTACTGACTGTTAGTGACTGACTGTTTTTAAGTAGCCTGATGAAAAACTAGGCAAACATATAGAGGTATTGTTATACCCCCTGGAAGACCTGTGTGTACCAAAAGGGTACATACAGCCCTGCTTCAGTACCACTGGCTGAAGATAACACTGTCTGTCTTAGCCTATGTGCTCCCATACCTATCAGGCATCAGAACAATAGTCAGTAGTCATACCTCTAGGATAGTGTCAATACAAAGATATTTTGGCTTCTGTACTAACAGCAAATATGTAAAAAGGGGTGATTGAACATACAGTAATTACTCGTTTAACACATGCCGCTTAACACGTTTTTGCAATAGCACGATTTTTTTAGGGAACGTTTTTGAATAACAAGGCCGTCCCCAAAATAACACAAAAATAATCAAGTAGTGGACGACTTTGTGCGGCAGTATAAATTGGTGAAAACAGCGGTAATATGCACGAGCGGATGAATACGTGGTCACAGCACTCCTCCGCTCACTCACATGTTTATCTTTGTGTTTTAACAAACCGCAGCGACTTGTGTTGCTAGATATCTAATGTTGACATTGACAACCCACCACCAACAAAAAATTGACTTTGCCGCCGCCACCACCTGAAATGCAACCCCTACCTTTTCCATTATTTTTAATGGAAAAATTGACCCTGCATAGCACAAACATTTTCAGAAACACATCTATAGTGTTAAATGAAGAATTACTGTATATAGTTTTGGTTTGTTTGAAGAACACACACATACTTCACTCATGGCCAGGAAGAATTTCCACTGATAGCTAGAAGGTGGTGTCCAAGCTCTTCCCATGTGCTAGAGGAGTCTTGTCCTCTAGTTAGTTTCTACCATGTTTTATGCTATATTCTGTGGTTGCAGCACTTAACATACGTGTTGTCATGCAGTAGGAGGAGAGGTATTGTGATTTTCCTTAAGAGATGAAAAATGCCCAAATGAACCACTGTTCCCTTAGCATGGCCCTCTCACCTATAAAGATTTATTGGACTCTCCAGCAGTTGTATTTCCTCCAACACAACATTTTACAAAGAAACGTTATTTTGTAGGACTGCTACTTTCTTTGCAGGGCAGCCTCACCAGCCTCCACTCCAATTACTGTTTCTAATAGTTTCCCTTAGGGGACACCAACCCATCTTCTAAAGGCGGTAATAAGACAGACTGGAGTTCTATTTTTCAGGGCTGTGCCTGTGGCGAGCTGCTCCAGCCAAGGCTAGTTAACTAACTCACCCGGTAAGGGTGATGCTTATTTGTTAACCATTCACATCCCTACTCCACACCCCCATGTCGGTGCTCCCCACAGTTTGGGGACCTATGTATTACAGGGACTCACCCATTCCTCCTCGCACCACTGTTATACGCCCATTGCTGAAAAAATGGCATCGATATCATCATTCTCACTAGCCTCTTTCACTGGAGGCCCAGGGTTTCTTTCCGATGCCACAGGTTCAGAGGTCCCCACTTTGTCTTGCTCTCCAGCATGCTTGGTAGTGCTACAGCCTCCTGATTTTCTTAGGTGAAGTGACTGCTCACACCGCTGAACAGGAAAGAGGGACACAGCACGATGCATACTGTCTTCCAAAAGGGTGGAAGTGTTTTGTTGAACAAACTCCAGAGTCGTCTTTGAGACCAATTTTGACCTTCTGGACAGTTTGATCTTCCTTTGCTGCCAGGAACTTGTTCTGCAATACTGCTTTATCCAAGATGCCTTTTGCAAGTCAGAAAGAAGGAATTTGCAGATGGATGCTTTAACACAGCTGAGTTTTTTCTGCAAGCTTTAAGGTGAAGGGGGTGAAAAAAACAAAGCAATTCTTCAATAAAGGGTTGGGGGAGGGGAGGAAACCACAAAATAGTTTCTGCTCTGGCAAAACTAACCCCCTCAGCTTTGGGAGACTTGGCATTAGGACAGTTCCCTTCTTCTCTCGCAACCCAGAGATATAAATCATCTTGAAAACCAGCAGCTCAAGCTTGCAAAAATCATCATCCCAGCTAAAAAAAGTGTACTCGCCCTCCCTTACATCTTACTGCAGTGTAGAAAATAGTCACTCCATTAAAAAAAAAGCCTCACTCCAGAGGAGTGAACAGAACAATGCATTCATAGAAGAATTCATCTCTTAATTGCATTTCCAGATCTGTGAAAATGCCAAGGGCTTGTCGACACAAGGACTTGCAGCTACTTAAATAAATTGAATTAAGCAAACAACTGCACCTTGGTGGACTTTAAGAATAGCTTATTTCAGTTTCTCAAATCTGTTCTTAACAGATTTAAGGTAAGCCAACCTCCCCAAAAACATTCCTACTGAACAGCGTCCACACAAGGGTTTATATTAACGTAGCTACATTCATTTTAATTCAGCACTGATGTGGGAAAGTTGTACTGGTATAACTTATGTAAGGCCTAAATAAAGATACTTTGAAGAACTGCAAAATGTTGTGCCTGAAAACCCCAAAACCATGTTAAGTTACACCTGCCTGCAGCCCTGAGCCTCCACATGCTGCAGCCGTTTGCTTTTCAGCAGCTTTATTCTCAGAAAAAACGCTTCTGACTTAAGCTTTTTGCTTTTGCACGAGAGAACAGCTGTTCTGAGTGCTTCAGACAGTTCTCCGAAAGAGCAGGCTTCTCTAAACTTCAACACAAGAGATTTGGCATGCTGGGATCTCGCTGCTTTTGCTTCAGAAAACGTTAGTCTGAAGTCGACAGCCTGAAATAAAGACAAGGGAAGAAATTAGCATTAAAATAACATCAGTGTCCCAACTGATCCTCAACAGGATAGAAACGCAGAGACCAAGTGTTACAGAAATATCCTTTACTGCACAGGGAACCAATAGGACAGCAGTCAGGCTATTAAGAACAAGGGACTTGCTTTCAGGAGACTGCAATTCTAATCAATGCTAGCACCAACTTGCTCTGTGACTGAGTGAAATGATACCATCTACATGTTCTGTTATCCTTTAAAGTGCTACCAGACTATTTGTTGTTTTTTAAGTTATTTATGTTACAGACTAACTCGGCTACCCCTCTGAAACTTTTGAAATGGAGATGTTTGTAAAGTAATCAGAACCACAAGCAAAAGATAAAACTGCATCTTCTATGCAAAGCCTCCATAGCCATCTGAGGAGCTAAGAAAAATAAGTCAAGGAAAATGCCATGGAAGCCACTAGCTTCAAAGTACCAGGGACAGGCTGTGCAAAGGGGAGAAATTATTTTCCATCACAAAAATACAGAAAAGGCCTTTTGAGTCCTAATGTCATCTTAACACAAATGTTTTACCTTGAAAGCCATACAAACCTCTTGAACACTGGGTTTAAGTTGCCTACACAAGGTCTTGATGTCAAATCCCAACTGTTTCCCTGGAGAGGAAGAGAAAGAAGAGACAGTCACTTAAAAATAGGAAGAGTTAGTTGGTTTTGGTAAGCATCTTTTCCATAAATGCACAGTTTCACCCCAGCTCAGCCGTTCAGTCTGCTGCACAGCCATACAGGAGACAACAGGTCATAAGCTGGCTCACATCAGGGCTCAGCATTGCCAGTTATCAAGGCAAAGAGGGGTGAGAAAATGAGCCACATGCAAGATACTTCTCAGCCAGCTAGATGCCAGGAACAAAATGGATAGTGAGATTTACAGAACGCAACAGAAATGTTCTGCCACCACCCTTCCTGGCAAGGAAGGTTTAAAGTTAAAGTCCAGAATGAGGAGTCAGAGGATCTCAGTTCTGCTCTATGGGACTGTGTCAGTTTACTTAGTTACACTGTCCCCTCATTTATAAAATGGGGAGGAGGAATTATACAAATGAGAGGCTTAAATCATTCATCTTTGTAAAGGGTTTTGAGATCCTGTACTGTAATGCACAGAGGAAGTGCAAAACATTACTTAACACTCCCACCCTAAAAAATAAAAAAGTCTTCACACATTTCCAGAAAAATAACAAAACTGAAAAGCTTTACCCTTCAGAAGATGAAATACAAGGGGTAGGCCAAAGCACACCTCCTTGCCACTCTTCTTTTAAAGATCCCAGCTTGTCCCTGGCCCAGAGAACCTTAAGGTGAAGCATTTCATGTCACTGAGTGACACTTGGAGAGTGGCAGCTGGATTTTGCTCCATTTCAAGCAAGTTAGGGTAGATCCTAGGGATTAAGGGTATGTTGCTAACATGGCTCTCCCCATCAATACTGTATCAGGACTCGTTACCTTTGTTAGCTCTCTTCACCAGAACCGGCTTTCCAATGTCAATGGGGCACTGGATGTTTGTTGTCCTCTCGCTGCCCCTTGTGGGAGCTGCCAGGCCTCTCCCTTTATTGGGCCTGGGCGCTGCTGCAGGTCCTGCAAACAGTTTGTTCAGCCATCCAGTTGATTTTTTTGTTGCAAGCACTTTAGGTCTTTTTTTAATTTCCAAATAAAGGGGTCCCAGAAACTCAGTGATTTCAGAAGGAAAGTTAAACCCCTTAATATAAGGCATCTGCTGGATCCTGGACACTGCCTGCAGCAACCCAGACAACACTTCATACAAAGAAATGAGGCTTTGTAATACGCATTTATAAAGAATCCTGGGAAAAGAAACACATGGACATGAGCCCGCTGCAGACATAAGTGATTTAACTTGTATTCACTAAGCAAGTACGCTAATCTTTGCTACCTGCCTCTCCCTCTTCCCCCCTAAACAAGCCCTTTTCCTCTTCCCCCACAAACTTCTGGGTCCTGGCTTCATGCTCTCTGACCATCTTCCCTTCCCTGTATCTCGAAACTGGTTCTTCCCTACAAACAGCCTAATGTCCCAGTGTAAACTGCTTCCTCAATGCTTGTTTCTGGCTTAAGGGAGCCATCAAAGATCAACAGCTGAGGTAGGGTTGCCAATTTTGATTGGACATGTTCCTAGAGGTTTCATTATGACACAAACTTTAATTAAAGATTAATCTCTAATTCCTTGAGACTTCAGGACAGTCCTGAGCGGTTGACAACACTAAGGACAGGGCAACGGAGCAGGACTTGATTCACTCTAAAAATCTCCATCTAATACCTACCTTCCAAAAATGCTTTTCTTCCCTAATACTCTATCTAATGGATCTTCCATAAATCCTGGAAATTAGCAGGTTCCCAGGTAACAGCCACCCAATCCCATTTAACAGGCATTCTTTCATGCACCAAACCATTTTGCATCAATTAAATTGGACCTACTTATCATTTGATGATAAACACTTTCCTTTTTAATGTCAACTGGAAAAAATATTTCCTGTTCCAAACAGCACTTATACAATGTATTACACATGAAGCTATGACATGCAAGATGGTCTATGTTTTTTCAGTCTAGATGCACATTTTGTGCATGAAGCACTGTTGTGAAAAGACTGGAACAATTATTTCACTGAAAGAATCAGAAGCATTAAGGAATGGCTTTATTGTATCAGTTTCATTTTTATCATGAGGCAGGTCATATTGATTACTGGAAAATTTCAGATGTTAAAAAACATTGTGGCAAATTGATACCATGCAGGATAGATAGGTGTGTATATATAGATACACACACACACACACCCACCGAGAAATTAACTTGGCTAAAAAAAACAAAAAAACAAAAAAGCATGCTTTTCAGTTAATCTGAAGTGCAGGTCCCATTAGTTGTTGGAAAGCCTTGAAACAATAGGGCTAATTGGAAAAATTGGACTTGGAAGGTAACTGATAAGATGGGAGGAAAATTCCTTGTAGCTACTCTAGCTACTACAAGTGGCTCAAATGGATTTAAACAAATTCAGTCATGTAGGGTCTAATAACAAAGGTATAACAGGTTGAGGGTTCACTCCCAGTACCTACCCTGTCCAACTGGAACCGGTGCTGCTGTAAGTATCTGATCCATACTTATAACTGCATGTTACTATATGGGCGTGGTTATTGCTTAGGCAGTTAAGACATGTTTGGAGCAGGTGTATAAATATCATATGGCCTTTGGATTTAATAAAGCAATTTATGATTAAATGAGTGTCATGGTAATACCATCTAGTATTAATAAATAATAATAATTCTAGCCACCCTGCCTGAGACTGTAGTTAATGTTAGAGAAAATTGCTAAGTGTCAAGTACCCACACTTCACATCCAGTACAGTGTGTGACAAGATAGCCAATAAGAGAAGACAGCATGTTTGGCAGGTCAAGAGAGAACAAAAGTAGCATCGACTAGTGCTACACTATGCTATTCTGGTCACACCAGCTCACTTAACCAGAAAGCATGTCTGTACTCAAACCTATTTGCTGGTGAAAGTACCCAAGGAAAAGACAGACAAAAACAGTAAAGATTAGTTTTCAAAATGTACAAACCATAATCTGCTCAACAATCCCAAAACCACAGTGTTCAAGAGGATGTATTCTTCCAAACACAGATGCTTAACAGACAGTCTGAAAATTAAGCTGATTAAGGTTAGACAACAATATAACAACATTCAATGGAACTGAGTAGAGACTTTGCTTTTAAAAAAAGCTCAAAAAGCAATATCTTTGGCATTGGTTTAGGCAAGAGCAGGGGTGGGCAATAATTTTGATGGGAGGGGTCCTCCAAGAATTTGGAAAGTGGTCATGGTCCATATTCTTCTAAGATGTTAATGGAGAAGGTGCAGAGTCTGGATGGAGGTTGGGTGCAGAAGGGAGTTTGGGTTAGGGGACTGGGGCTCAGGAGAGGATGTGGGGTCTGAGCAGGGGTGTAGAGTCTGGGAGTAGGTTGTGACCTGGGGTGCAGGTGCAGAGGGTTTGGTCTGTTACCTGGGGCAGGGAGTCAGTGTAGTAGGGGGTGGGTGTCAGATGCATGCAGTTTATTTAGACTGCTCCCAGCCAGCAAGACCTTCAGGTATTCTCTCTACCTGCCCCTCCCCCCCACCCCCCAATGCTGCTCAAAGTGACCCAGCCATGTACTGTCTGCATGCCACATGCCCCTTGGGGGGGAATGGGCCCTTTGCATGCTGCCTGTGCCCAGGCAGTTCCCATTTTCTGATTTCCAGCCAGAAGGACCAGCAGGATTGTGCTGGGGTTGGGGAAGTGTCCAAAGCCCTTCCCTTCAAGGGCACACGGCATACAGAGAGCACATGGGCCCTGCAGCCCAGTGCTATGAGCAGCGTGTTGGGGCACTGCAGGCAGGGAACATGCCCGGAACTCCCGCTGGGCTGCAGGCTGGATACCCAAACACTGAGTTACTTGGGGCTGCAATGGCAAACTTGCCAGCAGCAGGAGTTTCACACCTAATAACACAAATAGACGTGTGCAACTTGAACCTTCGATAGATTATAAAGAATTGCTTGGCTGAGTCCAGCAGCAATTATAAGCCTACAGTTTTGTTCTCACCATGAAGCTGAATGGAAAGGGCTGCTAGTAACATTGAAGAAAATCTTTTTCTAAAGAGAAAGGATACTCAAATGCTTTGCAGCAACACTCCAGTAAGCGCAGCAAGAGCTTGCAGCCTCCCAAGATCTTCACTGCCACCACTTCTAGCACAGGCTGGCTGGGAACACCACACTCCCCTGCATTTTCAGATTTCTTTTTCCTACAGTTACAGCAGGGTGAGGAGATGGTGGTTACACTTAGCATTTCAAATTTTCTTCCCAAGTTTTTTAGCGGCTTGGAGGTAATGCTGACTGAGACCTTGACTACACTACAAAGTCAGTGCATATGTCTGTTCTTAAATGAGCGTCCCACCGACTAAGTGCCCCATTATGGCAACACAGTAACACCATGTCTCTGAGTGTCGCTGATATATGATCAACACTAGGGATATTAAAAATCGTGTAATGGGATAACCATGTAACCACTGAAAATCTCATGCAGCTTAGCTTTATACTGCAGAGCCCGCAGTGAAGCCTCCCCGGGAATGAAGCGGGCAGCCCTTGCCTGCCCAGCTCCTGGAGAGGATGCTTCACTGAGAGTAACCGACACCATTAACTAATAAATATCCACTTATCGGTTTAACAATTAATCGTTTACAGCTTCGAAAGCCAGAGGAGTAAGATGTAGAATCACTACAGGCATTTCAATATTGCCAATGGTAAACTGCTGGTTGGGAAACAAAATGCCTGCCTGTAGCTTTCTGAACAGTCCTATGTTCTTAAAGATACAAGTGCCATGGACCTTCCAAGAGCAGGCAACACTGATGTTGGTGAAGCGTCTTTAGTGATCCCCAATGCTTGTATAATCATAGAAAAGTAGTTGACGTCCTCTGTGGCAAGGTGGTCTGGTGCCAAAACAGGGACATACATGCTCTCTATTGCTCCATTGCAGTTTGGGAATCCCACTACTGCAAATCTCCCCCTTCCTACATATTGCCAAGAGTCAGTCCTGCGCAGCAGGAGAGGATTAATGGTCCTGCATGCTTGCACGACAATGGTCCCTTGCGTGGATTTTCAAACTCCACAATGGTTTCCCATTCACTGGTGGCAATTCAGCCTTGCAAGTTTTCTCAGTGTGATTGCCAGCTCTCGTTTTGTGCTGGAGAAATGGGTCGAGCTCAGCACGCAGATTCAGGAAAATGGCCTTTTGCATCCAGGCATGCTGCAGCCACTGTTCATCATATCCAACTTGTATTACAATGAGATCACAGCAACCAATGCTCTTCTCTGAGGCCCAGAAGTGGCTTTCCACCCTCTGCAGCTGCTCCATGAATGACCCTAGCAACCTTAAGTTGTGTCCCACTGCAATCTCTCCAAGAAATCATCTTCCTCTCTGATTTGGTGGCTCTTATGGCTCTGCAAATATTGGAGGATCGTGTGCCCTGTACTTCCAGAACTGATGACAACAGCACAGAGCTGTACAGGCTCCAGGCTTCTGTCAGAGATGGTGGACAGTGAGGATGGCTGTACAGTTTTGTGGGTTTAAGACAAGAACATTATGGGATACAGATGACATTTTGTGATGGAGACAATTGCACACTGAGAAGTTGAGCCCTTGTTCCCAGGCACTGCTGCAAACTCATTTCTGCCTCCACCATGTATTGCCAAGACTTTCCAAGAGACAACAAGTTGGATGGTGGCAGGCTGCTCATGAGGATACCTGCACAGTGTGATGGACCCTGGGTATTGACACAAATGCTCCTGGTAAGCATGCACAGAGACGATTCCAGGAGCCAAATATCTATGTACATAAACAATATACTATCTAAGGCAGCTTTATGTCAACATAATTTGTGTCCACCAAAGTTTTTAGTGTAGACATGGTCTAAGATACTGAATCATGGAGAGAGGTGCTAAAATAAACAGTTTTATGCAACTTACTTGGGACACAATTCTGCCAGGTCTTGAATGGAGCCCATCAAGCTCATCTGATTTAAACGCTTTAAGCACTGTTCGACCTGAAAAGAGAGCAACCACCTTTTGTTGATATTTTCAGAAAAACATGTTTCTTAGCCTAAGAGTTGTCCATTAAATTAGGCAACATCTCCCCTTCTCAGCCTGCCACGGGCAGTATGTCAGCCTTCTAGGTCTCTTACATTGGTACATTCAAATATCCAAAAAATGGTGGTGGGCTCTCTCCATGACATTATTGTGACAGGCATTTACCCTGGAGCAAAGAAATTGTCGATTAATGCTGATTCTGTAGGTCGCATGTTGTTATTTTGGAGATTTAATTAACTTTCCACAAATAAAAATGCAAATGACTTTAGAAGGAGGCAAAATGGTAAGTGGATACATAGGAATTCAGAAAACCTGGATTGTAGCCTCAATTTTGCTAGAAAAATTAACAGAATGCTTCATTAGATAGAATACCACCACTTTTTTTAAAAAATTGAGAATATTCAGCAAAAATATTCAGCTTCACTTTTTAACGACCCCTTGAAAAAGAACTCAGTTCTTTCTCAAGGATAGCTTGCAGAAGTTGTCTTTCAAAGGCAATTTTTGGATTATTTACCCCATCCATTATAAATGTACCACCAGGGTTTGTATTTCTATTATTAATGAACTCTAAGAAGCATGAAATGGATAAAAACATCTAATTAGATTTATTTAGCATCTTAATTTGAATACAAAGATTCTGAATATTGCTCCTATGGAAAAAAGTGACAATTCTCAATGACCACAAAAGAGTAGGACAAGGTTCAAAAAACCCAGTGGGACTCACTCACAGGCTATGTCTAGACTGCAAGCCTCTTTCGAAAGAGGCTTTTTCAAAAGTATCTTTCGAAAAAGAGCGTTGAGACAAGAAGATTTTTCAAAAAAGCGGCTCACTTTTTTGAAAGAGAGTCTAGACGCTCTCTTTTGAAAAAGCCCTGTTTTCATGCAATAGCGCCTTTTTTCAAAAGATGACTTTCGAAAAAAGGCGTTATTCCTCGTAGAATGAGATTTATCGCCGTTGACAAAACCGTCATGTTCTTTCGATTTACTGTCGACAGAACGCAGTGGTAGTCGACGCAGGTACAGTTTTTTTGAAAAAAAAAAAAAGGCCACTTTTTTCGAAAAAACCCTGTAGTCTAGACACACCCACAATGTCTTAAAAACAAGTGAAGAGTGTTATGAAACTACCAAAATCCACAGGTTTGGAATAAAAACAAGCCTAGCAAATTTCTTCTTCAAAAGAAAGTTTTGAGAAAACTGCAGTGTACTCCTAACTGAGGTACACAGAAGGCTCCTTCCAAGCATAATTATTTCAAGCAGCTTCATTGTACTGACCTGTTTCAGAGACAAATAGGTTTTATGGTGAGACATTGTGTTGTGGAAACCATAAAGGATTGAATGTAAAACTTTTCCTTCTGCATCCACAGCTTTACTGGTTAGCAATGTGTTGACCTTGTAACATGCTGTAATAACAGCTGGAAGACATTTCACTGGGAGGGGGGGAAATGGAGACATTAAAATAATTGTTTTTGAGCTTCATACAAGATAAATCATATTAGCACCACATAAATGTATAAAAACCCATGTGACAAAGCACAAGGACCAAAGGAAACACACCTCATAAGCGCTAGGGACTACCTGTTTGGCTTTCAATTTGAACAAATACCAGTTTGTATTTCTTGCCTGCAATACATTCTTTCAGTCCTTACTTATGCCACGGTGCGGCTGCCCCAGCACAGAAGCAGCCACACTGTGGCCTGGCTCCAGCTCCAGGGCAGTGGCCCACCACACAGCTCCACCGGACCATGCTCGGATAGTTGAGTAGCCACTCAACTAGTCGCTTCCCCCTACCCCCCAGCTGCCTCTATCAGAGAGAGGCTTTAAGCCAGTTCCCCCCAGCACCGTCTCTACAGGGGGCAAGAGAGGTAGAAGCACAGCAAGGAAACAGTATGAGTGGGGACTGCTTCAGTCCCCACTTGCACCAGTTCCCACTGTGGGCGCTTCTGCTTCTGAAATGTACAAGATCCCTGCGGGGCTCTTGTACATTTCAAAAGCAGAAGTGCCACACAGAGCATGGGGCAAGCAGGGACTCAAGAAGTCCCTGCTCAACCTGTGCTCTCTGCAGCAACCTCCCATTGCTGCCGATATGAGAGGCAGCAAGGGGCGGGGGGCAGGAGCTGGTGCTTGGGGGAGCTAGCTTAAAAGCCGGTTCCTCCCGCACCGTCTCTGGGGTGCTGCCTGCCCACCCCGCTGCCTCTTATCAGAGACAGCGGGGGAAGGAGAATAGGGGACGCTGCTGGGAAACAGCCCCTCTCCACAGGGGTCCCAGCAGGGAGCCCTGGCCACCACAAACAGGGGCCAGTCTGGTAGACAGAGGTGTCCGCCGTGAACAGGGGCTGCTGGACACAGCGTGAGGCAGGACCAAGCAGTCCTGGCTCGAGCGGATCGCTGCTGCTCTGCATTTTAAATGTAGCAAGAGCCCAGTTGCTCTTACTACATTTAAAATGCAGAGCAGCAGCGCAGGTGGCCCCAGAGCCAGCTCCTGGAACTACCTCCGCTAGGGCTCTGAACAGCAGTGCTTATTGACTAATTGTATAATCGATACAAATTGTATCGACAATACAATTAGCCAGATAATTGCATTTTAACATCCTTAGCTGGGACTGGGGCCACAGTACAGCTGTCCAAGAAGGGACAACCGCACCATGGCCCAGCTCCAGCTCCAGCATACCGGGCAGCGGGGACGGCCAAGAGAGCCATATTTTTGGCTCACAAGCCATAGGTTTCTGATGCCTACTATAACACATGGAGGTTTCATTAAAACAGAATTGTAAGTAATTTACTTCTCCCTACTTTTTCTGTTTTCCATTCCTCAGAGTTTGGACAGCTCAGCAAGCTTAGGCAGTATCACTCGGACTAGTCTAATATATTTGGATTTGTGTTCTTAAAACGGCAAGGGAATAGAAATAAAACTACCAGGTAGCGAGTTGGGGGGGGGGAGGGTGTTTTTTTTTTTTTTATAAAATCACAATCACTTCTAGTTTGGTTCTGCTCTGTATTTAAACCACAAACCCATCGCACTCTGGGACTGATCAAGCCCTTAAAAAAAAAAAAATCCATTCCCAGATCCCTGACAATGCCAGTGACACAAACACCTCGTGCAGTATGCGCCAGGGCTGTGTTTCAGAGCCACAGAGGATGAAACACCTAAAAGATGCCTCAAGTTTGCAGACAGAAAAGGCGAGAGAGAGAGAGAGAGTGAGTGAGTGAGTGAGTGTGTGTGAGAGAGAGTGTGTGTGTGAGAGATGAGTGAGTGAGTGAGTGAGTGAGTGAGTGAGTGAGTGAGTGTGTGAGTGAGTGTGTGTGTGAGTGAGTGTGTGTGTGTGAGTGAGTGAGTGAGTGTGTGTGTGTGTGTGAGAGAGAGAGAGATCTCCACAGATGCTGCAGAGCCTGACCCCTCCATCCTTCCAGTGCAGCCCCCCAGCCGCTGCTCTCCCATCTCCCGGCCCGGCCCGGCCCAAGCGGGCGCAGGCACGTGCTCGCTTTTCCCCGCGCCCCTTCCCCAGCGCTGCCCTTGGCCCGCCCACCTGCGGGGTGTTGGGCCGCCACGGCCACCGTAGCGCAGCTCGCCGGCCACGGCACATGCCAGCGGTTCCACGCTGCCTCCCCCGACGTGGGCGCCGCCATCTTGCCGAGGGTGGGAGTGGCAGGAGAGCAGCGATCAGGGGGCGGAACCACAAGAGCAGGGAGGCGGGACGGAACCAAACCGGGCGCGGGGGGGGGGGGTGGAAGTTGGAACCAAAGGGTCTGGGCGGAGGCAGGCGCGAGGGACGCTCGCACAGGCTCTCCCGGCACGCGGCGCGCTGGTGGGGAGCGGAGGCCGCTGGGGTCCGTAGCGCAAGGCGCCGGCTCCCGGAGGCAGGGGATGCGGGGGGCGCAAGGGGGTCAGTGGGTCAGTGACTCGCCCTGCGCAGGCTGCGGAGCCCCGCTTGCAAGCCACGCCCCGGGGGAGCCTGAAGGCTGGGCTGGCGCAGGGCCCCTTAGTCTGTTGTTGTTATGGGTCTCATGTCTCCTGGTTTTGGGGGCTTGAGGGGCGAGCCGCAAGGGCTGGCAGCGCTGCTGAGATCCCTCCAAGGTGCACCCCCTTGGCAGGGATCCTAGCGCAGCGTTGCCCGGAGGACCTGCCCTTTTTTGTGCCCATCCCAAGCTTTGTCTCTTGCTCGGGTTGCCAGATGGTTTCAGAAAAAATACCGAACAACAACAACAAAAAAAACATGCCAGGAAAAAGTGTGTTGAGCAAAAAAAAAAAAAAAAAAAAAACCAACCCCACCATGGCCCCTTTAAAAACTGCGTGGTGAGGCTTTTTTGCCCGAACAGGTTACGGGTGGCCACCCACTATCTTGCCTCCCTGGTAAACACTAAGGTTCCCAGGCTGCCTCCATATTGAGCCAGACAACCTGGGATTTTTGCCTCTGGCTGGGAAAAAATCAGAAAGTACTGGACATTTTAGGTGTCCAGTATTTTCTGAATTTTTTTACCGGACAGGAGGTGAAAATAACAGACTGTCCGGTTCAATCCCGGACACCTGGCAACCCTAGCTTCCACTTCCCATCACAGCCCAAAGCAGTGGCCAGGCTGTGCCAGGACAAGAGGCGCACAATTACGGACAACCCTTCACTGTCCCCATGAGCAGTGCCACTATCACCACACACACCATCACATCCCTTTCGAGATGTAGGGGCTCTCCACATGCCTGCCACAGCATGTGGTGTGCACCTCACCTCGGGCACCAAAGCCCAAACAACAACAGCTATGGGATGATCACGACATGGCATTCGTATGGGGAAATGATAAAATGCAAAAACACCACCTCATCTCTGGGGGAATGCCTGTGATCCACCCACATTGCCTCTTAGCACAAGCATCCAGCCACCTCTCACCAAAATGGTGCAAAACCTGAGGGCCCTGTCTATGGGAGAGGGGGCTGGAACAGGCAAAAGTGCAGGAGTGTTTTACCACTGTAGCTATACCATTAAGTCACTGCTAGGGTAAGCATAGCCTTACCTTTGGGTGATCAGGAAGCATCAGTACTGAACAAAAAGAAAATCCTTCTTCCACCTGCAGCTGATTAAGAAACTACTCCTACCCCCAAGATGACTCATAGACTTTAAGGTCAGATGGGACCATTATGATCATCTAGTCTGAACCCCTGCACAATGCAGGCCACAGAATCTCACCCACCCACTCCTAGAATAATCCTCTCACCTATATCTCAGATATTGAAGTCCTTGAAACAATGGTTCAAAGACCCCAAGATGCAGAGAATCCTCCAGCTGTGATCTGTACCCCATGCTACAGAGGAAGGCGAAAAACCTCCAGGGCCTCTGCCAATCTACCCTGGAGGAAAATTCCTTCCCGACCCCAAATATGGCGATCAGCTGAACCCTGAGCATGTGGGCAAGACTCATCAGCCAGACACCCAGAAAGTTCTCTATAGTAACTCCTATCATTCCTCCATTGACCTATTTACCACTGATAATGAATGGTCAATTAGTTACCAAGATCATGTTATCTCATCAAACCATCCCCTTCATAAACCCATCTAGTTTAATCTTGAAGCCAGGTAGATCTTTTGCCCCCACTACTTCCCTTGGAAGGCCGTTCCAGAACCTCACTCCTCTAATGGTTAGAAACCTTCGTCTAATCTCAAGTCTAAACTTCCTACTAGCCAGCTTATATCCATTTGTTCTTGTGTCCACATTGGTATTAAGCTTAAATAATTCCTCTCCCTCCCTGGTATTTATCCCTCTAATATATTTAAAGAATGCAATCATGTCCCCCCTCAGCCTTCTTTTGGTTAAGGTAAACAAGCCAAGCTCCTTGAGTCTCCTTTCATAAGACAGGTTTTCCATTCCTTGGATCATCCTAGTGGCCCTTCTTTGTACCTGTTCTAGTCTGAATTCATCCTTCTTAAACATGGGAGACCAGAACTGCACACAGTATTCCAAATGGGGTCTCACCAATGCCTTGTATAATGGCACTAACACCTCCTTATCCCTACTGGAAATACCTCGCCTAATACATCCCAAGACCGTATTAGCCTTTTTCACGGCCATGTCACAATGAAGAGTTGATGAAGAGTTGGCCAGAGTGATCCATGTGTCCTTTATGTTCAGGCTGGGAAATTGTAACTCACAGTTTCTGGGGCTGAAAGTGGATAAAATGCACAAGCTCCAGCTTGTACAGAATATGGTTGCCTGGCTTCCCCACGGGACAGGCCTCTGAAAACACATCACTCTGTTTACTGTCTACTGGTACAGAGGTCTCTTCCAACATCATTGATTCTCGGGTGTCTCCTTCCCACCAAGTATGCAAATTGCACCCCCACCAACAATGATTTTGTCTTTTTCCATGCTGAATCTAAATTTTTGGACCCAGGAGTCATATTTATTCTCATTACAAACCTGATGAAGGCAGGAGAGTTACACTCAGACATTAATTTTTCAGGCTTCTAATCTTTCAAAATGCCTTTTAATTTTTTTCTCTCTGTCTTCATTCACTGATGCTTATGTAACTAGAGAGTAGATGATGAAAGTAAAGGTGTCCCTTTAAGAAGTTGTAGCCTAAAGTTGCTCTAACTGGTCTCACCTGAAGGAGATATAAGGCAGAATGGATAAAAACTGCCAAAAACAGCTAGGGCTGTTTGAGGATGTAAAACAGCCTAGGCAAAAGCAAGTATATGGAGGGCAGTGAAAGTAAAAAATGGATTATTCAAGATGTGAATGGAATGTTACTAAGATCTCTTTGGGAGAGTTTTTGAGATGTTGTGACCAGCCTATAAGTGAGGAGCAAGCCTGGGCCCTTTGCTTTCAATGTTGTCATGAAATGAAGCAGCTGATTCAGGACTCCCACCCTGTAGCAATTAGAGGTCTGGGAAGCATTCTTATCCACTCTGATGGTGTTGTTTCCCTCATGGTGGGTCCTAAATCTGGTAAGAACAAAGGCAGCAGTAGTTGGGGTTTTTAAACAAAAATCTCTTCACTCTGATAATCTTTAGGGGTTTTTTTTTGCCTGTGTTAATATAATATACAGAAATGTGATTCTGTCTCTGAAATGCTTTCCATTGTGAATCCCATTAATCTCTCTACAAATAGAAAGCTAACTTGTGATGTGTCTTGGTGTCTCTGAACCTAATATCTATGCCCCTAATGTGAAGGGCTGTCTTCTCCAAACCAATTAGGGTATCTACAGAGACTAGAGAAGAGCTGTGCTGGACCGAGCCATACTTGCACCCCGGGCAGCGGGTGTGTGGCGCATATGTGGCCCTGCCCCTGGGCCGTGTGGTGCCCCTTAACACTTCAATCAGGCACCCCCCCCCCTCCCCATAGGCTGGTGCCCTGGGCAGCTGCCTGGCTACCACACCCCCCTGCCCTTAATCTGGCCCTGGAGAAGAGACACTGGGTAGGAGCATCATACCAGTAGTGTTTCTGATATTTTAACTATCAGGTGAGAAGACAAAGTTTTGGGGTTCTAGTTCTGCATTTGCTGCTTTTCCCCAACCTGTAGTATGGGGATACAATACTTTTCTAATTTACAGGGATGTTTTGAAACTCAGCTACTGTTTGTGAAGTATTTTTGCCAAAAAGTGCTATAGAAGTGTAGCCTATGATTATTCCTGCCCCCTCCTCCATGGTTCTCTATTGAATCACTCAGGGTTTTTTGGGGGGAGAGGGATAACTTGGACAAATTACTGAGACAAGGAATTCTGGGTTCTGGAAAAATGATGGTCTTCACCTATATGGATGTGCACACCCACCCATATTATTTGTAGGGTGACCAGATGCCCTAACTTTGTAGGGATAAAAGCTTCAGAGGGGTAGCCGAGTTAGTCTGTAACTGGAAAAACTTCAACAACAAATAGTCTAGTAGCACCTTTTAAAGACTAACAAAATATGTAGATGGTGGTATGAGCTTTCGTGGGCATAACCCACTTCTTCAGATGACTGGAGTGTTGAAAGTCCAGATCCAAGAATAAATAAGGGAAAGGGGGATGGGGGAAGACAGGAGGAAAAATAAGACAGTGAATACATTGTTCAAGTAGTTACAAGAGTCTGATAAGAACCATTAGCACCTCCATTGTTTGTTTGGTTAAGTCATTAGGATGTGGAAGGTAGTGTGGGAGCCAATATCTCTGTTCATTGCATTCTGATAACTTTTTATTTATAAGTTTAAGTCTTAAATTCCAACTCTTCCCTGTGTATTTGGCTTGTGGAATTGGCCTGAAACAACACTGTGACTTGGAGATCCATTAATGAGTGCCTGGGCAGGTTAAGTGTTCCCCAACAAGTTTCTGTGTGTTGCCTTTTCAGGTATCCGGTTTGTGTCCATTAATTCTTTCCGGTAGAGGCTGTCCAGTTTGGCCAATATACATGGCAGTGGAGTATTGCTGGCATTTGATGGCATAATCACATTAGTGGATGAGCAGTTAAATGAGCCCCTGATGTTGTTGGGTCCAGTGATGAAATCGCTTGTGTAGATGTGTGGGCAGAGTTGGCACCGGGACTGATTCCAGGGGTGGGTTCCTGGATGATTATGATGGAGTTGTGTTGCGTGGTTACTGGAAAGAATTTATTTGAGGTTAGGGGGCTGTCTGGAGGCAAGGACTGGCTATATGGGACTTAAAGGTGTGCCAGGTTCTCTCTCTACTCCTCCCATGCACAATCCTCCCCCTCATCCTGATTTTTTTTTTTTTTCAGGCACTTGCTACTGGGTCACCTTAACTATTTGTGTGTGTGTTGTCTAATCAGAGGCTTTGGTGACTTGAGAGATGCTTAATCATATTGCTATACTTCCTGGCCTGCTTGCTTTCTGCTGTTAGACTTTCTCTGGAAGTAGCAATTTATACTGGTATGCGACTGTCAGCATTGGCTGTGGATGGTAAGAGCAGAGGGACAAGTGACTGAGTTAATTTTGGGACAAGTGGCTCAGTTCATTTTGTTGCAGTATTCTAAACAAAGCTGAATCTCTCCCACATTCTTTTTTGTTGAAACCTCTCTATCAACGTAGTGGCTGTTGCTAGCTTTTTCTGTCTTGGGGAGGAAAGGTGGACAATAAATGTTTTTATTGACCAAAAATCAAACGGTGTAAAGAGAAGCCTATATTTAGGCATGCTGTCCTCCCAGCATTCTTTCCTCCCTACCTCCACCACACACTACTGGGTGCAGAAGGAAAAGAAAACTCTTCTTTCTTTGGATTAACAAATATCCACTACTAGATCAAAGCCAGCATGCCGGGTTCCAGATAGAAGATGCACCAAGCATCTTTTCAGGTGACCCTCCGTTACATTCAGTTTATCTCCTGTGGAAATTAGAGTGTCGATGTGACCCAAGCCTTTTGGAAATCTCCACTCTGACACTGCACCCAATAGTCTTCACAGTGCTATATGATTATGGCATAATTATGTGCATTTTGTGCAGGGTGGGTCAGGAGGTGTCACTGGAAAGTTTCATAATTTGCTGAATCGAATTATCCTGCCTGTATGCCTCTATCACTTTTGTATCTAAAGTTAGGAATATTAATTGTATATCTATTTCAAATGTAGCTGTAACGACGTGATTCCCACTATGCAAGATGCTTTTAGGTTATGTAGCCAGTTGGGATGGGCCTATTCAGTGTAATTGGCCATTAGGGAAAACAATAAGCCCTAAGAGAAGCTGATTTCCCATCTGGAGAGCCTTCCTGAGAACACTCCAGACCAGTGGTCCCCAATGTGGTGCCCGTGGGTGCCATGACACCCGCCAGAGCATTTATGTGCGCTCGCCAAGTGATCAGGGCTGGCCCGCCCCCGGGCACGCAGTGTGTGCGTGCCTGCGGCCCTGCCCCCGGGCGCCTGGCAGCCCCAAAAGGTTGGGAACCACTGCTCCAGACAGCCTATAAGTATCAGCTGCTATGATTCCACAAGGTCATTAGTCCAGTGTGTGGGTCCCTGGACTCCATCATGGGATGTCAGTGTTTTTCCACAAATTGAGTTTGGGAACAAGGGGTTTCTGCCACGTACTAAAGCTATAGAACAGGGATGGGGAACGTAAGGCCCAGAGGCTGGATGTGGCTTCTGGCTTGCCTGGATCCAGCCTGAGGAGAGTCGGTGTTGGTGCTCCAGCCCTGCGCTCACCCAACCCCTCCTTCCCCCCCCCCCCCGACTCCTCCTTCGCTTTGCTCATGCACCCTACCTCCCAGGCAGACCCCTCACCCCCAGACCACTACTGCACCTTACCACCTTTCCAGACCCAGCAACCCCCAACCCACTCTTCCTTCCTCCCTCCTGCCCACACCCCAACCCTACTTCCTGACAGTCCTCTCCCACATACTGAACCTCATTTTTGGCTCCACCCAGAGCCTGGGGGGAGGGGGGGACACAAAATCTACTAGCCCGGGTCCCCCTAGGAACTGGTGTGCAAGGGGGAGAGGGGGGAATGTCTCTCTCTGCTTCTCAGTTGGGGGCTACATCAGAGAGGTGGTTGGGAGGGTATCTTTTTCTTCTCACCTTTGTGTGGCCCCTGACTGATTTTTCTGTTGGTATGCGGCCCCCAACCCAAAAAAGGTTCTCCACCCTTGCTGTATAAGGAAGGGTGACATCAGTGTTTCTTCACTCTCCACACAAGATTCCTGGAAACACCCGAGGAACAAAGACTGAGCTAGGGGAAATGCAGGACCCAGGCTAAAGGTATTTCTAACCTGCGTATGAAAGACCAGAGTATTCCAAGATGTGTAGCAAGTGCAGCTTGTCCCTTAAGAATTTGCAGCCCACCTGATTCATCCATCAGAATGAGATTTATTCAAATCCTGTCTTTCTAGTATATTAAGCTTAGGTGGTGGTTTTATTTATTTACGAGATAATCTGCTTTCATCTGTTTGCTATTGCTTACAATCTGTCTTTTGTAGTTAATAAACTTGATTGTTGCATTATAAACAAATGAGTTGGAGTGAAATGTTTGGAAATTTTAGCTCAGAAGCTCTTGCATGGTCCCCTCCACCCTGAGATGAGGGGGGGGGGAGGGGGGAGGAGGAGGCACACTGGATGATAAATTCATACTGGTTGGGGTTTGGGCCAGAGAGGACAGTGCTTCTCTGGGGTTCTAGGTGGGCAAGCTGGTGGTTACTTTGGCTTGAGTCTTTCTGCTGTTGCTTTATGCGGTGGCTGGGCAGAGAGCCTGCATGTATCTGCAGCTGGGTGTGTCCCTACCTTTGTGAATGCTGGTAGAAGTGCAGGACCAGGAGCAGATCTGCAACTTGTCACACAGCACAATGTGAGACGGTCACAACTGGTGGGTCAGAGTGCTCAATGGTACTCCAGTTTCACAATGCCAACTCCAGTTACCCTCTCTAGCATGTACTTTAAGTCTGTAGGGATTGGTAAACTGTGCTGTCTTTCACTAGTAAATAGCTATTTCTCACTTCCCTTTCAGGTGTTAGCAAGACTCAACTGGAGGAGCAGGTAAGCAATGACACTCGGCAACCTGACTCCTCCTTTTTAAACCTAGCAAATGCACAGATAAGTCTGCAGTGGTAAAAGGACTAGCAATAAGAATCATCAGTGATGCAGCTGAGTCATAAGACTCCATGGTCCTCTGATATTCATGGCACTCATTCTGTCCTTGTGGCTTGCCTAAGGAGTTGCTGTTTGCATGGGAGAGGAGGTGTAGGTGAAATTGAAGGGCTAAATACACAAGTGATGCAGATTGACTTGACATGAGAGAGAGAAAATGCAGTCCACAATGGGTAAAAGCTTGCTCTTCCTGCTTCCACAGCTCGCTTAGGGTATGTCTACACTGTGGGCTAAAGTCAAATTATGCAACTTCAGCTAGGTTAATTGCATAGCTGAAGTTGAAGTAACTTAACTCAGCTTTTGGCACTGTCTACACAACAGGAAGTCAAAAGAAGAACACTCTCCCTTTGATGTTCCTTACCCCTCACGAAATGAGGGTTATAGAAGTCAGAATAAGAAGCCTGTTACTTCAAAATAATGGGCTTGTTGTATAGATGTGGACTGTGTTTCAAAATAAGCCTGCAGTGTAGACATAGCCTTAAAGTTTTCTAGCCCTATGTGGGTGTTACAATTGAATTTGGTCCCAGTCTCTTGTCCCTGGCTTATTCAGGGAGCATCTCAACTGCTTAAATGAAAGTGGTAGGATTATGTTGTGTGTCCAAAGAGGCAGATGCCCTTGAGTGTGGGAAAGGGAGCTAGCATGACTGGGAGGGGTTGTAATCTTGTGGGTCCATTTGGGAATTTTATTTCCACCATACCAAGTTCCTGCTACCTTAATCTGAAAGACTATTTCCTGGGCCTCTGTTTGCAGCTGACAGAGCATCTGGGAATGGTGATCTATAAGGCGCTGGACTGGGGGATTGACAGCCATATGGAGCGAGAGCTGAGTGAGCCAATGGAGAAGCTGATCTCCCTCCTTCTGAAATTAGACACTGAGGCGACACAACCAGCCATCACTTTCCAGGATGTCCTCAAGGTTCTCTTCTTATCCCCCCCCCCCCCAGTCCCTTTTATTTTTACTATACAACCATGCCAACTTCTGTAATGTATCTGTACTTAGCTCACTGCCTGGCTGTTCCAGTGTTAGCTGGTGCACTCTAGAATCTTATCGTGCAGAGATGGGAGGAAGGAAAAATGGGCAAACTAGTTCCACAGGCATTGTTCAGGCTCCAGGTCCTAATAAGTGAGTCACACTACTTCCTAGAAACCCCCTGCCAGCCTCGGCCATTGGCGAGGCCTCCACACAGGTGAGGATGGGAAAACATACCACGTGTAAGGTCCTAACTACTGATAAACTCAGTTAATATCTGTAGCACGGGTAGGCCCTTAATCCCTAGTTCTCTCCTATGTAGCGGTCTCCTGCTGCCAGTGCCTGCCTTGGACTTAACCTCATAGAAACATGCCTGGAGGCAACACATCTCTTATTCCTATTTTCCCTCCTCACTTTACCTGACTTTCCAAGTCACTTACGGAGGTTCGGTTTATTTGGATGGGGTGCAGATAAGCTCCAGGGTGTAAAGAGAAAGTTATGGGCACACTTATAAGAAAGCATGGTGTTAATGCACCTCTCCTGCCTCCTGAGAAACTGGTGCAGATGCGAGAAGAGTCAGTACCTGCAGCATTCTGTCTACCTGAGACTTTTTGGATTAGTAGCTGAATGTTGGAAGTGCAGGCAGTTGGGAAAGATTAGTGCAGTCAGAATGTGTGGATGCTCCCAAGCAACCTTTCCCATATCCCCAGGCATAACGGGACCCTGTATTCAGAAGCAGCACTGAAGCTAAAGGAAACAATTGACCTAATCTTAATAGCTATCCTCTTTCCAGGCATCTGGCCTCTAGTCTAGAGGTGGATTTCCAAAACTATACATAAACCTTGCCCACTAGATTAACTTTTTGAATACCAGAATATCTTCCCATATGGAGAGGGCTTCTATCAGTAGAACATAGGCAGCATGCAGGCACAAAGAAAAGCTTTATCCAAAGCGACCCATGCTCTCTGGTTAGTACTCTAGCTTCAAATCAATGTCCAGACACTGAGCTTCACTACCCCTCTTTCAGTTTCCCCATGCGAAATGGGGCACAAAAACATGATTTGTCGAAAACCTCACAGAAGGTTCCTGAAAGCTGGGATTTGAATTCTAATTATTCCTACTTTCCATTTGACTGTTCTCAATCAACAGAGTTTTCTCACTCCAATCTCTAGACAGTTGGTTGGTGTGTTCAATGCACAGAGCAGCCATAATTTGAGTCCACCAGTTTTATATTTAGATTAAAGAAAATAGAACAATAACAGAAGTCTTCAAGAGTACACAGTGATTTCCTCTAACATGCTGTCTCTGTCATGTCCCGGAAAAGGGCAGCCTCACCTGAAAACCAGTTATTTAAAGTTCTGATACACAGAAGACAATAAACTACATAGCTCCCTACAAAATCACTGACACTGACTTGGAGGCTGTCTCTTCCCCTATTCCTCTTCCCTTTTTTCCTTCCAAAGGAAGAGAAGGAAAAAAGGGAAAAGGAATAGGGAGAGTCTCTAATTCTGTATCAGCAATGATGTAGAGAGCTATTTTGAGCCATAACATACAAGGAAAGGTGATCCTAAGCCCAGAACCTGAGTAAACTGGGAACTAAAGGATTTGGCAGGGGAAAGGGCCTTATTTCAACCACCATTGCTGAGTGTATTACTGCATTTCCTTTCAGATCTGTGAGGAGCATTTGCCCCGACCCTCTGAGGCTGCCAGCTATTACAGAACGGTCTGCAGGATTCTCTTTGCTGAGTACATTGATCTTCAGAAACTAATGCTCACTATACAAAGCTCCAAAGAGGTATTTTTGGGACCATCGTTGAGCAGCTGTTTTTCTTTCTCCCCCTCCCCCCCCCCCCCCGCACTTAATTCCAGGCTAATCCTCTTTCTTTCCCCTGAGCAGAAAGTTATTTAGCTAAGGTTCTATTCCTTGCATGTGACGAGTTTTCTCCCAAGAGACTGACTGGGTTTTCTCCCAGGAGACAGAGTATATTCACCTTGTGTATTTGTCTTCCAAGTTGTTGAAGCTTCAGTACAGTGACCTGGGCTGGATAGACAGGAATGATTTAGGAATGACTGGACTCAGTACAGGCTAATGATCCGCTCACATGTTTGTTTGACAGAGTCTAAGAAGAATGGATGTGGAGGATTTGCTGGACAATGACTCTCTGAGGAAGAAGGATAATTACTGGGTAAGTTTAGAGTTCTTGGTTTTGTTTTTTGCTTTCCCTCTGTGAGGCCTTCCAGTGACTTACCAGCTTAAAACAAATACTGGAAAACAGAACTAGTTAAAACCCTGTAAATACCAAGTGACATGTTATACTAAACTCTAGCTCTCTGTGTGTGTGTGTTGCTATCCACTCTAAGAACAGTTCTTCTCTGGTCTCATCTACATGGCCAACTTTGGGGAGAGATCTACTGTAGCGCTGGACAACAACGCTGTAGATCAGCAAGCAACATTCTAGCCATTGTGCCACAGACGCGCTGTGAGCAGGTTTAGATGTCAGATAGTTTAAAGGCCATTGGCTTCAACTGTTAGCATCTGTGCAGCTCCATTAGAGCTAAAGCAATGGTGGGAGAGTCCCAGAAAAAGCTCTATCAATGTAGCTTCCATCGGGGGGGGGGGGGGGAAATTCCCCCACTATCCTGCCCAGTCTTATCACTCTAGTCTAGTAGGTGGACTCCAAGATTGCTGGGGCAGAGATAATGACTTGTTCTGCCTGTGCAAGGCTAGTGAATTCAGTGCTCAACTAAAAACAAACCGCTCTTCTGACTGGAGCCTTGCTAGGGTAAGTCAATGCACAAGTCTGCAAAAGATAGCAACAGCAACTCCTTGGGGACTAGGTCCTGCTCCCTTTGTCTAAATAGTGTTCACTTGGAAACACAACAAACCATTCATGTGAAAATGTTTGTGACATTTGTTTGGGCATATTTTCAACGTTGTCATGTATTAAACTGACAAGCTAACGCATGCTCCCCAGACCACTACATCAACTTCACATGGCCTATTCAGGGAGGGCCCATGTAAATGCATGGGCTTTGCAGTGTGACCTCAAAGCCCACAGACTCAGCATCACTTAACTAAGAAAAATGCATTTTCAAAAGCTGGAGTCTCACTGTCAATCCCCTACTGCTAGTCTCCCAGATTCAAGCCCCCCAGTAGCCAGCTGCTTGTACCATTCTGGCAGGTAGCCAAACCCTGAGTTGAGTAGGGCTCCATGCTCATGGCTGCATTTTGAATGGCCTCTGGGAGCTAAAGCAAACTATAGAGCACAGGATTATACACTGGTATGCTGAACATCACCATTAGGCAGCATTAGCTGCTGCAGAGCTGCACTGTTCTAGCAGGAGATTGGAATATCTAAGGTACCACTCACTTGACCTCAGTGCTTAGATGCCTCTTGGGAACATAACCGTTGCTCTGCCTTTAAGTGTGTGCTCTTCCAGCCAAATGACTATGTGGGTGGAGCATATGCATAGCTCTTCCCCCCCTTCCCCCCTTTGCATTAATGAGACTAATGCTGTCTGCTTTTCTTCTGTTTAGTAATCCTGACACCAGTTGTAGCTGAGAAATGTGTGCAGGTTTCTAAAACAGTATATTCTCTCTCCTCTGAAGTCAGGGTAGCTCCATGCAGACTCTGTAGGGAATAAGTCTGTCTAATGACTTTCAAGTCCATGGCTAAGGTTGGACCCTCTCAGCCAAAAGCACATGAAAGCTAGCAGAGGAGAATGTGTTAGGACTATTATCTGTGTCCTGTACTTTAAAAAAGTCTTCCTAGGAAATAGGCTGCAGGTTTTGGGTGTGAAAAGAATGGAATCTTCTCTTGGTTAGCTGGCTAATGAAGTGCTTAAAACGTCTCATGGTAGAAAAGGGACTCTGGTGCTGCTTGCAATAATTATAGTACTCTTTTCTGTACTACTGCTTGTTAGTGAAGGTAGTTATGCTTTAGCTGTCAGACAGCTGCTTGTATCAATCTCTTTTGCTATTGCCCAGTTTGCTGCAATTTTTCCTTGGACTTCTTTTCATTAAAATATAGCTCGATGTTCTGCTACTCCAAAAACACAGTAGTTCAGGAAAAACAGTCTCAGAATGGCTGTCCATTATTTCAGTTGCAACATTACTCTGTTTTTAGTGTGACTACAACCTCATGTGTAGCTAGGCTACAACCATGGACAAGCCGGGTTCTTGACTATCATGGCCTGTAACTATAAACATCTCTCTCATCCCTGTTGCTTGGGTAGTGCAGCTTAGTTATGGCTCTGTAAAATCATCCAAATGTCCTGTCATTAAGAGAAACCAAGACCTAATATTGCAGACTTTTTTTTTTTTTTTTTTTGAGGGGAGGAAGAAGGCCCCAGGGAGGCAAATATGGAAAACTTACATTTTCAGGCAGCCCTAAATCAAAGTAAAAGCCCCCCACACACTTTTTTGTTCAGTCCATTGCTAAGATAAGGAAAAGTAACATCATTAAGCTGTTGGTTTAACACCAGACATGGATCTGAACAGAATCATTTTGTTGTGTTAATGGGGCAATCTTGCAGACTCATGCAGCAAGCTAAAAGCAAGTGTCTTGAAAGGTGAAATATAGAACAGAATGGATACATATTGAAGCTGACAATCTAGCTCCCATAGTTTGAAGTAAAACAAATTAACTCAGTCTTCATTACCCTCCCTCTTATTAGGATTATGAAGACTGCATTGTATATTGTAGGCCAGTTTCTCAATCTTTTTTTTTTTTTTTAATAAAGTACCTCTTTTAAAAAAATATATAAGTACCCCCAGTACCTACAGTTTTCAGACAATTTTTTTTCCCACTATTGCAACACACTTGTGTAAACAACTTAATCATAGCCGGGCAGGCAATGACATTTTTGGGTGCAAAAACCAAAAATAATAAAGCACTGTAAAACACAAATTCAGTTCTCCAAATTTCAGTTGTGTTGACATCCCCCCCCCCCCCAACTTCTCTCAAGTACCTCTAAGGGTACTCGTACCACTGGCTGAGAAATAGTGCTAAAGGCCACATTTAATGATCTTAATATCTTGGCTAGTATCTCATCCAAAGATCTTGGAGACATTCTAAAACAGTAGACCTTTTGACAGTCATCTGAGGTAGCTAAATTATTTTAACAATTTCCTTGGGCACACTTGGGCTTAAGGCTGTATTTCTAAACTTAGTGAGAGGTGAATCCACCTGAGCCCTGGCTAATGCCTCCCTGCCCCATTCTCCTGCTTGAAGCACTGGGCTACTCTGCCTGGATTTGTAAACAGGCTTAAATGAGGATCTCAAGCAGATATTTGTGCAGCTAGTAGAGCCCCTTCTTGAGTAAGAGAACTCCCCCCTTAGATTGCAGCACTGTTTAAATTGCCTCACATTGTCCTGTGGCAGGCTAGCTTGTGGCACAATGTCGTTGGGGAACTGCGGAATGGTGTGCGGCTGCGCAAGACCGTGGACCGACCCCGGCGTAGTGTTCCTCCCAGAGAGTACGCCCGGTCTCCATACGAGCTCTTGGCAGAGGACATCCGACACAAAAGATACACCCTCCGCAAGGTGAAGGTGAGCATTGCTTCTCAACATGCTTAGCCTGGAGTCTGCTGCTCCAGCTACTTGTCATCTGTTCAGTTAAACCCCACCTGTGTCCTCCGACTTTCCCTCCAAGTCTCTTCCAGCCTCCAAAGGTAGGTGAGAATTCATGAGCGCCACTTGGCTATGTAATGACCACCAGATTTGCCCACCATCTCATTCCATTTCCCAAAAACAAACTTAGCCTACAGTGACTTACACAACATTACTTTGTACGAAGCTACTTCCTAAAACTGACTCTTACTTTACTCCCTTTCCTGGCTCTGGAAACACTGATCTATGTCTCCACAGACACTCGAAGGCAGTGGTCCCCAATGCGGTGCCTGTGGGTGCCATGGCGTCTGCCGGGGCATTTATGTGCGCCCATCTAGTGACCAGGGCTGGCTCGAGCCATTCTTGTGCCCTGGGCACGCAGCACACCCACCCCAGGTGCGTGGCAGCCCGAAAAGGTTGGGGACCACTGCTCTAAGGTGTGTCCTAACTGATCTTCTTGGAAGTGTGCAATCCAGAAAAGGAGAGCTCTTCCATGAGAGATCAAAGGGAAGCTTACCAGTGGGCTGCCACAAGGAGAGGACTCTAGGCAGCACTCACTCACTTAAATGAGGGTTTTGGGCAATTTAAGGAAAATTTGAAAGTTCCCAGCAAGTTCTGTTGGGCGGGCTGGCTAGCTGGCGGCACAATTTCATGCCTGCTTTTAAAGCTGACCCTACTCCTTCCTAACAAGCAGCATCAAGTGAGTGGAGCTGCAGTCCTTTTGAGGAACTCTATCACTAGGCCTGGGCATATTAGCAGTGTTGCAATGGCTTGCAAGTAGAGTCTGTGGCATCAGATGAGAAACAGCTTTGCAATGAAGACCTATAGAAACCTTGCCTACTACACTAAACCCCAGCTCTTCACGCAATAAGCAGCTGCTCCCCTACAGCCTCAGGGCTGACAAGCTTCACTTTGGCACCTGGTGAAGGAGGAGGATTTTCAGACAGCTGGATTGTGGTGATGTCCTGAGAGGGCTGAGAAGCTATAGTCTGAACCCAGCTAGTATTGCATTCACCATTTGCAATGTGCTCAGATACTATGGTGATCCAGGGAAGTGCACAGAAATACCTTCAGAGTAGGCTATACGTAGAGGAATACTGACCACTGAGGTGATGCATTGCTAACTATTGCATGTTATGAGGCATAAATTGCAGGTGCACTCTTCAGTACAAAACCACAACTGAGGGTCCTTATCTGTGCTCCATGGATCATTAGTATCAAGGCATTTAGGGGTGAACTGGAGCTAAGTAACAGCATAGAACGCTGAGAGCCAGGACTGGTGACTGTAAACCCACTTTATGGGACCATGGGGAAACTTGGCCACACCCATGATAAGTGGACATCCAGCGACTAAAATTATGCCGGACCGTGGATATTGCTGGACTTGAGAGGTTGAAGCTGTATAAATTAGAAGAATAGGCAACACAAGAGGATAACTGATTCTATATATTTTAGTTAACCTCCTATGGTGCCACAGGATCACTCATTGTTTTTAAAGTTACAGACTAAAACTGCTACCCCTCTGAAACTGACTCAGACTCTACTAATATCTAGCATCTTGCCTGCACTCCTCAGAGCTTTAAAACTCTACTTCTTGGGAAAGCAAACAGCAGGGGTACAAAATACAATCATCCAACAAATGCTGCTGCACCTGATATGCTAAATGGCATCTGCCCATGACAGTATCTCTTCGTGTTCTTCAGTGGAACTTACATGTGCCTGTTAGCTATTTCTGTTGCTGTTAGCCTGTTTAGGAGCTGCTTAATTAAAACTACAAGGGGGTGCTATTCTTGCTTTACTGGGTGGGGAAGCTGATGCATGAAGTCCCTTCTCTGTGACCATGGTTTGGATGTAACTTGGAGTTGGTGCATTATGAGGCTTCTTAGAGCCTTGAAATTCTGCTACTTCTATTCAGGATCTTTTAATGGCCTGCTGGAATTTTGTAAGCATTATGCACATACCTAAGTGCAGCATTACTCCCAGTAGATATCACTGTGCTATTTCTTCATTAGCTTTTCTCCTTGCAAAATATTTTCCTATTGCCCTTTGTACCCTTCAGTCCCAAGAAAGCAAAAGTCTCATAATAGCACTCTTGCTTTATCTCCTGCCTAAAAAGATTGACTTGTTAGACACATGCCTGTTGAAATGCCATGAGTGGCTATAGAAGATTGAGCTAGGAAATAATTTCACATCTTCCACTTCTACGGAAGGAGGCTTTTCAATAAAAAATGAACTTTCATCACTTCATATCTGTCCTTCTTCACCCTTTCAGATCAACAGTGAGCAAAAATGCAAGAGCTCTGAAGACAACACAATTGCTTCACAACCTCTTCTAAAGCTAGTAAGTGACTGACTTGTTTAGTTGTGATGACATGAACAGAAGGATCACTGGGTTGTTTGAAGCAACACTGACCTAACGTTCCAGTTACCTTGCCTGAGTTGGGAATGAGAGAGAATATCATATGACCCATTAAAAGACCATCTGTGATACAGGTGGTCGGGAAGATGACTGATCCTATGATTCTATAGTCCCTAGGGGCCGGCAGCTGCTGTATCAGAGGCAGCAGTGCAGGGTGTAAGGCAGGAGCTGGTCCAGGAGGGGAGCCAGTTTAAAAACCAGCTCCCCTTCTGGACTGGCTGCCAGTTGGCCAGTGCTGCTGCCTCTGATAGAGAGGCAGCAGTGTGGGGTGCCAGCAACTCCTGTCTAATGGTGGGTCTGAGCTCCCAGATCCAGCACAAGCCAGAACTGAGCCAGGCTGCCTGCCTGCCTGCCTCCTAATACACTTTAAATCCAGAGTCGCAGCAGGAGTAGGTTCTGGAGCCGGTGCAAGCCAGAACTGACATGGGCTGCTGGCCAGCCTGCTAAAAAAATTTACTGGCGTGGGTAGGAGGGAGATGCGTGTAGTCTATAGCATTAACCTATCAGCTTTTGCTTATTGCTTAATCGACTATACTGTTATATCCCTAGTGTGGACTCTGATTTGTGAAAGTGTGCTTGTCAGAAGGGGCATGTCTTGTTCTGGGGGAATTTTCATTTTATCCAGTGGCCTTTCATAGCTCTTTACTTCGTGTTACAGAACTCTGAGAGGAAACTGAAAGAGAACTCCCCCAAAGAACCCAGTCTGCATGACCTGCTCATGATGGAAATAAAACAGCCGCGGAAGCTTCGGCCATCTTCTACAGAGAGAAATTGGAGCAAGCACAAAGGTACCTAGTGGCACTGCTGGGTATCCAGTAGCAATAGGCATACTTATGGTGTATGAGTTGGTCATGGGTCAAGTAAGGGATCCAAAGGAGCTTTGGATCAGTTTTCAGAGGCACAAGCATTGCTACTCTTAATATACAGATTAGTACAACTGGAAGGGTTATCTAGTTGAATCCCCTGAATCTCTGCCTTACATCACCTACAAGGGCCCATTTGCCTGGGCTGGAGTGTCTCCCCTCTTCTAAGAAAAATGGGATAAAAGGCTCAACTCCTGTGAGATTAAAAGGAGACAAAGGGCTGCTGAGCCATCACCACTTCCAAGAGCTCCAGTGTGGGATTTTTGGCATCTGTCATCAGTGTCTTGCATCTACATATCACTTATATTGCAGGTGTCTGGGGTTTTTTTTCCTTTAGATACCTTTGTGATGCCAATACTTTTGCTGAATTCCACTTGTGGCAACATCTTCTCCATCTGGAATGCTAGTACAGAAATTGCGATTCACAGAGTTAGAAAACAGCTGCTGGTCCCTGACTTGCTGGCCTCAGAATTTCAGGTAAGCTGTTTTAAAGGAAATTTCACTTTAGAGAATAAATGGAGTACCCATCAATTCATCTGAAGCTTGCCTATCCTGCAGCAATCCAAACTTTTGGTGTGTTTAAAAAAAAATCACTTGTGGTGTAGCTGGAGCTTAAAACTGAGGTTCTCACTGCTCTCAAGTGACTGTCCTGTGACTCAGAAGGGCACTCAGATCGGGGCTTGAGGAGATGCTTGAAATCACTTGGGGAGATGCTGTGCAACAGGCTCATCAGCAACATGGGGCTGGATTTCAGTTTGGGTTTAGAATCACTCCCTCTCAAATTGGCTTCTCTTTAGTCTTTAACTGAGCTCTCCTTTTGCCTAGGACTCCTCTCCTACAAGGTGGGCGTCACCAACTATTGCTGAACTGATTGGAACCAGATATGCTATGGTGGTGTCTGAAATGGAAGGCTCCTGCCAAACAGATGGTCCCAATGTATCTTCAAGGGCCAGGGTATTTTTCAGCATTCCCCCTTTGATTTACTGTCCTTTCTTTCTGAAGCATCTGTTGGCTCATGCCCGCCTGTTCCTGGGAATAAAATGTTCCTGGCAGGCAAACAGATCCAAGTAGCTTCACTTGAAGATCAGTGTAAAATAGGATTGAGTCCTTCCCTAGTCCACACTGCTCAATGTTCGATTTCTAACTACATTTAATTTGCACAATGAGCCTAAACCAGGGTGGGCAATAATTTTTAATTGGGGCGGGGGGCACTCCAAGATTTTGGCAAGTGGTCAAGAGCCACACTTAGAAGCAAGAGGAAGACCAAGGACTAGGTAGGCCCACTGCTCAGTGAGGAGGGAGAAACAATAACAGGAAACTTTGAAACAGCAGAGGTGCTTAATGATGACTTTGTTTCGGTCTTCTCCAAGAAGTCTGAAGGAAGGCCTAACACAGTGAATGCTAGTGGGAAGGGGGCAGGTTTAGAAGATAAAATAAGAGCAAATTAAAAATCACTTAGAAAAGTTAGATGTCTGCATTTCACCAGGATCTGATGAAATGCATCCTAGAATACTCAAGGAGGTGATGCCTCCCCTATCATATTTGAAAAATCATGGAAGACAGGAGAGGTTCCAAAAGACTGGAAGAGGGCAAATATAGTGCCCATCTATAAAAAGGGAAATAAGAATAACCCAGGAAACTACAGACCAGTCAATTTAACTTCTGTGCCAGGGAAGATAATGGAGCAAGTAATTAAGGAATTCATCTGCAAACACTTAGAAGATAAGGTGATAGGTAACAGCATGAATTTGTAAAGAACAAATCTTGTCAAACCAATCTGATAGCTTTCTTTGATAGGATAATGAGCCTTGTGGATAAGGGAAAAATGGTGGATGTGGTATACTTTAGTAAGACATTAGATACGGTCTTGTATTTGCCTAGTTTGATGATAAGATCATGCAACTTAGATGGGAGGGGCTACTATAAGTGGATGCATAACTGGCTGGGCAACCGTTCTCAGAGCAGTTATTAACAGTTCACCATCCTGCCAGAAGAGCATAACAAGTGGGTTCTGCAGGGGTCTGTTTTGGGACCAGTTCTATTCAAAAGCATACCTGATTCTGGGATGCATTAACAGGAGTGTTCTGAGCAAGACATGAGAAGTCACTCTTCTGCTCTACTCTTTGCTGATTAGGCCTCAATTGGAGTATTTGTCCAGTCCTGGGCACCACATTTCAAGAAAGATGTGGAGAAATTGGAGAAGGTCCAGAGAAGAGCAACAAGAATATTAAAGGTCTAGAGAACATGCCCTATGAAGGAAAACTGAAAGAACTGGGCTTATTTAGTTTGGAAAGGAGAAGACATGCTAGCAGTTTTCACGTATCTAAAAGGGTGTCACAAAGAGGAGGGAGGGGAAAAAATTGTTCTCCTTGGCCTCTGAGGATAGGACAAAAAGCAATGGGCTTAAACTGCAGCATGGGAGGTTTAGGTTGGACATTAGGGCAAACTTCCTAACAGTCAGGGTGGCTAAACACTAGTAAATTGCATAGGGAGGTTGTGGAATCTCCATCACTGGAGATATTTAAGAGCAGGTTGGTTAGACATCTATCAGGGATGGTTTAAATGGTACTGGGTCCTGCCATGAGGGCAGGGCACTGGACTTGATGACCTCTTGAGTGTTCTGTGATTCTATGGAGGAGGTGCAGGGTCTGGGAGGGAGGTTGGGTGCAGAAGGGAGCTTGGGGTAGGAGTCTGGGGTTCAGGAGGGGGTGTGGGGTCTGAGGGCATTTGGGGAAAAGAGAGGGTTGTGATCTGGTGTAGGGTTCAGGAGGGGGCAAGGGGGCAGGAATTGTGACCTGGAAGAAGGGGGGTACAAAATTTGGGTCTGTCTCCATTTCAGTATCCTAACTTTCTTCATTGGTTGCCTGTGCCCTTCCACACAATATACTTATTGTCAAGAGCAGCTCTATTGTCTGAATCAAGATTTGAAACTGGACAACAAGACTTATCTAAACCCCTTTTCCTATGGCTCTTAATTCTTATATCGCTGCCCTCCTCCTACATTTGAACTGTTACTGTATGTGGTTCTAGCCTTCAGGACACTAAATAATATGGAATATGCTGTGCTGTACTGGCAACATCTAGGCTACGTCTACGCTGTCAGCTTCTTCCAGAAGAACAGCCCTTCTTCCGCAAAAACTTGCTGGCTGTCTACACTGCACAAGCATTCTTCCAGAAGTAAACTTACAGTATAGCATTGTAAAACAGGGCTTCTCCCAGAAGTTATTCCTCTCCCCACGAGGAATTAAGCCCTCTTGTGCAAGAGCTCTTCCAGAAGAGGCCAGTGTAGACAGGCAACATGAATTTCTTGCGCAAGAAGCCCCTGTGGTTAAAATGGCCGTCAGAGCTTTCTTGCGCAAGAGAGCATCTACATTGGCATGGATGCTCTTGCACAAAAGCACATGCCCGTGTAGACGCTCTCTCGTGGAAGAGTTTTTGCACAAGAACTCTTCCGCAAAAGAGTTATTCCGGAAGAAGCTGCCAGTGTAGATGTAGCCCTATTGTTTGCCAAGAGTTGTCCCATTGGCATTCATAGGTAACTCTTACCTACAGGTCTGTTTCCACTGCCATAAGCAGATGGTCTTTCTGTGGCCTTACATGTGTCATCTCTGTAGCAGGTAAGCTGATGTAGAAAGACTTTATGGGGCCAAAGAAAGGATAATAAACTATTTTCAAGTGCCAGTTGCAACCCTCAGTGGAACAAATGTAGCTCTTTAACTTTGCCTGCATAGTTGAGCACTATTGTAACTTTTTGTTATGGTTGTGGGTGAAGGAAGATGGTCACCTTTGTAATGTCTTAGGTGTATTAATTCTTAAAATTCATACCTTTTTGAGAACCATGCTTGTTCCCCCTATGCTAGAGACAGCCCTCTACTGCAAAGGTGGAACCTGATTGTCCCCGAAGTCCTGGTGCAGAAGGTGGTTTGGTTCTAGATCAGGCTTCTAGGCAAATGCGCCAAGTCAGGATCTTACGGATGAACGATGAAATTCTGTGAATGCTCCAAGTTACTGAAGCAATATAGTAACCCCTCTGCTTGCACATAAACTGAAAGGCTTGTTCCTGGGGGAAACAAATCGGGGGGCCTGTGACAGACTTGTCGTTTTAACTAAATTTGAGGCAGAAGTAGTTTATTCAGTATGGGTCATCCATCACTGATCAAACACCTGGGCTGTCTACACTGGCAGGTTCTTGCACAAGGGTTCTTGCGCAGGAACATGTCCATACTGCCATGTGCTTCTGCTCAAGAGCGTCCATGGCAGTGTGGATGCTCTCTTGCGCAAGAATGCTCTGATGGCCATTTTAGCCACAGGGCTTTCTTGCGCAAGAACCTCCTGCCACACCTCCACGCTGCCGTCTTGCGCAAGAGAGCTTACACTTGTTAGAAAAGAGTGTAGCTCTTGTGCAAGAAGCCCTCTCTTACCACGCTTTACTGTAAATCTTGCGCAAGAGCCAGAAGGCAGTATGGATGCTCTGCGTAAGAACGGCCATTCTTGTGCAAGAATCTGCCAGTGTAGACATAGCCCCTATCTTTTGGTGACCCAGTCAGACAGCACTAGTACTGAATTGTGAATATTAAGTATGTGTGGCTAACAATGAATAGTTTGATAGGCTGGAGCTTTCACCCAAGATCACTTATTTAAACTAGGACACTTTAGTGACCAGTGAATGGGAAAGTTCTAACTGAGGCCAGGTGAACAAGTCATAATTCCAAATGATGCCTCTGACCTTATTTGGAAGACCCATCTTAGCCTACAGTATTGGGATCTCCCAAACTCCATTCAAATAATAACACTGTTTTGTTTTTGTTTTGTTTTTCACCCTTAGTGTCATCTGCTGTGATTGCTGTGTTAAGGTATGTCCTTTACTCTGGACCGTAGCCTAACTGTTTGATTAATTTCTGTCCTGAGTGCCCCTCCATGTGTCTTAACTAGACAACATATCTTAATCAGCTTTCCTGGTAGCTTCTGGAAGAAGCTGTCTCAAGATTCCAAACCAGTAAAAAAAAAAAAAAAAAAAAAAATAGAGAGAGAGACACACCCAAAAGTATAGGCAGTTTCATGGTCCGAATGATAAGGTACCAGATGGAAAACATATTTTCTGGTTTCTATTCAAAGCTTCACCATCAATTTGCTGTGACATTCCACACTTCATTCCTCTTCTCTCCTTTCCCCTTCTCGCCCTCCCCCCCCCCACCCCAAAGCCAATGGAGATGATGATGCCGCCCATCAATGTTTGTAAAGTGCTTCAAGATCTCTGATATACTTATTACTAGGAACTTTCTGATTCTGGTACAACTAACATTTCTTCCCCCCCTTTTTACTTGATATGTTAATATATTATCCTGCATTTGGCAAACTTGCTCTGACCCATGGTAGCTTTCTAAAGCAGAATTTGTTCTGTTGATGACTTAAGTTTCATGGCCTTCTGCTTATAGATGTCCATGCCCTTCAGACCATGTGTGCATCTTCCACTTAACTTAATAAGAGCACTAAAGCTCTCTAAGGAGGAGGATCCAGCTACCCAAGACCAGAAATCAACACAGTTGTTGATTGAAGTAGAACATTGGGATTGTTCTAGGTAAGTGTATGTGTGTTTTGTTTGTGGGTTTTTGTTTTGTGGCACTTGTGGTGTGTAGGGTGGGTGGGTGGGTTGGTTGGTTGTTTGGGTGTTTTTGTTGAATGTGAGACTTGCTTTCTATAGTCTTCCCCTTTCTGGGTGTCTAGAAAGAAGGCATTGCTTCTGTGAAGTGGGACCTGTACAGGCAAATACAATGACTGTTAAAGACATCATTTGTGCTTTTGAACAACAGCATGTTACACTGACTTTTGGCCTGCCCACTTATTCTGGTTTATTAAGGACTCTCTTGAAAAAGTGCTGTTGGGTCTTAGGTTTTAGGCAGAGATGGGTAAAGTGGACTACAGTTAACCTCTCGCCTGAAACTTTCATACAAGATAACATTAGCCTGGAGAAAGTTACTATTATTCCCTATCCAGTGTCAGATATATTCCCAAGGAAAACTTCATTAAAGCTGGTAGAACTTCCCCAGGTCCCATAGCTTTTGTCTCATAACTTAAGATGCAAACTGGGCCTACTGTTCATGGGGAAGTAATTTTAATTGACCCAGAGGAGTCTTCCCTCTATCAAACTAAGTGTCTTGTGCATAGGCTACATATTCTGGAATGTACTCGGATATTGTAAAGCAACAAGCAGTGTCTTGGTTCTCTTCCCCATTTTATCTGTGTGAACTTTAAGCCCTCCCCTCTTATTGTGGGCAAGCTATTCCAAAAAGAGTGTAAAACCTGTCCCAAATGTGTTAGGGTCTGGACGTTATTAGGAGCCCTATAGCTATGGGAGGATGAGCGATCAGAAGACCGCTTTCTCAGGTGTGGAGTTATCTATTATGAGAATAGCATTGGGGAAACTCTTGGCTCTGAAAGGCCTCTCTGGGGCAGACAAGATCTGTCCACTGCAGCATTCAGATTTGACCTATTTCTCAGTGGGTCAGTACAGTGTTCAGAGCAGAGATGACAGCCATTAGTACTGCTTAAGTAGCCTCATTCTGAATTCATTGGAGCTCTGTTGGAATGGCTGCTCTCCTTGTAAGGCAACATCCCACCTCAATTATTGCCATGTGCATGACACACACAAATCACCTGGCTGTCTACCAGAAGGTGGTGAGCCCCCCTCTTGACCAGCCACAACTCTAAAGAAGGTGTATTCGTAGCTGTGGGGATCAATTACCAGTGACCTTTTAGGATGCAAGAACAATGAGAAGTCCTTGTGGCACCTTATAGACTAACAGAAATATTGGCGCATAAGCTGTTGTGGGCAAAGACCCACTTTGTCAGATGCATGACAAAGTGGGTCTTTGCCCACAAAAGCTTATGCTCCAATATTTCTGTTAGTCTACAAGGTGCCACAGGACTTCTCGTTAGTCTGAATCTGCAAGAACAACACGGCTACCCCTCTGATACTTTTATGATGCAGTCCATCCTGATCATTGGAGGATATGTTCTCCTCCCTCCTCCTCGGTGCCCCTTCCCCCACCCCATGCAGGTAAGCTGGTGCTTGCTTGTTCCCCTTGTGCCATACTGAAGCGCAGGGTCATCCTTAGGATTTATGGGGCACTACATAGTTCTGTTAAACTGGTGCCCCATGCCCAGGGACAGCCAGGGATAGAGAATTTTTTTTTAAGAGATGTGATTTTAATCTTCAACACACACAAGATTTTTAAAACCAATTTTAAACTAGGGTCCTGTTGACTAACACAGTAAATTCAGAAACTGACAGGATATCCCTGGGGCTGGCAAACACTTAAGTGGCTTCACCACCACTTGAATGGCTTTCACAGGTTGAGTGTTCTGCTAATGGCTCGGGCAGGTGCTTAAGGGCAGATGGACATTAAGATGCAGTGGTGCCCCAAATTTTCTGCATATGGGTACAGACTGCCCTGACTGAAGGGAGTTGAAGGTTCCTGGCACCATACAGGAGTGTGCTCTAGCAAAGTGCTAATTGGGTGTTGGATCAGACGGGGAAAGGGGTTGACCGAATGCTCCACCTATTTAACTGAAGCCTGGATTCATTTTTGTAACTTTCAGAGTACCACTAGTTTTTGAACCCCATTGCCTGGCACAGCCTCTTGCCTCTCAGAGGACTACCATGAGGGACTGGCCTTCTATGGACATCTGTACCAAATGTGAGCAATACTTACTGCACATCCTCTCCAGCCAGCAGCAATGCATCCCTCCCAGGAAAAGATCCCGGTCATGGGCTGAATTGGAGTGACTCCTGTCTCCAACTGTGTCTCTGTCCTGTCCTTTTTGATTCCTTTACACGTTTTCTTGGGGGGTGGGGGGGCGCCTGGAGTGAGTGCAAATATAAGAGTTGTGTGTATTAAAGGCCTGAATCAGACTCTGTGCTGGTTAGTCTTAACTAGCTAGAAGGCACAGCTATTTACTTACACTATTTCACTGTAAAACATTGTGGTTCTTAGCAATCTGCTTTTTTAATTTTTATAAATTTAATAAATATTGAAGCACTGTGATGCCTCTAGCATTTCATCCTTGACCACACTTGCTGTCACCCCTACAGACAATAAAAATCTAATAGTCCCTGCCAAAGGACAAGCCCCATTATCTAACAGGGAGAACATGGTAAGTGGGGGAAGGTGCTCACTCCAAAGCTCTGTTTAACAGGGGAAAAATGGAGCTTCCCATCATATGATCAGAGCACCAAACTCCTTGTATTCACTCTGCCCTTCCCCTATCCCCACTCAATGGCTCATGTAATATCACCTGAAATTAGTGGCAGGTATAGAACAGCATTTTAGCCCCTGCCAGCAGACAGACACAGGGCTTGCCACTTGGTAAACCAGTCTGTCTTGGGCCCTTGTTTCTAGCTCAGCTGAAGGCAGTCAGTACTGTGACAGCAGAGCTTTTCCCCTCCTGCCTTTCAGAAATAGGCACCCCTCTATCACCACCTGCAGTAGTTGCCCTCTGCCTGCTGCTTTACTTTTATTCTCACCTTGAACTTTTTTCAACTGTTCTGAATTGAACCACCTTGATGCTTTTGTGATGCTCTGGTGAAGAAGAAAAATAGAGAGAATGCTACAGTTTACCAAAACAATGGCAGAGAAGTGTTTGTGTATATACTTGAATTTTAGAATACTCTTAAATCCTTCCTGTCCCCTTAAGACAACCTCGAGAAACAAATGTAGTTTAAAGGTAGATTTCTTCCTGCTGAGTGGAGGGGAGAGCTGGTTGTTCTGTCTTCCTTCTGCCATTGTGGCAGAGGGAAGAAAAGATGACTGGATCCATGCTGTAGAAGTCAATCTGGCTGTGAAAAGTTGGAAATTCAGACAAAGGGAAGTAAATCGGTAGCTAGGCAGAGGCAGCCCAGGCTAACAGAGCTATCTGCACCATCAACAATCTAGGCTGTGTGAGTGACAGTGAATGTCAAATTAAACAACAATATGGTCTGGTATCACCTTAAAGACTAACAAGACATGTAGAGAGTATCATGAGCTTTCATGGGCAGGGCTTGACAAACGGCGGTGAAACCTACTTGCCAGCCCCACACTGCGCATGCGCAAGATCCGCATTGCGCATGTGCGCGCCGCTGGTGAGTGGGGCGACCGGCTGAAATCTTCTCCCCGTGGGCGAGTAGATTCAGTGATTGGTCGAGCCCTGTTCATGGGCACAGTCATCTGAAGAAGTGGGCTGTGCCCACAGACTCATGATACCATCTACATGTTTTGTTAGTCTATAAAGTGCTATCAGACCATTTGTTTTTTGAGTTTATCCTGTACAGACTAACTCGGCTACCCTCTGAAGCCAGTGAATGTGAAGCACTGCCTCATGTGTGTTTCATAGAGGACTTCAAGCACACAATTGATTAGGGTTGTCTTGAGGCTTCTAGCTCTTGTATGCAAGCTTCCTGCTCACTTTGTCTTTCCAATTCTCTACTCTAGCACTGGTTTGGTAGCACTGCATGATAAACTTTTGTCCGCTAGAACTGTAGTCCCTTGTTTGTCTTGGAGATTAGCTTAGGTTACAGCTAAAATAGGACAGTCTTCTGCCTGAAGTCTTAGGTTACATTAGCCTCTGGGTGGACTAGTACAGTGAGCCCTCTTCCTGCTAGGAGAGGCAAACCTACCCACCTCACACTGTACAGAACAGTGACTAGCCAGTACTCCTAGTGGAACTTCCATATATCATGACAACTATCTACGCAACCCTACAGCCTTTAATCCAGCTGTGGCCAACCCGTGGCTCACAAGCTGCATGTGGCTCTTCTCCCTTCTCCTTCCACCTCCCCCCACCCCACCCCCCCACTGGGTGCGGCTTGTGAAGACCACCCCCCTGCCCCCAAAAATAGCCCTCTCCTCCTGGCTTGCTGTGCTCTCCAGGGCAGGGGAGCTGTCCGGCGTGGCTATTAAATATGGTGTTGGCTGGCAGGAGCCTGATGTGGCCAAAAAGTCTTTGAATGTGTTTTCTTAAAGGGGCAGACTTTTTTTGTTCGATTTTGCCCTGACTCTTCACATTGCATCCACTGATATCTTGGCTCTGTGGCCAGAATGGGTTGGTCATCCCTGCTTTAATCTAATCCCAAGAAGTCAATCATGAAAGAAGAGAGCTTAGGTTGGAACAAGAGGCTAGAAACAGAATGCTGTGACCTTTTTTTAATGAAATGTGTAAGTTGTGGGCGTGTGTCAAAGTATTCCACAAACAAAAGAAGGTTACATAATCAGAGCCAAATTCCTTTAGCTGGGGTTGCTCAAAGAGTGACTTGGCAAAGTGATGGAACAAGATGCTAGAGTCAATGATTCTGCCCTGGTGAAGAAACTGGAGGAGGAGGGGATGTATAATATGCTAGTTCTTTTTCCAACTGTAATGGATTTAGCCTATTCCACTAACTTTCCAGCCAGTGACACTTTTCTTATGCCGGGAGCAGTGAGTAAACGAAAGCATCTTTGCCTTTAGTTACCTTGTGCTTCAAACTGGGTGGGTGAGGAGGGAATCATGAGCTAGGAACAGTTTATAGCCAGCATCTCTCTCAATAGCTGTGGTACTAGTGGTAGGACACTTGTCACTTGGTTATACTACAGCAGACTCAAGTGTCAGATATTGGCTTGGAAAACAGCTTTGTGAATTCCCCCTCCTCCAGAGTGCCTGTTTTGTTCTACAGAGGAGGATGTGGATGAATTGTAAAACTGAACAATGTGCTCTGTCTTCCAGCAGAGGGCAGCAAAAGTCTGTAATAACATTAGCCATCTTTTTCTGAACTCTGTATTCTTCTTTCTAGTCAGTCAATCACCATCTTTCAAATGAAGGCATCAATCACTTTCTATCACTCAGATGAAGGAGAATCCTCTGGTCACAGGGATCTGACCAGTTGAAAGTGGAGTCTCAGGGAGATTTTAGTCCCTGGTTGGGCAACCTTATATAATCATGACTATTGAATTTCTGGTGACTCCTGAAATGAGTATGGGGCTTTCTTGCTGCAGGTCAAGGAGGCTGATCACCTCTGTGGGCCCCAGACAAGATGAGTGGGGAGGTCTCTGTGCTCTTGCCGGGGGCAGAGCCTTCGGCAGAAGGAGTGCAGCCTGGAGCAGGCAGCCATCAGCACCATCTGAGGTGAATTGCCCCCTCTCCCCAGTCCTTAGCATTGCCCAGAGCACACAGCAATCTGATATTGATTTAAAGAGCACCAGAATTTAGAGCAACTGCTCCCCTTTTCCTCCTCCCTCATTCCCATGTGCAGGCCTGCTTCAGGTAGATGACAAAGCATGACCACCTGGACAACTGGTCTCACCAGGAATGAAATCAGCTGTGTATTTTACTATGACTATATTGTCTTGAAAAAGAGCTCTGTGGCGCTCAAAAGCATGTGTCTCTCAACACTAGAAATTTGTACAAGATATTATCTCTCCCATTTATGACCCTTATTACGACAGGAAGACCTCCAAGCAGCCGGAGATGTTTTCCACCATGAGATATTTCAAGGATCCAAGATGAAACTTTCTTCTTTTCTTCAGTAGGTGATTTCCTGCAGAAACTCTGCCAGGTGCCTCAGTGGATTCCTCCGTAACTACTTACCAGTGTAAATCAGCTTTGACTGTTCAGGCTATGTTAAGAAACAGAAACAGCAGTTTTCTTTTGCTAGAGACTTACACAAAAGTTTTGTGTTTAGTTTGAATTTCACTCTCTGGGCTCCTTGGGTTCTGCTTAGCAGAACAAGAGTATATTTCTTTAGCAAGGGGGAGAGGTGGGAAAAGTCTTGTCAGCATAGACATATTTTTAGTGTGGGAGTATAAGATGTATAGGTCAATGAAAACCTCCTCTCATGCCTTGATGATTTTCCCAGGGATGGTCTCAGCTCAGGTACTGTAATTCTGATCTTAGGCACTCTCCCTCTTCCTGTGCAGTGATGGGGATCCCCTAATCCAGGTGACATACAGCTGTCTAGCTAGAAGCTTCCACTATCCTTTCCATGTTGTGAACCAAAATCAGCAGGTCCAGATAATTTGCAGCTAGAGTTTTAAAAGAGCTGGCTCAGGAGCAACCTAGCTCATTAATGTTGATTTTCAGTAAGTCTGGGAACATTAGAGATATTCCAGAAGAATGGAAGAAAACTACTGTTGTGTCAATATTTTAGATGGGTGACTGGGATGACCTGAGTAAGTTTAGGCCTTCATTCTGACATCAATCCCAGGTACGATAATGGAACAGCAGACATAGTACTCAGAATGAAAGGAGAGGAATGTAATCATTGCCAATAAATGGGAGATGATGGAAACTAGATTGTATCAAACTAGATTACAACTCGGATAGAGGTAATAGTATAGATATAAAATACTTAGACTCCTGTGACTTGGCTTGGTATTATGTGATATTTTGATTAAAAGCCTAGAACAATATAAAACTAACATGACACTCACTAATGTATTACATTGGCTAACTGAAAGGTCTCCTAATATAATTTTAAATGGGAATCATCACTCGGTGGAGTGTGTTTCTAGTGAGGTCCTGCAGGGGGTCAATTCTTGAACCTATGTTGTTTAACATTTTTATCAGTGTTCTGGAAGAGAACATAAAATCATCACCAACAAAGTTTTCAGACCACACAAAAACTGGGGCTATGTCTACACTACCACCCTAGTTCAAACTAGGGTGGTTAATGTAGGCATTCGAAGTTGCAAATGAAGCCCGGGATTTAAATATCTCGGGCTTCATTTGCATCTTGCCGGGCGGGCGCCATTTTTAAATCCCCTTAGGTCGAACTCCGTGCCCGTGGCTACACGCGGCATGGAGTAGGTAGTTCGAATTGGGATCTCTAATTCGAACTACCGGTACACCTCATTCCACGAGGAGTAACGGTAGTTCGAATTAGAGATCCTAATTCGAACTACCTACTCCATGCCGCGTGTAGCCGCGGGCACGGAGTTCGACCTAAGGGGATTTAAAAATGGCGCCCGCCCGGCAAGATGCAAATGAAGCCCGGGATATTTAAATCCCGGGCTTCATTTGCAACTTCGAATGCCTACATTAACCACCCTAGTTCGAACTAGGGTGGTAGTGTAGATATACCCTGGGTGACTAATGAAAAAGTCAAGCCATTGACTCAGAGTGATCTGGATCTCTTGGCAAGCTGGATGCAAGCAAACTATGTTTTAATACAGATACATATAAATGCATACAGCTAGGAATAAAGACTGTAAGCCATACTCACGGGATGACGGACTGTAGCCTGGGAATCAGGGACTGAAAGAGATTTGAGGGTCATGGTGGATAATCAAGTGAACATGAGCTCACAATGTAGCACTGTGGCCAAGCTACATAAAGAGGGGAATCTTGAGCAGGAGTAGAGAGGTTATTTTACCTCTGTATTTGGCACTAGTGCAGCTGTTGCTACACTACTATGTCCAGTTCTGGTGTCCACAATTCAAAGATGTTGATAGATCGGTGAGGGCTCAGAGAATAGCCATGAGAATAATTAAAGGATTAGAACACCTGCCTGAGGGTGATAAACCCAAGGAGCTGAAATTATTTAGCTTAACAAAGAAAAGGTTAAGGGGTGACTTTATTACAGTCCATAAATACCTTTGTGGGGAACAAATATTTAATAACAGGCTCTTCAGTCTAGCAGACAAAAGTATTATAAGATCCACTGGCTAGAATTTGAAGCTAGACAAATTCAGACTGGAAATAAGCTGTACATTTTAAATAGTGAGGGTAATTAGCCATTAGAACAATTTACTGAGGTTTGTGTTGGATGCTCCGTTGCCAGCAGTTTTAGGATTGATGTTTTGTTAAAATAATTCCTTTTTACTTATAGCATATATTTTGGGAGAGTTCTATGGCTTCTGTCATACAGGAGATTAGACAGATAATCACAGTGTCTTCCTCCAAGTCACTGTGCCAACCTCAGGAATATCCTATAACATCTAATAAAACACTGACTGGGTGTAATGAGAACCCTATAGCTGAACATCACTAATGTGCTTGTGATCTCGTTTGCATTTGTTTTATTTTATCTATATAAAGGGGGATATTTTCAGAGCTGCAACCATTTTAGAAACAACCCCCTTACAATTACAGTCCCAAATGTCTTGTACATTGGTGATTTTGTACTTAGAGGTCACTGGATTGGGATGTATCGTGTGTTTGTTGGAATCACTGCACAGTGGTTTAGGATAGGAGTTTTAGAACAATGCATCTACCAAAATTGAAATGAAGCTATACTTTGGTCTTGTCTATCCGGTGATGCAATGAGGACTATGAGGGACAGATTTCTAAAGCGTATCAATGTGCCATGCATTCACTGATCTGTGTAGTCTCTGTGCATACTAAATGTTCCCTAGTATGCTTTAACGTAGTACCACTTGAAACACGACTATGTTGAAATTCACTATGGCAGTGGTTCTCCACTTTTTTCTTTCTGAGTCCCCCACCCCACATGCTTTAAAAACTCTCTGGCCCACATCTGCCACAGTAACTGATTTTCAGCATACAAAGGCCAGGGCTAATATGAGCGGGTGGCAAGCAGGGCAGTTCCCTGGAGCCCCGTACCACAGGAGCTTCTGTGATGCTACATTGCTCAGGCTTCAACTTCGGCCCTGCCAGGGCCCTGCGCTTCAGCCCCATGTGGTGGGACTTCAGCTTTCTCTCGTGGGCTCCAGTGAATCTAATTCTGTCCCAGCTTGGTGGCCCTCCCTGAAACCTGCTCGGGATTCCCTGGGGGCCCTAGACCCTGGTTGAGAAGCATTGCACTAGGGAACTTTTAGTCCACACCAGCAGGGCCTACATAGAGCAATGAGTGCACAATGCATTAGTTCTCTTTACACCCCTGTAGTCTGCATTGCTGCACCGTGTAGACAAGCCCTATTAGACACAATGCAAATAGTATAGTCAGCTGGTAGCATTGCCATTGGTTGAGAGACTAGCTTACTGCTTAACCACTGGTTTTTAGTTAGTTAGTTAGTTAGTTATTGTGAAGAGCTGTAAAATCCACATGCTTTCTTGGATGTTCTTGAAATTTCCTGTACCTCCTAGGAATCCAGAAGCCAAAATATGAGATCATTTGGACAAGATAGCACCTTAGCCTTGTAGAAAGTACCATTGAGTCCTTAGTGATCCCAGGGGGTGAGGAACTTGTTTAACAATGCCTCTGGCAGCACTGAATCCCCTGGAGCATCGATACACCACCAACTGAGCACCAGCAATGCTTTCTGCAAGCCTTGAGGTTTGCCATCTAGGTACTGTTACTAAGTGTCACCCCAGCTTGGCTGGTTTGTCCCAGAGAGGTCCCAGGCTAACAGAGTATAGCTGCCGGCCTTTTTGGCAGGGTTCTCTGTGGAGTTTTTATGAGACAATATCTGTCAAGCGTACGTGTGAAAATAAATCAAACAAGCACAGCCATGGCAATTAAATCAATGTGAAATGTGAGTGGCTTCCCCCAGCTGCCATGTGTGCTGAGCGTTTTTGCAGACACAGGACAGGGAAAAGGGGCTGGTTGGGGGAGGGAAGAGTGGAGCGGGGACAGGTTACAGGGAAGGGAGAGCACCAGACAGTTGCAGACGGATATAGGCTTGTGCTGTTGAAGTAGTAAGGTTGGGGTTTGTACAGAAAGCGGCTGTTTTGGAGCTAGAGGCCATCAGAATGGGAGACTTTATCCATCCATCTGGGATGTTGTCTTGCCCTTCTCACAACCTCGGAATGGACTGCTGATGGGAATGCAATGGAGTCATGGCAAGGGGCATGAGGGAGCACAACTCCAATGTGAACTGAAGTGTGGTGAATGAATGGTATGTACACTGTATAAAGCCATTGGGCAGATAAAAACTGAGCATGGAGAGACCACCAGCTCTCTGCTCCTACTTCCCTTTCCCCCCAGAAATTCTTGAGCTGATCTCTTCTCGGCCCCTTTTCCCATTGCCTAGTCATCTCTCCCTCATGGAAAGGGAGGTCAGGGTTGAGGTCACTGGTGGGGCAAGGAGGGGAAGGTCAGGCATGAGGCTGCCTGCCTGCACCAAAGCTGTCCCCCATAGGAAGAGGGCATTGCAGCTTCCAAAGCCATCAATCTCCTCCCAACTTTCACTGCCTATTCACCTCTCCAAATTTTAAGTGGAAGAAAATACAGCCAAGCTCTTCAGACCCTTGTGTGGCGCCCTTCGGAGCTGCATTCTTGCTCCAGAGTGCTCAGTTACCGAAGCAGAATAGCCAATATATCACTTGCAATGTCTTTATTTTTGGGTTGAAGCTGGATCAAGGTAGCTGAAAGCTACAGTAAGGGGGTAGTGATTCCTTGGTTTCGTATAATGGAGCTGCTGTGACCACTAAGAAAGCATTTATCATTTTCCCCTGGCTGCACTGGGAGCCTTGGTGCGCTTATTTGCTTACACCCGTGATTTGTAAGCAGAGAGAATGGCTTTGCAGGGGAGGCAGGACCTAACGCAGTTCCAAACCAACAAAGCACTTGGTGTGGTAACAGCCTGCAGCACTTGCGCCAAGTATAAAATCGGAGCTGTGTCAGTATTGCACACACGCTTGACATGTCCTGGGACACAAAAATATGGGGCACAATTCGTGGGTCAAATCCTCTGCTGTTGTAGATCAATGTTGCTCCACTGAAGTCAACGGATCCGGCCCACTGTGGTGTGGCTTCTGTATGTGATGTCTCTCTCGCTCATTTAATAATTGTGATTCAGGCATGTTGGCAAGGGTTAACTGGAATAAAAGTAGACAGAGATGTAGGGTTTTGCTAGTAACAGTGAACAAAGGCCATGTGCTGCATATATACTGAACTCCTGGTCTGTGACTGGAATCCCTAGCTGTTACTCGGGACAACAGAATGATGAATAAGTAGTGGCTTATCAGACACTGCCCCTTCTGTACTGGATTGGACAGGTTTATGGTGTTATTTACCATATGACCTTTTATCATCAAAAAAGCATAGGGAACCTCTTGAAGAAAACTGGGCTCTAATGACAGGCTAGTTAGATTTGTGTGGGTGGAGACATACAGCAGATTACTTAGCTGATGCAAGTTACCAAAGCGACTTTAAATGATAGAAATATGGCCGTTAACACCAGCCCAAATCTAGCTCCCAGTCTTCCACTACCCAGCAGAGAAGTTGTAAAAGCCAAACATCCAAGGGCCAGGCTTCTGTATGTTTTTTTTTTTTAATGGGTGTTGTACCTATTGGCACCAATCGACCAATCCTTGCCCCCAGAGAGCGGGATGATGGAGTCAACCAGTATTTTGGCAGCACCTTTTGGGGAGGCAGTCATTTGGCAAGGCATTTTGAACAGGCACATCTTACCCCCACTGCCTCCCCCAGAAGCGAGGAACTCATTTGCCTTGTCCTCAGAGGATTATCCCCAAGGCAGCTTACCTACATCTGCTGGAAAACGGAGAGGAAAAATCATAGGCCAGAAGAAGTGAGTGGCCTAAAATCACATCTAGTCCATGTCTGGATCCCAACATCTGGGTTACAGAAGCCCCATTGTTATCTGCTGCCAAAACCCTTAGCATCTCAACACCTCTCATCAGCTCCCCTCTGAGCTAACGTGCCCAGCTTCATGTCCAGCGCTCCCTACTTGTTCCAGGGACTTGTTGCTCATTCCAATTTAGAAACATAAATAAAGTGGCCAGATTTTCAGAGGTGCTCAGCAGCTCCTGTTCTTAGTGGGAACTGCTGAGTACTGAGCACTTCTGGAAATCTAGCCTGTAATGAATGCCCCTGGCAGTCTCTGAAGTCAGGCTTGGATTTCCATTACGAATCCAGCCAGGGAGTCCTCCAGCAGGATGTCTCCACATAATATTTGCTCAGGTGCAGTGTCGTGGGAAGTGAAATAAGCTCTGTCCCTTTCCCAGAAAAATAGTCATTGTCTGCCATGGTTAATTAAAATTTCTCGTTCTCTCTACACGCACACATGCACGCACGCACACACACACAGCTGAAATCTGTTTTCTAGTTTTCCCATCAGCTTTCTCCTGTGATCTAAGGAGCTGTCACCCCAAAATGCATATCACTTCCCTCCTTCCCCGGTTTAGTCAGCATCACATTTGTTTGCGTGTTAATGGGTTCCTCCCCAGGGGCTGTTGACTGTCTTTCCCAGAAGTGTCACCCAGTAAACGAAACCATTCTCTTTTCAGTTCCTAGATTATTCTGTTAGCCTCTATTTGGCACTAATGCAGTCTATACCGGCTCTGCTTGCTCCATTAGGGGTCTGTGCTCTATCACACTTCCATTGGAAGGGAGTCTGTTTCAGCGTGTTATATTTTGGAGAGTGAATTTGTTGCCAGGAGAATGAGGGCCAGTTCCACCTATGGGATCCAAGAGTAGTTGAAGCAGGTGCTGCGCAAACCTCCCCACAAAAAGACTCTGCACCTCTCTTCTGCCCCTGCAGCACCCTCAATGCTGGGCTCCCCCCATCTCTGCCAGTGCACCCACCCCACTTCTGTTCAGCACCCCCCTTTTCCAGTCCTGGATTCACCACACATAGCTCTGCTGATGCCCCTCCCCTCTACCCTGCGGCCCCCTGTCTCCTGCTCTTAGTCCTGGAGTGCTCATCAGCACAGATTCACATTCCAACCAGTGTGGGGTAGGTGCTCAGTTTCTGTGGGCAATGCTCCTGACATAAGTCCCACCTTTAAATTGGAATTCGGCAGGCTGATTCTGCCCTCTGACTGCACAAGAGCATTAAATCTCCCTTGTGTTTCCTCCAGCGTGTCATCAAATTAATTCTCCTGAGTTATAGTTCAGGGACATGGCACTGGGATCCATGGCACAACCAGCTCGGGCGGCAAGAGCCATACCCAAGGGAGATGATGTTAGAGGAGATAAATGCAGTCTGGCAGCTGCCTCAATTTGCTGCTAAGGCCTTGTCTACAGTGAACAGTTTTGTCAGCAAAAGGCAGCTTTTGCCCACAAACACACAGTGGAGATGTATACACCACACAGCTACTTTTGACAGCAAAACTCTGCTGTTTTGCCAGCAAAACAAAACCACTTTGATGAGTGACATAAAGCTCTTTATGGCAATGCTAAAGTGACAAAGCATCAGTGTAGACACTGCTGTTTGTTACGTCGACATAACTAGCTTCCCTCAGGGCTCATCTAGACTACGCAGAAGATTCAAAAGAGGATATGCAAATTCCACAGGAGCTTTCAAAAGTGAAAGTAATCAAAACGTGGATTTTTTGGCAACCCCCCCTTTTTCGAAAAGCCGATTTTCCTCAAAAAATGAGGTTTACGCGGCTTTTCAGAAAAGGGGAGGGGAGTTGATGGAAAAAAAAGCATCTTGACTACTTTCACTTTCGAAAGCTCTGCTTTCAAAAGTGAGATTGGAAGAAGATATGCAAATTCCTGTGGAATTTGCATATCCTCTTTCGAATCTTCCGCGTAGTCTAGATGAGCTCTCAGTATCCCGTAATGCTCACCATGACCGCTCTGCTCGACTGCTTTGAACTCAGCTGCCCTGCCAGCATGGACCTCTCTCCTGACACAGCTCAAGGAAGCATTGACATTCCTCAGCCTGCAGAGCTCGCAGAGCTGCTGAGGTTGCAGCCGAGGCGGCTGTGGGAGAATTTCTAGGCTACGTCCACATTGCGCTCTCTTGTGCAAGAACATCTGCAAATGAGGCATGGCGATGAATAGAGATGGGGGGCGCTGATGTGGAGGGGTGTCCCCCTCACCCAGGACTGGAGGCTTAGACACAGCATGCCGACACACTCGCCCCCTAACACACGCACTTGCCCATCACACTGTCTCCCTCACGTATAAACTCCCCCCATACACTCCCTGTCATACACTCTCCCCCTACCTCCCTCCCCCACACACTTCAGTTGAAAAGCATCTGGCAATCAAGTAGGATGCCCCTGGAACAATGGGATTGAGAAACCTGCTTTGTGTGTTCTTTTACCTGTGCCACAAGGCAAGGCAAACCCTTCCCAAAGCACCCTCTGGCCAGCTGCAGGGTGGGTTAGCTACCCACAGGGTGCTGCTCTCTGTGTCAATGCAAGAGCTGCCAGTGTGGATGCATTCTTCCAACACAAGGAGCACAATGTAGACACACAACAGCGGTTTAATTAAAGCAGCATAACTTTTGTTGACAAAACTTTGTAGTGGAGATGATTCCTGGACCACTGGAGTGAAATCTTGGCCCATTGAAGTCTGTGGCAAAACTCCCTGTGACTTCCCGTGGGCCAGGATTTCATCCCAGTTCCTACCAAGACGGGGAAGGGAAAGTAAAGCCCAAAAAGAAGTTGTGCATTGTGTTGTTATGGTGTGATGTTGTGTGTGCGTGCGTGCGTATGTGTGCATGCATGCACGCATGCATGCATGCACAGAAGGGACAGGAAAACCCTGCAGCTCAGAGGGAATGGTCAAATCAATCATTCAAAAACAAATGCATTTGTTCAATAATATTTTCTTTAGATTTGTTAATAAGTTAATAAAGCCGAGGGCTGGAATTTTGCTCTCATCTTTTCCTGGCCTCCTACGATGCCAGTAAGCTCATTAAATCCTATTTACACTGATCGTTTTTAGATTCATGCTTACTTTATGACTGAAAAAAGGAGGGGATGAAAATCTCCATCCAGCAAATGGCTGGCAGGGGATGAAAAAGAATATGCCTTAGGAAAAGAACACTATTGCTCACACAGACACACACCCACACACACTCCAAGTTTCCCCTGATTCCAGAGCAATCAGCCACACTCCATACAGTTAAGGTCCAAGTCTGGAACATGGAAAACAATGACAGCAGAAACAGCTCAGCAGATGTAAATTTATTACAAGAGCAGCAACAGCAAAGGAAAAAAAAATCCCTTGGAGCCTATGTTTGATTTGACTGCAGTGACCTCTCTCATTCCTCAAGTAAAGCTTTTTCTTTCCCCAGATCACCATGTATGGCTGGCATTCCATGATTAGGAAGGCGTCAATAAATCTCAATCACGTGAGAACTTTAGCCTTCTCTGGAATCATGCTATGGAAAGTTCAGATTCAAGTACTCCCTCTTCATTCCAAACAGCAGACAAGGAGATTGGAGTTTGGGAAGGGTGACGGGATGGTGGGGGGAAATTGTGCTGGTCAAGCAAAGGAGAGGTGAGAATAGCATTGGATGAGCTGAGGATGGTAAGGTAGTGGAGTTCTGAATGAGCCAAGAACTTGAGTGGTACTAGATCTGAGGATTAATCCTGATAGAGAAATGTTAATACTGTACAATGCTTTACACTTGGTTGGGATGTGATAGAAACAATGGGATTCCTGCCCTACAAAGCTTACAATCTAAAGGCATGTGGGAGAAGCAGACAGACTCTCTTTTCTCTCTCACCTTTCCTCAGGCCAGAAGCTGTCTGGTAGCATGTGTTTGTACAGTGCCGAGAGCAAAACAGGTCCTGATTTCCCCTGAGGCATCTAGGTGCTACAGTAATACAAATAACAATAAGAAGGGAGCACAAACAAGCTGTGGGGCAGATGAAAATACGTTGAATGCCCCAGAAATTTGGGAAGAGACATGGTGCTGGGTGGGCGAAGGGTTAGAGAGAATGACAACAAGGTTGTGTAATGTTACATAGCCACTTTCCCCTCTCAGTCACTCTTTCAAATCCAGACCAGATTAGTGGGGATCAGAGCTGGGCCCTTATACAAATAAAGAAGGCATCGGAAAATCAGGGATGGGAGCTCAGGGGAGTTAATGCATCCCCTTAAAGAGTATAGCAGCTGGTATGTTCTCCTCTCACACTGGAGGTTGTGTTGTCCTGAAGCACAGGACCACCGATGTAACTGGGCATTCCCTCCCCTCACCCCCAAGTAGGGCAGTGACTAACAGCTGCCAGACAGCCGTGCTGAGCAAAGTGCTGGAGAAGGTGCACTGGGGGATGAGGAGCCTGACAGGGCTGCCCCGTCTCTGATTTTTACCTGTAAGCATCAGAATCTTTTTCCGGCCCCTTTAGCAGCGTGGGACAAGTTACCCCTGGTGTAACTCCACTCAGGCAAGTGAGATTATGCCAGGGGTGAATTTGGCAGAGGGAGTTAGCTGATCATGCAGCTTTTGGAAAGCACCAAGTAAAGCATGAGGCAGTGGGGACTGTGACAAAGGCTCTTTCCTGGACGGAGGTAGGAACAGGGCCAGATCAGCACTGTGGGCTTTTCTCTGAGGTGCCTCCCTGTCTGGGGCCCTGGGTGTGGGAGCCAGGATATGGCTTAGTGGATTTTTTTCCACGCTATTTCTCCAAGATCCCTGACAGAGCCCATCAGGACAGCCTTTTATCAGCGCTGCACGCTTTAGTGAGTCTGTCATGACTCACACACAGTGTGCTCCATGCTGGATTAATCCAGCCAGCTTTCATGCTCAGGATATGGCAACAGGAAGTGGGGCGGGGGAGAGAGAGAAAGAGATAGATACATAGGCTGACAAGGGCTGAAGAGATCAGAAACCCAAGCCCCTTTGTTTGTTGAAGACAGGATCTCAGTTTTTAGGGTGATATGAAGAGGTGAATAAAAATAAACGTAGGCCAATGAAAGGGGTAAAGAACAACAGGTACGTATGTCTACTATCACTTAGTTGCAGATACTTGTTGCTTTCATGATTTACTCATTCCAGGGTGTATTGAGCCATCCCTAGTGGGACTATGCAAGTGTATTTCCATTGCTATACCATTACCATTATATCACCCTCTGGCGAATCTGAGTTTGAGGGCTATGTAACATCTCCCAGAGCCCTCGGGGCTACAAGGAGGTAATTCCTTAAGCCAATCACCTCAAGGCGGGGGTGGGGGTGGGCAGAATTCTCTCTCATTCTCTCTCTCAGTTTCCACATAGATCTTTGTTTTCTTTCCATCAACGTGGGCTGCACCTGGATTTGAAAGAATTCTATAAAGGAGAAATTTCCTGCATTTTGCTAACATCTGTACAACTTATTGAATCTCTTCAATTCTTAGTCCACTCCACACTAACTCCTCCTCCAAATCATTGACTCACCCAGTATTAACCCCATTCCCAAAATCCTGGGTTCACTTAGCACTAAAAAGCTTTGGAGAACTCACCTATTCCCAAATCATAGCAGTTTCAGCAATCCCACCTCACTCCTTGTCTGATTTCCCAGCTCTTGTTTCAATAAACTGCTCTGCATGTGCCAAGCTGAAAAGTCAAGGAGCGATGTTGTGTCTCTGAATTTGAAGAACTTTGATTTATTAACTCAGTGTCCTGATAAAGATCTAGCAGTTTTCTCAAATGCATCCAGGCTGAGTGTTGGTGGCTGATGTGGACCTGGCTATGAACTTTTCAGAGTGCTCTGTTCTTCCATCACTGGTGTCTCAAGAAAAACTTGGACGGATTGAATCAAGAATCTGTTTGGTATCTTCCAAACTCCCCATTTGGAGTTTAGATAGGATCTCACCAGGATCTTGCATCATTATTGCAGGTAAAGGTTACTGCAGAGCACTTTTCCCCATGACTAAAAGGTCCATTCTACCCAGAGGATAGGTAGGGCCAGATTTTTACAGATGTACAAAAAATGCATGTGCACTTTTAGCACATTTATGTTAGGAATGAAACTTTCTTTCTGTACATGCACTGCTTGAGCTGATACCTCCAGGGATTTATGGGTCTAAGTAGGATATGCACCCACTGATTGCTGTTAATACTTAGCACTTTATTTTTACCCCTTGCCGTACTGTAATTTCAAAGGGATGGACAGTAGAGATTGAACTGCCTTCTGACCCCTAAACACATATCTTTCTGGGCAGGGTTGATGCATATGCTGTATTGAAAGCTGTCTTAAAATTGTCAGCTCTCACTTCATATGTTCAGGAATATTTCCTGGTTCTGTTTATAGGCGAGGCAACTCTGTCAGAAAGTATGCCATCTGGGCCTAACAGTGTGAGTCTGCAGTAAGCTGAGGTGAGTTGCTAACCGTCTCCACTTTAGGGAGCAGCCTGCTTTGTCTCACTCTTTTTGTTTCTTGTGGGGTATCATTCCAGATTTTTAATAAATAAAGAAATGTTACATTGCAGCCTCCCAACAGGAGCATTTTATATTTTTTATCTAACTCCTTTGTGTGTGCTGGAAAATGCTAATGCACATTATCAGGGTTCAGCACTGATGCTGCCCGTGCTGTATATGCTTGGGATAAAGACAGTCCTGAAAGGGCCTAGACAATTGCTGAGCACCTGCAATTCCAAATGAGTAACTCTCAAAATTAACCCCAACAGAAAATGTCACACTTCAGGGTTGTCAGTCCAGCATCTTTCACCTGGCACAGTTACTCCAAACTGACACACATGAGATCAGAGAGTGGGATTCTTCTCTGCCTGGCACTTGGGCTACGTCTAGACTGGCATGATTTTGCACAAATACTTTTAACAGAAAAGTTTTTCCGTTAAAAGTATTTGCTCAAGAGAGCGTCTAGATTGGCACGGACGCTTTTGCGCAAAAGCACTTTTTGCGCAAAAGCGTCCGTGCCAATTTAGACGCAGTTTTGCGCAAGAAAGCCCCGATCGCCATTTTAGCCATCGGGGCTTTTTTGCGCAAAACAAATCTGAGCTGTCTACACTGGCCCTTTTGCGCAAAAGCTTTTGCGCAAAAGGACTTTTGCCCGAACAGGAGCGTCAAAGTATTTGCGCAAGAAGCCCTGATTTCTTACATTAGAACGTCAGTGCTCTTGCGCAAATTCAAGCGGCCAGTGTAGACAGCTGGCAAGTTTTTGCGCAAAAGCGGCTGCTTTTGCGCAAAATCTTGCCAGTCTAGACGCAGCCCAAGTGTGATGATTTACACCATTGCAAAATGAATGTGAAATACTGCCATCCCTTTTTAAACTTTCCATTTATAAAGACAGTATAAACTGGCTATTTAAGTGGAGCTTTGCTGATCATCTATGTCCGCAGAGGGTCTGACCCAACATTTTTTTTTCCGACAAAACAGCTGTGGCATTCAAGATAGAAAAAAAAAGCCCCCATAATGCCATTCAGTCACATTAAGATGAGAAACCCTTATACATCTTTTTCATACCTCGCCAATTAGAGAAACGCAGTCACAGTGCTGACAGTAGAATATTACCACCCAGATACTTTTCACACATCAACTATCCATCCAAGACGCTGTGGCTGTGTCTACACTGGCGCGATCTCACGCAAAAGCGGCCGCTCTTGCGCAAAAACTTGCTGCCTGTCTACACTGGCCGCATGTTCTTGTGCAAGTAAACTGATGTTCTAATGTATAAAATCAGGGCTTCTTGTGCAAGAACTCTGACGCTCCTGCTCAGGAATAAGTCCTCTTCCGCAAGAGCTCTTCCAGAAGAGGCCACTGTAGACAGGCAACATGAATTTCTTGCGCAAGAAAGCCCTATGGTTAAAATGGCCGTCAGAGCTTTCTTGTACAAGAGAGCGTCTACACTGGCATGGATGCTCTTGCGCAAAAGCACATGCCAGTGTAGACGCCCTCTTCTGGAAGAGTTTTTGCACAAGAACTCTTCCGCAAAAGAGTTCTTGCACAAGAAGCTGCCAGTGTAGATGTAGCCACATGTCAGATTAATTACTCCTGATCTGTGCTCCACAAAAATAGAATTTCCACCAATCTTTGTTAGGATTAGAACCATTAGTAATGTAACAGAGTTGATCAACATAAGCCAATAGTTGTATTCTGATTGGGTAGTTTTTTATACCTGTTTTCCCCAGGTGCAAGACCTAAAATCCACAGAGTATGAAAGCATGTTCTTAATTTTAAGCATGTGATTAAAATCTATTCCTATTCAACAAAGCAATTAAGAATTGCTTAAGCATGTGCTTGAGTCCATCTGAAGGCAAGGGCACAAATTAAGCACATGCTTAAGTGTTTTGCTGAATTAGGGCCTAAATAACTATGTGTGTGTGACAGAGAGAGCACCAGGCAGGCAGCCAGGGCTCCCTGTGTGCTGATCTTCAGAGGATGTGAGTTGTTACATCCCCACCTATAGAGGTTTGGCTCTTTGGCTCTTCGGCTCTTCATGCTTTTAAGTCTGCTGGTCCAAGATGGTGGCTGCACAACAACTATGCAAAATCGTAGAAAATCCGATCCAGTTATGCCATAATTACACCCATGTACAGGAGATCATAATCTGTCTCAGGGAACTGTGGGTTTACATCAACATCAAGGAGATCCAAATTCAGCTCTTTACCTAATGGTTAGCAGAACAGAGGATCATTGCAGTCTGGGAATCACAATCAAGGGAGCTCTTCTCGTTTATACCAGTTAAGAACCCTAGGGTGAGGGTTTACCCTCCTCCCCCTATCTGTGCCACTTTTCCTAGGGGGCACAAAAACAGTTTTATAGCCCCCGTGATCTTTACAAATGAAAACTCTCTCAGTTTAATGATAATGCCGTCTATTAACTAAATCACCTTGCTTGGCATCTCACTGCACTTTGCCCAGCTGGGTCACCCCATGTGTTCCAACTATTCCCTTTCGTTTTATTCCCCACGGGTTCTTTTTATTCCCCCCCTTCAGCATTGCGCCACTCAGCTCTGAAGCATGAGCTGCTGCTGCTGCCACTTCTCCTTGGCACATGGAAATAGGCCCAGGTGTCAAAAGCTCTCTCAGTTGCACATTACAGCCCTTCAGCTCCAACATGAAAGGAAAGAAATATGGTGTGTGTGAGAGAGAGGGGGATGCAATAATAACAGGGCCCACTTGTTAACTAAAAAAATAGAGCCAGAACAGAGGAGACTGAGACTGGCAACAGCAGGAGCTGCTGGAAGGGGGCTAGGGAGGTGCAGAAGGGGGCAGAGGTAGGGGGTGTCTTTCCACAACAGCCATCAATTATACAGGCGGGTTTTTGTTGCCGTTTTGTTTTGTGAGGTCTGAACTGAGGCTCAGCTGATGAGGGCGAGTTGTGTGTGTAGAGGCGGAGAGGGAAGAAGGGATTTTGCCCAATCCAGTGATTCTGAATGGAGACTTCAGGCTAAATTGAGGGGCCTGAGGCAGTGCAGGCCTGAAAAAGGATTCCCTGGGACTGTGCAGGGGAGAGGCGGATGGGGGGGGGGGGGTAAGAGGCTGGGGGGAAGGGAGTAGAATAGCACAATAATGGGAAAGGGGAGGCCAGGCTGTGGAGCTCTCATTTCTAACAATGATTCCCATGTGGTTCTCTTTATCTCAGCCATTCAGGAGTCAATAGAAGGAGCTTTTTTATTTCAATGCGGAGTATGCAACACCCCCCCGCCAAGTATGCAATGTTTCTCCTCTCCTGCAATAAAAAAGAGGGAGAGGGAGATTCTTAATGACATATATAAAAAAACCTACACAGCTTGGAAGAACTGGGAGAGCAGTTCAGTCAATAAGTGTTTTCTTTGCTCTGACTTGCCCTGGATTCAGTGTGATCAGGTGGAATTGAATATAAGAGTGGCAGAGTTATTCCACCCCACCCCCCCTTCACAGACCAGAACTTGATTCTTCCTCGCTGCCCTCTCCTTGCCCACACTTATCATCACCACACTCCTTGCCCACCGCCCCTCCTGCACCCACTTTATACACAAGCCTTGCTCCATTGGGGCCTGATTCTCCTCAGCCCTGCACCCATGGAAGCATTAGCCATCCGAATACTCCCCTCCCTCACTCTGGCAGTAACAATGTTCACTCCCTTTGCCAACTGGAAACTGCTCCAGATGCACAGAATTGCAGCCTCTGGCTTTGATGGTTTTCTGCTGCTTTACATTGAGGGAAGTGACAGAAAAATCAGGTCCAACAGGCCCACAAAAGACTTCTCTCTCCATTACCTGGCTTTTGTGGAGGGGTCCTGACTATTTTTTCTGGTGGATCTTTCTGAGAAAACTATCTATTGTGAGATGACAACTATTTGGAACAAACATATGGAAACAGTAGAATTTTAACATGTAAAAGGTGGTCCCCAGAGCATGGGCTAGGTGCTTATTCAATACTTTTAAACTGAAATGCAGGGCTGGCCTTACCATGAGGCAAACTGAGGCGGCCGCCTCAGGTGCCCTGGGGGGGGGCGCCACGAGGACCCAGAGAATTGAGACCTCTCAAAGTTTTGGCCCAAGCAAGCAGGCATGGGGGCATCATTTGAGCTCCCCGCCTCAGGTGCCAAAATGTTGTGGGCCAGCCCTGCTGAAATGGAATGGGTGGCTCAGATCCTTGGCTGGGTGTGCGTAGATTTATGCCAGCTGTGCATATACACGGAGAGAAGCTAACCCAGAAGGGACCATTCTGATCTGCTAATCTGTCCCCTTGTATAACAGGCCTGAGCACCTCACCCGGAATTTTTGCAATAAACCTATAACTCCTCTTTGAGCTACAGCATATATTTTTCGAGTGATGTCCAGTCTTAATGTGGAGACTATTAGGGATGCAGAATCCATCACAAGTTGTTCCAGTGGTTAATTACCCTCGCTATTGAAAATTTGTGCCTTAGTTTTACTCTGAACTTGTCTGGCTTCAGCTTCCAACTATTGGTATCTGTAATGCCTTTTTCTGCTAAATTAAAAGCTGCTTACTTACAAATCTCTTTTCCGTATAGGTTGTTATAGATTATAATCATGTTACCTGTTCATCTTTTCTTGGATAGACTGATCTTCCTGAGTTACTGTTCTGTTTTTTAGACCTTGATCTTCCTGAGTTACTGTTCTGTTTTTCAGACCTCGGATCATTCTTGTATCTCATTTATGAATCCTTTCCAACTTAAATGTATACCCCAAATTAAAAAACATAGCAAGAGACCTAAAAAAGAGTCACCGTGGCTTAACCACCATGTAAAGAAGCAGTGAGGGACAAAAAGGCATCTTTCAAGAAGTGGAAGTCCAGTCCTAGTGAGATAAATAGAAAGGAACATAAACACTGTCAAATCAAGTGTAAAAATGTAATAAGAAAAGCAAAAAAAGATTTTGAGGAACAGCTAGCCAAAAACTCAAAAAGAAATAACAAAATGTTTTTAAGTACATTAGAAGCAGGAAGCCTGCTAAAAAACCTGTGGGTCCCCTAGACGATCGAGATATAAAAGGAGCAATCCAGGATGATAAAGCCATTGTGGAGAAACTGAATGATTTCTTTGCTTCAGTCTTCACGGCTGAGGACGTTAGGGAGATTCCCAAATCTGCACCATCCTTTGTGGGTGATGAATCTGAGGAACTGTCCCAGATTGAAGTGTCATTAGAGGAGGTTTTGGAACAAATAGAAAAACTTAATGTTAACAAATCTCCGGGACCGGATGGCATTCATCCAAGGGTTCTAAAAGAACTCAAATGGGAAATTGCTAAACTATTATCTGTGGTTTGTAACCTATCCTTTAAAGCGGCTTCCATACCTAATAACTGGAAGGTAGCTAATGTGACACCAATATTTAAAAAGGGCTTTAGAGGTGATCCTGGCAATTACAGACCGATAAGTCTAACTTCAGTACCGGGCAAATTAGTCGAAACAATAGTAAAAAATAAAATTGTGAGGCACGTAGAAGAACATAATTTGTTGGACAAAAGTCAACATGGTTTTTGTAAAGGGAAATCATGTCTTACTAATCTATTAGAGTTCTTGAAAGGGTTAACAAACATGCAGACAAAGGGGATCCAGTAGATATAGTATACTTAGATTTTCAGAAAGCCTTTGACAAGGTCCCTCACCAAAGGCTCTTGTGTAAATTACATTGTCATGGGATAAGAGGGAAGCTCCTTTCATGGACTGAGAACTGGTTGAAAGACAGGAAAGAAAGGGTAGGAATAAATGGTAAATTTTCAGAAGGGAGAGGGGTAACTAGTGGTGTCCCCCAAGGGTCAGTCCTGGGACCAATCCTGTTCAACTTATTCATAAATGATCTGGAGAAAGGGGTAAGCAGTGAGGTGGTAAAGTTTGCGGATGATACCAAACTGTTTAGGATAGTCAAGACAGAAGCAGACTGTGAGGGACTCCAAAAAGATCTCGCCAAACTGAGTGATTGGGCAACAAAATGGCAAATGAAATTTAATGTGGATAAGTGTAAAGTAATGCACATTGGGAAAAATAACCCCATACGTAGAGAATGATGGGGGCTAATTTGGCTATGACATATCAGGAAAGAGATCTTGGAGTTATTGTGGATAGTTCTCTGAAAACTTCCACACAGTATGCGGCGGCGGTCAAAAAGGCAAATAGGATGCAAGGAATTATAAAGAAAGGGATAGAAAATAAGACACAGAATATCTTACTGCCCCTGTGGTACACCCACATCTTGAATACTGTGTACAGATGTGGTCTCCCCACCTCAAAAAAGATATTTTGGCCTTGGAAAGGGTTCAGAAAAGGGCAACTAAAATGATTAGGGGTTTGGAACGGGTCCCATATGAAGAGAGGTTAAAACAACTGGGACTTTTCAGTTTAGAAAAGAGGAGACTGAGGGGGGATTTGATAGAGGTCTATAAAATCATGAGTGGTGTGGAGAGGGTGAATAAAGAAAAGTTATTTATTAGTTCCCTAAATAGAAGAACTAGAGGACACCAAATGAAATTAATGGGTAGCAGATTTAAAACTAATAAAAGAAAGTTCTTCTTCACAAAGCGTGTAGTCAGCCTGTGGAACTCCGTGCCAGAGAAGGCTGTGAAGGCTAGGACTATAATAGAGTTTAAAGAGAAGCTAGATAATTTCATGGAGGTTAGGTCCATAAAAGGCTATTAGCCAGGGGATAGAAATGGTGTCCTTGGCCTCTGTTTGTCAGAGGCTGGAGAGGGATGGCAGGAGACAAATCGCTTGATCATTGTCTTCGGTCCACCCTCTCTGGGGCACGTGGTGCTGGCCACTGTCGGCAGACAGGATACTGGGCTAGATGGACCTTTGGTGTGACCCAGTACGGCCATTCTTATGTTCTTATGTTCCCATATACATACGATAAATGTAGTCATATATGCACCCGCTAGCATGCAGTGCACTTGTGATATATACACTCCAGGGAGCTGTGTCTGCAATTATGGACTACATGCTATAATTTACTAGTATAGCAACAATTGGAGAAAATACCATATGTGGACATGCAGAACTGCTTCTTACAGACCAGGACTGAGCCATGTGAGGAGCCAATGGTGCTAGAAAAATTTAGCCCCAATGTTTCACTGTGCAACTGCCTACCTCTCTAGGGTAGATGGACGTACAAAGAGAAGATATTCTTAGAGGTGGAAAAATCCAACACAATTTAATAGAAAATGACATCCTTACAGCAATCTATAGGACTGTTCCAAAAAACTACCATAAGGATCTCGATCCCTATTACATTCTATAGGTTGGTTGAAAGTAAGTTCTGTAGAACAGTATTGGTTTCATCCTTATTAAACTCTATAAAACTTTTGTATTAGGGGAACTGCAGGATTCAGTTCATACTTCAAACACTTCAACCCCCAGCCAAACTTCTGGGGATTTCAGTTAGATGATTTCAGTTCAGGTGACTTTCTTGTTCCTATTGGTCTAATTCCCCTCTCACTTACTATGCCATAAACCAGGAGTAACTCCGCTGAATTAAAAGGAGTTAGACTGGTTTAAAACAGGTATGAGTAAGATCACACTTAAGCCCTATGTTTAATTGCAGCCATCCCAGGCAAACAAGAGATGTCTTGTGTGATGGATGGATAGATAGAGTTATGGTAACAACAAAAGTGCAAGGACCAGTTATGTTTAAATGTGATGTATCTATCTAAGGTGCTTATATATGGTCCCCATCACCTTAGTAACTGAAAAACTTTGACATATTCATCCTCACAATACCCCTGTGAGGTAGGGCAGTGCTGTTACCCATGTTGTAGTGATGGGTAACTGAAGCACAGAGAGGCTAAGTGACTTGCCTTAGATCACACAGGAAACCTGTGCCAGAGCAGAGATTTGAATCCACACCTAGGGTAGTGCCCTAACCAATGAGCCATCCTTCCTCTGCTGTGTGGATTGGTCTAAAATATGGTGTGGCCCAATGGCGGTCAGCCACAGACTGAGTGGTATGCTCCCTGCATGAAGGGGCACCACACCACACCCTGCATGAAGGGGCACCACACCACACCCTGCATGAAGGGGCACCACACCAGTGTTAGAACTGTCATGGTGACGCAACAACAGCCAATCTACAAACCCTTTTTTCCAACTGTCGATTGTCTCCCCCTCCCCCACCTCTGGTGCCCGCTCCCAAAGAGCATAGAGATGAACCCATTCCCCTTCTGTAGGAGGAAATCATATAAGCGTATGGCACACAGCTGGGGCAAAGGCCATGAGAAGGGAGTGATGGACAGGCAACTCCTAATACAATCTTCACCTTGTGCAACTAGGGACAGCCTCGGGAGCACTCCAGATTACTCTGGCAGGGTAGGAGGCATGAATATTGGATTCCCTTTGGAGCATCAGGGTCCAGACTGGTGGATCCTTCCCACTGATCATTAATTTACCATCACAAAAGCAATGAACGTACACAGCACCAAGGCTCAGAGCCTCAAATATATTTAGATCCCTAAATCTCGTGGAATCAATAGAATGTCTGAATCCCTTTGTGGGTCTAGCCTTAGGAGGTACCAAATCTTTCTCCCAACATAGCACTTGATATTAAAGGAGACAGAAAGGAAAAAGGAGAATGTCCCTCTGACAGACAAGGTCCTCCTACTCCAGCCCCCAGTTTTTGGAACAGGATGATAGCAATCCCCCCCACTCCAGCCTTGCAAACTCACAATGTACCACAGGCCTTTTTTATGCTGCAAGTTACATGCTAATGGTGCTCACCCATTGGTGTTGCCCTGCTATGGGAAGATTAGGCCTTGACCCTCTCTTGTGCCACTAGTGTACTATCCCCTGGCAGTGTCTGCAACAGGCAATCCCAGGCAGTTAGTTATTCACCTCACTCCCAGAGGCAGCAGACAGGGGCCCTTGACCCTGTCAGCGATAAATTTATAATCAGTGATAAACATCTCTAACACTGTCCTGTTTTCAGGCAGCTCTGGTACGGGGACTTGCTGGGGCTGTGGGTGGGGAAAGAGGGAGGTGGCTTCTGGTCAGGCTTGCTGAAAAGGAGTTAATTAAAGTGGCCATTTTGCCTTTTCATGCCCTGACATTCCTGTCAACTTTTCTTCAGCAGTTCAGCAACCACGTGACCAAAGTGGCCTCCCCTAGTGGTGTGTGACCAGCTCTCCTCCTTGGCTGGTTTCTCACCATCCCCCGCCCTCCTCCTCCTGCTGCTGCTCTAACACATTTCCATTATTTATGAGACGCTTAGTAAGAAAGAGCTCTTGCAGTTCAGGCTTTCTCCTTCCTTCTTCCATGCTCTTTAGCCTCTCCTGGCTGCCTCCTATCGGTCCATGGCCCAGAAGCGGAGGTGAGTTTAACCCTCTGACAACAAGCATAGATTTCCCCCAGCTCCTCATTCTTGAGACTGGCCATACTCAGAAAGGTTTCAAAGTGTGTTATTTGTACATTGTTGGGTGCAATGAGCACTAGTAAAAGATAGATTGGCAGCCCTGGAGACCAAAGTTCTCTGGGTTTAGCCCCAAAATAGGTATTGCATGAGCAACTGCCCTGTCCCGGAGAAGTCAATAGCCTCTCTCGTGAGATGGTCAATGAAGGAGCCAATTATTGTTGGCAATTTTTCTGCTGGACCCTGTTCTCCAGGAAGTGGACAGAGAACTGCTTATTTCACATGAGTCACCAAAAATCAACAATTGCCAGCTACCACCTTCCTTGCCTAGAATAGAAGACCATAACCCATTACTGTTCCCTAACCCAGTTTCTGGAGCATTTTGTAAGAGAAGCAATAAAAAATTATAATATTTTTTTTCTCTTGCTCTATAGCATTTACTCACTTTGGTGCTGTTATATGGGTATCATGTAGTTAATTAACTCTTTTAATCGGACTTTTAGTCAAGCACTGGGAAAGCTAGCCATTGGCTCTGCCCGTGACACATTGGAGTGGGTTTAATCTGCTTCCTGGAGTCCCTTCTCCAGGGCTACACTCACCACACATGAGCATCCTGAATATTACCATAACTAAGATTTCAACTTATATCTTTGTGGTCCAAAGGCAGTGGCTTTACCTAGTAAATGAAAAGCAAATCGCCCTCCTACCAAGCCATACAAACTGTGTTAAAACTAGCTCTGCTGGAAATTGTTCTTTGGCCTTCTTTTTCCCATGGTGGCCTGAGAAGGTTGTTAGCTCCTGTTAGGAAGCAAGATGGGGGACTCTGTCCCGGGAGGCTGTGATTCTGAAAAAGATTCTACAAGGTCTGCTTGAGAAATGATTCGGGGGAGTCCTCTGGCCTGTTTTATAAGATGATCACAAGCAGTCCCTATTCCTCAGTATCTGATGCATCTTGTGAGTATAAATAAGATCAGTCCCGTCTTTGTGCTCTCTAGATATTTGTGTTTGACTCCTCTCTCCTCCACCCATACTCTTGATATCAACGGTAGAAAAATAACAGCACACAGCCAAACTAAGCCACACACAACTCCCCAGAAGTCTGATTTCATTATAAATAACACACTCGGGCCAAGTTTGTCCAAACGTTCACTGATGTTCATGAGTTGAACCTAGGCCATTCTGAGTAAATCAGGGACACTTTATAATTTCTCATCCTTGCGACGTGTGGGCCCAGGAGGTAATGTCACATGCAAATTTTGGATTTGTTTAAGGTTCAGGGTCCAGTTTTGAGACCATGCCAGGGAATGGGTTGGTGTCTTATTTCATTGGTACTTAAATCTCTGTTGTTGAAGCATTTCATCTCTTAGAATCATGAGATCAGCTGTTTGTGCAAGTTGCCTCCACTATGGGTGGCACCTCAGGATTTCAGCCACATCCCAGACCAGAAAACAGCCACTCTTGGGTATGAGTCTGGCCAAGACCTAAAACTGTAAGGGAGTGTTTGGGATCAGACATTTTAATCTAACTGCTTCCTTGCCTTCAAAATGTAAAATGGTTCATATTCAAGATGCTGATTATGAGTCAGCTCTGCCTGAAGCCAAGTGGAACTCAGTAGCTTAAATTGCATTGTGCGTTCAGTTTGAAGCACAAGTGAGGGAAAGTGAAGCTACATGGGCCAAAAAATATGTTTGTACATGGCCCAGTTAAAGGGAGGTACAGGGACTTGCAAAGGCCACACAGAGTCAGTGGCAGAGAACCCCCAAACCCTCTTCTTTACCCATTGTATCATCCTTGATCCATCAACGCACATTTGTGTGGGCCAAAACCTCAGCTGATGTAAACTGGGTTAATGCCAAAGAAGTCAATGGAAGTTCATGGATTTTTGCCAGTTGAGGATCTGGTCCAAGGTTTGTAAAATGCACTGTGGACAAGTGAAGTGTTATTTAAAAATCAAACCAGTTATGATGATACAAGCAGGAGACCAAGCTAGATGCAAGTTAACTCTATTTCTAAATGGCAGTGCTTGAGGTGACACAGCTGGGCTTATATGACACACCCTTCTTTCCCTTCCCTGAGAATGCCAAGGGTATGTTTAGGAGCCCACTGCTGAAAGACTTAGAATGGGGACAATTTCTCCCCCACTTTCTCATTTCTGCAGTATGCCCAGAGAAACCCTCAAACCATTACATCTTACGTTTCTTCCTTAAAACCTTACTGTGCAAATGTTTGTTGTGAGATTATTGGAATAACCCCTCTTCCCAGACCTTAGTTTGTTGGATTTCCAGGGTTGGGGGAGTTGTACTCACACGGGAGGGCAGCAGAAATGGGCAAGAAGCGGGTTCTGCTGAGTGAGACCCACACTTGATACAGAATAAAGTTAACCTTCTGACCTGTCAGCTCCTTCTGAAGGGATGTGGGAAGGGTTGGAGGAGAGGAGGGAGATGTGACACACTCAGGGAATTGAAGACAAGGGATTTGTAACAGGAGGCCCATTAGGGCTGCTGAGAGAAACACACAAGGATTTTGAAGACCCCCTTATTTCAGGAGATCAACTTTCTCGGAGCCTCCTAAATCGAGGGTTCTCACCATCCAGCACAATATACACAAGCACACATGCGAGTGCGTGCACATAGAGTGGATGGGGGGGGGCCACAGAGGCGACAGTTAGAAAGCCTTGCTGAGAAAGGTATTTTTCATGGGGGGCGGGGTGTGGAGGGAAAAAAGGGCAGGCCCCTCGCTCCCTACTGAGCCCATTTCTCCTGCTTTGCTGGAGCTGTCAGGCATGAATCCCAGTAGCATTCCGTAACTAATTGACAGTAATGGGGGCCATTGGGAGTCTAAGAATACATGGCATTACCCAGCATGCATTGGAACAAGGAGGGGGGCTGCACAAGGGCAGCTGTGGGGGGAAATAAAGAATGTCTTTTAAACTTTTTTTTTTTTTGTGGTTTGTTTTGTTACAGAGGTGGGGGAGGCCAGAGAGGGGTTGAGTGGAAAAGTGATTTTGGAAAAAACTTTTATTTATCAGAAGTGAAAAAAAGGTGTAAATGTTTTCCACAGTGTCCCAAGGCTTTGGGGGCTGCTGTTACAAGGAAAAAGTGGATTGAATTTCAATTTAAACCTAGTGAAATCTAGGAACAATCTCTCTGTTTTGCATCTCCTCCTGGATGTATAGCAGATTGTAATATACGACCTGCTGGCACGGCTGTTGAGTTGCCGTTTCTAGAAACAACCCACCCTGTGTTTTCTGTGCTTAAGGAATCAGCACAGAAAAATCTGCCTCTGCACATGTAATTTGGGATCTCTAGCACCATATGTTTATTTCCCCCTTTAAAATATTAAATACATATTTGGAGAAAAAAGGGAAGCAGATTTTCTTCTCTCTTATAATTCTGCTTGTGTGGAGCTGTGCTAGCATCACAGATGGAATTTTGATTTCACTCACACAAAACCTTTTTTCAATTAACAAAAGTAAACTTTACCGGGACCTGTTTGTTTATAAAAACAGTCTAAATCTTTTTTGCTACTTTCCAAATGGAAAGAAATGGAAATGGGATATCTTTCTCAGGTGCCCATCGCCATAGCATCTGGGTAGCAGAGAGAGAACTGAGATGCTGTCATGTTTTGAAATACTTTGATCCCCACAGCAGCTAAAGAAAGACCCCAGCCTCTACAATAGCCCCTGTGTGCTACTCCAGTGGTGCAAAGAGACTCAAAAGCTGTCCTAGGGTATCTCCTTCAAATTGCCTGATTTAGGGGTATGGCTGGGGACCCCAGAAGCTGGGGAAAGAAGAGACTGTGTTTGGGTCAGCCTCCTGCCCCATTCCAGGGCATGTGAGGATTTTAAAGTGGCATATCATAGACTCCAAAGAGACCACTGTGATCATCTAGTCTGACCTCCTGCACATTTTACTCAGTTATTCATGCATTGAGCCCAGCAACTTGGATTTGGCTAAAGCATATCTTACATAGCCATCTTTTATCTCCTAGTATGTCTGGATTGTGTGCAAAACACAGCTCAGCCAGGCATGAGCACACTGGGCCTCTAGTATTTAGAAAAACATTTACTTTGCATTTTGAATGCTCAGTGTATTTTACATCACCCACACAAGTGCTGTGTCTACAACTGACCTGCAGTATGTGATATTACAGCAATAAGCTCTTCAGAAGGAGGAGTATCTCTCATTCTCAGTGTAAACTGTGCCCAGTGGAGTGGGGCCTCAGTCTTGGTAGGACTCTTTAAGACTTCCCAGAGTACAACTGCAGAATAATAGTGTACCATCAAGATCAAGACCTCTATTTAAAACACTTCCTTAGCAGCTCAGGTTATTAAAACTGGGGAAACAAAGGGTTGAAAAAACCAGGCCAAACTCTCTCCCATGCCAAGGTATGGTTGGTGCAGAAGAATGAGAGGGAGAGAGTGGAGGTAGTCTTTTGCATCAAGCATATCTTAGCACTTGATTAATTACAACTCCCTGATTCTCAGGCCAACCTAGCCCCAGCCTGGGTATAAATTAGAGCAGCCTTGGAGCTGCTCCGATGTACACCACCTTTCTATGGAGTCTCACACCAGCTGAGAATTGTAATAAGGGAGCAGAGCTCCTTTTCCAGCCCTATCATGCCCCCTGCACAGGTGGAAGAGCAACAGGTGTAGGGACCAGCACCACCACCACCACCATCATCATCATCATCATTCACCAGCTGGGAATTGCTTTCCTCCCTATTCTGAAGGCTTTGAGTGGTATATACACAGACTTTTTGGTGTCTTTCTCTATGGGGGTGAATTTCCACATGCCAAAGAGATATTTTCTTACAGTCTGTGGTTTCACTCTGTAACTATTGAGCAGATCTGATACAAAGATAGAAACAGGGCATGATTATGGACCAAATTAAATCATTATGCTGGCCTTGGGTGCATTGTCAGACAAGAAGGCAAAGGCTGAGTGTGTTTAACCACTCCTAAAGTGGTCCAAAAGCTGACTAATGCCCACCCTGGCTGACGTATCTTATTAGAGTATGGTGGATTTTTATTTTAACATTTAAAAATCCTGGAGGATGAAAATGCATTATATGTAGTAGCTTCTTCTGCTACAGAAAATAGTTCCTAGTAGGAGGATTTTTAAAAAGAGCAGGAAAAGAGACCTTTTTGGAATATTCTTGTTTGTGAATATTTTTGTAAACTTTTCTCTGTTACCATTCTCTGGTTCTATTCTCCATCCTCCAGACCCCCAGCTGCAGTTTCAGCAGCAGTTTGTGACTCAGATGCCATTTTGGGGTCAAGGTGCGTCATACAAGCGACACTTGGCACATCAAACAATACCCAGATTTAGACCTCTCCAATTCCCATTCACATCAATAGAAAGATTTTCATTGACTTGAGTGGAAACTGGATCAATCTTTATACCAAACACAAGTTTAAAAAATGGCTGCCAGGCCACAAATATCCCCACCTAGTGTCCTATGTCTCCCCATCAGTTTGCAAGCTCTTTAGGTCAGGGACCATCATACCTAGCACATTGTCATCCTGGTCCATGACAGAAGGCTCTAAGCTTTATGGCAATTGAGAGACAGGTGGTTGTTGGTGTTATTTGTAAAGGCATAGGGAGTAATGAATCTGCATGTGCTTGCTGCATTATGTTATCTGTGTGCTGTGACTTTAATTTGCAGCACCAACTGCCATTTTATTCTCACGGTTGCTGTTAGTTGGTATGGTAGAGGCATGCACCCTGGGCTCCTAATGGAGATGTCAGTTCCATTCTCACTTTTTCTTGCTATTGTTCTTCCTTCATCTACAATAAAAATAATTCAGATTTCAATGATGTGTATGAAAAAATGGAGGAGACATGATAATACTGTCCCTTTTCCTCCTCCTGAGGGCTTCAAGCCGTGTCCCTACCCTCTCTGCTCACCTGTTCAAGCTGCCCTTTGTCTCCCTTATTGCCTCTTTCTCCACCCATTTCACAGCAGGGATGTAGGGACCTTTCAATATAGGTCAGGATGAGGTCCCAGCTATGCACTTTTAGAAGTGGCAGCTGTAATGTTCTTGACAGTGGACAAGAAACAGGGTTGGGCTGTATTGAATACAAAGGGGATTCTTTACTGAGGCACAGACCGACCCTGTGGATGACTCTGGCTCTCCAGCTCCCAAACTAACACAGCTCATGCTGCCTCATGTCACCTCACAGACTCTCCCTGGCCCTGGGCTGGATTTTTTGGTCACAGAAGGGATGGCTGACTATGTTACAGTGCACAGCGGTATCCTCATCTAAAGTCCAACCGGCTTAATAGACAAGCTGTCGGGCAATCAGTGTCTACAGCCAAATTGTGGCATTAAGGTGCCACCCCAGGAGAAGCTCCGGGAGACACCATTTGTTAGGCAGCCATCGTACATCCTGCCGCACACAGGGTGCCCAGCCATTATCCCCAATGAACTCCACCATTCCCCACCACGGGCCTACTGTACTGGCCATGTAGAGGGAGAGGGAATAGCTCTGAACTTTCTACTAGTCTCGTAGCCTTTGCTCTCAGGGGAAGCCGCCCGGTCAAGCAATAGACTTGAATGAGATCTAGAACAGGGTTTCTCAACCCCTGGGTCGGAACCTAAAATCAGGTTGCCAGAATGTTTCAAAGGGCCACAAGGCAGCACTTGTCCCACGGTGCTGGCTGGGCTTGCCTCCCTGGTCTAGGTACCCCGGGGTCTCAGCCCCACTCAGCTTTGGCCCAGCTGTCATGACAACAGAAGCCTGGAAGCCCAAATGTGAGTGAAGAGCACCGCAACCCCTGCAACCAGGTCACAGCTCCACTCACACACATTTGGTCAGGGTGGGGGAAGTGGGTAGGGCCACACCTGAGTGACGCGGCAATCCCAGAGATTGCAACACCGAGAGCCCAGCCAGCCAGCCTGACAGCACAGGTGCTGCAGGGGGCACCACTGTGGGGTGAGTGCCAGGCAGGAGCCAACCCCCAGGCAGCAGGACCCAAAACCACCCCCGAGCTTCCACCCCCAGACTGTTTACCTCGTCGCGACAGGACATAAGCATTTGCAGATGGATCCTGAGCCCAAATGGTTGAGAACCACTGATCTTTGCTGTTCGGAATGCATTTGGCTTAGGAATAGTTTTGAGGGGTTTTAGACAGCACCCTGAGTACATGCCATATCTTTGCTTCCTTAACGTCAGCATCAACAGTGACTGTTTGCCCAGGCTCCTAAGTGAGAAAGGACTTGTACAACAATCACACAGCATGGTTATGTATCCTCCAGTAGACTAGACCTGATAGCCAAGATGAGCACTGTCCTTCAGCACCATCTTCCAGCAGTCCCCCCATGCAACTGGTGGAAAAGGTCCAGCTATTAAACAATAGCTTTTCACCCAGTGAGAGTTTTAGTGGTGGCCTTGTGTTATGACAGAACATGGTTCTTTAAACAAAGCAAGAACTCTACCTCAGGTTGTCGGCTGCATACCACTGGCTTTGCAATGCTGCATCCACAAAGTCTCCCTCTGAGTCCCGCACCATTTTGATGGCATTGCCCATGTTCCTTCTGAGAGGCTGGCTGGATCCCCACCATTATCCCTCTTCCCTGAGCGCCCAAGTGAGATCTGAGCCATGAGTTAACTTCTGCTTTGCTGGAACGTGAATAGGGATTTGGGACGCTGTCATATACACTTCTCCCCCTCCCCTCCACCAACCTTTCACTTTATCCACAAGCAAAAGCTTATATGACTATAAAACAAATGGTATAAATAGCTCATGCCGAGATAGCCCAGAGGTATAAGCGGGAGGAACACTAATGGACTCACAAGAAGCTGCTGCAGAAGAGAGAGCAGCTGGCTCCTTGGGAGCACTACCTTTCTGAATGGACCTGCCCTTTGTGCAGTGCCAAACACTAAGCATGGCTGGGCGTGGCGAGGGTCTGCGTGAGGGAGTGAAGCAGCGCACTGTTGTGCAGAAGGCAGGCCAATCTCAGGGTCTTTCAGTCCTTTGTGCACCTGCTTTTACACATCTGTATGGGGTTGCTGTCTGTTCAGATGAATGGTTCGTTCATTCATTCATGAGGGCCAGGATAAGGCCTTTGACTAAAACCTTTGGTTGCAGTCCCTTCAGGCCTGTAAGTGATAGGCAAAGCAGATTCTCCTTTAACTCAACCGCTAGCCTGTAAAGGCCTCTACATCAGCTCCTTACCAACAGGCTTTCTAAACACCCAAGGGAAATCCTTCATTTGATGGTCACTGATTTAGTTCCCTGCCTGTCATCAACAATGTACAATGCCCCAGTGTGGCAACTTCTTCGTGTTGTCTTGGTAGATGTACTTACACCTTAGCAGTCTCTGTCCATCTAGACCAGGGGTGATCAACCTGCGGCTCACGAGCCGCATGCGGCTCTTCTCCCCCAAAAGTGTGGCTCGCGAAGCCATTCCTGTGACCCCCCCCCCCGAAGAGTCCCCCCCTCCAGTTCCCCGCTCCCCTGTGCTCACCGGGGCGGCAATTCAAAATGGCGCCCAAGATGATGGCTGTCGATGGGAGCCTGATATGGCCAAAAAGCCTAAGCTATTGGTGCGGCTCTTCGTATTTTTTTCCGCCGCTGTTTTGGCTCTCTTTGTTAAATGCGTTGGCTGCCCCGGATCTAGACATTTCACCTGTAGACTACAATGATGCCTGGGCATTATAAAAATGCCAAGCTGGATTCAATTAGATGTAGATCACAGCATGACACTAGCAACTCTATACTTAGAGCTCAGATTGCCAGCTTAGCCTCCTCTTTCCAGCTGCTCACAATAGTTTACAAATTACTTTTCTGTGCCTCAGTTTCTACATCTGTAAAATGGGCCTGTGTTATGCAGGAGGTCAGGCAAGATGGTCTCAGTGGTTCCTTCTGGCATTGAGCCTGTGATCACTAAAGCAGTGCAAATCTGTGTGATTAAAAATCATGTCAACCAGAGATGGAGCCAAAGCAAAGCCTGGCCCCAACTCTCCTGAACTTTGGAAGAGTTAAGCCCTGGCTTCAGGTCCAGACTTTGCAGCTCTCATTCGAAAGGCTTGTGAGCCTTAGGATACTTTGAGGTGAGCCTGGTCTAGGGAATGGATTTATAATGAAATCCTAACCCAGGGGAATTTCCTGAGGCTTGGGGTCTGTAAGGGAACTGTCTCATCTGGCTCTGGTAAAAAGTTACCTCCCAATGTCTGAGAGGTTTCAATTCTCTTGAATGTTTGACAGTTGGTTAGAAGAAAGGACTGAGGAAGGGGAACTAGCATGGAGGGGTCAGCTTACCTACCTGCTGTTGACTTTGCTACCAGACTCCTCTGTGACCTTTAGGCTAGTTGCATCACCTCTCTTTGCAGCTGTCTCCCCACCTGTATAAATCTGAATGTTAGAGATGATTCAGTGAAAAGAATGGGATAACGAGAATCTCCAGGGTTAGAACAGTAATTAAAGAAAATTGACAGGGACATAAACCCACATGCTTCAGGGTTCAAGCTAACCTTTGCCTACTGGCGGTCAGAAGGAAACTCTCTCTGGAGAGGGTTCTCCTATAACTGCCTACTGGAAGGTTTTCTTCACCTCCCTCACAAGCAGATGATGATGGTCACTGACGGGAATTGGACATGGGAGTAAATGGCTCCAAGCTGGTTTGTTAATTCCTCTATTGCTAATTCCTCTATTGCTATAGTTACCCAACTTTGTGGATATGGTTGTGCTATGTATGGATTTAAGGCAATATACAGGTGGTTGTGTTAGAAACTGTTGGAGCGAAAGCACTGTAGAAGAGCAAAGTGAAGTCTGAATCCCACAAAGGCTCACAATGGGATTACTCACAAGGCATAAAGTTATGCTGCTGCAGGACTGAGGCCTACCACTCTTATTGCTCTGAGAACCAATTTAAGAATGGGCGCTCCTTCCTCACCAGAAAGGGCATCAGGTTTATGAACCCTTCCACTCCCATATGCCTGGGGGGGGGGGGTAGCCAAGTTGCTAGTTTCCCAGCAGTTGGACTGGATCTTCCCATCCACCTCTCTCTTGGTCTTTCGCCGTGGGCTGCATCCGAGAGCGGGAGGTGGTAGCTGCCGGGGGTGGGGAGGGGAAGAAACTTTTTAAATAAAAAATGATAAGTGATGAATAGATCGGCTAATCCCGGGAAATCTTGAGAATATAGAGCTGCATCTGTGGGGCCTCCCTTTTTTCTTTTCTTTTTAAAATTTTCTTTTCTTTAATTTCGCTGCAGCACGTATAATCAATTATGGCTTGAATCGGGGATAAGGGGAGGGGAAGCACTTCAATTCATAAATCAATTTTATACGGTCATCAGTCAGGTTGTGAATGCAAATACCTCTGTCGGGTTAGGTTATTCAGAATTAATTGACTCCCACCGGGCTGAGCTGCAGATGGAGAGACACTTTCTCACAAAGTCTACTCAGACTCAGCATGGGAGCAGGCAGGGGGTGGGGGGTTGGCTTCCTCCTCTTCCACCTCCTCCTCAGCTTCCCCCCTCTCGAGGAGTATTATACTATTGAAGGTGGGGGGGAGCAGTGAGTATGCGTGTGCAAGAGAGAGATGCTTGAAGGAAGGAAGAAAGAAAGGGATATGCAAAGATTAAAGTCGCAAACCCCCTCTCCAGCCCTGGCCTGCACAGAGACTTTTATGTGATTAGAAATGCCTTGCTTTCAAGGGTTTGCTTTTAAGCCTTGAGCTTCTCTTGAGTTTCTCAAATAAGAAAACAAACAGCAATGTCAAAGCCCCATGTGCTCAGAATTGGAGGTAGAATTAAACAGCCACTTTGCTACTGAGACGTGGGCATTTGGGTCACAGTCTTAAAGCCAGCCTGGGTCAGGAGTGATTGAAAGTCATTAGCATCTACTGTCTGTTTAGGTAGCCTAGTGGAAATGAGCTGGGTGGGTTTCAATCTTCCCTGGGGACACAGCACAAGAGCTACCCCTGAATTCCCACTCATTGGACCCCCTCTCTGGTTTCCTGGCAGTTGGACTGGCCACCTTTCTCTTGGTCCTTTGCCCTGGGCCATATCCGAGAGCAGGAGGTGATGGCTGTGGGGGTGATCAGACCCTGGAGCCTGACATACTTTCTCATCTTTAGAAAGAGTCCCGTGAGGTTATTGCGAAAATACTTGGCCAGAGCAGATGGGTGGGGGGGGGAGGTGGCTCTGTGCTGTTATCTGTTTTATGAATGAAGAGAAGACTTCGGTGACTCCGGACTCTGGCGTTAATCTGGCACTCTTTGGCTGCACTGGTTCCTTAGCCTCCTTGGAGCGGAAGGTGTTGCAGATGGCTCTCTGCTTGGTGACCCCCCTACAGATCCCATGTGACCTGCTCCCTCATCCCTGGTTTTCACTGTTTGTCCCAAGTAATTAGTTGATGTTCTGAGATCAGTGGTGTCTCCCCACGCCTGAGGGACAGACCTTGTGTTGTTCTGATGGGCTTAGCCCACAAGCCCAGAAATCAAATAGACTGGCACATTTCAGAGGGGGAGGCCATTACTGAGCTCTATTGAGGGCTTTGCCTATTCCACAGAAGCCAAATAAGCCAGTATCTTTGGGAGTCACTCAGGGTATGTCTAGACTATATCTTTTTGTCACCAGAGGGATGTAAATTAGACATACCGAAATTGCTAATGAAGCGGGGATTTAAATATCCCGCGCTTCATTAGAATAAAAAATGGCCACCGCTTTTTGCCGACGCGGCAATTTGCCGGCAAAACGTGGCAGTCTAGATGGGGATCGGTCGGCAACGAAAGCCTTTTGCCTCGTGCAACAAGGTTTACAGGATCGGTCGGAAAAGGCTTTCCTTGCCAACCAAACCCTGTCTAGACTGCCGCTTTTTGCTGACAAATTGCCGCATCGGCAAAAAGCGGCGGCCATTTTTATTCTAATGAAGCGTGGGATATTTAAATCCCCGCTTCATTAGCAATTTGGGTATGTCCAATTTACATCTCTCTGGCAACAGAGGGATGGAGTCTAGACATACCCTCCGGGCTGAAGAGGGGACAAAGATATTTTTCTTGGGGAGATTTAGCCAAACTCAGGACCGAGTCCTGACCTGTTTGTATAGGTGAATGGGCACTGAGGAAGACTTATAGCAATACACACGCACCAGTGAGTTACACTTGCATAAATAGCAATACCTAGCTCTGTTATAGTGGCTTTGCAAAACACTTTGTGATCTACTGAAGAAAAGAAGCAGAGGGTAGGGAAACTGAGGCACAGAGTGGGGACATAACTTCCATCCAGGTCAGTGGCAGAGCTGGAAATGATACCTAGGCCTCCTGAGTTCCAGTGCTCTACCCACTAGGTCACACAGCTCTGATCACTGGAAATCTGATTTACAGCTCTACCTGTTGTGGAAAGTAAGGCACAGGGCCCTGGCATATCTGGGTCCACTATTTTACAATGGACTAGGTGCATCAGATGCCAAACAATGCTGGAGGTATGGATGACCAGCCCATACGGCCCTATGAAAACAATAGTCTTGGAATGTTGAAAGCCACTAGAGGACTCTGGGGAGGTAACAACAGCAGCAGAGGAAGCCCAGTCTCATTTTTAGCACCCCACCAGGATGAGGCTGTGAAGGAAGATGGAAGGGAGTGTCTGTAGCAATGCAGTTTAGTGAGGTGGTGGAAAATAACTTTGCAGCTTTTTAAATAAGGCAGAGTGCAGAGCTTGGCAAGAGCAAGGGGATGGCAGAACAAAAGCCAAGCAACTTCCTCTATCTTCTTTTTATATTTTGAGTGAGCGTGTTGCACGAGTATTCACTAATGGCCTTGTCTACATGAGAGCATTCAGGAAAATTAATGCAAATTAACTAAAGGATTGAATGTGAAAAGGATTATTTAAACCACATTAAAACTCAAAGGTGGATGCTGTTACTCAGAGTTAAAGTGGGCTTAATTTGGTATAGTTTAATTCACTGTGGAAGTGAATTAAGTTAAACCACATTAAAGCCACTTGAATTCTGAGGCCTGGGCTAAACTTAAATTTTAGAACTGCATAGTTATCACTAAGAGGATTGAAAAATTCATGCCCTCTGGGCATTGTAGCTATGCTGACCTAAATCCCAGCATAGACACAAATCTGTTGACCAATGAATGCGTCTATCGACCTCAGTACTGTCGTTTAGGCAGGGGATAATGCACAGTTGCAGGAAAAACCCCTTCCACCGCTTTAGTTAAGCATATACATTTTGATGCTATAGTGGGGCCCTCGGCTCCCCACACAGCCCTGCCCGTGCCCCTCACTCCTGCACTGTAACCCCCTGCTATTCCAGCCCTGGGCTCCCCACACAGCCCTGCCAGTGCCCCTCAGTCCTTGGTCTTTCCCCTCATGCTGAATGGCAGCGGTGTGACTCTATGGACACATGTATGCTCAGGCAATGAGCATGAGGATCACAAACTCCTCTTTACTTGTGATGTGAAACAGATTTGTGCCACTGTTCCCAGAAGTGCTAGGTTGGTTAATTAACACGTGCATGACTTCTTCGTGCTTTGACAGAAATCTAGGAGAACAAGGAGTATCTTACTATTGTCTAACTCACTTCCTTTTGTGTGTTGAACGGTGGCCTGTGGTGACGAGCAATGCCAGGGCATTGGTGCTGATTAATGTTACATTTCTTGATGAATCAGTTAAAATGAAATATTGAATTTGAGTCTGCAACATCACACTAGTTCTTTAGACAGATCTATACGTAGTGCACTGGTATGATTGCTGTAGTACACACTCACCAGTGGTTCACACCTCACCCTGTCAGCGTCTCACCTTCCCACCTCTCCATTCTAGACTTTTGATTGTCTGAAGAATACCAGGAAGTTAGGCGTTTGATTCTTTTTCTGGAAGGTCACATGGTCAAATTCCCATGCCGAGTGACATAATATTATGCTTAGAGTCAGAAAAGTGACCTGTGGCCCTTCCTTCACCGCAACTCGCCCTTCCGTGTGTCTTTGAGCCACACCTGCCCCCTTGGCTGACAGTAACAGGTTTTACTTCTGTTACCCACACAGCCATAGAACAATGGGCTGGGTTCTATTCTTTCGCTACATAGCGTAAGCAAACTCTCAGCTGAGTGCTGAGGGCAGGACAGCTTATAATGGTGCCAGTTTGAGAGCCAAGAAGCAACCAGCTGAATAGGCAGATCCCAGGTGGAATATGTGGCAGTGGAAGTTGGGGTTTTATAATACTGGAGCCCCTTTGATACAGAATACCTGAGAGTGAATATATATTGGATCATTTTGGCAGTGATTTTTTTCAAAGTGTGTTTCTGTTTGCTCAGCTCTCAGAAGAGAGCCCCTCTAGATCCTTTTTATTATTGTTACTCAAAGCCAAAATCTCAGGCCGTGTCTACACTAGGAAACTATTTCAAAAAAACTAAATTCAACTTAACTTACGATATTACTAAATCAAAATAGTGTGTCCCCACTGCAGGAAACCTTGAAATTACTCCAAGGCAGGCTCCCTTAATGTGGACGCACTACCATGACTTAGAGCCCCAGGAAGCCCTGGGGAGTAATTAGTTCGAATTACTCTGGAAAGTAGTTATTTCAAAACAGCAGCACCAGAGAGTCCACACTACTGCTATTTTGAAATAACTATTTTGAATTCAGCGTTATTCACCGAGGAAAGCAGGAGTACAGATTTCGAAATACGTGGCCTCTTATTTCAAAATAAGGGGCTCGGTAGTGTGGACCCTCCACTTATTCATTCGACCTACGGGGGTTAATTTTGAAATAAAGCCCTAGTGTTCACCAGGGCTCAGTGACCAAAATCCAGATGACTGATTCTCTTCCCTGCAGGATCCTAGAAACTCCATGTGTGAGAGAATCAGGCCCCAGGACATCAGCCACAGGTCTACATTTCATAGACCAAAGCCAGTGCTTTAACAGCTGCGATTGTTGGGAGGTGCGAGCCCCTTATTTTACTACACAGCCCTTTCATAGTGGCCTGGGGAAAGGAGGGAGAAACTTTACACTCATGGTGTGACTTCTGAAGAATTTACAATCATCTTTCCTAGAGACACTAAAGATTTTATAGCCTTAGTACCCGTGGTTACAATATCCTGTGAAACTCAGAGCTGAGCCCATGCCAGGGACCCTTCCTCTCTCTAGCAGCTGGAAGGCAGCCTGTAGCTTCACAGGGGGGCATTTTATTTTGGAGAGGGAAGGGAGTGAGGAAGTTGAGAGAGTAGGCAAGCAGTGGATGGGTGAGAGAGGGAGAACAAAATAGTGTGGGATAAGACTGCAGTGAAAAGAGAAACAAAGGTAGGGAGTAAGAGACAGGACTGAAAAAAAAAGGAGCAAGAGAAAGGCTGAAGGGGTTGGGAAAGAGAGAGAAGAGGAGAAGCAGAGAGAGGAAGGAAAAGAAGAGGAAGGAAGACATGAAGTGGAGGATGAGAGATAAGGAATGAAATGGGAGAAGGAAGAAAGAGAGGTATAAAAGAGCAGAAGAGAAAGGGAGTGAGAAGAGGCAAAAGGCCTGGGGTGATATGGCAGCTCGGGGCAGGTACATCAGGAGAGCTCAGCTTCCAAATGCATCTAGAAAATGAAGCTTTTGCACTAACCTTCTGAAATGAGTCCCAAATTATTTGGCAAATAAACCCTAAAAGCCAGTAACACGGGGGTAAAGATCATCGCATGCACATCTCCACACCCCCAAACATGCCTACCAGACACCCTCAGAGATTCCAAGGCCAGAAGGGATCATTGTGATCAACTAGTCTCACCCCCTGCATAACACAAGCTACAGAACTTCTCCAAAGTAATAGCAGTGATGAGGAATCCACTGCTACCCTTGCTAAATTGGTCCAATGGTTAACTATCCTGACTATACAAACGTATGCCTTATTTCTAGTCTGAATTTGTCTAGCTTCGCCTTCCAGCCATTGGATCATGTTAGACTGAGCATCCCATTATTAAAATGTGTTTCTTAGGTAAACAGTCTTCTTCTTGGCATATGCACAATGTGCCTCAGGTGGAGGTAAGCTAAACAGATTACATTTTTTGAGTCTCTCATTATAAGGCATGTTTTCTTATCCTTTAAATCAGTCTGATGGCTCTTCTCTGAACCCTCTCCACTTTATCAACATCTTCTATGAATTATGGGCACCAGAACTGGACACACTATTCCACCAGTGGTCTCACCAATACCAATATAAAATAACCTCTCAAGTTTCTTACTCGAGTTTCTCCTGTTTATATATCCCAGGATCACGTTAGCTCTTTTGGCCAGAGTATCTCACTCAGCGCTCATATTCAGTTGATTCTCCACCACAAACTCCAAGTCTTTTTCAGAGTCGCTGCTTTTCAGGATAGACTCCCCTACCCTGCAAGTATGCCCTGCATTCTTTGTTTCCAGGTGGATACATTTACATTTAGCCATATGAAAATGCATAATGTTTGCTTGTGCACACTTCCCAAGAGATCCAGATTGCTCTGAATCACTGACCTGTCCTCTTCATTATTTACCCCTCCTCCACTTTTTGTGCCACCTGCAAACTTTATGAATGATGGTTTTGTGTTTTCTTCCAGGTGATTGATAAACATGTTAAAGAGCATAGAGCCAAGAACTTATCCTTCCAAAGCCCCACTGGAAACACACCCTGCTCAGTGATGATGCACCATTTACACTTGCATTTTGAGACTGAACAACGAGCCAATTTTTAATCCATTTAATGTGTGTCGTGTTAATTTTGTATCATTGTAGTTTTTAATCAAAATTACCTGTGGTACCAAGTCAAACACTGCACAGATGTCTACATATCTTATGTCAATAACTGTTACCTTTATCAACCAAACATTTAATCTCACTAAAAAAAAAGAGATCAGATTAGATTGACAGGATCTGTTTTTCATAAACACATGTTAATTTGCATTAATTACATTATCCTCTTTTAATGATTTATTAATGGAATCCTGTATTAGCTGCTCCATTATCTTGTCTGGGAGTGATGCCACAGTCTGGCTTATAATCATCTGAATCATCAGACAGGATCTACATCCAAACTCATAAACAACTGTAAGTGCATCTTTTCCTCACACATTTGTACACCCAACACACACATACATGCTCATCCAGGGCCCCCACATGCATGCCCTTAGATCCCCCGCAACCTGTCTCATTCACACATACAACTCCACACACCACGTATGCATGGCCTCATACACATGCTACTCAGAGAAGCATGCACAAACCCAGCCCCATGTCCTCATACACAATCAATCACATACATGCACACATACTCCCTGACCCATACCCTCATATACCCACAGTCCCATCCCCCATTTAAACACACCCTCACGTGCTTACATGCCCTTTGTGGGCATACTCTCTCACACATCTACATTGCAAGACCAGGCAGGGTTTTTTTTTTTTCAAAAGCACAATGTATTAACTTATTCCCCAGGCCAGTCAGTCACAATCATAAAAATAAATTCCTCAAACCCAACATTAAATCCAACACATTTTCCCTTGGTTATAAAGGACAGAAAGTGATTTACAACACAGATTTTCTAGACTTTTATGGGCATTACAAGTGCCCTAGAAAGCGATGGGAAACTGGGGGTGGAGGGAGACCTGGCAAGGGTAGGACAGAGATGAAGGTGCTACAGTGGTTTAATTTTCTATTAAAATCCCTCCCTACAAGCTGTGTAAACATTTGCCTGTTAAATAAACACTCTACAAAAGACATAGACTCTACACAGTTAATGAGACTAACTGCTTTTGCTGTACTAGGAACCTCCACAAAGCAACCAGAGGAGTTAAAGTAGTGTGCAGCCTTAACTGGGGCATATCCTGACCGCTGAGTAGCAGGCTCCCATCAGCAGGAGCTGAGGATGTTGGGCATCTCCCGGGACAGATTCTCCATGTTCTGTTCGTGGAGGTTTGAGTTTATGGATACCTAAGGCCTGGTTCTCTCGCTTACACCAGTATAACACCACAGGATCAAATTCAGCCTTGATGGAACTCCATAGACTTCTCTGCAGTTGTACCATAGTTAAACAAGACTTATCGGAGCTGATTCTATTCTTATGGAGTACTGCCTTCGAGAAGGGGAACTCTTCACTGGCACAAAGATAGCAGAGGCAGCTCCTGCACCAGCTAGTCCCCACCCCAGCATATTGGAGGAGTGTTGGGAGATGGAGGAGGTATGGTGGGGCACCACCAATTCTCCACTGGCTTATAACTATAGGGACCTCGTACCAGTGGCAGCAATCACACCAGGGCTGGGCCGATGGAGAGTCAGGTGGCTAGATGTGGCTCATTGGTGATCTTCCCCCTGTACCACTGCTGCGCCCATTGGCTTCAGTGGAGATACTCTTGATCAGATAAGAGGCTGTGACAGGGTGACTGTCCTGCACTGGCCCTTTTAAAGGCAAAACCCAGCACTTAGCCAGGGCTGAGGGAAGCCCCAGCTGAGGCAGTTATTGCTCACTAGGGCCTAGCTGGGGGCTATATAAAGAAGGGCTCTTGATGATGAGAAGAGGACTTGTGCTTTCTCGGGCTAGAGAGTAGGAGGGACCTGACTGCCAGGGAAGCAGGAGGCTTCCTTGAGGTATCCCAGTGCTGGGTAAGGAAGGCAGAGCAGGGGAAGCTCTGTCTAGGCAAGCTCCCAGGCTGCAGGGCCTATGGCTGGACTCAAGTGCAGGAGGGCTGCAGAGAGCCAGCCAGAGCAGGCAAAGGCAGCAAGTCCACACCCCCTTGCGATGAGTGGCCATTTCAGACTGCAGTTTGCCCCTGAGGCAGGGGCTAGATGAAGACTGGCAGTAGGTCACCTGAGGCAAGGAGAGTACAGGGGAACTGGGTGTTCCCTGGGAGGGGAGGATGCTGGAGTGCAGAAACTGATAAACACCCCCCCCCCTCCGCTCCCAAGGGGATGGAGACACACTGGAGTAGGCACTGCTAGAGGACAGTGCCCTGAAGAAGATACTACAGTCTGAGAGTGACGCGGGTCTGGAGTGGAGAGTGAAGTGAGGATACAGGGAGACACCAGCCACAGGGAGGCATCCAGCAAGTAGACAAGTGGTAATCCCCAGTGCTACTGGCAGGAGGCACTGTGGTGATGAGCCCGCCCTGCGACAGAGGCGAATAGGTTCCTGGGCTTTAGAATGACCCAAGTTTTCAAAGGACAACTATGGAGACCTTTCCAAGAGCTAGGAGAGGAGCAGGGGTTGTGCTGTGTGTGTGTTTGGGGAGGAAAGATGAATAGGAAAAGGGGTACATGAAATGAGATATACCTCTCTCCTAGAGCTGGAAGGAACCTTGAAAGGTCATCAAGTCCAGTCCCCTGCCTTCACAGCAGGACCAAGTACCATCCCTGACAGATTTGCCCAAGATCCCTAAATGACCTCCTCAGGGATGGAGCTCACAACCCTAAGTTTAGTCAGCTAATGCTCAAACCACTGAGCTATCCCTCTCCTTTTCAGAGCCAGCCTCACAGGACTACCCCTCTGATACTACTTTCACTAGTGAGCAATTGCTTGCTTGAGTAGATCCAATGAAGCCACTGAGTCTATTCATGTGAGTAGCTACTCATCAGTAGAAGATGGAGTTGCTAGTCTGGCCTTATGCAATTTTAGGCAAGTCACTTAGCCTAGCTGTTTCAACACCATATGCCTGAAGTTAGAGACCTGATGTTGTATTTAGTTAAATAAATAGCCTGATTTTTCAGGGTGCTGAGTCCTCCCAGCTCCCATTGACTTCTAAAGGAAGGCAAAGGTGCCCAACATCTCACTGGATAGGGCCTGCAGCTTCATGCTAGAGGGTATTTTTCTCACTAATTTTGAGGGGAGAGATGGAAACCATTTGATCTTTTACATTGCTCCAAGGCAAGATCTAAACCCAGATATAAGTTTGTCTTCCAGGGAGTTGGCAGCATTTCTTGGCTGAGATCAGAGGAAGCTCATTTATGAAGCAAGGAGAAAGCAAAGTGCTTTTTATAGGTAAAATGTTCTCTGCTTATTTCCTTTCCGTCAGGCAGCGTTCCTCCTACTCTTCTGGCTTAGATCTAGTTCCCTACAACCTAGCATAAGCATTTCAGCATGTGCTAATTTAACTGAACGAGGACTGTGGCAGGCACTTGGGAATGACATCCCTATATTAGCTGGAAGATACAGCCTAGTAAACCTTGGGGCATTCGGCTTCCGCCGCATTCAGGAGGATGAGGCTCTCCATGCAGCCCTGCGTTATGCACCTTCTCCATGAAGCCATCAAGTTCCAGGATCTCAGACAAAGTTGCTGGCTGACAGCAAAGTGGGGGGGTATCGTGCACCTCAGAACCTGCTTCAGACTCCTCCTGGGAGCCTAGAAACTGTTGTGAGCAATGTGCGAGACGGCAGTGAACGTTCTAGAACGGGGAGGGGGGGGGTGGAGAACCTGAGCTGGGCTTTATATGCAGGTAAGGGGCCGCCCATGCTGTTGGCTCACGGGATGCCCAAGGCTGAGGTACAAATTTCAAAGTGGTCACTAAAGGGTGGGCATGGGCACCCTGAGACTGAGCTGGGAGGTCCTGCTACTAAAGCCCTTCTGCAGTGTTTGCAGTTCCCATCCCTCCACACAAGCACTCTCAACTGGACAGGTGCAGGCACAGCCATTGTCTCGGTTGCTTGGCGCTGATGCAGTCGGAACAATGCTCCAGCTCTCGCGAAATGTGAGGAATGCTTTTATGGGTTTTATGAGCAGAGTGTGGGGACAATAGTATATTTCTCTAAAACTTGGAGGGGAGGGGGTCTGTGTGCATTGAGACACACTCAGGTACATGCATATAAATCCATGCACGCAAAGAAGCAGACCCAGAGATGCCCTCTGACATACGTAGAGTCAGAGAGGCAAAAGCTTGGCAAGATATACGGATGTGCACAGAAACAGCCAGATGCAAACACACCTTCACAAACTCAAATCAGCAAAGGAGTTGGAATCAATTACTTCACAGTGAAATCAGACATGGATCAAGAAGCCAAATATTCAAATGAAGAGAGAATTCTGAACGTAAGGCCCAAACTGCGGTAGGTTTATGGGGAGGACAGGAAGGAGGGGAGAGAAAAAGCTGTGTGAATCAAGCCCGTTTTCTCTCCTTTCTCTTTTAGACTCCACTGAGTCAGGAGTGCTCATTAAGGATGGCTCTTGTTTCCCTAATTAGGCTGCCCCTCTCTTCACAGAGCTGTAGACCTCCACCGTTCAGCAATAACATGAAACTTGTTATTTTACAACCCAGGCAGGGGAGGAAGAGATGGCTTTGTGAGGTGCTCCCTGGAAGGAAGCATACTCAGAGAAATCTGGGAACCTGTGTGTATCAATGTGTGAGAATGCGGGGGGGTGGGAGGTGTCCTATTAATGAGAACCGTTCCACTCTCTTCCATCCCTGTGTGTTCCAGGCCCTAATACGCACACACCAGGAGTTACACTAAAAGGAAAGGGAAATTATTTTCTCTTTTCTCCTGGCAGTTCTTCAAAGCCAGGGGGTGTGAGGGTTTTTTTTAACAAATTAGGGCTGGGGTTTTTAAATCAACCTTTGGGCAAAGGTGCCTCAGGCAGGGTTGGAGATGATCCAATCCTGATGCTAAAGAAGGACTCGGTGGCAGGGATGGTGGGACAGAGGAGGCAACTAAAATTGGAATGTATAGGTACCAGTCCATGCCAGGTGATGTCCTGTTGAGGCAGGCCATTCATCTGACTTTTAAAACAAACAGTTTTCCTTTTGGGTGGCTTGTCCCCCCATGTCGACATGGTTTTGTCTTGTGTCAGACAGGAGATGCTACTTTGAAGAGCACAGTGTTCTGCCTCCACCGTCTTGGTCTCACGTGCACAGGCCAGAGGAGATGGGGTCATGCCAGTGGGGTAAATCCAAGCCTTTCCCTAATGTATGAGAACGCCCGGTGTTCTGGGAATGCGTGAGAAGTCACGCTCCTCCTGCTCCACAAACAGCGTGGTCTCTGTTTGGTGTCTGACTCTGCTCTTTCAGCCATCTTGTTAATTTCAGATCCCACAATCCAGTCTCCCTGTTTGAAATAGTCATCGATTTTTGACCTGGGTTTCACATTCTTAGTACCACTTTGCCTCAGGCTTTTATCTGGCCCTCATCACGGTAGCAGCCAAGCAAATCACAGGTAATAACAGGCATTCATCTCGGAGTGCTTCTGTGAAGTGCAGAACCACAATCCCCAGTGGGCAGATGAGGAATGAGGCAGAGGGAGGCTAAAGTGACTTGCTCAAGGTCACACAGTTGGTCTGTGGCTGAGGTGGGAATCGAAACTGTGTTCCAGTCCCCTGTGCCATCTTTCCTGTGGCCTAGGTGCCTGACTCATGTGGCGTAGCGCCTTTCACCAGAAGCAATCTCTGTGAAGCCAGTCTACTCCTGACGTGCTCAAGTGCTTTGCTGGCCTGGGAACAGAGTATTCTGCACTTTGGAGGATCATTTATCCCCATCATAAAGCTCTGCGGACACACCTTGTGCCGTGGAGTCTCTCTCCATTTTCTTCCAATTAGCAATGAAACCATTTTTGCTCAATTTGTGTCTCATTTGAATAACTTGTCATTTATTGTGTAGTAACATTACAGCATTGGCTAGCTGGCCCAAGTAAGATCAAGGTCTCGCTGTGTTAGGGATGTGAGAGACAGTCCCTGCCCCCGAAGAGCTTACAGTCTAAAGCAGTGGTTCTCAAATTATGGGCAGGCTTCCCAAGGGAGGCACAGGAATGCGCCAATGGAAGCATGAGCAGGATACTTTAAAAAAAAACTCTGACTCCCAAGAATCTGCCATGCACACCCAGGAGGCGGGATAAAGCAGACTGTTGGAACGTCACCATCTGAGCTTGGGCCCTCCTTTCCCTCCATCCCTCAATGGGAGGCATCCTGAGATCAGGATCTCCTCCCCCCCAGACATTCCTTGCCTGGGGTGGCAGCAGCAGCACAAAAGTGAGGGTGGCAAAGGGGCACCAACTCTGTTGTGAAAAGGGATCATTTCACTTTGCCTCCTTTCACTTCTGTGCTGCTGCAGGCATGGCTCTGCCTTCAGAACTTGTCACCCAGCCTGAAGCTAATGCTGCCTTCAGAGTTGGGTGACGGTATGCATACTTGTGTGTGTGACACGGCAGGCATCCGTGACTACAGGCAGATGCAAAGAGGGCAGGTCTGATCAAATAAGTGTGAGACCCACTAATCTGAATACATATGGGTGGGAGTGAGCCAGGGCTACTGGCCCCATTTTACAATTACTGTGTGTTATGAAGGTATTAAGTTATTTGCCCAAAGTCAAGCAGGTAATGAACTCCAAGTTCCTGAATCCCCAGGCAGTGCCTTTAGAGCAGTGTTTCTTAAACTGTGTTCCGTGGCACACTGGTGTGCCGCGAGGCAGCGGGAAGTGTGCCATGGAGAACAACAGAATTCAAAATGGCCACCCTTAAAGGGGCAGATGACCTTTTTTTTTTGCACTCAATAACTTTCCCCCTGACCTTTTCCTCCCCGCGCCTTTTTTTCCCCCTCAACAAAAAATCCTTGGTGTTCCCCATTTAAAAAAAAATATTGTTTGGTGTTCCTCAGTCTTAAAGTTTAAGAAACACTGCTTTAGAGCAAGGCCATCTTACTTGGCCTCACAGTGCACATATGCTTGTACACAAAACATTAAATATATTTCTATACACACACACAGTGCAGTTCAATCCATTAATGCAAACACGCATACAAAATCTCCTTCATGCTCACCCACTGTTACCTCTCTAACACAATGTAGGCTCTCTTTCTGTCTCAGGCATACATCTACTAATTAGCTCTTATGCAAAAACAAATATTAAAAAAAAATGCCAGCAACTTTCTGCCCTCTTCTCATTGTTCCATTCTGTCCCTCAAAAACCACGCATGTCCAGCAGCATGAGGGTAGTTCTTAGTGTATCAGGGCCAGACAAATCTATGGTGGCAGCTTTGAGTCTGGAGAGGCAGATTTCTCTCTCTGTGTTTGGAAACATGCTGGCTGCCAGTTCATTCAAAGGGAGCCTGTCTCCCCCTCTTTGCTTCCATTCTCTGGAAAGGGCAAGCAAGCCGTGAAACGCCTGGCAGTGTGAATGAATAACTGTGCCAGGAAGCAGGCAAGGTGGTGCCAACAGCAACGTGCTCACTTGGAGGCCAGCAAAAGCAAGAAAGAGACTGGAAAATTACATAAGTCTCCTCAGGGAGCGTCTGTTCATTTCCTGTTGCTGACTTTCTGGTGGAGAGCTGAATATGATCAGGCGAGGTACAATTCTGTAGTGGTCCTTGTATAAATCAGCCCACACAGCCATTGGTGAGCGGAGAGAAACAGGAAAGTGTGAGGGAATTATGCATGGATTTCCCATTAATTCATTTAAGGGGTGGTTGTTTTTGTTGGGGGACAATAGCATGCACTGTTTTGGGCTGCCCTGGTTCCACAGCTGGTTTGTATCACAAGTGAAAAATGAATGATGTGGCCTAACTCAGCTCACCTGTGAACATTTCCCAGCATTACAAAATCAGCAGTGGTGCATTTGGAGTGATTTCATGAGATGGCAGTGATCAGAAGGGGCTCAAGATTGGAATACTGAATTTGTTCCTCCGTCATGAATGAGGGGCACTGTCAGAGCTGTGTGGGGAGCCCAGGGCTGGAATAGCAGGGGGCTGCAGGGCAGGACTGAGGGGTACTAGCAGGGCTGTGTGAGGAGCCCAGGGCTGGAATATCAAGGAATGCTCTGTCTCTGGAACCTGTGGTATTTCTGTTGGGAGCAGGATGAAGCCATCCTGCAATGTACTTAGATGGTTCTCTCCCACCCCCCTGTGAACTTATTTTCCTGAACATTAATTTCTTGACAGGTGACATGACCCAGAAATTCTCTATGTTCAGGAAGCTCTGTGCATTGAAAACATTGCAGACATTCTGACCCATTCCAAGTGAGCGTTCATGCCATCAGAATGGGTATGAGGTGGGGATTGAGGGATGAGTTCTTCTAAATTGCTAGAATCCTTCTGAAGTGCGGATTCCTGGCACATACCTCAAACAAAAGAAGGGGGAGAGAAGTGTCAACAAAGAACACTCCCACCCACAGGTCTGCCAGGAGTCCAGGACAGCAAGCCAGCAGAACAAAGCTTGGGTCTTTACTTATTACTGGTGGAGAAATAATGCCATTCCCAGCTGACCATCATGCCAGCACTTGAGAGGCAAGGATTTCAGTGTTGATGGGGAAGAGAGGAGAGCGTGTGTGTTTGCACACAGTGCAGATGGGGGGAGGAAAAGGCCAGCTTTCCTAGTTTGGTTAAAACCCACTTCAGCCTCTAACACAACACACACAGAAGGTCCCATGATCTTGGTAACAGCCTCCCTCATGCCATTGTGTGGCTGACCTGCTTAAATAAACTGTGTTATTTTAAGCAAGGGCAGCTGAGCATTTGCTGAATATCCTTCTCTCTCCCTCTTCCCCTCCCTCCAACCCCCCTTTCCCACTGCTTCAGTTTCCCCTCCCACCCCACTTTTCTTTACACAGCGGGATTAATCCATCAAACCAAATGGGGGAGAGGAGGAGGGGCAATGATACCGCACTTCAGTGAGCACTGAAGAGGCCCCCATTCATGGGTCAATAAAACCAGGGAGGACTCTCGAATTTAATCAGCCAAGGAGCGCTCCAGCACTGGAGACAATTAACATCAAAGAGAGAGAGAGAGGGGCGGCAATTTGGAAATCCAAGTACAATTTTTTTTCTTAAAAAGACAGGAAGGCTAAGAATGAATGGAGAGGTGTGTGCTAGGGAAGAGGGCACTGAGATGGGCATGGAATATGAACCAATAGGAGAAGTGGATGGATGGGAAGTGAGAGGGAGAGAAGGAGCAGCCCATCTGAAGGCCACAATTCTCTGGAGTTCCCCATAATCTCGTTTATAATGGGTGCTACTGTTGCTTACGTTCTATTTACATTAGAGTAGGGGCTGAATTTAAAGAGAGACAGCCCTGAACCTGAGGACAGTTGGGTCCAGATCCACAGCTAATTTTACAGATGGGGGACCTGAGGTACAAAGCAAGGGCATGACTTGGCCATGGTGACTCTGAGTTAATGGTAAAGCTGGGAATAGATCTCGGTAGCCCTGGCTCCCTGGTTTAGCTACTAGACAAACTCACTGCTGCTACTGTAGGGTATGATCTTGCAATCACTTACTATAGCATGTACACTTACCCTAATGTACAGACTTGTTAGCTTCAATGGGACTCTGCCTGGGAGTAAGCATGTGCACAGGAGTAACTGTTTGCAGATTTGAACTCTTAAGGATGCACTTACACATCTGCATCATGATCAATATCTGAATAGTTAGAGTTTTAATTTATCAACCATTGTGCAAGAGTGCAATAGGCTGGCAATGTGTTCCTTAAAAATATACATATATACTTTGTTTAACAAATGGCTATCCTGTTAAAAATACTGAGCAGGCTCTGCTGACTCTGTTGAAGAAGGCTCATTACCCTACTCAGATACAAGTGAAGGGGTCTCGGCAGAGGAACTGTGGGCTGAGCAGTTACCAAGGAGGAGCAACCAAATTTTGGGAGCATTCCTGCTTCTAAGACTCATGCTCTTTAGACTTCTCTTTTCTAGAGTTTGGTGCTCATCTATGCCACTCATCCTATTGTTTTGGTCAGCTGCTATGAGGAAACAGAGGCTGAGATTTTCTTTAAATTTCCTACCATTGCTCTAGCAGCTTCCCTGATGCCAGCGCACAGCAAGAGCATTACAGTAAATAAGGTGGCAACACTATTTTGATAGGCAGCCTGTCTCTGTAGGGGGGGCACAGGCCTTGTAATCAAAAGTCATGGATTCATTCCATTCTTGGCTCTATCAGTACCCCACTCTTGGATCTTCTTTCCCCTCTCACTCTTGTCAGTTTACAGGGTATGTGCTTCAGAACTGGGACAGTCCCTTACTGTGTATTTGTACACTTTGAAATCAGCAAGTCCAGTAGTTCAAACACCAGAAGGCAAAAAGTCTTCTCCCCTAATTTGTTATTTTTTAAAATCTTATTATTTTAAGCTAGTCTCCTAATTTGGGGGGCCTGGTTCATGATTTTTGAATGTTTGGGGGTTGGCAAAACATCTGTTTTAAATATTTATGGTATTTCATGGGAACTAGAAGAGATGTTATACAAGCACTATAGACCAAAACCAGATTTTCTAGCTGAACGGCATAAGTTTCACTTAAAGCAGTGGTTTTCCACCTTTTTTCATTTGCGGACCCCTAAAAAATTTCAAACAGAGGACCCCTTTGGAAATCTTAGACGTAGTCTGTGGAACCCAGCGATCCACAGGTTGAAAACCACTGATCTAAAGAATCAAATGGAAGGAGAAAATCTCCATGAATTTCAAGCAGGCCTAATAGACAATTTCATAGCTCTATATCTCAGGGTACTTTACCCTTTACTGATTTGGAGTAAATTTTGAAGCCTCTCTTCTGTTGAAGACTTTTTTTAAACTCTGAAAGGATTCGTTTAGGCTGTGAATGACCATAGACTTGATGTATTGATAGACTACATTTCTGTTCTTGGGCACAGCATTAACAAGGTTTGCCCGTTTACCATGTGCAGACTTTTGGCTCCAAAACTGTGACTTAGGAGTTGGTGCTAAGTATGTCCCTAAGAGAGGAAGCCTCTGAGCAATGACCTCAGGCCAAAGGCATTAATGGAGATTGTGATCTGTATCCCAAAGCATGCCAAGTACGGGGGCTGGTGAAGGCACAGAGAGAGATCGATGATCTGATGGGTGCAAGACCCAGGAGGTAGAGTTGGCACAGCAGTAGGGGAATGAATCTCTCTCCTGGATTTCAAGGTGATGAAGTCAGTAAAGACTCTGTATTCCCTGGCACTTTTAGGAGTCGGTTAATTCTTAGTGGAGGAAGAATTAATGTAAAATAGTCTCTATTCTCCTACCCAGCTCCCTCTGCCCCACTGGGCTCCCTTTCCCACTGTACAGTGTCACCAAAGATTAGCAGCTACAGAGTACTCATTTGTATGTTTGTTCATGTGTTGGCTGCCTCAGTACTCTCCTAGGGTTTGGCAGTTACCACAGTTATGGGCACGTTAGAGACAGCCAGACGGATCAGGAGGAAGCAACGGAACATTGGCTTGGGTGAACAAGCCATCCATGTATCGGTTACATCTAAATTGCAGCTGTCTGGATTTTAGGAGGAACAGAAGGGGGGCACAGGGCAGGCCCCGGCTTTTGTCTTGTGCACTGAACTTTGGGATCCTCTTTCCTGCTGTCTACCCTCTCTCTGTCATGTATGTCCACCCACACCCTCACCCTGTGTTGACTTGTTTCTGCCCTCAGCCCTGGGCCTCCTGTATCCCCCCCACACATATTTGTCCTCACCCTGTGTTTACTCTCTTTTGCCATCTCATTTTGTCCCAGATTGGCTCCTCTCCAAGAGCAGCTCCTTTAAATCGTGACAAGAAGGAACTTTAAAAGCTCCGAGGTAAAATGTATGGGAACACGTTACTACTTTTCCTCCTCCTTCCCTGCATAAATAGTCTCTCTATTATCCCCCCTCCTCCCAGAAGGTACCTCCAGAGTAATGTTAGGAACAATACACCAGCATGACCAATGCTTTGCTCTCATTCTGGCAGCTGGTTTCTGTTAAAGGTTCTTAAGCACGTTTTCTCTCTCACCCTCTCGTCTAAAAGCATTATTGTGTTTCCTGCCCTTTGTTTCTGTCTCTGAAGGAGGGGAAGGGGCAAACTGACATCAAGAAAGAGCATGTAGAACCTGATCCTGCTGCTCCATGCATAGCAGTCCCATCAAAGGTGGTGAGTTACCCATCAGCTGAGTTATTTACCTGCCTACTTATGTACCCACTGAGTTATTTACTATAGTGTTGCTGATGACCAAACACCCAGGGCTCTCCTTAGGGTTTATGGGGCCCTATGGCAACCTCCCCCATGTATTTCCCCCCCCCCCATGTGACTTGTTTCTGCCCTCAGCCCTGGGCCTTCTGTATCCCCCACACACACATTTGTCCTCTCTCCATGGCATATTACTTGCAGCCAGTGCAGCCTGGGAGAGTCCAGCAGGGTCCCTGGGCTGGAATTTGGAGTAGTGAGTGGGCCTGGGACTCCCCACCTCCTCATTAGACCTTGGGGAGAAGTGGCCTGGACATTCAGGCACCCAAGAGAGGGTGGTCTAGCCGGAGAGATGCAGCCAGAAAGCCTAAGAGGGCGAAGATGTTCCCTTCAGGGAGGGAGCTCTGGGGGCACTGCTGTATCCTGGAGCAGGGACAAACAGAGCTAGAGAGTACGGGCACATCCTGCACTCTGCCAAGGGGTGCTCACGAGAGCTTTGCTGAAACAGGCTAACATGGCTACCCCTCTGAAACAAGGAAAGGAAGTTTCTCCGGTAGCTCATGTAGTGGCAAATTTGTACTACCCAGAGGGGAAAGAGGGCTGGTGCAGTGCACTGGTAAGAACCAGCCACTGTTCCAAGCCTGCACAGGGCTGACGTTAGAGTGCTCTGGACCCTACTGGCAGGGCCACCAAAGGGGGGCAGGAACAAAAAGGGCAATCACCTTGCAGGGGAGAAGGGAGGAGTGATTTAAAAGGGCAGAGAGCCCAGGATCCTTCAGCTCAGTATTAGAGCCCTGAGCTATCACAGCTGTAGTCCTCCCCCGCCTCGCCCCCCTAAGATCCTGGTCACTGCTAAAGCAGCAGGTATGAGGAGCTAGCTGGGGAGGGTCTGCTCCCAGATTTGCCCCTTCTGCCCTGAGACCCCATCCCTTCTGGGGAACAGAGCCACTCCCTACCTCCTTGCCAAGGACACCAAGCCCAGTGCAGGGTAAGCCCTGGTATTTACTTTCACCCCTGGTGTGACCTGTCCAAAAATCCTGGATTCAAATCATGGTGTGGCTGCAGGCAGAGGGCAGGCTTTTTGTTAAATCTGCTGAGACTTGTTTTTCCATCTTAAAAAAAAAAATCTGGTGCCTTTAGATCAAAAGGAGAAACATCCATAATACCAGGTTTTATATTTTTACAATAACCTGTTATCTCTCAGTTATGGTGCCCCATGCAACAAAACATGGGTGGGCCACATTTCAGTTGTCTGTCTCTCTTGGCTTGCTTTATACATTGGCAACGCTGAAGATTGAGAAGTACCGTATGGGTATGCATGAGTGATGGAGCTCTGTAGCTCTCCCCTCAAGAAGTAGGGACTCCTTCTTGGGGAAACGGAGGGACAATTGGCTGGGCAGTTCATTGGTGCCCTTTATTCTGGATTGTCACACTGCTGTTTGGGTTGTCTGTTCTTACATACTGCAGGTGGCCATAGACGTGCGCAGCACATTTCATTAGGGTATGCACCCAGGGATTTTTTTTTTTTAAAGGCGAACATTTATTGAATACTCAATCATAAAGGACATGCTGCAAACGAATGCGGGCTTTCTATACATTTCTACAACATCTATATTATGCAATTCGGCGCTTATTGCATAATACAACAATCCATACTTTAAAACTAAAAGAGCATATCATGCGATTAAATTAAAACGCAAAGCCACTTTTTTTGAGACATTAGGGTGTGCCTGGGCACACCCTCTGCGCAAGCCTATGCAGGTGGCTCTGAAATTGGGGGAGACATATGGAATCATTATTGCTGGCTTGGGTGGATGAGCTAACCTGATTGCGAGCAGCTGGGCACAAGGAGGAAAGGAGCTGGGTTCATTGCAGGCATCTTATTGCATGAGCCCTCTTCCAAAGATAGTCCCTGTACAGTCAGAGAGAGGGGGTTCCAAAGAGGATGGTGAGAGGCTGTTCTCAGTGGTGACTGAGAACACCAGTGGTCTCAAGTTGCAGTGGGGGTGGTCTACGCTGGATATTATATTTCCCTGGGAGGGTGGTGAAGCACTGGAATGGGTTCCCTAGGGAGGTAGTGGAATCTCTGTCTCTAGAGGCTTTTAAGTCCCAGCTTGACAAAATCCTGGCTGGGATGATTTAGCTGGGGTTGGTCCTGCTTTTAGCAGGTGGTTGGACTGGATGACCTCCTGAGGTCTCTTCCAACCCTAGGATTCTGTGATCTTGTAGTCAGCTAGTATTGCCCAGCTGCAACATGGGGAACTTGAACCAAGAATGCACAGAGAAGATGTGAAACTCTCTGTAGGTTCAACCTGCTCCATATGCAAAGGGAACATGGATTTCTTGTTGTCTCACATCCATAGTCCCAGCAGCCAGATCTGAAGGGAAAGCTGAGATGGATTTAAACGCGGAGCTGCAGGCAAATAGGAGATGAAGACAGGGTCTTTTTGTCCTTTAAGAACAAGAATTAGCTACCCAAGATCAGACTCATTGAATCAGTCCCTTTCTTATTTGAGTCTGTGGCAGAGAACAATTTGCTCCTCCTTTCTTCTTACACCTCAAACCCACTCAGACTTCACGGGTTGGATATCCCCACTATGTTGTTTATGTTCTCTCCACCGACAGCTTTAAGTCTTGTGCAGTAGTACTACTTAACAATATCCCTGGTCTCCCCAGGGCCTTTCCCAGGGCCTACGAAGAGACAAGATCTCCCTTGCTGGAGCTCTCTGATATTAGGCTCAGTTAGCACTGCTTACCCTCCCCTTGATATCATTATCAGACCAGAGTTTGCTGTGTTGAACTGAATCCTAATTGTTTGCTCACTGGTACCCAAGCTTTCTTCAGAGACAAAAATGCAAAGTGGCTAACAAACTCTCTTGCAAAACAGAAGATAGGAGTGTCTACAATATGGGGTAATCTCCAAACCATAGTCCCATCTTTTAGACCTGCATGCTCTTTGCTGCAGGATTGGCTTGTTGCGGGCATTTTTTTCTCTAACGCACCTTTGTCTGGCTGGCCTTTTAAATTTGGCAGCCCTAAAGCAGTCGTTTTGTAATTGGCTCCTGCTTGCTGCATCTCCTCTTTCTGCTCGTGTTAATGCTCCTGCTAGATTTCCCCTTCTCATGCTGAAAAGGGGGGATGTTCTCCCAGGGCCTTTTGCTTGGTATATCCCACCAAGAACTCTTCATAAACATTCCTTGGGAACTTGAGTCCTCAGATTATACCTAAGCCCTTAAGCAGGATGGATTTGGATGAGAGAAACGGGATTCACAGTAGCCATCAGTATTAGCTGGTGATGAAAAGAACTCTGAGATGTGGAATGTTTAGGCTTTGCTAAAATTCAGGGGAGGAGGTGTGCGTTTCTCTTCCTAAAGAGGGGAGGCTCTAAAAGCACTTAGAAATCACTATTTCTCAGAAGCCTATTCAAGGTGACATGTGGTGTATTCCAATTTTAATGTAGGCTTCCGTTGCATAAGTATAGATGTCCCACCTTGGAGGTCAGACTGAGGCCCAAAACTATAAGGTCTATCTGTGAATATTGAAGATGGGTTGTTTTTTTAAAAACTCATGTTTGTATTAGGGATGTTAAATATCAGTTAATTGAATAGTCGATTCACCTCATGAATTCTTATTGGTTACTCAATTATTCTATAGTCCCTGGGGGTGGGGCCAACAGCCAGTGCATTCTGGCCCCACTTCCGAGGAGTCCCCTGCCACTCCACGCTGCTGCCTCTGTATCAGAGGCAGGAGCACGAGGTGTCAGGCGGGAGCTGGACCACAAGGGGAACCAGTTTAAAAACCAGTTACCCTTGCGGACCAGCTGCCTGTCACTCTGTGCTACTGCCTCTGATACAGAGGCGGCAGTGCAGGGTGGCAGCAGCCCTTATCCAGGAGGGGGGCTGAGCTCCTGGACCCAGCATGAGTGGAACTGAGCCGGGCTGCCTGCCCACCAAGCTCCTAATACACTTTAAATGCAGAGGCACAGCAGGGGTATGTCCTAGACGTGGTGCAAGCCAGGACTGGGCCGGACTGCTGGCCAGCCTGCTAAAAATGATCTGGCAAGGCAGGGGAATGTATGTAGTCTATAGCATTAACCTATAAGCTTATGTTTATTGGTTAATCAACTACACTATTACATCCCTAGTTTGCATTAAAAGTTGGACAAGCTATGAAAGGACAAACTTCAGGCCTCTGCTAAGTAGTTGTCCAGAATGGGTTTCATCATGTGTGATGACTTGAATCAGTCTGTACTAAGGATGTTAAGGATTAATCGACTAGTCAACTATCCGATAAGCAAATGCTTATCAGATAGTTAGTTGACTAGTCATCTCCCCCCCCCCCCTTGCTGCCTCTATCAGATAGAGGCAACAAAGGCGGGGAAAAAGGGTGTACTTCAAAACGGCAGCTCTGCACAGCTGCGCCCAGGATCAGCTGTGCGGTGCTGCCGCTTTGAAACGCTGAGGCGGCGTTCAAAGGAGCCTGGGATCAGTTGTGCAGTGCTGCCTCTCTGAAATGCCTAAGTGGCATTTCAAAGTGGCAGCTGCAACATGGAGCCCGGGGTCAGCTGGGGAGTCCCTAGCTGATCCCTGGCTCCGCGCGGCATTTCAAATTGGCAGTGCAGCATGGAGCCCAGGGTTAGTGAGGGACTCTGAGTCCCCCGCTGACCCCAGGCTCCATGAGGGCACTTCTGCTTTGAAATGCACAAGAGCCCCTGCTGGGGACTTTTGTACATTTCAAAGCAAGCACCCGCGTGCAGCCCGGAGTCTGCGGGACTTTGCACTGCCCTGGGCTGCACGCGGAGTTCCACATTCCTCCTCTGAAATGTACAAGAGCCCCACCGGTGGGGCTCTTGTACATTTCAGAGGAGGAATGCGGAAGTGCCTATCGACTAGTCGAGTAGTCAATGGAACTTCTAACATCCTTAGTCTGTACAACTGTCTGAATTCTGGTGGATCTGAACTTATTGCGGAAATGTTATCATGAAAGTCTGCTGTATCATGAATGCCTCTCTGACTTCAAAGACTGGTGGTAAAAGAATAGCAAAGGAGTTGGTAATGTTAAGTGCTCTTCTAGTGAAAGGGAATAGCACTAATCAATAGGCTAGCTCCAAGCCAGGAGAATTGCCTTAGCAAGGGAGAGGTCATCTTGGCAATAAAATCACTGGGAGGGGAGAGGTTAAGTGAGGAAGCTGCGCAGACTGGGACATCGGTTCCTGGAACTCCCTTTGTCTTGGAACGGCAATCCACAGCCAACGGGAGCTTCAAGGGGCTATACCTGTGGAGGTGCAGGCAAATAAAGTGCCAGAGTTCTGCCAGGGCTAACCCTGGCGAGCCACAGCCGGTATATTTCCCACCCCTGTTTTAAATATTGGTCCAATCACCTGGGAATCATCCAGTTTTTGGTAATAATCCATTAGTCAGAAGGTTATAGAGACTTGGATGTGGTGGTTTACAGGAGTATGTTTCCATTTGCATTCTGGTTTGGAGCCTCTCAATGCTTTCCATATGCTGCTTTGGGAGGAGTCCACCCTGTTCTCTGCAGCCATGTTGTGGGGGTTCCTGTATGCAATACTTGTCTGCAGAACTGCAGATTCAGTGTTACTTGAAATTTTTTCCCAGCTGGTGGCATGGGCTTTTTAAAGATGGGCCCCAGGTTTCACTCCCATATGAAGACACAGTGAATTATTCCACCACAGACCTTTAGTGGAGAGTTGTGTTTATCTGTTCTTTTTTATGGAATAGCTGACCTACAGAATTTTTTTTCTTGTAATGCTTTGAGAGCCAATTCTATTGTGACATTTACTTTGTTTTGGTCTCTTTGTAGCTGTATCTAAAATATTATGTGTAATACAGGGGTGATAGCCACATGTTGGAGCTTATCCAGATCCCCCATTGGCTTTGCTAAGAGCTAGCATCTCTGTGCTGCGCTGCTTTTATAGCACATGATTTTCAAAGTTCTGCCTTCTGAGGGATTGACTTCACATTTTTAAAGCAGGAGTTCATTATCCCTTGCCAAACATCTTATCCCTGCCTGATTTTGCTGTTCTCTGGTGCTGGGGAAAGCCCTGGGTTTGGTCTTGTGCTCTACTGTGTCTGAAGGGAGGCTGAGGTAGAACAGGAAACCACCACTCAAAGTAGCAAAAGACTTTTTCTAAAGCCTTTTGTTCCAACAACTAGGGCCCAATAAATCAAGGGGACTGGCCTTAAAGAAACTTGAAGTGCTCTTTTTTACTCCCCCCCCCCCCAAAAAAAACCCAACCAAATTCCAGAGTCCCTAAAAGAAAGTGAAAGGGGGGGAAAGGGACCTCCTGAAAGGATTCATAAATCACATGCAGTGGGACCTGATGCTGATGTTCCGCAGTTCAACCTACTGAGTGAGGGACAGAACCATAGTGGGACTGAATATCTATGTGTAAAAGCAGAGAAGGCTGATGATTTGGAGGAGGGCCCCTTCTCGGGAATAAGACAGGTCTATTCCCTGCCTGCACCCCCTCCAAATAGAGCCAGCCTGGTTTCTTGGTGCTGAATGCTTGACTTTAGAGGGGGAATCCGCTAAACATCTCAGATGTCAATACACAATTGCAAGGCATCTGGGGACTAAACAGAAAGTGCTAGAAAAATTAATATAAAGCTAAATTTTGTTTAACTCACAACATAGAGACACGTTGTGATAAATCTCTAGATGGGAATATAGAGGCATATATTGACCAGGAAGGACATGAATGGAAAAAGAGAGGTCTTGCATTATGCATCAAGAATACATACATTTTCTTTCTGGAGGTCCAAAAAATAATCAGTGGCAGACCAGTTGAAAGTCTTCGGGGCAGGGCGGGGGGGGGGGGGGGAAGGAGAAGAGGTGAAATAGGTGTGCAGTCATTCTAGGAGTCTACTATAGACCACCAAATCAAGAGGAGGAGGTGGATGAGACATTTCTAGAACAAATAATACAAATATCCAAAACAGATCTAGTAGTAATGGGGGACTTTAACTACCAAGCTAAGGCTCTGTCTACTCTAGATAGTTTACAGCAGCACCTCTGTACTGATGCTGCTGCAAGATCTCTTCTGCAACAGCTCTATGCTGACAGAGAGCTCTCTCTCATTGACCCAGCTACCACCACATGTTGGGGGTGGTTTAATTATGTTGGCAAAAGAAGTTCTCCCACTGACACCGTGCTGTGCATGCTGCTACTTCTATTCACTACTTCTAAGCGACATAGAGTTTGCCAATGTAAGTGGTAGTGTAAACATGCCCTAATACAGCAAAACACACAATTTCCAGTAAGCTTTTGGAATATGTTGGAGGCAAATTGGTTTCAGAAAGCAGTGGAAATAACCAGGGGCAGCCATTTGAGATTTGATTTTTACCTATGCGGGGAATTGGTTGCAAATCTGAAGGTGGAAGGCAATTTGGATGGAAATGATTGTGTTATGATTTCATGATCCCAAAGAAATGAAGTGAGAGCAGTGGAATAAGGACAATGGACTTCAAAAAAAGCAGACTTTAATAAACTCAAACGACTAGTATGGGGAAGAACCATGGGAAGAAAATCTAACCAATAATGGTGTTCAGTATAGCTGTTAGTTTCTCTAACGAGACCATACTAAAGGCACAACAGCAAACCCTCCTCATGCAAAGGAAATATAGGAACAAGCCAACATGGCTCCATCAGGAATTCTTTAATGGCCTGTAAATCAGAGGAATCCCACAAAAAATGGAAACATGAATGAATTACTGAGGAGGAGCACACAAATCACACAAAAAAGAAAGGACAAAACCAGAAAAGTTCAGGCACAAAATGAGTTACACCTAACACTGGACATAAAAGGCAGTAAGAGCAGCTTCTGTAGGAACAAGAAAAAGATGAAGGAAATTGTAGGCACTCTACTTAGTGGGGAAGGATCGATAATAACTGATATAAAAAAGTCTGAGGAGTTCAATGCCTAATTATTTAGCTTCAAGCTTCACTAAAAATGTTAATGGTGAGTGACCAGTAACTCAGCACAATTAATATTACCAAGAAGGGGGAAGGAATACAAGCCAAAACAGGTAAAGAGCATGTTAAAGAATATTTAGATAAAGTAGATGTATTTAAGTTATCCAAGACTGATGATCGTCACCTTAGGAAGTTTTAGCTAGTTCCTTAAATTATCTCGCAACTCCTAGTAATTACCTTGAGAACTCATGGGGGATGGGTGAGCTCACAGAGGACAAGAGAAGAACAAGCATAGTACCTGCCTTTTAAAAGGGGAACAAAGAGGAACCGCTTTGAAGCACCCCTTTCTGATAGAGGCAGCAAGAGCGGGGGAAGTGACTAGTGTGTCAACTATCCGATAAGCATTTGCTTATCGGATAGTCGACTAGTTGTTCACATCCCTAGTCAAGGACGGTCTAGATCAAAAGTGGGCAAACCTTGACCTGCAAGCTGTGTCCAGTCTGACAGACTTTTCTTATCTGGCCCTCGAGTTCCTGCAAGGGAACAGGGTTGAGGGCTTGTCCCACTCCACCCACCCAGAACTCCCAACTCACAATTCCACCATCTTCCAGCATGCACAGAGCCACACTGCACAGGCACGACTTCACTGCACTGTTTCTGGGATCCCTACCCTTACGCAGCAGCCCCCTCCTATGCAGCAACATGCTCAATCCCTTCCTGGTCTCCTATGGCCCCATCTTTGAGCCTCTAAGCCACCCAGGCAACCATCCTTACTGACTTCCTCTTTGTGATTCTCCATGATGGTGCCTGGTACAGCTGCCATGATGTCACTGCCAGCAGGACCCCTAGGAGTCTCTGGTACCACCCTGTGGAGCCCCCACCCTGACACCACACTACATCCCATGGAGTTCCTCCTCCCCCCGCGTCTCAGTAACATTCCTTTACAGAGCTTCTCCCTACTCCTGTACCATATTCCATGAGTCCTCCTGCCCCACCTTGGCATGCCATATAATTTCCAGACCTAGATGTGGCTTTTAGGCCAAAATATTTGCCCATCCCGGTCTAGATTTACTTGGTCCTGCCTCAGCACAAGGGACTGGTCTAAATGACCTGCAATGGTCCTCTCCAAGCCTAACTTTCTAAGTCTAGTGTTGTGAAGAAAACTGTTTAGTCACCTCTCCTTGGATTTTGACTTCCTACCTGCATTTGTCTACACGAGAGAGTGCAGTGGAATCAGACCTCTCAGCCCCAGGAGAGGCAGAGATGGAAACAAAGGCAGACCCTTGCCTTTCTTAAGAGCAATGCCTCAGATATTATGGGGTACCTTTTTTGAAATTCTGAAGGGGTCCCATCCAAAAACTGCCAACATGGCTGTTTGCTTCTGCTTCTGTGGCTGGTGCACAAAGATGGGGCAGGTGAAGGACCCAGACACCAATTAGAAACAGCAGTGCTCATGTGAGTAGTGGAAATCATGGGGGAGGCGAATATTCCAGCAGAAAGGCCCAATGATATTCACAGAAAAGTGACTCACCCTGCAGCTTTTGAGATGCTGCCTGTGGAGGCAATCAATCTGACTGGAGGAGCTTTTGCTTTCACTAGATTTAGGCCAAGCAAGCAGAGCACTGAATGCCAGACTGGGCCGCTTTCATCTTTTCTGCAACTCCATTTACTTAGCTGGGGATTACACCAGGGAGGAAAGTGTCACACGGATGTTGCAGAGCCATAATACAATTGTTGTGTGACAGGTAAGCATTGCCGGTACATGTTCACAAGAGTCCCTTATGGTCTGAGCATTGCATTCCCCCCACTAACACCTGGTAGGTGCCCTATAGCAATATTAGGAGCAGTTAGTAGGTCAAAAGTGTGCTGCAATTTGCCATGCAGGTATTATGCCTTTGTTTTCAGGGTGCCATGCTGTACTGTTACACCTCTAAGGACTCTGCCATGTGCAAACACAGGCAGACTTTTTGTTTCAGTGCAGACATAGGGGAGATGCACGAACCTCTCCTGATCACTTGCTGGGGGACTTTACTTTTCTTCCTTTTGGCTTGTTCTCAATCTAATATAAAAGTCCCCCTCATTGGAAATACTTTGCTCTCTGTGCATGGAAAAAAACATGAAATGATCTCACAAATCCAAATGGGTTTTGGTGCCTCCGACACCTGGCGGTATATTTATTTAAACATGTCCAAGAATAACTAGGAGTATGTAAGAAAAAAGATTCTTAACTGCCTTTCATGTCCGGAATTCTTGAGAGACATGAGCTAACCAGTCTGTAAATATATAGTTTGTAACCAGTTCAACCTTCTACCTTTATGGTGTTACCAATGGACTAGCCAGTGAGACTGACAAAAGCCCCATATCTTGTAGAACAGGTCCTATTTGCCCTTCACTGGACCTCTGGCTGCTCCTCAGCTCTTGACTCTGCTCAGTGGTGTCTGTCTGTCTCTGCTTCCCTCCCTTGCTGGCCAAGATCTGATTTCACTAAATGAATCAGTCTAGTGGAAACTCCCTATGCACTCTGCCAAGATTTGAAAAGTTGATGAAAGAGCAACATTCAGCCCAAGGGGAGCTTTGCCTGGTTTATACTGGTTGGGACCAGCAAAGGTTTCCATTAGAGCAGCCCCCATGGGCCATGAGGGTGGTGCTTGGAGTGTCAGCTGAGATTTGTGCCCACATACACACAGTGAGTCTAGCCATGGTGTAGAGGAGGGCTACTCAACTTTGGAAGCCCAGGGGGCCACAGTGATACAGCACATGCCGAGTGCTGCAACTTAAGGGTGGTTGCATATACATGCAAATATATACAAATAGCTTCTTCCACACTGATGGGCATGAATACAAAGATTAAGGCAAGACTACACAACACGCAGACCCTGTTTAAGTCAGTTCAGCTGATATTAATAACATGTAATATTTACCCAATTTCCACCCATATTTCGGCACTTTTAATGAGCAATGACAGTCCAGGAATTTAACTACTAAAATGCATATCAAGAGAAAACCATTGTATTGACTCACCGTTGTGGAGCGTGTTCCCAGTGGAGGCCATGTTCAAAGGACCCCACCTGTGGGCTGCGTGTTGAGCCTGGCGTAAACCCAAACTGCACCATGGACTGCAAACAAACGGGCTGTGGGTTTCATGCAGCCCACGGCACAAGTAGTGGTTGTCTAATACAACTGGTACTGTAACATTGTTACTAGAAGCCTCTATCCATAGCTGCCATTCCTGGCAGACACATATTACTACTTTAGGTCTCTCTTCCAGGCTTCTCCTGTTTGCAACTGACGGCATTTTAACTCAGACCGTTTTCACCCTATTTTGAAATTTGTGTTTTGCCTAAATCTGGCTTTAAACCTTGCTTCCCATGGCAACAATTCTATGGGTGTGGGGACTTCATAGGTGACAGGTCCACATTTGTTGCACTATCGGGCATGTCTACACTAGGAAATTATTTCAGAATAACTCATTTTGAAATAACTCATGAAATAACTATTTCGAAATAGCATGTCCACACTCCAGGGACACCTCGAAATTAGTCCAAGGCAGGCTCCCTTAATGTGAATGCGCTACCTTGACTTAGAGCCCCAGGAAGCACTGGGGAGTAATTACTTTGAATGATTCGAGGGAGTACTTATTTCAAAATAGCAGCAGCAGAGCATCCACACTACCGAAGTAGGAGTTATTTTGAAATAACCAGCCCCTTATTTCAAAATAATGGGCTTGGTAGTGTGGACACTCCGCTTGTTATGTCTGAGGGACAAAGAAGGGTGAGAGGCATCTGCAAGGAAAGTAGCAGAGAAACACACAAGAGGTGGCCAGGAGGACATGGATGGAGGAGCAGCAGCATGGGCAGGACTGCCAGGTAAGAGCAGAATGTGGGAGCGGAGCCTGGGGGTGGGCATGGTCACAGCCCAGGTGTGCTTTTGGTGGCAGTGTTCCATAGATGGCAGGCCAACAGCATGCCTCCAAAGGGAGATACGCTGTATCCTGTTCGGGGAGGTTTAGGCTTATATCTGGCAAACTTGTGTAACACTGGGAGAAGCCCCTACAGGTGTGGAAGTTCTTCTTGTTGGGAGTTCCTCAAGGATTCTCAACCCTCCTACCTCTGGCCTAATCATTAGAGTCATAAAAACAAGGAGTCCTGTGGTCCCTAAACACTAACATTTATTTGGGCATAAGCTTTAGTCAGTACTAATATAGCACTAGTACTAATCTAGTTAGAACTGGTCCTCCACTTGATAAGGTAACTCCCTTCTTTTCATGTGCTAGTATATTTATGCCTCTGTCTGTAATTTCCACTCCATGCATCTGATGAAGTGGGTCTTTGCCCAAGAAAGATTATGCCCAAATAAACCTGTTAGTTTTTAAGGTGCCACAGGACTCCTCCTTGTTTTTTGCAGATACAGACTAACACAGCTACCCGTCTGATATCGGTAAAGTCCTGTGAGTGGTCTCTCTCAAGCCATCATGGTGGTGCTCTTTGCAGATGAAACTAGGCAGTTCAGAGACAGGAAAAACTCAAGTCCGGTCAAACCAGTAACAGAACTTCTCCAAATAGTGAATCATATTGGGTTGGACCCAAATTGGCTGTCCCCAAACTACTCTTCATCAAGCTCCTTCCTACTATCTCTCATTCTTGTTTTCCCTCTTAGTCCTGCTCCCCTTTTTCCTTTTTCTCTTCGTGCCTTTGGCCCTCCTTGCCCTAAAATTCCAGCATCTCTCATGTTTTTCACTATTCACTCTTTCTCTTCATTCTCCTTCCTGCATTCTCTCTCCTTCCCTTCACCCCAGCTCCCTCCTTCCTGTTTTCTTTCTCTCTGCACCATTCTCCTACCCCTTTTATTTTCTCTACCTTTCTTCTATCATCTATTCCTTTCTCCCCCACCCTGCAACACACACAGGATTCAGATTCCCATTAGCCTGTCTGGTTCCTCTTCTCCCATGGGGTTTTCTAAAACATGATGAATGCGTCTGATTGATTGGAAAGAAACAGCTTGGACCGGGGTTCCCAGCCAAGCCTCTTTAAGCTCCAGTCCAGGAAAACTGGCTCCAATAGCTCAAGCCAGCAGAGGCCCTGCATGGGACGAAAGCTCATAAAACCCAGGTGTGTTATAGCTTTGCATTGCTGTCAGCCTTAGAACATGAGCCTCCCTCAGCGCTGTGTGCTCCCTGCCAAGGGATTGGAAAGAAAGTGAAGGGCCAGCCAGGGCAGGTGTCGGGTTTCTGCTCAAAGAAAGGAATGAGGTTGTTCTGTCTGAAATCCCATATATACAATTTCACTGGGGAGCACCACAAACTTTATCAGGATTCAGTCACTGGCTGCTCAGAAGAGTGATCGTTTTCCATTCTTGGTCTCTCGGCTCTCTAACACTCTGCTCTTTCTTTCTCTCATCTGTTTCCTTTGACACTGGTCCCAGGCCCACTGCCAAGTCTCTGATCCATTAGCGAGGTGCCTTGCTGACTGAAGCACAAATCCGGATGGATCTGGGTGCAATTAGCAGTTCCTAGCACCTCATCTGGAAGACATTAGCTTGGCAGGGGGAGAGAATAGGGGGTACGGGGGGGGAGGGAGAGAGATTAGGGAAGGGGAGAGAGAAATCAGAGGAATTTGATGTAGATGCCAAACAGAATAAATAGCTAATTTCTGTAACTTTTAAGGAACCATGCTCTAGCAGCAGATAGCGATGTGTAAACAGGTGAACAGTAATCTATAGGGTGGTACAGTTACCGATTCCTAGTCAACATGGTCCACAGAGCTAGAGCACATTCTGGGGGCACAGGATGATTACTGAGCCTTTGGAGGCACTAAGATGTCACCAGACTTGCAGTTACCATGTGCTGTACAAAGTGCCCCCTGGTTTTCTCATCCCAGACTGATGGTTATAGTGTTCCACAATGTCCTCCATAACATCACCGGGCAGGAGGCTACAGTTCTCTATGTGCCTCGTGGGTACTAGGCAGTGTTCCCTCTAAGCTGCTTGGCAGCACAGCTTCACAGGTGATTAATAAGCCCCGCCCAGTCAGAGGCTCAGGACTGACTGGGCGGGGCTGATTAATCACCTGGGAAACTGTGCAGCTCAGAGGGAACACTGGTATTAGGACGTCCCAGAGAAGGCTGCTATGGCCTACAGCACCACATGCTGCCAGAGACATGCCCAGGATAGGGTTAGAATGTCCTACAGAGCAATTGTAGATCATGAAGGAGTCATAGATTGTATGGCTACAAACAAGCCACTAGCCAGTCTCCTGATTCTCTGCAGTAGTCCCGTGTGTGTGTGTGTATGCTAGTCAGTTCCCCTTTGAGGGAAATCATAAATCATCTGAACAGACACACCATGAAATCCTCATGCCCATCAGGGGACCTGACGCATCCTGGATGTGCCACGCCATATGTTTGGGAGCAGCTGTCTTGGGGACTGAGACTTCACCAGCTATTACGGCAGGTGACTGTTGCAGTGAGTTTCATAGTGTTCTGAATGTCAGTATATGTGGTTACTAAGGTACTTAGTCTTATTCTCAACAGAGAAAGAATAAACAAAAGTGGAGTACCACAACTAGAAACAGAAGAGTTTTCCCTCCCTCCTTCCCCAACCTCACCCCTCCTTCTGTCGGAGCCTAGCAGGGGGAGTGCTGGGTGGGGGTGAGAAATTGAGACTGAAATGATGGATCAGCTTTCCTGGAGCTGGAGCCTGTATAGCAGATGCAGGGGCAGGCTGCAGAACTGTGGCATGTGTATGAAACAATATGTGGCGCTAGGAATGAGGGAGGGGAAGGAAACAAGTATCAGGGTCGTCTTAGGAGGAATAGCCTTTTGGGCAGGAAAATGAGGAGATGTTGCTTTGGTTTATTCTTTTAAGCATGCTATCTCTTGGATCCATTCCTTGATGCTGCCAGAATCCCCTTGAGCCAGCATGGCCACAGCATTCACTGAATGTTTTCCTCTGTAGGGACACCTGTGGCTGGCTACTGTAGCTGGGCATTTCTCTCTGGCCAGTGCTCGTCTACTCCTGCTGCACAGACAACTGCTGGAGGTGGCTGGTAACTTCTCTAACAAACACTTCTATATTATGCCCTCCAGTGTCTCCTGCTGGGAGATACAGGTGCAGGAGGAGCTGTGAATTTGACTCTGGCCCATGCTACTATGTCATTCCTTAGTTTAACTCCCTCTAGGAGAGGCTGGGTTTGGAGTACCACAGCTAGAAACAGATCTTTGCTGGGTTAGCATAGCACAGACGTAAACCAAAAAATCTCTACAGTTAATAGGTGCTCCTACATCATCACCTACTGCCCCTTTTAATAGAGACCTGAAATGGGATAAATGGGAAATTGTCCTGAAGTGCCTTTTGCTGGGAAAACCTGGCATTGGAGTAGCCATGAATTCCCCACCGTCTGTTTCTGCACTATTCTCTCTCTTCGGAAAAACAATGGAGCATCACTGTCTCTGTGCTCTAGTCCTTGGGCACAAGATGAACCATCCATGCTTCGTACGCTTCCCCAGGAGCACGCTTCTCTATAAGCTGTCGCTTCTGTTTCCAAGCATTGGAGGGAGGTGATGGGGTGTCAACAGTGGTCATTTTGGTATCTGTGGCCATTCTGGCACATTCTTCTCCAGTCATTGGGAGCCTGTTCTGAGTACAAATGAAATTAGGCTTGCAGGGCTAGATGGGTTGGCGGGGGGGGGGGGAAGGAACTGCCACAAGTTGTCATAGTGCAGGGCTATTCAATGTGTCCTCCATGCACCAAAGAACGATCAGGAAGCTCTAAGAGCCTCTGGACCTTTCATGAATACAGAATAACAGCCCACGGAGGCCACAGGAGCAAGCATGGGGTTCCATCTGATTCTGAACCGGTTGTCCTACACATTTCTACGAGGATTCAGTTTTCCCATTGGAATGTGCACACATGCTCTGGGAGCGGCTGTTCTCTTGTCTTCCAGTCCGGGGAGGACTAAGGCAGAAGGCCTGGTTTTGGTTAAGCCCTTGGTCACACGAGGATGCCTTTCCCATTACTCTTACTTCAGAGGGAAAACAACACTTCCAATTAACTCTCCCAACTTGCTCACATATTGTACTCTGCCCTGCTTGAGGGGTGGGCCTGTGTCAGTCTTAATTAAGGAGTAATGTGGGGTTGTTCAAATCGGGGATTTCCAGTCATCATTGCTACCCTCCCCCCAACCCGACAGAGAGAAGTTGGGAACCACATGATGCTGAAGGAGAGCTTTGAGAATAGGATCAAAGACATGTTGATACCATGTGATAAGTGTTGTGGAGGTGCCTAGAGAGTTACTCATGACATGGTCATGACTAAGTTTGGGCACAAATTTAGGAACTCTGGGTAGGGGGAGCAGAAAACAACCCCCTGAGCTTTTATAAAACCAAAGACCATAAGACAAAGATTCCGATACATGGATCAAAATGGAAACTTTTTTTAGCTCAACAAGCATTCCTTTGAAGCATGTGCAACCCAAATACTGCATCATTGTGCCAGGGCTTAAGGACCTGCTAATGAAACTGATGGCAAACCAGCAACCTATTTGCCTTGTCCTCGCTGTGAGAAGTACAAAAAGGAAACAAATAGTGCAAGGGGATAGTGTGACAAATATTCGAGTAACCTAGAGTAGGATTGCCAAAAGGATCTCAGTGAGTTAAGCCCCCAAATCTCACTGAATTTCAGTTGGTACATAAATTGGGGTCTGTGGAAAATCACAGCCCTAACATGGTGTAGGAAAATGTCTTCAAAAATGCTAACAGTGTGCCTTTAAGTTGATAGGACAATTTTCTGATAAAAGGCTTTTTAAAAAAAAAATTAATCCATTTTAATTTTTCTAAAGAAAATCATTTGGATCTGAAATATCTCATGTACTCTGAGGAGTGCCTTGTGTGGGTTTTGTGTGGGGAGAGGGAGGAGAGAGGTAGTGGGGACATATGTGTTTTGGGGGGAGAAAATTGTCCAAGTCATTCTGTAGCTCGTAATGTACCTCCCTCATGGGGACTCCACCCACTTGCCAATAGGCAAGGCTGTTCTCTTCTGAGCAGTATGGGGCCTAGTCCTCTGGCTTCATGCAGCAAATGATCATCTCCAGGATGATCAATCTGCTACCAGATTAAGGAACAGGAGGCACCTGAAATGTCATACCATGAAAGCAGGCTTTAGTACATGCCCTGATATACGGGAGCTCGTGGCTATTTCTGTTCCAGGAGGAGGCACTGTAAGGAGCAGTGCAGAAACTCTGGGACTGTGTCTACACTGGTGTGATCTTGCACAAAAGCAGCCGCTTTTGCGCAAAAACTTGCTGCGTGTCTACACTGGCCGCGTGTTCTTGCGCAAGTAAACTGACGTTCTAATGTATGAAAGCAGGGCTTCTTGCGCAAGAACTCTGACGCTCCCGCTCAGGAATAAGCCCTTTTGTGCAACTGTTCTTGCACAAGAGGCCAGTGTAGACAAGCAACATCAATTTCTTGCGCAAGAAAGCCCTGTGGTTAAAATGGCCGTCAGAGCTTTCTTGCGCAAGAGAGCGTCTACAGTGGCATGGATGCTCTTGTGCAAAAGCACATGCCAGTGTAGACACTCTCTTCTGGAAGAGTTCTTGCGCAAGAAGCTGTTAGTGTAGATGTAGCCCCATGGCTGTGGGAGAACTCACTTATTCCAACCCCAACAGAAACAGCCATGAAAAACTACTTAGCAGTAGTTCAATTTCTTGGGAAGATAACCTGCTTCTCTTCTGTTGAGATGGAGGAGGGGCAAATGTATTGATCAGAATTGAACTTGATCTGTAAATAGCAATCTTGCTAGCAGGTCATTTAAAGAGATGGAAGCAGCTATTACTCACTTCTCTAGGTGCTCATCCTTCATCCCAGAGCCCTTCTCATGCCACAGACCTGTGTCCTGCATGCTAGTCTTTGAGCTCTGCCTCTGGTTATGCTGTTCGCAGCTCTATCAGGTAATTGAATCTTAAAAGCTCATTTGATCTCGATAGAGTCACTGAAACCTTCTCAGGGTATGTTTGAGCCTTGGAAAAATGGCTAAGGAGTTGCAGAAGAAATTAATTTATACAGGGAAACTAAAAGAAGTAAAGGCCCCTGTGATGGGGTGTACCAACTCCACACTGGGGCTGCGAGGGTTAAACCTGGTTACCTGGCTGAGAAGGCCCTGCCCAGCATGCTCCAGCTGGAGGCCAGCTATAAAGGCCTGTGGAGCAACTCAGTCTGGGCTGACTGCTGATGGGGAAGGAGGTGCTGCTGGAGCTCCGGAGGAGGAGCTGCAGATGGACCAAGCTGAGGAGGCCAGTCAGTGGGGAGCGGCAGGAGAAGCCCCCAGTCGAGAGGGAAGAGTCAAGGAGGACTCCACTGGAGAGACTGGTAGGCAGTAGCCCCAGGCCCAGCCCTCGGACAAGGCAAGCAAGGAGGTTGCCTTGGGCCCTGCACCTTCAGGTCCCCATGCTGCCCAGCACCCACCTGCCCCGCCACTTGCTCGCTGCCCTGGCTGGGAGCCGCTGAGCCACACAGTGCAGCCAACCAGCGTGCCATCTTGGGCCCCACAAACTCTTTGGTTGGGCCTCAGTAGCCCAGCGTGGGTCGTGGCACCCTGGGAGCGTGGTGTGTTTTGGCAGGTCTCCCCACTGTAGACTGCTACATCATTGACAGGGCCCTGGGCTGGGACCTGGTGGCGAGGGTGGGCCTGGGTCCCCCAACCCCGTGCCTATCAACTCCACACAGAGATCTACACCCGTTGTTTCTGACTCTGGCCGCTAAGCTGCACCGCCCTGCATGAGAAACGTGTTGTTATTGACTCTGGCCATTGAGCCACGCTGCCTTACAGAAGGAGGATGGTGGTGTGGATTCCGGCTGCTTGGCCTGACTGCCCTGCAGCAGGAGGGTGGTGTTGTTGATTGAAGCTGCAGATCTTATGGCATGGGATGAGGTACAGCACCCCCTTTGCCCAAACTGCTACGTATGTGGGATTGAGCACCACCCGAGGGGCCTCAGATGCTGGCGCCCACCCCCCAGTGAGGGGGTCATGTATGCTCACCCTGTAACAGTCCCATTCACCTTTCACTAAAATTCACATTGGTGTGAATTAAAGTGGAGTATACATGAAAGTAACTCAGAAGAATCAGGCCTGAAACAAGCATTGCTTCCTCATTAATAGCTTAAAGTGGATCAAAGAATGTTGTAAATACCATGGAGGAGAAGAGTTTGTTTTGGATGGTCCAACATAGTAAAATCAGAAGTAATGGGATGAAATAAAGCAGAGGAAAATCTAGGCGGAATAGCTGGATCAGAATTTCCATCTTGTATCTTCCAACTGCAGGGTTCTGAAGCGTCTGGCCACAGTCAGAAGCCAGATGCTGGATAAAATGGACTTTCAGGACTGAGCTAGTCTTGCTATTCCTGTGCTGCTAGAAGAGGTGCCTCGGGACTAGCTCAGATCAGGAGTGACTTTCTGTTTTGAACGTTTCTAGGAATTAGGGTAGCTCTCAGATGCTTTGAAATCCTGGTCTGAAAGACACTGTAGAAACGTGTGTCCAGCCTAGTGCAAGGTAAATCCAGACACATACATGTGGGTGCAGCTCTTGGCACAACTCTTTCTGCCCGTTGCACAATCCAAAGTAGGGATGTCCATGTTCCCGCATTGTGGTGGCCTTGCAATAGACGAAGTGTTTTGAATGAGTATGAAAAGAGATTCTGTAACTAGAGACGGAGGTGGGGTGCATAAATAGAGCTGAAGAGGAGGGGCTCAATTTGTAAATTGGGATGTGCAGGTCTTAATACCAAAAATAGTGAGGAATTGTGCGGGATGATCCTCTTAACTGGGAGCAATGGGCTGAAAATACATAATCTTGTGCTGGTGCCTTGCCACTAAACAGATCTTTGCTCTATAAACAATCGCAGGCCTGTTTGAAAGGCAAGATGCAATTACACTGTTCGTGTGGTGAGCTTGCTGGAAACAGAAGCCACTGTCCAAGGGAATGGGCTGCCTGGCATGGCTCAGCCAGGAGCTAAGTCCTATGGGCAGGGGTGGCCCTAGACTAGCTGCCAGCAACTGGTGCCCTAGGCGAACCATGCAATCGGCACCCCCACCTAAAAACCCCTCAATAATATTGCACTTGAATTTGGCACCCCATTAACTTGGCGCCCTAGGCGACCGCCTAGTTTGCCTATATGGATGGGCTGCCCCTGCCTATGGGCTGAGGGGTTCCCTGATTGTAAAGGCCGGGGCTAAGGGACTGCGGGGCAAGCTGGGGTGGGGGAGGTGTTAGCGGGAGAGTGCCCACATGCAGGCAGAGAAACAGTTGTTCAGAATGGCCCTGAGAGGGAGCAGACACGGCTCCTTGAGGTGCAGGACTGACTGGAGAGGCAGACTAACAAATAGACAGTTTCTGTGCTCACGGCTATGTGTTCCCATTGGGTTCAGGAGAGCAAGGTTTTGTGGGCACTCACTGTCTGGTGCAGTCATGTTTAATTACAATATACCCGCGTCCATCATCGATTTCTCCTAATGGAAGCAGCTGGGTAAGGGCCCTGAATGTTGGCTAACCACTCAGGCCTTGGGACCAACACTCAATTTGCTAACACCGAGAGCCAAGGCTGTGGAAACCCATCACTTGGGATGTTTCAGACTGAACGGAACAAAGTGTTGGAAAATGTACTCTGGGGAAGGCGCCAGTGTCAGGTAGATGGCTAAGGGGCTGGGAGCGGGGGCGGGAGGCTGCCCTGTTAGGGACACACTTGACATGGCATCACCATCTAAATGACATCTTATTTAGAAAATACCAGACATTTTTATATGTTTTCGTTTATATTTTCTCAATTTGTTTCCCGAACAGAAAGCTGAAATACTGGACTGTCAGGTTCAAAGCTGGACACCTGGCAACCCTATGCCCTGTCCTTGACTGCTAGAGGTCAGTAGCTATCCAACTCTTTCTCTGGCCCCAGCCATGGAGGGCCAGGGGGGACTATTCTTGGTGTCACCATATATAAGCCAATGGCGTTACACCAAGGATGAGTTTGAAGCTGCCATGCAGCCCTTGAAAGCAGCAACAACCAATTAAAGCAGAAGGCAATAGGGGTTGTGGTGTGGGCTCTTTCCCGGGCTCAGGCAGGAACAAGCCCAGGCCAGCTTTGTGGGCTTTTCTCCTAGGTGCCTCCTGGTCTTGGGACCCCAGGTGCTGGAGCTGGGATAGGGCTTAGCAGATATTTTTCCACACTGTTTCTCCAGAGTCCCTGACAGAGCCCATCAGGACAACCTTTTATCAGTGCTGCATGCTTTAGTGAGTCTGTCATGAGTCATGCACAATGTGCTCCATGCTGGATTAATCCAGCCTTCATGCTTGGGATGTGACAAGGGAGGGAAGAGAAATGGATGAACAGACTAATGAGAGCTGGAAGATTCAGAAATGCAGTCCCTTCACTTGTTGAAGATGGGATCTCAATTTTAGAGTAATCTAAAGGGGCCAAGAAAGAACAAACCGAGGTCAGTGGGGGTGTATGCTAAAGGAACAGGTGGGAAAGGGGAGACAGCTGTAGACAAGTAGGGTTTGGAAAGAATTGGATTGTTGGCAAACATCAATTTCACTCTCCCTCACACACCCCTGCAGAAAAATGTTTCCATTGATGATGGAAGTTTACAGATAGGCTGCTTGAGAACTTATTTTGATTTAAGGATAAAATTTTGACATCTTGACTGTTTGTGTTAACTGTTAAAAGTGTAACTTTTTGAAACAGTGTCTGCTCTCATTAAGTGATTAATATCCAACACCCTACTCCAAATCTTTCCACAACTTGGAAAACTTAAATTGAAAAGTGCTTTAAAAAGGCATTTTAATGGTTTTAAAAACAATTTTAATTGATTTCTGCCATGCCTATAGCTAAGACTGTAAGAACAGAACTGTATCAGAAGAAGTGTGATCCAATTGGTGATTAGAACTAGATTAAATATGCCCTGAACCCTCAAAGACTGGACTGCAAGTTCAGGATCTCTTGAAGAAGCAAAAGGGGTGGGTTCTTGAATGGATGAGGGGATTCACCTGGGTAGCACAGGGTGGATGGAGCGGTCTCCTGTATTAGAAAGTCAGGATAAGGGACCCTCTGAAGGTAGGGAGGTAGTCTGGGTTCTGGAGTGGCCTAGGGGGATACAGATTGGACTGTGGAGCACAGTGTTGGGACCTTGAGTCTGACCTCCACCCCAAAACCCCGTGAACAGCCTTCTAGCATTCTTGCTGCTTTCCACACACAAAGCACCAATTTGGTCTTTTCCCAGATTACTTTTATTTCAGATCAAGGAACTCCACAAAGAAAAATTGTCTAGGAATGTAAAGATGCAGTGCAGAGAACACAAAATCGTAATGGGACTAGATACAACTCAGTCATCTCATCCTATCAGAAAAGGGTGGTGTAAATAAAAACAAGCCAAGGGGACCCCTGAATGAAGCCTCTGGAAAAAGGAAGGGTTCAGAACAATCAGAATGCAGAATAATCATCATGAATAGCAACCAATTATCACAGCCAATAGGAATAGACTATTGAGCTGCATTGTGGATTCACTTATTTATACCTTCTATGGGCCGAATTTTAGCAAGACTGATCCAAATGCAAAAAAAAAAGTGCCATTGGGTTCAGTGTTTATTCACCTTAGAAGATAGTGCTCCACAGAGTGGTGCTATGGCTAAACTCTTCCCCACCTCCCACGCTGGCACACTACTTGCAGAGCTCTGCCCTGACTATTGGATCCGAGTGCCATATTCTGTTGGGGACTCTTAACCTGTATATTTTAATATAAGGATCTGCGCTTAGAGTCTTGGTGATCTTATGCAATGCAGATTATATAAGAACATCATGCATTTCTCTTCCATACTTGAACATCCCCACAGGAGCAGAAGGGGAGGCAAGGGAACTGCACAGAGGCAGTGATTATGTCTGCCTGCCCTAGTCTAATGACTGCAGATAAGGGTCTGACGGTTGCAGGTTTCCAAAGACCAAGATCAGAGCAGATTCTGGACACCAGGGACTGTGAGTGGAGGCTAATGAGAAGTAGGGAGCCATATACCCCATTAAGTCTGGGGGAAGCAGAGGGGGCCTCTCTAGTCATCTAAAATCTCTGTTCCCATCATGATCCTATGGCCCCTTTATGAAAACCAGGAGGATCCCCTGATGTAGAGAGCTTCCCCAGCTATCATAGAATGGGCATAGCCAATCTGACATTAGTCCCTGCAGGAGAAGCTGGGTTGTGGTGGTGCTGCTGTTTGGGTGGGAGGGGCATATCTGGGAGTGAAGAGGAATGGCTGAAGTATTATTGAGCTCCGGCTGTTCCTGAGTTCTGTAGTTCCCTTGGGGCTGTGGGCAATTGGAAATAAGTTAGAGTAGCCCTCAGACTGCTCTAATCCTTGCCATGGGCCTGAGCGTCTCCCAGAAAGTCCCAAACCGCCAAGGCACAAAGCTGGCATAAAATTTTCATTGGCACGAGTGTGTTTGGGGTGTCCATAGGATGTAAGATGAAAGCCAGCGCCTGCAACTCAAAGTGTAACTGACTCATGGATTTTCAGTGTTCCTGGGGGATGAAATGCAGGAAGTCCATTATTAGAAGCAAAAAGGAATTCTTGCCATGCTTAAATTAGTAGTTGAATTAGTGTCATAAAGAGAACAAGTGAGAGGACTTGTCTTCAGAAATTATAAATGGGAAAATCAGTCCTGGTTCTCAACTTCCCCTTAGCTTGGGTGCATTTAAATCCCAGGAGCCATTTGGGGACAGTCCATTTAAATGTGCTCTCACTATTTATGCTATATTAGGGCATTTTCATTGAGATTAATAACAATAATTATAGCTAAATTATAGCTGAATACAGGTACTTGTAAAGGGAACTCTTTAGGAATAATTTCCACTTTCTCACTGAGGTACAGGTTGGAGCTCCCTGGTCTGGCACCCTCATGACTGATTCCGAACAAGGGGATTTACCGGAATAGGGGAGATCCCTCTCCTTATGGCCCATGCTGAACCACTGCCCCCCTGCTGCTGCCTGGCTGGCCATGGCTCCCTGAGCTGGAGCTTCCTGCCACCACTGGAGCTCCGTGGCCACTGCCAACCCCCCACTACTGGCTGGCTGTTGGGGCCAGAACTCCCCGCTGCATACCCCCTCTCCCTGGGCTCCCAGCTGAGTTGCCACCCCCCTGCCACGCTCTTGCCCCACAGCCAGACCTCTCTGTACCTGGGCTCTGTGGTCCAAGAATATCCATCGTCCTCTAGCTGGACCATGGATGCTGCCGAACCAGAGTGTCCCGGTTAAGGAAGGTACAACCTGTAGAAGCTTGATATTTGGCGCATACATTCATTATGGGCCACTGAATACAAAGAAAAAATCCAAATGTTCCAACCTTTCTATCCAAGGCTACCAAAACGTCATGGTTCTAACCATTCATTTTATATTCTTCCATGAAGTTAAAAATATTCAGGGATAGACTATATTGGACCAAGTTTAGAGGTAGAGGTGAGCCAACACAGCTGTAACTTACAACCTTAGGGGCCTATTGACTATTGCCCTGCACCTTGTACAATCCTTTACACCAATCACTTGTCTCTGCATGCAAGTTGTACCTTTCTGGCTCTATCAGTGGCAGATAAAGTCATCTTTACAATAGTTTAGCTTAAACTGGAGCTGTAGCCATGGCGTAGATGCTTCCTGCAGCAAGGGAAGGATATTTTCTGTCCATGTAGTTAATGCATCTCTGAGAGGTGGTAGATATATTGAAGTAACAATTCTTCCACTGACCTATTTGCAGCTACATGGGGTGGGGGTGGTGAAGCGGCACAGGACACACAATTTTTCACAGCCCTATGTGATGTACCTAGCTCCATTTAATTTTCCAATTGTTGACGAGGCCTAAGTTAAACTCTTGTAAAGGTGACGTAAAACCATTTGACATGTGTGTATGTTTAGGGGTTGTATTGGGATAACTAAATCGACATCAAAGCATTTTCGTTTACACCACTGCAAATTTCCTAAAGTAGATAAGCCCTAGTTCTTGGCTCACCTCTAAATTCAGTGCCCTGTGTTTTGATGACTTGAGCCCTTCCCTCTTTGTTTTCTCTGATTTGTCTAATCTGTTGTTTAAAAGATGCTTAGTTTCTGAATCCTGCCCTGACACTTTCTTCTCTAATCTTCTCTCCAGCCAAACAAAGTTTTATTTGTTTGTTTAATTTGACATGCCAAGAGAGAAATGATCCCATTTCCTATGGATTATTGAAGTCACAAACAGATTTACAACAGGGTAAACGAAGTAACCCCCCTTCTCAAAGGCTTTGAACTAGGGGCTTCCTAATCACTTCACTTCACTTAATGTGATTTCTTTCCCTCTCTCCCCTGCTGCTGTCAAGATGACTTTCTGGTCACTTCTATTAGAGGCTGATCCCCCTCAGCCCAGCCCTGTCCTCTGGATGAAATAATCACACACTCTTTGTTCTTCCTTTCACTAATATAACCAGCAATCCAGCTTGATAGCTTTGTACCGTTGCAAAAGGGTGTCCCATCTTGCTTTTGACTCTGTAGCCCAATCCCCACCTATCAAATTCCAATTTTCACTATGATCAAGAGCTGAAAGCACTTCCTTGGTGAGTTTTTTCTTTTTTCTGTTGACATTACTGGGAGTTTTGACTAAATCAATAATTTGTTTTGGGGCTGTTATACACTCTAGTTGTGCAGCCATGGATTTGCATTTTAATGCTGATTAGAGATGGGCTCGAGTAACTGAGTTTATAACCAGGATTCAAATTTCCACAGAAGTGGGAGGCATTTGAAATTCCTGGTTTTGGATGAGTTCAATACAGAGATAGTTGTCGGCCACAGAATTCAGATTGCAAACTTCTCAAAGTTGTTGGGGTTGGTTTTTTTGGGTTTTAAGCCTTACCCCTGCCCCACTTGCTCCCTCCTTCCTGGGCCTGTTTATTACTTTTACAGTAATTGGAAGGCATGTGTGGGTGAATTCAGCCTAGCAGGATGTATGAGAGAAAAGTACTCTCTTCACTGGCTGAATGATCAATTTAACGGAGCCTGTAACCCACTGAGTGTCCACTATCCAGTTTCCTTTGAATTCTCTTTTTCATCTGGAGTCCTCTCATGCTCCCACATCTTCCTCAGCACAATATCAAACAGCTGGAGTTTCTTCAGCCCTGAGGAGGTGGGGGTGTTAATCTCTCTGGGGCAGCAGTGACACCAGAAAAAGCTAGTGTTTATTCAGTGGTAGTCTAGGACAACAGACGCTATGGCACATACTGCTGATGAAATGTTGCTAGCTCAGGCTCAAGCCTCATAAATAGCTCACGCGAACGCCTTTTCTTTGAGAGACGGGATGACTTCGGTGATGATTGGACTAAAGAGGCATTTTCAGCTTTGTTGCTGGTACAAATCTGGTCCAGATCAATAGTAACCAAAAGTCCTTGCTGTCTAAGGGCGGTTTGATGGCCAGGATGAAAGAAGCTGATGCCATTTGAGTACCAGGGAGTAGATCTCCCTGTCACAAAAACACCACCACTGATGGCAAGAGGGACCTCTGGCATTCTCAGAAGAGGTGCCCAGCTCTGTCAGGCCAAAGAAACTGACAAACCCTCTTTGTTTAGAGGTGGTTGCCCTGGATTTAGGGATGGGGCACACAAGGAGGGACTGTACATGTTGGAAAACTTGCACTGCAGCCACTTGGGCTTTTCCCCATCTGGCAATAAACAGAGAACTAAAAGCTCAGAGCTGTCCTTTTGGTACCTTGTGCTAACACTAATTTCTCTCTGGACCAGATTTTTGGGCAATGTGTAGGGTAATTCTAAGGCACCTTTCTCTCCCCTCTTTTCCTTCCCACCCCCAATCCTAAAACTGCTTGGGGTCAGTTTAGCTCCTGTTTAATGTAGAACATCTTAAAATGGCTTTAAATTATACACACACTGATGGTCAGGCAAGTTGTTTGATTTTGGTGCTCAGCACCTTTAAACACCAGGCCATTAATATAGATAACTAGATGTGGATTTGGGAGCTGAATATAAGGACCCATTTTTAAGCAGAAAATCTTTGGGGGGAGGGGGGAAATGTTTCTTTTGGGGGAGGGAGGAGGAGAGGCTCAGTAGACATAAAAGTTAACCTTCTGGAGAAAGAAAAGTTTTGTAAAAGATTCAGTAAACCTGCCCATTCAATGCAAGTGTAAAATGTAATGATACATATCCTCTCTAGTATACCCTCCAGGGCAAACCAGATTTGACATTCCTGATATGTCTAAATATTAAAAAAAAATACCAGAAAAAACTTGGAGGTTTTTTTATGCATCATAAGGAAACATACAATTCCCTCACCCCACAAAAAAATCACCCATATGAAGAATCAGATTCCTTTCAATGGTGGTGTTAACTCTGAAACATAAGGACAATCTACATATCAACACTAACTGCTGATCACCTCAGCAGAAATGTCCTCTCCCTCTGCCTGGATTTAGGGGCAGCTATGGCATCAGGAAGTCATAGGAGCAGCTAGATTGCTGAATGAAGAGCAAGAATGAATCAGAACTCTAGGCTCCAATATTAAAACGTACCCCAACCCAAAAGAGGGAGGGAAGGCAGAGATTAATTCCTTCCTCAATATTAAAACCGCAGTTATCTTCCAGAAACTTAAACTACTTCGTATATATGTGGTTACCAAAAGCTCCAACTGCCCCTTTCCCAGGTATCAGAACTTTGAGCTTCCTTTCTAACAACTTCTAGGGTGCATCTACATTAGCTGTGCAATTTGAGCTACGCAAATTGCTTATCTTATTTCGATCTAATTTTGAAATAAAGCGCTATTCCGACAAGTTCACTACCCCTTGTGGAACGAGAGTTACAGGGACACTGGAATAGCGTGCCCATTATTTCAAAGTAACAGGCATGTTTAAAGACTCAAAGTAACAGGCATGTTTAAAGATACCAGATACTTCTGGTATCCCGAAAATAGTGCCACTGTCTAGGCGTAGCCTCACAGTGCAGTTATATATGGCAGTTCCTGAACTGTGGCACACTGCACATTTGAGAACAGAGTCATAACAACAGAATTGAATCTCAAATTATATGAATGCATAGAGGATGTACTGATTGGCCTGGAATGGGGAAAAGAGTAGTGATATGGAGAAGGCACACTGCTCCATAATTCTGTGGCCTGTCTTGCATAACTTAGGTCTGATGTGCTGCAAAGGCCACATGTTCTCGCATAAGACCGCTTGGATACCTAAGTTAGGGCAGAAGGTAGCAGGCTGATCCTTAAGCAGTGCTGCCTGTAGAAAGTACATGGCATGTGCACTTTGAGCTCTGCACTGAATGATGATTTCCAGGTGTAGTTTAAGATGTTGATTTTTAACCTGAATGGCTTAGAACCATCCTACCTGAGAAGACTGCCTCTCTCCTTTGAGATACTCATGCAGTCCTGGTCTGCAGAAGGGTGAACAATTCCTGTTGTAAAACAGAGGGATCCACAAAAGTAGAACTCAAGCCTTTCATTTGGTCTACAGAGCCCAAATCCGTGGGCTTATGGGACATGCTGCATGGCTCAGCTCTCCTCTTGTGCTTCTGGTTAGCAGGGTGGTTGAATGACTTCATAATCAGAGATTTTTAAGGCCTCCACTAGATCATTTAGCTTGTTGTCTTGCATAATGTAGGCATAGGGGAATGACTGGGTGAAATTCTGACTCCGTGGTTCTCGACCTTTTTTCATTTATGGACCCTTAAATTTCAAATGGAGGTTGCAGCCCTTTGGAAATCTTAAATATGGTCTATGGAGCCCTAAGGACTCTGTGGACCACAAGATGAAAACCACTGCCCCGTATCAAGCTAAGGATTGCCAGATGGTTTCAACAAAAATACCGGACACACTTGACATTACATCACAATATACATTACATCTTATTTAGAAAATACCAGACATTTATATTTTCTCATTTATATTTTCTCAATTTGTTTCCTGAACAGAAAGCTCAAATACTGGACTCTCCAGTTCAAAACTGGACACCTGTCAACCCTAATCAAGCTAGTAAGGAGTCTTCTGGGTGTGCTACAGTAGTGTTTTTCAACCAGAGAGAAGTCTGGGGGGGTACATCAACACAACTGAAATTTGGACAAAACTGAATTTTTGTTTTACGTTTTATAGCGCTTTATTACTTTTGTACTTTTTACACCCAAAACTTTCATCACCCGCCCAGCTACAATTAAGTTGTTTAAAGAAAAGTATTGCAATGGTAGAAAAAAAAAATTGTGTCTGAAAACTGTAGGTACTGGGTGTACTTTATAATTTTTTTTAAAAAAGAGGTACTTTATAAAAAAAAAGTGAGAAACACTGTGCTACAGTATATATTTCAGAAAGATATCTAGGCCTGACTTAAAGATTTCAGGTAATGTGGAATCTAGGCCAGCATTACATAGGTTGTTCCAATGGTTTAGTTACCAGTGAGTGTCTGGAAATGTGTTGTTGTATACTGCCGTCTGTATACAATACTGTATTAATTTCAATATTGCAGGGGCTGTTTTTTTATTATTGTATTTGACTGTATGACTTGTGATATTGGGCTAGAGAGAAACCTTGTATTGTTTGTCTTGAAAAGTCATGCTGTTTTGAGAAACCGCTGCTGTCCCCTTATCCCGCAAAGACAGACAGGCTGGATCTTGGGGAGGACTGAATAGCAAAGTACCATGGTGGATCTAGAGAAGATCACAGCTTTTCTGGTGGGAAGACTGCCACCAGTCTCCTTCTGTGTGGGTTGTGTGAACAAGTACCCAGGGCCATGGGGATTCCTTCTGGTCTCCAGTGTTAGGTGAGGGAGATCTGTCTGTTGCCTCTCTATCATCAGCATTTTCTGCCCGTTTAGTGGCAGGAGAAATCTGATTATTTTTGTCCCAGAACTTCTGTAGGGGCAAGTGCCTCCAAATCTGGCCACCTCCTTGAAGAGGGATCTACTGGGGAGTAGGAAGGCTCAGAAGGAAAAGGGAAGAGGAGTTGGAGGTGTAACCACCAGACTCCAAGAAAAGGGACCTAACCTGGGAACGGCGCCTTGTCAAATCATGCTGTAGCAGGAAAGCAGGTGCCAGCTGGTGCATTGCCAGCATTCTCCTGCTCCTGCCTCTCATTCCCTGACCACTCCATAGGCTCTGTTCTCTCTGGACGGAGTGCTGCAGTCGCCTTTTTTTCTCCCTCTTGCCTTGGATTTTCCCATCTTTCCAGTCAAGTTGTGCCTCCTGCAAGCCTAGCATGGTGTTGCCCATCACTCTGTACACTAAGGACCAGAGTACTCATTATAAAGCATCCTCTTTTGCCAAACAAAGATTCCTTCCAGTGGCAAATGACAGCAAGCTGTTACTACAGAGCTTATTATAGAAACTGTAAAAAAGGTCTGAAGTGACTGCTTGGGCTGCTCTTATTTTCCCTGAATCTTTCACAAAGTTTCACTTCTTTTGCCATCACTCCTCTTCCTCATCCTTCTTTCTCTTGCTTCCCTTCATCCCATTCACCTTTTAGTCTACATTTTCTCTTGGTGCTACCTACATAGAAAGGGAATCTTCGCATAGAGGAACCAATACCTGGGTAATGTTGGCCAGATAGAATGCCTCATGGCTCTTCAGAGACCTTAATTTCCCCTGTGAGTGGGCATGACACCTGCCTTACAGGAAGATCCTTATCTTACTGCTGGGGAAACTGAGGCATACAGCGAGGAAGGGACTTGCCCAAGATCTCACAATGAGCCATCATCAGAGCCAGAGTGTGGGATCTAACGTTGACAGGTTCCCTGAAGGACAGCAGATAAATGTGTTCATGTTACACAAATGTTTGTCATGGCTCTTTACTGATGCAATTTCTAGATGGTATAATGGGGGGCAGAGTCAAAGCAAAGACCTTGAAGCTGCAGATCAGGGTGGGCCATGATGTTTTTGTTATATTACATATTTATATCCCTGCTAGAGGCCCCTTAGGATGGTTAAAACACATATAGAAAGTACATCCTCTCTATTTAATTTTATAGACAAAGTAATTTCTACAAACCCCTATAAATTTCATCCCTATTAAAATCTAGTAGATTTTTTTCCATAAGGATTCTGTTAATGTTTATTAGTAGCTCCTTTTGTTGTAACTTCTCTCTATCATGACTACATCTTGGGGAGAGAGAGAATCACTGGAGTCAGGCTTTATTAGTGATATGAAAAATAATCCCAGTAAAATGTTTTAAAAACCCTCTAAAGTGACTTTTCTGTTAAATTTGTAGCACATGCATAATCCATGAAGCACTGATGTAGTATTAAGGTTTTAACAGCACTTGCTTGCAGTGTCCTATGTTCTGTTCTGGTCACATTGCTCTCAATGAATGGTGGCTCTTTATGAGTCCAATAGGTGCAAAGCACCCACAACTCTCCTGAAATCAATGGGATTTGTAGGTGTTGAGCTCCTAAGATCAGGCCATGTAGATGACAGTGCACATTGTACCACCAATCGTGTGGAGTTACGCATCTTTCACTATGATGCATTAGAGGGGCTGATCCTTCCCCAAGTCAACGGGAGTTGTAACATCCGCGGGAACAGGATTGGGCCCATGGTGAAAAGAATAATGTTGGAACATTTGCACCCCTGGGATTATTAAAAGCAAGCTACACCTGCTGTTAAGATTGCCCAGTACTTTACATTATAACACATTAGAGTATCACCCAAAAGCCTCAGAGAAAGGGAGCTGTGTGCTATCTGCTGCCCACTCAGGAGAGAGACGCGGTCCCCGCTCCAAAGACATTACCATTTAAAGCCCAAGCTTGTGACCACTTCAGCATGTGTATGAAGTATTCATGAGCAGAACCATGGAGTCACACGTGAGTAGTTATGCACATGCTTAAGAGTTTGCAAGTGAGAGGCTTACAAAGGTGAGTTAAATCTAAAAGGCTGAGAGGGGAAGACAATTAAATATTTATCCTTGATATAAGGTTAGTTTTGTAATGACATAAACTTTCCCCAAGTGCCCTTCAGCCTCGCCATCATACCATAAAATACTATTGCATGTGCCATATGGAACAGTGAAGGATAAACAAAAATACAGCCATTGGTTTGTCTGTCTCTCACGCTCACTCTCTGTTTTTCCATCTGCAAGGCTGTAAGTTTCAAGAGCTACTTTCTTACACAAAACACAGCCTTTAGGCAGGTAAGTCACTCTGCTGCAGCAGCTCCAGCTTCTAACCTCTCTCTATCCCCCTGTTGAATAGGGTGTCAGGAGCTTTCACTAAGAGCCGCCCCATACCAAGCCCACAAGACACGGGGTGGTGGAGGGACCCTCCTTCTTTTGCCAAACTTTTCAGCCCAACTCTCCCAGCTTCCGCTTCTATGGGAACAGAGGAGGTGGAGGGAAAGCACCAAGACTGCTACTTTGTGTGTGTGATTCTTTAAGCTCACCCCAATTTCTGGGAGATGGGGACCAGAGAATCCATCTGATGAACATTATTAGTATTTGGGGGAGACTACTGTATGTTACTTTCCTTTGGGGGAGTTAGTCTCCCCTCCCCCCATGTCTTGCTCCTCCTCTTTTCCCTCCTCCTCCTGACGGGGAGGAGGGGAATGGGAGGGAGGCACCAGAAGAGCCGCAGAACTGGTAGCAAAAGAAGGGAATTGTTTGAGAGTTCAGTCATCCAAAAAACCTCCTTCCATGTGGCTGCCCTGATTCCAATGTCTTTCTTCCTCCTGCAACAGCTTCCACCTCCTCCTCCCCTGAGCCTGGCAGAATCCCTCCGCCCCTAAAATTATCCCTAAAATCAACCAGCACGAAAAGAAAGTAAGTCCCCAACTCCAAGCCCCCCAGAATCTTTTGCTGAATTCCAGATCCGGCCTGGAACTTCCCAGCCCCTGGACTTTTTAGCCTCTTTGTTGCTTCTTCCCATTTTGTGTATCTTTGTATTTCTCCTTCCTGCTCCATCAGAGATTTCCGGTGAGTGAAACAGCTGGGGGTGAGGTGGGGTGGGGAGGTTAAAAAAAGTTTGTTTTAGAGAGAGAAGTTCTGGTGTCTTTCTCCCCCCCCCCCCCCTCCTTCTTTCCTTACGCTCCTACGGGTAGGAGCTGCAAATCTGCGTGTCGGCGTTTGGGAGGGCTGTTTGCTGGATATTTTTAGGGGAAGTCTGGTTTGTGTTTTTATGGAAGAACAGCCAGGGAGGAACAGTTTTCCCAGCTATTCCCTCGACCTCCTTCCATGGTGAGTTTTGATTTTGGCTGGGCAGGTGGGATTTGGAGGCTTGTTTGTTTCACTGTCTCTCTCGTCAGTTTCTCGGCATTAATGGAGGGCCCTGCACGCACTCTGTGGTACTGCGGCTCCAGTGCCCCAAACTTTCTCCAAAGATTTAGTCAACTCGGCTCCCTTCCCTGGGCAACAAGAGACAAGGGACGGGGAGGAGGAGACGATTTAGAAAATCGATTTATTTGTTCTCCCCCACCCCATCTTTCTTTAAAAAATAATGGTTTTATTTACAAAACTCCTGGGAGTTTTCAGAAAAGACAAGTAATGCAAAGGCATCTTGGGATCATGTGGAGGGGTTCCTGTTGCAGAGATAAGCGTGGGTGGATTTTCTGTAAGTGAAATGTTTCTTTGCTGCCTGCATTTTCTGCTGCAGTTGACGTTTTAGTCCTTATGCCCAGGTGATCGGTGAAATAGTCTTGGGGGGCTTAAAGGGGGAATCACTTTGTGCTGTGTGGTGGGACTGGAGAGGGTGTTATGCATGTGTCCCTATGTTTGTACTGCAATTTAGGCAGATCCCTGTTACCCCGCCTTTCAGTAGAAAATGCACTGATTCTTTAGGGAAGGGGAGAGTTCAAGATTTACAACTGCCTTCAAATTAAACTTGTTTAATTAAGAGTTTTGAAAAATTTGCTAATCATAGGACAACAGTAATAGAATAAGCAAGCACCTTTCCTGACACCCCCAGGGGGCAAAGCTGATTTAACACAAATCTTCATTTGGACCCCACTCTGTAAACAGGTTTCAGTTCCCTGAGTCTGAGTATGTTTCACTGAAGCTGAGGAAGAGGCATTTCAGGATTTATGCCAGTTGGTGGGTTTTTTAATGAAACTCTGTTGCCTGTACATATACTCTCCTGTGTATGAACAGGATAGAGTGATTCTATAATATGTAGGCTGTGTGCATCCACATAAAGTTTCTTGCATGTCTTAACTTGTTTGATATACTTGATACCTAATTCCCTTAATTTCTGTGCAGCTACCAAGCAGCACTGTGCAATGTCATTTGGATATGTCCATCTGCAGCCATATAGTCAAGCTGCATTTCCCCTGGATTAAAAAAACTTTTCAGAATGGAAAATATTAAAAGAATGTGGGTTTTTTTGTCATGGTAGGTTTTGTTTGTTTTTGTTTTGCAAGTAGGATTCTATTTTAGTTTTCCTTTTTGAGAGTGTGCTTTCTCAATCTGCCTACATGCATGCACACACACCTTTTTGGTGGGTTGGATATTGAGGTTTATGGCTCAGGGAAAGGTTTCAGAAGAAACACCATGAGGGTTTGCAAATGATGGGGTTTTTTTGTTGTTGTTTAAATTACCTAAGTAACTGAATTTGAAATAGCTCCCCTTGCTCATAGGAAGCATTCTGGAGTCTGCTAGGGAAAGATACAATTTAGGCAGAGTTACGATTTTCCCACAGAGTGGATGGATTTATCTGTGGCAAGCAAGAAATCAGTGGTGTTTTTTGCTTCTTTTCTATTACTCTCTCTAACCCTACAGGTCAACCTCCCAGTGAGTGTCTTCTATTAGGGCTGAAATCAGACATAGTGCTACCTTCCTTGTGGATGGAGTTCTACTTAATAAAAAAGGGCATGTGAAGGAAGCACAAAGCCCTAGGGCACAGAACTGGAAGCCTGGAGGGGCATGTGTACCAGGGCACAACCAGAGGGGAAGGAGGGTGTATTTGGGGAAGGACAATCCCTAGGCAGCAGGGATAGGATGCTATAACTTAGAAAGTCCTGCAGGTGTATCCAATTTACAGTGGGGTCCATGAGATGGTGGAGGAATGGAAGGAAGTCACCTTAGGCCAGGTCTATACTGCAGGGGAAGGTCAGCTTACGGTACACAATTCCAGCTACATAAACAATGTAGCTGGTGTCGACGTACTTTAAACCAAACTTTGGTGCTGTTCCCGGGAGTTTGACAGGAGAGACACTCCCGTCAACTTCCCTTATTCCTCATGCTAGTGACTCCACGAGGAGTACCATGGTTGACAGGGGCACCCTCAGTGTTCGATTTAGCAGGTCTATACTAGACCCACTAAATTGAATGCCAGAAGATCAACCACTGCAGCATCAGTCTTCCCCTTTAGTATAGACATGGCCCTAGCCTGCACTGCACTGTTGAGAGCTGTAGCTCAGAATCTCACCCCTAGGAGGACTAGTTCTGACTACAATCATAGTCAAGTCACATGAACTGCTAGAGTGACTTGAAGATGACTAATAACAAAACATATAGTTTACCCATTGGGGGCAAGGGAAAAGGTAATGTAGCTAAACCATATATTTTAAAACCCCCTCTGGTCATTGCACACTGATGGCCAGATTGTGGTGCATAACTGAGCAGCTGAAGGTTGAGGAATGGCTCTAGATTTAGGTTGGTGTAACAGATAGTCCAGTGTCTTGGGGCCAAATTTGGTTACCACAGACAATGAGGGTTCATGTTTGGCCTCATTCTGTTCCCATTAGAATTGGTGGGAATTTTGACTTGAGTGATAGAGGAGTTAAGCCAACTTGAGTGGTTTTGAAATTATAGCCCTGTGGGAATTCTGCAGTTGTTGCCTTTGGAGCAATAGTAAAATTGCAGAATTCTCCCAGGACTAAAATTGCCACCTCAAATATGTTCTAGGGGAGGTCTGAAAGGTTGAGCTTGTTGAGGTCATTTGTTGGGATCTATCATGTTAAATTCCTTATTTTGCTGGCTTGTAGTTGGTGTGTTATGGTCAGAGGATTACTGATCTTTTGGCTCAGGTGATCTGCCTTCTGGGTGAAGCCTGTTCAGTTTTAAAGCTCCTTCAGAAACATTCCCTGGAACTCCTGTTTTATGTGCTTGTTGCAGTAACCAGCCACTGTGCTTTTACTGTAGAGCTGAGTCAGCCCATTGCTTGTGGAATCGCAGTTCGGAAGATGCAGCAGTTTGGCATGGTTATAAATAGGGTTAGAAGGATCCAATTTTTATCTGTAAATGTCTATTTCACCATGTTCACCTAAATGGCCAAAAAACACATTTCCAGTGTTGAGGACCGAATATTTACAGATAGGCAAAATAAGAAAATGCAGCTTGAGAACTTGTTCAAATTTGATTTAAGGCTGTTGACTTTGTATTTTGACATGGGTGTTTTAACAGGCATAAAGCTTGAACTTTACGAACCTCATCTGCTATTGTTAAAAAATTACCAGATTCTCCCCCAACTTCTCACAACTGCGAACTTTCAAATGGATAAATAGAAAAACATAAAATTAAAAATCAATGTCCCGTGTAGAAATTGTTTAAAAAAAATCAACTTCTGCCAAGTTTAGTTATAAAGAAGCTTGATATAAAGGCAACTGTTTCTCTAAGTCAGAACAAACCCCTGTAGGTGTTTAACACCTGTTTGTTCCTATCCTAAGGACTCTGGTTGGGACATCCTCTTCGGTTACCCTGATGGAGTCTTGATAGCCACGCCATTATGGCCACACATTGCTAGTTGTTCACCAAAGCAATAGTGCAGCACAGTGAGGGTGCCAGTAGCCTGTGAATGGCAGTGCAGGTGTGGAATTCTGTTGGGTACTGGGAAGGTGCCAAGGGCTATTAGGATGGGGTGAAGCACGATCATAGTCTCTTGGCTTCACAAAAAATCTCTAGGCAGGGAGATGCAGGTGATCAGCATGCCTCTGACCATCCGGTATCCCCCAGATCGGTGCTGCTAGACATCATGCAACTGTTTTGATTAGGAATGCTGAGGTGAAGCTGTGCTGAGCGCACAAAGCTCTTCTGTATTCATAGTGGCAGTGTTTAAGGTTGGGTGGGAGGGCAGTGTAGAAGACTTTAACTTACCCTTCCATTTCCTGGCTCTCAGAGAGAGAAGTTTAGTTGCCCACGTTCCGGAAGTACATGAAAGGCTGGCAGGAAACCTTCATTCAGCATGGACTGTAGGTTTTTGGCAGTGTATAATGGCCTGTGGATGTAAAATGACCCAATCCCAGTGAAGCTGACAGCAAGATACACTCCTATAGGGTTTGGATAAACATTCAGAATTTGTAGTGGCTATTCAGATCCAGAAGGCCTATAACAATGAGCGGGGGACTGTCACTGAGCTATAAAGCTGGGCTCATCGATTAACCTTCATGGTTACACACAAGCTCCATCTCTTCCCCTCCGTGCTGCTGACTCTGTATCAGATGTGACGATTGTGCTTATACCTGGTGGTTGTGTAGAGACCATAGGCTTCTTGGGGTTTAATCCAAACCTCTTAGGCTATGTCGACACTAAAGGGTTTTTGTGCAAAAACCTGAGGAGCGTCCACACCTCAAGCACACTTTCGTGCAACTAAATTTACAGTAAATCAAAAGAATAGAGGGGTTTTTGTGGTGTAGGTATTCCTCTTTCTACAAGGAATAACTCCTTTTTGCGCAAGAGTTCTTGTGCACAGAAGGTGTGTGTGGATGGGCAACAGGGGGTTTTTGCACAAAAAGAGCCAATCGGAAAAAGCACAGGTGCTCTGGTGGCTAGTCTGTGAATAGCAATCAGAGCTTTCTTTTGAGAGTGTCCATGCAGTCTGGACACTCTCTTGAACAAAAGCGCATTGCTTTTGCGATGTGCTTTTGTAGTGTGGACACCTCTTGCACAAGAAGTTTTTGTGCAAGATCTCTTCTGCAAAAAGCTTCTTGCGCAAGAAGCCTGCAGTCTAGACTTAGCCTCAGAAGCCAGGCCCTGGCAGAATATGGGCTGTGGGTTATATAAGTTCAGTCAGGGATTGCAAGTAAATCCCTTTCATCCCACTTGGTCTATCTTCCCTCCAGGAGTTCAGTAGTTTGCTTATAACTGCCAGTGAGTCTGTCAAACAAACCGCACTAGTGGGAATTCCATGTTGGCAATCACAGATCCCATCCAGCAGAGAGATAAGTAGAGTCAGGGTCTTGGTGTGTATGGATCCTTTTGCAGGGTGCTGAAATGTATTTACTGGATTCAGTGCCAAAGATTCTACACTGATTTTAGGCATAGGCCAGTGGGTCAGGGAAGTCCCCTGTTGCTATAAAGATACAAATGTGGACCGTGAGAGGACTGTCCCTTTAAAAACTCCAGCATTAACTTTCTAACATCAGACCAGAACACTTTATGTTATTTTTATTTTCTCCAAACCACTTAAATTGCTTGAAATTAGAGGCTTTCCACAATGAAGAGCTGGTGCCATCTGAAAGTTGGCGGGCCAAACTTGCAGGTTAGCTAGAGCCCTCTGAGCCATTACAGAATGGTAAATAAGGTCTTGTCTACAGTAAGGAAACTTACCCAAGTGTAACTCCAGTGATGTAGTCACACTGATAGGATTAGTGTTCCTAGTAAGCTGGGTGCTTGTGTTGCCACGAAGGAGAGATTCAAATGCCGCCCAGCTGATTGGCAGAGCACCCTCAGTTAGGGGTTTTTGTTTCTATTGGTGGTGCATATTCACACATGCCTTGGTGCACGTAAAATTTATTCTGCACATGGATGACAAAATTAGAGGAAACTTTGGAGGTGACCCCCTAATCTAGATGCCTACTTACCCTACTGCTGCTTAATCCAGTGATGCACTAATACAAACTGCACCAGCATAGCCCCTGCTTTACGCTGTTGCAGTGTATTTAATTAGGGGTCCAACGGATGGAACTATCTTGGCATTTTCCTTCACGTAGATAGGGCCTAAAACTGGTTCAGAACAAAGTAGACTGCCTATCCTCCCCACACTGAGTCTCACAGAGATGATTGATAGGCTTGGGGGACGTTTGGGAGACCCTGGTTCAATCCCTTGTTCTACCAGATGGCCCCTGTGACTTTGGAAAGTCACTTAGCCTCTCTGTGCCTCACTTGCCCATTGGTAAGAAAGCGCCTCCTTACCTCACAGGGGCATCATTAAAGACTAAGAGGTGCTTCAAGCATGGCAGTGTGGTAAAAGGCTTGTGCTGTGAGGGTGGGAAGCTTTCTGGGGACTCTGCAGTGCCTTGAGATTTGGAAAATAAGCTGGCGACTTGCTCTGGAAGACCTGCTAGCTGAGCTTGTGCTGTGAGGGTGGGAAGCTTTCTGGGGACTCTGCAGTGCCTTGAGATTTGGAAAATAAGCTGGCGACTTGCTCTGGAAGACCTGCTAGCTGAGTGTGACTATCAGGGAGTCTAGTGTAGGTAGCACCATTGCAACAGATGTATGGCTCCAGCTGGTGGTGGTACAGAGACCAATGTGATCTTCTGTTTCATGCAGCATGCATTTCCACCAAGTGACTCCTGCCTTTTCACTCCCCTCCACTTCTAGTTTTATGCAGACAACTACACCCTTCAAAATCTTCAAAGAAGCCCTTTGAGAGTAGAGGCAAGAGAGACCCATCTCATCCATTAGGAACATAGTTGCCAGAGAAAAATGCCTTTGAAAACAAAGTCTGAACTGTTAGGCTACATCTACACTGCCCTCTCTTGCGAAAAAAATATGCAAATGAGGCAAAGCATGGACTATCGCCACGCCTCATTTGCATAATCAATGAGGCTCCGTTTTTGCGCGAGAGACTTTTACAGAAAAAGGAGCCGTCTACACGGCTCTTTTTTGCGCAAAAAATATCCCTTTTGTGCAAGAGCCGTTTTTCCGCTTTTTTTCAGGAAGAAGGCTCTTGCGCAAAAGGGGGGTTTTGCACAAAAAGGAGCCGTGTAGATGGCTCCTTTTTGCACAAAAGTCTCTTGCGCAAAAATGGCGCCTCATTAATGATGCAAATGAGGCGTGGTAATATTCCACCCTTTGCCTCATTTGCATATTTTTTTTGCGCAAGAGAGGGCAGTATAGATGTAGCCTTAGTGTTTAAAATCCAAAGCCTAGATTAAGTCCATGCAGAGGCCTTCTCCCCTGAGATCTCACTGGCAATATACCATGCAGCAAGGATTCTCTCACACACACACAAGTGGACAGTTCTTTGGAAGCCAGTAGTATTCTGAATGATGAATAATATTTTTACATTCATCTGGTGCCTTTCATCCCAGAGAGCTCCAAACGACAGATAAATGCATAGAGGGATCTCTTCACTCCATCCCTTCCAACCAAAGGCAGTCTGCTCTGGGGTGGGAGGGTGGCACTCAACCAGTGCATGGCATGGCAGCACAGCTGTGGGTGGTATAGGCACATTTTGGCTAGCTGCTGTCTGAGCTTGCCATTGCCAGCAAGCCCTTCCTTTTGGGCCCCTGGGCCAAAGGCGACTGACACAGGAGTTAAAGGAAAGCTGAGCATTGAGTCAACAAGTCTGAGCTGTGTCAGGCCAAGAAATCGGGAGTGCGTTCCAAAGCTGAAGAATTCTCTTGGATATCCCTCAGAGTGGGATTTTCCGAAGCACTAAACCTTGTCATTTAACACAAGGCCCACTGAAAGTCAGTGGACCTTGCGCTCCTAAATCACTTGGATGCTTTTCAAATTTCAACCAACTCCCCCTTTAAAAGCAGAGCATTGTTTTCTGGAGAGCTGTCACTGACCGTAAGTGTGGTGGTGTGTCACAAGAGAGCCTGGTTGTCTCTCAGGTAGCTGAATTTCCATCCTGTTAAGGTTCAAACTATCTAGCTCCAAACCACCAACTTAAACCCCACCTGGAAACTACTTGGAAACTGTCTATGAGGTATCCATGTGATGTGATCTCTGTGCAAGGTCCTACTATGTAGGATGTGCTAATCCATGTGATCCCAAGCTATACTTCCACATCAAGAGTGTTGCATTAATCTACTCTCAAGAGGGCAAAGGCATGGATCTTGGTAGTAGAGGGGACCTTTGAGAAGAAAGGTCGCACCCTTCTCAACCAGCACAGGTGAAGGAAAGCCTTGGCCATCTGTGTGTACTTATGTGGCCCACATCACCCTAATAATGAAGTTTTTCACACACATTGAGCTATGGCCTCTTGCATTTCTAAGGCTCTATCCATCTCTACTCCAAAGGAGACACAGTGCTTTATTATCATTAATGAATATAGCTTCACAACATGCCTTTTTACTATCTCTACCCTGTCTAATACGACTGGGGACTGGTCTGTGGCATACACGTGAGTAGTAGTCCTTTGTACACAGTAAATTGCATTTGTACCGCATACTACAGATTGTGTTGGATCTGGCTTCTGCTTAAATCAATGTCAAAACTCCCAGTTATTTAATTAGGTGCAGGTGCAAGCCTTAAGTATGCCACAGAGAGTAGAAATGAAAACATGCTGGCCTCACCTAAATTTGCAGTTGAGTGAATTTCATTCTCAGTTACATGTCAGGGAGGGTAAATAGAAAGTAAATAGTGTTTCTACACATGCCACGTTTATGATTGCAGACCCAAATGGTAAATCATATTAATTATGCACCTCTGGCCACCTCACCTGTACTCTGCCCACAAATCCATTTCTGCTGGGACTGCTTTGGATATCTCAAATCTCCAAGCTATTTGAAAGAGTGACTGTTTTTTAAAAAAAAAAGACCAACAAACAAGTGCCCGCATGTTTTATCAGACCATAAAAATCTGAAAATAACCCAGTTTGGATAGTGGAAGGGTTTAAGTTAAGAGGAGGTTTGTTAATGTGACTCTCCAGGTGAGAATCTGAGAAGAGCGTCTTGCTCCCCTTTTAATCTAAAATCTAAATTTATTATTTGCATTACTAGAGGAATCAGATGAGTTCTAGTCCCCATTGTGCTAGGTGCTGCACACACATGTAGTGAGAGTGAGTCCCTGCCTTAAAGAGTTTACATTCTAAATGGACCAGGCTGGCAAAGAATGGAAAGAGAATCCCAGTGAAGTGACTAGCCCAAGGCACCCAACAGATCAGTGACAGAGTTTAGAGTTGAACTGGTGATCTATCCATTGGCCCACCCTATTTTTTGAGGACGACGTCCCAGTCAAACACTTGGGGATGTTTTGTGTTAGCTTCTTAGCACCATGCCTTGAAGATATACTGTTACCTAACAGCTTAGGGCAGCGGTTCTCAAACTTTTTGGGCTCCGGAGCCCTTTACGTGCATAAAAATTTATGCAGCGCCCCAGTGGTCCACTGATTGTGTGTGTTGTACCTATCGATGTTGGCCGCATTAGACTTCCAAATTTTGTGAAATTTTGTACATATATTTATCAACTTGTGTGTTTTATTCATAAATAATAACAATCAAATCATTTACTTGTACAATACTTTTTTATTCAGATTTTAAAACACAACATTTTTTATAAGACAAATTACTGCATTTTGCCCAAAATCAAAAACAATCATTATTTTTAGTGAGAAGAGTGGGCTTGCTTTCTATTCTTACAAAGTTCTTTAATGTCTGGCTTGATAGAAGAAAGTTGGATTCGCATGTCTGCTTCTGCATCCAGTCTGTTGCGGTATTTAGTTTTGGTTGAAGCGTATGAAGAAAATCCAGCCTCACACAGATAAGTAGTGGCGATTCTCAATTATGCTTTTGAAGGCTTTCCAGTTTGTCAAGCTCGCAAAGTCCCTGGAGATGTATCGCGGAGCCCTGGGGCTCTGCGGAGCACAGTTTGAGAAACACTGGCTTAGGGTATCAGGGAGTAGCTGAGTTAGTCTGTAAGAGGAAAAACTTAAACAACAACAAACAGTCTGGTAGCACTTTATAGACTAACAAAACATGTAGATGGTATCATGAGCTTTCGTGGGCATAGCCCACCCACGAAAGCTCATAACACCATCTACATGTTTTGTTAAAGTGCTATCAGGCTATTTATTGTTTGTTTAACCTTAGGGTATGACTGACTGTATCACAGGTGGGACAGCAAGTGCAGGCATACCTACGCTCCTTTGGATTGAGCTAGCCCACTAAAACTAGCAGTGCATCAGTGATGGGATGGGCTGATTACCCAAATAATTAGTGAGGGGCTGGGATTAGGTTCCTGATAGTTCTGCTCTGCTCTATTACTGTGATGGGCAGGCTAGTGAGCGGGCCACATGAATGGCCCTCCTTCATCTCAGCGGACTGGTCCTCACCAAGACTCCTGGGATAGTGTAGCTTTGCTAATTGAGCTTGTGTACTTAGAATTTGCAGGGTGTGGTGACGGAACTGTAGCAGCGTTTTGATTGGATGCCTAGAGAGCACATGGCTCTCATAGTGTTGTGTGCAATCTGCACGCCCCTCACTTTACATGCCCCTTGCTTTACATGTGTGAGGCTTTAGCAGTATTGGTTGGAAAAAACTATGAGGATGGAAACCAGCAGAATCTAGCAACCCTGTGTATGGGCAACAGTGAACAAAATGTCTTGTGGGCCACACACAGAACCCTGATGGGCTGCAGGCAGCCCCTACGCCACAGGTTGCCCACTACTGGTCTACTACATGAGCGGAAGACAAATGGCTATAGGCGCAATTAGTTGTGGGGCCATTGGCTGGGCTGTGGACCCAGCCACTAGAGGGCAGCATCACTTGCATGTATCCATTCTGTGTTGCAGGGAAGCGAGGGAGTGATCTGGAAGATGGTGGTTTGAGGGGCATCATGGGAGGAGTGGAGTGATAAAGGGCTGCTCATCATTCCGAGAGCAGGGAGGGATAATTATAGCTGTGGTGGGAGGGAAAAGGTCATGAAGGGACTTTACAAAACTGGTGACTGAGCAAGAAAATGGCAGATGAAATTCAATGTTGGTAAATGCAAAATCATGCACATTGGGAAACAACCCCAATTGCATACAAAATGATTGGGTCTAAATTAGCTGTTTCCACTCAAGAAAGAGATCTTTGGAGTCATTGTGGATAGTTCTCTGAAAACTTCCGCTCAATGGGCAGGATCTGTCAAAAATGCTAATAGACAGTTAGGAGCTATTAGGAAAGAAACAGGTAAGAGAAAATATTATGGGTAAGCCTACACAATGAATACTGCATGCAGTTCTGGTTGCTCTATTGCAAAAAAGATACATTTGGGAGTAGAAAAAGTACAGAGAAGAGCAACAAAAATGATTGGGGGATGGAACAGCTTCCATATAAGGATAGATTTAAAAAGACTGGAACTGATCAGCTTATAAAAGAGACAACTAAGGGGGGGATATGCTAGCAGTCTATAAAATCATGAAAGGTATGGAGAAAGTGAATAGGAAAGTGTTATTTGCCTCTTCACATAACACAAGAATCAGGGTTATGAGTACAAAGCAGGTTTAAAACAAGCATAAGGAAGTACTCCTTCACCCAATGCAGTCAGCCTATGGACTTATTGCCAGGGGATATCATGAAGACCATAAGCACAACTGGTATCAAAAAAAGAATTGGCTATGTTCATGGAAGACAAGTACATCATTGGCTATTAGTCAGGGTTGTCAGGGATGCAGCCCAATGATCTGGTTGCCCCTAAACTTCGGACTGCTAAAAGGGACTGGATGCCAGGGGCTGGATCACTCGATTGGCTTATTCTGTACCTGAAGCATCTGGCAACAGCCATTGTCAGAGACAGGCTACTGAGGAAGATAGGCCATTGGCTTGACCCAGTATGGCCATTCTTTCTTACCTTACCCCATCCTTTTTGCCGTTCTGCTTTTCCACCTTCCAAACCCAGGTTGCATTTGATGCACCAATATCAACCTAGCTAGATCAAAATGAAGTGGAAATGTTGACTCAGTTGCTGATATGTAATTTGCAAAAAATTGGGTGCCCCATATGCATTGAGAAAATACCCGTGTTGCGAGAGGGGGAAGTTGTGTGTGTGCGCATATATATTCCTATCCCTCTCAATTACCAGTAAAACTTGTCTCAGGATCTGTGATGAAAAAGTTGTGAAGGGAGGGGAAAACTGGACTAGAGTTGGATCACAGTTAAGATGCTGCACTCAGAGGCTTAGTCTACACTGTAGTTTTTGCGCAAGAAGCCTTTTGCAGAAGAGATCTTCCGCAAAAACTTCTTGTGCAAAAGTGCGTCCAGACCTCAAAGCACATCACAAAAGTGATGTGCTTTTGCACAAGAGAGCGTCCACACTGCATGGACACTCTTGAGCAAGAAAGCTCTGCGCACCTGTGCTTTTTCTGATCGGGGTTTCTTGCACAAAAACCCCTCCGGAGTGTAGGGTTGCCAGGTGTCCGGTATTCACCCGGACAGTCCAGTATTTTCGCCTCTTGTCCGGTAAAAAATTCAGAGAATACTGGACACCTAAAATGTCCGGTATTTTTTTTTCCCCGGCCAGGAGGCGAAAATGCCGGGCACCTGGCAACCCTACAAACACTCAATGCTGGGCCTCCCCAGCTCCCAACACCCCCAGCCCCCTGACCCCAGCCCCCATGCTTACCTGGTTCCGCAAGGCTACTGGCACAAAATGGCTGTTGACCAAGGGGAAGCTGCTTCCCCTGGGTCTTAGTGCTCAACCTCTCCTCTGTTCCTATCCCTGCACTCACTCTTAAAGGGGACATGCTGTTTTAATGCTGTTTTATTTTAATTTTGAATTTTTTTTAGTAAGTCTTGGAGACCTTTTTTTTCCCCCCCCCCCAACAACTTTGGTCTCTCCCCCCCCCTTTTTTTTTCCTTCAACAGAATTTTTTCCCGGTGGGGTGGGTGGTTTATTTTTTATTTTTTTATTTTTTTTGGGGGGGGGGACGGGGGGGCGGGCAGTGTTCGGTATTTTTGTTTCAACCATCTGGCAACCCTGCCGGAGCGTCCACGCATGCTTTTTTGCACAAGAGCTGTAGCGCAAAAAAGGAGTTATTCCTTGTGGGGAAAGGAATAACTCTACCGGCAAAAGCCCTGTGTTCTGCCAATTTACTTGCACAAAAACACACTTGAGGTGTGGACACTCCACCGGTTTTTGCGCAAAAATGGCTGTTTTTGCGCAAAAACCTTGTAGTGTAGACATAGCCTGAGTGTGTGTGTGTGTGTGTGTGTGTGTGTGTGAGAGCTTTCTCCCTGAAATATGAGGGGATTGTGGCCAGAACTTCTTGGGTTTTCTCCCTGATCAATTTTTATATTTGAGCTCCCTGCGTTAGGACTCTCTGACATATTTACTGTTGCCAGAGCTGAGGGACTCATTATGGCTCATCTGTCGTGCTCCGGTTAACTGTGCTCCTGAACAGTCCAAGGGAATCGGTCAAGAACAACCCAAGGTGTTTCTTTCCAGGCCTGAACAGTGCTCCTAGCCATGTTTGACTTGGGGGCAAGAGACCAATCCTGATATGAAAAGGCTAGTTCCACTGTACAGTAAGTGATGGATTGCATTTATCCTCAGCAATCAAAAGCAGAGGTAATTCTGGTAAATGCTTATTCTGAGGAGATTTTGGCCCCATCCAGACATGAAGATAAATCTTTTGCAGATTTGATTCAAAGGTGTATGGAGGAGATGAGGAAGTGTCAACCTGGATCTCGGGATTTGAATCCAAACCTTTGGTAATGTTTTTTGACCCATCTCTGATATTAAAAATAGGCAGGGAAATGACTCCCCAAGAGGCAAATGCAGCTCCACTGAAGTCTGTTTGTACACATGGCCTGGGTTTGGCCTAAGGAGTTTATCTGCCAGTCTAATCAGTTGTCTGCTATAGCTCAATGCTGCTGTTTAGAGTAGCCTGCTTTACTGAAGAAGTTGGTGTAAAAGCACTGTGAGGGGCGAGGGGATCCCAGGTAACATGACAATGCCTTTATTAGTCAGAGAAGGGGAATAGGGACTGTGACTAGAATAGAGGAAGTCCCCTGAAACTCTTGGATGAGCCCTATGGCTTTTGAAGACTTGCCAAAAATAAGTGATTGTGAGAATTGGGGGAGGGAAGATGAGGGAATAGGTGCTGGAGCCTTATATTCTGGACCAGTGGTGGGCAACTTCTGATCCATGGACCCCCTGTCTGCTCTCTCCCCCATGTACCTCTGAGGCACTAGAGCCCCACACTTTTGGAGCATCACTAATCCACTGATTCATGCTCCATCCCTGCTTCTCCCCCTCCCTCCCAGAGCTTGAACGCCTATAGGAAGAGTTCACTGCAGCGGTTTAGCTACACAAAGCAACACTGTAATTCCATTTCCTCCCTTTTTAATGTTGTATTTACTTACATTGTAAGATCTTTCAGGCAGGAACTGTCATTTTTGTTCTGTGGTATCGTGCCTGGCATAATGGAGCCTTGGTTTGTGACTGGGGCTCCTAGGTGCTATGGTAATATATACAATGCATAAATAACCATATTGCAAAGATCTCTAGCATCTTACAAACCATTAGATGGGTGAGAGCTTCTCCATAGTTGAGACTGGATTTGCTTCCCTCACCTCTCTTAACGTTAGGGTTGCCAAGTGTCCGGTATTGACCCGGACAGTCTGGTATTTTCGCCTCCTGTCCGGTTAAAAAAAAAAATCAGAAAATACCGGACACCTAAAATGTCCCTGCCAGGAGGCGAAAATACCGAACACCTGGCAACCCTATGACACACTCAGCAACCAGGCCCAGCCCCCCCCACTAAGGTCCCCCCCAGACACCTCTCCACCCCCCACTTACCTGGTTACGCAGGAGCTTGTCTTGTGGCTGAAACAGAAAAACAAAATGGCCGCAGGCAAAACAGCCTCTTCCTAAAAGGGCCATGCTGATTTTTTTTTTTTTTGCTCAACAGGTTTGGTTCCCCCCTCCTCCCACCCCTTCAACAGAATTTTTTTCTGGATTTTTTTGGGGGGGAGGGCGGATGTTCGGTATTTTTGGTTAAACCATCTGGCAACCCTACTTAACATCCTCAAAACACTCCTTTCCTTTCTGCTTCAAATTTTGTAGGGATGGTCTGTGACAAGTGGACACTGGAATAAATTGAAGATGATGTGATTTCATGTCTTGGCCTGAAACCTGACTGATAGGGAGTCTGAGAGAGCCACTAAGTAGGTGGAGTTAGGGCAGTTTTTGGGTTAGCTGGCATAGAAATAAGAGGGTAGAATTGGGTGGGAGTTTGCATAGATTGTTTGCATACACTGATACTACTTCTAGTGGTAATTGGGGCTACTGATTGTATGGCAGATGTCCCTCCTCAAATAAGTTATTCACAAGCTCTAAGTATTTAAATTGTAAGATCCTTGAAGCAGAGACTGCCTTTTATTATACATTTGTACAGCACCTAACACTGTGAGGGTCTGTGTACTACTCTAGTAGTAGTAATAGGAGCACCAGATGCTCTTGACTCTCCTTTGCTAGCCAGACTGAGTCAGAAGAGCTCTGCGTAAGGGTGAAAGCTTGTCTTTTTTACCAACAGAAGTTGGTATAATAAAAGACATTACCTCACCCATCATATCCCTCCGTGTAAGGTTCAGTTAGATAGGTAGGTATGGGTTTCCTCTAGTGTTTCTCAGAGTTCCTCATATGTGAATGTGCTAATATCTGAGAGAGATCCTATTTTCTCAGGCTTCTGCTTGGCAAGTAGTTCTTGCTAGAGATGCCATCCTGGATGGAGGTGTGCTTATCCATCAAGTAGGCTGGATGGTATCTTGCAGAAATAGCTTCTAGGTTGCATCATACAGAGATAAACTAGCCTGGGAACAGAATGCACAATCCTAAAAGGGCTCATGTTCCTTCTCTGACAGAGGAGAAATAGAACCTCTTGGCATATTCTGTAGCCAGGCATAAGCTTGAAAGATCTTCTTGTGTCAAAGGATATATGTGTCACTTCCTAGCTAGACACTAGTATTTTATTCTTTCCTGCTTCACTTTTGCAGGTCACCCAAGGACCAGAAGTCAATGACTGATAGTAGTATGTCACCGAGGGTGGTTGTCACATACAGCGCTACAGTGGCATAGCTTAAATGAAGACGTTATTACACCAATAGGAGAGCTGTTGCCATAGATAATCCACCTCCCCAAGAGGCAGTAGCTATGTTCACGGGACTCCCGTCAACGTAGCGTTATCTACACGTGAGGTTAACTTGATAGCATTCGGGGGGGTTGGCTTTTTCACAGGCCTGAGTAACATAGCTATATTGATATAGGTCTGTAGTAAAGCCCTGATCCGAGTCTTCTGTTCTTTTCTTGGTTTGGGAAAAGATTTCTTACCATTTAACTTATCAAGGACTTTCCACCCAAGCACAGGAGCTGGACACTTCTTTGGTTCGCATTTGTCCAAAGTGGCAAAACAGTCACCTCCTGGTAGTCTGAAAATGAATTTCTATAAATAGAATTACAAGACAAGAGAGACACGCTGCAGGCCAGCTGATGAATTTGTAGATAGGTGATAGTTCAGATAAGAGTAAACTCAGACATGAATTTTGTTTCCTTTTTTGGTCGATTTGTCAGAGAGATGGATGAGCATGAGAGACAGGAAGACCAAAGTTGTTAGTGATGGCCTTTTAGGGGGGGTTAGGTAAAATGAAAAGGCCTAATGGAAGCAAGCACTGACTATTGTTCTATAGTGTTGCGGAGGTGGGGTGTCCTGGTCTCAACAGACCCTGAACTATCACTGTAATATAAATTATAATAAAGCTAGGTAGCAACACCTTGCCGAATGTATTTTCTTATCAACCACTGGACAAAGAGCAGGCCAGATGGGTTGTGGAACCATCTTCTGTATCAGATCCTGGCATGAGGCAGATGTCCTAGCAACATCTGAAACTTTATGTGAAAGTGTATGTGGAGGGTGGGGGTAATAATGGGAGGTGGGGGAGGACTGAGTTACAAACCTTTTCCCATTGCGTTGGAAACTAGTCATTAAAATCTGTAGGGACCCTGTTGTGGGTGAGTGGTTGCCTAAAGGGAGAGGGGGAAGTTGTGGGATGGTAGAAAGGGAGAGGTGTGTTGGAGATGGGGTTGGGAGGATCAGTTTGAGGTAGGGAAGGAAGGCATGGGTCAGCTTTGCATGTGGGAGGATGGTTTATTCTGCATTGGAGAGGGACAAGGGAAGGTCTTTGGGTGTGGACTAGGGATGTTAAATATCGGTTAATTGAATAGTCGATTAATGTCATGAATTCTTATCAGTTACTCAACTATTCTATAGTCCCCAGGGGTGGGGCCAGCAGCATGGGGTGCTGTATCAGAGGCAGCAGCATGGGGTGCCAGGCGGGAGCTGCTCCGTGAGGGGAGCCAGTTTAAAAACCAGCTCCCCTCATGGACCGGCTGCCTGTTGCCCCATGCCGCTGCTTCAGATACAGAGGCAGCAGTGCACGGTGGCAGCAGCCCCTGTCTGGGGGGGCGGGTCTGAGCTCCCAGACCCAGCGTGAGATGGAGCTAAGCCGGGCTGCCCGCGCACCTGTCTCCTAATATACTTTAAATGCAGAGCTGCAGCAGAGGTAGGTCCCGGACCCAGTGCAAGCCAGGCCTGAGCCATGCTGTTGGCCAGCCTGCTAAAAAATGTACTGGTGGGGGTGGGAAATGCATATAGTCTATAGCATTAACTGATAAGCTTTTGCTAATCAGTTAATCAACTACATTATTACATCCCTAGTGTGGACCAGGATTGCTCTGTATCCATCATAAAGATATGGGGAGAGGCAGTGTTGATGATGCTGTCTGGGGCTGCCCAAGCAGCACCAGCACCAGATTCTCATCCTTACTTGGATGACTCCATTGTTCTGGAAGAGACAGAATTTGGTGCATGCATACCAGAGAGACGCGATGGGCACTTCAGATAGTGACAGAATGTATGTGGGAGGGGGGGTCTCCCTTCTGTCTAGCACGCCACAGTGAGGGAAATGCTGGTGTTTGACGAGAAAAATCAAGGGCCTTGCATGGGGGAAACAAGAGAACACTACTGCCACCCCCCCCGCTCAGATTTCTCTGGATTCATCATTGACGGGCATTCTTAATTACAGGGGTTTTGTTCTTTGAGAACTTTCTGTGTCCACTCAGGGAGACAGAAGGACCAGTCTGCAGGTGCCAGTCCGTGTAGCTTTTTCACGGGTGATATATATTCTTCCTGTCTCATGGTGCATCGGCATCGGGACGCTGCACCGTTTCTCTAGCACCGGTGCAGGTCCCCCATTGGTAGCAATGGCAAAAGCACTAGTATAGGCAGGACACTTGTGATTGGTTTGGTTTTTTTTAATTAGTATACTATCCAACCTTGTGTAGAAAAGAACTTGAAAAGCAGCTATTAGTTTGGTGCCACAGCAATGAGAGTGGCTGTAGTATCTCAGGATTTTGAGGTTGTGGCACTGTAGGATATGGATGAAATGAGAGGATCTGGCACCTTAGGCCACAAGAGCTAAGCCAAGGGGTTCAGCATTAGGAGACCTACAGATGGGGGCTGCACACCCCCATGTCATAGACTCCTGAAGCCTCGCAAGACGATGGGACACCCTCCCTACTGAGTGTTGTAGAAAGGAATCTGGAAAACAGCTGCTCCAGATGTCTGACCAAGCGTCAGCCATGTCTGTGAACTGCATGCTTTGCCAGTGCATCGCTGAGATGCCACAAGTTGTTTTTGCTGGTGGCAGCAGAAAGGATTGGGGAGGGGAGCACCGGGAGAACTGGCTGCTTCTCCATACTCCTGACTCGTCTTTGGTCTGTGGGGAAACTCAACTATCTGATTTTCAGCCTCAGGAATTATCAGCAGAGACAGTGGTTTGTGCCCCTAGAAGTGTGGGGGAGGGGTAAGCACAAAGCTGGGGTGCTGATGTGGCCAGCCTTCTGGGCTGTAGTATCTAGAATAAGGATGTTAAATTACAGTTATCGACTATATGATTAGTTGATAAGGGGCCGCTCTGCAGAGCCGCAGCGGGGGTAGCTCCTGGAGCCAGCTGGAGCCTGGACTGAGCAGTCCCAGCGTGCGCCGGCTCCGGGAGCCACCTGTACTGAGGCTCTGCATTTTAAATGTAGTAAGAACCACCAGGCTCTTACCACATTTAAAATGCAGAGCTGCAGCGCCCCAGACCAGCGTGAGCCAGGACTGCTCAGTCCTGGCTCACGCTGAGTCCAATAGCCCCTGTTTGTGGCAGCCAGCCCGTTTGTGGCAGCCCCTGGTCACAGAAAGCCCCAGCTGCCGTGAACAAGGGCTGCTTGCTGGCAGCAGCCCATGTTCATGAGGAGGCGCAGCTCCCCATTGGACCCCTGTGGACAGGGGCTACTGCTGGAGCAGCCTCTCCCCCATTTCCCCTTCCCCACTGCCTCTGATAGAGTCATCGGGGGGTGGGGGAGAGGCGGCACCGCAGAGACAGTGCTGGGGGAAACCAGCTTTTAAGCTGGCTCCCCCCCCCCCAGCACTGGCTCCTGTTTTTCCCCCCCTCCTTGCTGCCTCTCATACAGAGGCAGCAAAGGGTGGAGCAAGTAGTGGGGTACTCCACTCGATTACCCAATAACATCCCTAATCTAGAAGTGTCATGTAAACAGTGTGACTGTGTTGTGAATGAGAGAGGTGGAACTCAAAGCAATAAGATGCTGTTGCTGGTGAGGTGACCCAACATGGACCTGGGAGTGAAAGCAGCTGTGTCTTGGCTGTGGGAAGAGGAGGGTCGTATGGATAATGTTCAGTCTCTTGTGGCCCATTTTGATCCAGGCTGCAAAATAACATGAGATTTTCAGAAAATCTCCTCTTCCTATCATTTCATCTCATGGCTAGTGGATAACCAAGACACAGATTAATATCCACCCCCATCCCCCACACATGCATGTGGGGGAGGGGGTTGTGTGTGTCATCTTGGCAGGAGTTAAAACACAAGAGGAGTCTGGACCAAGATGAAACCGGTGGAAGAATACATTGGGCAGCAAGAGGCTTTGTTCAGAGCTCTGAAAAGAATGGGGGAGGGTGGATGTCACTTCCCAGATGGGGACCTTGCCAAAATGGTTCTTGCTTGAAAAAGCAACATATAGTTTTGAGGTTGTCTCCGAGTTAACACAGGGTCATCCAATTTATGAGTCACTTCCTTCAGAACTTGGAGACTCAAAGCATGGCCCTCTGTCCTAAATGTGGCTGCCTTGTGTTGTATGCTATATTGGTACAGAAACGTAGCCTAGGTATAGAGCGGAGGCAAAGCCAGCTATTCCTCGGATGACAATTGTGCAGTGCCGTAGCCTTCCTTAACTAACAAGCAATCTGGGTTTGCCTGTCGATGAAGATACCAGTAGGATGGTTACCATTAAAAAGCCGACACTTAGCCAGTGGGAAGCAGGATTCCTGGGTTCCATCCCAGCTCTGTCACGGACTATTTGTCTCATCAAGTCACTTCACCTGTGAGGGCTTCAGTGTCTCCATGCCTACAAATTACAGTAACGCTACTTCCCTGCACTTTTATAAAATGTCTGTAAAATTTTTAAAAAACACCAAACCTTACTCTTGCAACCTTACTCCACAAACCTGGGACGCCCCCCCTGACTGAGACCAGCAGCTTCTCAGACTGCAGAGCCTGCCAGTTCCCAAAACTCCCACAATTTCTTTGTTCCCTTAGAGGAAAAACAGCTTCCTTAATCCCCTGCACACACGTCCAGAACATAAACACAACCCACAGCCCCAAAGAAGGTGTCACTGACCTCAAGCTGGAGACTATAAAACTCCTTCCCCTCCCCTCTGATTTCTACTGCAGCCTGTGACGTTTAACAGCTTGTGCTGAGGGAAACCTGCCACACACGCCAAGGCCAGGAGCTGTGGCTGCTGCAGCATGGTGGACATATGGGTTGGCCAGTGACTAATACAGGAATATCACCTTTAACACCGGGGAAGATATGTACCTTGTGTTTTGGATGCTTCTTTCTAATCTGCTGGAGGGAGGATTTACTAAACTTGGGTCCACCCAAGTTGTCACCCATTCCGTAGTATATAAGACCAGGTGTGATATGACTGGATGGGGGGAGCTGAGCATGGGACATTTGGAAATGGTGCCGTGATGCCATTACAGCTCCACTGCTTGCTTCGCTCTTGGCAGCTGGATGTCTGTTTGTCTGACAAACACTTTCTCTGGAGTCTGTGATTATCAGTGGTTTAGTCTGACAAACCCTTGTTAAATTGTCTTGTCCCTCGTTGTCTATAATTTTTTCCCTAACCTCCCCCCGCCCCCACATCTCTGCTAACCAAAATATTTTGTGTGCTCCGAAAAATTATTTATCTCCATTGTAATTAAGCTCCCCTCCCTTGCTTGTTTCATTCAGTGAGGCTGCAACCCAGGACACTGACAACTGAGATGATTCAGATTTACTAACCCAGAAATCCAGGGGTTTCAGTGAAGCAGTAAATATAATAATCTGAGAATCTCAAAGCACTTGACTGACATTCAGCCTCCGAAAACCCCTGTTAGGTTGTTCTATATTATTATCCCCATTTTACAGAAGAGGAAGCTGAGGCAGAGGGAGAAAGTAACTTGCATAAGATCACACAAGAAGCCTGACAGAACCAGGAATAAAATCCAGCCATCCTGATTTCCAGTACCCCACTCTGACCCCTAGGAAACCTTCTCTCCTTCTCTTGAGAGAGAAAGAAAATGCCTTGGAAGGGGTGTCAGAAGCAGTTTTTAAAATGTCACCTTATTAGTAATTTTAATGGAATTTTGGCATTACAGTCCTGAAAACTGGGGTTGTGGAATTACTCCAAGGTTGCTGCATTCCCCAGTCATGATCCAGTGTTCAAAACATGATTCATGGGAAAGATGATATTTAAGTGACCTCTTGTTTTCAGCCCAGCAGTATTTTGGAGCAGTGTTGGGGAAGAAGAGCCCAAGAGGGAAAAGGACACAGCATGTGTCATTGCTATTAACTAGCAAGGAACAAAATTCTCTGCTGGGGCCCAGAGAGTGGATTGTGACTTTGGCATTCTGCTCCCTCTACGAGGGTGGTGGGAATATGTTTTGTACCAAGGCCAAATAGAACTTCTCTGGCTTTGCTACTTTCCCCAAACACAGCTGAGAACCTTTTGAGGTACCTTGGGGCTGACTTACGGTTTGAGATGGAAACCACATGGAATTCAGCTATTTCACGTGGTTTCTACTCCAAAGTAGGCAAATATGTGGGGTTCAGTTCAGTTTTGCTGCACGATTTGGGCAGGGAGGTGGTGGCGATTGGGGGGGAGGGGAAGGTGGAGAGGGAAGAGAGACCATGTGACTCAATTGTGGAGCCAAAGCTGATGCAAAGGGACTTGAAACTGCCATAGCTCTGCTCCTTGTACACACTCAGAGTGCATCTACACAGCATCCTAAACCTGAAATAAGATACGCAATTTGTGCTATGCAAATTGCGTATCTTCTTTCAAATCTATTTCGAAATGGCTTATTTTGAAAACTAGCATGTCTACACAGCACCAAATTTCAGAATAACACACTATTTCAAGTCATCCCTTATCCCTCGTGCAATGAGGTTTACTGGCATGATGAAATAGCATGCCCGTTATTTTGAAAAATATTTTGAAATAACAGGCCGCTTGTTTAGACATGGGGTAGCTATTTTGGGATACCTCCACTATCCCGAAATAGCCATGCAGTGTGGATTTATCCTCACAGTTCCATAATGCACATGGGCACATGTAAGAACAACACCAGAATTTCAGAGATGAAATTCACTGTGGGCTTAGGTTGCTCCTCTCTGTAGCTCGGGATACAAGGAGAGAGGGGCCCTGCAGTAAAAAGTTGAGGTTGGGGTAGGACATGTTCCCCAGCTTCTCCCTTCCCCCTGTGGTTTTCCCTAACACAGAGGAGATCTGTGAGAGGGGAATTATGGCTGGGGCATGAACCCCAAAGCTGAGGATTACTCTGTACTGGGAGTGCAGAGGTGAGCATGGGCTGGGACAGGAGGTTTCAAACTTCCTTGCACCGTGACCACCCCCCTTTCTGACAACAGAAATTGCACACACTCCCAGGAGGTGGGGACCAAAACCCCAGTCTGCCTGAGTCCTGCCACTGGGGGATGAAGGGAGTGTCAAAGCCCAAAACCCAGCACAGTAGGCAAGAGTGTGTGTGTGATGCAAAGCCAAAGCCCAAGGGCTAAGCCATCGTGTTTTGGCCTCAGGCTCCAGGTGGCTTTGGCCCAGGACACCAGCAAGGCTAATGCCAGCCTTGGCAACCCCATTAAAATTGGGTTGTGACCCACTTTGGTGGCCCCACAGTGTGATAACCACTGGGTTAGGGTTATCACCTTTTGAAATGCAAAAAGCCTGGCAGCCAACTCCCAACCATAGGACAACTCTCCCACCCTCTCTGCCTTTGACAGCGGTGGATGGTATCTAGAGAGAAAACGCATCTCCGCATTCTGTGTGACTCAACACCCACTCTCACCCCCCCCCCCACAATGCATGGTGCACTTGCATGTTGGTGGGCTGCATCTTTCAACAGTTTTGATCTGCTATCCATTAAAACTATGGAAATGGAAATACGGCAGCAGCCTTAGCGGGTCACAAACTTTCAACATTAGTTGCCCCAGTGTATTATGATGATAATGCAAATCTGTAGACTTAGGTGAAAAGAAAACCCCCAGCAGATTAAATTTTTTTTTCTGTCAAATCCATAAAAAAATCCAGCCAGGTGGATCAGATACTAGTCAAGTGGTAACCCTAGCATAGGCCTATCTTTGCTGAACGCATAGACCTAGCCATTTGTGTAACTGTGTACATGTTCCTGTGTGCAGTAGGGGCTCTAGAATGCAGTAAAATCCTTCCAAGCCATCCTTCTTTCTTGCTCTTCTCCTCTCCCGCTTGCTTCGTTCTTTTGTAAATAGCTCTGCCAAATGCAGCGTCCTAGCTGGCTCCGGTCCATGTGTTTGTGTTCTGTGCGTGTGCAGCTCTTGCCAGCTCCATTGCGCTGGGAGGGTAGGAAAGCAAGGGCTGGTGGGGGGGGGGGGGGGAGAAACAGAGCTCAGGCTGCTGCTTTCCAAAACCTTATTTGTTTAAAGCTTAAGATTGTTTGAGGGAGCTTTTGGAGTGAGGGGGGAAGTGGCAGGGAATGAAGAAAGTAAACTGGATGTCAAGGAAAGCAATCTTTCCAGCTGGAACTGTTGCCCATTGCTTATTGTGTGAAGACTGTAGAGGGGAGAAGCAGCACATTCACAGTCTCATTCCTTGGGTCTGTCGAGACAGCACGCAAGTGTAAAGAGAGAGGAGGGGGAAAGCATGGAGCCAGGGACTGAGTCATGTGGGACATCCTGTTACTGTCATTCTCTATAAGCGGTCTAAGGCAGGAATCCTGTGTGTGCGTGTGTGACCCTTGGCATCCTGACGCTGGACAGAGACCCTGGATGCTACAGTAATGGGGAATATTACAGGGTAGAGGTTGCCCCTAAAGGAAAACATATGGGCGTGACTCCAGAACTCCATAAAGCTGCTCAGAAATCTGCAGTAAAAGGAAGTGTCACAGGTTGCCCTTTGGGTACTGCAGGCTGCTATAAAATGTCTAGTTTTCTCTCCGCCCTGGCTATGGGTCAGTGGAGACAGTTGGTGGGAGACGGGGCTAAGGTAAGCAAAAGCAAAGAGGGAGGTTGTGGGGAACATGCTCTCGTCAAGCTCTGCAGCAGGCTGACCAGCACCATCACTGTCAGAAGCTGTCCCCACTCATTATTGCTGCCCCCCATTGGCAACAGAAGCAGCAAACCCCTCCCTTCTAGTGGTTTCAGACCCAGGTCTTGTGGAGGGATGCAGCCCATAGTCAGGGAGCTGCCTTACTAGTGTCTGTGAATGTGTTTGTGAGCAGATGTGGTGACAATGCTCCCCATGAAACTGGACAGCTGTTCTCCTAGTCAGCCTGTTGACCTGCCCTTCCAACATGGCCATCACTAAAGTTCTCACCCTGCCCTTCTTTCAGCTGCTCTCCTGAGTGGGCGATTGTCTTCAGGGGAGCCTGAGCTGAGCTATGAATGGCTAAGGCAAAGACTGCCCAGATTTGTGTCCTGAAAGAATCAAGAGTCAGTCTCCACCTGATCTTCACAGAAAGGGGAATTCTATCACGCTCTTCTGTGAACTCCGTCACCTCCAGCCCCCAAAGTTTCACCTCAGAACCATTGCTCTCGGTGTACTTGAGGAGCTGGCTGCCATGGCAGGGAATGGCAGTCATAGATTCAGAGTGGTTTTTGTTTGTTTTGTTTTTAAAGGCCAGAAATGTCTGTTATATCACCAGGACTGCATAAGACAGGCCATAGAACTTTCTCTAGTTACCCCTGTATTAATACCAGTAGTCTATGGGGCCATGTCTAAACTAGGAAATTATTTCAAATTTACTAAATTCAGTTTCTGGATTCCCAATTTAACAAATTCGAACTTCCGTGTCCTCACTACGGGGAAGCATCAAAATTAATCCAAGGCAGGCTCCATTAATGTGAAAGTGCTACCTCAGACTCAGAGCCCCAAGAAGCATTCTGGGGAGCTGTGAGAAGCCTCACGGAGGCCAATTAGTTCGAATTAGCAGCACTGGAATGTCCACACTGTTATTTCAGACTTACAAGTTCAGAATGTGATGTTTTTCCTCGTGAAAAGCAGGAATACAGAGTTCAAATTCCACAGCCCTTTATTCCGGAATAACAGGTTTGGTAGCGTGGATGCACCACTTACAAATTCGACCTTGGTGGAGTTATCTCGGACTAAGGTCCTAGCGTAGACCAGGTCTGGGATAGGGTCAAGCTATCTCATTGAAGCTTTAGAGCACAAGGATAGCATCCTGTAGTTAATCCAGAATTGGACCAGGAGCCAGCAAAGGGTCCAGGGCATTGTCCATACTATAGGCAATACTTTTTTCTCTTCTCAGTTAGCCTCTGGTACTGAGAGAACTCCTAGGGCTTTTTCCTTTAAATGTTACCGATATATCATTTCAGTGGGAAACTGAGTTTAGTAGAGAGTCAGAGGAGTTTGGTTTATGCCCACAATTTTTTCACATTTTCTCAATTAAAAATGTGAAAAAATTAATGCAAGTAAAAAAGGCTGGCAGCCTTTGAAACCAAAATCCTCTATTTATTCCCAAAGAAAAAATATCACTAAAAGTGATCTGCAAAGGAAAACCAATGTTGGCCGTAATCTCTTGTTTGCTTCTCTATGATATACACCAAAGGGTTTATTTTTCTCTCCATAAACACTTGTACTTTATATTCAAAATTCTTGCCTTACCTTAGCTTTCCCCTGAAAGTCTCCATACACAACTAGTTGGTTTATGACTAGAGCTGCATGAATAACCATTTTCTCCCAGTTTGGTGGCCAAACCAAACTCAGCCCAACATGAAAAATGAAGTGTTGAAAAGATTTCATTTCAATTTTAAAGGGCTTAAAAGTTTTAATTTTTATAAAATTAGACAAATTCCAAAACAAAACATTTTTCTGAAACAAAATCAAAATGATTAGACATTTCTGATTATTTGTCTAACAGAAACAATTTGCCAAAACTGACCTGAATTCTGAAATTGAAGATTTGTGTCGACCAAAAGTTTGTTTGATTGGTTTATTTACGACATCACAAATACTAAAAGTGAAAACTAAGCAACAGAAACAGGGAGGGAGTTGTAGTCAGAATGTTCATATTTTCACAGTATCTATTTAACACAAATGCCTGAGAAACAGCTGTGAGGAAAGATCTCTTTGTTAAAGATTCGATATCACTGCACCTTCCAGTATGGGCAGTGAAAGCTCACAATCCACATCTCTGATTCCCAGAGAGACCTCCAACACAAACGGGGAAGACAAGATTTGACATTCCTGATATTTCTAAAGGTGGTTTTTTAACAAAACAAACAAAAATCTCCACCACCCAAACAAAATCTTGTGTATGTATCTGTGATAGTGTGTGCATGCTCACGCTCACAGTTTATTTGGAAACAAACCTTCCAGGTTTCCTCGAATACATCATAAAGAAGCAAAATTGAAATAAAAATGACCCTTGTCACCCTTTTTTCCCTTTTGCCATTAACCTTTAAAACTCAATAGCAGACTGCTTTCAGGACAGGACTACAGGTCAATGATGAAAAAAGCGCAAGCTAACTGGCAGAGTTCCCCACACAATATGTGATAGGGAATGCCTCCAAAGCCAGTCAGCTGGAAATTAAACTTTGTATTGATTGTATTGGCAAATCTTTGTCCTCTCTGCATCCTGCACCCTTTTGGATTTGATGTTAACTGGGTTAAACTAGCCTCAGACTCATTGACAGCAAGTTCTGGGCTGCTTCCATTGAAGGCAAGGAAAAGATCACCTTTACTTCTGTGGCAGCAGGATCAAACCCTCTGTTATGATCTCCTAAAAGTGTTTTATTGCAGGAAACATCTGGTGAGCCATTGGATTATAAAAGTTTGGTCAATTCTCTCTTGCTAGATCAAGGGACTAGCTCTAGAAGGGATTCCTATGCCGACTGTGAGACACACTTGGCAAGCATGTCAAAGCTGAATATTTAAAAACAACATCTGTCCAAGCTTTCTTTCTGTTTTGTGTGGTACAACCCATTTCCTAACTGAGACAAGAAAGAGACTAGGTTATTCCTTGCAAATTCTTTGTGAAGCTATTTCCGGGTGTGACCTTTGTTTTCATTATATTCTGGCTGTCAACCCTATGCTGTTTAAGAACTACAATTTCAAAAATTACCACCAAGACTGTCACAAAATAGGACCCTAATGTTAGGCTTCTTAATCCCTATTTTGGCATCTGAATAAGTGGCCTGATTTTCGAAAGCATGAATAACCGTCAACTCTGAATCTGAGTGCACCGCATAATACTGTTTTGAGCACAAGAAGCTCTGAATTGCCAGCTGTCTGGTACCCTAGTCCCCTTGCTTGACATTGGTACAGTATTTCTCTGTATTTATTAACTAGCTGTATTATTTCATGGCAGTGAAGTCTTTGGCTTTATGGTTAATTTTTATTTGCATCCATATTTTTGTTTTTTAAAGAGGGGAAATTGTATCCGTAGCTATTGGAGTGTCATACTGTAAAGCAGGGGTGGGGAACCTCAGACCCAGGGGCTGGATGTGGCCCTCGGCTTGCCTGGATCCAGCCTCCAAGGCTCAGGAGCCCCCCCCCCCAGCATTGGGGAGCCTGTGCTGTTGCTCCAGTCCCCCTCTTTCCCCCATGGGGCTGGAGCACACAAAATCTACTAGGCTGGGCCTCCCTAGGCTCTGGTGTGCAAGGGCAATATGGGAAGTGTCTTTCTCCTTCTCATTTGGGGACCACAGTGAGGGTTTTTTTTTTTTCTGCTTCTCACCTATGTGCGGCCCCAACTGATTTTTTTTTTTCCCCCCTGTGGATAAGCAAGTCCTCCCCCTCCCTCCCCCCCCCCCCCACTCAAGAAAGATTTCCTGATCCTGCTGTTAAATATATGGTGAATAGTATCGTGACCCTGACCCATATCACATGGGACTTGGGAGGTAAAGATCAATCTCTTCCCAGCTTTTCTTTTGTCACATCCTTATCACGCTATGCTGTCTTCCTTTTTTGAAAGACTATAAAGCAGTCAGCCACCCATTCCATGACTATTTAATCCAGACCAGGTTTTAGGGAGGCCCAGTGTGGTGAGGCTAGGTATCTGTCAGTCTGGGACAGCTTCCAAAATGAATCACTTTTTCACCCAGCACAATGGGGTCCTGCCTCTTTATTGCCTCAAAACCTAGTAATCAGTGTGAGGCCTTGCTGAGCCAGGAGGGTTTTCTTGGGGCTCTGTTGGGGATAAGTATAAATGGGGGAGGTCGATGAGAAAACAGGTCTGTCTGATCATTGCTGATTGAACTTCTCTAGCAGTCAGGGCAAAACCCAGCAGAGTGGAACCTCCAAACACCAGCTCCAATGTCCAGCCATCTCCCTTTCTCTATTTTTCTCCCTGCCTTCTCCTTTCTGCCTCCCCCACTTCCAGCTCCTCTGACAGCCCTTTGCATCTGCCTCACCTGTCCTTTCAGACCTTCCTCCAGCCCAGCAGGTAATTCCAGCCCTGACCCCCGACTTCAATTGTTGTTTCTTGGTTGGGAAAGGATGCAAATGAAAAACAAACCCAGTGCCCTGAGTAACATGCCCAAGCCACAGGCACATCTGTGTCTTGGGAATTGTGACTCCCAGCTTGGGAGTGCCAGCTCTCTTTCTCTCTCTGTCTGATATTCTGGCAGTCAGTTTGGCTCAGTAACAAAACACCAGGGTTCAGAGCTAGGTTAAACCTAACTGGGACCCAGACTCCAGCAAACCAAAGTTCCTTCCACTCCCACCCCCTGACCAGTCATGGAACTGTTGGCTTCCTGGCTTGCCAATGCTACAGACTCTTCCCCAGGCCTGGGGATGAATTCCAACATGCTGGCCATGTCCCCTCTATTCAGTGGATCATTTGGTTCATATTGGGTGGCTCCCTAGGCTTCTCTTCCAGGCCAGGGTCCAGATCTTGCTATATTCCCTATGGCTTGTCTGGGGCACAATTCTTTTTGCAGCCTTCTCTTTTTAATCATTTGATGGTTGTTGCCCTTTTGTGTGTGGGTTGGTGCCTTTTTTTAATTCTTCCTGCAATGGAAGCCTGTGATTGTGTGCTACTGCTCCAAGAGGTGCTGTACGCACAGCCCTGGGAGGGGAGAGGGAGGTCAAAGGTGATTTCCATGTTACCTTTGCCCTCTCCTGATTCTGAGCTGTTTGGGGATCAAAATAGCCACAGGTGTTAATTAGCCCAGGAAGCTTCTACTGAAGTTGTTTGTGGGCAGTAGTAACACTCAGGCTATGTCTACACTCGCGGCTTCTTGCGCGAGAAATATGCAAATGAGGCTAAGCGTGGAATATCGCCGAGCCTCATTTGCATACCTAATGAGCCGCCATTTTTGCAGAAGAGGCTCTTGCGCCAGAAGGAGCCGTCTACACTGCCCCTTCTTGCGCAACAAAAACCCTCTTGCGCAATGCCGCTACGCCGATTACTTTTCAGGAAGAACGGCATTGCGCAAGAAGGGGCAGTGCAGTGTGGACAGCTCCTTCTGGCGCAAGAGCCTCTTCTGCAAAAATGGCGGCTCATTAGGTATGCAAATGAGGCTCGGCGATATTCCACGCTTAGCCTCATTTGCATATTTCTCACGCAAGAAGCCGCAAGTGTAGACATAGCCTGAGTGTTAGGGCTGTTCTTAGAATGTATGGGGCCCTACGCAGTACTAGTAAACTGGTGCCTGATGATAGCCAGGGCGGGCTATGATTTTTTTTTAGAGATGTGATTTTTTTTATAACGTGCAGTGCTGCAGGTTATAAAAATCACTAAAGAAATATTTTTAAAGCAAATTTTATACTGAGGCTCTGTAGACTAACACAGTAAATTCAGAAGCTGACAGTATATACCTAGGGTTGACAAATGCCTGTTAAAGGGCTTCATTACCATTTGAATGGCTCTTTCACAGATTCAATGTCTGCTAATTGGTCTGGCAGGCTTTTTCACCTTTAAGTCAGGGGCGGCCCATCCATATAGGTGAACTAGGCGGTTGCCTAGGGCGCCAAGTTAAATGGGGTGCCAAATGGTGGCACAATATCATTGAGGGGTTTGGAGGTGGGGGCGCCGATTGCACGGTTTGCCTAGGGTGCCAGTTGCTGGCAGCTAGTCTAGGGCCGCCCCTGTTAAGTCAACTAGATCCTCTCTGGAGGAAGTGAAGCCACAGAACTGGGATAGGAAGAGGCAGATGGGTGGACCTTAAAACCTAGTGGTATCCCAAATTTTTGGGTACCCTGTGCAGTGGCATATTCTGCATATGGATAAGGACCGTTCTGCAGAATCACCACTGTGTTACAAGGGGTAAACCTGATATGCCCCCTGCCCCAGCATGCTTCTCACCTTGAAGCTGGTGAGGGGCCTGTGCAGCTGGCTAGACAGCCAGAGCAGGAGGGAAAAAATCCCTCCTGAAATTGTTTACCCCTGTTGAAGTCTGTCTCTCACACTGCAAGGGGATGCAAAGGAATCTGCTTCACCTGCCCATTTCCATTTCTTTCTCTCTCTTTCCCGGTGACTACCACAGAGCGAGAACTGAATAAGGGAGAGAGAATTAGAGCTGTGGAATGTAGTGAATCGAGGTTTAACTTAAAACCGATCACTGGTTAGTTGTGACCTGTCATCTAGGAGTAGGGTACCAATTGTTTGCCCTGCAGGTCAAAATACTGCAGCTGGATTTGAAAGGAGGCAGATAACTTCATAATCAATACACTCCACTTCAGAATAATCCCCATAAATTGCACTATAAACCCTTTGGGGGTAGGGATTGTCTTTTACTGTGTCTTTGTACAGCACCTAATGCAAAAGGTCTCCAACCCTGACAGTGGCCTCAGAGTAATACTATAACACAAATAGTATATGAATTAGTATTCTGTGGTGGCAGAAGGTAGAATACTGGACTAGATGGGCAAATGGTCTGATCCAGTACAGTAAATTCCTTGCTTCTAAAATCAGCATGGTGTTAACCCATGTTATTCTAACACTGTGATTTTTTGCATCTCTACATCATGCTGTTGTCCACATGTGACCCTGCGTTACTCACAACTCCAGTACTATATGCAGATGCAATGTTTTGTTGCAGAGCTCAGAATAAATTGTGACATCTAACTGTTCCATGAGTTGAGTTTGCAGCATCCATGGGACAAACCCACAAAAAAGGAAGGAAGATGTTATCTGCCCAATAGGTAGCAAACCTCCATGAAGAAAGCAGTGACATTACTGCAGTGGTTTTACAGGCCAATCCTTCTCTGTTCTCCAAAAGTTTGGTTTAGAGCACAAGGCAGATTGAGTTGCAAAACTCTGGACTGCTGCTTGCAATCTTCCAAGATGATACTATTAAGAGGTGTGAAAGATTCATTGCCTTATTGAGATTTTTCATTATGCAACTACTTGAGATGTCCTTTCTTTCTGGGGACTCTCAGGTATTAAAGTGATGCTACCCCAGTTGTTACCCAAAAGACTGGATTTTCTGCTGATAAAACAAGTAGGAAAGAGAGAGAAAAAATGGTGAAAGTAGTCATCTAAATCCTGTTGGTAGTTTACTCCTGGTAGGAGTTGAATTTTTTTTGTGGGGCGGAGAGTAGGTGTCTTTTGGTTAGATGTTTCCACACATAATTTAAAAGGCTGCTCTTCCTTGCCTGTGTGGCTCACTAAAGGAGCAGGAAGGGGTCATCTTGATCACAACACAGCTTCTGCTTTGCTGGAGCATTTTGTTTTTCAAGTGGTTTCATAGCGCAGTCTTCCTGGACCTTGTCAGCAGCCAGGGATACCCTCAACAGAGCAAGATGGCTACACCAGAAGGACCCCAAAGCCAGCTCTGTCAGCTTGGGCTGGATGTTGGCCCAAAGAGCAGTCTTGGGAACATCTTGACAGCTGGCCCACTGCATGTTTATTCGTTGCTTCCTTCTCCTTCGTCTTCAACCATCTCCTCTCTTCCACCCCCCCCCCCACCCTCCTGCAATCCAAAACTCTGGCCCTTCCCTGAGCCCCCAGCCTCTCCAGATTAGAGCTCTCCAGGGACCTCGGCCTTTTGAAAGGAAGAAAGAAAGAAAAAAGGGGGGGGGGAGAGGAAGAAAGAGGGGGAACAGAAGAATGAAAACCGACCCAAGGGGCAATAGTCCCTCGGGCCATCTCACTGCATTACAATGAATGTGGACTCTATTAAGCTCCGTTCTGCCTGTTAGTGTTTCCCAGGGCAACACAGCTCCCATATGGCAAGCATGCAGCAGATTAGGGTAGGCCTCCAGGCCTCATTGAAGGCCTGAGGCTTGACTGGCAGTTGAACCCCCTCCCCGCTTCTCCTCACACTTGACACTGCCTGTGTTTATCTAAAGCAAAATGGGTGGGGGGTAGGGAGAGGGGCATTTGGAAGGTTATTGTCCTGGGCACTGAGAGATAGGAGAGGAGAAAGGCTGAGGCAGGCAGGGATGGAGAAAGGGAAGTTGGGTGGGGGGTGAAGAAGGGGAGATGAGGTGGTGCAGTAGAAGGGAGCTAGGAAAGCAAGGCGGGCGGCGGGGGGGGGATGAAGACCTCATAAATATTCAGAAGGGTGTTGAATGGGGAGAGGCGAAATAAAGCAGATGGAATTCGTGTTAAAGAAGAGCCACAATCGCCCTCCAAAAACAAGAAAAGAAAAGCGCACAGCCTTAAAGGAGCGTAGGGAGCGGCGTTTATCCAATTAGCAGGGTTGTCAAATTGAATTTATACAGAATGGAAGGGGGAGTTGTGTGGGGGGGGGGGAGAAATTAAGTGGTGTGGGATGCGGGGGCGGGGGGGCAAGATATCGAAGAAAGGACGTGAGGATTTTTCCTTTACACTTTGGCAAGGAGGTTTTACCCTTTTAAAGGGCCGAGGCAATCGTCAGACTGGGCAGAGGGTCGTGAAACTTGGACCATGACAGTTGGGTGCTCCAAGGAGGGAGGGCAATAGTGAGGAAGATTACAGAACAAGGCTCGGGTCTGGGATGTGACAGGAAAATGCAGGCATCCCTCTTTCTTGCCTTGTATCTTTGTAAAGAATTTGGAAGTGGTTAAAAGTGTTGGGTTTTGGCGGCACAGGGAACTGAAGTCTTCCGTACACAGAACAGGTACATTACAGGTCAAGCTTCCCTCACATACTGCACCCCTACCATCCCTCCCAACGCAGGACCACTTCTCAGTTGGGAGTGCAGTTCACATTCCTGAGCCAATTCAGCTGGTGCTGTTCTGCTGAGGCTGCCAAAGAGGGGGCTTACTGGCCATGCTGAGATGGACAGCTGCTCACGATACTCATTTCACACAGGCCATTTGAAAAGGCCATGGAGTTAAGCATTCCAAGTCAGAGAATGCCAAAACTAAGATGAAAGTACAATCTTAATTGTGTGTCTCTATACATATGCCTTATAATGCAGTCTTTGAAAACTACTAAAAACTGTAATACAACTATTTGTCTACAACTTTAGAGTTACCAGTCAGTTCCCTCCCTGATTCAGGTTCTCCCTAAACAGAGTCCACAAACTGTGCAGCTACTGTTAAATCTTTTCTCACCGCGACAGCTATCCCACTCTTGAAATGTCACCAGGAGAATGAGTGTAACTAATGTTGTGCCTCCCCTAATATCAGGCGCTAAAATGAACCCTGTTTAGACTCTCTGGTGTGGGGGTGGGTGGTAACTTGCCTCCTACTAATATTTCAATTTCAAATTAGCATGGCCTAGTATTGGCTAGGGTTCTGGGCTAGAAAGCAGAAGGCTTGAGCTCTGTTTCCAGCTCTGCCACTGGTTTACTGTGTGAGCTTGGGCAATACACTTACCCTCCCTGGGTCTCCATTTCTCCATCTCTAAAATGGGGATAATGCTGCTCATGTTTATAATGTGGCTTTATATCTACAGAAGAAAAGTACTATATAAGCCCTACATTTGTTTTATTACATGTTAGTAGTGACTAGTGGGGTCCCAAGAGAAATTAGGGCCCAGTTGTGCTAGGCACTTGTAGAATATAGAGATAGTCCCTGCCTGATGGAACTTAGCCTAAATAAACAAAATGGAGACAAGATGAAATAAAATATTATCTCAGTTTTGCAGATTGGGAACTGAGGCAGTGAGAGAGTCAGTGACTTGCCCAAAGCTCAGGTGTCTGTGGCAGTGCCTGGAATTGAACCAGATCTCTGGAGGTGCTGAGTTCAGTGCCTTAACCACAAAAGAATCCTTCTCTTCCAGATATAATTATTTCTCCCTTCCCCTGCATGCAAGAAGGAACACGCTGTCTAGCAGCCTGGAACAATCAAAATTCTAACATCAGGACTACATTTTTAATTACTTCCTGCCTGATGAACTGATGAGCACCACTTAAAATCTACAGATGGGCCTGTGAGATTCAGGGCTGGTTTACACTGGGAACTTACATCAGTATAGATACATCTTTCAGGGGTAAGAAAAAATCATTCCCCGAGAGACATAGCTGTGCTGTCTGCACCAAGGGTGAGGTCTGTTTTAGGGTGGTGGAAGAATTCTTCTGTTAATCTAGCTACTGCCTCTTCAAGAGGTGGAAACCTATGCTGAGAGGAGACAGGCATAGATGGTCTCTACACTGAAGTGCTGCAGCTGTGCCACTGTAGTATTTTAAGTGTAGACAAGCCCTAAATTGTATCTGGCTATAGAACCAAATGACTCTACTGTTTGAAGCCTGGGTATTTGATAGGGATGGTCTCTCAGAAATCCACTGTGCACAGACTGGTGCAACCGACCTGATGCTAACAATGCAAACTAGTCTCCTGCCTCAACTTCCTTGTAAATGTCACTAAACAGAAGAAAAGGATGATTAAGTCTCTCGGACTGTGAGTGTGGTTAACTCCTCCTGGCTTCTTGCACCCCTATGAGGTGGAAACAAGAGCACTTGACAAGGGTCAACTGATGAAGTGGGCTGTGCCCACGAAAGCTGATGATACCAGCTACATGTTTTGTTAGTCTATAAAGTGCTACCAGACTATTTGTTGTTTTTTCAGTTTACCTGTACACACTAACCTTGGCTACCCCCTAAAGTTTTAAAAAAAAGAGTAACACTCAGCATTGCTGTTGCACATTTTCTCCTCAGAACTAAAAGCACTTTAACAAGGTGATGGTATCCCTACAACATGGGAAAATTGAGGTAAAGATAGGCATAGTCCCTTGACTACAGTCATAGAGTCAATGACAGGGGAACAGAACCCAAGTATCTTCCCTCTTGGTCCTATGCTGTAGTCACTGAATCACAATGCCAGCCTATGCTAATCTGGTCCAAAGCCCAAGAGATAGGTACATTCTCCTGACCTTCAGCCTTCTGGTCTATTTTGGCTTTCCACTTTCCTTCCCCACACACCACTTCCCCTCCCCTGGATGCCCAATGGTAGAAAGGGGCTGTTTCCTTTTGGGACTCTCATAAATTACAGGCGGTATGGTAGTAACATGAATTGTTTGGCTGGCCCTTGTTAAGCAGGAGGGGGCCTAGGTCTGTGGGCAGCATTTCCTCAGTAAAACAATCAGCTTCTAATCAGCAAACACTTCTATTGCTGCCTGTGTTTAATGCAAAGTGTGCTTACTCTGGCCCCAACTCCTCCTCCCATCTCTCTTTCTGTCTCCCACTTTTCTTCCCTCCCCTTCTCTGTCCTCCCCACCTCATTCTCTCTTGCTCTCTTGCCCCCAGCCACTCCACCCCCTAGTGCAGTGTGTGTGGCAGAGGACTGGGCTGACAGCTTTTTCACCTCACACATCTGATGCAGCCCTTGTTAATCTCACTATGCTAATGACCCAGGTCTTTGATTTACTGGACTGTCTGAAGGGGACTTGATACCTTCACTGCACTGACAGGAAATTGTTATTTTAACCTGATAGGAAATAATTAAAAGGGGGGGGGGGAGTTCTGTCAAAGCCCGCCCCCCCCCCCCGCCGTAAGATTTTAACCCCTTCTTTCCCGAACAGTTGGTGAGTGTGGGCTTTTGATAGAGCAGGGCTCACATCTTGATGGAAGGAGAAGGGGTGCTTCTGGGTGTACCTGCCTTCCGGGAAGGAAAAGAGGAAGGCAGGGACATTTTTGAGCAGGAGATCCTACTACATAATTGGGTAGAAAGATGGAAATTGTTGCCATGGGACTGTAATCTTTTCAGCTCCCGAGGCCAAAGGAACACGTACTGGGCATGCAACCTCTGTGGACGCAACAGAAATCTAGATGGGAGATGGGGACATTTCACAAATCAGGGGTTGAGCTGCTTATTTCTAAACCTTTCCCCTTCCCAGATACAAAGAGAGGCTGGTGGGTTACAGGAACGCTGTTGGGAGAGAAATCTGCGTACTTGAAATTCTTGCCTGTGTTACTACCACCACCACGTTGGGACCAGAATTTTCATTTGATGCATTAGGAACTCCACGTTCTGCCCCTGCCCCAGTGGCTGGCTCTGCAGCTCCCACTGGCCAGGAACCATAGCCAATGGGAGCTGTGGGAGCAATGCCAGTGGACAGACAGTACACAGAGCCACCTGGCTGCACCTCCACCTCAGAGTGGCATGTTGCTGCTTCCAGGGAGCCACCTGAGGTCAGAGCTGCCCAGAGACTGCAACCTGAACCCCCTCCTGCACTCCAGCTCTGTGCCTTAGCCCAGAGCCCATACCTCCTTCCATGCCCCAATCCTCTCTCAGCCCAAAGCCCCCTCCCACACTCTGAACCCCTCAGATTTACTCCCAAGTCCGGAGCCCCCTCGTACTCCACAAATCTCTCATCCCTGCCCCCTCCCCACAGCTCACACTCCATCTTCTTGTCTTGCCTCAGTCCAGAACCCCCTCCTGCATGCTGAACCTTCATTTCTGGCCCCACTGCAGAGTCCTCATCACCAGCTGGAGCCCTCATCTCTTTCTGCACCTAAACCCCTGCCATAAACCAGTGAAAACAAGCTGGTGAGGGTGGGGGAGAGCAAGTGACAGGGAGAGTAGATGGGGTCGGTGCCTCAAGATGGGTGGAGAAAGGGGTGTTCAGTTTTGTGTGACTTAGAAAGTTGGCAAACTTAATTGTGGGTGCAGCTGATATGAAAATCTGGTCTTGGATATTAACTGTTCTTTCCGTTTTAATTAATTCTTTCATTTGTTTCCCCCACTTTATGCTGGCTGTTCACTTTTTGTAAAGAAAAGGTCGTTCAGTGCCGGTACCCTGGCTGGGGGATCTGGGGAAGTGCCCCACCTTTAGTCTGTTCAATATCCTGTTCTCACTCCACCTACAATGCCGTTTACTTGATCAAGTGCCAAATGAATTTATCCGTCTCCATTTTCTGCCACACGTCGCTCTTCACCTTTCTGCCAATGTCAGCAATGAGTTTTGTAATCGTGTGCACATTGGTCCTAGCTGGGAAGGGTGCATTGCACACTGTTGCTTCAGTACAAAGCCCCTGGCCAGAGGGCTAGGGAGGCCTGCAGGGAGGTCCTTACCTCCCACCCCAGCACATACTCCAAGAAGCACCTTTTTTTCCTTCCACTATTCATTCCTTGCTCTACCAAAGCTGTCCACCTGGACAGGGAAACTGGCAGTTTTACTCACTGTAGGCTTCCAGCACTGCAGGGACAGACTTAAATCCTACCTCCCAAAATTATATTGATTTCTGTTTCTTGTTGTTTTTTAATTTCTTGAAAAGATTTTGGTTCTTGTTAGATCTTCTAAAACAACCACCCACATTTTAGGCCTAAGGGTATGTCTACACTGCCACCCTAGTTCGAACTAGGGTGGCTTATGTAGGCATTCGAAGTTGCAAATGAAGCCCGGGATTTAAATATCCCGGGCTTCATTTGCATCTTGCCGGGCGGGCGCCATTTTTAAATCCCCTTAGGTCGAACTCCGTGCCCGCGGCTACACGTGGCACGGAGTAGGTAGTTCGAATTAGGATCTCTAATTCAAACTACCGGTACACCTCATTCCACGAGGTGTGAATGAGGAATGAGGAATGAGGTGGAATGAGGTGTACCGGTAGTTTGAATTAGAGATCCTAATTCGAACTACCTACTCCATGCCGCGTGTAGCCGCGGGCACGGAGTTCGACCTAAGGGGATTTAAAAATGGCGCCCGCCCGGCAAGATGCAAATGAAGCCCGGGATATTTAAATCCCGGGCTTCATTTGCAACTTCGAATGCCTACATAAGCCACCCTAGTTCGAACTAGGGTGGCAGTGTAGACATACCCTAAGCTACCTGACAAATCTTGTCTACACTAGTGTTATTAGTCTCTGTACTCTAGCAACTGCATTCAATAGTTTAGCTGCATCATTGACTTAAGGCATACACACTTGTGCAAAGAGGGCTCAGGCATTTTTATTGGCATGCTCTGTGCAGGTTTGGAGGGAGCACCACCTTAGTTCTGTCTATACTGCAGGTTTAGTGTCAGTACAGCAGCAATGTTGTTTGCATTTATTGACATAAGGATAGTAATTTTGCATGTGCAGACACACCGTAAGTGACCAATTAAAGGTTTACAGTGCAACAGTTATGTGGGAGAACAGATCATATTCTCTGAGATGGCTGCCATATGAGGAGAGATTAATGAGATTGGGACACTTTAGAAAAGAGATTAGGAGGACCTTATAGAGGTCTATAAAATCATGACTGGTGAAGAGAAAGTAGACAAGGACGTGTTGTTTATTCTTTCTCATAACACAAGAATTAAGGATCACCAAATGAAATAATAGATGGCAGGTGTAAAACAAACCAAAGGAATTATTTTTTTCATACAAGCACAGTGAACCTGTGGAACTTCCTGCCAAAGAATGTTGAGAAGGCCAAGTCTATAACAAGGTTAAAAAAAGAGCTAGATAAATACATGGAGGATAGGTGCATCAATGGTTATTAGTCAGGATGGGCAGAGATGATGACCCTAGCCTCTGTTTGCCAGATGCTGGGATGGGTGATGGGATGATGAATCCCTTGATGATTACCTGTTCCGTTTCATTCCCTCTCGGGCACTCGGATAACAGGCTACTGAGCTAGATGGACCTTTGGCCTCACCCACTATGACCATGCTTATGGATGAAATCTGCCATGAGCAACTTGAGGGCAAGGTGTACACACCATCTCAGGCTGGTCTGGAGGAGTGTCCCGGGCAGTGCTTCTCAACATTTTTTATACCAGGGACTGGCTTGCTGCCTTCCTAAACTGTATCATAGAGATCTCAGGGACCAGTGCTGAACCAAAGACAGGTCGTTGAGAAACACTGCTGTAGAGGACATAGAGGGACAGACAAACTGAGCATGTTATTACATAGATACTGATAAGTAAGGGGGCTGATTCTCATTTATGTTAAGTCTCCTTCACAAAATCTGATACAGGTTTCACCTCCCTAATCCGTGACTTTCTGGCCCGGCAACATGCATGGCTCAGCACGGATGTTGTTGGACCACATAATCCCAGGTGTGGGCACCAGCTGAGAGAACTCGGGGTTTTTGGAGTCCTGGCTGGGCCAGCAGTGGCTAGATAGGGGAACCCTGGCATCAGCAGGGCCAGGCGGCATTGGGGAGTCCCCACCCCAACTGGGGAACCCCCAGTGTCAGTGGGGTCAGGCGACTGGAGGGCCCCTAGCATCAGGGCCGGCAGTGGCCAGGGAATCCCGGGAAACCCTTGACAGCAGCGGGGCCGGCAAACCCTGAGGAACTGGTAGAGGGGCTGGTAGCGGCCCTGGCTGGGAAACCCTTGGGATCCCCAGTGCAGCTGGCAGGCTACACAGCTTGTTTTTGCACAAAAACCTCTCGTGCAAAAAGCATCGGCAGAGAATATGCAAATGACAGTATGACAAATGCTAATGAGCACTTCATTAGCATACTCTGTGCCAGCAAAAGGCTGCAGTGTAGACGTAGCCTGAGAGAGAATGTCATCTACCCATGGAACTCGTCCAGTTGGAAGGCATCCACGTATTCCATTTGCTCTGTATTTATTCGTGATGTGTGAACTGGAGGGAGGAAGACCAGATTGGCTTGTAGGGGGTTGAATTCATCAATAGCAAGATCTGCAGACAAGGCCTTTCTTTTGGATTGCATGAAGGATGCCTTCCACCTCAGCCCTGAGCCACTTCCCAGTCCCCTCCTCCCACGAATGGCACATAATCACTCTGTTAGAGAGCCGATCTTGCCTGATGCATTTGTGATCTAATTTTCTTTTCTTTTCCCTTTAATTGGAATGGAGGTGGGAAGGGTTAATGGGACAGAGGCATGTGCTAAGCTGTGCATAGGCTGCAGGAGTGATGACACTGGTATGAAAGCCTGGAGGAGATAGCACAGCTTTGATACACTCAGACACCAGGAAGATCCCAGTAGCAATTTGCCAGCTGATAACGTGGCTCTTCTGATGGCAAGAAACGTGGATTTCTTTGGTACTCGTCATCTCCTTTGTTGGCCTCCGAGGTCTAGTATGTCTTTGGCTTCTTCTCTGACCCTACAAACAAGGGGACCAGCCAGCTAGTGCCAGTAATTAACACTTCTAAGCAGCACATTCCCACTGGCGACTTCCTGCACTAAGAAGTGCTCCCATTAGCACTGCTGCTAGAGGGCGTGCGAAACCTTTGCACATACTGCCACGTAATACAGGAGGAATGTCTCTTTTCCTTAAATCCCCAGCCATCGGTTGCAGGTGGTCCTAATTTTATATTGAAAGTTTCTTTGGGCAGAACTGGGTAAAATGTTCTTGGCCACAAAACCTACAGCCACCTTACCCGGCTTGTGCATCGGGGGTTCATTCCAAACTCCCACTAGGTACATCAGAGGGGTTGCTAAAGTTTAAGACTCTTGCAGGCAGTGCTAGGATGTTCTGAATCCAAACTATGTGAAGTTTGTCCGGTGTCCGGCTAAGTTTGCATCCCAGGTGGTTGGCCCAACTGTTCTTCTTTCACCGTTAGATACTTACAAACCTGAAATGAGCAGCAAGGGGGGAACTCCAGGGATGACATAATTTTTCAACATAGCCTGTGGGGATGTTAATTGCCATTTACAAAGCTTAACTGGTAAACCCTGGAGCCGGGGGTTGCTCCAGCCAGGCCAACCCCACAGCACCACACCGTGGGTGCAGGGGCTGCTCTGGCCAGGCCGGGCCTCTGGTTAACCAGTTACCCAGTAAGCATGCCGGTAAGGCTCATGCTTACTGGGAAACTGGTTAACCCTTTACATGCCTTTAATAGCCTGAGATAATTGCTGCTTCCAAAGAGCATGTATGTTCTTGCAAGGAACCATTTGCTGATTCCCCGCCCCTGCATTTAAACCAAAATGCTGTGTTATAACCACAGCCCGGGGGGAGGTAACAGCATTTGGCAAGCAAACATCTTAAGCAGCACTTAGCTGGAAATATTTGCTCTGCTCCCGGAAGAGGTGTGGTGCACACTGATTGCCTAGCACGGTCCTCAGTGGGTGTAGTTTGTCTTGGGGTGTTTGTAGTGCCTTGTGAGGTTTTGTGTCATCCTGACACTTGATGCAATGGCTGGCTGGGGGTGACAGGTCACCTAGGGCCAGGCTTACAGAAGTGCTGACCGTGCACTGTTGACATCCATGGCAACTGATGATGTCCAGCACGCTCCTAAAAACGATACCTTTAACCTCCTTGTGCCGGAGTCTCTCTTTAGGAAACAAGAGTTTTTGTGATGCCTCACTAATGTTTGTATAGTGCTTCCTTTGAGTTACTCCTCTGGGGGAAAGTGCTAGAGAAGTACCCTTAGGCCACTACTGCCCCATAAGATGGCTAGACACTACCGAAGTAGCACAGGGCACCTTCCTGCAAGGAGGCAGTAAGGCCAGAGATGCCTTCAGTACCCCCCACTTCCCAGGGTGAGTAGTGTGGAAAAGGAAGCACCACATACATACTCTGTCCAACAGTGCGGGCTTGCAGTCTCAGTGGTCACTGGGGCTTGTGGGCTTCCCTCTGCAACCGGGAAGGGCTGGTGAAGGAAAAAAAATCACCTGAAAATCACGTTTGATCATCTCGCTCTTGTCATCCGCAGAAAGCCACAGACCCTGTGGCAGCTTATGGGCGCCCCGCCTGGGTCCTTCTGCTCCAGGCTGCACTGCACAGGGTGACAATGACCCCAGGAAGGAAGAGACCAATGGCTGCTGTCACCTGTCTGATCCTAGCTGCTGCTGGTTGCTTTGCTAATTTGGGTGAGTTTTATTTCTTCCCTCCTGTTCTACTCTGCCTTGAAATAACGGCAGGCCCATACTGTCTACAAGGAATGGACCCCACTTCCATCTCAAAGGGATTGGCCCAATCCAGTCCTAAAGGGACAGTCTCTCGCACCCGCCACACATCGCAGGAGGCATTATTGACCTCACTGCTTCATTAACCTGATGGACAACACCCACACCTGAAGGAGATCCTCCTCCTGCTTACCCAGTCCAACCCATGGCCAATAGTACATCCCCCTTTTGCAGTGATTGCCATATTCACGGTCCAGAGAGCCGCTCCCACACAACCTGCCCCTTCGTGTCCTCCCTTGATGGCCGGTGGCAGTGGAGAAGCATGTCACGGGGCTGGGGAGGGTTTCCAGCACTCGAAGTCACGTGGCAAGTGAGAGCTTCAAGCTACCTTTTCTTCTGGAAACCTGCCCCAAGGCAGGGGAGGGTTAAGAAAGGACCTTCGAGAACCAGGGCTCCTGTTCTGCCCTTGCCAAGTACACAGCAGATTTCTGCTGCCTGACCACTTACTGCCAGCATAGAAACCAGCCAAAAGGAGCTGACCTATGGGGTTCAGTGTAGAGATGAAATAGTGTAGTCGATTAACCGATAAGTTTTTGCTTATTGATTAAATGCTATAGATTACATGCATTTCACTCCTCCCCCCCAACCCCCGCCCCTCACCAGTAAATTTTTTAGCAGGCTAGCCAGCAGCCCGGCTCAGTTCTGGCTCATGCCAGGTCCATGACCTACCTCCACTGCGGCTTTGCATTTAAAGTGTATTAGGAGCCGGGCAGGCAGGCAGCCCAGCTCAGTTCCAATTCACGCTGGGTCCGGGAGCTCAGATGCACCCCCTCCAGACAGGGGGTGCTGCCACCCCACACTGCTGCCTCTTTATCAGAGGCAGCAATGCATGGTGACAAGCAGCCAGTCTGCAAGAGGAGCTGGTTTCTAAACTGGCTCTCCTGGCAGACTGGGTCCCAACTGGCACCCTGCGCTGCTGCCGGCCCCAACTGTAGAATAGTTGACTAAGCAATAAGAATTCATGAGTTTACTCGACTGTTCAATTAACTGATATTTAACATCCCTAGTTCAGTGTACAGTCCAGTGCTCACGCCTCGTTGAAGCCCAGGAGAGGGAGCAGTAGCTGCGTGCCTCTAGATAAGCCAGGGTGAGTGGCTGTCTGGAGGGGACAGCATGTTTCCCGAGCAGGCCACATTTTGGAAGCTCTGGCTCCACTACAGTCTTTAATCTGCCTTTGCTCCAATGCCTGAACAAGCCTAGCCTGCCTCCTGCACGCTTTGAACACCCAGCTCCTCTGTGTCCTTCTCCTGGAAGCTAAGCAGCTCCCTGAGAGCTTAGGTTTTGCAAATGGTCTGTTATCCCTGCACAGAAGAGCTTCTCCATCTCATTCCTGGCCACGGCAGCAGCCTCTGTAGTGATTAGAGAGAAGGGTCTGAACCAGAACGCTGAATAACCCAGAAGCTTTGAGATCAGAATTACGGCCCCAGCTTTATAATGGACCGAATCGAACCCCTGGATCCGAACACACACTTAAGCTTGGGGACGTTTGAATCCCAGAGCTGGATTTTCCAGCTTAGATGTCTCTCTGCTTGAGACCCAGTCATTGCAGGGTTCCAAGGGCTGTTCTGCATGAGGAGACAGACCCGGGGTGCGTAGTCGGGCAGTGGAGGGAGCTCCCTCTGCTCTTCTATATGCTGACGCTCATGCGGATATCTTGTCCTTGCCCCCACCATGCAGGTGAATCTCTTCAGGTCACCATCCAGCCTGCTTCTGCCGTCCAAAAGTATGGTGGCTTGGTGAGCCTGGGGTGTGTGGTAGAACCTCTGAAAGTCAACGTTACCTGGCGGCTGAATGGGAAGGAGCTGGTGGGGTCAGATGCGGCGTTGGGGATCCACATTGAGCTGGGGAAGCTCCTCATCCTGGCCCTCAACAACCACACCGTGGGCCGGTATCAGTGCATCGCCCGTGTGCCTGAGGGAGTTGTTGCCAGCGTCCCGGCCACAGTGACATTAGCCAGTGAGTAGCTTTTGTCTTCTGCTCTCTCCTCCTCTGCCTTTGAGCCCTTGCATGGACTGGGCCTCTCTTTGGGGGTCTGGCAGCCTCTGAGACACTGGGGCAGGCTGAGACCACTAGTACAATCCCATCATTAACACAGATATCTGCCCTAACCCCCTTAGCAATACGTGATAGACAGCAAGCCTGTACCATGATACCTTCTGAGGGTAATGACAAAACCCAATGAATGTCAGTGACCATGTCATATTTACCTGTACCTCTGTCTTCACTTGAGAGAGAGCAAGTGGTTTCAGATTTCTTCATCTGCCTGGTTCTCTTGCTGTGTCCTGTGGAGTTGCTCTTTGGCTCAAAGGCAGTGGCTCTCAACCAGGGCTCTAGGGCCCCCCAGGGGGCTGCAAGCAGATTTCAGGGGACCTGTGAAGCAGGGCCTGCTTTAGACTTGCTGGGGCCCATGGCAGAAAGCTGAAGCCCTGTTGCACGGTGCTGGAGCCCAAGGCCCTGAGCCTTGTCAGCTGGGGCAAAAACCAAAGCCTGAGTAATGTGACTTTGCAGGGGCCGCTGTGGGATTGGGACCCAGGCTATTCCCCTGTTTGCTACCCCCTCACTGCAGGGGGAAGGGATTCAGAGAGAAAAAGGTGGAGAACCCTTGTTCTTAGTACACCTAAGTAACATCGTGACATCTGACTTGGTGGAGACTGTCAACAAAATAAACTCCCATAAACTCTGTGTCTGTCTTGCAGTCACAGGTTGAGAATAGTCATGGGCTACAGTACAGGACACTGCAAGCCACATCCCCTCCTGGACTATGTCACCTAGTGGTGTGTGGGTGTGTGTGAGACATGTCCCCACCTGTGTCCACTCGACAGAGGAGGTGTCTGTTAAAGATCTCACCCATGGAGCTCTGCTCCTTAGTTCAAGCTTCAGTGGCCCTGCTTTTTCAACAGGACGCTCAATTCCTAGCGTGTTGGCCCTCACAGCTGCACCACTGGTCAGCACATTGGTTGGTCACGTGGTCTTAATTCCCTTGTTTTCAAACTCTCAAAAGCTGTCCCTTTTTGTGTCATGTGGAAGAGTTGGCCTCCCCCCACAAAAGGAAGGGTAAAGGAGGAGATAGCGGAAGGAGAGGGGCGAAGAACCAATACAACCCCAGCAAATGCTAAGGAGAGGGGGCTTCGGATCACCTCCTTGAGATTAAAAGGAAACTGCTATTCCATGCTGGAGGAAGGCAGGGCTCAGCGGCATGCTACTGTACTGTGTAGAGAGGAGTGGTGCTCAAGTACAGCCATTGTTTAGTCCGACTTCCTGCATGACACAGGCCAGAGAACTCCTCCTTCCCCCCCCCCCCCATCATTCCTACAGTGGATCTTTTAGGGGAAAAAAAACCCTTTGAAGCTTGATTTTAAAAAATGGTCAGTGATGGAAAACCCACTGTGAACCCGCATAAATGTGAAGGGGCGCATCTCAAGCAGGGTAAGGGGTAGGCTTTTGTTTCAGGTTGGGATCTACAGTCAGGTCCAAGAGTATGTTGAGTTAGGGATGCGTCTTGACTGAGGCAGTGCACCCAGTTCAGGGTAGGTCCTTCTACGCTCACATTGGCCTCATGAAGCCACCCCTTATCCACAGATACACGCACCCCAGTGCACCTTGTATGAGGTGGGGATGTGATCTTCTTGAGAGGCTGACATTGGGGAGAGGAGCATTCAGGGCTAGCACTTGTGAAAGGGCATGTCTGAGGAGAATGACATTCTCCTCAAACAGCCACTGGACAGAGCTTCCTCGTAAAACCCTGCAGTTGGGCCTGGCAGGAGGCAGGGTGGGAACTGGGGAAGGGGATATGTCTAAGAAATGGAAGGAGAGAAGCTGTTTGTGCAAAAAGGGGGCCGGCTTTGTATGGAAGCCAGGAACTATTGGCTTGTCATCAAGACATTAATCAGAAGTGAAATGTTTAGGCCGGTCGGGGAGGAGGAGAGGGAGAGTGGAGTGGAACAGCAGCTCTTGCTCTCAGAGGCAGGGTGGGAGGGGGCTGTCATTGGGCTGAAGCCATCAGGGGATTTGGCCTGGGCTTTGCACTTAGATTAAGTTTCGGCAAGTGCATTCCAGAGCAGAATGGGGGCTGTGTTCTGCTGGTGGGCTGACCGAGGAGGGGAGCAGAGAGGTGGATGGAATTACCAAGGGCATGGTTTGCATTTAGGAGGGACAAGGAGACCAGCGCATGCAGACTCCTCAGTATGGTGGTTTGCTTTCAGGCCTCTCTAAATGTCGTTGCTTGGACAAAGCCACCGTTGTTCAGTCTACCTGGGTGCTGCCTTCCCCCTCCGGCTCTGGAGACTGAGGAGAGACAGGCATCCATTTGCAGAGGCTGTGATCCAACTGCTGGTGTGCAAGAGGGCCCCACTACCTTCCCTTAGACAGACCCCAGCGATAGCCACATCCAGTGCTGTAGCAGGGCCCCAGAAGTTGGTGGGGTGTTGATTCAGGCCCATATATAGTCCATCCCTGTCCTCACCCCCACCAAGCCAGAGAGTACTTGGAGTGAATCGTTATACGTGGGGCTTCCAGTTAGCATGGGTGTGCCAGTGTGACTGAATATTAATAACAGCCTGTACAAGGCCTGGTGCAAGGTGTAGAGATCCAGTATGTCCCTGAGCTGGAATCAGGGAAGGGGGAGATGAGTGAGACCTTCCCATCCCCACAAATGTCTTGCTACCGACAGGAGTGAGGAAGATCGGATGGGTTGCAGAAGAAGGGTGAGAGCTTACCGGGCTTTGTTCCCACCACTAGGCAGGATGGTTGTCATTGAATGGGTCTTAAGAGCTAATGGGGAAGGAGGGTTAACCAAGTGAGAGGCAATAACCCACTGTGGAGCCCTCTACACTGCATGGCATGTCCCCTAAGAACTCATGTCTTCCCACACCATCAAGTTTCATTGCTTTGCAGGGAAGCTGCTGTTGGCCCCATTGGATCAATTTCTGGGGCACCTGACATTGGCCACTGTCGGCAGACAGACGGAGCTAGATGGTTCTTTGGTCTGACCCAATATGGCCGTTCTTATGTTCTTATCGTCTTGGCACATGGCAAAGTGGGATGCTCCCACCACAATCTCTGCTGTCTTTGGGCCATGACAGTGGGCAGCGTGAATTCCACTAGGCAGCTGGGAGTCTTGGAACAGGTCCCATCTTGTGAACAGCCACCGATGGAAGGGGAAGAGGATGGAACAGAGTAGGACATGAGTGACACAAGCAAGGAGCAACACGCGTTGGGGTGTGTGGCCGGTGGGCATGCCTGAATCCGTCTCTGATCAGGGTGACTCAGAGGACTGGTTGAGACTAGCAGTTAATTTCCGCAGAAGAGATAAACCTGGCTATTGTTTTGTAGCCTGCAGGGAAGGAGAGATGGGTGGAGAGGATGGAGGTGGAGTGTTCAGCTCAGGTCTTCACGCACAGGACAGATGCATTCTGAGGTGTATATGGGTGGGCTGCTAGAAGGGTTATTTATTGGAACTGGAGCGACCCCCCCCACCCCCCCCACACACACACACACATACAGCAGCCTGGTGCACAGAGCAGATGGTAATGACCTTGATCACTTCCAGCCTAAGTTGTGGTGGAATGGGAGATCTAGACAGGTTCCATGTCTCATTCCCAGTCCCTTGGGCTGTTCCATGTCTTCGTCCTGATGTTGAGAGTGACTGGAACCCAAGCCAGTCTGAATGGGGCCAGGCATGGGCATAGGGGCTGAAGAATGGAATGAGACTCTTTAAAGGCTGCCTAGCTTGAATATATAATGATCCTATGAATATCATCTGCTGCTGCTCTTTGCCATCACACGCAGCTCCTTTTCTAATAGTCTCCTAAGGCTGAAGTGCACAGTGCACTAAGTGGGCACAGTCTCCATGGCATGCTTTGGGAGGGACAACGACAGTGGTAGAAGTTGCATGTTGCTGAAGATTAGTCAGTCATCCCCACTCCTATCCAGCAAAAGGCTTTAAGCACCTGTTGACCTCCAAGCATGCAAGTAGCCCTGTGGAAGCCAATGGGATCTCTTGCTTTAACCGAAACCTGCTTTTCTGGTTAAGAGCGAGTGAATGGAAGTGGCAAAGCCATGGAATGTGCGCTATACAGTGGGCACACACCATGAGCGTAACTTAAACAGAAAGACGGGTGAGGGGGATGTAGCAGGAAAAGCCACTAACACACAAAGGTCAAATGCAGAACTGGTGGAAGTTGAGCAGCTTGTGAGGATTTCAACTGGAGTTGCCCCTACTCGTGTCAGGATTGACTTTGACCTCCCACTGAATACCACGTGCAAGCTAGTGACAATTACCTGCCTGTTGAATGCCAGATCAGTGCCCTGGCTGGGATGGTTTAGTTGGGGTTGGTCCTGCTTTGGGCAGGGGCCTGGACTCGATGATCTCCTGAGGTCTCTTCCAGCCTTATGATTCTATGAGCTACTTTGCTGCTTGCACCCCTTTTCTTACCACCTTAGGAACTGATGCATAACATTCCCCCCTTACCTCCCCTGGGGTACGTCTACACTGCACAGCTATTTTGGGATACCTCTGGTATCCCAAAATAGCTACCCCATGTCTACACAAGCTGCCCATTCTTTTCAAATATTTTTCAAAATAACGGGCGCGCTATTTCGCCATCCCTGTAAACCTCATTCTATGAGGGATAAGAGATGGCTCGAAATAGGATATTATTTCCAAATTTGGTGTTGTGTAGATGTGCCAAATTTCAAAATAAGCTATTTCAAAATAGAATCAAAATACGAAAGGCAATTTGCATTGTGCAAATTATGTACCTTATTTTGAGTTTAGGGTGCTATGTAGACGCATCCCTGGACAAACACTTATGGGAGGAAAAGAATATACTAAACTGAATTTTCTACTTGTCAGGCACCTGGCTGCAAGGGCTGTGTTTTTTGAAGGGGTTGTACATACTGGAAATGCTTTAGGACCAGAGAGGGTCATTCCTTTGTGCCCTTTCAGCTTCGAGAAGTGGAGGTAGCAGAGCAGCCCTCAGCATTGGCGAGGCTCATGGGAGCAAGCGTGGTGTTGTTGCAAAGTGCCATTGAGCAGTGACCCCTGCTCTGGGGCATGGTTGGGGTGCCTTAGGAATTTGCAGCTGTCTTCTAAAGAGAAACCTATTCATTTTCCTTCTGCCTGGGCCTCTCAGCTGATGACTCCCCTGACGCAATGAAGGGGGAACTTCATCTCCATCTTGAAAAAGTATTTGCTCGCTGGGCTCAACTCTACCAAGGGCTTCTGGCTAGAGGGCCAGGGGCGGTGTGCGGGGGAGGAGGGAAAGAAAACACAGGTGGCGTTTCCTGAGCCTATCGCTAGAAAGGATGGGCATCTGCTGTGGAGACATGGCAGGTTGGCTGTGATGTGGTAAGGAGCCAAGGTTGCAATATGGTACGGGTGCAGGAGAAGGGTTTGGGGGGCCAATGAGGATGTGCTGGGATGCTAGCATACGATGAGGGTTGCACGCAGGAGGAGCTGTTCTGAGGGGGGCCTGTGTGTCTGACCAGTGGGGCAGGGAGAGAGCGAGCGGCCAGGCATGCATGAAGGAGGTGTGGAGAATGGGATTGTGTGCATGTCTTGTCATGGCACTGGGAGAGGGCTGCATCTGTTGCAGCCCACGGAAGAGGCCAGCAACTGGAATGCAGCTTAGTGCAGGCGGAGAGCTCTAACCCCCTTGGGGCTCTGGCAACCAAAATGGGGATTAGTGAGAAATAACTCTGCTCTCCTGCTTGATGCCGGAGGAGCCTCAGTCCCTGACACGCCTCGTTCTCAGAGGCCCTGCTTCCCTCCCTGTCCCTGGCGTGAGGGCAGTCAGGAAGGCTCAAGATCTGTCTCTGTCCCCAACCCATCCGAATGAGGAGAGCTGCCCAGTTTTTCTGAAAACAGTGGTTTCAGCAAGTCGGGGCTCAGCTGTCCCCAGTGCCTTCTATCCAACGACCTCAAAGCCCCTCACGACGCTGATGAATTGGGCTATGGCAGCTCTCCAGTGAAATTTAAGATTACGGTCCCAATGGGCAAACAGTGTGAGGGGAATAGAGCAGGGGTGGGATTTGGGGATGGGGAAACTGGCAAGGTGGGTAGGAGCTGACCGGTTGTGAGGAGCAAAGCCAATCTCAGTCAGCTTTTCCCCCCACACTCACGATCACCCGTAGCTGCTTCTGGTCTCCAATTTTCTCATCTTACCTGCCTGCTGAAAGGAGTCCATGGGGGTCTCTCCAGCTCACGTGGCAACCCCAATCGGCCAGCTGGGTGGGTGCGGTAGTGTTGGCAGTATCTTGGCAGCAGCTCTTCAGCCCAGAAATGAATGACCACAGCAACCCTCTTTTTGCCAAATCTGTTTGTAGGGAGGTTTCAAGTGCGCATAGGCAACGCAGGCCCTGCGGGAGGCAGGTTTCAACAAATACATTATTTGGGGGGGGTCATTTATGGGAACAATCTGCCCACCTCCCCATCCCTGCTCTTGGCTCTCTCTTTACTCCCACCCACAGCTACCGTTTGGCTCCCCCAGAGACCAGGGTGGCAGGCTGAGAGATGCAGGGGAGAAGGGGTGGTGGGTCCCCTCCCCCTTTTGTCTGGAGGGGCAGAATAGCTGCTGTGATGTCACAGGGTGGCACTCCTGGAGGTCTGTGGGTGGAGACCTGCCTCCCTCCCCCCCCACACACACACTTGCCTGTCTCACCAGCCTTTGGCTTTGCATCCACCCGTGAGGCAAGGCAATATCACCCCCACTTTACAGCTGAGGGCAAACACAGCACAGAAAAACAAAGCATCTCATTGAAAGCCGCGCACCATCTGGGTGGCACAAGCAACTGTAAGTCCCGTGAACCCCGACTCTGAGATCTATGGGTTAGCCTCAGGAACAGCTTGGGGTACCACTGAGCCCTCTGACCCACCAGCCTGAGCTTCCTGTCCCACTGTGCTGCCGTGACTCACTATGGACCCACTCCTGATCCTACACTTCCACCAGCATTCACACAGGTAGGGACACGCCCCGCTGCAGCTATGTGTGGGCTCTGAACCAACAGTAGAAAGGCTACAGCCAACTCTCAGCTCCCCAGGTGCTCACCCCTTCTGGAGTATAAACCCAGGATCTTGCTGTCTTTCAGTGCACAGGGACTTGTACAGTGTGAGCTCACAGAGTTCACCTTGCTCAGTGTCGAGAAGAATATGCAACAACCTTTACCCCTGGAGCTACAATGTCCCATGCATTTTACTCCAATTCTCTGGTTTAGATAAAGCAAAAACATGTTTATTTAACTCCACAAGATAGATTGTAAGTGATAGCAAACAGATCAAAGCAGATTACTTAGTAAATGAAGAAAAACACACACAACGCTTAACATGCTAGATAGAGTGGATATGAATTAGCAGCTTCTCACCCTGAGCGACAGTACCAAGCAGGGGTTGCAGGTTCTTAAGGGACAAGCTGCACTTGCTTTACAGCTTGGAATCCCCAGGTTTTCATACACAGGCTAGAAATCCATTTAGCCTGGGTCTTGACTTCCCCTAGTTCAGTCTTTGCTCCTTGGGTGTTTCCAGGAGTCTTGTTGTGCTGGGAGTGAAGAACAGATGGCGTCACTCTCTTCCTCAGATCGCTTATATGGCAGGAATCCTTTTGTCCCAAAAACTGAGTTTGGGACAACACTGACCTCCCATGATGGAGTTTGGAGTCAAGAAGCATAGTTACATGCCCTTGCATTCCTTGCTGAATCACATGTGAGCTGTCTGGGACATTCATGGGAAGCTTAAGTTCTTTCAGGGCACACTGTCTTTGCTGCTAGGCCATCAGCACTGTCTGGCTTCTTCATTTTTGTACCAGAAAGGCTAGTGAGGGGTGTCACCCAGAGGAAGCATGACTGAAATACCGATACATGATCAATATTCCTAACTTCAGATACAAAAATGACACATGCAGCAAATCATAACTTTCCCAATGATGTCTTGTGTGACCCATCTGCTACAGAAAGCACCATAAATATGCTATAATCCTATTATATAATAATATCACTGTGAAGAATATGGGGTGCAGTGTCACACTTGGCTGCCTCACCGGCCTTTGGTTCTGTACCCGCCCGGGCGGCAGGGAGCTATAGAGACGAGGCAGATGAAACACAGAAAAGCAAAGGGACTAGTCTGTGCACCGAGTGGGTGGCACAAGCAACCATAAAACCCAGGAGTCCCGACTGAGATCTATGGGTTAACCTCAGAACCATCCTTTCCCTCCATACACCGAGCCCAGTGTCTGAAATTCTGTCTCTAATTGCTGAAATCTCATCATTGTTTTCCCTGCTGGGTTACTCTGCATCTGAGGTGTTGGTCTGTTCTTTCTCCAAGCTTACTGGCTCATAGGCCTCTCTTCTCTTCTGGGTCTCTCTGTTCATATAAATCCCTGCCAGCACGGCTGGAGCCTGTGCCTTGGCTCTGAGATCCTAATTTGGCCGTGATTAATTCAGACCACCAGGGTGTACATTAATTTTCCTGATGCTCGTTTATATTGTGTTGATCACAAAAGTATGTGATATGGGCAGGCAGATTTCTGATTCTCTCCTTTTCTCTGCCCCCTCCAGTTTCTGCGTCTCTTACTGTTTTATCCCTTGATCAAATGTCAGAGGAGAAAACACTTAGCTTTCTTCCCCTCCCCAAGGCTAACATTCATTATCAGAGGAACAGAATGTGCTGTATGTTAGGAGTTAACGTTCATCTGGCTTTAATACTCCGTGGAAACACAGCTCCCCTTCTCTGCTTGACTTAAAGGATTAATCACATTTCTGAAGTTCATTCTTATTCCTGCTTTTTATTATTATTTTAATTGAATGATGCCAAGAAATTCTCAGTCTTTAGCATGCTCACTGCAAATCATTTTTATGACATTGCTAAACCTCTCCTTCTCTTTTCAACTTTTTCCACCCCCTCTGCTCCCCTCCCGGGCTTCTCAAATCTGGGCACTAGAACCATCTCCAAACATCGGGCCTAACAACTAATAAGTTTTACATTTGGGGAGGCTTTTCAATACATTGCCAAGGGAGCTGGTTTTTATTTAAAATTAAAACGAATCTTGCTTTAATCAGAAAGTCTGTTTTGAGACATTGCATGTCACTTTTCCAGGACTGTGGGTGGGAGAACCTTGGAGCCAGACTTATCTTTGCTGTTGGAGAGCTGGTATAAATCCCAGAGAATGAAAACACATTTTTCCACTCTCCCAGTCTGCCAAGGGAAGGTCATGTGTCGTCTGCGATCCACAAGCTCTTCTGATCCTGGCTCTCTGAGCTGCCTGAGGCTATGAGGGCCATGGATTTGTATTGGTTGCAAGGAACAAAATAATTGTGTTTGTGACAATGGCACACCACTGCATGATGTGGTGGTGGTGTTGGTCATACGGCGTCGCTGCAACGTTATGCCAACGTGGTCTTGTTTCAATACAATGCCATGCCACTTAAAAGAAGTGCCTCAATGTTAGGTCATGCTATGGAAGATGCAACTTTAAGCAATGTTGCAATGCCCTTGCACATTGCCACAAAGTGCTGAAGAAGCAGGGACCTCAAAACACAATGCCACCACCTACTTGACCTGTGGTCTCAATGCAAAGACATAGCATCACCCCACAGCAGGTGCTGCAACCAATTTCCTGAAATAAATGCACATCTCTTTAACATTCCTGTGAGCTGGGCTTGCAGGAAAGATTTGCAAACATTTCCTGGAAGAGCCATGTTCTAATTTACCTGCAGTTGGTCCGATCATGCTGTCTAAACATGGGTTGATTTCATCCACAATGGCTGTTCAAACTGTTATCAGGCATCAGGGTAGTTAGACCTTTGTTAAAACATGTCCAAACAGGCTGGTTCCCAAACTTTAGTTTGAGCTATAGAAGATGCATCTTTCTGCCCTATGGGAGAGTTGAGATACATTGGCTCCCAATGCTACTATATGATAATGCACATATAGGACCCAGGAGATTGTGCACTGCAAATGGAGTTGGAAATAGGTCTCCAAGGTTTATTTTGTCTTCTAATCTTTGATGTTGTGGGTTTGGCAAACCAGGGACTGGTATTGTCTTAAACGTGGCTGTGTTGCTGTTCTCAGCTTCTAAGTGGCTGGCAAAGACCTAAAGTGCTACCTGATTCAGGCCATTTCACTTTGGTATCTGCTCTGAGTTGTATTTAAAAAGATCCCTCTCTCCATCCCCACCTCCAATAGGGTCAAAGAGTAGAGGGTTCATACAAACCGTCCGAGCCCTAAAGTCTTGGAACAGAGACATTTCCATCCTGAGGCAATGGCTCAGCTGGCATGTCTCTCAGGTCACTAAGCTTTTCCAGGAGGGGCCGGCTGTGCAGAGTAGCACAGGAGCAGGTTCTGAGGCTAAAGGGTCAGTCAGCTCATAAAAACTTGCAGAGAGCCATTGCAGCGTTTCCATTATGGCCTCTAACTCTTTGCCACACGAGGAGTGAGTTGAGAAGTGCAGCTGGAAGAATGTAGACAGCAGGGGAGAAGGAAGGTGGAGGACTGGACTGGTGAGGGGGTGGGGGGCTGTGAATAGTTCTGTCAAAACATTCTCCTAATGGATTTCTCAAATGTACCAGCAGTCAGGCACATGGAAGGTGTCACGTCAAATGCCTTCCCTTATGAAACCTGATCTATCCCTCTTGGTCTGGTATTCTCATTCTCTCTTAAAGGTACCCTCTGTTTTTAACTCCTAGGAATGTGATGTGAGTTCAGGACATGGTGTGTGTGGGTAAACAAAGGAACCTGGCCAAAGTCCAGTTCTTAGGCTCTACAGACGGGCTTTCTCCTTCCCCAGGATCTTTAAAACTTTTTTTAAAAAAAATTGTGAGTGTAGATGCATTTAGAGACCAGTAATTCTCTTCTGTTTTTTCTGTGACCCCCCCCCCCCATCCCCTCCAACACGTTCCCAAAAAAACTCGGGTGGGAGAACCTTAAGACACAAGAGTAATCTAGTGGTAAACCAACCTGTGGCTCTTGAGCATTTGACTCAAGCAAGAATTCCCCATGCGGAGGTGCTTAGCATTCAGGCAATGGAAGAGTTTGAAGTGGTGGTTGTGGTCACAAAAGTGGACTCTCTAAATGACTCTCTCCTTCCTGTTCCATATTAATTCTTCTCTGTTTGCTTCCAGATTCAATCTTTCAAGTCTGTGAACTGAAATAACATCTTTTTTTCCCCTCTACACCCAAAGCCTTCTCAATCTATTGACTCTATCTACTCCTATGTTTTCCTCTGTCTAATCCATCTGTTTGAGATGTGTAGCATGGGAGGATGCGTAGCATTCATCACCATAATATCCAGGGGCTGAACAGTTGATTTAGAGCTACAAAGCAGCATAGATCTTCTTACTTGGTCCTGCTCTTTGCCTTTCCCTGGTGTCAGTTAAGCTAGCTCTGCTCTGCTCTCACTCCTGTTTTGGTGCACATTGGCTGCACACTCTCACTGGGGCCAAGTGAGGGTGAGACACAACCCAGTTGGATTCTTTCACAGCTGTGCAATTCTGCCCTTAGATGCACCCCAGCAAGTTCCTGGTGAAGTCAGTAGGAGTAAAGAGTGCACAATGAGGCGCAGAACTGAATCCACCATCTGGCCAGCAAATACTTTGACTCCCTTCCAGCACATTCCATCGGAGGATCTCAAAACACCTCACAGACACTAATGAATTAATCCTCCCAACCCTTACAATGTGGGGATTTCATTATCCCCATTTTCTAGTTCAAGACCATCCCTCCCTACTTTTCAGAAGCGGGTGTCATTTCCTACCCATCACCATATTTCAGGTGTAGGTCATTGTATACCCCTCGCTTCTGTGTTGCCCAGCCTTTGCGCTTGTCACATAAGCTCCACTCCCAGTGTCCATGGTAGTTTCTGTGTTCTAGTTATGTTTGAAATGGCACCTTTCACGCCTCCATTTTCAGTTGCTCAGTAAGTTTCCTTTTCGGGCTGGTATTTCTCATGTTCATATAGAGCCCAGGAGCAGTTTATTCCTAATGAGCCCTTTTGGGATCAATTAGGTGTTAGAAAGAAACAGTGTTCTGAGACCAGTCCAATTCTGCTCATCACAGTGGGCACCCCTTCAATGTGATCCATCGCCAAGACCACACTAAACTAGGTCCCAACTCCAAACCTGGGGTGGTTTGGACTCAGACAACAAGAAGAGGACAGTCTTCACACCATAAACAAGATTGAGTGCCTGACTAGCTTTGTGAAGTGTGTCAGCCCCAGATATACGAACACTGAAATCCCAGTTGTATGCTTTAGTCCAGTTTTGGAATCTGTCTGAAATAGGAGTTTATGTACTGAATATGCTTCAGGTTGGTGTGTGGGGGGAGGGGAGGTTTATTCCCTTTCATTAGCTCCTGAAGTTCCCACCCCAGTGCTAAGCCTAACTGTTCCTGTGTTCTTAACAGAACTCAAAGACTTCAAATTTGATGGTCAGCATGTGATTGAAGTGGATGAAGGGAACACAGCTGTGATTGCATGTGATCTGCCTGAAAGCCACCCCAAAGCCCAGGTGCGCTACAGTGTGAAACAAGAGTGGCTGGAGGCCTCCAGAGGTGAGCTGCATTCAGGGAGAGGAGGGTGGGCTTCTCGTCTTTCTGTTTGCTACCCATTGCTTCTGTCCTGGGGAGGCTGTGTGACATATCTGTATTGCCTGGCTCTGTCCTTCCCTTCCCTCTAGATCTCCAGTCTTGCAGAGAATAGCCCCCTCAGCCCACTGCCTGATTTATTATCCCCCCCCACCCCCACCCTCACCCCTCCACCGCCAGTTGCTCCTTTTTTTGCTGCCTGGCCTTTGCCATGTCCCCAGGCAGCCATGCCTGAGGGACCCATGCTCAGCAGCAGTTTGCAAACAGAAAAAGGAAGGGGGATGAGTTGAATAGACCCTAATTTTTAATTTTTTGTAAATGAATTATTCATCCAGTGCTCCTTATGACTAGAGAGGGGTCAGAACCAAAGACCCTGCTCTGAACCACTCTGAACTCCCGGGAAGTTTGGAAATCCAGATCTGAATGTTGTCACTTGAGCCCATCGGTACTTGTGACACTTTAACTTCACTAGAGGGGCCATTCATCTCTCTCCTCCCCAAATCTATTCTCTCCTTACCCCAGTTCTGAGACCAAAGCAGTTTTGTTTCCAGGAGAAGGGCTTGTGATGTTCATTTAGCCAGCTCTCTTTCCCCTCCTCCCCTTTGCCCACCTGCTCCTTTCCCTGTGCCTAGGCATGTTTGTGGAACCTGCTCCTGAGATCTGGCTGGGAGAATAGCTCCTCACGGAGACAGACCTTCTCCTCTTTTCCCGTACAGACAACTACCTGATCATGCCCTCTGGGAACCTTCAGATAGTCAATGCCAGCCAGGAGGATGAAGGAACGTACAAATGTGCTGCCTATAATCCTGTGACCCAGGAAGTGAAAACCTCCGTCTCCAGTGAGAGACTCCGCGTGCGACGTAAGATGCCACTCCTTAAATGTCTTGGGTTTCCAGCCCCCAAGCCGTCCCCTCTTTGCAGGTGCCGTGTTATCCTGGGTGCCTCTTGACTGTTAAGCATTTACATGTGCAGCCCCCATGTTCCATTACTGTGCATGGACTGCCAGTATCTGCTGCTAGTAGAAAACATCCTGTGCAGCAGATGGTGGAGGTCTGCAGTTTTCACAGCAGAAGGCTGAGAGGTCTGTTCTCTGTGCTGCATGTGCACGTTGCCTGCGGCTACCCCCATGGAATTGTAACCGCCTCTGAGGAGCACTTAGTCTCTGGTGACATGGGAGCAAGAGTCTGAACTCCACTGTTTGTCTGTGTCCTCTGCATGATGTGTCCATGTACCCTATTGTCTGAAGGAAGGAAGCATTCCTGGGGTGTTCCAGGTCAGCGCTCTGTGCAAGGCACTGTCCCCTGTGCAGGAGCGGAGGCATCTAATTCTTTTTCTTCTCCCACTTCACCAGGCTCTACAGCGGAGGCAGCACGGATAATCTATCCCCCGGAGGCTCAGACCATCATCGTCACCAAAGGTCAAAGCCTCATCCTGGAGTGTGTGGCTAGCGGGATCCCACCTCCACGGGTCACCTGGGCCAAGAATGGCTCCAGTATTTCTGGCTACAACAAGACCCGCTTCCTGCTCAGTAACCTGCTGATCGACGCCACCAGTGAGGAAGACTCCGGCACCTACAGCTGCATGGCTGACAATGGGGTGGGCGAGGTTGGAGCTGCGTTCATATTCTATAACGTTCAGGTGTTCGGTGAGTACTATGGCAGCTTTCCTCCATGCTCCCCAGACAGAGCTTGGGCTTTCTCCTTGTGCCTGTTTCAGGGGGAAATATCTCCCCTCCCCAACCTCCATTATAATGTAGAGTGAACCCACTCTCCTTCCTGGTAACTTTAGCGCAGAGATGGGCAAAAGGGCCTCCGTGGGCCGAATCCGGCCCGCCAAGCGGGTTGAGCCAGCCCGCGGAGGCCCTGCCGCTCCCTCTGCCCCCAGACCAATTAGCTGGTGCAGCCCGGGGCCACTTCAGCAATTTTTGAAGTGGCCCCTGGCAAAAAATTATTGCACAGCTCTGCTTTAGCGCCAGTTTTAGTGTGAGGTGATGGATTTGCCCCTGAGGAGTCCATCAGCTGCCCCTTTCACCCACAGATTCCACTGTGAGCCTGAGGTAGAAATGCTCCTTTGGGGAATCCCATCTCCCATCATTTATATTTCTGTCCCTTAAGGCGCTCTAGAGCACCCATTGGCTTAGTATCTAGCCCTTTCCGGGTACATTTAAATCTGCAGGGTGAGGGAAGCTAGCAGACTTCAGTGTCACGGGATAAGAAAGCTCCATCTGAGGAAAGAATGTTTAGAAAGATACGTTTCAGATGTTTCCAGAGAGCATTTCCCCCTTCTGACAGGCATTGGCTGGGACTTGAACTGGTTTGGTTTGAGCCATCTATGTTTCATCCAGGTGTGGGTCTCCTGTAGGCATTGGGACACCCTTGTTGTGGTACTGAGGGGGGAAAAAAAGGATCTGCGCCTGTATGTCATTGACATACTGTTGACACTGGGCATGTGGCATCTCACCACCCCCTGTGGAGCTGGGAGAAGAAGGGCGGCAGGGTAGACCCCTGGAAAACCCCATCGAGGAGGAAGACTTTCTTGGCTGAGACTCAGTTTTCCAACCTCTGTCTCTGCTCGAAGGGACCAACCAGAGTCATGGGAGTGCTGTGCTTTCTGATAGAGCTAACGCCAGTGCTGGTTCTGTGGTTATTTCCCTACAGAACCTCCTGAGGTCACTATGGAGCTGTCCCAGCAGATCATCCCCTGGGGTCAGAGTGCAAAGTTCACCTGCGAGGTACGAGGGAACCCCCAGCCCTCAGTCATGTGGCTGCGCAATGCCGTGCCCCTCTCCTCCAACCACCGGTTCCGGCTGTCTCGGAAGGCCCTACGGGTGGTGAGCGTGGGGCCGGAGGATGATGGGATATATCAATGCATGGCGGAGAATGAAGTTGGCAGTGCACAAGCTGTGGTGCACCTGAGGACCGCCCAGCCTGGTGAGTCTTCAGTCGCGTTCAGAAGTTACCTTTTTGCAGACATCGGTTCTTTATTCCAAGGGGCTAATGTGCAGTAAGTCCCTCGCGTACGAAAGGGCTGAGACCTCCTTTCTGTCTTGCTTACATTTCAGCTGTCTTGCTCTTCTAGCAGCTTAACCCCAAATTGCTAGGATGTCCCCAGCTGGCTCCTCACATGAGTCCTGGTAGGAGCTGACTATGATAGAAAAGTTCCACTTGTCTCCTTCAAGTTCTATGATGACAGGAAGGGGTGAGTCCTGTCTGTGGGTGAGAGGAGCTATTGGAAGCTGCCCTGTCTGCCCTCAGCCCCAGTGTCCATATGCCCCATTGCTCTTGTGGGAGAGATGGAGAGGTGCGTTATAGGTGTATGGAGTATGTGGTGTGGAGAACTCTATCCTAACAGCATGTTATGGAGGCAGCAGCCTATCAATTCTTGAGAAGCGTGGCTGAGAGATCTCTCAGGGTCATGGCACCAGGGCTAGCAGGTAGGGGCAGTTTTCCTTGACCCAGGGGAATGTATGTAGCTTCTTACTATCCTTGCATTCACTGGTGATTTTAAAATGTCATTTGTTCTGTCTGAACCCCACTCCCTCCGCCCCCTACTTGTATTTCAGGAACGACGATGAAGCCCTGGCGAGACTCCAAGTCGGGCTCAGCTCAGTCCCCCACACCACCCCCCAGTGACAAGGCTCTGAAGGAGAAAGCCATGATGCAAAAGCCTAAGCCTACCATGCTGGCAGCCTCTCTCCAGTGCATGACTCACCGAGGGCAGGTGTCTCCGGCTGAGGCGCCCATCATCCTCAGTTCTCCCAGGACGTCCAAGACGGATTGCTATGAGCTGGTGTGGAGACCGCGGCATGGCAAGGCCCCTGTCCTTTACTACGTTGTGAAGTATCGCAAGGTACCACCATGCATGCAAACTTCCAAGCGGCCATCACTAACGTTCTGTAGGTGAATGTGGAAGGGCACTGAGCAATTGTCCAACCAGGCATTCCAACTGCAGCCACTCACCCCCTGGGGCAGTCACTCATCCTTGTAAGCAGATGCACCTTACTTGTGGCATTTGATTTCTACCTGCTTTTGTTGCTGGGACACCCCACTTCCCTGCCTTCTTCTCGGGACAACTCTTATTTCCAGTTCAACACAGAGAGAATCAGTAGTGCCTGCTGGGCTAAGGGGCTTCATTTTGGGGGATGAAGGGTGTCAAAAACTGCAGAGCCCAGAGTTGAAACTGCTGAGACACTATCAAGATAAAAATCCTATTTTTTAAAAAAATTATTTCCTAGTTTTTAGTAAGTTACTATATATATATATATATATATATATATATATATATATATACTACTGCTATTCATTGACTTGTTGCATTTTCTTCATCCCAGACACAAAGCCAATATAGATTTCAGGTTCTAACACACGCCAATTCTTTTGTGTTTGGAGGATTTAAATAAATAAATCTCTGTCTATCCCCCAAAACTGGTTAATGTCATAAAGCCATTTCTAATGGAAAGCTTTATAACCCTCGAGAAGAACCTTAGGGTTTTTTCCTAAACAAAACTTAAATCTGATGTTTAAACTAACCGTGTCTCTTTAAACAGCCATTTAAAGTAAAGATGTGAGATGTCAACACAAGTTGGAATACAGAAAGGGGCTAAAACCACTGGATCATTGAGTCTTTCCATCTGCAAGGACAAGACGCAGCACCCAAATAGCATATCATGGAATGAAACCAGTTCCGTGCCTGATCTTAGTTTATGGGCTGCAGTTTGTTCTTGTTTTGTTTGTTTTTCCAGTGCTTCACCTGGAAGGCCATTAGGACAGAGAAGGTTGCCAAGGGTCACTGCAGTCTGCACTAACACATTCACAGTGTAGTCCAAATTCTCAGTTGGAGACTCTTCCTTGTGCCTACATGTGGGGCTTAGCCCCATTAACCCTTGCATTGCTGTCATTTCTATGGCAGCCAACCCACGGGGTGTTTAGTATTGGGCGTTATAAAGTTCCAGGTTTAATTTAAACTAATATGAATAGAAATATTTGTGGCTCTGTATTGGGGGTGGAAGACATTATTTCAGTTTTAAAAATGTGTGAGAGAGAGAGGAGAGAGCACACACATGATCTACTATGTTGGAAAGCCAAATATGTCAGAGCTGGGCTAACCTAGGATGCTGCATACCTGCAGTTCCCATTGACATCAACTGGAATTGTGTGTGCTCAGTGCCTTTAAAATCAGGCCCCTTAGACTATGAGAGTGAAACTGACCAGTCAGCTGAAGGAAGTGCAAAAAAGTAAATAAACAGCACAAATCGTGAAAAATGAATAAGATTGTAAAGATTCTTTCTGTTGTGCTAACTTCAGCTGCTTTGAATCCTATAGGGACTTTTACAAACCACGTGAGATTTATATCTAGACGGTGTTCCCACCCACCTTTACCCAATCTACAGACATGGTGGGAGCAACTACTCTGCTGCCCTACAGCCTAAGGGAAGTCAGATCCTTACCCAGTCATTATCTCTTTTTTTAATATTCTTCTCCACACACAACCCATCCCGTTTTCTTAAATGTAACAGTCCTGAGGGACCTCTCCCTGGCCTCACAATCCCACAGACTCTGTAATAAAAATAAAACAGGGCAGACGTTAATCTGTCAGTGTCAAACACTTAGAGAAGATAAATGATATTGCAGAGTCTTGGCATTTCCGCTTCATCCTGTTGCCTGCACTGCCAATGCTCCTCTCCATACGGGGTCGCTTAGGCGTCCCGCCTGTTTGCCTGAACAACATTATCCTTGCTGTTGCGAGTTCCCCTCTTTTGGTGGGGAGGAAGGAGCAGAGGAAGGCCCCATCCTCTCTCTCTCTTTGCTATGAGTCATCTAGACCTGGCTGTTCAACTGCACTGCAAGATGAAGCTGTGATTAATGGCCCATTGGAGGCCATGGCCATACACGGCTGCATAGTTTGAGAAGAAAACTATGCTAAGTGAACACTAAGGTGGCATGGTTAAGTACTCAAAAGTCAGAAAATACCGGAGATGAGGTCACAACCTTAACTCCGTCCCCTGGTTCTTACGTGTCTCCATGCAGTGATAAATTAGAGGGTCACATAGTCTCCTATAACACAAGATAGCTTTAAATAGCTTTGACTCTCTCTGACTCATTCTAGGCAACGTGAGACTGTTTCTCTTTTTAGCCATCGGCTGGGTGTTTCCAAGGAGCCTAAGGGAGTTAGGCACCCAATTCCCATTAAATTTCATTTGATAAAGCCCACCCTCAAAATCCCCTTGTGTAGACAGTGTGGTTTTGTATCAATGGAGCTGACCCAGCTCGCTGATGTTCTCTTCCTTGATGATGGTGCATTGGTGAAGCCAACAGCCTGAGTGTATGAGGCACTGGGAGGTAGATTTAAAATCCCACTTGCCCTGCTTTGGGTATTGCATTGAATAACACTGAGTCCTTGTTATTGGGCACTGCCAGGACAAGTGGTTTTAAGGGTTCAGGACTGCAATTTGTTCCTTGTTAGGTGCTGGGCCAGGAGGGGGAGCTCAGCATTTCACACACTGAAAAGGGAAATTGTTGTGTCAGTGCACGGCATTTGATTTCCCCTTAATTTCTTGATGACTGAATAACAGATGTAAAGAGCCACATCCCAATATGTGGTATCTGAAGGCTCATGGCCAGGGGGCAATGGCTTGTCGACACTAAACAGAATGGATTGTGACCTGCATGGATTGATCAGCTTAAAAAAAAAATCTAAACAACTCACACAGCAGGAAATGGACAATTGTGAATAAAATCTTATTTTGAAAAGTGATGTAGGTCCTTAGGAAAATAAACTCTCAAGAAAATAAATGCGAGCGAGGCTCTTAAATCACTAGGCACTTTTGAAAATTGTACCCTTTGTGTTTCAGTGGGAACCTGCCTAAAATGAACACAAGTGGTGCTGGCTGTGTTTGTCCAGACACATAGAGCAACTAGACCCTTTAAATTAGAATTAACTTTGTTTTATCTTAATTGAAACGTCAAAAGTAAAGTCACCATGAGAGAGCACACTATGGGCATGTGCAGACGTGGTCTGACTGTCTGTGCTGAATTGAACACCAAATGGAAAGATATGCATAACCGTTACACAGTGACGCATATCTGAAGCTCTAAGCTTTGTAAAATCGGGCTGAAAAATCTGACTCTTGCAGAAAACCAAACAATGGTAGGGGAGAGACAAGTGAGACAAACTTACTCAAACTTTCCAGGCTTCATTGCACGTTTTAGCCAGACATTCCAGTTCAGCCAAAAAGTAAACCAAAGCCAGCTTCCTTCTCTTTCCCTGCCAGACCAGTGATTCCTGTGCTTATTACTTATTGTTCAACAGATTATGAACTCTTCAGCCAACTGGACAGTCAGGGATATCCCTGCGACTCAGCACCACCTGACCCTGACCAGACTGGATCCTGGGAGCTTGTACGAAGTGGAGATGGCAGCATATAACTGCGCAGGGGAGGGACAGACAGCCATGGTGACCTTCAGGACTGGTAAAGGTCAAATCTTTCCCTAGATGTTTTGTTTAACACCCCGAGGGACCATCTCCCAGCCTTTCGCAGCAGGCACTGTTCTCAAGTTCACCTCCCTACCTTGCGCTTTGGGTCACGGAGCAGTGCCTGCCAAGTGGCTGCCCCCACAGTCGGAGTCGTTGCCCATTACAGGAGAGACTGAGCGGAGTGGGGGCAGTGTGCTGAAAGCACAGGACCGGAATGGGGAGGGCGGAGAAGGGGAGAATCAGAACTCTGGTTCCATTCCTGCTGCTGCCACTGACTGGCTGGGTGACCTCAGACAAATCAGATCCCTCTGCGTGGCCCATCTCTCCAGCAATGGTTACCACTTTATTAAGGTCAGCTGGTGGGGGAAATGGTGATAGTGGTTTTTTTTTTTGTTTGTTTGTTTTTGTTTTGTTTTTTAAGCAAGAATTTAGAAATACTTTTAAATGGCAAAAAATGTAGCCGAACATTTGTGAAGAGTCGCTTAGGAGTGACAGTAGCACTCCATTCAGCCGAGTGGATAGTGGCTATCGGCCCTGCAGGTTAATGTCTGTAATACCGTTCTAGCAAAATATCTGGCTATGAAAAAAATAACCCAGCAGACATAGCAGAACACTTCAGTGTTGATATTGTCCCAGCAAATTTATCTTAAACAAATGAATCTCTTTGTGCTTTTCCAAGTAACTGCAATTAATAAAGGTCCATTGTTACTTTTCTGCAATTTGCCATGTCTTGACTGCAATTCAGCCTCAATTATTTGACACTCCTGCAGTTCAAGTAGGACAGGGGTAGCCAACCCGCAGCTTGCGAGCTGCATGCAGTTCTTCACCCCTGAAAGCGCAGCTTGCAAAGCCTCCCCTGCAGCTCATGAAACTGCCCCATGCACCGCTACAAACGGCCCCCGGCCGCCTGTGTTCACCGGGTGCAGGGGAGCCGTCCGGCTCAGCAAAATGGCGTTGGCAAGATAGCATTGACTGGCAGGAGCCTGATGTGGCCAAAAAGCCTAACCTGTGGGGTTTGCGGTGCTTTTGTTTGTTTGGGGGTTTTTTTGCCCAACAATTCTGGTGCGGCTTTTTGCATTTTTTCTGCCGCTGTTTTGGCTTTCTTCGTTTAATGGGTTGGGGACCCCTGAAGTAGGGCCTTATCGATACTGTGAAATCCTTGGGTTCTTGTAAGTGCAGAGTGCTATACTCCCACATAGTGGCTGCAATTTCCAGTGGGAAATAAACACCAGCCAATCGCTGTCTCTCATGCCTCATTTCTCTCTGGGCTAGGCCGACGACCCAAACCTGACATCATCGCCAGTAAAGAGCAGCAGATCCAAAGGGATGACCCAGGCACTAGCACACAGAGCAGCAGTCAATTGGACAACAGCCGCCTATCCCGTAAGGCCCTGCTTGAGTGGGGAGGGAGGGTGGGAATGTCGTGTGTGTTCTGCCAAGCTGCATTGGGATTAGACTCCGTCCATCTCTTGGGTGGCATTGTTGGGTGCTGCTAACCAGACTTTGTGTGGTTTTTGCTCAAGACTAGAGCACGTGTGTCATCTGGGTGTCCCATGGAGCGGCACGCTTGTTCCCTTTCCCCATCCCCAAGGAGACCATCAGACATCTACCCTGCTCTTTCACTGAATGTCATGCCTCTGAAGGGTGCAGTACTCCAGCCATGGAGATTGCAAGCCACAGAACTAGTGCAGCAGAGGCAAGGGACCACAAAAGTTCCCACACCCCCAAGCTGCTTTGGAGAGACCCCCCTTCCCAGGGTGAGCAGGGAGTCCAGGCTCTGTCGTCCATGAAGTTCTTGGCCTCTCAGCTGAGCCTGATATCAGGGGCACATGAAGAGCCAACTCTGGGGATGGTTTGGGGCAAGGGTGGGAATAGGCATTTGGGGAACGTCAGCATGAAATCAGCCCAGATGTCCTGTTCCATGCTTCCCAGCCCATGTTTGACGTGGGTATTGTTTGTTGGGGCTGTTCCCCTTCCTCTGAAAGTCTCTCTTAATTGTCAGTTTCCCCTTTGTAGTCATTCTTCCTTCTTGGTCGGTTTTCTTCCTGTGTTCTGTATATCTGCCCATTTTTTCCTCCCCCACCCTTTTCCCTCCCACTTACTTTTCCATCGTGAATAATTTTTCCATGTTTCTTTGTCTCATTTCTCCTCCTCTCTCTCTCAGCTGCTGTATCTATCTCTCCCATCTTTATCACTCACTGCCTCTGCATACTCCATCAATCAAACTTGCTTCTCTGCCTCGACCCTCACACATGCACACACCTTGCCCTGACACGCTGCCCCTGTCCCTCTCCAGATACACCTTTACAAGAGACACTGTACCACACCCCTGCCCTACTTGGCCTTGCACACACTTGCTTGAGGCTTAGGTGATCCTTCTTCTAGGCGAGGGTCTTTGGCTGTAAAGTGCTCTTTCCTGATGTGACAGAGGCGAATTCTTAGCTGCATCCCCAGGGGGAGGGTGTGTGTGCTCAGAGCGAGGCTGCTCAGCAGCAGTTCCCACTGGAAGTGGCAGAGTGGGAGATGGAGTTGCAAGCAGAAGATAGAGGGGCTCCCTGAGTTTTCAGGGAGCAGGGGAAGTAGAGAGGATTGGGAGGAATTGAGGCCCAAGGATAGGGGAGCCAAGCCTGCACGTTCAATTGGCTTTAGAGAAGGCGAGGCAGAGAGAGAATAGTTTCATGGTCTACCCTGCTCCTCACAGCTCCAGAGGCACCAGACCGCCCCACCATCTCCACGGCATCGGAGACGTCTGTCTATGTGACCTGGATCCCCCGTGGGAATGGGGGCTTCCCTATCCAGTCTTTCCGAGTGGAGTACAAGAAACTGAAGAAGCTAGGAGACTGGGTGCTGGCCACCAGTGACATCCCCCCCTCTCGGCTCTCGGTGGAAATCCCAGGTCTGGAGAAAGGTAGGAGATGTGCTCCTCCCCTCTGTCTTTCTGCGGACCATGGCAGTTTGTCCTGCCGCTGGTGCACAGAGAGGGAAGGAGATCTGGGATCCACGGAGAAAGGAAGGGGAGGCCTTCTCCCAGCTGTTTCCTGTCGGGTGGAATTTCACAACTGTGGCCAAGGGACCATCAAGACAGCTCTCTGGGGAGACAAAGTGGCCTTGCTCTGGGACACAATTGAACTCGGGCCAGGGGCTGGGAACACTGTCTTTGCAACATCTGCCTGTGCAATCCAGTAGGGTAGGGTGTGGCTGCGCTGTCTAGAAGAGAGTGACACAACTGTCCTCTTTTAGGGGCCATGCTGTCTATTGGGCTTGTAGGAGGCACCAATCCCTTCTCACTTCCAACCCATTCCTCCCTCCAGGCACTTCCTACAAGTTCCGTGTCCGGGCACTGAACATACTGGGAGAGAGTGAACCCAGCACTGCATCTAGGCCCTATGTTGTGTCGGGCTACAGTAACCGGGTGTACGAGCGCCCCGTCGCCGGGCCTTACATCACCTTCACCGATGCCATCAACGAGACCACCATCATGCTGAAGTGGATGGTAAGGGAGGCAGCCCGTCTGCAGGTGGGAGGGCGGGGTACTGGTTGGGTGGCTGAGAAAACAAAATCTCAGCTGGCTGTCAGATCTTATTCATGGCGAGGCACGTCCCTGTTGGGACAGGACGTGTGTGAATCTGCTGTTTGTGGCAAATCCAGTGGCATCCCAGCTGGTACCTGGGTCCCCACGGAAGAGCAGGATGTTGGGATATGAGAGCAGGCTCCCTTAGCCCTCCTGAAGAAGCCCCTGTCCAAGGGCAGCAGGGGGAAGAGGGAACATCCCTGCGGCTCTCCTTGGCGAGAGGCGGGTTGATCTGCATGGGCATGTCTGACTGTTGCCTTCTCCACAGTACATCCCAGCCAGTAACAACAACACCCCGATCCACGGCTTCTACATTTACTACCGCCCTACAGACAGCGACAATGACAGCGACTACAAGAAGGATGTGGTGGAAGGTAAGAGGTGCAGCGTGACGGGCTCCAACACTGGGTGGCTTCTCGGTTGGTGAGAAGGAGTTTGTGGAGGAGGCACGTCACCAGGCACAGCCCAGCCGGGGGTCTGTCCAGCTCCCTGGCTGGGGTGCAGAGAGGACCAGCGAGTCAGCCTCTGCCAGTGGCCCCAAGACTGCGAAGCTTGGCTTGAGTTTCCAGGGCAGAGAGCTAATGAAGCCCTGTGTTCATTGCCCTGCAGGGGACCGGTACTGGCACTCCATCAGCCACCTGCAGCCAGAGACCTCCTACGACATCAAGATGCAGTGCTTCAACGAGGGCGGCGAGAGTGAGTTCAGCAACGTGATGATCTGCGAAACCAAAGGTAGCCAGCGCCTCGGCACATGTGGGCAGCCTCCCGCCATCCCTCACTGTCATTCCCCAGATCGGAGGGGTTGTTCGGGGCCTGGCCGGAGGAGCCAACAGTATGGATTAAAGCTGAGCGAGGGTAACGCACAGCAGGGAGGGGCAGGATTGGAAGCGTTGCTGTTGTGCTGGTTTTAGGTCTGTGCACCGCTCGGTGGGTACAGTCCCATTGGGTTGACACTGTCACACACGGAGACGGGACAGTCCCCACCACAAAGAGCAGGCAGTCTGGGTTGCGGGCAAGATGTAAGAAAGAACTGAAACACATAAGCATGACTTCAGATCTTGGCCTGGGCCCCGTGGTGGGTGCCATAAGTTTGCAGGAAGACTGTATCTGAGGGGAGGCTAGAGTCTCAAGACAGCAGCATAGCAAGAGGGAGCTGCATGCACAGATCTTCTTTTGAGAGAACTGATCGACTGGGCAGCCAGTGGCGGTGGTGGAGCTGGGGAATGGCTTGGCGCGCGATGAGAGAAAAGCTTGGTCAAACAGAGGAGGAGTTTGGGGTGTGCAGCGTGAGGACGAGAGGGCTGCAACTAGGTGCAGTGGAGAAAGTGGGGCCAATTGAGGGAGACCAAGGGCACGTCTAGACTACATTCTAATTTCGAAAGAGGATATGCAAATTCCTTGGGAATTTGCATATCTTCTTCCGACTGCTTTTTCGAAAGTGGGTCTTTTGAAAGTGAAAGTAGTCTGGATGCATTTTTTTTTTCCGAAAAAAACCCCTTTTTTGAAAAAACTGCTCTTCCTAAAAAAAGGGAGGTTTATGCAGTTTTTCGAAAAAGGGTTACGTGGTTTTTCGAAAGGGGTTTTTTTTCCCTGGAAAAAAACGCATCCAGACTACTTTCACTTTCAAAAGACCCACTTTCAAAAAAGCCATCGGAAGAAGATATGCAAATGCTGCGGAGTTTGCATATCCTCTTTCGAAATTAAAACATAGTCTAGACGTGCCCCAAGTGATGGCTACTGTGTGGTCAGGAAGCAGAATTTGGCGGAGTTGTTTTTGGGGGGGGGAGGGGAGGGGAGGGTAATATGGGTACCGGAGAGGAGGCTGCAGTGATGGAGCCAAGGGATGACAATGGCCCAGAAGAGGTTTTGCTGTCCAGTTAGAGGAAAGGGACTGGCCTCCTGAATAGTTGGGGAGCGGAAACTGGCTGGATCTGTATGCAGCTCGGCTGTGTGAGGGGGGAACAGCCAAAGATGGCCCCACAACCTGGGAGTTGGGAGTGCAGGGAGGCTGGTGCTGGTGTGAGTGACACAGGACGTGGGGAGTATGGAAGGTGCGGGGGGGAGTGCAGCTCCATTCACTGTTGGCTGTGAGTTGTGGGGGAGACCTCGCGGGGGAGATGTCAGGAGGTGGAGCTGCAGGATGGGAGGGAGGGAGGCAGCTCAGGGAGTGGAAGGGCAGACATGTGACTCCTCCGCACAGTCAGCAGTTGAAGCCAGATAAGTAAATGAGGTTGTTGAGGGAAAGGATATAGTAGGAGAAGAGGAGAGCAACCCTTCTGTGCAGTAAGAATCTGAGAGTTACCTTCTACCTCCCTTTAAATTCTCCTGCAGTTCTCACTGGACCGAGGAGTTCTCTTTGCTCTCTGGCCTGAGCTGCGCGGCAGTGGTTTGGGGTGAAGGGAAAAGGCCGTCATGTTCTATACCAGAGCTCCCTTCATTTCCACAACAGGCAAAGGGATTCCTAGTACACACAGTGTGGAAGGTGCTATATATATGTAATATGATTATTATCACGATCCGTAAGAAAAGGCTCTACCCAGCCACGGGGAGGCAGAGAGCTGATGGTTCTGTGAACCAGACTCTGGGCATGCAGCCTCTGCCCTCCCCACCCCCTTTAGCTGCCTGTTGTCATTGGGTGACTTGTCCCTTTCTAACTCCCTGTCTTCCTGTGTTGCAGCTCGGAAGTCACTTGGGCTGCCTGGGCGCCCGCTGCCCTCAACGGTGCCCCCGCAGCAGCATCCACCACTCAGTGGTGGGCACAGCGGGCTGGGGACTGGTGCCATGGTGGCCCGCTCCAGTGATCTGCCCTACCTGATTGTAGGGGTCGTGCTGGGCTCTATCGTCCTCATCATTGTGGCTTTCATCCCCTTCTGTCTCTGGAGAGCCTGGTCCAAGCAGAGTAAGTGGCTCCACTCTGAGGAGGAGGGAGGGAAGCTGGTGAGGGCTGGAATACGGGATAGGCACCCCCTGGTGAATTTGAATAGTTGGGTGGGAAGATCCTGGCTGTACTGTGGAGTAAAATCCCTGGGAAGGCTTGCACAGGTAGAGGCCTAAGTCTTCTCACTCATCAAGCCAACAGTCCTGAATTTTGGAAAGGAAGAAAGCAGGGAACCTGTCCCTTCACTCTTCTCTGTCAGGCAGGGTCTCCCCTCCTGTGGGGATGGTTGGATCATTGTTCTACCTGGCAGGTGCGTGGGCAGGTGGTACAGCCCAGTGTGCCTGCAGGACCCTTGCAAAGCATCAGCGGTATCTCCTCTCCTCTCTCAGCTCCCTTCTCTCTCTGCAGAACAAACCATAGACTTGGGCTTCCCTGGAACGGGACTGCTAGTGTCCTCCTGCCAGTACACCATGGTGCCCCTGCAAGGCGTCCCTGCACCTCGAGCCAATGGGCAGCTCTACGCCAATGGTGTGCACCTGAATGGCACCCGCCCCTCAGGTGGGACAGGCTACCCAAGCACAAAGCCCCGAGACTACAGTCCGGATCAAGTCCAGCAGGTACCTTCTCCCCGTGTTAACAGCCAGCATGTGGGGGCTAGAGGACAGGGAAGGGGATTTCAGTCAAGCACAGCCTGGACCATTGGCTAGCTGATTAGAGCTCCCTCTGAAACGTCTGTCTCCAGTCACTCCCTCCCCAGAGCTGGGGTGGACGTGGGGAGAGTGGCTTGCCTCGCACAGTACCCAGTTAAAGGAGGCAACATGGGCAGGTAGGGAAGGGAAATCCCGTTCTAGTTAACTTTGGATGGAAAGACTAGGCCCCCTGTGCCACAGAAAGGGAATAAAGAAGATCTTCATAGTGCCAGTGATCAGACAGAGGGGCCCCTGAAGAGGCCGGTTAGAGAATTTAACAAGAGATCCTGACTTCTTATCAATAAGAGCTCCTGGCCCAGACCGTGGCAGGGCAAGCTGGGATTGTACAAGGGCCAAGACGTAGGAGATGCCAGCCCACCATTGCTCTTGCAGAGAGTAGGCAGCAGCACAGCTGTATTCCAGACAGAGTAGCCACATGCTGTTATCATCTGATGATTCCATGGCCAGTGTGGAGTGAATTTGTTGGTCCATTTCCCAGCAACCATTCTGTCCTCTGCAATAAAGGAGGCAAGTTCCTCCCCGGCTGCTGCCATTGTGTTGGTTCTGGAGTCCAGACGAGTCTCCACCTCTTAAATCTGGGTTGGAGTCTTGCTCTTCTAAGATGCTCCTTTTTCTTTCTCTCCTTCCAACTGCAGGATGAGACCAATACCTTACTGCAGGCGAGGGTGCTGCAAAACGGGAATGTCCAAGAACACTATCCAACCTCCAGGTAACCTTTGGCCTATGGGGCTCTGATGGGGAATGTGCAGACAGGTTACACAGACATGGGACTTAGCAATGAAAAAGAGCTACTAAGGCTGACTTCTCTGACATGCAGGATTGTCCCACAGCCTAACTTCCAGGAATCTCTCCAGTGTAGTTTTAAAGTCCCCCTTTTCCCACCACCTTTCCCACTCCCTAAAACGTCTCACTGCCTAGGATTTTCTCCAGTCTAAACTTTCTCCTTCGGAATTCCATCTGACCCCTCCTTGGATGTCTGGGCAAGCCAGGCCTCATTGTAGAGATGACCAAGACCCACTTCCCCTTTCTTCTCTCCTGAATAGTGATGGAAACTCAGTGAGGTTAACAGGGCTAATGCTCACATCCACAGTGTTGAGGAAATCCCTCCAGAATGCCCTTGGTCCAGTTGCAGGCTTGCTGTAACAATCTGCTTCCCTGCTCAGATTTCAGATCAGTGTTTTGATCAGTTGTGATACTCCCTGTTTCCACTATCCCCTCTCATATCCTTGTTGACCAGGCTGTGACCAGAGCAGCTTTGAAGACAGGTTTTACATTAAAGGCAGAGCTAGTTGGGAATGGCTTTCTGATGGAAAATTCCATGTCTGCAAAAAAGCAAGAATTTTCCATTGTTTCTGGAAATGTTTTAATGTGCATTAGAATTCTTTTTTGTCTCAATGAGTGATGAAGACAGGCTGCACTTAACATATCTGAAATCCGACCTGGGGCTTGCCAGTCCTTGACTATGGGTTGAGGAGCTAACTTTAGTGATTTGCATTGTATCTTTAGCCAGATACAGATAAGGATGTGTATATATGCCTGGTGCCCTGATGTTCCATGGGCATCTCAATTCCTCCCCTCCCCTCCCCTCCCAATTCTTCCTCTGTGGCATTGGAACAAAACTCCATGGCAGGTAACATCCAGTACAGGTTTGCTGTCTACTCAAAGGCAATCCTCTCCCCAGCTTCAGTTGGCTGGAATGCACCAATAACCATGTCCCTCTAGCAGACTTCTGGGAAGGAGTAGGATGGTACAGAGAGTGCCAACCTTATCTATCTTTCTATCAGGCTCTCTGATGCTAGACCAGAAGTCAGTTCCTTCCTCTATGGCCTCCCAGATGACTCTACCCATCAACTGCTCCAGACACATGATGACTGCTGTCATCTTCAGGAACAACTCGTTGGCCTGCATCTCCCAGTGACAGGAAGCAAGACGGGAGGGCCCAGCCTGGAAGCCCTGCAAGATCCCGCATTCCACAGAGGTCAGTGGAAAGGAGAGCTCAGTGCTTGCTGCTGCTATACTTCTTTAGGTTGCTCTTAAAGGAAGATATTACTCTGCAGAGACTTTTCAAGGCTCTTGGAGGGCAGAGTTGGAGGCAAGCTGTCTTTTTTTTAATGCCCAGCACTATGGTGCTGGGATAGTATTTGAATGTTTCACAGGGCATAAAAGTGGCCATATTGGGTCAGGCCAATGGTCTCGTTAGCCCAGTATCCTGTCTTATGACAGTGGCGGATACCAGGTTGCATCAGAGGGAATGAACAGAACAGAGCAACGATTGAGTTGTCCATCCTGTGGTCCACTCCCAGCTTCTGGCAGCCAGAAGCTTAGTGACACCCAGACCATGTGGTGCCTTCCTTGACTGTCCCAACTAATGTCCATTGATGGACATATCCTTCACAAACTTATCTAATTCTTTTTTTGAATCCAATGAGCAGCCCTGTGGCACCTTAGAGACTAACAAATATATTGTATCATGAGCTTTCATGGGTAAAAGCTACTTCATTAGATGAGTTGGAGTGGAAATTATAGAATCCAGAGTATATATAACAGCAAAAGCAGTTACCTGTCAATTGTAGGACCAGTATTAATGATGCTAATTGAGTCAGGTTAGATAAGTTCCATTACATAGCTTTTGCTGTGTAAATGTGAATATCAAAGGTGAGGGAAATTGCCTTTGTAATGTGTTAACCAGTTAATATCTTTATGCAAGCCCAAGTTGATAGTGTCAAACTTTTAAATGAATTCCAGTTCAGCTATCTCCCTCTGTAATTGGGTGATAAAAATTTTTTGGAGAAGGATGGCTACTTTTAAATCCATTATTGACTGTCTGGGGATGTTAAAATGTTCCTCTACAGGTTTATGCGTGTTAACATTCCTGATGTCTGATTTGTGTCCATTAATCCTTTGTCACAAAGACTGTCATGTCTGGCCAATATACATGGCAAACCAAGTTATGGTTTTGGCCTTCTCAGCATCCCTTGACAAAAGTTCCATAGGATATGAGTGTGTGTGAGAGAGAAGTAGTACTTCCTCATGTTTATTTTTAACCTGATGCTTATTCATTTCATTGGGTGACCCCTGGTTCTTGTGTTACGTAAAGGAGGAAAGAACACATTCTCGTTTGCTTTCTCCACAGCGGTCATGATTTTATAGACTTCTATCAAATCCACCCCCCTTGTCATCTTTTTTTCCAACATGAAGAGTCCTAATCTTTAATCTCTCATATGGAAGCTATTCCATATCCCTAATTATTTTTGTTTTGCTTCCCTGTTCCTTTTTCAGTTCTAATATATCTATTTTGACTTGGAGCCACCAGAACTGCATGCAATATTCAAAATATGAATGTATCGTGAATTTACAAAGTGGTGTTATATTTTTGTTTTATTATTTATCTCTTTTCCTAATGGTTCCTAACATTCTGGAAGCATTTTTGACTGTCCTAGCAGTGTCAGAGATACTGTCAGAGTATCTATACTATCCATAATAATGCCAAGATCTCTTTCTTGAGTGATAATAGCTAATTTAGATCCCAACATTTTGTATGTATAATTGGGATTATGTTTTCCAATGTCTACTACTTTACTTTTATCAATGCTGAATTTTATCTGCCATTTTATTATCAGTCACCTAATTTTGTAATTTTTTGCAAGTCTGCTTTGGATGTAACTATCCTGAACAATTTTGTGTCATCTGCAAATTTTGCCACCTCACTGGTTACCCTTTATTTCGCAGCTCATTTATTACTATGTTGAATAGCACTCATCCCAGTACAGATCCCTGGGGGACACCGCTATTTACCTCTCGCCATTCTGAAAACTATTTATTCCAACCCTTTGTTTCCTGTCTTTTAACCAATTATTGATCCATGAGAGAGCCCTTCCTCTTACGTAGTGATTGCTTACTTTGTTTAAGAGCCTTTGGTGAGGGACCTTGTCAAGGGCTTTCCGAAAGTTGAGGTGCACTATATCACCCTTGTCCACATGTTTGATGACCCCCTCAGAGAATTTTGGCATATTGAGGAAGTATGATTTCCCCTCACAAAAGCCATACTGACACTTCTCCAACAAATTGTGTCTGATAATTCTGTTCTTCACTATAGTTTTCAGTACCAGGCTAACTGGTTAAGTTAGTGTTACTGGCCTATAATTGCCAGGATCACACAGCAACGTGAGGGGGCCAGAACAGCAGGTAGAAACCACAAAACTAGCCTGGCACATTGGAGGATGGAGCATTGATCTAGCAGAAGAGGGATTCCTAGAACTAGCTCATTCTCATTGTTCTGATGCATTATTCCCAGGGAACTGGTCTGCACTATGGCAGGTACCTAACCGAGGTGGAGATGTACCTAAGACGTGTGTTCTTAGAGCCCTGCAAATCTGTGGATAATCACCTTACCTCCACAAGCATGGATGCGGATAGCCACAGCTCATTATTGACTAAGGTGGATGCAGATACACATTTTGTATCTGCACAAGGCTCTATGTATTTGGCCACTGTGGTTGGTGCCTTAACCTTCCAGTGCTTATATCTTCCAGGCTGTCTCTCAAGTAAGTGCATAGGATGACCCACGTTAGTTCACAGTTTGTGAAAGGTTAGAGTGATCCACTGTGCACAAGGCTGACCCACCAAAACAATTCTTCCTGGCAGGGAAACCAGGCCAGTCAGTGTCAGATGCCCTAGGACATGTTCTCTCACCGAATGTCATGTCTCTCTGGCTATGTCTCGACTACACGGGAATTTGCATATCTTCTTCCGATCTCACTTTCGAAAGTGAAAGTAGTCGGGACGCGAGGGTTTTTTTGGCAAACCCCCCCGTTTCGAAAAGCCACTCTCTCAAAAAATGAAGTTCACGCAGCTTTTCAAAAAAGGGGGGTGCTGAAAAAAACATGTCCCGACTACTTTCACTTGAGATTGGAAGATATGCAAATTCCCACAGAATTTGCATATCCTCTTTAGAAATTTCAGCATAGTCTACATGGTACCTCTAGGATACAGCCTCCCACACAGCAGGAATGGTGAGAACCAAGCACCACATCACTTTCACTTCCTCAGTAGGAGCCGTAGTTCGGAGTTAGTGTGCAGGCAGCAATTCTCTGGTACATTCATGCACTGGTCAAAGCTGTTTTCTTTGGTTGTAATTGCTTCTTGCTCCCCTTCTTCTCAGGTACCCCTTGCTGCCTTGGCCTGGTGCCAGTTGAAGAAGTAGATAGGCTGGATTGCTGCCAGCTCAGAGAAGAACTGTGCCCCCAGAACCCAGCCATCACCTGTTTGGGGCAGGACCCAGCAAGACATCTGAGCAGCAGCCCTCCACAGCACATGCCCTTTGAGACGCCTCCTCCTACTAGTTAGGGACAGAGCTGCCTTTGCAAAAGACTATTATTCTAAAGAGAGAGAGACTGGGTATTTATTTTTGTATAACATCTCTATTTATATATTTATGCACTTGTAAATAGATTTGTATGTATCTTTTATAATGCAATTGAGACAGAGGGGAGCCTGGGCAAGGGAACAGGAAGTGACAAGAAATCGGGGCATCTGTCAGTGGTGGCCTCAGGCTGTTATCAGAACCCAGAAAAGCAGCCTTCTGCTTGACACAACACAAGAGACATCATAGGAAATCGGGCCAAAGGCAGTTTTGAAGAGGAGGCCAGTCAAAGGTGTATTTTGCAGCAGGGACTATGCAAAAGATAAGACTACGGAAAAGAAGGGTCCCTTTTCCTCTCCCAGTTGGAAGGGATCTTCTTGCAACATGCTCCTCGGAATGCATTGAAAGCATGTATAATACATATTGGCATTAACAAACCCTTCACATACACACTGTCTGTAGTAGCGTATCTGCAAAGCCAACCCCCTGCTTTAACAGCTAAATAAAAGCTTTCATCGTCTCTGTGGTCTGATGTATGCTGACTTCTTCTATGCTGAACTCAGTCTCCTTCCTTGGCAAGAGGAGGAGGGCAGAGGGGTGTTTTCCATAGGTCACTGCTTTACACGGAGCCCCCAGCTGGTTTATCTAAATCCGGGAGTCAATAGAAGAGGTGAGGCCCAGAACAGCTCCAGGTGAAGTCAGACAGAATGCCCATTGGGAGACCAAAGTCAAACAAACCTTTGAACTAGCTAGGGAGGTGGGTTCTCTCCCTGACCACAGATGCACAGAAAAAAATGTCTTTTGTGCAGACCCTCCTTGTTTTCTTTTTCATAGGACTATCCTCTGTGTCTATAGGCAAAGGTGTCTCTGTGAATGGTAGCTGAGGATGCTCAGCACCTTCTTGAAGAAGGACTCTTGCCACAAGCAGACAGTACAAGAAACACTAACCGTATGGTGATGAATGCAACGGCATTGTATTTACCCAATTTGGATCTCTGCTGCTCTTCCTTTCTGCTTGTGGGTGCCGAGTGCTTTCCATTATTTAGGACTAAATCTTCCCTGGATGCATGAAGCTTTATATGTTTTGTGCTCCCCTCGTGGTTACAAGTTCAGTTCTGTCCTGCTGTTGCTTTCCTTCCCCTCCAACTGAGAGTGGCTGTACATTTGATCTTGGTTCAGTTGACACAAAACACCTCACAAAAAACAACCTCCAAAGAGGCACAAAGCCCAGGAGAGTTAGTTTGTTCCAAAAGGTTTCTAGACTACCACAGTCTAGGAGTGGGCTACCCTGCCTTAGAAGGAAACCTTACCATTTGAGGACTGAGGCAGTGAGACAGCAGTACGGCTGTAGAACATCGTCAAAGAAACCGGGATCTAGCTCAAAGAAGAAGTTTGCAGGAGCAGGAAAAGGAAGATGAAAAGCATATCTTATACAGCCTTCTCTCGCAAGTTGGAGCAAGTCTGACATTATACTAATGTCAAACCAGCCTGAGGCCTATCACTTCTACATAATGAACACAGCAGATGCACTTTTCCTTAATACAGACATCAGTACCCCAATTCATTATAGTCCCTTATTGTTACTGCACCGAGGCAAGCAGCAAAGTCTGATTTAGTAATGACATTCCCATCTTTGGGCAAAGTTTAGCCCTTCAACCCTACAGAAATCCATCCACTGTACACAGCATATTTGTCCTCGGCTCCTCCAAACAACTTATTCCACCCTCTCATTCCCCCTTTCGGAACGTGCCCTTTCTCTCCCCAGCGGAGACAGCAGAGGGCATCTGCAGTATTAGGTGAGCCTGCTCTTTAGCAGACAGCTGATGGACCATGCTTCTCTTGGAAATCACTCCCACCTGCCTTTTGAGAGGACATGCTACACCACACGATGCAACCATAGGAAACCCATTAACTACACTTTATGTATCTAAGTACCAAAGATAGAACTGAGGCATGCAATTCAAGTCCAGTATTCATCCAATACAAATCTCTGCAGCACATCACTAAAATGGCTCAATGAGTATACCTGGAGAACTACCTACCCACTTATCTTCCGGCCAAGATTATGATAAAGGTTTAAGAAAAGAGTGATGGTGAGAGGCGATTACACCTTTCACCTCTTACTCACTCTTTTTTCCCTTCATTACCTGTGTACACTACTACTAAAAAATTGCACTCAACCAAGAGAGGCCTGGCTTCCCAAGAACACCAGTTGCTGGTGAATTCTTAAAAAAAAAAAATTTCTTTGCACATTAAAATATTTGCAGGGTTGAAAGGGTTACCCTCTTTAACTAGTCCTGTCTATCAGGGCAGCCACTAGCAAACCAAATTGAAACGTTAGGGAAATCTTTTTTTGCCTTGCTTTGCCTGCTATGATACAACTATAGGAGACTAGAGGACTCCTTAGTCTACCAGCCTACAGCATAACAGCTGAGGGCTGAAAGCTGGCATCAGGAAAAGTTCGCACTGGAAAATGGCCTATTACTTTAATGGACTCTTGCACTGGACACCTTTCTAAATGATGCTCTAGGTCAACTGCATATGATACAAGGGTCACTGGGTGAAATGTTATGGACTAAGGGTGACAAGTTCAAAAGTCACCTTAGTGATTTAAGCACTTGGACACCTAAGTCGCTTTTGAAAATGTTTCCCTATAGAATCATAGTGATCCCTTCTGGTGTTAAAAAAATCAATGTGTACACTAGCCTCATAACACTCCAGCCTGTATAAATGCTTTTATTATCTACAGTACGATGCCAACTTCAAAACTGACCTTACATATTTAAAATCCATATAACTCCTGCCCCTTCTTTATGCATATTAACCTGCAAGGGTTTGTTGCCTAATTAATACAGTTAAGAAATTGCCCATGACACTCAGCAGACGATACAAAATGGATCATATTTCAAGAGGCACTGAAGAAATGAGCTACCCTGCTGCCTGGAATACAAGGTGACAGCCAGATGCTGGGTTTTTGATTACTCTGGGGCAAATGAGCGATGCACAGCTATATCCCAAGCCAGGTCTGACTGTTGTGAAGAACAGCTTGTAACAGCCAGGGGAGCATAGGATAAGCTCTTATTTCAGAAATGCAGTCATTGCTTAAAGGGTACAGAAAGATTGTACATAATCGGCATTAAACCAAGCTGTTTGCAACAGCTCACCACATGATGCAGCCTGCGAAACACAGATTCCAGCCAGCAATGTGCTAGCTGGCTCTGCATGGAGAATCCAAAAGGGAACATTGCGTTTTGGGACCTGAAGTATCTGCAGGCCCTGTTAAAGATGGATGACCGGCAATATAGAACCCCAGGGGGAAACTGCAAACAGGACAAACCCTTTGGGCCAAACTTTGATGCCCTGAAAGTTATTGGGACCAGTGCCAGAGCCTCTCATGGACATACACCTATTACAAGAAAAAGTCTAATGAATGAGGCCAATGACTGAAGGAACTTTAGTTTAGTATTTTGGTGTCTGGTGGAGGTTGAGGTGGTGGGAAAATGCGCCCATCTTTTCTGCTTAAGAGAGTGATTTCCTCCTTGAGTACTTCTGCCTCCTGGGCCTGGAGTTGGACCAGCGTGATCAGCCTCTCTCTCTCCTGGATCTCAGCTTTCCGGGGGCCTTGGAATTCTGCTCCCTGTAGGAAGAGGTAAACAGAACTCCCTTTATGCACTGGAGAAGGCATGGCTTCACTTCAGCTCAGAAAGCAAAGCCTTCCCCTTTCTGATCCCGACACACGACAAGTTTACACCTTCTCCACTTGCATCTTACGACCACTCAGTAAGTGACATTTAATTCAGTGCTGGACCTCTCAGCAGGCTCCCATAGATAGCACAGGGGAAAGAATATACGTCATTTCACTCAGAGCACTCTGGACATTGGAGTGGTGTGGACTTGCTCGAGGGGAGTCTCTCCCAATATCCTCTTGATAAGAAATATGATGATTGCACTGCAGTGTGAAAAGGAAGGCAAGGCCTTAACAAGGGGAAACGTGGGCAGGGCCTGCTCCAAGCAGGGATCTGGATGAATGCCACCCTGCTGCAAAAAAAGTGGAGCTGACACTCAACTTTTACCATGGGTCATCGTACACTCAGATCACCAAATGAGGACAGCAGTACAAGGAATTAGAAAGGTGCCCTAGTGGGAACAAACATCTGTTACTAAACAGTCACAAACAAGTTGTAGGCAGGGCTACAGGAAAGTTTACCAGGTTATTCTGCAGTGCGTCCAGCTTTGTTTCCAGTCCCTGCTTTTCAATGCAGAAGCTATTCAGCTGCTGCAGCTTGCTGGTGTTTTCTTTCATCAGCATCATCAGCCGTTGTCGCAGCTCAAAAATCTTCTCCTGAGATGGAAGAAAGGTGAAGGAAACTTTTTCTCTTTTCCCCAGTGGTAAATAGCATAATCTAGCAGGGAGTAAATGTTTCATAATCAACCTGCTCCTGCTCCCACTGAAGTCGGTGGCAAACTCCCTGGGCCACATCCAGATCTGAGTTACACTGATCTGAGCTAAGAGAAGCTCCACTGAAGTGTAGTGAATTTCTCCAAACAGATCTGAATCCAGAATGTTGTCCAAAGATAGTTTTGCCATTGATTTCTTTAGAAGGAGGTGAAAAAGCACAATGTATTAAAAACGTGTAGGCAGGCTTCTATGTTTTAGTGTGCAGTTCTGGGAAATGCATCATTTTGGTCAAGTGCCTTAAATTAAAGCTGCCAAGAGTGTGAATGTTTACATGGGAGGGTTTCCATGTCTCCTGACTCTTGCAATCACTCTTAAATGTGTTGCACATGTTCCTTATGTTCCTTTTCATATTTTTAAAATGACAAAAATAATGCCTGGATATTCTAACAATAACTGGAGGGTGGTTCCTGTTTACAAAGTAATAGCTGGGTCTTAGGCTGAAGAAACACTTAGGTCTAGAGGCCACGCTTTTAATAACAAGTAGGCTGAGGAGTTTATTTGCCCAGGAGATGTCTATGTAATTATCAGGAAGTATTTTTAAAATAATTATTATTTGTATTCCTGTAGACCCAGGAACCCCATCAGGCTGGGTGCCGTACAAACAGAACACAAAGACTGTCACTGGCTTAAAGCACTTACTAGCTAAATTCATTATTACAGCTGAGATTTTCAAAGCAGATTTAGGGTGTTAGGCCTGAAGACCAATTTAAAAGGTAAAGAGAGGAACACCCCAGGAATCCCTTAGACAGGAACTGAACTCATAGAAAATGGTGACTATATGTCATGAGAGCGGTAAACAAGGCTTTCTTTGGACAACTAACAGAAGTTTCCAGATCACAAGTTCTCATGGGGGACTTCAATGACCCTGACATCTGCTGGAAGAGCAGTACTGCAATGCCCAGACAATCCAGGACGTTTCTAGAGTGTTGAGGACAACTTTGTGGTGCAAGTGCTGGAGGAACCAACCAGGGCCTGTGCTCCTTTTGACTTGCTGCTCACAAAGAGGGAAAAGAATTGGCTGGGGAAGTAGAAGTGGGTGGCAAACTGGGAAGCAGTGACCATGAGATGGTGGAGTTCAAGAACCTGATAAAAAGAAGAAAGGAGAGCAGCAGAGTACAGACCGCAGACTTTGGCTCTTCCCCCTAACCTCTGGCAGGCTAATATGAGGGAGAAAGAAGTCCAGGAGAGCTGATTGTATTAAACAAGCCTTACTGAAGGTACAGGAACATAACATCCTGATGTGCAGAAAGGAAAAAATAGGGCAGGTGACCAGCTTGGCTTAACAGAGAACTCTTTGGCGAGCTTAAACACAAAAAGGAAGTTTATCAGAAATGGAAGCTTGGACAGATGACTAGGGAGGAGTATATAAATATTGCTCGAGCATGCAGGGGTATAATCAGGAAGATGAAAGCACAACGTTAGCAAGGGATGTGATGGGTAACAAGAAGGATTTCTGCAGGTATGTTAGCAACAAGATGGTCAGGAAACGTGTGGGCCCCTTACTGCATGGGGGAGGCAACCTAGAGACAGATGTTGAAGAAAGCTGAAGTACTCAATGCTTTTCTTGTTTCAGTCTTCACAGACAAGGTCAGCTCCCAGACTGCTGCACTGGATAGCATAGTATGGGGAGGAGGTGGGCCCTTGGTGGAAAAAGAACAGGTTAAGGACTATTTACAAAAGCAGAACATGAACAAGTCCATGGGGCCAGATCTAGTGCATCCAAGAGTACTAAGGGAGTTGGCTGATGCAATTGCAGAGCCGCTGACCATTATCTTTAAAAACATGTGGCAATCGGGGTGGACCCAGATGATTGGAAAAAGGTAAACATAGTGCCCATCTTTTAAAAAGGGAAGAAGAAGAATCTGGGGGACTGCAGACCAATCAGCCTCACCTCAGTGCCTGGAAAAAATCATGGAGCAGGTCCTCAAGGAATCTATTTTGAAACACTTAGTTGAGAGGAAGGTGATCAGGAACAGTCAACATGGATTCACGAAGGGCAAGTCATGCCTGACCAACCTGATTGCCTTCTATGATAAGGTAACTGGCTCTGTGGATATGGGGAAAGTGGCGGATGTGATAAACCTTGAGTTTAGCGAAGCTTTTGATATGATCTCCCAAAGCATTCTTGCCAGCTAGTTACAGTATAGATTGAATGAATAGACTAACAGGTGGACAGAAAGCTGGCTAGATCATGGGGCTCAATGGGTCACAATCAATGCCTCAATATCCAGCTGGCCGCCAGTATTCATTCAAGTCTATTCATTCAAGCAGCATGCTCCATGGGTCAGTCCTGGGGCCAGTTTTGCTCAAGATCTTGCTCAATGGGTAGGGGGCACGGGGAGAGGTAGATAAGCTAGAGAGTAGGGATAGGGTCCAGAGTGATTTAGACAAATTGGAGGACTAGGCCAAAAGAAAAAAGGACAAGTGCAAAGACCAATCTGGGAACTGATTGGCTAAGCAGCAGTTGTGCAGAAAAGGACCTGGGGATCACAGTGGATGAGAAGCTGGCTATGAGTCAAGTGTGTCCTTGTTGCCAAGAAGGCTAACAGTTTTTTTGGGCTGCATTAGTAGGAACATTGCCAGCAGATCTAGGGAAGTGATTATTCCCCTTTTTCAGCACAGGGGAGGCCACATCTGGACTAATTTTGGGGCCCCCGCTACAGAAAGGACGTGGACAAATTGAAGAGGGTCCAGCAGAGGACAACAAAAAAGATTAGGGAGATGGGGCACATGACTTACAAGGAAAGGCTGAGGAAACTAGACTTATTTATTTCCAGACGAGAAGAATGAGGAGGGATTTGATAGCAGCCTTCAACTATGTGAAAGGGGGTTGCAAAGAGGATGGAGACAGACTATTCTCAGTGATGACAGAATGAGGAGCAATGGTCACAAGTTGCAGTGGGGGAGGTCTATGTTGGGTATTAAGAAAAACTATTTCATTAGGAGTGTGGTGAAGCACTGAAATGGGTTACCTAGGGAGATGGTAGAATCTCCATCCCTAGAGGTGTTTAAAGCCTGCTTGACAAAGCCCTGGCTAGGATGATTTAGTTGGGGTTGGTCCTTCTTTGAGTAGGGGAGGTTGGACTAGATGACTTCCTGAGGTCTATTCCAACCCTAAACTTCTGTGATCCTTAGTCTAGTACAAAACAGCAACTGTAACAGGAGTTTGGGGCTTCAGTAGAAAGTGATAGGGGAGGGGAAAGACTGTGGTTTAAGAATGACCAGTGAAAAGAAGTTGAGAATCCCCCACTGAAAGGATTTTTATGTAGCTACTCAGTTTCTAGACAAGTGAATTCTTTATAACTGCAGCTGTATCACTAGCCTGGAGGGCTCTGTCCCTGCTCCTTACCTCCCACTTTTTGAGTTCCTGGGCTTGCACGTACTCCTTTTCCATCATTTTCATCTTTAGCTCTTCCAGGTTTGTGTTGACAGAGAGTGTCTGCAGGGCTTCCAAATCCACCACCCGGCCAAACTTCATCAGCATCAGCTGATTGCAGTTCTCTTCCAGTCCTACCAGAACAGTCATCACATTTAATATATATATGCTAAAACATTTTTCACTGGTTTAAAAAAAAAACAGTAGCCCACTGGGATATTGGTGTCCATGCAGGGAGCAAAGGCAGCTAGTGAATTAATTCACACTCAATACTGTATACACATTAAGCACTGATGCATGCAAGAGGAGATGTCCATCCGCTTATAATATGGAAAGAGACCTAGCATGCCATATACACAGCAGAGAAAACCAAAGTGTGCTCAGGAACTCACGCTGGATCCTTATCTCTATCTCTCTCCTGTCCTGGATGAGCTGCTTATGCTGCTGCCGGGCCTGCTTGTAGAGCTGCCTCTGCTCCAACTTCTCATGCTGCAAGACCATGATCCTTTGCTGCAGATACTCTAAGGACCGGTTGGTAAACACCAATGTTTGGGACAGGTCATTGGGTAGCTCCCCATTTACCATATACTCCACCTGCAGAAATAGTCAGACAAGGCTGATGACTGCATGTTAATGGTGCTGAGAATTGAAGTCAGCAATCTGGTTGACAGACAAGTCACTAAAGCATGGCCATAGCATGAGGACAGTCAGTCCCAGGGTCCCATAACTCTGAGAAGAAAAATTGCAAGCAATGCACTGCGGGCCCATGAAAATAATACTGCTCTTGCACTGACTGGCTCGTTTTCCATCTGCTTGGAATCATTTTGCTCAGAGATAGGTAATAACCAGCCTGCGCTGCTTCCTGCAGCTCCCATTGGCTGGGAAGGGCAAACCGTGGATGCTGTGAGCAGCCCTACCTGCGGGCGAGAAGGTAAACACAGCGTCTGGTGGCCCACCAGTGGCTAACTGTGGTGAACTGTGTCCAGCCCACAGGGCAGCTTTTTGCCCACCACTGTCTTGCTGCAGCTAAACCAGATGCAGTGAACATACACACTTTTACATCACCTGATGTAGCTTCAGAGGCACAACTACATGTAGCTCATTCAGTCTTTGCTGCTTCTCCCGTTGAAAAGCCTCCAGTTCCCCCTCAGCTGTGTCCAAGCTGGCCTGCACCACTTTCACCTGCAGAGATACGAGCCACAAACAGATGTGAGGACGTCATCATTTGTATCTAAACCAGCCACCACAGCACTGTAGTGATTGCGGGCTGCTCTGGGACTGCTTAGGAAGTAGGGTCCCAATCCATCAGTTTATATATAGTTGGATTCTATGTTAGAGTGAAGGCACCTTTTGTCTTGTTTAAAGGGAATATGATATGGAAGGACCACACTATTTTGTAGTCTTGTCATCAGTAACTAATTTCCCTGCCCAGAGAAAGGATAATATCCCTTCTAAAGTGAGGCTCTATGCTGACTGTATCAGTGCAAAAGTGACCTTTTTACTCAGTAAGCCCCCTCCTTCAGCATATCAGAACACCTGCCCACTTCAGGGACTAAAACAATAAGCTTTTATTTAAATTAGCCCTGCAGAATCCACAAGAGGGAAGAGGGGCTGGATTCTATTCTGGTTTATGCATCATCAGCAGTATTATTCTACTAAATTCTACTAAGAGGATGCTGATGCAATGTGACAAGAAAAGGACCCAGCTTGACTCTCAGATTCCAGGGTGAATGTGTAGTCCCTGCTTGCGCTGTTCCCACTGCAGGAGCTTCTGTTTTTGAAATGTAGAAGCAGAAGTGCCACAGCGAGCCTGGGGTGAGCCGGGACTCAAGCATCCCTGCTTGCCCTGTGCTCTCTGCAGCATCCCCACTGTCCCCCACCCCCACTTCCTGCCTCTATGAGAGGCAGCAAGGGTGGGGACAGGAGCTGGTGCTGGGGAGAGCCAGTTTAAAAACCAATTCCCCCCAGCATCAACTCCAGGGTGCTGCCTGCCCCCTCCCGCACGGCTGCCGGGGATGGGTATAGGGGACACTGCTGCCAAGCAGCCCCTGTCCGCAGGGGAACCCATGGGGAACTGGGCCCCTCTGTGGACAGGAGCTGTTGGCATCAAGCACCCCCTGTTCACGGCAGCCTGGGCTCACCATGGGCAGGGGCTGCTCAGACAGCAACCCCTGTCCGTGGCCAGCCCTGGGTGCCACGAACAGGGGCTGCTGGACTCAGCAGAAGCCAGGATCAAGCAGTCCCAACTAGCGCCGATCGCTGCGCCTCTGCATTTTAAATGTAGTAAGAGCTGCTGGGCCCAGCAGCTCTTACTACATTTAAAATGCAGAGCAGCATGTGAGTGGCTCAGGAGCTGGTACGAGCCAGGACTGCTCAGTCCCAGCTGGAGCTGGCTCCTAGAGATTCCCCCAGCTGCGGCTCTGCAGAGCGACACTTATTGACTAATCACATAGTTGATACAAATTGTACCAACTGTACAATTAGCCAGATAATCGCATTTTAACATCCTTAAATGGATCTTCAATGATTTTGAGACCTAAGGTTTAAGTTTCAATGAAAAGATGACAACTCAAGTACCACACCGCTCCCATCTACACAGAACTAAACGAGGCTTGCTAGGAAGTTGAGCTTGTACCTTTTTAGCCAAGGCATCATATTCCTTTTTGAGATTATCAATAACTTTCTTCTCCTCCATTAAGGCCTCCTCAATGTCCAACCGCTTCTCCCGGAGCTGAAGAGTGTTTTCAAAGAGTGTCTCGTCACAGTCTGAGAAGGAAGGTAGGTTGAAATTAAACCAGTCAGAGGGATGGCAGCATGGGATAGGCAGTTCATGCTATCAATTCAGTTGAAAGTAATTGCCAAGCAATTGCAGGGTCATCAACAGGGGGTGCAAAAGGGGCAGCAACGTTAAAGCACTGCTACGGCAGTGCTTTAACATCCGCTTGTGTACAGGCACCCAGTATCAGTGGCCAGTTTTCACCAGTACCTCTGAGCTCAGTCTGTCAATTAAACACCAAGCATGTGTGAAAGACAGCAGACATTATTCACAAGTCAAGTAAATGTACAAGACAAGAACACAAGCAATTTAAGATAAAATACAAATTCAATTCTCTACTTTCTCCTTGCATCAATTGTTTTTTAAGAAGATAAACTGTCTGTTAGGGTTCTCTTCCCACCATGATATGGGAGGAGAGAATATGGATAATGATACCATTATCAAACTGACAGAAAACAGTTATGAAAATATGGCAAGGCAAGTTGCTGATGAATTCTAATGAAATCAGTCAGAAACAAAACAGCCTAAAAAGCAGTTTTGTTAAATGGGCTAAAAATACACCAGACCAGCCTCAAACTCATGTTTTTACTTCCTCAGCAAAATAAATGATTTGCCCTTGCTGAATGGGTGGGTAGCATTTTACAAGGGGCTGAATAGACAAGTTTAAAAACAAATAAAATTGTACTGGTTAATCCCAGAAATATGCCTGGCCATGAGCAATTGCTGACTCTGCCCTCTAGATGGCAACAAAGAATTTAATTTACTCTCCAAATTAGGGATAATTCAGGATTTTCAAGAACTGAAGGAAAATAATCATAGCCAATAACTCTATTCTTCTAGTTTTCAAGGAAAGAGCATATGTTAAAGGTTCCAATTCCACCGCTCCGAGAGAAAGAGTCACGAAATGTTAAAAGGTCCTTAACACACAATTACTTCATTGCCCTTCGTGTTGTACATTTATGCAAATTGTGAGCGATGATCAACACTGTGCAATAAGTATTACACTATTTCCATTTTACAGAGGGGAAATGTTCACACTGAGTGTCTACTGCCTAGGGTCTATCACTGAGTCGATTGCGGAAATGAGAAGAGAACCTAGATCGCTTGGTATCTTGTCCCTTGTCTGTAATTATTTCAGTGTTGGCTACAGGTACGTAACATTTGGGTGTTTTGCACATTTTTAATGAATAAAAAGTTGGAAGCAAATACCAGTACAGCCCCATTGGCTCTCACCAGAACTTATTTAAAGTTGGTTCCCTTTTAGAATTTTAAGAATTAGATTTTTTCCTCCCTCCACTCACTTTCTCTCCAGAGATGGTAATTGAGGTCCACCAGGCTGTATGTCATTGCACTGCAGTTATAATAGGTTGATGAAGCAAGGGAATACTGAAACTTATGTGACGTGTAACACTTGAAGTAGATGTCAACCTATTGAGGCTGCTACTCCTCTTTATAAACAACCAATTGCTATTTAACCCACGTACCAGATTCAATCATCCTTGCTCACACTGAGTAATTTTATTTTCCACAGTGGTCTCATTTTCATCATTAAATTAATTTAAGGAGCAAGGTGCTATACAACAAGGGAGGGGAAGAATCTGGGCCATAATAATGAAAGCTAAGAAAAAAATCCTGTCTTTTTATTTAAATTAACAGTGTTACCCATAAAACTAAAAAAGTAGAGAGTGTGACACCCTGGCACCCATTATTCGCCATTGTCATGGAACAGGGTATGTTTTGTACAAAATGTGTCTTCTGAGGTATCATTCTAAAATTCTCGATCTACTAGACATTAATATATCATTGGTTTGTATGTGTTATCCATGTATGTGAAACTCCAAAGTATGGCTATGCATGTTGTGAGGCTGACAACACCTACAAGCAGCCTTTCAAGGTACAACAGTAAAAAGGCCAAACAATGTGAATGTCTTACTGAGAAAATGCATGCAAGCACAAGGATTACCCCAGAACTGTAGGCAATGGAAACTTCTCAGAGACATCACTGCACAATGGGAACAGTTTGATTCAGGTCACAGCAAAAATAAGTGGGAAAAAAATATAAAAGGCGGACAATGATATCATGGGGGAACCTCGCTTTCACTACAACAATACACCTGGAAACATCTGAGGGACTGAACTATGGGAATTGATGGTCCCAAGCTGGAAGGATTTTTAGCCTGTATATGAAAACCTGAGAAAGCCAAGGTAATTTGTGCCTTAAGAATCTGTCAGCCCGTTCAGCACTCGGGGTTAGAATTTGCTAACATATTCCGTCTATCTATCTAGTGAGCTAAGCTCAGTTTGTGCGGTTTGTTTATTTACTAAGATAATCTGCTTTGTTCTGTTTGCTTCCCATATAATTGTTTAAATTTATCTTTTGTAGTTAAAAACTTATTTCTTATTTATTTCAAAACCCAGTTTGTGCATCTCTCTTTACCTTGAGAGAAAGGGCAAATTTTTATGAGCTTTTGCTGTGCAGTTCCTCTGCAAAGCACAAGACAACATTATTTGGGGTTCACCCTCCAAATGGTGTGTGCACTGGAGTGTTGAGTAAATCCCCAAGCAGAACCTCTCACACACATCTGATTGCAGTCTGTGTCTGCAGCAGGATGTGGTCCTGCCTGGGTATGTGCTGAAAAGGGGTTTGAGGGCCTGGCACAGCAACCCAGTCTAAGGGAAACCTGTGCTGGTGGGTTCAGTGGGACCCCAACACATCTGGTGGCACCCCAAAAATGGTCCAACCATTGCAGAGAGCACCAGAAAGTAATGGCTCACTTACTCTTTGGGCAAACGGAGTCATCAAAGACTTCATCCTCAGATCCTGAATCTTCTTCATCGCTCTCCAAGCTAGACTCATCATCACTCTCTTCATCGCTATCCTCTTCTTCATCTGGGAAAGGAAAGCAGTGTTGATAGCCTTCAGAATAGCCTGGTTCTAATCTGTGGCAAGTCTGCTGGCTCTACAGGATGCAAATGGTGCCCCAATGAGCAATGCCATGCTACTGGTTTTAAAAGCCAGTTAAATCATTCAAAGAGCATAATTGACAGAAACAGTGTTTTACAAAGTACTATGACCCCAGTCCTATTACTGATGGCATGTGGCCAAACTGTGCACCTGCACAAAGCTCTGTTGAAGTCACAAAGACTCAGCAGTCCAGCCAGACACTGTCAGTTTCAGGATCAGGGTCTGAGATTCATCCCAGGCCCTGAAGAGTTTGCAGTCTAGGAAAGACAAAGTAAATTAATCCTTTAGAGAATTGTAAAGATCTAGTTTCCCAGAAATGTTGGTGGCTATACATTTTGAACCAGACAAATTGGTGACTGGCTCCTACCTAAAGATTCTATTTCATTATTAGATACATTGATTGCACTAGCATAAGGCCAGACTGGTATCTCTCACTTTATTTAGTATCTTACCTCTACAAAAAGGTGTCCTGTTAAAGAAATTAATACTGAGTTGAAAAGACTCAGCAGGAATTAATTCATGCTGGCATTTACTCACAGCCAGTATCAGGCAAGGGAAAAGGTGACAGTGTATTGTATTATAGAGTCACAGGAGGGATCCTCAAATTATAGATGCGGATGGATTTTCATTCTTATAAACTATTAAAGGATGCTTAAAACCTTTGGAAAATGACTCTTTGGACTGAATTTTCTCATGTGTCCCCACAACCCATGGGTGAATTTTGGGGGAAACTGGTAAACTGTCATGTGGCTATTTTTGAGCTATCAGAAGACAGCAAGAAAAAAGTATTCTGTTGTAAGAAATGTGTGAAACTGTGCTTCCTTTTTCCACCCACCACCCATATGCCTCAAACCTGATTTGAAGGAACCCACTTTCAAGTCTTTTGACAATAGAAAATGCAATCGTGCAAGAGATGTGGTTACAACCCTGTTGTCCCCCTTGACGGTTACAATAAAGTTTGGTCTTGCAGCATAAATTGGACCTAATCATATGTTTTGTTTATGATCTCGTACCTTGTTTATGTTCATTTGGGACATGGTTCACTGACATCTCTACTTTAAAAAATGGAATTGTGTAACCAACCACATAAAACTAGAGAAATGACAAATCCAACCTCTTTCTCCTTCCACATCTTTCTTCTTGACACGCTTGATCTTCTTCTTCAGGACCTTAGTGAGGAAGCTGGCAAATTTGTTGTTCTCTCCAAGGGATGCTTGGAAGGTGACATAAAGAGCTTTCTCGCGTTCCTGAAGTTTTACTATCTCGTATTTTTTGGCCTCCATTTGTGAGAGATAGTTCTCTAATTTCCACTTAAAAAACATAAAACAATTCAGTATATTTAAACTGTTGAAGCATTAGCTTTTTACACTATCAGCACCTACATAGTAGTGTGCAAGGGATTGGAGGTTGGACTCTCCACTTTCTATTCCCAACTTTCTGCCAATCACTTGCTATCTAATGCTGGAAAGTCACTTGTCTGTGCTTCAGTTTCACAATCAGTTACACGAATATAATGATATTAACCCACTTTTGCAAAGTGCTTTGAGATCTCCAAATGAAATCCACTATACAAATGTTAATTATTATTACCATTTATGCATTTAAGTTGTTGAATTAAACAGCAATTTATCAATCCATCTAGCTATATTATTACTGAACGTTTCTTGTTTCTCAGAATTCAGCATTAAAGAATTGGCTGGTGCATAACGGAGGCAGAGGGACATTCCTATCTTGTTTTGAAATGTTTTATTTTCAGGCCCATCAGTTGCTATAGTAATAAATCAAATAAAGTATCCTACATACTTGCATCTCCTCCACCTCATTGCTGAGGCTGTTGACTCGCTCCTGGAGAGTGTCCTCATGTTTCTCAAAGTTCTTAAGGAGAAGCAGCTCCTCAAACCATGTGATGTGACGTAGATCAGCACACTTCATCTGTGTGTCCAGCTTCAGCTTCTGGTGCCGCAGGAGGCGGAGCTCAGAATCAAAGGTGACCACCAGTTCATTGATCTGGAGTGTGGAAATGGGCAGAAGTGGAATGGGAAAGATATCAAGAAATGAGTCTAAATATGCAAGACAAGAGACAAGAACAAAGAAGAAAAATGTCCTGCTTGTTAAATCAACAATTTGCCAGCAACATTTATGGCGAGCTACTTTGGAATTCAAGATTAGTGGAGCCGAGAGCCAGGCCGGTCCTCTGGGCAAAGTAGGGGGGGAGCTGGCGCTGCGCTCCCGGAAGGGGTGGGGCTGAGGCAGCGAGTGCATCATACTCCCCCACCCTCAGCTCTCCACACTACACAGAGCATGGTGCTCCGGCAGCAATTTAAAGGACTTGGGGCTCCAGATGCTTCTGCTGCCACAGTAGCAGCAGCCAGAGACCCAGGCCTTTTAGAATTGCCAGGCCCCGGGGAAACTGCCCCTTTATTCTCCTCCCCCCCCCCCCCCCCCACCTTTTTTTGTTGGCAGGCCTGTTCAGGATAACAATCACTGGGAATGTTTTTGATATCTATGAAGCAAATCTAAGAATCACCAGAAATTCCAGAGGTGTTTCAATGCCTCCCATCACCCCCAATTAATCTTCAAAGAAGTATCTCACTTTTCTATGTTGACCAGACCTTTCATGTAATCTTCTGCCAGGTGCAGCAGTAAACCCATGTTACAGATCTCTACCTCATCCTCACTCTTACAGAATATCTGCTAACTTCTACTTTGGGCAGGTACAACTGTTTCAGCACCAGCATCTGCCAAAAGTAGGTTAACCATGTGGTTTCTTTTACAGGTCAGTTAATACCCACAATCGTGTTCTCAGCTCCACATTTTGTTCTAGTGGAGTTTCCTGGACTTCCAGAAGCCAAAATTTGTCACAAGCATCACTTGTTTTGAACATGATGGGTCACCCTTGAAAAGTTCCCTTTTATTCTCCTACCCTCTTGATCAAGGTCTCCTGAAGGTAAATGTTTCTAATCTTCTCCCTTCTTAAAATTTCCAGTTCCATCTCTGTTGGCTCTGCCTTTTCAATCTCAAAAATTTTTGGTTGCACTGGGGCCACTGAAGATGCTATTCTCATTGATTTCACACTTAAGGCTCTTGTTGGAGTGTCCATATCTTTTAGAGAAGGCACATGAAGGAATTTTCCCCCAAACACTGCAAATGAAGCAGTCTCTTGCACCTGCTCAGCAGCCTTAGCCTTGGTCTCTTGCTCTTGTTGGAACTTCAGGAGAATATTATTGTCATATTGGAATTTTTTTTCTGGAGTCTCCTCTGGGTGTAACTGAGGGATCGGGGGAATAGGGACTTGTTCAGATGCATCCAAGGCTGATTGTATGGATTTCAATTCCTGCACCAAGCAGTTGATTTCTTCAATGATGGCCACCTTGAGGTCCCTAAGGGAGATGATCCATTTGTTCATGTTCAATTTCTTTTCATGGATCTACAAAGAGAAGGAATTCTAGTGTGACTTCCCAAGTATAAAATAGTCTCTGACAAGGAATTGATTAGTGGTTTGTCTAACTTAAAAAATCTTGAAGGTTTTATGCTTATGATATCAGTAACTTGTTCTTTGAGCATGTCACCTCTGCACAGCCACACACTTATGGGATTAGCACCTCTGAGCACTGAGCTGTGGAATCTTTCTAGTGAGAGGGGTCTGCTGGGGCCACTCACACTCTCTGCCCCTTGCAGAAGGGTCCACAGGTATCAAAGGAGGAGTGGGGCCCCAAACACACTTCAGATCCTTCCAGAGGTAGCAGAAACTCACTCTCAATAGGGGCAGAGTATGGCCAAATTGTCAGGGCAGCTGAACAGGAGGAGGAAGTTTTGGACTCTCTCTCTCTCGCCAGGAATACCTGCTCCACACTGGCCCTATCATCTTGTTTCTACCTGCTTCTTGACCTTCTCCCAAGAGCCATAGCACTATTCCAGTATCTCCTGGTCCTGCTCTGTCCTTCAACTCCAGCAGCTGCAGAGCCCACCCAGCCTAAGCAGCTGCACAGTTGGCAAAATGTGCAGAGGCAGAAACACAGATCCCACAATGTTTTTATTGTGGGGGAATTAGTCCCCACCACTCTCCTGGTTCTGCTGCTGCTGGTTCCTTTCCTAATTTTGAAATTCTTGATCTGAGAAGAGGGCAAGGTGGGCAGGGAATGTGAATATGCAGAGGCAACATTCTTCAAAGAATAATTAGCACCCTCTGCATACTCCTGCTCATCAGACATTACTGAGATTTACAAGTAGTGCTTTTCCCACAGGGCATCATCACTACATGAGCACTCAGGTTCAGGTACATTTAAAACAATCTTAGGTATCTGTGCGCCTCAAACAAATTTGCCTGTTACAGCCAACAGAGGATGAACATCCAAAGTCTTCCTGACACTGCAGTAAAATAGGCACGAGGATCAAAGCATCATACTAGACATGGTACCAAAGGGCCTAATCTGATTGTTGTAACCAGCACCTTTGGTGCCAAAGCAGGCAGGGTGATCCCAGAAGTGGCTGCTAAGCTACTCCTGCCCTCTCTCTTTATTGCTTCCCTGAAGCTAGCAGGATGTTAATGTGCAGATGGGGCAATAACAACCATGGGGCATTTTCAAAGTCAGGGCACCAGTACCAGATTAGAAATCTTAATTATTCTCAGAGCCAACAGTGGTGTGGCACTGAATGAAGCTCAACAGGTATCAGCGCTACCTCAGTCTGGGCCTGGGAAAGTGTTTCCAAGGTTTCAGCATAGTGGATATCTCTGTACTCTAGAACATCTCAGTTAGAGAACCCAGAACTATGGGAGCCAATAAGGGTTCAGAACCCCCAGCTTGGAAACATGGACTGCTGTTTGGAGGAATTCTCACAGAAAAAATGCCAGAGCCTTCGCTGATTATCCAGGATTATCTGGGTATTGCTGACCCTGGATACAAATCTACTTTGAGAAGTGGCTTACTCAAGCAACATCACTTCAATTAAGGTTGATCTTACTTCCAAGTACATTGTACACCAAGCCACTTCAAGCAAGTGACTCACGATTGTAAATTGTGCTGGATACTCAGCACTAGACCTGGTTAACCAAGAAGGATCCAGAAACCTAACACTACCTGTACTGGCGCTTGGCTACTTCAGATACATCAGCTAACAGTGCTGAAAACTTAGCACCAGATTCAGATGACCCAGACTGCTGGGAGAAAATAAATGCCTGTACAATGAGCACCCGACCACATCATGAAGAGGTTCACCATGATCCATGATGCAGGAGAATAAGCACTTTTTTTTAATTAACCTGAATAAATCTGCTGAGGTCTATGGTGTGAGATGTCCTTGCTCAACTATGTTGACCTGAAAGGACCTGGGAACATCAGTAACACAGTGATGATACCAGGATGTCAGCACTGAATTCAATCGACTGAGAAGGACCCAAGAACTTTGGCACTGTGACAGTGATGATAAACCTTAGCAGTACATTCAGTCAAATGAGGAGGACCCTAGAACCTTGATGGAGCACAGGCACTTCTGGAAACTTGGCTTCAATAGGACCTAGGGATTGCAGCATCATGTTGACAGAGGATCTCAGTGCTGAAGTAGTTCATCCTACAGGAACATCAGCATCCGGCTCACTAGGATAAGACCAGGGAGATGGATGCCACTTAAGAAGATCACAGAGCCACTTAGGCTAACAGACATATAAAGTCAATGCTGGACTTACACATTACCAGACTTAGTCAACTAGGCTTGAGGAACTCCCATAAGCAGCAGGACTATGTGAGGAAGCCTCCTGCTCTTGTAAGTCACCCAGACAATTCCCAGCTGGGACAGGTACTGTTTTTTCTGTTACCTTCAGAGGGGTAGCTGAGTTAGTCTGTAACTAGAAACATTTAAACAATGAATAGGCTAGTGGCACCTTAAAGATTAACAAAACATGTATATGGTATCCTGAGCTTTTGGGTTGTGCCCACAAAAGCTCATGATACCATCTACATGTTTTGTTAGTCTTTAAGGTGCCACTAGGCTATTTTCGTTGTTTATGTGTTCTTCTAACTGAAGAAACGTTCTGACTCACTGTCTAATTACACTGCCAGGAAGTACTAATCCCACAAACATCAATATGCAGATGCCACATAAAGAACTGTTAATTGTCTCTGTGTTTTTATAATTATGCAATACAGCAGGTTGGGAGGGCTAGGTCACTGAGTTTCTGGGGCAAGTTTCTTAACCTCTGCATGGTAGTGTCTTTGGAAGCATGCAAAAGATTGATGTTTCTATTAAAGAGCTGGACAAAATAAAATTCCCCTGTTTAATATATTGGCTTAGTCAATGAAGGCCATCTGAGGATTATTGTATTGAGTATGGATTGATGCAACCTTGGGCTAGGTGAAATACCAAAGCCTGGCAAAACAAGCACCAATGTGCAGTTAAAATGGACTAAACATGGACTGTCCTTAGGAATCCCCCCACCATGTCTCTCTTAAGACATTTTGCAATGACTTATTTTCTACAGAATATTTTCCAAAAAGGGGACAGCTCCACAGCCAAAATAAATCCATTTACATACCGCCGCCTCTAGTGACCTAAGTTGCATCTTCTTCTTCTCTGCATTCATACGCATGTGCTCAGGGATCTTATAGTTTGTTGCCGTCTTCAGTTTGAAATCCCCCATGTTTTCCTTAGCCTCTTTGATGTCCTGAACATCCTTGGGGTTCTCATAGTTGTCACTGGGTTTGCTCTTGTATCTGCCAAGTACCAAAACCAAGCAGAAATTCTAAGGCTGCCACCTTCCTGCTTACCTGTCCTGTTGGGGACTCTTGCTTTGTGCAAGAAGATTTGGTAGGAGAGTCAGGAGTCAATGGAAATCTAAGCAATACTTAAGAACAGTGGTGGGCAACCTGCGACCAGTGGGCCATGTGTGGCCCATCAAGGTTCTGCATGTGGGCTGCGAGATGTTTGGTTTATTCATACCCACACACAAGGTTGCCAGATTGTGCCATCTCTGTGGTTTTTCCCTATTGGTATTCCTAAAGTGATACGCATGGAAAGGGCTCATGAAGTGAATTGAGCACTGATTGCACACAACATTGACTAAGAGATCCATGCGCTCCCTCTGCAACCAAAGTGCTGCTATGGTTCAACTGGCTCATCCCACAAGTTTGAGCTATGCAAAACTACCCTATCCCAGGAGACCATGTTGATTACAACAATCTTGCAGCCCACTGAAATGAAGGAAGGCCACTCATGTGACCTACTCACTAATCTAGATTGCCTATTGCTGACTTAGATAAACTCTTCCAAACAATTGAGATGTCCTACTACGAGCACAATAGGACTTCCATATTTTGGGAAGAAACATCTCCTTCAGTTTGAAACAGAAAGACAAACATGCATTGAAAAATGTGGGTTTTAAAAACTACTAAACAAATATATGATGTACCTCTGCCATCAGGGACAGATTCAGATAAGACACTTTAATGAGACTTTGGGCTAAGAGAAGACCCTGATATAGCAATGAGCAACACGTAGCATGTTATAAAGCTGATTGCAGCTGACAAAACAACCAATGAAGAGGAGACGGCACCAAGCATATGTAGACCCTCCCCCAGTTCAATAGCTCAAGTCATCTTAAGACCCAAAGTTAGGGTGGAGCAGGAGAGGGTATAGGAGTACGTGACTAATTCAACTGATGAGCACAGCACATGCTGCTGGCTTTCCCAGAGAGATGGTTGGCAAGGTTCTGCTTGGCTGCAGCATAGAGTACAAGGCCTAATCATTTGTCCAGTTCTCACTGACTTCAAGAATTTGCAAGTCACTGCACTATCTTTCTGCCTCCTTTAATGGTTCCATTCATATGAGTAAGCTATAGATTAAGCTTGAAGAGATTCCTGTTTTCCATACATTTTGAGAGACTTGTTGTTCTCCATTTTAAAAGCGGAGTCAAGAGGAAAGGGACAGAACAGCGTGACATGTATGGACACACACAACTAATTCGGGCTGAAAACTGTCTAATCTCACAGACCTAAACACCATTGCCCCACCTCCCAACCCACCCCTTCCCTGAGGCCTCACTCCTGCCCTGCCCCTTCTCCAAGGCCCCACCCCTGCTAACTCCACCCCCCTTCCTTCTTGCACTTGTTCTCTTCCACCCTCACTCACTTTCACCAGGATGGGGCAGGATGCAGTGTAGGAGAGGGTGTGAGCTCTGGACTGGGATCAAGAGGTTTGGAGTGTGGGAGTAGGCTCAGGGCTGAGCCTTGTGGAGGAGGTTAGGGTGCAAAAAGGGGTTTGCTCTCTGGGAGGGAGTTTGGATGCAGTAGGATGTTCAGAACTAGGGCAGAAGGTTGCGGAGCACAAGGGGTGCTGGGTATGGGCTCTGGGATGGGGCTCAGTGCTAAGGCAAGAGTGCAGGAGGGATGTGAGCTGCGGGAGGGAGTTTGGGCGGAAGAGCAGAGTCAGGGCTGGTGCCGAAGGTGGGCTTTGGGAGGGAGCTTAGGGCTGTGTTACAGGATTGGGTAGAGGAGGGGGGTTTGATTTGGGCTCCAGCTGGGCAGTGCTTGCCTCTAGCAGCTCCAAGTCCTGTTCAGCACGACAGTGCTGTTCAGCACCACAGTGGGGCTAAAGCAGGTTCCCTGCCTGGCCCCATGCCACTGCCAAAATCAGCTGGCACATCCTTTCCTGCAACAGAAAGGCAGACCAATGGAAAGATGCAGTTTGTAATTCATGACTTACAGTTCATCCCATTCCTTCCTTCTTTGCATAATCTTAGCTTTGGCCAGGTCAGCTTTCTCAATAATTTTTCTAACTTGCTCAAGTCTGTTTCCACCAAAACGTCCCATACCAGCTTGCAGCTGGGGCCTCTTTTTTAGTCTGTCAGCTTCCAGTTCCTCTTCAGTAGCTCCAACAGCCTGACCTAAAAAGAAGGGAGTGTATGTGTAAGCATTAGGTATATTATGTGACACAAAAGCAAGTCACAGCTCCTGTAAATCATCCTGGGCAAGCTCCTCAGCTGGTATAAATCAGCATCACTGCAGTCAATATTCCTTTGCTCATGTCATGGTATCAATCATTGAAAAAAAAAATCCTCCTGCTGCACAACCTTATGTCTGCCCTTTGAGTGGACGGGTTTTTGCCAACATTGACAAGAAGGTGAAAACTATCTCATTCCAAATGACACAGGGATTTGATGACTGAGAATGCACAGTGATGACTGTAACAGATCATGAAGATACTCTGTGACCACCTTCTAATGCCAAGTTTCTTTGCTTAGAGATGATGTGAAGTATTGTGGTCTCTTCCACTCAAGCTCAGAAAAATAAAGTGAGATGAAGGATGGAAAGCACATAATAGTGAAAAGAATGGCACTTTAGGCCTTTGCAGAGATCTTACTTGGCTCTTTCTGGCTTTCTCGTCTTTGTTCAGCTTCTTTTCCTAATTTGCTTGTTCTTCTCTTTCCTGCTTGACTTTGTTTTCTGGCTCTGTAGAACCTCTCGGAGATTGCCAAGAGCCTATATGTGGAGATCTGATGATTACTTCCTATAGCATGAACGACCACTGTGTCAAATTCTAATGTGTCCCGGAACCTAAGGAAACAACATGCACATCATATCAATTATTGTCTGAGTTTTGCAGTAGCAGGCTATGAAGTATGTGCCTTCTATCCCATATTTCTGCCCCAAAAGGCATAAACAATGTTTTGTATTAATTAAACAAATTATATAACCTTAGTATCCGCATGCCTAAAATAGCAGGTGTCAGTGCTATGAAAGAAGTACCTTCCACTGACATGAAATTTAAGAATGGAGCCACTGAAGAGTGGGCATGTCAACGATACCTCATCAGCAGTGGTGTCTAAGGCATCTGACAGATCTAGGTGAAGCACAGATAACTGATCTTTGTCTACCACAGAGCCATCCCTAGTTGGATGCAGGGCCCCGGACAACCCCGTGGTATGCCACGCTATGCCCCTGCCCTGCCTCTCCTGGCCTCGCTCTGCCCCCCCCTCCCCATCCCCACTCCACCCTTTCCCCAAGCCCCACCCCTGCTTCACTCCCTCCTGCCCCCATTGCACCCCTTTCCTCATATCCTCTCCCCTGAGCAATGTGGCCCAGGTGACTAGTGGTGGGCCTGGTGCCAGCAGCAGGAGTCAGGCCCCTTCTACACTCACCACAGTGGCAGGTAGTGGAGCAACCCACCCCCAGCCCACTCCATTCTCCTGAGCCCAGCTCCCAGCAGTGTTGTTCACAGGGAGAAGAGTGAGCTGGGGATGGGTTGCTCCACTTCCTGCCACTGCAGTGGAGTGGAGCAATCTAACTGAGAAACAGTGGAGTGGAGCAGGCTATGGCCAGGTCACTGCTTCCAGCAGCCTGCTGTGCTCACAGGCCTGACCCCTGCTGCCAATCCAATAATCCCCTAGGCTGTCCTGGGCCCACAGTGCCCCTCAGAGCGTAAGGACTGGAGTGGCTGCCTCAAACCATCCTATGGATGGTAAGCTCTGGGAAAATCATCTAGTAGATCAATTTCTATATCAAATTCAGGCCTAAAACTGGAGTGGACAGGATCAAGGAAATCTAACAAGTCCAGGAATCAACCAAATTGTATCACTACAGTCATCTTCCCCACAAAAGAGCGATTCCAAATAAGATTTTAACTGGTGAGATTATTCACATCAGGAGATGGTTTACTGAGCAGTGATCAAATAATCTGTTCTCAAGGTAATGACCATCTCTTCCATAACAAGCTCAGTTAGTCACCAGCTGCACTCCACCACACATGAAGGACATGGGTTCATTGCACAGTTTATTCTTCAAAACTCCACCAGCAATTCTAGAACCCTAGCAAGTATCACTGGCTGGAACTCAACCAGAGATGTTCCCACAAAGATGGCACTGATCCCATGGAGGTGGACAGTACAATCAGATTTAGTAATGCTCTCATTTGCAGACCAATGTTTGCCTAACTTGTGTATGTTTAGGACCACATGAGAATATAATCACCCAAAGGATGCAGATTCACTTCAGTTCTATGAAGAAAATGTTCCTTTCTTGTTCTTCAAAGCAGATGAAACTTAGCTAGTGAAGGATCTCATAGTGGAGAAGGGTAAAAGAAAGCTAGTCCTTGCCTTTTCTGCAACTTCTGCAGTGCAATGCGGTGCTTCTCCTGATCCCAGGCCAACTCCTTCTGCACTAGCTGGATTCTCTGTGCTGTCTGCCTATCCATCTCCTCACAGATTCTGTGGTCCATCTCAAATTCCTTCAGATAGATGAGAAACTCAGCATCATAGCATGCTAAATGCTTGGCTGTAACAGTCACAAGGGTTTGGTTTAAGACATAGGAGCTTATGTGCATCAACACACTCCCTCCAGAAGCTGTTCCTAGCAATCGAGAGAGCCATGACACACAGCATTAGGTGTGGGTTGGAGCTTCTGGCATATTTAAAATACATACGTGCACACCTCTTCTTTCAACCCATCTAAAATTGAAAATCAAGGAACTCCAACACTTCTCCATAGCAGGAATAAAACACAGTGTGCAAGAGAGAACCAAGGCAAATCAGTACTTTACCTCCCTGCTAGCTTTGCTACTTTCAGTCACTTCAGGATGATTCTCTATCATATTTCCATTCCCTTCAGAGTAGCCTTAATAAAGTAACTGGAAGTAAGCAGCATTTCTGCTCAGTCTATAGATCGTACAGATACTTCTGAGGCACTAACATCCGCAGCACACTCAGAATTGCCTGTGCCACAGAAAAGCAGTTCCTTTAAGGAGTTAAAGTGGGAAAGGGGGGAAAAAAAGGTTGGACACATTTTGACTCTGAGACACTGGTCATTTTAAAGTGGCAGCCTAATCAAAGATAAATGATCTATTCAACAGTCAGATGTACCTCTCTATGTAGTTGCATGTGCTTTGGCAGCTCCATGTTCTTTTGGAGTAGGCAATGAAACTCATGCCTAAGGGTGATCAGCTCTTGCCTCTTTTTGTTTTTTTGGGCTTCTGCTGCCTTCATTATCTCGTCATATTCCTTTTTTCGCCTGGCATTCTCAATACTGGAAATGCAAAATGAAAGTAGTATTATCTGAATGGTGGACGGGAAGAGAGGAGACATAATAGTGTAGCTTTCTAGCCAGGAACAAACATGGGTCAAATTCTGCCCTTAATGACTCTCATCCAGCTCCCCTGGGATCAAAGGGGCTGAAGAAAAGTAGAATATAACACCAGACTGCAAGCTTTTGAGTGAAGGGATTATCATGTAATATATGTTTATACAGTCCTAGTACAATGAATATCTTGCTTAATAGGCCTCTACATGCTACCACAACATCTATATTAAAAATGTCAGAATACTATGCTGCACTCACTCCTGAAAAACAGGTGGATGAGATGGATGTCTGCATAAAGGCTGCACAGGCTTTGAAGGCTCTATGTGTCTTGTCACAATGGCTCAGCTTTAGAGAGAGCCACTGTCTTCTTTGAAAAGGCAAAACAGCTGGATCACATGAACTGGAAGCAGAGTTACTAGCAAGTGTAGCCTCTCACCTTCATCAAGCATGCCTTACCTGTAGGCACCAGGATCCTCAATATCCTCTGCAGCTTTCTCCTTTTCAAGATCTCCCTGTGAAGCAAAAATATAACCAATAGTGTAAATAATTAATGACACTCCAGCTCATGAAGCTGTTCCATGGTTAAGGAAGAACCCCATACTGCTCCTCACAAGTCAAGTGATGTACGTAAAGCTAGATGAAACCTTCATGATGATGATGGACACCCCCAGGTCAGTGAATATCAGATTTTAATGGTTCCCCAGGAAAAAAAAAAAAAAGGCCAATGCAATATTTACCAATGAACACTGGAAGTGGGCAAATTGATCCATGATGCAACTCAATTAACTTCAGTGGATATGAGTTTGGCCCATTATGAATCCCATTTATGTCTAAAGGTAGTGACAGAATTTGAAAACTCTTTCATGTGACTAACATTAGAATAAGACACTACCCAGTGAGTAAATTTGATAAGAAAAGGACATAAAATAATGTTGTTAACCTACAGTATGGAAATTGTTATAAAGATCATCAGATTTAAAAAAAATACTTTAAAATGCAGTCTTCTCATATAAATGATTCTGCCAAGAAAGCACTTTTTTACTCAACAGACTCTGTTTCTTTTGGAGTCAGCAGGAGGTATATGCGGTTGCCAGGGGCACCTGAAAATTCGGGGTACTAAATTTTGGGTGCCCCTATGCGCAGGGATGCCATTTCAGATTTTGGTAGGTGGGGAGTGGGTGACCTGTGCATGCTGTGATGGGGAGCGGGAGGAAAAGAGTGAGAGTAAGGAGGGGGTGGACTGAAGACAGAGGCTTCAACAGTGTTACTGAGCATGCTCAGCCAAGCACCAGACAGAGAGCAGGAGAAAGCAACCCCAGCCGCCCTCCCATACATACACTTCATCTCTATCCGAGGGCTACTAATACACTGGAAAACTCTGCTTTTTTTTTTTCTTGGCAGACAACCTAGCATTTAGCTGACAGGAGCCCTGTATCTAATTCCTATATAAAAGAAAGAAAAATAAATAAATATTAGACCCACTCAGCTCTAACACTAACATATTCTGACATCTTGTGGCAAGTCACTTAAGGGACACTGGTTAGCCAGTATATTCTTACTTTGTTACTAACTCTGTGGAGAGAGAGACCCCTGTCAGGACTCCTGGGCTCTCTCAGCTTTGGAAGGGAAGTGGGGTCCTAGTGGGTTACAGCAAGAGGACAGATGCATTTCAGCTCTATATAAGACCATCAGAATGGCTATACTGACTCACACCAAAGGTCCTTCTAATCCTGTATCCTGTCTTCCACCAGTGGCCAATGCCAGGTGCTTCAGAAGGAATAAACAGAAGAGGCAATCATCATATCCATCGCCTGTCACCCATTCTTAGCTTCTGGCAAACAGGCTAGGGACATCATACCTGTCTTTTCTGGCTGGTAGCCATTGATGGACCTATCCTCCTTGAACTTATTTTGTTCGTATTGGTTATGGGTTGGGGCCTTTTCACCATCTCCTGGCAAAAAGTTCCACAAGTTGTTTGTGGAAAAATAATTTATTTTTGTTTGTTTTAAATCTGCTGCCTATATATTTAATTGGGTCAGCTTCTTGTGTTATGTTAGTGAAGGAATAAAATAAATGTCCTTATTCTATTTTTCCACACCATTCATGATTTTCTAGACCTCTAACATATCCCCCCACCTTTTAGTCATTTCTTTTCCAAGCTGAAAAGTCCTAGTCTTGTTAAACTCACCTCATATGGAAGATGTTCCTTACACCTAATCATTTCTGTTGCCCTTTCAGTACCTTTTCCAAATCCAATAGATCTTTTTTTAGGTGCAGTGACCAGATCTGTAACAGATCTTGAATCTGTGATAGTATTCAAGATGTGGGCATACAATGACTTTATATAGTGGAAATATGGTATTTTGTCGTCTTATCTATTCCTTTCCTAGTGATTCCCAATATTCTGTTAGCTTTTTAGTTTTTAGACTGCCACTGCACATTGAGCAGATGGTTTCAGGGAACTATTCACAAGGATTCCAAGATCTTTTTCTTGAGTGGTAACAGCTAATTTTGACCCCATCACTTTTGTATCTATAGTTAGGATTATATTTTCCCATATGCATTACTTTGCATTTATCAACACTGAATTCCATCTGCCCTTGTGTTGCCCAATCACCCAGTTTTGTGAGATCCCTTTGTAACTCTTTGCAGTCAGCTTTGGATTAGTCCCTCTTGACTCCTTTTTCAAGAGCATTTATGAGAAGTTTAACACAGTGATCCAAATGCACAACACTCATTCCTACTCTTTCCTCTCCCCCATCCCGTCTTTTAAGTGGAGTACCTGGCAATGTTTTCATGATGATCTAACATCCAGACTAATTACTTGAATGTCCAGCCTTTTGCTATCCTTAATCACCTGTCTCCCTCTTTTTATAACAAACTCCCTGCCCCAAAGGCAAAGCTGCAAGCAGCTCAAACTCTGCTGCATTTAAGAACTGCCTCTGGAGTCAGGACATGGGCTTTAGAGCAGACCTCAAGTATGAAATCCAGGGGTTCCAACTTCAGGGGGCTACTGCTGCCTCCTTGACCCCCCAAAAATGGCACCTTTGCCCATGCAGCTGCATGTGTTGGTGTGCCTATGAACAACCCTGACAGTCATCTACTGATCCATTTCTGGCCCAGCCCCTCATACTCAGCAGCTCTCTCAACTACCAGCAGGAGGGCTGCATTCTCCCTGCCCCCTCTCCAACACTCACGTTCTCCTATTGGTTAGCTGGCCACTGAGCTGAGTGCTCCTTCCTGCCACACTGGAGGTGGAGAGGAGGTGGCTCTGTGCTGGCCCTCAGGAAGCCCCGAATCCCAGCATGCAGGGAGGGAGGGTACGAGGGAAGCCCTAGCAGAAGCCATGTGGGGGAGAGAGGGGAGCAAGTGGCCTTAGGTAACTTTTGTAGGGCCCCATAAATTGTAAGGACAGCCCTATGAGTCAAATCTGCTTATTTTGATGATTACATTAAGCTTTTAGTAACTTTATTCCTGTTAGCCCTCTAAAACCAGCACAATTAAGGGACTTAACTAAATGTATTCCTAATTGTGCATCAATAGAATTGTTTACTAATTTCCAATCCGTTTCATCTGTGAAAATTCAGTAAGACTAACTGGGTAGCACAGGGACTTTAAAGGCCCTAATTTGGCTTAAGGAATCTTTATTTATAGTGTTGGTGTATGAGAATGAAAGAACCTAGCTTGGCTCTCAGTTCCCACAGGATGTTTGCAGGTGTGGTAAATTTTAAAAAAATCTTCCTTTACTTATAAATTGAGAAACCATGGTACAAAAACCACTGATAAAAATAAACATAGTGCCTAATGATGCCAATTTTTCAGTTTCTCAGTGTAAAACTGCATTTTAATTAAAAAAAAGTACAGAACAGAGAGAAAATCTGCCAGGTGATGATTAACTAAGAGATACTAAGAGCACATATATATCAACAGAATCAACTTTTAGAATGAAGAAAAAAAGCACGGCTTGGGGAAAGGGAAGTATTTAATTAGCCTACTATTTCAGGAGCATTTGTAGAAAAATGGTGTGGCTTCCATCAAAGTCAACAGCTAGAACATAAGAACATAAGAATGGCCATACTGGGTCAGACCAAAGGTCCATCTAGCCCAGTATCCTGTCTGCCGACAGTGGCCAGCACCAGGTGCCCCAGAGAGGGTGGACCGAAGACAATGATCAAGCGATTTGTCTCCTGCCATCCCTCTCCAGCTTCTGACAAACAGAGGCCAAGGACACCATTTTATCCCCTGGCTAATAGCCTTTTATGGACCTAACCTCCATGAAATTATCTAGCTTCTCTTTAAACTCTGTTACAGTCCTAGCCTTCACAGCCTCCTCTGGCAAGGAGTTCCACAGGCTGACTACACGCTGTGTGAAGAAGAACTTTCTTTTATTAGTTTTAAACCTGCTACCCATTAATTTCATTTGGTGTCCTCTAGTTCTTCTATTTAGGGAACTAATAAATAACTTTTCTTTATCGGCCCTCTCCACACCACTCATGATTTTATATACCTCTATCATATTCCCCCCTCAGTCTCCTCTTTTCTAAACTGAAAAGTCCCAGTCTCTTTAACCTCTCCTCATATGGGACCCGTTCCAAACCCCTAATCATTTTAGTTGCCCTTTTCTGAACCCTTTCCAAGGCCAAAATATCTTTTTTGAGGTGGGGAGACCACATCTGTACACAGTATTCAAGATGTGGGCATACCATAGCTTTATACAGGGGCAGTAAGATATTCTGGGTCTTATTTTCTATCCCTTTCTTAATAATTCCTAGCATCCTATTTGCCTTTTTGCACCTACATGCTTAAATAGACATTTTGCTTGTGCTCAGATTTTCTAATTGCTTTGAAAGTTTAAGTTTTTGCCATCAATGACCCACCATGCAAAAAGATTGTTTTTTGCATAGAAGCAATAATAAGCCCAGCCCTTAGCATTAGAGGGTACTCTGCTAGTCATAGATTTGGACATATCCTGGAGAAAGAACTGTAATTCTTTTACCTATACACGAGTACACAATGCAAAAAAGTTAAGACATGTCTTCATTCAGTTACTTACTCTTGGAGAAGGCACTTTGGCTTTTAGCTCTCTTTGAATGTCCTCTGGAGACAGGATACTGAAGGTAAAGATGTTGCTATCTGCTCCACAGGTAACCAGGAACCGGTCATCATAACTAGAGTAGATTGCCTGGATTTGGCCATAATCATTGTCATGCATATTGAAGGACCAGTATCGATTCATCATGTCTGCTGAGAGGTCTTTGTCCTGGAGAGGATAAACTCGCACTGCTCCATCCTTCATCCCACAGAACATCAGTAGCTTGCTGGTGCTGTAAACAAAAGCTAAACAATTCTAGATACTGATCTAGACCAGTTAATGTTACAACAGCAAAGAGCCAGTGACACTTGTGAAGCAAGGTTCTCACACACATATCACATGTCCTGCACAAGAAGGCTGTTGGAAAGCTAAGTGACTTCACAAGGGTTCCCATGAACCTTCTGTGCATCAGGGAACTGGCTTCTGAACAGGCCCATGAGGTGGCAGAGAAAATCAATTTGTGGTGGACGAGGTGCAATACGGGGAGGACATGATTCTGTTGTGGCCATTATCCAGCCCACAGGCTGGATTAGCAGCTAAAGAGAGGTTGCACAGGAGCCATGCACCCTAGTTTGGGGTTAGGAGGTGACACTTACCTCCCCACACTCTACCCAAAAGTAGGAGAGGAGAAGACAGGTGTAAATTACAGGAGTAAAATGGCATTCTGAGGGACAGATTAATCCTGATCTCATAGGCTTTGTCTACACTGGCGGCTTCTTGCGCAAGAACATCTTGTGCAAGGGTTCTTGTGCAAGAAGTCTTGCGCAAGAAAACGTCCACACTGCCATGTGTGAGCTGTGCTTTTGCACAAGAGCACCCATGGCAGTGTGGACGCTCTCTTGCGCAAGAAAGCTCTGATGGCCAGTTTAGTCATAGGGCTTTCTTGCGCAAGAAATCCCTGCCGAGCATCCACACTGCCCTCTTGCGCAAGAGCTCCTGCGCAAGAGGGCTTACACCTGTGAAAAAAGAGCTTAGCTCTTGCACAAGACGCCCTCTCTTACCACGCCGTACTGTAAATTTCCTTGCGCAAGAGCAGGCGGGCAGTGTGGACGCTCTGCAGATTCTTGCACAAGAACGGCCGTACTTGCACAAGAAGCTGCGAGTGTAGACATAGCCATAGGGTGGGGAGAGGACTAGGAGCTCTCTCCTCCACTTGTACAGCCACATAACATCCAGTTCAAGCTGTAGGCCTGGCAAAAGGAGAGTCTGGGGATTGCTCCCTCCACGTTCACTAAAAGGAGTGAGAGATGGATAGAAAAACATCCATGGCTCCATCCCCCTATCCACTGGCCCAGAGAGCAAGACCAGTTCACAGAGATAGTAGGCTGCACTGCCCTAGGAAATAGCAGCAGAACTTCCCCAATCCATGGCTGTGTTTTAAAGGCACAGTTGAGCTCCAAGCAGTCAAAAAAAAAAAAAAAGTGAGCATTTTCACCACAAACAATTTTTAAAAGAAAAAATAATGTATTTTACACATCTGTACTCACAAATCCTACTAATCAGGAATCCTCACTCTAGTAATGAATTAACACTAGGTGCCAGGGAATAAAGCAAAATTGATCTTGAACTCTTGCACATGGATATTGATCCATACAATGAAAGAAACCAGGGGATTATATTTTGATATCTCCAGAGTCCAGTTCCTCAGGTTAGTACAAAACAGTAAGTTATAGTGCATAAGCTCTTTTACCAGAAAGAGATCCTTTGGATGGAGTTGTCATCTGTGTTCTCCATAGGAATCACATCAAAGGGCTCATCTAGTCTGCTTTCAGGGGATATTTGGTCCTGAACTGGGGAGAATGCACAGTGGTAGAGATAACCAGAGTCATAACCACCCTAAAGAAGAGAAGGACCGTGAAGAAGAGATGAGAAAAGGGCACTCAAGTAAGTATCCAGGAAAAATGTAGTTTCATGAACAATTGCTCTTTTCTTAATGAATGTATTGCGTGTGAAGGATGCCAGACTAAAAACACCTGGAAACTGTTTATACGTTCACCGTTATCAGTAGAGTTACAAGCTATTGCCATTCCTCTGTGTCCCACCAATGTGCTTCAGTCCTGGCCTCAAAGGACCATCATCTACTGGGGAGAAAAGAGTTTAGTTTCCAGGTGCATTCAGTCTTTGGCCTCTCTCTGGAGAGCACCACCGAGGCTATGTCTACACAGTAGCGTTATTTCAGAGTAACCTCAGTTATTGCGAAATAACGTAGTGCACATCTATAAAACAAGCCCGTTATTTCGAAATAAATTCTAAATAATGGGCTTCTTACTTTGACTCCTATAACCCTCATTGTACAAGGAGTAAGGGAAGTCGGGGGAAGAGTGCTCTATTTCGAAATAACTGCTGTGTAGACAGCGCCAAAAGTCAAAATAAGGTATTTCAACTTAAGCTATGCAATTAGCGTAGCTTAAGTTGCGTAGCTTATTTCGAGTTTAGCCCTGCTGTGTAGATGTGCCCCAAGAGTGCCATTTGGAACAACACTGTAAAATGATTTCACAAAGACCACTGAGCACTCACATTAAGCACTAGATCTTCACTGAGCACTTAGATATCATCAAGTCTGGGGCACATATGAACTTAGTCCCTGAGGCAAAAGGTTTTTATTCCAAACACCAGTTCTCTAAGCCATCTCATCCCCAAGTCCATGAATCTTATTGTCTTTGCACTTTACAATCCCTTCCTCAAATCAAAAATGAAAGAATATTTAATTTACCAAGGAGAGCCAGAATTTCCCTGGTGCTGAATAAAACCCACAGACAATGGGGCTGGGCTCCTTTGGGATGTAGATGGGTAGCAGTGGTTCCTCTTTCACAGGCTCTGCCTCCGGCTCTTCGTCTATCTCAATTCCCATATCCTGCTGTTTCTTTATCCAGGCCAATCTTGCTTTCTCCTCCTCCTGTTTCTTTTTCTCTCTGCGCTCAGTCTCCTCTTCTCTCTGTTACAGAAAGCAGTGAAAAATGAGTCATGAAACCAGTGCACTATTGACTGAAAGGCTCTCACGATAAAAATGCTAGAAATTAAGGAAGTATTCCTTGCAACTGAATAGAGATCAAGCCTGACTATACAACCCCATGGTGTACACTACAGAGGTGTGAAATGCAGCACACACTAAAATGTTGTGCTGTAATTGTCCATATATGCCCTGCTAGTGCAAACTAAAAGGTAGATTTTTCTTGTTAACATAGTCCTGTTAACCTTTTAGTTCAAGCTAGCAGGGTCTACATGCAACAGTTACATCACAACACTCTGATGCACCCTGCAATTCACACCCCCATAGCCCTCACTGCAGGGCCTACCTAGACAAGTTCAGTCATACCTCATTTGAAGCTGCAGTGGGAAACTTCCTATTCCTTCCTTCTCTTATATTCTGCCTCAAAAGACTAATGAAACAGCAACCATTCTCCACATGTTGAATTCAGGTTTTTCCCAAACCAATGAATCCTTCTGTTGGCCAGAGGGTTTGCTTAACAGCATTTGAAGATTGTCAATTCATGGAGTGGATGCCCTACTTAAGTAGTGCTCCCACAGCACCCTTAGCATCTACACAGCACCCTTAGCTCAAAATAAGCTATGATTTTAGTGCTATTTTGAAATAGCTTATTTCGTAATTTGGCTCTGTCTACGCAGTGCCAAATTTTGAAATAACTCGCTATTCAGAAATTCTCCTTAACCCTTGTGGAATGAGGGTTACCAGGATGTCGGAATAAGTCACCCGTTATTTCAAAATCTATTTAGCAATAACAGGCTGCCTCAATAGACGCAGAATAGCCATTTCAAGATACTTCTGGTATCCTGAAATAGCTCCTCAGTGTAGACGTACCCTTACTTGCCCAAAAGTAAAAGGGATAATACTGGAGACTTACATTCAGATTTCCATATGGCATAGCTCTGTATTACCATATGGCATGGCATTGTGCTCAAACACAAGTTTAAACGGAAAACAAAGTGTTTGTAATAACCTTCCTTCTGAACATTGAGTTGAGATGTACTGCAATGGCCAATTTATATAACTTTTAAAAATTGCGGCGTTCCTCATTCCATGAGGAGTAACGGTAGTTCGAATTAGAGAACCTAATTCGAACTACCTACTCCGTGCCGCGTGTAGCCACAGGCACAGAGTTCGGACTAGGGGACTTTTAAAAATGGCGGCGCCCGGGAAGATGCAAATGAAGCCTGGGATATTTAAATCCCGGGCTTCATTTGCAACTTCGAATGCCTACATTAGGCACCCTAGTTCGAACTAGGGAGGTAGTGTAGACATACCCTAAGTGTCAAATATCAAGCTACAACAGGCTTTTCCAAGGAAAATCTTAGCTTTGTAAGGACACCAAAGAGATATCTTCTTCCTATTACTGAATTTCCTCCTGGTCACTTTGTGTGCTGGGCTTTTGCCAGATCTTTAACAAAACATCAAGGTAGTAGTTAAAAATCTCTGAAAATACAGTTGAGAATGGAAACACCATAACACAAGAGAGCAGCTGTGATGTGGTGGTTTGAGCATTGACTATGAGAAAGTGTTTTCTTCCTAAGCTTACCACTGTGTTACTTTTCAGTTTCCTAAAATACCCACTAGTGAAAGACTATGTAACTCCACTGCTATCTAGGTGCTGCCCATGTTTATACCAGCAGTGAATTTGGCCACAAGTGTCTTCAAAGGAGCTAGTCCTCATTCAGAAATGCATAAATGTCATTCAGTGCTAGCCTTTTATATAAAAATAGCCCAGTGTTATCACAGCACACAGAAAAAAATATCAGAAATACTTAACTGGTGAAAAACAACCATATTTCATCTCAGATTAACTTAAAAGTGGCCAAATGTATGTTTATTAAACTGTTCAAAAGAATTTCCTTCAAGGCTGAGATCGGGCATGAAAAATTACAGCTGTAAGGCTACTTCTGAAAATTAAAAGACTGAAAATATATTTTAGAATGGAAGTAACATATTAAATTTAACTCTACCACACTAGTGTAATCCTATAATACATATGCATTATCAGCTATATGTTATTCCTCAGTTCCACTTTTTATCTCCATGAATTAGTGATAACATATTTTCCAAATGATGAAGCAAAGCCATGAGTAGGCTGTGCTTAGTCATTTTTTATGACTGGCTCAGCTAGAATGCTGCATTCAGGCCTACGCAGACTAGCAACTTGAGTGGAATAGTTTTGCACTGCATGGCTACTCATAGCTGAGGGCTTCAAATTCAATTCCTCATGGGATAGTTATTTACCTTGATCCGGGATTTAATGCTGCAGAAATGGAAATACTGTGTGGGCAGGTCTTTGATCTCATAGGTGGTCACTGTATCCTGTTCTCTAAGGATAGGAGAAGGAACCTGAAGAGCAAAGCCATTCTCACAGAGCACAAGCAGCATGCTCTCTGCCTGTAGAACAGCACATAGAACACGAGCATTAGACAGACACATGGAACTGAGAGAGAGAAAGGGTAAAACTAACAGTCAAAAGTTGACACGTCATAAAATTAAAGGCATGCCAGTCAACATTCACTGTGTCTGATTATTTAAATGGTCACATCTCCATCATAAATCAGAGAGTCTCACCTATTTTATGTATCCTATGCAACGCTAATCATCTGAAGAGCTCCTTGCTACACACAGTACGGTTACATTTTTTGAATTGTTTAGACTGAGAGCAGCATGATGATGGTCAGTGTCACAGGGTGACTGGTCTCTTAAAATGAAGCAAGTACAGTGCCTCTGTGCAAGTGTAGATGCTCCCAGTTGGCCAATTAAAAAGGCAGAGCAGTGCCTGGTGCTATAAAGGATGAGAGGGATGAGGTCTGTAGGGAAGGCTAGAGTGGGGTTGACTGACCTCCCAAAGGTCAAGAGACAGGACCAGAGAGTTAAAGATAGAAGAGCAGCCAGAGAACTAGAGCTGAGTATCAGACAGGGCTGACAAGGAGAACAATGGAAGACCTACCTCCTGGCCTGTCTGAGATGAGTGGTTAACAGAACAGAGGGAGTGATGGATATTCCACTGGTGAGGATGAACTCCCAGCAGAAAGGTTTGGAGAATATGGGTATCATTCTGATAGGAAAAGTAGGGGTACACTTGAGCTGGAAGGGTTTGGCTGGCTGTACTGGACAAAAAAAGAACCCATGGGTGGTAGAAGAGGCCAGAGTGAAGTACGTGCTATGTTGATGGACTTGTTGTGTTATAAGGACTACATGTCCTGGGGGTAATAAGTGGACTAAGAACATAAGAACAGCTAGATCAGAGCTCCCTCTAGCTCAGCATCCGGTCTTCTGACAATGGCCAATGCCAGATACCCCAGAGGGAGTGAACAGAACAGGTAATCAAGTGATCCCTCACCTGTCACCCATTCCCAGCTTCTCACAGAGGCTAGGGACGACATTGCTACCCATCCTGGCTAAAAGCCATTGATGGACCTATCCCTCCATGAATTTATCTAGTTTTTGGGGGGGGGGCGGGTTGGGGTTTTTTTTTTTGAACCCTGCTAAAGTCCTGGCCTTCACAACATCCTCTAGCTAGGAGTTCCACAGGTTGACTGTGCATTGTATGAATACTTCTGTGACAGGATGTCTGCCCCTGCACTGGCCCTTTAAGAGGTTAAAACCCAGTCCTGGGTGAGGGCTGGAGCCATGGAGCAAGCAGCTGCAGCAGATAGCTGCTGATTAAGCACAGCTGAGGGGAGTATAAATAAAGGCTCATGGAGACAAGTAGGAACACTCTTATTCTGGCTGGGGAGTAGGAGGGAATCTAGCTGCTAGGGAAGCTAGAGGTTTCCTGATTTGGAGCAGGGCTGGGGAAAGTTCAGGCAGAGCTGTGGAAGCTCTGGCCAGGCAAGCTCCCAGGCTGCAGGGCCTGAAGCAAGGCCTCAGGGTACTAAGGCTGCATGGAAGCAGCCAGGCTAGGAAAAGCAGCAGGCCCACATCCCTTGCCAATGATGAGTGGATATTTCAGACTACAGTTTGCCCCTGTGGCAGCAGCTAGATGAAGATTGGCAGTGGGTCACTGAGGCAAGGTTGGCATAGGAGGATTGGGGGTTTCCAGAGGGGGAGGACTCCAGAGTATGGGGGCACTGTAGCTGGGCAGTACCCAGGTAGGAGGATGCCATGATCTGGGAGAGATGTGGGCCCTGACATAGTGGTGGTGAACAACAAGTAACAGCGGGTGAGACACCAGCCAGAAAGGGGCACTCCATCACCAAAAATGCTAATTCCCTGAGTGAACAGCAGGAGGCACCCTTGGTGAGTCTGCCCTGTAACAACTTCCTTTTCTTTGTTTTAAACCTGCTACTATTAATTACATTTGGTGCCTTCTAATTCTTGTTATGGAAACAAGTACATAATGTATTTACTTTCTCCACACCAGTCATGATTTTATAGACCTATCATATCCCCTTTAGTCTCCTCTTTTCTAAGCTAAAAAGGCCCAATTTTATTAAACTCTCCTCATGGCAGCCGTTCCAAACCCCTTTTCTGAACTTTTTCCAGTGGCAAGGTATGTTTTTTTTTTTTTTTTTTTTGAGATGAGGCAACCACAGCTGCATGCAATAGTCAAGGTGTGGGTGTACCATGGAGTTATATCAAGGCAGTAAGAGACTGTGTGGGAGTCCCTATAAGCCTTACAAGAAAAAGTGGGACTATACCTAGAGTTTTAGGGTGCCCAGCTGCAAGAAGGTGCTCAGGGAAGAGGGGGAATCATTCCCACCTTATGAGCCTGGCTTCTTTGAAAGATCCCCCTGAACTAAAGATTGGGTCAGAGGTTTTGTTTGAATAAGCAACTGAAAGTATAGATGCTTTATCTGTACTATACATTATCTTTAAGATTGGGCTTGAAATCTTGGCTGGGGGGGCAGGGAAGGAAACAACTCTTATGGGGACTTCTGGTCCCTGCTAGATCCCTGAAATGCCAATGCTGGAGGAATAGCTGAAATAGGAGGAAGAATTATCCAAACTTTTACAATCATAGTAAAGGTCAAGTTTGTGTATAGTATTTTTTCCATAGAAGACCCCAGGGATGGGATGGGGGGCTGTTTATTTTATGTGAATTAATTCACCAAACCCTAACATGTTCAAATGGAGCTGGTTGCTGTTGCTGTAGGAACCATAACTTAGAATTGTATATCTCATGTATTTTAAAATCTATATCTTAGTTATATAGTGTTCCGTTTTTGGGGTTTTTTTAATTTCCTTCTTTGCTCATACCAAAGAGAGAAATGAAAGTACCTTTGAGAGTTATATGAATTTGAGCCGGAAGGAACTGAATGGCCGGCTTGGCAGGATAGGAGATGACAAAAGGAAAGCCCCAAAGTAGCAGAAGAGGCCAGAGTGCAATATGGGCTATGTAGATGTATTTGCTGTTGTGTGTTAAGGACTACATGCTCTGGGAAAATGTCACATGTAAATCAATATACTATGTTAGGAGGGTTTCCTCATCTAGCAGCAACGTTAGGATAGATACTTGTCACTTGTGGGCAGGAGGACAATTAGAAGACCCTGACAAGAGAGGGAGATGACATACTGGTGTTTGTCAGGTATACAAGCAGCAGGTTGTCATCAAAGATGGGTTTGCTAGTACACCTATATTGGTGTGTGTATATATACCTATGCTCAGAGTCATTTCGTCCATAGGATGGTTTGAGGTGGCAGCCCCAGGCCCTGCACTTTTGGAAGTCCTACAGTGGCTGCCCCAATTGTCCTGTGGATGGGAGGGACCCAGGAGATTACAGTGGGCCTGGCATGGCAGCAGTAGGGGTGGGATCTGAAGCAGATGGCCCCAGGGCTCTTCACTATCTGCTGCTGCTGAAAAGCAGGGCATAGCAGGCTGGGAAGGCAGCAGGGAGGGGTGGCATGGAGTAAGCTGCGGGGCCACTCCAGGTCCCATCGTACACATGGGAGTGGGGGAACACACCCTGTTGCTAAGCCAAGCCCCCATTGTACTCCAGGCTGCATTGCTCTGGGGATGGGACAAGAGGTGGGGCGGGACGTAGGGTTGCCCTGGACCTGGTGCACTGTGGGTGGTTGCTCTGGATGGACTTGCCTATACTGGCAAATTCCAGAGCAGAGATGCCACTTATAGCAGCCAAAGAATCCTCTTTCTCCGAATAGCTTGTATCATTTCCCTATACAAAACAAGCTATTGGCTAAAGGGCTTTTTTTTAACCAGTATAACTGAGTCTACACTTATGCTAATAGAGATCAAAGGAAATGCTGACTGAATTGTTTTTGTCTGACTATATCCTGTAGTTTACTATTACGTCTGTTATGCATACCCAGTAACCCTAGATTGAAGGTGTTAATGTACGATTGTAGTTAGATGTTAAAACTTCAAGAAAACTAATGGAATGTTACCTATATTGTTTTCACTTATCTATTTCTATTAAGTATATTCTTGTAACTAGATAACCCATTACATGCAGATGAAGCCTTGGGGAAATGCAAAAGAAGAATGTTAACTTTAAAGCAAGAGCCATTGTATTCAACAATGGGAAATCAGAGACTGAATCTGTATTTACTACACGTTGGACCTCCCTGGGTTCAGGACCTGAGTGGTCCTGAACCACAGAGTTTGCCAGATCAGTGGAGGTCAAAGCTCTTCTCGGGGCTGTGGGCATCCCTGGAGTCAGGGCTTCCCTTCCCTGCTGCTGGCTCCTTGTCTGGGCTCCCAAGGTCAGCCTCCTTGGGCTAGGATTCCCCCCAGCTATCTCTGGCTCCTCTCCACCAGGATTCCTGGTGAGGCTAGGGCTTCCCACTGACCCCGCTGCCACTGGGGTTCTGGGCCAGGGCTTCCCTCTGGCTGCTGCTGGCCCTGCTCCTGTTGGGGTTCCCCCCTGGCTGTCGCTGGACCTGCTTCCACCTGAGTTCCTGGCTGGGGATTCTCTGCACCCGCCACCAGCTCAGCTGCCACCAGTGTTCCTGACTGGGGTTCCTGGTCTGGGGCTCCCCATGGCTGGGTTCCTCACCCACTGAAGGACCAGCATCTGTCAGCCCAGCTGGGGCTCCCCAGCACCCATGGGACTCCCAGCTGGCTTGTGCTCTTTGTCTCCAGGGCCTTCCTTCTAGACCATGGATGTTGTCAGACCAGAGAGTCCCGGATGTGGGATGCTCGACCTGTATCATCAAAACCCACATGGGTGAAGACACTGTTCAGAGTATTTTCTGGAGATTGCTTGAGAAAAGGATTTCAAGGAATCTAAATCGGGGTGGGGAACCTATGGCCTGGGGGCCAGATGAGGCTCCCAGCTTGCCTGGATCTGGCCCCCAAGGGTTGGGGCTTCCCCCAGGATTAGGTAGCCCACACTGGTGCATTAGCCCCCCTATTGTCCCCTTACAGGGGTAGAGCACACAATCTACTAGCCTGCCCTGGTGTGCCCCCCCCCCTCCCCAAGGCTCTGATATGCAAGGGGAATGTGGGGAGTGTCTTTATCCTTCAGTAAAGAGCTGCCTCGCTTGCCTTGCTTCTCACTTATGTACAATCCCTGACTGATTTTTGTGCAGGTCAGCAGCCCTTGACCCAAAAAAGGTACCCCACACTTGTGCTAATCTGTTTAGGCACTTACAGGGAAGCATTCCAGATGCAAGACAGATCCCCAGAGTTATTCTGGGTGACCCTATGAGACTTTTAGAAAGCTAGCAGATAACTACATTACTGCTATAACTTGGATTTACAAACTCTGACTCACGGGTTAATATATTTTATCTGCCTTAACCTCTCAATAATTCTCATTTATTTCTTGTAGCTAATACATTTTTAGTTTAATTGGCGAGCAGCATCATTTTTGGGGTAAGATACGGAGTACCAATTGATTTGGGATAAGTGACTAATTGTTTAGGATTGGGAGTAACAATGTGATGCGACTTTTGGTTTATATAGCCTTTTATTACAAAATCCAGTTTGTCTGCAAGGAAAGATGGACTAGAGAGCCTAAAGAGGTGGAAGGTGCTCCCTGTGACTCAATGATAAGTGATCCAGGAATACACATTTATTGCTGACTTGGTGAAATCAAAATATAAAATATACCATGAGTTTAGAGTTTCTGCCCTATTTTTTGACAATCTGACCTGAGATCCACACTCAGTTGTAAGCTACTCCAGACAACAACATGACAATCCAAGCTACAGCTCTTTGACGGTTTATAAACTTCATAAAGAATCATACACCCCCAATCAACATTGTTACCTTGAAAGTTTCTAGGACAGACCTGGCTGCTTATACTTTTGAAATCTTGGTTTTTAATAACAAAACTCTATTTGAATTAGTCATAGTAAAACATCAAAGGCATTGGAGCTTGAGTTCAGAGAAACACCCAAAAAGGTTTGCTTTTGATGCTTTGAAAACTTTGTTTACATTTGCAAATGCCTATTTGAACATGGGCAACAGGCACAGTTGCTGTTCAAATAAGTTCTTTTCAATGAAAACTAAGCCTTAAAAGTTTCACTTAGCAGATCTGGAGGCCTGTTTCTCACATGGGAGCAAATTAAAACAGGTAGTGGCCAGGTTTTAGGTGGCTTCTAGGGGCTCTACGCAGCACCCTTACCTATAAATAAGCGACGCAAATTGAGATGTTTTAAAATAGCTTATTTCAAAATCTGGCACTGACTACACAGTGCCAGATTTTGAAATAAGGCCCTATTCCAAAACATCCCTTATGCAATGAGGTTTACAGGGATGTCAGAATAGCAAGCCCATTATATTTCAATGTAAGGAGCTTGCTCTTAAGATGCATGTAAGGGACAAGAGGAGTGCTGACTAGCACCCAGTGACTAAGGGGTTAAGCTCAGGTACCTAGCAAAGGATTGCTAGGGTTGAAATTTGAATTGAATATAGGTTCCCTGCCTGCTTTCTTTTGTGTGGGAGAGATTAAACCAGGACTTGAGACACATGGAATGATTTAAACTCAAGCAGGACTGCCATGTCCGCATGGAATTCAGGGCATGGGAGTGGACCAAACAAAGAGAAAATTAGACATAAGTAACAGGGAAATGTGAATCCAGTCATGTTCAGGGTAACTTTTTCTTTATTTTGTGGCTTGGTTTGAACTGCTGTGTGATTCTATGCCTCCCTTTACCATCTAAGCATTGTTCCAGAGATCTTTGTTTTAATTCGTTGCTCTGTAACATCTAGCAACCAAGTATGCTTTCTGAAGTTTATGGGTTTTTTTTGTAATAAACACTTCTTTTAAGGTGGTGATTTGATTCTTGTCTTGGAAGGTCGGTCCGTGTGTGTATCTGCATGCCTCTGACTGAGGGGTCAGCTACCAGAGACTGCAGCTTGTTTTTTCTCTTTTCTTTTTCAAGTTCCTTTGGAGCAAAAGAGCTTGGGGTACCTCTGGGGGTGATTTCAAGCATTTGCCCCTGTTTTTTTAGGGATCAAAAGGCACTTGATGGTGGCAGCAATTCCCCAAATCTGTTATGATTCTGGGGGGAAACTTTTTTGTAACCAGTGCCTATAGGGGGCAAGATTTTGAAGCTCTCTTGCGGGCCCTCACCTTCTGCACTTGGAGTGCCAAAGTGAGGAATAGCTCTGACAACATGGAACAGCTATTTTGGGATACCGGTGGTTATCCCAAAACAGCTCTGCTGTGTAGATGTAGCCTAGGTGACCCTGCATGCTGTTGCTCAGCTCCAAAATATTTTTAAGTAACTGCCTGGGAGGATGATTGTTTAGTAATCATTCTCATCCTGAAATGGCATGAAGAGTATGGCAGCAAAGTGTCTGTAATATATTGTTTAAAAGAGATTCTTCATCCTTAAGGTAACAATGTAGGCTAGAACATCAGTGTGGCGAAACAGCTTTTTAAAAATTCAAGCACCAGGGGAAAAAAATTCACCACTCACGTGAGAAGGTGGAGACCACTGTAATGTCTGCACAGGCCCAGGGACACAAATGTATCCAATTGGCTCATATTTGTCTTCAACAGCAAAGAAGAAGACTGTTTTGTCATTACTCTGAGAGAGAAAAGACAGCAAAAAACATTCGTTTCAAGGTTTTCAAAACATTTCACAAATGGGCCCACATCAAAGCTACACATTCCTCACCTCAATGCTGTGCATTCCCAATATTTGTAAACCAATATAATGCCCTCCTAATTGGCTTGACAAGCTACTTCAACCCACCAGAGATACAGAAAATCTCATCATTCTAGGCACCATTATTCTCTCCCAAGTGCTCTAATATCTTTTCTCACTGGGCCTCTCTTGCTTCTGCAGGGGTCTAAACCTAAAAGCCATAAAACCCTCCCTTCTCCAAGGTCAATGTGATTGTAATGCTAAGAGCAGATCACAATAAGTCTCCTTGTGGCAGATATGAATGGATAAGTCAATAAATAAGCATGATCATGTCACCTTAACACTTTTTTTTATTTTGGCATAATAAAAACAAGTCAGACCTACCCCTGTGGCAAGCACTTCCCCATTTCGTTCATAGGCCAAGGCTGTAACTGCAGCAGTGTGGGGTTTAAAAGCTTGTTTCAGACGCATCTCTGCATTCCCTACATTGGTCCGTCCTGCCACAATGGTGAGCCCCCTCGGATCATAAACTTCAATAATGCGAACAACGCCATCTTCAAACCCAGCTGCAATTAGACCTCCTTTGGGATTTACCTGTGAGTAGTGAAATAACTCGTATCTTCAGACAAATGACAACGTGTTCAAGGGCAAGAGGAACCACTGTGATCACCTAATTTGAGCTATATAATACAGACCATATCTTCCTCAATAATTCCTGTTTCTACCCAAGTATGTCTTTTAGAAAAACATCCTATTTTGATTTTAAAATTTCCTGTAATGAAGAAGCCACCACAAACCTTGGTCAGTTGTTATCATGGTTAATTATTCTCATGGTTAAAAATGTACACTTTATTTCCCAACTGCATTTGTCTAGCTTCAACATAGACTCATAGACTAGACTCAGACCTTTCAGCTGCAGGTGTTGCCTGCAGCCATTACCGGGGCAGCCTTAAAGCCAGAAGTTAGCTGAGCTTCTCCAGACCTCAGAAGGCAGAGCTGTTGCTGCACAGCTGTTACCACCTAGCTCCTGAGTGAGAGGCCTGCCTGTTAGGACTCAGACCTTTCAGCTGCAGGTGTTGCCTGCAGCCATTACCAGGGGCAGCCTTAAAGCCGGGAGGCTGCCCGCTGCTGGCAGGCCGCTCCAAAGGGGGCTGCCCTTCTGAGGGAGCCCTTTGGGGGCAGACCAAGGGCAAGGGTATATGCTGTGATGGTAGATTATAATTTTGTGTGTGCTGGTGAGAGCAGCACACTTGGTTGTGTGGTGGCCTATTCAGTCCCTGGTGAGAGCAGGGAGTGCAGGCGAGGGTTCTTGGTGAGAGGAAGTTCCCTTTAGCTACCCAAACTGAAGGCGTGTGTTTGTTCTGCTCTCCACCCTGCCCACCGCCAATATGTGGTTTAGCACAGATGGGATGCCTAAGGAGGAGGGCTCAGATGGCATCGTGGTAGTTGTGACAGGTAGGGGAAGATATGGAAGTAAGATCCGGACTGGCCAGCCAAGGAGAATGAGGTTTAGACAGTTGTGCTATTCCTTTGTCCTGTCCTATTCCCAGCCTTAAAAATTTTGGGAACTTTAATACCTGGTCATCAGCCCTGAGGGTGCTGTTGCTGAATGCCAGGTCAGTATCCCAGAAGACAGCTGTCATCCATGATTTAATTCTGAATGAAGGGGCTGACCTGGCTTGTATCACTGAGAGCTGGCTGAGAGTGGAGGGAGGCGTCGACCTTTCCCAATTGTGCCCGGCTGGGTTCTCAGCACAGTATCAGCCGCGGCTTAATGGTCGGGGAGGTGGGGTGGCAATTGTCTATTGAGATACTATCTCACTGGCTAGGGTTGTGGTCCAACAAAGTGTCAAATTCGAGTGTCTGTACTTGACATTGGGTGGCCGGGATAGGTTGGGTATGCTACTTGTGTACCGCCCACCTTGCTCTACGGCAGATGCTCTGCTTGAGCTGGCCGACATGATCTCGGACGTGGTATTGAGGACGCCGAGGCTTTTGGTCTTGGGGGACTTTAATATCCACGCCGAGGCTGTTCTGTCTGGTCTGGCCCAAGATTTTATGGATACCATGACCAACCTAGGATTATCCCAAGAAATAACTGACCCAACACATGTTGCAGGTCATACACTCAATTTGATTTTTTGGACTAAAGGTGATAGAGTTCTTGGGATAAGGGATGTGGCTACATTCCCTTTGTCATGGACTGATCACTACCTGGTCAAGTTGAGCCTATCTGCTGACCTTCCCCTCCACAGAGGCGGAGGACCAATTAAGATGATCCGCCCTCGGAGGCTGATGGATCTGGAGGATTTTCTGAGGTCCCTGAGGGATTGTTCAGCCATTATGGCAAATGGTCCTGAAGATACCCTAGTTGATACATGGAACACCGAGGTAGCCCGGGCAGTTGATATGATTGCTCCTAAGCGCCCTCTTCGGACCAGTCGAGCCAAGTTTGCTCCCTGGTTTTCTGGGGAGCTGATGGCAGCAAAACAGTCTGTGCGATGGCTAGAATGCCGCTGGAGGAGAACTAGAGCTGAGTCTGACTGCGGGTTAGAGCTGAACTGCAAGCTTACTCTGTGGCGGTGCTGACAGTGAAGAAAAGCTACTTCTCCACCCGTATCGCGTCCACACAATGCCGTCTAGCGAAATTGTTTCGAGTAGTGCGGGGCCTGTTGCAGTCTGGCACTCATGACGAAATAGAGGAGACTTTGGCCCCCCGCTGCGATCTGTTTGCAAAGCATTTTGCAAATAAGATTGCCCGCATCCGGTTGGATTTAGACTCTGGTTGCTGTGTAAGTGGGGCACAGAATGTGTTGAGTGCACCACCCAGTCTTTTTCCTCTGGATCAGTTTCAGCTATTGCAGACTGAGGATGTGGACAAGGTGCTTGGAGGAGTGCGACCAACCATGTGCTCACTTGACCCCTACCCTTCATGGCTTATTAAATCTAGCTGGGAAGGGATAACTGGCTGGGTCCAGGGGATTATTAATGTGTCTTTTAGATCTGGTATGGTTCCTGCTGCCTTGAAAGAGGCAGTGATAAAACTGTTACTCAAGAAGACCTCCCTGGACCCACATGACTTAAATAACTATCGCCCAATTGCTAATATTCCCTTCTTGGGCAAGGTACTTGAGTGGGCAGTGGCACTGCAACTCCAAGCTTTCTTGGAAGAAACAGACTACTTAGATCCATTTCAGTCTGGCTTTGGGCCTGGTTTTGGAACTGAAACAGCCTTGGTCGCCCTGGTAGACAATTTACGCTGGGAGATAGACAAGGGGAGTGCATCCCTGTTGATTCTCCTAGACCTCTCAGCGGCTTTTGATACCATTGACCATGATATCCTTCTGGGACGCCTGGCGGAGTTGGGTATTGGAGGCACTGTTTTGCAATGGTTCCGGTCCTACCTGTCAGGACGCTTCCAGAAGGTGGAGCTAGGGGCCTGCTATTGACCCCGTGGCGATTGTGCTATGGGGTCCCGCAAGGTTCCATCTTGTCCCCTATGCTGTTTAATATCTACATGAAGCCACTGGGAGAGGTCATAAGGAGTTTTGGAGGACGGTGCCATCAATATGCAGATGACACCCAACTCTATTTCCCTGTGACATTAGAACCAGGTGTGGCAGTGACTGATCTAAATCGGTGTCTGGAGGCAGTGATGGTTTGGTTGAAGTCAAATAAGCTGAAGTTGAACCCATATAAGACTTAGGTCCTGTGGATCAGGAGGCCATCTGTTCGTGAATGTGGCATAGCACCTGTTCTAGATGGGGTTACTCTCCCCCTGAAAGAACAGGTATGTAGCTTGGGAGTCCTCCTGGACCCTTTTTTAACATTTGAAAATCAGATTTCTTTGGTGGCCAGGAGTGCCTTTGGGCAACTTCGTTTGATCCGCCAGCTGCGACCCTTACTGAACAAACATGATTTGGCCACAGTGATACATGCTCTTGTTACATCCTGACTGGATTACTGTAATGCACTTTATATAGGGCTGCCTCTAAAGAGCCTTCGGAAACATCAACTGGCCCAGAATGCAGCTGCTCAAGTTTTAACTAACACCAGTTATATGGAGCACACTATGCCAGTGCTTTGGCAGCTGCACTGGCTTCCGGTATGTTTCCAGGCACAATTTAAGGTTTTAGTTATGACCTATAAAGCCTTAAATGAGTTGGGTCCAGGGTATCTGAAGGACCGTCTTCCCCCATATGAACCTGCCCGGGGATTGAGGTCAGCTGAGGAGGCTTTGCTTTGTGTTCTCCCACTTGTGGAGATAAGATTAACATCTACGCGAAACAGGGCATTCTCAGCTTTTGCTCCCAGGCTATGGAATTCTCTTCCTTGGGATATTCGCATGGCGCCAACGCTAGCGTTGTTTTGGCATCAGGCTAAAGCCACCCTTTTTACTCGTGCTTTTATTAATGTTTGACTCTGTATGTGTGTGTTCCTCCTCTCTCTATGTTTTTAGCTGGTTATGTCTCTCTGAGGTCTCACATTTTAAATTCTCATTTTAAATTTTTATATTTTTTTTTGTTTGTTCTTGTAAGCTGCCTTGAATATTTTAAATAGAAAGGCATGGTAAAAATATTTAAATAAATAAATAAAATAAATAGAATATTAGAACTGGAAGAGGAGACCTTGAGAGGTCAAGTCCAGTCCCCTGCCCTCATGGCAGAACCAAGCACCATATTGATCATCCCTGACAGATGTTTGTCTAATGTGCTCTTGAACGTCTCCAGTGATGGAGATTCCAGAACCTCCCTAGACAATTCATTTCAGCGCTTCGCCACCCTAACAGTTAAGATTTTCCTACTGTCCAGCCTAAACCTCCCTTCCTGCAATTAAAGACCATTGCTGACTTGTCCTATCATCAGAGGTTAGAGAAAAAAATTTCTCCTTCCTCCTTATAACACTCTTTTACATACTTGACAGTTGGTAACACTTAATCATTGAATCTTGTTAAATCTTTGTCTGCTAGATTGAAGAACCCACTATCTAATATTTGTTCCCCATAGAGAGGTACTTATAGAGTGGTCAAGTCATCTCCCTCCCCCCCTTTTTTTTGGTTAAAATTCAATAGATTGAACTACTTAAGCCATAATTATAAGGTTTCCCAAGCCTTTAATCATTCTCATGGCTCTTTGAATCCTTTCTAATTTACATCAGCTTCCTTCCTTAATAATGAATGCCTAGAGCACCAGTGCCAAATGCAGAAATAATGTCTGTATTGCCACTCAATATTCCCATTTATGTATCCAGGGACAGTTTTAGCCATTGCTTTATACTACATCACCACACAGAGGCGTGAGTCACAGGGATGCTCATGAGAGGTGAGTGCAGCCCTGTTACAGCAATTAATACTCTGTCTAGAAGAACAACAACTCTATTCAACTCAAGAGTATTTCCTGGCAGTATCCACATTGCTCACCTTTACAAATCTATGGTGCTTGGAAAGCCAAGACAAATGAGACACACCTATATGTACATAATACAATAAATCCACCCTCCTAATGCTCTAGAAAAATCCTCTATTAGACAGAAAGTTTGCTTGTATGTGCATATTACAGTGTAGGAAGAAAAAAATCCCAGACCTTTATTTTACCACTGTCAAATAATCTCACCAATGGGGATTCATGCTGGCTAATAATTTCATTAAAACCCTGTGTCATGAACATGTGTGATTGCTATGAAATAGACACTTTGTGAATCCAAGTTAACATGCTGCAGTAGGGTAAACTTACCACTCGGGGTGCCCACATCAGTGCCGTTCCTCCCTGTTTAAACTTAATCTCTGCCAAGTGACAATTGTCAATGAAATCATAGACACGCACTGAGTCTGTGTAAGACAGTTGGGGGGAGGTGGAAAGGAGACAAATTATTGCAAACAGGTTTTTTTTTTTCTTGAAAGATTACTTGTTAAGATTTATGGACAAATTTCTGATTCATCTTCATGAAAGAGTGGATGGAAAGTTAGTAATCTCTCTTTTTACATCAAAACTCACAACTGCAAGCACCTGGCTAATGGTTATATAGTACTGTAGTCTTGCTATCACAAAGGAAACACTAACTTTTATTAACTTTGCTAAAGATTCACATCCAAGAGTAATCAGAGCTGAGACAGTTGTGGAAATAACATATTCAGGACGGCTGTAAAGCAAGGAGGAATATGCCTCACTGGCCAACTGAGGTCATTCTTGAGTAATCAAAAAAGCAACAATGACATGTACTAAAAAGTCCTCTGCTGACAACATAAGACTTAATGATATGGTGATACTTGGATTTGCCTTTGAGCAAAGTGATAAATGGGTTAAAATTGAGAAATCTGGATAACAGGCAATTTCACTTTAGCTGGAATTAATAGAATGTAGAAATACCTATTAGCACATACAATTCAACAACAACCAGCAATCATCTTCATAGGTGTCAGTTTGGCTTAATTGGTAGGAATTCTGCCCTCAGGCCACAATGCATGGATTCAGGTAATACACCATACATAATTCATGGCAGACAAGATCAAGTTTAAGATTCTATGGCACTTTCTGAAAAGCATGAAGGATAATGTCAGTGAACTGGCCAATATCCTTTCCCTCTCTAACACGTTCTGATGTGAAGTGTTGAAAGGCTTGCTCAGGCATACTTTCATAAATTAAATGTTTGTAATCCGGGCTAAACTATGGATGAGAACATGATGGCCATTGCAAGTGCCAAGAAAAGCACAAGTATTAATAGTCAGAATTGTTTATATAGTGCCATACATGTATGTAGTGCATTACAAAACAGAACAAAAGATTATTTACTGACGCACACAAGTGTTAAATATGAAAGTTATTTAAACAAAATTATCTCTTTTGTTGTTCTTTCACAGCGAACAAAGTTTGTAAAGTCATATTGAGACTCTTTCAATTGAAAACCTCATTCTTGAGATCAGACACTCCTTGGACTTTACTTAGCTTCAACCCATTAATCATCTCTTGTAACTATTAAAAAAACTGTCCCCAGGAATAATGGCCAACTGGGAAATATCCTTGCAAAGTAAAGACAATTCCACTACAACTGCGAACTAAAAACGTTAGTTTAAAACAATGATTCCACAATGAGCCTGACACTGCAACCCTACCCTTATAAGTTAACAGCTTCCATGGAAGAAAGGGAAGAGCTGAGCTTGTACTTACGGTCAAGTGCAGTAGTGGCCATGAGATATGTGACAGGAGAGACAGCCATGGCTTCAATCTTTCCAGAGTGAAAGGTAAACAAGCACTCTGGATCATGGGTCTACAAAGGAATCAGAACAGACCTCTGCTATGTTCAGAGACTGAAAACATGGCAGCTTATGCCTCAACATCATAAAACGGGTATCTAAATAAACATGCAAAATCTGCCTACATCTATTGCATATAAAAATGTGGTGTTTGTACATGCAACTGATACACATGACTATAGTTCCCTTTTGTACCTGTAAATGCTCATTTTGGTTGTACAACAGGTGCAGATGGCAATTTTTACAGACGTATTAAGCACCTTCATTTAAAAATATGGTATCAGATGTGTTAAAAGAAAGATGAATAATATATTATATTGAGGTACCATGCCTGGAAATCAAATTCATAACAGAAAACTATTACTTTGAAAACTGAGAAAATGACCTTAAGCCAAGCGCTTTATAGTTCACTAGAAATCTTTTCCCAACCCAAGAAGAAAAATAGGTCTCCCTATATAGAGAGAGATATCTATCTATCTATAATCTTTTTGCCACAACAGTGCTGCAGTTTCATTTATCTGCTGCTATGTGGTCTGTTTGGTGAAATTATTGATCAAACACTAAGGCTATGTCTACACTGGTGGCTTCTTGTGCAAGAACATCTTGCGCAAGGGTTCTTGTGCAAGAAGTCTTGTGCAAGAAAACGTCCACACCGCCATGTGCAAGCTGTGCTTTTGCGCAAGAGCACCCATGGCAGTGTGGACGCTCTCTTGCGCAAGAAAGCTCTGATGGCCATTTTAGCCATAGGGCTCTCCTGCGCAAGAAATCCCTGCCGAGCGTTCACACTGCCCTCCTGCGCAAGAGGGCTTACACCTGTTATAAAAGAGCGTAGCTCTTGCGCAAGAAGCCCTCTCTTACCATGCCGTACTGTAAATTTCCTTGCGCAAGAGCAGGCGGGCAGTGTGGACGCTCTGCAGATTCTTGCGCAAGAACGGCCGTACTTGCACAAGAAGCTGCGAGTGTAGCGAGAGCCTAAGGGTGTGTCTAGATTGCACTGTTACTATGGAATAATGACTGTTGTTCTGGAAAAACAATACTAGTGTCCACACACCAATTGTGTTATTTTGAAAGAAAATCAAAATAACGGAGGACTTTTTCCGACATTGGTAAACCTCATTCCATGAGGAATAACGCCTCTTTCAAAAAAGTTCTTTCAGAAGAAGGGGAGTGTGGATACTCCATTTCTGCTATGTTGAAATAGCTCTTTACAAGGGCCATTCTAAGTTACAGTAATTAATCGTTTAACACGTGCCCGCTTAACACATTTTTGCGATAGCATGATATTTTTTTTTTTTTTAGGGAACATTTTTTGAATAACACAACCATCCCCAAAATAACAAGAAAAAAAAATCAAGTGGCGGACTACTTCGTGCGGCAGTATAAATTGTGAAAACAGTGGTAATACAGTAGACTTATGATAATCCGGCATAACGGGAGGTACTATAAAGTGGCTGTGATGGGTCGGCCGGGACCCGCACTGCATCCGGTGAGGGAGGGTCAGCGGGGAACAGTGCAGCGAGCGGCGAACCCTCCGCCACTTTGCAGGGAGGCAGGGAAAGCCCTGCGCAGCCGCCAGCGACAGGGCAGCTGGGGAAACCCAGCCACTGGCCTGCAAGCGGGGGCGGAGGGGAGGGGGTGAGGTGTCCGGGCTACCTCGCTCCCTCTCCTCCGCCCCTGCTTGCAGGCTGGTGGCTGGGTTTACCTAGCTGGCCTGTTGCCGGCACAGGGCTTCCCCCGTCTCCCTGCAAAGTGGCGGAGTGTTCGCTGACACCCCCCTCCCCCCCCCCCCGCCCCGTCAGATGCAGTGTGGGTCCTGGCAGACCCATCACAGGGGCATGCTCCCAACCCAATCCCCCTCCCCTCTCCTCCCCTTCCCTTCCCCAGAGCCAAACACCTCCCCTCCCTATTGTAACCCTCCCCCAACCTTCTGTCCCGGTCCCAAGGCAGCTGCCTGTGCTCAGCGGCCATCTGCTAGCAAGTGCAGGCTGGAGCTGCGAGCGTACATGTGGCTCACAGCAGCCCGGCCGAGAGAACAGCTGACCGGAGCACTTCTGGGTTCCAATTGATGCTGGACAATTGGATTTTTACTGTACAGTACATCGTCTAATGTTGATGTTGACGACTCAGCACCAACAGAAAATTGACCTCTACACCAGCGCTTGAAATGCAACCCCCACCTTTTCCATTATTTTCAATGGGAAAATTGACCCAGCATTACACGTTTTCGCTTAGCATGATCATTTTTGAAACGTATCTACCATGTTAAATGAGGAATTACTGTATTCCTCTCCAGTGCCTCCTGGGGCTCTAAATTGAGATAGCATGTCCACGTGAGGGGGGCCTGCCTCAGACTAATTTGGAGGTATCCCTATAGTGTGGAGGCTCTATTTCGAAATAAGCTATTGTGGAAGTTATATTCTGGAATAGCTTTTTCCGAAATAAACTTGCAGTGTAGACATACCCTAAGTGTCTGTTTTAACTTTTGTGCTCATGTGACCTTCTCTACCAATAGCACATCTACAGCAGTAATAGTAGCCATCAGTTTAATCAAATGTACAGATATGTGAATGTTGTCCTCAGTGTGATCTAGATACAATAGTAATGGGCACTTCAAAAATACCACTGCAGACAGGTTATATTAGCAGCCCTCACATTAACTTCCCACATTATCGTCTGTTACTTTGCACACTCTGAGGATCAGGCCCCTTTAAGGTAGCTCCAGTTTGAGTCAGCATTTGAGGAACCCAAAATCAATAGTTACTTCTGAAAATATCGGCAAATTGTAATCAATGAAACAGTAAGATATATCATAAAGACATGCCTGATAATAATATTAAAACCTCAACTGTGCAGTTGGTCAAAAATTGGATGGCACTATGTGGCCACTCAGTGTAATAAAAGGCACTTACACAGGGAAGTGAAAAAATAGGGAGCGGGGTGGAAATAAAACTTACAACATTTGAAAAACTCAGGTCAAGCTTCCAGATGGCTCCATTGGCATCCTAAAGAAATACATATTTAACACCTGAATGTTCTTTCCAAATAAGTTTAAAAATAGCATCAATCCTAGTAATTCATTACAAATATTCTAGGTAAGAAATTCAAAATTATCTGAAAGAAACAGGATCTAGACTTCATAGGGTCTAATGTCAATTTCCACCTGGTGCGGTGCAGCAGAACAGTGCAATAAAGCCTGCGTATGACAGTTCCAAATTCTCCTACTCCCCTGCTCTCAAAGCCGGAAGAGAGACTCAAATGTTATTCTACTCTAAAAATAATCTCGGAAGAGACAGGATACTAGTTCTACAAGAGAAATACAGATTGCTTCACAGCAGATTTCCTCTCTCAATGCATCACCACACTCTTCATCCAATATTTCTCCACAGAGCTGATAAGAATGCAAATATCTCTTACCTGAGCATACCAAATGGGCAGTCCAAGATCATGAATTTTCACAATGGAGCTCAAATTGACATTCTTGCCAACTAGAAGTTCATTCATATGCTCTATCTCAAGTAGCCCTGTGTCATCCACAGAATCAGCTGCATCTATTGTCTCAAAATCCCACACCTGCAAGCAGTTGGAAGTGAAAAGAACAACTCTCATTAATCCAAATGCCAACACATCTTGCATTCAATGGCAATATAAAATCAAATTATCAGACTCCAGGGGAATTGGTGGCTCAGGAGATAGAATGTGTCCTATCCACATTGCTAGCTTGAACTTGAGCTGGAGCAATGATAATCAGAAGCTGTTTAAATGTGTTTTAATGGTCTCAATTCAATTCCTAGAGGACAATTATCCATATCCCAAGGTCATTAACTATAACTGGCACTATTTAGTATCCATGCTGGCAGTGCCGCAACTGTGAAGAATAAAACTGAGGCAGTGTGGAAGGGCTAAGTAAGAATGCTTTCAGCTCCTCTGCCTGCTCTGTGCATAAAGAATAGGTTTCAATTTCCAGATCTGCTAGCACCCTTTAACTAGGATGACATTTGCATAAAGGATACCATCAATGTAAAAAAGTGAAACCAAATCAGAAACATCATCTGAAACTTTTTTCCCCACAGCTCAGCCACTACCTATCATTACTATAATTGAAAGATTAGATGAAAAAACACGTTTTTCCATGTTATTTATTCTGAGTATACAAGAGTATTTTATCTATTGTCAGTTTTTCTCTCTCCTGCATGCTCAGTTCCCCACTGTTGGAGTGTGCTTTGTAGCGATAGGGAAGAAAACTAAAACAAGAAAATAGGATTGTAAAACCACAACTGGCAGGTAGAATCAGATGCAGATGTAGACCTGAGTCTACTGTAACTCATTTTTAAAAATTGTTTTTATTTCAAGTTGAGTGTGTCCCATTATTTTTTTTTTTTTTGATAGGCAGAGGTGTGTTGCTCACTTGACATGGATACATCCTTGAGGCAAAATGACAGAGGTCGTACCTAATTACACAAATATATTGACTGTTCACAAGATCAAAAGTGAATTTCAAGCACGACTGTAGTTTATCCTGTGAAATAGGATAAGGCCTGAAAATGACTAACAAAAACCCCAGCTACACATAAAAAAGTTAGAATGTGGGCAAAAATAAAACTTGTTAAAGACATTGTTGAAATTGCTTCTGACTTATTAGTGCACAAAGGGGATTTCTGTAATATTAATAGGCACAGAACTTTATTTAAATGTTGTCTGAGCCAAACATTTACATTAAGGAAAGAGATCAGCTCCTATCCAGTTTCTTCTCAAAATTCATTCTCTCACAGTTATGGACAGAAATTCCCTCAGTAGGCTACTCCCAATACAAAATGTAGGATAACAGTTACTTCTCTTTCCAACTATTAATAAGGCTCTGTATACCAATTATGCATCCAGGCTATTAGGAAAAAAATTACTCACCCTAATGTAGCCATCTCCTCCAACAGTGACCAGCTCTCCCTCATCCAGAATTAACTGATTAACGGGGCCATTGTGACAAGGTCTATGTCCAGTTTGACAGAGCTCTACTTTGATGAGACCCCCTTCCCAAAGCAGCAAGTTGCCCCATTCAGACCCAGAGATAACCTTCATGCAATTGAAGAGAAATAAACAAGTGTTATAACATCAATGCACAGATATCAGCGAGAGATTAGTTCATATCTTAGCTCAAGTTAAGAAAGCTCATTTGTCTGAGAATCACAGTAATAATGACTAGTTTTAAACTGTTAAGCGTAAGCCAACTTATTGCCAGTTAATGTCAATATTTAATTGTGCACAGAAGACCTAATTCAAAGCATTCTGAAGTGAATAGGAGGATTCCCATTGACTTCAATGGACCTTTGATCAGTCCTTGAGAGGGAGAAAAGGAGTCAATGAGTATATCTGTTTTCTACTCACCTTCCCATCAGGTAGCTCCACATACCCTACAATGTCTGTCACAGCTGTTTTACCAAACCTGCCCAATGCTCCCTGTAGCTTGAGCCCAGTGAATGTATGAGCCATCTTCCAGAACCTGAGTTCAGAAAGTACAGTCCTCTGGGTTACACTCGAAATGGTATTTAGAAAGTACTATATCTCAAGCTCTAAGGTCATCATATCTTGGGTATCTCCAATGTGTAGACTAATCATTTTAATTATTTTTAAATATAAGTGTTTGACTTTTTAAAATTAGATAAAACATTATATGTGCAGAATGAGGCTATTTTTTGGTTACTGAGTGGGACTGAAATTCCACAATATCCACAAGACTAGGTCACCAAACCTACCTTAGTATTAGTCAGGTGTTCATTACCCACTCTTGCCACCAACCCCCCAAAAACAAACTTTCCCTTCTAATTCTATCAGAAACCTAGTAAAATATGGGTGGAAATTTAAATAGGTTCTAAATCAATGTATATATCTATCTTCCAATACATTCCATATTTACCTGGGGAATCCTACCCTTCTCTCTGGTTGATCTCCAAAGTAAGATGCTCATCTGTTGAAATCCTGTGGATAACTTCTCCACTGGATTCCTTTTTATGTAACCCTATGGACTTCAGTGGGGTTGCATTAATCTAAGTGAGCCAGAATTTGGCTCTGTATCTGCAAAGTTACTTCTAGGAAAGCATATAGAAATGTTACATAGATATAGAAGTAACTAAGAATGAATGCATTACAGACAAATTGTCATCTCCTATTTTAATCATAGATGGTCAAAGTTTGTGGTATGTGCATTAGGCTAGGTCTTGGGACCACGCTATAACTGAGACTAAATCAGGGCTAGAGATCAATTTTGTGACCCTGAAATATTTCAAGCTGGTTTTAATGGCATTTTAGCTCAAAATGTGTGTGTGGGGGGGGGGGGAGGGGATCTTACCACACATCTTATTTAGTGAGATTTCAATTATCTATAAAATTGTCGTAAGATTTTAGCCACATCCAGGTTAGATCTTGAAAACAAACTTCTTTTTGGCTTACATCCAAATTGGAATCAAATTGCAGGTATAGGTTCAGATCTAGAGATTTTTATTTGATTCCTCTGTAAAATTCAATGGTATTCGGATTCATCATGTTTAGCTCTACATCCTTCCAGTCCTAAATTTCTATGATCTCTTTTAGAAAGCAGAGTTGTCAAAATATTCAGCTAAGCAATATGATTGACTGAATTATCTTAAGAGCTTTATCATTTCCATTATTTGTATTGCTAAGCAGAACAGTGTTCCCCAATGTTGTGCATCTGATAACAATCACATCCTTATTAGTTAATTGCCTTGTAAGTTTCATGACTTTTTAGTTATTTCCTGTCAGTTGATGTTAGTGAACCTACTTTATGTGTCCTGCTCCAGATGTGGTGAGTTGCTCTTCATTTTCAGGAGAGAATGTGACCTTATAAACATCCTGTGAAAAAGCTTTTGATCTCAGCACAATCTTTTCCTGTTTCCAGTCCCAGATTGTCAACATGTAGTCAGGGCTGCTCCCAACACTGGCCAGTAGCGTTCCATGATTGTTAAAATCAGCAAATGCATATGCTTCCTCAGTCCCACCTGGAAGGACAGGTGCCCACAAAGAAAGAAAAAAATAAAGAAAAAAGATAGGTTGCTTAAAAGGAACTCAGTTCTCATTATTTGACTAGTCATGAAGCAGAGTCAGTCAACAAACAGCTGGCTATTTTCCACAGACTCAAGAATACACAGGCAACCACTTATAATCAGTTTTCTGAATCTGATTTTCAAGTACCAAAAGATTATATAATAAGTAAAAAATCTAAAATGTAACATTATTCTACTTCATGGAGTCCGTAAACTCTTCTGTATCCATGTAATACTGAAGTATCCTATTTAACCTACCTCTGAGTATTCTGTATGGCTTTAGTGAAGGATACTCATAGATGATGATGTTTGGCTTCCATCCTTTTTCCCCTACTGCAAAATACTGTTTACTAGGGTGTACCTAGAAAAAAACAAAGATTGTGTTACATACTCTGATATTCCCTTTGGCAATATCAAGTTGTGTCTACCACTACACACATTGCAGAACCATGACATAAATTGTGGAACCATGCAATAATTTGTATATGCCCTGCATCTTTGATCATCTCACCTACACAAATAGCAACAACATATTCAAGGGATTGTTCTGCAGTAGTGGAGCTAACAGAATAATTTATTTTTTTCACTTATTTGGCCAAAAAACCCCAACAAAAATAGGGAAAAAATTGTTTTGGGTTGAACAAAATGTTTCATTTGACCCCCATACAAACTTTTTAAAAAAATATATTACCTTTAAAGGGGCATAAAAACACCCAAACATTTTTTTAAAAAACCAAAGTAAACCATAATTGAAACAAGGTCAGAATATTTCATTTCAAAATGTCAAAACTGTTTTCACTGTCATTATTTTTATTCAGCCAAAACTATTTGCCAAATTTGACCCATATTTAAAAATAGCTTTGCTCAATGGAAAAATGCATTTTAGATCAAATAATTAATTGTCCCAAATAAAAAAACTCACCCAGCTTTGTACAGGACATGTGAGGATCTGACGAGATTCTCAAGAAATGCTGCTTACAACATTAACAAAACAGCATAGGGTCAGATTTTGACAGCCTTACTTACTTGAAATAGTATCAGTAATCCAACAGGACTATTCACGGAATAAGATGGTACTAGACCAGAGTAAGAGTTTCAGAATCTGGCTCTCAAATTGGTGCTTGCTACCGTAAAACTAGACAAGATTTCACTTCATTTACCTATGTACTTGAAATTCCAAATTTCAAGGCAGATGAAATATTTAACTAAAATTAACTGTAATCAAGATAGTTAATGTATTGAACAAAAACAGTTAAACTGTACACAGTATTTTAATAAATAATTTTTTAAAACAACAAAAAGTGAAACCTAGTTGGTTTGTCAATTCTTATAAGTACCTTATTAGCATGGCCTGGAGCCTGGATCTATTTAAGGTATGCAGTTGTTTGTTCTCTATTAAACAGCTAGGTCCATGTATTACACCTTGAAAGATTGCTACTGGTCACACATCTGAGATTACTGACCTTTCCTTCCAACTCTTTAATCAATGCCACTGTTTTATCCAAGGCCAAATAGGCAGGCAACTGCAGAAATCTTTCGATCAAACAGCTGAGACACACAGACAGTTTCACTAGTATAAGTTTTAAAGTTTAGAAAGGGAACTCCTTGCTAAAGAGTGGAATAAAACCTGTACCGTGATAACGCCAATTCCACCACCACTGCTGCTACGGAGATAACTCTGATATTTAGTTTTCAGGTCCAAGAGCACCAGCTGGTTGCCTGCTACATAAAGGAGTGTTTGGCTATCCAGCAGCTGCAGGTTTGCCCTTTTGGTGCAGTCATAACCAAAAGAATGTCTGTCAACAGCTCATTAAGGAAAAACATTGACCCTAGACCTCAACGTTTATTTCTTCCAGATAATAACAATAATGATATCAAGACTAAAACTACAAGGAGTTTTGTGGCACCTTAAAGGCTAACAAATTTATTAGGACATAAGCTTTCATAGGTTGTGGCTGGCTTCATCAGATTCATGAAGTGAAAGAATCAGATGACAGGGAAATATTTATACATACACAGATGGGAGTGTTACAACAGAGTTAATGAGGTTAATTCAATCAGGGTGGACATGACCCACTTTCAACAGTGATAAGAAGGTGGGAATACCTAAAGGGGAGACTTATTTATAATAATAAAGCTTCAGAGGGGTAGCCGAGTTAGTCACACTACCTTCCACATTCTACTGACTTAACCAACCAACCAACCAATGGGTACTTATAGAGGTGCAAATTGTTCTTATCACCCTCTTGTAACTTGAACAATCTAATTCACTATTTTTTTTCCTCCTAATTTTCCCCTGACCTTCCCTTATTTATTCTTGGATCTAGGTTTTTAATACTCCAGTCGTATGAAGAAGTGGATTGTGCCCACAAACGCTCATGATACCATCTACATGTTTTGTTAGTCTTTAAGGTGCTACTAAACTATTTGTTGTTTTTAAGGGGTTTTTTATAATAAGCTAGCCATTCCCAGTCTTTATTCAGATTCATTCTGATAATGTCAAATTTGCATATGAATTCTAGCTCAGCAGTTTCACAGTGCAGTCAGTTTTTGAAGGGTTGGGGAGGGGGACAAAGCATAAGAATGGCAACTTTCAACTCTGTAATTGTGTGTCCAGGGAGGTTAAAGTGCTCACTATTTTTTGTATGATACCATTTCTGATATCTGATTTGTGTCCATTTATTCTTTTCCTTAGATAGTCCAGTTTGTCCAACATACAAGGCAGTGCAGCTTTGCTGGCACATGATGGGATATATCACATTAGCACAGATACAAACAGACAACATCTTGCTTTCCAAGTGCAAACAGTTGGACATCATACCAAATGGACTGAAGGTGAAAAATCAATTATAATTAACATGCTACACAGACTACAGTGAGAGATTGTGCCATACACTCTCAAAGAAACTAAGGAGTCACTTGAGCAGCATCCTGTGCAGCAAACAGAGGAAGATCAAGGATGATTATTCAAAAAAATCTTCAAAAACAGACTGCACTGTGAAACTGCTGAGCTGGAATTCATATGCAAATTTGACACCATCGGAATGGCTCTGAATAGAGACTGGGAATGGCTAGCACATTACAATAAGCATGTTCCCCCTTTTAGTATTTTCACTTTTTTATCACTGTTGGAAGTGAGGCACATCCACCCTGATTAACCTCATTAATGCTGTTGTAACACTCCCATCATTGTATATATAAATATTTCCCTGTCATCTGATTCTTTCACTTCATACATCTGATGAAGTGAGCTTCAACCCCTGAAAGCTTATGTCCAAATAAATTTGTTAGTCATTAAGTTGCCACAGGACTCCATGTTGTTTTTGCTGAAACTAACATGGCTACGTCTCTAAGACTAAAACTGGAACAAACCCATGTGGAAACACTGAGTTGGTGGTTATTACTCTGTTGGTCCAGCTCTGGTTTCTTTTAAGAGTGGAACAATAGTGAAGCTAAAACAAATAATAGGGAAAAATATAAATGAAATACTTACAAGATTTATGTACCAGCCCTCCAACTCTGTTAGACTCCATTTTATGGCCTATCCTGATCTCTACAGCTCTCCTAAAAATTCATATTCTGTTGTCCTAATTTTCTCTTTAAAAATAAAAGTAATTGATCAGATTACAAAGGGCATTGTGCACAAGAGACAGAAACAAAGCAATGTCCCAGGGCTTGTCTACATGGAGGGGGAAGTGATTTTTAAAGTTCTCTCATGAACTTTAATATAGTGCACACTAGGGATGTTAAATTTAGTTTAATCAACTAGTCGATGGATTTTCCATCAACTAGTCAATTAGTCAATAAGCAGGGGAGCCACAGCAGGGCTAGCTCCCAGTCCCGGCAGCTAAACCTGCTGAAGCTCTGCCTTTTAAATGTATTAAGGGCCAGCAGGCTCTTAATACATTTAAATGGCTGAAACGCAGCAGAGGGGACTGAGTGCAAGCTGGGACAGCTGATTGCCGGCTCGCACTGGGTCCCCCTGCTGAGCTTCTGATTTTTAAACACATTAAGAGCCTGCAAGCTCTTAAAACATTTAAAAGGCTGGTGCACAGCAGGGGGTACCCAGTGTAAGCCGGAAATCAGCTGGCCTGGCTTGCACAGGGTTCCCCCTGCTGCACTTCAAATTTTTAAATGTATTAAGAGCTAGCAGGCTCTTAATACATTTAAAAAGCAGAGTCGCAGAGTCTGGGACTGGGCATAAGTCGGGCATCAGCTGATTCCCGACTCACACCCAGTCCCTGCTACTCCCCTGCCCCCTGCGGGGACGGTGCTGGAAGGAACTGGCTTTTAAGCCGGCTGCCCCCAGAACCTGCTTCTGCTCCCCACCTTGCTGCCTCTGCTAGAGGCTACAAGAGGCGGGGGAAGCAACTAGTTGAGGAACTAGTCGACTATGCAATAAACTTGCTTATCGGATAGTCAACTAGTTGCTTACATCCCTAGTGAACACCAGCAGGGTCTATGATAAGTACCCTAGGAAATTTTTGGTGTGCACCAGCAGGGTCACACATTAGTGGGCTTTAGCAATCAGACTCCCATCAGTATACATTACTGCTCTGTGTAGAAAAGCCTTTAAGCCTGGCCTTCACTACAGTTAGGTCAACATAAACTAGATGTCAACTAAGCTTTGTAAGCATTTACACAAAAACATAGCTCCCACTGGTGTAACTTCCCCACTACACTGATTTAACTTGAGAAGCATAGTGCTTAAGTTGATATAATTAGGTCAGCAGTGTCAGTGCAGACACTGCATTGTTTACATCAATTGCTGTTGTCTTTCAGAAACCATCCCACAATGTCCCATACTGATAATTAAATCAGTGCAAGTGCTCCTGGTGAGAACATGCACCACTGACCAAAGTAGTATACTGTGGTTTTGTAAAACTAATTCAATTACTGCAGTGGTTGTACATCAACATAATTTAGGCTGACTTAATTTTTTAGTGTAGACTTACCCTGATGCAAAGAAGAGACAGAGGGTTTCTCAGCAATTTCTCTGAGTCCGTGTGTGTGGGGAAAAAAAATCATACATTCTTCCCTTCTCCTCCCATACACCTAGGGGGAAATAATATACTGCAGCTCTTTACTGCTGCAGATTACTTGCTCCACTCCTCTGATTCCACTCACTCTTTGTCCATTCCCCATTTATTGTCCAGTGAGGGAAAATTGAGTATGTAGCTCCTGATCTCTCCACTGCACTCCAGACACAATGTGGAGAACAGTAACCTGAGTAACTCTACAGGATGAAAAGGAGTGGGGGAACAGTTCTTACTCCCCCATGATCTCCAGCATGGCTGCAGTAGGTTAGGCCACAATCTGGCCCTATGGAATTACTCCCGAAATAAGCACTGTCTGGCATAAAGTTCCAAGATTTTCGTTTAAATTCACCTCAGAAATTTGATAGGCCATGATTCTGATCTCTCCCTCTTCAGTTTTACACCACGGTACGCCTACTGATTTCATTGAAGGTTCTCCTGATTTTATAGTAATGGTGTGAGTTCAGAGTCAGGCCTTACTGTTTTTAGATAAGAAAACCCTAGTTCTACGTCTACACAATGCTAGATGAGGAGGATACATGAGAGAGAGAAGGTGAGTTGGAATCCCAGAGTCTGATGTCACAAATGGTTGCGAGCACAAATCTTCATAGTTATAGAAGAAGGTTTCTGAGATTTTCCTCTCTAGTTTCTCAGGCTTTTTTTCTGCCTCTAGCAGTTTCTCAATATCTTCCTCCTGCTCCTCCTCTCCCTCTGTGTTTCAGAAATAGTGACACAAAAAAAAGCCTTAGTCAGATTGACATTTCTACCTGTCTCTTAATTGCAAACATATTCATTAACTCCTTCCTTCCGCCAAAGAAATTAATACGCACTCCAGAGTGTAAAAACACATCTGCTATATTTGTATCAGGGAATATATCCTGTGAATTGCCTCTAATGAATAGTAGCATGTACTTTCCTAAGTTTTTAGAAAAATCTATTTCTAAATAACTAAGGTAAGAAAGTTTTGAGAATGCATTGCCCCATACACATAGCACCTTGTATCCATGTTTGTAATGTAAGTCATCTTTACTAACTTTAAATTTGAGACCTTAAAGCTACAGGGACAGTTTATGCAGATTTTGATGTTTAGCTCTCAATTAGATTTAGAAAACAAGCCAAGTTGGAGGCTTTTTTTTTCAGTGGATCTTAAGTGGACATTATGCTGAATAATCAGTACAAACGCGAAGCACTTTGCTCTTTCACATGAGTGTGTTGCCTTGGAGACATTAATAGGCACAATGTGTTGTTCTACATAGTTTTTTACTGGCAGCGGGGCCAATAACCTCATTGGGCAAAGCAGGGGGGCTGTTCCATGCCCCTGGAGAGGGCGGGGCCTCAGCCAGAAGAGGTGGCAGCCCTTAGAGCTGCCAGAAGAGCACTGCACCGCCCCCTCCCAACCCTCAGTGATGCATGGAATGCGCCACACTATGCTCCAGCTGCAATTTAAAGGGTAGGCCTGTTTACTGGAGCTTAGTGCATTGAATGGAAACTGTCAGCTGAATTATAGCCAATTATAAACATGTTTCAGGTTCTATTCCTCAATCTGTGTTATCTCTGTCCATTTTTGTGGGTTTAGAGTGATATCTTTTTCATTAACATGTTGTTCTCTCTCTGTTATCACATGACGCATCACAATAAAGAATCAACGGGGCAGAGAACGCATCACAATAAAGAATCAACGGGGCAGAGACTGTTCAGGGGACTGCATGTTAAGTGCTGTGAAGTGAGCAAGCTGAAAAAGCAGAGAAAAATAATTATTTTTCTAATCTCTGTCAGTTAGAATGGCCTTAGATTAGTATATCTCAAAGTGGACAGTTTTTCAAAGAGGCGGCCCAGCCCATGCTGCTTCCCACGGTTCCCCCTGGCTGCAAACGACAAACCGGATCCAATGGGAACCACAAGGCTCCGTGGCTGTGGCGCCGGTAAATAAACACACCAGCATGGCCAGTTAGTAGCTTTCTCAAAGTGGTTTGGCAGACCACTTTAAAATACACTGCAGATGTTACTTCTAACAATACTAAGCAAATGGAAGACATTTCAGGATGCAGTGGGATTTTTAAATTAATGTCTATGCCTCTTAAGGAGAGAGCAATACTCACGGGTACCGCTGTAATCTGACTCAGCACTTTCCACTGACTTCTTTATTTCTTCTGTCTGCTCCTCTGGAATCAGTGGCATCTCTCCTTCACCTGCTGGTTCCTTTGAAGAGCTACTTTTGCTGTCATCTATAAAGGAAAATTGGGATAATTTCACTTCTTTAGCATTCCAACAGGGTATATTTCTATATCTTGCTCTCACTCTCCATATTTGGATAATGTAACATTCACAGTCTTGAAGCATTAAAATTCCTTGTATCCTACAATGGATTTCCTGCCCTTGTAGAGAGAATTTCATTGTTTAAAACTGATTTAGGACTTTTGAGAAGGAGAGAAGCACATCTTGGAAAGGAAAAGTGCATTAACAGAAAGAATTAATTGAAGGACCAAGACACAGTATGCCAAAGTTCCAACAAAATACCCAGTAAAGAACCACAGTAGACTCCGTGCACTGAATGGCAGTGCCAATATGCTGTTTATAACATGCTGAAACACTAAAATGGAAGCCGGACCCAACACACTGAGACAGGCCTATCTGAATGAAAGTAGTAATCTATGAAATGACTGAAACAGGCTGAGTAAATTCATACTCTGAGGACTAAGTACTCCAGAGCAACAAGAAAGGCACAACAGAGCAAAAATTAAAGGAATTTATTATAGTTCTGACTAGAGAAGCTGGTCTAACAAGCATGGACTGTCAGAAGACAGACAGGAGATAGGTGCAGCAACCACTAGGGACAGCACACAGCTTCTGCCAGAAGAACTATCAGGACCACAGTCAAGAAGGAACTGGCTAGAAAGTTGTGAGGTGATTCACATTTACCTCTAAAATGGTTTTCTTGCATTGTTGCCCCCTACTACTTTTGCCTAAAAGGGTCAAAAATTTAAGAGGTAGGGGAATTCCACCCCATCTCATGGTGGGAGCATAGGGGCTAAGATTGAGTCCCATGTGTATATATTATGCCTGATTCCTGCACTTTGTGTACTCAGACTAATGCAAAGTAGGTGTAAAGTGCTACCAGATCAGAATTATGCAATTATGTAAATTTCCAAACAAGGTATCAAGCAATAGTGAATCAGGCCTAGTATTTTTAAAAAGATTACTTACGGTCTTTTCAAGCCTGACCAGTGAACATAGAACACTCTTTAGGCCTGCTTCTCACCAACACTCAAAAAGAAGCAGATGCACTGGTTTACCATAGACATCTTTGTATTGTTCTGCACACATCAATCAAAGGCTGACAGCCTACCTTGGTTCCTCATGGAATCAACCCTATCACAAGGATGCCCACAATAAACACTGGTGTGAATTGGAACCATAGACCCCCTGCCCCTCTCCCGAGCAGTCTCTTCTCTCCCTCCTCCCTCTCCCCACCCCCCAAAAAAAAATCAGGGATCTGCCTAGGATGCAGACTCTGTGTAATGGCGGACAATACTCACAGACACTACTGGTATCTTCCTCTGCATTTTCTACTGGCTTCTCTACACCTTCCTCTGGTCCCGTGGATGGTACCTCTCCTTCACTTTGTGGTTCTTCAGAGACACTACTTTTGACTTTCTCTGAAAAGGAAAATAGGGCTAATGTTCACTTCTTCTCAATACCCTCTTTAGTATATTGGATTCCCAAAAGGTGGATTTTTCTCCATGTAGTCTATGTATCTGAATAATGCAACATTGAGGTTCTTCCTATCCTGCAAGGGACTTTTCATTATGCAGAATGGTATTCACAGAATAACACACTGTGTTCCTATAAAAAATTAAAATTAAAAAAAAGCAAAGATGCTTTCTTTCCGTAGGTTGGGTTGAATATTCAGGTTGCGGGACTTTCCATACATTTCTAGACCGTAATCTCAAAAATATTCTTTTAAAGATGACTTGACCTGCAAAGGAATTGGATTCATGCTTTTTTTTCTTTTTTATGATAGCTTTTTAGTTGTTTTCTTTAAAAAGGGGGTAGAGATGGTTTTGTTTGTATTTTACCTTAGAAATATAAGGATTATCAAGTCTGATCTTTCCTTCTCTTGCTGAAAGATTTCTTGAAAATTCCACATGTGCATTATGATGTCTCAGACACTAAAGAAGTAGGACAATGAATCAACATTTTCAGTAGGCACTGAAGTTAAATAGGTGTGACAATATAGAATTAAAATATGACCTTGTAGATCATTGTTTCTGCCACAGTTATATAATTACAACAACTCTTGTACAAAATAGGTCATGTAAGGTGTCTATGGAAAAGTTATTTGCTGAATATGACTATGCTATTTATATGCATGCATCATTTTTGTATCTGAAATTATGAATATTAACTATGTACCTAGTACCTGTATTTCAAATGTTTGCTCCTGTGGTAACACCCACAAGCCATTTAGTCAGCACACCATGAATGATGTATTCAAATTGATGGCTCATCAGAAAACACAGTGCACCCTGAAAGAAGCCAGTTTACACCTAATAGACTTTCATGTGAGTGTTCTGGATAGAGTATGGGTAATAGCACCTGCTATGACTCAACAAAACACACAAGGGCATGTGATTAAAGCTTGTGACCCTAAAGTCAATCTTGCTACCTGTACTTTTCCACAAACTATGCTAAAGGCTTTGTTTGGGACAATGAGTTTCCCTCAAGATAGCAGAAGCTATAAAAGACCGTGGAAACGTCCATTTTGCCTCTTTCCTGCTCTGATCTCTGGACTATGGACCTCTACTAATGAAAGCATTCTAACCAAAGAACCGAGGACCTTCCAATCATTTGGGAACAACCAGAGATTTTATCAGTTAGCAGTTTATGCCATCATTGTTTCAAGACTGATCCAAAAACTCTTTGCAACACTGAAGCTCACCATCTCTACTAAGAAAGTGACCTCATAATTGTATTAATCTCTGTATGAACAATTATCTTTAACTCAATAGCTCTCTTTTCTTTTGTAATACATTTTAGTTTAGATAATAAGAATTGGTCATATGTAAGTATTGAGATAATATTTGAAATATTCATTAACATTCCTGAGAGGTAAGGGGCCTCTCTTTTGGGATTGGTAAAATTTTCTTATATGATGAGTAAGATTTCCAGTAATCCTTATCATATTTATCCTGAGAATCTGGGTGGAAGACAAAGGCTGGGTTGTTTTAAGGGTTTTTTTTACTTCTGGGTAACCAGTAACATATTATAGAAGCTGTTTTGTGACTAGTTAGGTGGATCTAAATATTAGAATGACCACCAGCTTTGGGGATTGCCTGCCCTATTCTTTGCAATTTGCCCTAATTAAATAACCTCAATGTGTTCCACCTTGGACCCTAGTCTTACAGAGGAGAAAAGACAAGAATTTATAATGTTAAAAATAAGCAGAAATGGTTGTGTATAATTTACATTTTTACCACCTATTTACCTCACAAAGGCAGCGGAGGATATAGGGCAGGGCGAGCGGAGCGGCTGCCCCGGGCCCCGCGCTTCAATAGGCCCCGCGCACGCGCCCCACGCACACTACTTCTGGTCGGCTGCTGCCGAGGCGCATGCGCGAAATGCTACTTCTGGTTGGCTGTTGCCGAGGTGCATGCACGAAATTGTGCCGCCCCGGGCCCCACAGCGCTGCCCTGGGCCCCGCAAAATTTTCATCCGCCCCTCCACAAAGGAGTAAATAAATAAATAAATAAATAGTATGAAGCCTTCCCTCCCCTACCTTTTGTCTCCTTTGCATGTTACATTTACTTTAGTTTCAATCTTACCTGGCTCTCTTTCTTGCATTCATTGATTTCACATAAGCATCTATTCCTAAACAATACACTGTAAGATGGATTTAAGACTGAAATCATATATGTGCAATTTAAAGGATAAAAACAATTTTCAATAATATTGTAGATATTAAAAATCCAGAAAATTCAGAGTTAAAATTTTTCAGAATAAGGGCTTTCAAACCAGGAAATAAAAAGTCCTAATAAATATATCCCTGGTTTCAGATTGGATAAGAATATATGCTAAAAGATCACTTTGGGATTTCCAGATTCAGGAGAGTGGAAATATCCAAATGCACAGAATGTTGACAAACATTTTATCATGGATACTAAAGAATGGAGACATTATATAACGGGAATGTATTTGACCTGCAAACTCTGGAAAAAATCAACCCACCTTCTCCTGAAGTTTCAGGGATCTTCTCAGCATCCTCTTCTCCTGCATAATCCTTTGTAGTGTCAGACTTTTCCACATCTGCCTGATCCTCCTGATCCGAATCTTTCAGAGGTTTGTTCTCATCAGAACTCTCGTTCTGAGGAACTTCCATTTCTCCTTTATAAAAAAGAGACTGTGTCTACATTTAAGTATTGTTTGGTTACATCCTTCATAATAAACAATTATTTAAACATATACCTTTCAGACGGCCTCCTAGTTACATTATAACAGCAGTATTGCCAACTCTGGGAATTATACTGCAAGTTATGTAATATTTGTTATTCTTCTTAAAGTGCCAGCTCCTGAAATCCTAAATCTCAGTTTTCATTTCAGATAAAAAATACATTTCTAGCCTGCATGTTTGCTGAAAAAATCTTGAAAATAAAAATATTTTTTAAAAAGCTTATGAAGGCTGAAAAACCAAAAAGATAGAACTCAAAATCGACTTTGAAAAGCCAACAGCTCTGAATATTTAAGTCAATTTCATGATTTTAGATTCCTGGTTCTTGAGTTTGTACACTTGGGACAAGTAATACTGGAACCCCAGTTCTCTTACCAGCACTACAGTTAGTCACAAATATAGTTGCAGGAAAGTTGAATGAATAAAGGGTAGGGTGTCCAGAGAATTGATTTCTTTCAATCCCAGATCTGCAGTAGGGATGCTAGCAATTTTTCAGCTGTTACGTGTTTACACACAGGGGGGCAGGTGGGAGCTGATGCTCACAGGGAGCTGGCTTTTAAGCCGACTCCCCCTGAGCACCAGCTCCCGCCTCCCCACTATCTGCTCTCCTTGCTGTTGGCTGGCTGGTGAGAAGAGTAAGCCAACGGATGCAAGCAAGTGGTAGGCTGACTGCTCGCCTTTGTGTTTTGCATTTGTTACTGCAGTTCTGTTCTTGTTCAGCTATAGCTGAATATGAATAAAGACATTACCTGGCTAGCACACTACCTTCCACATCCTAATGACTTAAAAAAACAGACAGTGGATACTTAAGAACAATTTGCACCTTCTCTATCAGCTTCTTGTAACTTGAACATTCTAATTCACTATTTTTTCCCCTTCCTTTCCTCCGCTCCTCCCATCCCAAACTTATTTTTGGAACTGGACTTTTAATACTCTAGTCTATTCATCTGAAGAAGTGGGTTGTGTCCATGAAAGCTCACGGTACCATCTACATGTTTTGTTAGTCTTTAAGGTGCTGCAAGACTATTCATTGTTTTTTAAGTTTTTCCAGTTACAGACTAAACTCGGTACCCCTCTGAAGCTTCTGAATATTAAAAAACCTATAGAGCTGCTATTAGGATCAAATGGTTCCTTTATTTGAATGCAGGACAGATAAATCATACATTCAGAAATGATAATGTATAACCAAATGCAAGGATAGCATCTTTCTTTTTTGTTTGCAATTTGTCCTACTTTTATCTTTCCCCTTTTCTTTTAACAAAACAAAATGGTATTTCAATGCACAATGCTACATAAAGGCAATGCTATGATTGATATTTTAAATGTATAAAAGTCAGGAGATTAAATGATGACTAGAAAATATTTCACTGCTTGGAAAGCTCGAAAGCTTGGGAAAGAGCTTATCTATTATTTAGAGCAAGAGACTGGGAGTCAGGAAAACTGATTTCTACTCCTTGCTTTGCCACTGACTTCTTGTGTGACTTTGGATAACGCACATTCACCTTTCTAAAAAACAACAAATAGTCTGGTAGCACTTTATTGACTAACAAACCATGTAGATGGTATCATGAGCTTTCGTGGGCACAGCCCACTTCTTCAGATGACCGGAGTTATGAGTAGGGGATATGAAAACTCAAAATAAATAGGAGAGGGAGAAGGAGAGGAGGGAGAAAAAGAAAAAAGGAAGGGGGGTGAGAGACAGAGCATCATTAAGTATCTGGAGAATGGGTACTTAAACCTAAGCAGATCAAAGTAAATAGATAGATGCTAAGACAGAAAGGATACCACTCACAGAGCTGTTAGCACCTTCAGTGGTTATGAAGTAGGTAGTGTCCTAGCCAGCCCATATCACGATTGAGTCCATTAGCACGTGAACTGAATTTGTGGATGAAGTGAGATTCTAATCCTTCCCTATGTATTTGGCTTGTGGAGCTGGCCTGACACAAGACAGCCACCTGCAGGTCTGTTAAAGTATGGTTAGGTAAGCAGAAATGTTCACCAACTGGCTTTTGTGTGTTTCCTTTACGTATATCTGATTTGTGTCCATTGATTCTTTCCCGCAGAGACTGTCCAGTTTGTCCAATAAACTGGGGCACCGCTGGCATTTGATGGCATAGATCAAATTACTAGATGTGCAGTCAATGACCCTTTGATTTTTGTGGCTTATGTTGTTTGCTCCAGTGATGAATTCGTCAGTGTAGATATGTGGGCAGAGTTGGCATCTTTTTTGGTTGCAGGGCTGGGTTCCTGGAGGCTTATGATGTGGTTGTGGGGCATGGTTATCAGAAAGAATGCATTTCAGGTTAGGGGGTTATCTGTAAGCAAGAATAGGTTTTTCTCCTAAGGCCTCTGAGAATGAGGGATCATTTTCCGAGATGGGTTGTAGAGTGTGTATAATGCGTTGGAGGGGTCTGAGTTGTGGACTGTAGGTAAGGACAAGAGGAGTTCTGTTATTTTCTCTTTTGGGTCTGTCTTGAAGTAGTTCATGTCTGGGTATTTTTTTGGCTCTGTCAATCTGTTTTTTCACTTCCCAACGTGGGTATTTCAGTTTTAGGAATGCTCTGTAAAGATCCTGTAGGTGATTGTCTCTGTCTGTGGGGTCGGAGCAAATCTGGTTGTATCGTAGGGCTTGGCTGTATACAATTGACTGAAAAATGTGTCTGGGATGGAAGCTAGAAGCATGAAGGTAAGTGTAGCGGTCGGAGGGTTTTCGATATAGGGTGGTGGAAATTTGTCCATTATTTAACTGTACTGTAGTGTCCCTCCAGATACTTAATGATGCTCTGTCTCACACACCCCTTCCTTTTTTCTTTTTCTCCCCCTTCTCCTTCCCCTCTGCTATTTATTTCGAGTTTTCATATCCCCTACTCATAACTCCGGTCATCTGAAGAAGTGGGCTGTGCCCACGAAAGCTCATGATACCATCTACATGTTTTGTTAGTCTATAAAGTGCTACCAGACCATTTGTTGTTTTTTTTTTCTGTAACAGACTAACTCGGCTATCCCCTGAAGCTCCATTCACCTTCCTGTGCATCAGCTTCCACATTTTACAATAATAATAATAATACTAACTTCTATTCAACACCGTAAGTGATTCAACAAAGGAGTTATAATGGTATATTTGGTAAACTATAATTATAGTGCAATAACTTGTGATGAGCCAGAGGTGGAGTAGAGCAACAAAACTCTAAATCATGTCAAACTAGTGGATTTCATTTCTGTATTTACACTCAAAAACCAGCCAACTTTTGTAAGAAACTTTTGGGCCCCACAAGCCTTTCAGAAAAACTGAAACTCATGCTATCTCTGGATGAGTGGCTGAGGCTGAAGACTGTACTTTGGTAACAAAAGTTTGTAACGTCTGATCTGACCATTGGATTCTTGAAAACCCTATATCCGGGGTCATCAGACTGGGCATTGTTTCCATCTACTGTATTTTGTTAACAGTAATTTATTTTGGCTTCTTTTTACAAACATTATTCCTTATTAAAGAACTTGCCAGTTATGTTTTTGTTTTTTCTATCAACAGTCAGGTTTCTGTGTTTGGAGTGGGGGAGGAGATGGGTTTCTAGAACACGTGCAGTGAGGAGTCCTGTTGCACACTGAAGACTAACAAATGTTAATCTTTAAGGTGCCACAAGATTCCTCATTGTTTTTACTGAACCAGACTAACAAAGCTATCCCCCTGAAACAATACACGATGAACTGTATGTTGATCATTTAAACCTAACTGAATCAAAATCTGAAAATGATCAGAAAAACATTGTTAGAAATTTGATTTTATAAAACCTTGAAATAAAATACAAAGCACGTCTACCACTATATATGACAAAAAAATACTTGATTTCTGTCCATAACTATAAAAAATGTTAGTTATCAAAAAATCTAAAGAAGCCTACATGAAACAAGTAATCTGACAGGCTTCTGCAATGCTAACCATTTGGAAATTAGTCTATAGGAAAGTACACAAATATTGTGCCATATTATTGATTCACTGGAAATTGACAATGATTGATCCGAATGATGAAATGGCCATTTGATGTGATATTTCAAGACACCCTAAATCTTGAGAAGTCACTGGATTGGGATTATTAAGAAAAGCAAGACATATAAGTAGATTTGCATGGAGCTTAGACCTGGGCTCCATGCATACTGAACCTTGGGTTTCTTAGCATCTGTATCAGCCTGCAGGTCATGTGGGGGTGTAGTAAAAACTAAGTGTGCTTCTTCTCCATTGCTTAGGCTCAAAACAGCAGGTATCATTTAGCTGAGTGTGCATGTTTTAGGAGCTGCTAAACTCTCTGCCAGCTCTTTCTAGATAACGGAACTAAGCAAACTTGCAGTAACAGCAACCAATCACGTTGGGATACGCTGGCCAGAAGGAATGTAGAATCCATAAAATTTTCAGCCTAAGCGTCGTTCAAGGTCGACTCTGCTTTGAGCAACAGAGCTCCTTTGTCGAACTTGTTTGCAAACAATAAAATGGTGTTGGACCCAGCCTGAAACTGTGACTCTCTTCTTGGGGCAAAGTGGACTAGCCTCCAGGGGACGAAACTAGCAATTTATGCAACAAATTTGGCGAGCCGCCAGGAGATACCCCTTGGACTATTCCGGAGTCGGATGACAAGACCATCGTAGGTGACCGTGAAGTGTGCACCGGACCATGTTTGAGTCCGTCACGACACCAAAAGCGTGAGTCGGGACATCCGGAAAGTTAAAGGAATCTCCACTGTAAGAGTCAAGGCTATGAGGTCCAAAGGAACGGCGCCAGGGTGTTGACGGAGTAAGTATACATATTCCCTGTGTCTTTTGTGGTTGTTGGTCCTTCGGGGACTCTTGCGTTCAGCACATAGGTCTGAACATTGCACTCAGCACTTGGGGCTGAGAAGTTGACACAATGGGTTCGGGTTGCTCCCGGGTAGAAAACTCCGCAACCCGATTGGGATGTATGCTGCGCAATTTCAGTAAATTTAAGGGTGATTTTGGAATTAAGATGACAAAGGATGATTTAATTAAGTTCTGTCAGTTAGAGTGGCCAACCTTTGGGGTAGGCTGGCCAGAAAAAGGATCTTTTGATGTAAATCTAGTTACCTCTGTGCATGGTGTTGTTACTCGAGATGGGCACTGGGATCAGTTCCCATATATTGATTGTTGGTTGAATCACACGCAGAGGCGACCTGCGTGGCTGCTGAAGTGTAGCATGGGAGCTTGTAAAGTTATGGTAGCAAAAGCTAAGGCCTTGGGAGGCAAGGGTGGTGCATGCCCCAGGGTTTTAAATGATTCTGGTAGTGAAGTTAATCTGACTCAAGGCAGGCGTAGAGAAACTCCTGTGGTGGAGCAACATGAGGAAGGGGAGAGAAAAAGCTCAGCAGAAGTTCAGGCACTAACTCAAACTCCGCTGCCGTCTCCAAAGCACACCCCTCCCCCTTATAACTCGCCCGATGAGGGGAAGACACCCTCCGCTCCTCTTGAATCCTCCCATCTGAAAGTTCTGGAGGATAGGGGGTTTATGCCCCAGCTCAAGCCATACAACATGGAAGACCCCTATGATCTGCGTCCCCGTCCCAAGATCAAGCCCCAATATGTATTTCCTATGAGGGAGGTGGCAACAGGGGACGGGGATACAGCTTTTGTCTACGTCCCCTTTCGTACTTCTGACCTGTTCAATTGGAAGAATCAGAACCCCTCTTTCAGAGAGGATCCCCTAAAGATGCAAAGCCTTTTTGTGTCTGTGGGCCAGACCCATCGACCCACATGGGCAGATGTCCAGATGATGTTGCAGACGCTGTTAACCACAGAGGAGCGGCGTTTGGTTCTTGGCACTGCGGATCGAATAGCTGAAGAGCGTAAAACCGCGGCTGGAGAAGGGGGAAGGGGGTTAAGAGAACTGTGCCCGATAGAGGATCCAGGATGGAACGGCCGCGAGGCAGCGGGCCGGGAGCGAAATGCAGAATATTTAGGAATCATAGTGGAGGCACTGGGCAAGGCGGTGCCTCGTGTCACAAACTTGTCTAAGTTGTATGATATTCGGCAAGGGAAAGATGAAAACCCCTCTGCCTTTTTGGGGTGCTTGTTTGAAGCTTTTTGAAGGTTTAGTGACTTGGATCCGGAGGCCCCTGAGAACCAACGGATGGTGAATTTGATGTTTATAGGACAGGCTGCCACCTTGCTGCCAGAACCGGGGCCACCATGCCATGATTGCTTGGAAGTGTTAACTCAAACAGTGCTGATTCGGCCAGATCTGAAGGATGATCCTCTTGAAAACCCAGAGGAGGAGTTTTTTGTGGACGGCTCAAGCAGTGTAGTACAAGGCACTAGGCACACAGGCTGTGCTGTAGTGACCTTGACAGAAACAGTGTGGAAAGAAAAGCTTCCTGCAAGCTGGTCGGCACAAGCAGCAGAGCTGACTGCCCTGACTAGAGCCTTAGAGATAGGAGCAGACAAGAGAGTAAACATCTTCACTGATTCCCGTTATGCCTTTGCCACTGTGCACGCTCATGGACTACTGTGGAAGGAGCGTGGATTCATTACAGCCTCAGGGCAAAGAATAGCCAATGGACCACAGATTGTGATGTTGTTAGAAGCCCTTAAGCTGCCTAAAGAAGTAACTGTGGTTCACGTAAGAGCGCATGGAAGGGCTGCCGACGAACGTCAGAAGAAGGGAAATGCAAGAGCGGATGCAGCTGCCAAAGAAGTGACACTAATGGGAGGTGATGTGGGATTCCAGGGCTCTGCACATGAAGTTCCATTCTTCCTAGAGGATTGTATAGTACGTTACTCCCCCATGGACGATGCTGCAGCAAGGGAAAACAATGCAGTAAAGAATGAGAATGGCTGGTGGATAGCGCCGGGAGGAAAAGTTATGGTGCCTCGACCCTTGCTGCTAGAAGTGCTCCTACGTCTTCATGCCTCCACCCACATGGGAGGCACAGCAATGGGAGATTTGCTGGTGTGACAGATGGTGGCACCAGGATTGTACTTGGAAGCACAACGAGTGGCGTCACAGTGCCCAACCTGTCAGAGAGTGAACCCCAAGCCAGCCCGACCACCCGCTCTTATGGGAGGAAGACAATGGGCCTACTACCCTGGCCAAGCATGGCAGATTGATTTTGCTGAACTTCCGAAGTCTGGACGATACCGATACTTGCTGGTGTTAGTGGACCAGCTAACAGGATGGGTGGAAGCATATCCCACCAGGACAGCTACAGCATCGACAGTAGCACGTGTCCTACTGCAGGACCTGATACCACGATTTTTACTGCCGGAGTCAATTGAGTCAGATCAGGGTAGTCATTTTGTGGGGAAGGTAGTGTAGGAAGTGGCCAAAGCCTTAGACATTAAGTGGAAGCTCCATACTCCATGGAGACCTCAGAGTTCAGGTCAGGTGGAGCGCATGAATAGAACCTTGAAAACAATGCTAACAAAAATCTGTTTCGAAACCCATTTAAAATGGCCCCAGGCGCTCCCACTGGCTTTAACTCGCATTCGTAGCATACCACGTAGGGGGATAAAATTGTCCCCTTTCGAGTTAATGTTTGGAATGCCTCCCAGGGTCTTGCCGGCGGGGTGGAGGGAACAAGTTACTGTTGATTTGGGAAAAACTGAACTCAGAGAACATGTTATCGCCTTGCAGTCTGTTTTGTCATCCCTCCACAGGTTTGCTGCGCCGTTCCAGAGCTTGCCGTTAGATGCCCTGATCCATGACTTCCAGCCCGGAGATCAGGTGCTGCTCCAGAAGTGGAAGAAAGATCCGCTAACAGAAAAATGGGAAGGACCTTACCAGGTGCTATTAACAACTCATACAGCGGTTAAGCTAGCAGGCAGCGACAAGTGGACCCATTGTTCCAGAGTAAAGAAATATTTAAAGGGAGCACAGGACAACAACTCCCAGGGTGTGGTCACTCCGGAGGCTGACCACCCCTCGGAACAAGAATCCAGCCAGTGGATTAGCAGTCCAGGAGAAGAACTAAAACTAAAAATTAGTAAAAAGGGAACATGAACACGAACCTTATTGTACTATGTTGGTACACATTCCTGTTTAGTTTTGTTGTAGGGAAGGACTCCGAGAATGGAGTATTGTTTTTGGCAGAAAACATAGCAAAATATCTAAGGTTGTCTAGTTGTTGGGTTTGTGTCCAGGCCAAAGATCAGGGCCGCCTCGGGCCCTGGATACCCCAACCATTAAATCTGATCACATTAGTAGATCTCACGTATAGAATGCATTCCGACAACATTAGCACCTGGGCAACGGACCAGTTGGCCCACGAAACCCCATCGTGGGAGGTCCAGCCACAGTTAGGCGAATGGTGCTTCACAAAGAATAAATCGCGCTTTGCCACGCATTTTGTAGGAAATAGCACCTGCAAGAATTATTTCTTAAATAGAGGGGCCTGGCATAACTCCAACACCACTAATCGTTCATATTGCACGGGATATAGGGATTTCTTCTCCCTCACTAATTTGGTTAGCTTAACAACGGGTCACGTTGAGGTCTCCATAAATTGTACAACCTTAGTTACAAGAGGAGATAAAACTTTGTACTATTGTGTTGCAGATTCCACAAATGAAGAGACCTGTTTCTTAAATGGTACACGGACAAAGGGGCAGGAGTTTCTTCTCTCCCCTTCTTTGGGTTTTATAGTAAGTTTGTAAATAGTAGGTTTGGAGGGGCAGAAGATGTCGAACATGACCCCTGGCCTGCTTTAACGGGTCATTACTGGGTGTGTGGTACCCACGCATACACACAACTGCCTGCAAATTGGACTGGTGTATGTTACCCTGCCATCCTTCGACCCCCCCTTTACTCTGCTCCCCAAGGAGGCTCCACTTTTGCACCGCATGTATACACCGGCCAAGCGTACCCTCACAGCCGCAGACTTGTCAGCTACCCAAAAGTGGGGAAAGGATGAGTGGCCCGCAGAGAGAATTGTACGATATTATGGTCCTCCCACCTGGGAGCCCAATGTGGTCGGCAGAGAGCCTACTTACTTAACTAACCGAATAATTCGACTCCAAGCAATAGTAGAAATATTTGCTAACCGCACTGCTGATGCTTTGGATTTGATAGCCAACCAGCTTACCCAATTGCGGACTGCAGTCCTCCAGAACTGAATGGGTCTTGACTATTTGCTGGCAGCAGCAGGAGGATTGTGCGAAAAGTTTAATTGGACGGACTGCTGCCTACAAATAGACGATAATGGCAAGCTAATTAAGAATTTGGCTTCAGACATTCGAAGTGTAGTCCATGTCCCGGTGCAAACCTGGAAAGGTTGGGATTTTGATTGGCTCACTTCCTGGCTGCCAAATTTGAAAGGGCTCAAAGGGGCCTTCCTAGTGTTTTGTCTTGCTATGATGACGTTATGCTTATTGCCTTGCCTAGTACCATGTATTATAGCTCTTGTACAGCGAACTGTGCGGTCAGTTGTAAAACGTGAAATGTTTGTACATTACCAGAGACTAGCAATGGCTGAGACAGATTAAGTATAATTGGAAGAAAGCATCTTGAGGAGGGAATTGTAGTAAAAACTAAGTTTGCTTCTTCTCCATTGCTTAGGCTCAAAACAGCAGGTATCATTTAGCTGAGTGTGCATGTTTTAGGAGCTGCTAAACTCTCTGCCAGCTCTTTCTAGATAAGGGAACTAAGCAAACTTGCAGTAACAGCAACCAATCACGTTGGGATACGCTGGCCAGAAGGAATGTAGAATCCATAAAAGTTTCAGCCTAAGCGTCGTTCAAGGTCGACTCTGCTTTGAGCAACAGAGCTCCTTTGTCGAACTTGTTTGCAAACAATAAAATGGTGTTGGACCCAGCCTGAAAGTGTGACTCTCTTCTTGGGGCAAATTGGACTAGCCTCCAGGGGATGAAACTAGCAATTTATGCAGCAGGGGGGTATGGGGGGGGACACAGGAGCGAGAAGACAGGCAGGGTCTGGGCTGGCCCCGCAGGCAGCACGTGGGACATTCATCCCGGGACACCCCGCTGACGGTGCAGAGGGGATGGCTGCGCTGTGAGCTGCTTGCACGCGGGGCAGCGCCGCCCGGCTGCCAGGTGCAACCCCGGGCCCGGGGCTGCCCGCTGCGCGCTAGCAGGGGCCGGTGGCTGCAGGGCGGGGATGGTCCTGTGCAAAGCTGAGGGCTCTGCTGGAGGGGGGGGAGTGGAGCCCGTAGAGGGCGGGTCTGTGGTTGGGGGGCGGCTGGGGAGGGGTTTCCGGGGGAGGGGGGGGAGTCACCCTCGCGCTCGGTACCTGATGCGTCCTGCGGCCCCTCAGCCTCCATCGCTGGTTTACTCGGTTGCTAGGCAGCCGCTGCCAGAGGCCCGGCGCCTCCTGGGAGTTGTAGTTCCAACGGCCGCGCCGTGGGCTGGCGCGCATGCTCGGAACGCGGCCCCGGCAAGGTGGTTTAAGCCGGGCAGGTGGGCGCACGCGCGGGGGAGCCCAGAAGAACGGTTCTCGAGTGTGCGGGACCTGGAGGTTTCTTTCCTGGTGTACGAAGGTTGCCAACTCTCCCGGACCGGACGTCATAGCTGGCAACCCGAGCGCTCCCGTACGCGGCCAGACGTGTGTCATCCGCCTTCCCCAGTAGTCTGTGCCACGTGACTCCTCGGTTACTGTGGTACACAGGCACACACGTGCACGGTGAGCAACACACCGCTTTGAGGATTTTTTTTGGGGGGGGGGGAGAGAGGAGGGAATGGGGATTTTTTTTTCTAAAACTAAAAGTTGCTTCAAGGTCTGTAACATTTCAAACCCATGGCCCTCCATATCCATACTCAGAATATGCAGTGGCATAGTAGGGCACCTGAAAATTTGGGCGCAACAGTGGGTCGTGATGTCCACTCATCTGCCTCTTTCTGTCCCTGTTGTGCAGCCCTGCTTCCTCTGGAGAGAATCTACTTAACTCGAAACTTTGAAAAGCCTGCCAGAGCTATTAGCAAAACGTTGAACTTGTAAAAGTCATTCAAGAGGTAATTAAGCCATTTAATGGGCATTTGCCAGCCCTGGGTGTATACAGTCAGCTTCTGAATTTACTGAGTTAGTCTACAGAACCTGCATTTAAAATGTGCAGTTTGTTACTGAAGATTATAAAATCCCATCTCTACAAAATCATCCCCTCCTGTCCCAGTTGCTGTTTAATAATACTGTGTAGTATGGGGTAATATAGAGCAGGGCTCTATAAATCCTAAGGATAGTCCTGTTCAAACTTTTGTTAGTTTTTAACATTTTAAACTTTAAAATAGTTTTTTAAAAATTAAAATAAATATTTGTGCTTATCTGGGATTATGTATTTATTCATTTGTTTATTATGTTTTAAACAGTGGGATGATTTTGGAGTGATAACACCACTTTCCTGTTTTAAGCATCTATGATCCTACGCGATAAGGATATAATTACTGCCATGTTGCCCCACTAATAGATGTGTATAATCTTAACTCTTCCCTTTAAACTGGAGTTAGGCTCAAATTAAAAATGTAGATTTAGGTATGGGTTCAGAAGGTCTGTACTCCTATGTTCACTCCTTTTGCAAGACTGTGATAAGGCCCTGTTTTAAACAGTGGGATGATTTTGGAGTGATAACACCACTTTCCTGTTTTAAGCATCTATGATCCTACGCGATAAGGATATAATTACTGCCATGTTGCCCCACTAATAGATGTGTATAATCTTAACTCTTCCCTTTAAACTGGAGTTAGGCTCAAATTAAAAATGTAGATTTAGGTATGGGTTCAGAAGGTCTGTACTCCTATGTTCACTCCTTTTGCAAGACTGTGATAATATTATACAAAGTATGCCCTGTGTGAAATCATTTGAAAACTTGTAATTTGCTGATCATTATTTCCATGATAAAATATATGTGGCAACGTTGTGTGAAAAGTTATAGAATCATACTTTATGCTATTACTAAGATTTATTCCAAGTAGAACAGTCACAAACCAGTTACAAGAAACAAAAGTGCCTCAGCCATTAAATGGGACATCATCTGCTTAAGTAGTTATTCTTTGTCAAGAAAATAGATGTGAGCAAAAATATCTACATCTTGACAAAGAGACATCCTGGGGTTCCATCAGAACAGAAACAGAAGTTTCCTGAACCTCAGCTACAGATGATTCTCAGAGAAAGAAAAGAACTGTAAGAAGCTGGGAAGCCGACAGCCTCACCAGCCCCCTGTGCAAGGTGCAGGCTGAGGTTGCATTCCAAGCTCCCAGAATGGGTGAAATGGGTGGGTCCAGGGACAGCCAGCCTTTAGTGCCGTCTGGAGTGTGGTGCACTGCTCCCCACTCCAGTCCTTAGTGCTGCCTGGAGAATGCCATGTGGCACTCTGGGGGCAATTTAAAGCACCAGAAGTCCCAGGCCCTTTAGAATTACCAAGCCCCAGGGCAGTTGCCCCCTTTGCCTCCTCCTTGTCACTGGGCCTGATAAGAAGGGAGAGCAGATGCCCCAACCATGGCATCAGTAACAACTGAAGAACAAGAAAGTAGCATTGAACCGAGGGAAGGATCCTGACTGAAATAATGCAGAGAAATAATGAATTCACATAGCTTGTTAAGTTGGCAATAAATGTATGTACTTGTTAATAAACAAATTTATTATCTAAACTAATGTGTTTGAAGTATTTGGGAAACTCTGTTTGGGATGAGAGGATTTTTTAATATAATTTTCTACTGATAAAATGACAGACTTTATATGGGCTTGTTTTGTCCAGGAGGAAGCTGGTCAGTGCAAGATGCACATTTGAGGAAAGTCTGGGATTGGGAATTTGCTGGTGTTGCTCTGCAATGTAATTTGAGAGTACATAGCTATAGCGCTCATATATTATAACTGGGAGTGACTTACATGCTGGAAGCTGTGTGAGAGCAGACTAGAAGTTGTTAACTCTCATAGCAAAACAGTGTAAAAGGTACCCCAAGTTGGAAAACTGAGGGGCACAGTTGTTAATTGGTTCAGATTGTACCCTGGGTAATTTCATACCCATCTCTTCTTTAAATTTAAAAGGGAAGACATGCCAACTCTTGAGATGTTCTCAAGGTATCTCAGAGCAGTGTCAGTATGAAGTATTTTCTATTATCTGCCCCTGTTCTGGGCATGAGTATCATAATATTCCTAGAAGGCCCACAACATGCAACTCCAGAAACTGCAGGTTTGGCGGCAGTACCTGAATCAGTACCTGAGAAAATCTGGCATTGGAATGTGTAATAGCCATTCCTGGATCAAAAGTCAGCCAGTCAAATTACCATGATAGCTAAGATTCTAAAATAGTTCTCCCTCATATCTTGGTGTTTTCATAGTCATAATTTTCCAGAACTTTCATCTTTAGGACTGAAATATTCCATGCTTGGTCTCTACTGATGAATCATTATGAATGGTTTGAGCAAAATCACTTTAGTCACTTTCATATTATGGGTTCCTTGGAAAAAAAATGTATTGTTGGTTGGATTAAACTTCTTGTTGGGTGTGTGACCATTACCCCTCTTTTAAGGTAGCTGGAGGAGACTGCTATGTGTCTTCCATCTAAAACAAAGACATATGTAAGTCTGCCCAGGAATTACAAGTGTGTGAGTGCAGGACTTTGCCTGCTATTGGGTTTTACTTGTTGGCAACAGCAAGACACAGAGAAAGGGATCACATAAACAGAAAGAGCAAAATGGTCCAGTCACCTTTTGGTGGTGTAAGTGCCCTTTGAGTAGGGATGTTAAGAAGTGTGTAATTCGTTAATCATGTATTTGACAAAAATGTTGTTGACTACATAATTAATCAATAAGGGTTAGCAGTGAAAGCACTCAGTCCCTGCTCACTCCGGGTCGTGACACCTACCCCGCTGTGGCTCTGCATTTAGGAGACTGGGGAGCTGGCGTGCAGGCAGGCTGACTCAGTCCCAGCTTGTGCCAGGTCCCAGCATAACCCCTCCACGGTTCCCCAGTTCCATAATAATGCAGAGCCACAGTGGGGTCGATGCCAGGACCTGGCGTGAGCTGGGACTGAGCCAGCCTGCCTACACGCTGGTTCTCTATTTCCCTAATAATGTAGAGCTGCAGCAGGAAGCCTGGGACTGAGCCAGCGTGTTGGCCAGCCCATTAAAAAATATACTTGCAGAGCCACTGGGAGGAGGAGAGGGGCCATGGGTATAGCCAATAATGTTAACCAATAAGCTCCTGCTTATTGATTAATTGTTTAATTGACTACACTATTACATCCCTACCTTTGAGATGTATTAGAGAAATGTTTTGGGCAGGAGTATTGGTTGAAAGAGGTTTGGACCTATAAGTAAAGAAATTCTCTTGTTGTTTGATTCTTACTGTGTTCAGGGAAACAGGACTTAATGTATAATTTTTGTTAATAAACAAGATTGCATTAAAAAAAACCCTTCACTCTATCATCAATTTCTTCTCCTAACTAGAACAACCCACAACCCCCCTAACTTAGTTAACTACTAAGGACAAACATTTTTCCTTTATAAACAAATTCTAACCAAGCTATTTTCAACAGGGCTGTGCGAAAAATGTTTGTGCTTTGAAAAAGGAAACTTGAGCTGGGTATATTCCAATCTTAACTGAAGATTAGACAGTCTTGACTTAGATTTGCCAGTTATATATGAGCATTTGATAACTGCATACTGAATATGCAGTTTACATTCTTTCATTAAATTTATGGGTGTTCAGTTAAGTCCTGATCTCATAGACAGGCCGCTATTCCTGTTATCCCTTGAAATAAGTTAATTTAGTTCCCATGCAGAGAGTGTAATGGCTTTCTTTTTTGTGAAACACATAAGTTAGGTGAAGTAATATATTTTATTGGACCAACATCTGTTGGTGAAAAAAAGACACACCTTTGATTTTACACAGAGCTTTTCTTCTTATTGTTCAATACATAGTGTATTGTGTTCCTGAGAGCAGGAATGTACAGTATATGCCAGTAGATTGCAGTTATAGAAAAAAGTTATAGCTAAAGGACTTGGCATCTGAAAGTAAGAAGTACAGGATTTTTTTTTCCTGTTTGTTGCTGTCTCTGATCCCCAGAGAGAAGTGATTTCACCTCAGAAAAAAATAATGCAAGCAAAGGAACTTTACATTTAATGAGGAGGGATCTACACTAGCTTTTTAGGATTTGTTTGTTGGAGGGGGCAGCTATAGAAGAAGATAAGCCAATCAGGGGAGGAATCACTGTGGTTTGGCTGTCCCACATAGCTAGGAAGAGAGGAGCAAGTTTTGCAGGAGAAGTAGAAGCAGTAATTTTGAATCTAGTTTGCCACCCTGCTCCTGAAATTTGCAAACAGGTCCTCTACATTGGACCTTTCTCTGTGCTTCAGTCCTGTGAGGTAAGGATAGTAACAGTTCCCTTCATCATAGAGTTGTAGTGAGGAGACAGTAATATTTATTATGATAGGCTCAGATACAAGTACCCAGACAGCTAAGACACGTTTAGTGCCACCACCACCCCAAGTGCCTACTGTTTTGCTGTTGCCTCCCTCCTTGTTTGGAGTCTTGAGAAAACATGGAGAAACAAATTCCTGGTTCAAGATTCCTTCAGCCACCCTTTTGTAAGAAAACGAAGCCAGGAAAAATGGGGTTTGTCACCTTTAAAAGGGGGAAATTTGGAGGGATCCCCTAATTAAAAGATTGTTTTAAAATCCCAAGCACTGTTGTGACCAGCTATGTTTTGTGCTGGGACCTGGGCTGATATTAACTTACACTGACACGCCAGTGTTTGTTTTTGTTTTGTGTGGGTTTTTTTAAAGGGTGCGCCACGGGAACACACGCTGAGACTGGTCTTTATTTCCAGTAGCGTCTGTGCTGCTCGGGGTTTCAACTCAGCCCCGCGCTGAGAGTGGACGGGCAGCGTTGGCCTGCTGGACTTATGACGGGCTCTGCGAAGCGGGCTGCGGGCGAAGTCCGCCCCGGCTGGCAGCAAGGGGGAGCGACTCCGGTTTGTTTGTGAGGGAAGGCAGGTGGGGATGGGAGAGGAGGAGGGGCTTGCCAGGGGGCGGGGAAGGAGCGGCACCTGCAGGGCTAGTTGATGGCAGCAGCGGCTCGAGGAAGGGAAAGTACCAGGCACTGCTGCTGGGGGAGGGCGGTTCGCTTCCTAGGGCAGGGAGCGGCCGAGGGCAGTGGGGCGGAGGAGGAAGCAGGCACAGGTGGTTGCTGTGCGGGGGCGAGGCGGAGCGCTGGGCTGTCACGGTGACCCTCGGGGGAAAGCTCCGGGCAGAGGGAGGCGGCGCCATGGCCCAGAGCTGGCGGTGGCTGCAGGGGCTGATCCTCACCTGGCTCCCCATAGGTGAGTGGGGAGGTTGCAACCGGGTCTGGCTCAGCGGGAGCCCCGCAGGGACTCTTTGCACAGGGGCTGCGCCCCGTCCTCCCTTCTCCCGCCTCCTGCCACTCAGGGCCCGGGGAGGCGGCTTGTCAGCTGAGCAGAGTCTCTTGATTTCCTGCTCTTCCCAGCTGCCCGGGCTTGGACTCTTGCTGCCGGGGCGGGTGTCTCCTCCTGGGGCCTCCGCTGGGTGCGGTGCGTGCAGCCCCCCTGGAGGAGGGACAGCTGGGCTCTTCCCCCTCTAAGCAGGGCACCCACAGGGGCAGGTGGGGGGCGGGGAGGAAGATGCAGGAGCTCTGCGGTTAGCCTGGGTGCTGTGCCATCCGTGTGCCCCCTGCAAGAAGGCAGCAGCCTTCTCCCTAAAGCCCCGCGGGAAGGGGGCTGATCCTTTCTGGGAGACGGGGCAAGTGGAGCTGGGCTGCTTTGCAGCCTCCTGTGGGTTTTCACAACGGGTTACAGCTCTATGGGGGCGCAGAGATGCTCTCCCTCAGGAAAAGAGCCTTCAACAGATGGGGTTCAGCTCTGGAGAAATCGCTCCCAGCCTTCCCCCCGTTTCTTATTGGCCACCCTGGTGGGTTGCTGGATGGGCTGGTCAGTCAGTGGATGACTCAAAGGTGGCCTCATCTACTCAGGATCTTAACAAAGAGCAGGTATGGGGGTGGGGGGCCAGTGTGGAGAGCAAAATCCAAGCGTTGTGTGGCTCATTGATTGACTTGACTCCAGGAGACACTGCTACATGATGCGCCAGCTAAAATGTCCATATGCTGCTCACAGGTCAGACCCCAATAAAATGCGTTGGTTGCAGTGGTTCAGCCTGGATGGGACAAAAGATGGATTCCCACTATCAGCTCTGTATCTGAGAGGTGGAAGCTGTTTCCTGACCAGCCAAACAGTTGCTATTTGGGGGTGGGGGGCATAGGAGTAGTAACCATTCCCATAAGAATTCCAAGACTTTGTTGAGCAGTGGCAAAAGGAGGGCAGCTTTTCCTCCTTAGAGGGTGTGGTTCATCTAAGGACTTCCCCCTGCCTGCATCACCCCTACTTCATCTGTGCTAATCCTGAACCAGTTGACTTTCCTCCAAGTACTGCTTTCATTCTAATGTTGAGGCATCAAGGTAATGGCTCTGTCTGCTACTGAGGAGAAAGAACCTAGTAGTGGGTGGCTCCTTGGTCTTTAGCATCTTGTGGTCTCCTTGAGGGCTCAACAAAGGTGTTGGACAGAAGAAGAGATGAGATCAGGCCTTTGGGAAGAAAAAAAATAAACACCCTATCTAAAAAGAATGAATGGAACTTTTTTAGGGCATGTAACACACTAGCACTTACACTGATATACCCTAAATTGCTTATGGGTATGGAAAAGCCTCCCTCCCTTGACCTAAGTTACTCTAACTCAAGGGTCTGTGAGGACAGTGCTGTGCTGGAGGGTGATGCTCTTCTACCAACATAGCTACTGCTGCTCAGGGAGGTGGAGTAATTATGCTGACAAGATAGTGCTCTCCCCTCAGCATAGAGTGTCTGCACTGGCAGAGCTGCAGTGGTGCAGCTGAGCAATTATAGCAATTCTAATGTAAACTAGCCCATCAACCCCTGGTAGTTCTTGCAGGTGAACTAGTAGTAGTCTGTGGTTAACTGCTGAAGCCAAGCAGTACTTCCAAAAGTATTGGCATGGACATTTGGCTTGGGTATGTGGCTCTGAGGAGACGGCTCAACCAGTGCTATCATTGCTGTCTCCCTGCCATATCCAGGTCTGAAGCCTGTCTGGGACTGGTATAGAATTTGCATAGAGGTCAGATGCTGCTAGAAGTGTTGTGGCATTAATTTCCCAATAACTTGAGCAAGGATGAAAAGCTAGAGACAAAGAGTTAGCCTACATGTTCATTTGATCCCAATAATGGCTTCCTTGAGAGTGATCTAAACTATCATGTATTTTAGGGTGACACTTTCCCTTCATAGAAGTAGATACTGGGTCAGAAGCAGGACCAAGTATTCTTCATATGATTTTACTAGTCATCCAGGGCAGTGCCATTTCACAAATGAATATGAGATCTGAGACTTCAGTAACTAAAAATCTAGCAAGTGTTCCATCTGGTGTTCTTCTCCAGGCAGAGAAGAGAAATAGGAATTCCAGTACCCTGCTCACTGACCTATCAAGTCAAGAGATTCTTTATCTAACTCTGCAACTGAGTGGTTGTGTAACCTTGGGTGAATCAGTTAGTCTAATGTTTCAGAAGTAAAGAGCACCTGCAAGTCCTGCCTGTTTCCATGGGAATTTCTTGCATCTTTGAAAACCAGGCTATTTACCTTTGTGCTTCAGTCTCCCCCTCTGTAAAATGGAAGTTACAAAGATGAATCATTGTTGTTAAGAGATTTAAAGATGATAAACACTATATGGATTCGAGGTATTAGTGTCCCACAGGCAGGAATTAAATGTTAGAAATAGTTTATGGGAATGGTATGCTGTGTTGCTTTGATTTGAACCTTAAAGAGATACTGTATGTCCCTGGGCCCTTTGAGGGTCTAATCAGCTCAAGATTTTGTCAGGTGTAGCAGTGAGTTTACTGCCAAAAAGACTGGGGAGCTGGGTGCAGTGAGAACACTGGCAATATGGGATTATGGAGGAGCTCTTCAAAAATGAAGTTAGATGCCGTTTTACAATGACTTTCTGCTGGAGTAGAACAGTTGCCTTTGAAAATCTCCCTAAACCCATTTCATCCCAGCCTGGCCATATTCTGTCCTGTGTGGGCTACTCCCACCTTCAGCGGTGTTTGTTTGGGGTTATCTAAAGGTGCTGGAGATATCTTTGTTGTTATTATTAATAACAAACACACTCTTTTGTGTTATCTTATTTACCCTCGATAAGGGAAATGCTGTAGTGTGACTGAGCTAATGTGCTGTTTATTGAAACCTTTACAAATGTACTCAGTAGATAAAGTTGTTTGGGGGTGTAAAATGCCACAGTCTGGCAAGGATTAGCTATTTGGATGAATGAGATGTGGAAAGTCAAAATATTAAAAAGAAGTGATGTGAATTGTTCTGAACTGACAAGTGGGCTGCCTTTATTAACTTTCCTGTTACAGTGGAGTATGGAAGTGTTATCCTTTTATATCAGTTTGATGCCAGATAGGATAGTGGCAAATAGCTTGGAATGGTTAAAAATGATGTTTACGTTTTTAGACCTGCAGATGCTATGCTCATTAGGATAATAAGCTTAAGGCCATGTCTATACTATGAAACTAAGTCAATCTAGTTTAAGCTGTCATAGCAACAACAGTGATTACACCTCTGATACATGTCAACACTTTGCTCCTTGTGTCTGTGGTGTGCATCCTTACCAGCTTGCATTGATTGTGCTGTCAGTGTGGGGGCATTGTTGGACAGTTCCTGAAAGCCAGTAAAACAGTGTCTACTCTGACTCTGCATTGACCTAAGTACATTGACTTTGACTCTACATCTCTTGTGGAGGTGAAGTCAGCATAGTGGGGCAGTTATGTTGGTGGGAGCCAGATTTAAGTAGATCAGGGCTACTCAACTTTGGAAGCCCCAGGGGGCCACAATGATACTCACAACACATACCGAGGGCCACAACTTAAGTGTGGTTGCATATATGTACAAATATATGCAACTAGCTTCTTTCACACTGATGGTCATGAATACAAAGCACTTCCCACAGTGCCCTGGCACCTCCTCCCTGGGGGCTAGAAACATGGACACCCTGTACCTGTCTGTTCCAGCCAGCCCATCAGCTTGCATTTTTCAGTGCCCACCCTGCCTGGGAGATCCCTCGCCATTGTGGAACATGTTCCCAGCGGAGGCCATGTTCAAATGATCAAATTTGAACTGGGCTGAGCACCACACAAGCCCAAACCGCACCACGGGCCACAAGCAAATGGGTTGCGGGCTGCATGCGGTCCACGGGCCACATGTTGAGTAGCTCTGGTGTAGATTTAGTGCAGTGTTCGTGAAGGACTAGGGCGAAAGTTTGCTTCAGAAGGGCAAGGTGGCAGTGTTACTACTGCCGAATGGCAGCTTTTCTGTGACCTCCATTCCCACTGGCTGGTGCCTCTTGTGTTCTCTCCTGCAGGCTCTCTCCCCCTGCTGGTGATAGTGCAAGATATTGAGCGATACACCACCTTATTTGCTTCTGTGATCCTCAAATGTGACTACAGCACTTCAGCGCAGCTGCAGGATGTCGTGGTGACATGGCGCTTCAAATCCTTCTGCAAGGACCCCATCTTCGATTACTACTCTGCCTGTGAGTGCTGTGCTCCTTCACCCTGGGATCCTTCTACAGTGGGGAGAAAGGAGGGAGACTCACCAGGGGGATGCTGAGCTTTTTGACCCGCTGCTGCCCACAAACCGAACAGGAGTGTGGCATTTCCTGCAGGCTCTGAGCTGGGGGCAATTTACGGCAGGGACTGTCACTGAGGGAATGAAAGCTTGAAGATTCCACTTCCACAGATGTTCTGGCCAATGATAGGCATTATGAACGTCACTGCTGTGCATGGAACCCAGAGCTCTGCCTTTGTGGGGTTAGAAACAAAGGCCCTGTGGTTAGTGACAGCGAACTGCAAACAGGCTTTATAAATGAGATCTCCTGCCTCCAAAGATGGGGTCAGGAATGAAGGCCAGTGTGGTTATAGCTGGCCAGCAGTGACCAGGCATTATCATTTAAGAGGTTCTGAGGAAATGGAGCAAATGCCTAATTTTGGGAGACATGAGCCATAGCATACTAATGTCTGATGATGGTCTCACTTGAGCAGGTATCTTGTGCATGGCCCTTTGGACTGACCCTTAGGGACACTCAGGACAGCAAGCCTTTAACATCTACTCTCCTTTTCCTCCACTCTATGGCTACGTCTACACTGGCAGCTTCTTGCACAAGAACTGTTTTGCGGAAGAGTTCTTGCGCAAAAAGTCTTCCACAAGAGCGCGTCTACACTGGCATGTGCTTTTGCACAAGAGCATCCATGGCAGTGTGGACGCTGTCTTGCGCAAGAAAGCTCTGATGGCCATTTTAGCTATAGGGGTTTCTTGCGCAAGAAATTCATGTTGCCTGTCTACACTATCCTCTTGCGCAAGAGGGCTTATTCCTTGTGGGGAGAGGAATAACTCTTCTGGAAGAAGCCCTGTTTTCCCACGCTAGACTGTAAATTTACTTGCGCAAGAACGTGCGTGCAGTGTAGATACCCAGCAAGTTTTTGCGCAAGAACAGCTGTTCTTGCGCAAGAAGCCGCCAGTGTAGACGTAGCCATGCATGTGGTTAAGCCCCAACAAATAAACCCTTATAAAGCGGGATAAGGCTGGTGACTGGCTGTACATATGATTTACCACTCTTCCATATTGTCTTCTCAAGACTTACCTGGAGGTTGAGGATTATGATGATGTTGGCTTGCTCCGGTGAATCAATCATATGCTCCAATAACTCCTCTAGATTTCCTGTCCATTTCCAGATTCTATATTCCATTAGTACCTATATCATGCTAGGCCCTGTCCTCCTACACAGTCTCTTCCTCATTTACACGAACAGCAACATGCAAAAAGTAGAAGGAGAGGGGACTATCTATACAACTCTATTAAACACCTCAAAACTCTTTAAAAAAAAAAATTAGTTTTTTTTAATGATGGAGATTTGTTCTGCTTGGCCAATGGATTGCATGTCTTTGGTTCCCTTGTGGTTCCTCTACACACTGAGAATTCAGCAGCTACAGAGGAGAAGGCTCTTGCTCCTGCAGTGGTAAAGATGCTGGGAGGGGCAGAAAGGTGGCCAGCTCGCAAAGTCTCACTTTGTCACTGATTTTTCCATCTCCGTTCACTTTCTAACTTTGTAGAAGATTTTGTCCTCCCTCTTTTGCTGTTCACTTTGTATTGAAGACTCTGCACAAAGTAAAATGTGAATACTCATATGTTCACTCACATGCAGGTATAAGGGATTTGCCAGTAAGGGACTCTCTGTCCTTTTTGTGGTGATAGCATTTGAGGTTTCAGATCAGTGATTGACTGAAATCCTTGTTGCTTTCTAAGTTGTGTTTAATGGCTTATTTGTAGCCTACCAGGCTGGGTTAGCGCTTGGCCAGGACCCATCCAATGACTGTAATGACAACCAGCGGGAAGTGCGCATCGTCATTCAGAGACGTGGACAGAACGAGCCTGTGCTAGGGATAGATTACAGGCAGCGCAAGATCACCATCCAGAATCGTAAGTGACCACTGGGGAGGAGAGAGGGCATGAATCAAATAGCCACCCAACATTCTGCTGCCCTCACTTCACAACCTGTGAACCTTGTCAACTCTATCTGTGACTTACAGACACTGTGAATGAAGCCTGCAGCCTGATTCTAGGTAAATGTCACCACTGGAGAATGTTTATTTGCAGCTCCACAAGCTAAAGCTGATATAAGGGCACTTGGACATCCTGCTCTCCTACAAGCTGAGCATAGGAGGTAGGAAGGAATTTTGCACCATATGTGTCAAGTGATCGGGTGCATTATATGGCATTCACTTTCCTCTGAAGCATGGTAGTAGTTATAGCTGGACTTGGGCTAATAGACTTGATGAAATGGTGTGGTGCAGTCAGGCGGCGGGGTACCAAATTTAATGCATCAGGATTTGATCTGATGTGGATAGGTGGTGTGATATCAGATTCAGTCTGATATGAGAAATGGTAGGGATATTTTTCTTACTGTGCAAGAATGTGCTCTGATGTAGCTGACTGTTGTTCCTCTAGGAAAATAATAGGATGACTCTTTGATAGGAGGAGAAAAAGAAGTGAAAGATTATTAAATGAGAGCTTGGAAAGAGAGAAGAGTGGACAGTGTAAAGGTTTCATCATATTTTTGCTGCAGACATGGTGATGTAGTGTACCATTTGTAAGTAAGGCTACCCTCTAGTGGCTAAGGCCACAAAAGGGATAAGGGAGCTGCTGCAGCAATTGCCTTCCTTTTTTAACTTCAAGTTACACACGTTAGCTTTTACAATTTGCAGATGAAGAGCCATGTTTCTAGGTCCCCAACAGACAAAGAGGTGCAGCTGCGTCCTTCATCTGTGGTCTGTAGTGCAGGAATTTGTGTCACTAAGGTCTGAGAGCAGTGCCAGTCCTAGAGTCCCCTGTGCTCACTGCATGTTTCTCCTCCCTAGGGGCAGACCTTGTGATCAACGAGGTGATGTGGTGGGACCACGGAGTGTACTACTGTGCTGTTGAGGCTCCGGGAGACACTGCAGGTGACCCAGACAAAGAGGTTAAGCTCGTTGTTCTGCGTAAGTGCCAGTGCTCTGGGTTTTTTTTCCACCTATCTACAGATCTCTCCTGCCATTCTCTTTTCTCTCTCACCTGGAATGCCTCAGGGAGCTGCACGCAGCAGCATACAGTCAGGGTCTGTCTTAATTCCTCTCTCCTTCTCCCCTTTAGATTGGCTCACAGTGATCTTCATCCTCCTTGGTGGTCTCCTTCTCTTCATACTCATTGGGGTGTGCTGGTGCCAGTGCTGCCCCCAACACTGCTGCTGCCATGTCCGCTGTGCCTGCTGCCCAACCCGCTGCTGCTGCAATGAGGAAGGTGAGGCCCAAAGGGGCATGTAAATCCTATACGCTCTGGCTTTCACAGATATGGAACATGTCTCGCTTAGCTCAGTGTATGGAGGAAGCAGGGCTCTTTAGTAGCAAGCTAGCCTGTGACATTTCTCTGACTGGTGTTGCCCTCAGAACAACGTTTCTAAGACAGGAGTCTAGAAAACATGGTTACCATCATGTGTCATCCCTCCTTCTTTTTCCCAGATCCAAAGGAAGCAATTTGCACCCCATATCTCTCTCCTCCTTCCCCTCCCCTCCCCCATTTTCCTCATGGCTAGCTCAGTGTCATTTCTTCCCTATCCCACTGCAGTTCTTCTACTCCATCCGCTGAGGTAGGCCGTGACTGCCTTGTCCCAGGAATCAAAATACAGACCCCGCCCTCCCACCAAGCTCTTTGTAGCTCCGTCAACAAACTTTTCCTTAAAAGTGTGGGTCTGCTCTGAAAATTAACTTTGCAAAAGCTGAATGTTTTTATATCACTATGACTAGCTCGATATTGCAACACTTCACAACTGGGGCCAGATTACCCCCTCTCTGGGTCTTAGGCAAACAGATACATTTGGTCCAGAGCAGAAGGGAGGCCCTGGGGCAGGACACATTGTGTGTTTGGAGAGCAACCTCTCGTGGTATAGTATGGGAGGTCAAACCCACCCTACAGCCGTGGCTCTTGTCCCACAGGGCTAGACCTGGATCCATGCACTGGGCATTGAGCCTGGCATATAAGGTTGCAGCACCACTTAGGTTTGGCCTGGCATGGGCTGTGGGGGATGGCCAAGGATGCTGGAACACTTTCTATGGGAGGGTGCCAAGAGCCATTGAACCAAACTGTAAACTCTGTGTGGAATGGAAACCACTTCAAGCCAGGGGTGTGTGTCAGAATGCCTACTTCCAGCACCCATGTGGAGATCAACCTCTTTGGTTGCGCCTCTTCTTTCTCTGATTCCTTGATAGTAATCTGTGGTCTCCTCCAGTCCTCCCCATTCTTCTGCACTTTTTCCTCTACTGCATGCAGGGATTGGTGTGTGTATAGAAACCCTCCAAGCAATTCTTCCTTTCCTGCTGCTTTTCAGGGATCCTTCCAGCTGTTGCTCTGCTCCATTGCTCCCTAACTCAATTCCTTGTAGTCTTTTTATTTCTGAGCATCTAGAAAGCTACTAGTCTCCTCCCAAAACAAACAGACTGGGATGCTAGAGTATAAGTTCCTGGAATAACATGATATTCTATGGCGGGGGGGGGGGGAACCTGGGACTGTCCCCGTACACCCAGAACAACTCTTCAGGCACAATTCCTTGCACATATGGAATCTTTGTTCGCTTAGGCCGCTAGAGGGCGACCCGCCCCATCTGAAGCAAGAAAAGCTGGGGATAATGTCCATGTAATGGTTATGGACCTAGGGTTTGAGTCTCTTTTCAGGTATGCCTACAATGCACACCAATGGCAGAGACGTATAGAGTACCTATAGCTATCTACATGCCACAGTGTAAAACAGGCTGTGTGCACACTGTTGTGTGTAGCTACATGTGTCTGTGAAAGGTTGTGGCAGAAGGGAGGCAATGAGGAACTGCTAGAGCCTTTCCCGGCTGCCTCTTCACTGCTACAGCCTTTTCCTGTGGTAGGAAAAGGCTCCAGCAGCAGAACACTGCCCTGCTAAAAGTCCCAGTTTAGACAGGAGAGGCACTACCTGAGCATATAGCGAGTGTTGGGTGCAGAGCCGCAGGGTTCAGGCATGTCTTACTCTATTCACCAAAGCAGTACCTTACACACTATAATGCTGTTTATACTCATGCTAGGGGGACCTGCACCATATATACCCTACACACCACTGTACACAGTATGCAGTACAGTCATACTAAAATCAAAGGTTCAGTAAAGATAAACTCACCTGGTTCTGTTATCATGGTTTGGGATTTGCATTCTGTATATCGGGGTGGGAAACCTTTTTTGGGGCCACTGACCCAGAGAAAAATCAGTCAGGGGTCGCACACAAGGGAGAAACAACCCCCCCAAAAAACATCCCCCTACTGATGTGGTCCCTGACAGATGGAGAAAGACAATCCCCACGTTCCCCTCACACAGCCGAGCCTAGCGAGGGCACAGGCTAGTAGGTTTTGTGTGCTCCAGCCCTGCTGTGGGTGGGACCAGGACCAGATCCTGGCAAGCTGGGGGCCACATTTGGCCCCTGTGCCTGAGGTTCCCACCCCAATGTATATAAATGCAATGCCCACTGGATCAAATTCATTCCATGTGTACACAGGTATCAGTCCCGTGAAAAGCTCTACGTGTTACTCCCTCCTATCAGCAGCTTTTCCTGCTAGGAGCCCCTGCTGCTCCAATGTCTGGAAACGAGGCATTCAACAGGTGTGCAGAACAAGTGCAATCAGTCCAAGAAACAAGGAGTCCTGTGGTACCTTAAAGACTAACAGATTTATTTGGACATAATCTTTCATGGGTAAAAATCCACTTTGTCAGGTGCATGTAGTCTGCATTATTTGTTTAATATCAATAACACACCGAATGCTGCACAAAATGTGAAATGAAGCTAGTCCCTGCCCTAGAGAGCTTACTCTGCCCTACATGGGTGAGGACCGAGAAGACACAGTCTGTTGTGTGTGCACTCACTTCGTATGGGTATCCCTAGAAGAAGTGAGTCTTCCGGAGGAACTTGATTGGGAAGTGTTGGCAAACAGATATGGGAGGAGCATTCCACATCTAGGGGCAGGAAGAAGTGGGAAAAGGTAAAAAGGATTTTGAGATGGAGTAGAGTAGAGAGTTGGAGCGGGAGGGGGAATTCAGTGAGAGGAAAGATCAGTGGAGCAGACCAGAGTCAAGTCTGTTGCACTTTGATGGTGAGAACAAGAAGTCCAAACTGGGGAGGGGAGAAATTCTACATTTGGGATGACATGGTCAAATTGGTGAGTAAGGAAGATAATTTTAGCAGCTATCCTGTGCATTGATTTTAAGGGTACAGTAGAGGTGTTGGGGGACAGCCAGAGAGAAGGAGGTTGGAGTAATACAGACAGGAGCTGGAGAGAGCATGGCAGAGCACCTTAGCTCTGACGACAACAAAAGGGATGGGGCAAGAGAGAGCAAAGAGTCTATTGCGACTCTCCACCACCATACCAGCTGCAGGTCAAAAAGAAGGTTGGAAGTGTTGTCAGCAATGATGGGCAATGGAGGAACTAGAGAGGGATTAAGAGGAAGAAGGAAGTAGAGTGCCTCTGTCACTATGTGCAAATCTCCATCTTAAACTGCTTCACATCTCTGTCCCTGGTGGAAAGCAGGTAGACTTTTTACATGTAAAGGTGCAGTATATAACAGAACAATGCCTCACAATGGAGCTCTTCACCCAGCTGTCTTAGATGGTTGCATAACCTAGCAGAATTCCTGTGATTCCATTTCTACATTTGCCCTAGACCTCCCCTTCTTTCTTTCCTGGGTCATGCTCATTATCCTGGAATGCCCCTGGCTCTGTTTTAGCTTTGCCCCAAGGCTGATCTCCTGTAACTCTGTATTGCTCAATGCTGCATGCTGCCATGTATCAAGCAAAATTTGTATCAAGAGCAATGGGTTGGCAATGCCTGAGCAGAGATGCTGTAACTGTATCTCTTCTTGCCTAGCCCTGGAACGGCATCGGTTCATGAAGCAGGCACGGAATCTTATGCCTTGGATGACACACCACCCGTTCTACATGGGAGGTGACAGGAACTCCCAACACTCTTCTTACCACCTGAACCCACTGCTTCAAAAAGGTGAGCCCTTGACAATCCATGCAGGGAAGAGTAAGGCCAACACTTGAGTCTAGTAACTCCTTGGAGTCTAGTAACTTGGTTCTGGTCAGTCAGCCAGAGTGTTGATGAGCTGTTCCTACCATGACTCTGTTATATTGTGCCCTGGCCTGGGGTAAGAATGGATCCAGCCTTTCTGCCCTGGAGAGGGCACTACAGGGGTTGTTATGTTCCTAGTCAGCTCCTTATTACTTATTCAAAACTGATACAAAACAAATACAAGGCAAATTCATTTATGCTGCTACCAGTCTGTATAAATAACAGGAAAAATGATCCTTGATATCTCTATTCTGTCTAACAAAGAAACAAGAGGGGATTCATGTTGAACTTAATTCTTCCCAGTTATTGGTTCTTTATATCCATTTCCAGGTCATCACCCCCTGCTACACCCCCCCCCCCAAAAAAAAAACAGTCAAAGTTGTATCAATAACTTAAGGAAAAGATTAAAAGAATGTTGAAGTTGTTTAGAAATGAAGTGCAGCAGAAGAGGAAAGGATTGCTTATAGGAAAACTCTAAAAAGCAAACTGGAAAATAGAGAAATACAGCATGATGTTTTCCCTTTAACTCCACCCTTGTTTGCTATTAACCCAAAACAAGTTTTGTATTACTGTCCTGACAACCATATAGCTGCAGACCATGCAGCTTCAGATTTAGCTCTTGTTTATTTCAGGACATATTCTAAACTGCATATATGCGAAAACTTAAGTGTGTTGAGAAGTATGAAAATATACAGACTTGTAGTATTCTAAACAACCTTAACTCTGCCCCTGCCATTAATTTGCTACTCTTTATGCTAATCTTTATAGTACTTGTTTTCCTTCCTAGTATTAAGGTTACCAATATGAATCTGCTCCAGTTTCACAAAGCTTTGTATGTGAATTTACATTTGGCTTTTGACCAAAGTTGGCAGGGAAATGAATTTGGTGTCCCAGCCATATAAAACAATTTCTTTTTCAAGCAGATATGTTAAAAGAAAGCCTCCTGAACTGGCATTCCCGGTTTGCTGGATGACCCTGTGACCTATCACCTCTAAGTTTCCCAGAACACTCCAGCCCATTTCTAGCTTGGCTTCAGTCCTTGCTGTGTGTAGTGTGAGACTCAGGCAGCTTTGCAGGGGCAACTTTAACTATCAGGTGGAGAGGAGAGTGTGAATCTGGTAGTTTGGTTGGGCTCCTTTTTGACTCAATGAGAAAACTGGCTCCCCTAGCAGGGACAGGGATAGGGATGTCTCCTTATTGCTTCCCCCTGACTGTTGCTCCCTCTTGTCCCCCATTCTTAGATGTCTCCCTGCAAAGTAGCCTCCCACTGGTGCATTCACAGGGCCAGCTACACCCCCAAAACAACGTCCTGGACTATCTGGAGTCTGAGGTCCAAAATCTCAACCCTTCCCAGCCCCTGATACCCTCCCACCACTTTGGGGCCAACCAGCATCCCAGCATGCTCTCCTCCCTGAGCTCAGAGATTGTGGAGCGCAGGGTAATCCAGCTGCCACCCATCACGGAGCTCATCCCATCCTCTCAGAGGAGCAGTAACTTGTCACACCTGCAACGAGCTGGCCACGCTGCAGGGCCCTGGGGGTCTGCAACAGAGGATGAAAGGGAGGACTGGAGACGACACCAGCCTGTGGATAGGGATTCTCACTCCAACTTCGATCGGGACTCCAGGGACAGGGGTCGAGACCAGAGGCCGCGGGAGGGCAGCTATGATGGCAGGCACCGGAGTTCCAGGCGGGATGTATCGCCCAGGCACCGGCCGGATCACGGTAGGTATGGGGGCATCTCCTACCCTGAGGAGACCAGAGATCGTTCAGGCCACCGCTTTGACCCGAGGCAGCTGCCTTTAGAGAGGCAAAAGTATCAACGCCCCAACAGAAGAAGCAGCAATTCAGAGCAGCGGGGACGCCGGCGTCGCAGCTACTCTCCTCCATCCCGGCGAGGCTCGTGGAGCTCGGCAGAGGAGCATGAACGCTTCCAGGGGAACTACAGACAACGCCACCGTCGCTCCCCAGAAGACAAGCCGCCCAGTTACCGCTCACTGGAACTCATCCCAGACAAGGGCTGCAAACGCGGAAGCAGCATGGGCCAGTCCTCGGTAAGTCCGATCCTCATTGCTCTCTCTGGTGGGAATGGTTTAGCCCCTCTCTGTGGCGGGGGGGAGCGGAGGGAAAGGGTATCAAATGCGAGCTGGAGCCGGATATATGTCAAGGTGGGACTTGGGTGTAAAATGCCCCACACAGCTTTGTTGAGGAAGTGCTGAAATCCCCCCTCACGTACACGTAGCACAGTTGTGATGTACTGGGGCTGGAGGGGAATCAAATTGTTGCCTGAACCCCTGAGAGGTTGCCGCAGAGCACACTTTTTTTATTTTGATTTATTTCATTTTTTTTTAAATTTCAATTGGCATGTTATATCTGTAAGTCTCTGCTGTTTAAGAGAATGAATGTTAATAATGTTGTATCCAATACTAGCCCACTGACCTGGCATTGCTCAAGTCCTTAAGGAGGGGTTCAGTGGAAGGGACGAGGGGGTGCAGGAGTCAGGTCAGGAGCTTTGGGATGTGGGGGATCAGGGAAGGGGGGCTGAGAGCTTGGGGGGGTACAGGAATTGGGGTTGGGGAGTGAGGAGGGACTCACAGCAGGGGGTGGGATGCAGGAGTCAGGGCAGAGGATTGGGGGGGTATGGGAGGGCTCCCCCAGGGTGGCAGGGACCACGCTGCCTGGCCCCTGAGGTCATTCTCATAGAACCATAGAGCTGGAAGAGACCTCAGAAGGTCATCATGTCCAGCCCCCTGCTCTAGGCAGGACCAATCCCAACTAAATCAACCCAGCCAGGGCTTTGTCAAGCCGAGACTTAAACACCTATAGGGATGGAGACTCCACTACTTCCCTAGGTAACCCATTCCAGTGCTTCACCACTCTCCTAGTGAAATAGTTTTTCCTAATATCCAACCTGGACCTCTCCCACCACAACTTGAGATCATTGCTCCTTGTTCTGCCATCCGTCACTACTGAGAACAGCCTTTCTCCATCCTCTTTGGAACCTCCCTTCAGGAAGTTGAAGGCTGCTATCAAATCCCCCCTCACTCTTTGCTTCTGCAGACTAAACAGACCCAACTCCCTCAGCCTCTCCTCATAGGTCATATGCTCCAGCCCCCTAATCATTTTGGTTGCCCTCCGCTGGACCCTCTCCAAAGTGTCCACATCCTTTTTGTAGCGGAGGGCCCAGAACTGGACACAATACTCCAGATGTAGCCTCACCAGAGCCGAATAAAGGGGAATAATCACATCTCTGGATCTGCTGGCAGTGCTCCTCTTAATGCAACCTAATATGCCATTAGCCTTCTTGGCTACAAGGGCACACTGTTGACTCATATCCAGCTTCTCATCCACTGTAACCCCCAGGTCCTTTTCTGCAGAACTACTACTTAGCTGGTTGGTCCCCAGCCTGTAACAATGCTTGGGATTCTTCCATCCCAAGTGCAGGACTCTGCACTTGTCCTTGTTGAACCTCATCAGATTTCTTGTGGCCCAATCCTCCAATTTGTCTAAGTCACTCTGGACCCTATCTCTGCCCTCAAGCGTATCTACCTCTCCCCCTAGCTTAGTGTCATCTGCAAGCTTGCTGAGGGTTCAATCCATCCCCTCATCCAGGTCATTAATAGAGATATTGAACAAAACTGGCCTAGAACTGAACCTTGGGGCACTCCGCTAGAAACCGACTGCCATCCTGACATCGAGCCGTTTATCAGTACCCTCTGGGCCCGGCCTTCTAGCCAGCTTTCTGTCCATTTTACCATCCATTTATCCAATCCACATTCCCTTAACTTGCTGGCAAGAATATTGTGGGAGACCGTATCAAAAGCCTTGGGAAAGTCAGTGGATGTGATATACCTTGACTTTAGCATGTCCACAGAGCCAGTTACCTCATCATAGATGCTAATCAGATTGGTCAGGCACGACTTGCCCTTTGTGAATCCATGCTGACTATTCCTGATCACTTTCTCCTCTTCCAAGTGCCTCAAAATGGATTCCTTAAGGATCCCTTCCATGATTTTTCCAGGGACCGAGGTAAGACTGACCGGCCTATAGTTCCCTGGATCGTCTTTCTTCTCTTTTCTGAAGATGGGCACTACATTTGTCTTTTTCCAATCATCCGGGATCTCTCCCGATCTCCACGACTTTTCAAAGATAACGGCCAAAGGCTCCTCGATGACATTTGCCAACTCCCTCAGTACCCTCGGATGCATTAAGTCCGGACCCATAGATTTTTGTACGTTTAGCTTTTCTAAATAGTCCCTAACCTGTTCTTTACCCACCAAGGGCTGTCCATCTTCATCCCATCTTGCGTCACTTAGAGCATTAGTCCGGGAGCCAACCTTGTCTGTGAATACAGAGGCAAAGAAAGCATTGAGTACTTCAGCTTTCCTCACATCATCTGTCACTAGGTTACCTCCTTCATCCAGTAGGGGCCCCACACCCTCTCTGATCACCTTCTTGTTAACGTGCCTGTAGAAACCTTTCTTGTTATCCTTCACATCCTTTGCCAGTCGCAATTCCAATTGCACTTTTGCCTTCCTGATAACCCCCCGGCATTCTCGAGCTATACATTTATACCCCACCCTGGTCATTTGTCCAAGTTTCCACTTTTTGTAAGCTTCCTTTTTGTGCTTAAGTTCACCAAGGATTTCCCCTGTAAGCCAGTCTGGTCTCCTACCATGTTTGCCTCTCTTGCTACACATCGGGATGGTTTTTTTTTCTGTGTCTTCAATAAGGCTTCTTTAAAATACTGCCAGCTGTCCTGGACTCCTTTCTCCTTCATGTTAGCATCCCAGGGGATTCTGCCCATCAGGTCTCTGAGGGAGTCAAAATCTGCTTTTCTGAAGTCCAAGGTATATTTTACTACTCTCCTTTCTTCCTTTGGTCAGGATCCTGAAATCTACCATCTCATGATCACTGCTTCCGAAGTTGTCACCCACTTCTACTTCCCCTATTAGTTCCTCCCTGTTTGTGAGCAGAAGGCCCTTGGTCGGATCCTTCAGCACTTGTACCAAGAAGTTATCCCCAGCATTCTCCAAAAACTTCCTAGATTGCCTGTGTACTGCCATATTGGTCTCCCAACAGATGTCAGGGTGATTAAAGTCCCCCACAAGAACCAGGGCCTGCAATCTGGAAGCTTCTCTCAGTTGTCCAAAGAAAGCCTCATCTACCTCATCCACCTGAATCGGTGGCCTGTGGTAGACACCAACCACAACATCACTGCTGTTGTTTGCACCTCTAAACTTAACCCATAGGCTCTCAACAGGTTTTTCTCCCTCTATATACTGGAGTTCTGAGCAATCATAGTGCTCTCTTACATATAGTGCAACTCCTCGGCCTTTTCTCCCCTGCCTGTTCTTCCTGAACAGTCTATACCCTTCCATGACAGCGCTCCAGTTATTCTGAAGTATAACTGTCCTTGCTATCAGACTCCTCCCTTTACGTGTGATGAGAAACAATCGGATTCCCTTTGTTCTGGCACAGCCAAACCCTGACCTTGCTTTAAGTTATGGTTAGAGGAAGCTGCCTACCAAATGTTGTGGTCCTAGCTCTTACCATTTAGGAGGAGTTCTTCAACAGACAGACTAAAAGACAGACACACAGACCAATGTTCTAAAATATATAGTAGAAGATGGCCAAAACATTCAGACTTGAGCATTAGGCACCCAAATCCATATTTAGGTTCCTTAAAGTAGTGGCCTGATTCTCAGAAGTGCTGAGCAGTTAGTGCCAATTCAGATGCAGAGACCTGGACTAAGAATTGAAACTCACTTTATACTGCACAGAGATTAACCAAGAACAGTGTTTGGAAGTTATCAAGCGGGGGGCTGTATTTGAATTGGCAGTGTAGGGGCAAAAGGCTTCAGATCCCATTCCCAGTCTGAGTTTTCCAGCCCACTCCCTACATCTCCTGACTTTTTTTGTATACACTCTGATTTTAGGGAGTGTGGGGAAATAAATGATCTCCTATTCCTTTCGATGCAAGATCTTAACACAGAAGGCTCGTGTTTAAGGGATCATGTCCCACAGCAATATATTTCCTTCCTCTTGTCTCTGAGCTACAAAGATGGGTTTCTTTAAGGGAAACCCAGATCCAGTCATAACCCTGTAACTGGTACAAAGGGTCTTGCTGCTTTGCTACAAAAGGGATAGGGAGACAGGCTTTCTATGCTACCTCCCACTGCTGATTCTGTCTTAATTTTCTCCTGCAGGAAAAAGGAAGTTCCCGCAGTGGAAGAAGCATGGTCATTTAGCACATGGCGGAAGGACTGAAACTCTCAATGGTTCTGCTTTGAGGCTCCATTTTGCCCTCTCTCTATGTGATTTGGGGTGGCTACTTCTGACTGAACAGGAGACCTTCAGCAACTGGATAAAGTAAAACGTAGTGGAGACCAGTGAGGAATTTATGTGTAGGGATCCAGGAGAACAGTGGCTTTATCACATTATCTGAAAACCTTGTATTTCCTTCCTTGCTGTGGAGACTTGGGTTTCAAACAGACTGGTGGTGGTTGTTGAAAGTCGTCCCTTTGTTGAGAGTACAGTTTCTGGTGGCACTGAGCAAACAGCATTTCCTCCCTCTGTGAATTTGAATGTTGTGCATGTGGCCATAAGATTCGGCACCAAAGGTCAGAATGTTTGCAGTGATTAACAAGTGGTTGTTTACAATACACTATCACCCCGGAAAATCTTGACTGCTCTGGGTATTTTTTGAGGAATCTACCCTTTTCCCAACATCTCGCATGCTCTGCTTTCCTCCTTGGTCTGTGTCCTCCTGTGGTGTGTATTTGGGGGAAACGGGCTCTAGGAGACTATTCTTATCCTCCGCTTTGCTAAGCTGTTCCCCTCCTAACATGACAGTTAGGGAGCTGATCTTTACTCTGAACAATGCATTTTTCCTAAACTTGTTCAACACATCTGTGGTTTGGTTACTATTGGATTAAGTGCCTGTCTATGAATTACCCTTGAACTAAAAGCAAAGAAAGAAATTCCTTTGGAAACCAATTGCAATAGACAGACAAGCAAGTTAGGTTTTTTTTCTTGGCTGTGTTGCAAGAGAGGAGACAAAAGAATCCTTTTCTCTGGATTTTTTTGATCAGAGGCCTCTTATTTCTATGGTAAAGCTGCTTTCTAAAGGCATTTTTTGAACAGCTGGTCGTAGGGCTCAGCTCTTTGTGTAGAGCTTTGGGAAGGGCTTGTATACTGAGTTTTGTAATTCACAACATCTAAAGGTTGCTCAAGACCTATTCTTTCTTCATCCAGTCCATTTTGCAGTTGGCACAGGATTGCTGTCTACAAGATATTTAAAGCGATCACTGGAGTGCCTGGCATTTCCGTCGGGAAACTAGTTTACAGGCGTGACTTTTGAAAATGGCCTTTTCTTGTGCATTTGCAGGGCACTCCCTCTGAAATGCATATCAATTAAGGGCTTTTTCTTCCTTCCTGGGGCTGTATGTAAACCAGATAAATGAACTCATGGCTAGCACTGGTGCAAGTATCAATGGAGTGGGGTCGCTGCTTAGAGGATATTCTTTGTGGTTGTGGGTTTTCACTTGGCTCACACTTGGGGAGTACTGCAACATTGTAGTAGGAGTGCTTTCTCTGAGTATCCTACCCTACCAGTCCCAGCATGGCTGCCTGAAGCAGTGGTTGCTAATGGATTCTGAAGGGCTATTTGGGAAGCAGGAGCCGCTGTGGCCGAAGTCAGACTCTTACAATTCCCTGGGAACTAGTGCTCTTTCTTGATTCCTCTCTCAAAATGGCTGCCAAGGTTGAACATCTAGCTCCCTCTTATTGTTCTGTAAGAGGTACTTTCCCCCTCCTGCATTGTCCTGAAAGAGTTGGAGCCCAAGGCCAACAGCTGATGGAACATGTTGTGCTGGCCAAGATGGTGGCTGTTCCACAACAGAGATTGAAACAGGGATCATTAGAGCAAAGAGCTTGAGATCAAGAACCTGCCAGTATAACAGGAGACTGCAACAAACTCCTCTCTTCTCTGGCTTGGGCATGGAGGGTGGGGGTGCAACTTGCTGGGCTGAATCACAGATGGCCAACACCTTGAATAGCTGGCTTCATACAGAACTTGAGGATGATGCTCCCAGGCCTAGTGTTGCTTCTGGGTCTGTTCCACAGCCTCACGTGTGTAACCCAGTGGTGCTCAACCTTTTTTAATTCACGGGCCGGGAAAATTTTGGTTGAGGAGGGGGGGAAAAGAAGGGAACATTTTTGTTGAGCAAAAAAAAAAAAAAAGCGACAGGAACATTTTGTTGCAGCCCCTTTAATTTAAAGCACCAGTCCACTCCCCCACCACTCCCCCCACCATGCGTAGATCGGGTGCTGAGCCAGGAAAACAAAATGGTGGCTGGCCCAGCGCTGCGACCTCCCAGGAAGACAACCACAACCCCACAGGTTGTACACCGCTGGTGTAACCAAGTTCTTCTTGAGACCTCTGGACATAGCAGGGACTGCCCAAGTTTGTTAGAGATGACTTTTCTGTATATCCACTGTGAGCCATTGCAGCAAGAACACAAGGATGAGGGCTCCGGCCCCCATACAAAAGAGAAAGACGACGACTCTGTGGAATCTAGGATGGATCTGTGAAAAGTTTTATTTAAAGATGAGATTTTAATGATGTGGTGGTGGGACTTCTGATGGTTTTAATACATTTTTCTTTCTTTGTGTTGCTGGCTAATGGTTTGTATTGGTTATGGAGAGCAGATGGAGAACTGAATTGAAAGAACAGCATTGTTGCCCCTTTTAACATCAGTATCCCATTCTGAGAGTACATCTAGCCTTTAAATCACTGCAGACAGAGCTTTGCCACTGTCCACACTGAAGTGCTACACTTACTACAGCGTCAGGAGGGGTTCTCCTGTTGGCATTGGTAATGCCACTCCCAAGAGGCAGTGGGGATAGGTCAACAGAAGCAGTTTTCTGTGGACCTAGCACAGTCTATGCAAGGGGTTAGGTCAGCACCCCTGTGTGTTTCAGGGGTATAGATTTTTTACATTAGCTCTGGCACTCAGCAGTCCAGGCAGGGGTGCTGGAACAATTTGTATAGTGGGGGTGCTGAGAGCCATTGAGCCAAACTGTAAACCCCGTATATAATGGGAACTACTTCAAGCCTAGGAGTACCACCACATCCCTAATTCCAGCATCTGTGTGTCTGGGCCAGAGCAGGTTGACTTCCCAGGGGGAAGAAATCCATAATATGAATCACGGGTGTGTTCAGCGTAATTTGCTTTAGCTGCATCCACCCCACTTCTGAAATGAGCTGGTCAAACAACAAGCAGGACAACTTCTTCCTACTTTGTCAGCCAAGAGCAGGGCCCAGCTCTCCAGGAGCAATTATGCCTCAAGAACCAATTCTAATCAGAAACAGTGAACTCCTGCTTTTTGCACATCTGCGTCTTTCCCCCAAAATTGCCTCTACACAAAACCTTGTATAATCCCAGCCTAACACAGCATATCTTCCCAAGAGGCTAAGATTGTTTGCATGCTAAGGGCTGGCATACACTGAAAAAATAACCACACTCCTAAGAGTCACAGTTAAGATGACCTAATCCTTGTAGTAGATGGCTAGATCAACAGAATAATTTGGTGGATTTAGTTACTCCTTCTGGAAGATGTAGGTTACCTAGACTTGAGCGATGGGAGAACCTCTTCTATTGCTGAGAGACACTGAAGTGCTACAATGATGCAGCTGTGTTGTGGTAACATATAAGTGTAGGCATAGCCTGTGAGAGAGAACATGAAGGTTATGTGTAAGTGATGCCTGCCAGAATGGTATGACTGTTAGGCCAAAAGCACAGAGCTGTGTAATTAATACACTCAGGAAGTGAGCTCTCTTCTTTCCTTTCCCCACCAGCTCTGTAACAGACTGAAGAAATTATTTGTGAATAGTTAGTGAATTCTACTACCACCTTGTATGGGTCCCTGCTTTTCACTTTTTGCTGACATTCACATGAGCTAACTTCTACTTCTGTGATTTTTTGGGGGGGGAAGGGAAGGTGGACTAATTTCAAGCCTGAAAAATTTAATTTTATGATTAAATTGTGGACAGTAGTAATTTGGATTATCCAGTCAGGCACCGGCAATTGTATTATGTGGTTGAGACAGTGAAACATGCAGCTCAAATATTAAATGGAGTCAGGGAAAGTTACAGAGTGCAGTTTGTTTGCACAAAAGTTTCAAATGATGACAGAGGAAGCAAATTCCTAAGTCAATGAACTTGTGTACAGATGGTAAACTGGATAACTTTGTTTTCCAGTTGCTGATTCAGTTTCTAGTCACTGTGGATTTGTTGCACAGTTAAAGGGATATCCCTTGCATACAAGAAGCAATTTCCCGTATCAACAGAGACGAAGTGGGTGCAAAGTGATTCTGCTATGAGGAGACACTTTTTGGTGGGTAATGAATATGGAACCCTCCAATTTCAAGCTCTCCTGGACTGCAGGGCAAACAGAGACTGATCCTGACAGCTGCTTTCCACTCATTGCTATAGATCCGTGAGTGGAATAAAATCTTCCATTCTTGCTGAACAAGAATGTACCCATGTGCCTGGCCATCTTATGCATTTACAGAGCTCCTATCATGGCATTAGGTAGGCACCATTCCAGGAATGGAGGGTGAGGGGCTGCTTTTTGTGTAATCCCTGATTTGTATGGACAATTGTGTAGTATGTTGGCAATCACACAACCTATAACAGAGAGTGCCAAAAGGTCCAGAAACAATCTTTGAGCTTGTCTTCACTACAGTTAACATGAGCTCTCACTCACCACAAGTGAGAGTGGCCACACAGCAAAGTAAGCTTCAAGCAGCATGCAAAGTATGCATTATTAGACCCAGTATCTGATACTCAGCAGCACTTGAGCTTCTACCCACACACATCTGCCCCCTCCCCTTTTTCCCCCCTCCCAATGGGCCAGCTAACTTGAGTTTAAAGCACTGCTTAGTTAGGGGTAGCATTGAAGTTATCTTGCACTAACGCAGGGAAGACTAGCCCCTTGTCCTTCTGCATCTTGTTTAGTCTCTTCAGTGTGCCTTGTACTATTTTTCTACGCTGTCATTCTGTTATGCCAGCGATGCAATGAAAATTGCCAAATGGTAACTGATGTTTATTTGTTTGTTTTTGGGGTTTGATTGTCAAATGTGTAATTAAATAAATGAGAACTTCTAGCCATTTATCTGTGGTCTATCCTTATTTCTTCAATCAAGAAATGTAATCAAGTCCTTACATCAGAAGAATGGGAATCAGAAAATCACCAACAAATCTTAGTGTAAGAGCTGGTTGGAACATGTCGTCCCCCTATCATTCCCATGGAAAACTTTGATACTTTTTGTCAAAATGAGGAAAAAATGGGGGGGTTGGCCAGAATTTTTCAGTTTTCAAATGAAAAGTTTAAATTTTTCAAGGAAAGCAAAAAAATCTGGCACCTCACTACTTTTGAGGATGTGGACCTTGTTTTTGTTGAAAACCTAATTTTCCATCAGGAAATATTTTTAATGGTGAATTTTATAGACAACCCTAATCAAATTATGGGACACTACTCAAGTCACTTTACAAATCCCTCTGTCTCTGTTTCCCTCCACTGTCTGTCAGCTAGGACAATGATACTTACTCTGGTTGTAAACTGCTTTGAATTCATAAGTGACAAAAGAGGTTAATAGTAGCATGATGTGTTTATTAATTGAGTCTTGTTTGAAAGTGGATCGTCTTTGCTTTTTCCATGCATGAGAGAAGCACCTAATAGTTATTGTCATTAGAAGTTAAAACATACATAGAGTAAGAAGAGGAGAATATAGTCGCTGTTTGCACAGGTGCTCAGTGGGAATTGTGGCGGGGGGGTTAGGGTATGAAGCAAACGCAAGCTAAAGGCTCAGGAACTAGTCTCAGCTGGACTGACCCTCCATTACCAAATCCTACTCTGAACAGGACTTGGGACTGTGCACCTCCTGCCATCCCTCTCATCTGACCCTTGTGAAAGAGCCAATGTGGAGTTACGCCTGACTTCTGACCCGCTTGCTATCTCTATATTAACTTTGTATACGTGCTTGTGTTTCAGACGCATTCCTACCCCTGCCTCTGACTGTGAGAGGGCGCGAGGTAAGAGCAACTTTCCGTCTGCCATTTCCAGCTGCGCATACCTTGGCTGGTGTAGATATAGAATGTACAGGATGGAGTAGAGCAGGGAGGCTGTTTATATCTCATTTTTTTTCTTACGGACCGAGGTTCACCCAGGCGGTTAGCTCCCTCTCCCAAGGCAGTAATGCTCTCTGGAATGGGGGTGCAGCATTGGCAAAAACCATCTGCAATCCCTGTGCCCACTAGGGATCTGGAGTTAGTTCGGAGATTTCCAAAGGCTGGGCATGGCCAAGAGAGCAAGAGGTGCACTGATTCAGTGCTGCTCACAAGCAACCTCCACTGTTGGAGCTCTAGGGTTTAAAGAGGAGAAATTGCCTACTCTTTCATGACCATATAGAGGCCTATTATACCTTAGGTCCATAGCAGTGATTGTGGCTCCAGCACTAACCAGCAGAGAGGAAGCCACCTAAGCCATAACTATCAGAGTGATAGCTTGTAGCCACCAGCTGTCTGGCTGCTATTGGCAGCGTAGCATCTAATGTGGACTAAGAAGGTGCTGTGGAGAGAAGCAGCCTTACTGCAGGTTAATGGTAAGAAGCCACTGGCGGCCACGGGGTGCTAGGTAAGTAAAACCCTCAGACTTGACAGCACAACAGCCCTCCCTTGTCATGGGAAGTTCTAGCACTGAAATGATGATTTCATGACTAGGGCCGAGAGACTGCAACTTAATTCAAAAGTTAACCTGCTTTCATTATTTTCCAGCATGTGCCCTTTGAAATCCACCACACTTAAAAAGCTTATTTAATTTTACCCCTATGGCTTGGCCTCATGGCTTTTCAGTTGACCAACCAAAAAATAATGTTCAGGGAAAAGAGCTTGGAGGAGAACAAAGCAGAATCTGTGCTTAGAGGATTAAGTGCATACACAGTGTTTTTGCACTTAATTATCCTGCCAAGAGAAACCCTTCTGAGGTCCCAGGCAGGTCATTTCTCTACCATAGGAATACAAACTATAGATCAGTTCAGGCCATCTGGTTCAGTATCTTCTGGTAAACAGTAGGCAGGACCGGCTCTAGGCACCAGCAAATCAAGCACATGCTTGGGGTGGCACATTTCCAGGGGCAGCATTTCCCGGTAAGCAGCTGCCCCTGGCAATGCCCAACCCAGCCCCACCCTGCCGATTTTAAAGGGCTGCGGGAGCTCGGCTCTGGCTGTGTGTCTCCGGGAGCTGGCTGCGGAGTGTGGCACAGCCAGGCTCCGCCCCGCCCCGCTGACTCCAATCCTGCTGCAGCCCCAGCCCCCTTCACTGGCGAGAGACCGCTCCCTGCCGGCCACCCGGCTTCCTGTGCCCGCCCCGCGCCCCTCTGGCTCCGCACCACCCGTTCCCCACGCCTCCCCTGCACCCCGGTTCCCCTGCTCTCCCTGTTCCCTGCAACTCTCTGGCTCTGCGCTGCCCTTGCACCCCGCACCCTGCTCCCCCCGATCCCTGCCCCCCCCGGCTCTGCTCCGCCCGTTCCCTGCACCACCCTTGCACCCCAGTCCCAGCGCCCCTCTGGCTCTGTGCCCCCTCTGCACCCCAAAGCCCCTTTTCCCTGGGCCCCTCTGGGTCTGTGCCCCCCATTCTCCACAGTGCCCCTGGACCCCGATCCCTCTGCCCCTCCCGTTCCCGGCGTCCCATTCCCCGTGCCTCCCCTGCACTCCGCTCCCTGCATCCCTCTGGCTCTGCACCTCCCGTTCCCTGTGCTACCCCTGTACCACCACACTGTTCCCTGCACCCCTCTAGCTCTGCGCACCGCAGCACCCCAGTCCTCCTACTTCCCCCAGTCCCCGTGCCCCTCTGGCTCTGCGCCTCCCATTCCCCATGGTGAACCCTGTTCCCCATGCTCCTCTGGCTCTGCGCTGTCCCTGAACCCTGCTCCCCCTGTGGGTCAGGAGTGAGGGGTGCTTGTCCATAAGAAGGGGCTGGACTGGGCAGGGAAAGGGCTGTTGTGACCCACCAGCGAGTGAAAGGGGAGGGGGAGTTTACTTGAAGCGCCTTTGCCTTTATGGAAAAAAAAATAATTAAAATTATATTTGCTATTTATAGGGCTACAATGCTGGGACGAAAACAAACAAACAAAAACAAACATTGCAAAGTGCAAACGTATAAAAGCCAACAAAAAAAGGGGGGGGGGAGCCAAAAATTTTTTTGCTTGGGGTGGCAAAAAATCTAGAGCCAGCCCTGACAGTAGGTGATTTCAGATGTTTTAGAGCCGGGGTCAGCAACCTGCCATAAGTGGCATGTGAGCCAATTTAGAGTGGCACGCAGCGGGAGCTCAGCCCCTCCCCATCCCCACACATATGGAGGTCACATGTAGCTACTCTGGTGGCCTTGGCTGGGGCCAGAGCTGGAGGCTGTGTTTCAGGCCACTGCGGCCCCAGCAGCCCCTGCCAGCATGGGAGCTAATCCTGTCAGGCTGATGCGGCCCTGCCTATGGCACGCCAGGCCCCACAGAGCTGGAGCAGCCCACTGACTGTAAATAGTAAGCATCACCCAGTAAGGGTGATGTTAACCATTCACATCCCTATTTTGAATAGGAATTTAATAGTTGGGCTTTATTGTTTTATACTGATTTGTGTGTGTGATAGGTTGTTTTTTGGTTTTAAACCGCTCAGCTGGTGGCCGTTTTTGAGGTTTTTTTAAAAAGATTTTTAGATAAGAAGTATTATTTTTTTGTATTTTATAGGCATACCTATAATTATTATTAATTTTTTATTTTAATGATAATTTTTGTTGTTTTAGTTGCTTTATTGACAAAGGGATTTAGTGTGTTTATTTTGGGTTTCCTTTTATTTTTACTTACTTTATGTTTAATATGAATCACTTAATGTAAAAAAAAAAAGTTAAACTGTGAAAGCATCACAGGAAAAGCTGGAGCGGAGTCCAGGGCAGGAGACCAAGCGGGGCATGCGGTGAAGAAAGCCCCTCCCTTCCTCCCGGGAGAGCGGCACAACCCAGGGCAGAAGGGTTAAATCTTGGCACGCTACTTCAAAAAGGTTGCCGACCCCTGTTTTAGAGGAAGGTCAAGAAGCTAAGTTAGAGTGTACAATTTAAGAGGCAACCTGCCCCTGGAGGTAGCATCTTTCTAACTCCTGTGTTAGGTTAGTGGTTAGTTTATACCCTGAAGCACATGAATTTAACTTCTTGATAGATTTTTTTTTAACATAGCTAATGTAGTCTTGGATGTTCTCAGTAATTATGTATATTCATGGTACCACACAGGTGAAATAATACTGCATTAACTTTTTGCATTGACACCAAGGAGTCCTGTGGCACTGTAAAGAGTAACAGCTTTATTTGGGCATAAGGTTTTGTGGGTGTTTTTTACCCATGAAAACTTATGCCCAACTACCTGTTAGACTCTAAGGTGCCACAGGACTCCTTGTTGTTTCTGCAGATACAGACTAACATGGCTTCCCTCAGAGACTTTTTGCATTGAATAATCCTTGGCTTTTAAGGATGTAAAGCAGTGGTTTTCAAACCTTTTTAACCACAAGATCACTTTTTCAATTTAAGTGCAATGTAAGCTCTACCTCAGACCAAATATCTTTGCCCCGCTTCCTTCCCGCCCCTTCTCCGAGGCCTCCCGCACTTACTCCATCTCCCTTCCTTCCCCCATCCTCACTCACTTGCACTGGGCTGGGGTAAGGGGTTCGGGTGCAGGCTCTAGTCTTGGGCCAAAGGGTTTAGAGTATGGGAGGGGCTCCGGGCTTAGCCCAGGGTGAGGGATGGGGTCCAGCAGGGGGTTCAGAGTGCAAGGTCTGGGAAGGAATTTGGGTGAAGAGGGACTCACAGCTGGAGCAGGAGGTTGGGTGTAGGAGGGGTTTCAGGGCTGGGACAGGGGTTCAGGACGCAGGCTCTGGCTGGCACCATTTAACTGAGACGGCTTCTGGGTGGTGGAGCAGTGGGATTAAGGCAAGCTTACTCCTGCCCTGGCCCTGCGCCACTCCTGAAAGCAGCTGGCATGTACAGCAATGGCTCCATGGTGTCATGTGCTGCCCCTCATCTATAGGCACTGAGCCCACAGCTTCTACTGGCCATTGTTCCCCGTTATTGATCAATGGGAGCTGCATGAGTGGTGTCTGCAGGCAAGGACAGCATGTAGAGATCCCTTGTTCTGCCTTTCTCAGGGGCTGCAGGGACATGCCAGCCACTTCCAGCAGCAGCAGTTACCATAGAGATAATTACTCCAGCCATGACAGGTTAGGCATTTTAAAACTCACTACTCAAAGAATTAAATTTAAACATTGGAGAGAGATGAAAAATATGAAGTGCACAGACCAATCAAAAACCCAAAATACCCTACTTTGCAAGCAGTAAAAGAAGTAACAACCCACGTATGTGTTGGGTGGGGAGATGAGAATGAAGGACAGTGTGTGTTTGTGACAATGACAAAGACACGCACACAGAGTGTGCGTGACACAAAGATTTGCATTGCCAAGCTCCCTCTGTCCCCTTCTCTCTGTATGGAGATAGGGTACAGAAGTGGGGGGAGGAGGGACACCCTGACATCAGCGCCCGCCCCTTGTCCCCACCACACTCTGCACAGCAAGCAGGAGTTTCCCAGGGGGCAGCTCCAAGGTAGAGGGCAGGAGCAGCATGACTGTGGGGGGAGGGGCAACGGAAGTACCAGCGCTTGATAGCTTCCTGGCCAAACCAGTCAAGATCCCCTGTCAGAGGCTCCAAAATCTACTGGTAGATCCTGATCTACTGTTTGGTGCCCACTGATGTAAAAGATATAAAGCAAGAAGAAGGATCTTGGTGTATCTCTTTGACTCGCTGCCGGTTGTTAATTGGGGATATACTGTTCTCTGTTCAATATCAAAGTGTTTGTGCTCTGACTGGTTTCTGAGGATACTTCATTGAACAAACAATGCTTCAGTCCAGGACTTTGGCAGTGGCTCTGATTCTGCTCCTCAGCACCAGTCTCTCTGGTAAATCTTAAAACCCTTCGGGCTAGTGGGGACGGCACGTGCTTCAGCTTTATGTGCACTTAACCTGCTTTCCTCCCTGTCACGAGCTAGGATTAGTGCATGAATGTTCATTGTGACTGGGAGTGTGAATCCAGTGAATAATGCATCCTCCCACACACAGGGCTATCTCAGCACTGTGCTCTGGTGTATACATTCCACTGCATGCACAGGTATGTGAATGCTGGCTCTGCTGCTTCCCTTTCTGCAGCTTCTAAAGACTGAAGGTTTGTAGCCTAGAGTGTTCTGGTTTGTGGATCCTACACTCTGACCTTGGAATACACACACATACACAAAGAGGAATCTTGGTGAGATTTTGAATCTTACTACAGTCTTTTAAAAAAACAACAAATGGTCTGATACCACTTTATAGACTAACAAAACATGTAGATGGTATCATGAGCTTTCGTGGGCACAGCCCACTTCTTCAGATGACCAGAGTTCTGAGTTTAGGATGTGCAAACCCAAAATAAATAGGGGGGGTGGAGAAAAAGAGGAGGGGTAGGAGTAGGGAACACAGGGTATAGAAAATAGGGGGGTTAAGGGAATCAGTGAGTATCTGAAGATTGGGTAGTTAAAACGAAGCAAATAAGAATCAAAGTCAATTTATAGTATCCTTCCTGACACAGGAAATCTACACAAAGAGCCGTTTGCACCTCTCTTGAAAGTTAAGTAGATAGATACAATCTTTTAGTTGGTCTCTTTCCAGGGCAGCTCTTGGGGGAGCTCAGTGTTATCACTGAAAATGGCGATTAACAATGCTTAATATTCTCTTCCTCCGCCTCTTCCTCAGAAGTGGGTGCTAAGGCTATCACAAAGAGACACGTCCGTCGTGACTGGCTGATTATACCTGATGCAATTGCATTTTACGTGTTCCAATATGCGAACAAAGTGTCCCCAAAAGTTGGTCAGTTCTTGGCAGAAGCTTTTCAGATGCCAGTAATCCTTGAGACCAGGTACGAAAAGGCTTCCTTTATTGGTGGGCTGATTTAACAGGGAATGGGGAAGATTAATCACATCATAGACACATTTTAGAACAACAAACAGAACCACCCATCACAGAGTAAGCATTATGAATCCCATATAGGAGGGCGTATTTCTCCCCTGTTGCATACCTACATTTGTTTATTGTTCAGCTGCAGTGGACATGTCTGGATGCAGATGACCCAGTACTGTCTTAAGAGGAGCTGAGAACTGTGATGCTGGAAGGAAATACCAGAATGTAAATCAGGCCCAGTGACACATGAGATTCCTCAGGTAGCTTATTCCTCAGATAATGGAGGATGGCAGACAGAAACAAGAAGTACGCACAATGGGAAAGACACAGTTCCATAGAGCTACTCGCAGCCACATACCTATCTTGCCTTCTTCAGATTTGTTCGAAATTCCCACATCCATACTAATGGTCTTATTTGCCAGGACTAATTTGTCCCACAGGCAAATATGAGAGGATGTCAGCCTTATGAATATATAAAACAGAGAAGTACTTTACTGATGTGTTACTGTCTTCTACAGGAACTTTCTGATAAAGGAGACCTCTAAAATGAGTGTGCTGGCAGAACAGCTGGTGGAAAAATTAACAGGCCTGTGGAAGAAGACAGAGGAAAAAGAGGAAGCCCCACCCCAGTAGTAGGACTGAAACAAATCACAAGGCCACGTCACACAAGTAATTAGAATGTAGAGTGTCCCCCTCCTCATGGATTGAGGTCAGCTATTCTCATAGAATTCATGTCCCTGATGATGTCCCAGGAAGGGGTGAGAAGAGAGTCTCTGCTCGTTGAAGCTTATCTCCCTGGGGGAGAAAAACACACTATCAAAGTAGCTTCTGGATGTCAGATAGAAGGAAGACAGATGATGTAGTTGAATCTCTTGAGAGAACAATTTGGCCACTTGGCCTTCCACCTCACCAATAAAGTTTTGGATGTGTGTGTTGTTGTTATGCTTCCTTCTTTGCATATAATGTTTCTGTGTATGGTGGGTGTATAACAGCTTGTTCTACTGCTGTAACAGCTGATATAATGTAAGAGAAGCCACAGAAATCAGCTGTTATCGGTGATTCTAAGCATCCGGACAAGTATAACCAAAATCAGATACTGCCCTTCACCTCCTTCCTCCTAGGGATCACTATTAGTGTAGTTTAGTCTTTCAGGGCACCTGGTAACATTCCAGCTGTAATAGGCCAAAGACCATCCTGTAGGTGTTTCAAACGCTATGCCAGATAGGTTCTAGCACCTGAAGGATTCCCAGAAACTATTCCCACGCACACCAATGGATAAACAATGTTGTTCAGCATGCTTACAGCACCTTCTACCTCTAAATACCAAATCACTTGAAAACAATAGTTTCTCTCGGCCTTACTGTATGCTTCCCCACCCACATAGGGGCCTATCTCCAATTTACAGGTTGGTAATCTGAAGCACAGAGAGGATAAGTGACTTGCCCACTTATCTGTTAGTTGTCATTGTGCCCATCTACAGGATACCATCTACATTTTTTGTTAGTCTCTAAGGTGCTGCAAGACTATTTGTTTTTTAAGTTTATTCAGTTACAGACTAACACGTCTACCCCTCTGAAACTTTTGTCCAAGGCAGTTTGTGGCAGAAACCAGAATGTAACGCAACACAGGTTGTCTGGTTCTTAATTCTTTCTTCTCATTCCAGCAGGGAGGGTGTTCTAGTGGTTTGGAGTTCCTAACTAAGGTGGACAAAAAGCTTTTATTAAAAATGAGATGTTAACCTTCCAAATGTGAAGCAAGTATAAACCAACACAATGATGTCTTCCCAAGTCTGCTTGCAGCACTGCCTCTGGGATGTGTTAATGGGGGCAGGGGAATTCACCTCAAGGGGGTGTTAAATGCAAAGCCCATTGTCACTTTAATGTCAGCATTCAGTAACTGTTGTTCATTTTAACAGCTGGAATGGGTAAGGCCACAGGGGGCATTAGGAGTTGCTCCATGGAATGCAGTGAAAAGGTAAGGGGAAAATGAATGCAAAGATGTAAAAGGGTGAGAAACGGAAAAGAGAATGGAGAAGAAAGAGAAACAAAGATAAAAAAATGCAGTGGTCCCACAAATTCAGCAATGCTATCCATGACACCAAACAAAGTCAAGTAAGTTTAGCTACCTGACAAAGGTCATATTGATATCTGTGCAAACCTCCCACTAATGTCAGTGTATGAATTGATGGTAGCATATAGTCCCAAACATTAGCCTGGCCCAAGGACGAGTGTGACCCCTTTGATATCTGAGGTATCTATCATCTTGGAAGCATTTAAGAAAAATGTCCTACTCTAACAGAATGGTACTTAACTCTTAATGCTACTCTGTTTATCAGAGAGCCTGAAGGATATGTGATCCTCTTTTCCTTCTTCCCTTTCTCAGCGTTGTGTTTAGATACCACGGGCCTGAGGGGCTTGCCTGAAACAGTATCTGATATTTCCAAACTCCGCTCAGTGGCCTCCTTCCAGCTGCTTTGTTTTCTTAGGGCAACATGGAGGGATGTAGAGGATGCAGTGGGTGTTCTCTGGGGAAATAATACCCCAGCCCATTCAGAACTGTAATTACTGAAGTATCAAAAGGACAGCCTATCAAAACCAGCCCCTTATACAACTGAGCGATTGTCTAGGGTAATAAAACTCCTCCCACCTACCCCAGATTATAGCAGGCTGACTAAGGCTATAGAGAGCTGATTGAAACCAATTTTACAGATCCCTAAACAGTATCCCTGGAGTATGTCCATTCCCTACAGCAGTGATTCCCAACTACCTATCTATGGGCCGGCAGCGGATCATGAACCCCTGCCTGCTCGGCTGTGGCACTCTGCCAGGCCATGCCTCCAGCTGCTAATGAGCCCTGCCCACTGGGGTTCCCCACACAGCAGCAGAGTGAGTGGCACGGCGGGCAGCCGGATGTGCTGTGGCTGGAGCCAGGCTGTGGTGAGGCTGTCCCTACTGAAGCAGCTTCAATGTAGCCCCAGTTCCAGCTCCGGCAGCCGCTATGTGGCCTAGCTGGTGGGGGCCACATGATGGGAAGCTGTGGTGCTCAGTGGCTGGACCACCGGGGCCAAGCGCCATGCGGAGGGTGGCTGTCCCGGCTGCCGGGGCCAAGGGATAGCATAGCATGCCATAGAAAGCTAAAAAGGGAAGGCAGTATAAATGTACCAGCACATCTCTGAAAAAGCATGGGTTTCTAGGGGGAAAAAATTGTTTTCGCTGTTTGCACTTTTTGGGCTTCACTTTGATTTCAGGTGCTGAGAATGGGGTGATGCCAGGGTATGGGTGCGCAATCTGCCATTAGTGGATACATGTGGCTGCCCATGCCTTGCAATAAATTCAGTATGGGCTAATTCTGTCACAAGATGGTCACCAGGAATTGCTGAGCCAGTCCTCTGTTACTCCAGCTCCAGTTAAGGGAGGTAAATTGGAGATGACATGCCACTGTATGTTTTTATGCCTTTAGACTTCACATTATTTGGAGAAGGGATACTTCACTATTTGTTTGGCACAGCTTCCCTACTATATAACTTTGCATTCAGTGATAAAACTATAGGAAAAATAAAATCTAAGCTAATATTGATTATTAAAAACTAAACTACTTTATTAAGTGCATAGGAATCAGCACACAGGGTAAGGCCAATGAATGACATTAACTGTGTCCATACAGATGCAATGTAAAACAACACACGATTGGTTAAAAGTAATTCACATCATGAATGTGTGAATATGCAAATAAATTAATTACCATAATGGAAGAAAATGCAAATGTTTAAGTGCCAGTACACTGAAAGTTTTTGAATTAGTTTGTTGGTCCACAGTATAAGAAAGGTTGGAACCCACTGCCCTACAGCACAGCAATAAACTGTGCTATGCACTTTCCAGTTTTTAGTTCTGATTTCATTGTGGCTCTTTTGAGGACCAGTTTTCTGGATTTCATTGTTGCCATCATTTAGAATATGAGGCTTGCTTGGTTAAGCAGGAATGTGCAAACACAGGCACGTACATGAAAATAGGCTCATACATATAGGAAGATTTAACAGGGTTCGGTTTGTGTTGGTTACAGAGCTTACCACATGAATAAGTCAGAAACTTTAGCTACTTTCATTATGAAAACATCCTACGTGTGTCATCTCACCCTGTTTTTCTCCTTCCCTCTCTCCGCTTTCACTAGTTATTTTCAATGATCTGAAGCCATTCCTGTTCTATTGGGTCTGTAGACAACCTGGGGATTTTTCTCGGTTTGTGCTTACCTGTTGAGTTACATAAAAAAGGAAATAGCTCTTTCTTCTAGTCCAAGTATCCTGTCTTCTGACAGTGGCCAATGCCAGGTGCCCCAGACGGAAGGAAGAGAACAGGTAATCATCAAGTGATCCATCTCCTGTTACCCATTCCCAGTTCGTGTCATACAGAGGTTACGGACACCATCCCTACCCATCCTGACTAATAGTCATTGAGGGACCTATCCTCCATGATCGTATCTTAAAGCTTTTTTGAACCCTGTAACAGTCTCAGCTGTCACAATATCCTCTGGCACAGAGTCCACAGGTTGGCCGAGTGTTGTGCGAAGAAACAGGCAAATCATATGCTTCTTGTATGAATGTTCAGGTGAATAATCTGTACTAAAATTTGTAAAGTTTGTGATGTTCACAAACATCCTTTGTATCAGCCCTCCAATTCCTCTTAAATAATATGTCCTCCACCTTCCCTCCCCCCCCAAACACAAATCTTAAGACTAGGCCATACACCAGACTTTACGGCAGCATAGCTGCACCCCTGCCACTGTAAATTCTTTTGGTAGCCGCTCCATTAAACCACTCCCAACAACCAGTAGTAGCGGCAGAGCATCTCCCACTGACCTAGCACCAGAGTAGACAGCCCTTAGGTTGCTAGGAGTCCTGTAGCACCTTAGAGACTAACAGATGTATTAGTGTATAAGGTGCTACAGGACTCCTTGTCGCTTTTGCAGATCCAGACTAACATGGCTACCCCTCTGATACTTAGGGTGCTGTAATTTGCAACACTTGCAGGGTGGCTTTTTCACACCCAAGTGACATAAGTAAAGTTGACATAAACAGTGGTGTAGCCCTGCCCACGATGAGTAGATGTTCATCAGTTACTTCTGCTATTTAACTGATTCTAGTACCGTGGTCACCGACCAGTCGATCACGAGGCGTTTGGGCAACCCCGCCCCCCCATTTTCCCCCCACCCCTGAGAAGCCCCACTACCTACCTCTAGTGTAGTGTCGGCTTCCCGTGGGGTGGACGGAAGTCCTCTCTGAAGCCCGCGTCACTTCCGGGGATTCTGGAAGTGCGCGGGCTGCTCCCCCTCCCACAGCTCTGTTGCGTGCTGGGGGAAGGAGCGTTGGCCCTAGAGGAGAAGTGCGGAGGCTTCCCTGCGCCGCCGGCGCCGGAGGGGTGAGTTGGGTGCAGGGGTTTCCCTGCGCCGCGGGAGCGGGAGTTGGCCCTGGGGTTTGGCCATGCTGCGGGAGGGGAGGGAGTTGGCCGGGCCGGGCCATGCTGCGCCGCGCCGCGGGAGGGGGGGTTTGACCCCGGGGCAGGCACCCGCGGGGGTTGGCCATGCTGCAGGAGGGGGGGTTGGCCACGCTGCGCCGTGGGAGGGGGGTTTGGCCCCAGGGCAGGTGCCTGCGGGGGTTGGCCGCGCTGTGGGAGGGGAGGGGCAGGGCCGCGCTGCGCCGCGGAAGGGGGGGTTTGGCCCCGCCATGAGCGGGGTGGGGGGTTGCCCCTGGTGCAGACTCCCGTGGGGGTTTGGCCCCGCTGCGGAATGGGGGGGGTTGCCCCCGAGGCAGGCTCCTGCGGGCGTTTGGCCCTGCCACGGGAGGTGGGGGTTAGCCCCGGGGCAGGCACGCTCGGGGTTTCCCTGCGCCGCGGGGGGCCCGGAGGAGGCATGTGCTGGCTTCCTGCGGGGGGAGGGAGGGAGAGAGAATCCTGGGAGGCAGCAGATGCAGGTGACTCTGCTGCCACTGGGACCCCGTCCCCGCTCCCCAGACTCCACTCCCCTGTCCCCAGCTACAGAACTCTGTCCCCACTCCCCGAACTCTGTCCCCATTCCCCTGTCCCCAGCTACAGAACTCTGTCCCCACTCCTGTCCCCACTCCCCGAACTCTGTCCCCACTCCCCTGTCCCCACTCCCTGAACTCTGTCCCCACTCCCCTGTCCCCAGCTACAGAACTCTGTCCCCATTCCCGTCCCCACTCCCCGAACTCTGTCCCCACTGGCACCCTGTCCCCTGCTGCAGAACCCTGTCCTCTGCCCTCCCAGCACCCTGATCCCTCTCCCCTGCCCCCAGCTGCAGAACTCTGTCCCCACAAAATGTATAATTATAAATGCTTCATTTTAGATTTAAATAGCATGAATAAAAAACAGACCATTTATTGCATAACTATAAACACATGATTTTAATTTTATATATCGCATAATTTAAAAATAAAGTGTTTATCAGAGTGTGTAAGTAAGGGCTGGGGATAGCAAGTGATGGACAGGAGGAGAATAGAGAGGGCGGGGCTTCAAGAAAGGGGCGGGGCTTCAAGGAAGGGGCGGGGCGGTAGATCTTCGCCTGTTCTGAGATTTAAAAAGTGATCTTCGGTGTAAAAAGGTTGGAGACCACTGTTCTAGTATATAGGTAAACGTGAGGTCTTTGTATTTAAGTTGCCTGCTAATTCTTCCATTTGTGTGCATGGGTACTATTGTGTACAAAGCAATAGTTTACAGCTGCCTCCATATCTTGATTAAGCTGCAGGAAGTAAGGATGTAGATGCCACTTGCCTTCATGCTTCTCGCTAACCCCACTTGCTCAGATCATCCTCTGAATTTGTAAAAATCTGGAAAGATGACTATGAAAGTAGTCAATCAGAGACAGGGGAAGGAGAAAAACTTGTTCCCATGCTGAAATAGTAACTCGTGCTCTATGGGTACAGAGAACTGGGATTCTATATTTTATTTCCACAGACTCATCACACAACTCTCTGAACAAGTCACCTGATATCTTCGTGACTCAATTTTTGTCTGAAAAATGGAGATGAAAACACTTTCCTGACCCCCTCCCCCACACACACAAAAAAATCCATTAAAGTTCAGAAAGCTCTTTGAAAGCCTTGGATAGAACATGCTATAAAAACAAAGAAATATTTCTTCTCATTCACCCGCTTTGGGAAAGTTTGAGGTAAAGGTGTTTCAACAGTATTTCTGAAACTAAAATTTCAACAAATGTGCATGGGGAAAGGGAATGGTGGGTTGAATGGATGAACTGTTCCAGATTTCTGCAAATAAATCTTTTATTTCAAAGTACCCACCCAAAATTATGATGAATAACTTTCAGAATACTTTATTTGTAAGCTCTTCATTAGCTGTTGAATTTGGACTTCTGATAGCATACAATTGTTCACAGGTATATTTCTGGGGCTCTAATTGTATAATTGCAATCTTTGGGAGGATGAAGATTGACTAATAATGAATACATTTACAGTCTACATGAGTTGGAGTTGGTGAAAGTTTTTGTGACTAACAGTTGCTATACATATTCACAAACAGTAGCGAGCATGATACCTTGAATAGCAGGAAACAAAGTCATTTATTTGCAAAAAAGAGATGTCCAAAGAACAAGAAACACTGTCGTGAAAAACTTCAACATTTTGAAATTATTTTTGGTTCCTTATGTTGGAAGCAGACCTGAGTTTTTGGTGACATTTTAATAGAAAATAGTACCAACCTTTGTGTTAAAATAGTTAACCAAAGTTTTCACTTACTGAAAACCCAGTTTTTCATAAATGAACATTTTCTATAATGATTTCAATACCATTTTTAGTTAAAAACTTTTACCAAAAGAATCACAAAAAAGTAGAAAAGGTCAATACGTTAAAATGTTTATGAATGTTTAAAATATTTATGAAAAAAGACCACTTGTAATCAAAACTTTTCATAGGAAAAAAGTCGAACACACACATTTACAAACTGGTTGTGCATCTGTGTTGTTCAGCTAGCAGCAGCTGTATTCAACTTGCAGTCTCATTTCTAGGAAGCACCTGCTTACAAGCATGGGAAAGAGAAAAAAATTCGAGTTGGTTGCCTGCTTCAGATCTTCATGTCCTGTAAAGTCCTTTAAAACTATGAGACAAAAATCCTTTAAATCTATGAGATAAGAGGAGAGAGAGCAATATCCTGGGAGACCCGGCTACAACTGCACTGTGCATGGTTTGAATCAATTAACATTTCTACTGGAAAAGCAACAGCAGAGCTGGGTTTTAGGGATGTTAAATATCAGTTAATTGAATAGTCGATTAACCTCACAAATTCTTATCAGTTAGTTAACTATTCTATAGTCCCCAGAGGTGGGGCTGGCATCCAGTACATTCCAGTTCCACTCCCAGGAAGCCCCCTGCCACCTTGTGCTGCTGCCTGTCTATTAGAGGCAGCAGCCTGGGGTGCCAGTGGGAGCCAGTTTAAAAACCACACCAAGGCGGGACTGAGCAGGGCTGCCTGCTCTCCTGGCTCCTAATACACTTTAAATGCAGAGCCGCAGCAGGGGTAGGTCTTGAACCCAGCAGAAGCCTGGACTGAGCCAGGCTGCTGGCCAGCCTGCTAAAAAAATTTACTGGCCGGGGGAAATGTGTGTAGTCTATAACATTAACCTATAAGCTTTTGTTTATTGGTGAATCAGTTAATCAACTAAACTATTACATCCCTGCTGGGTTCCAGCCCCTTTAATCATCTGAGACTTTGATCTTGTGCCCTTGCCAGTCAATGGGAAAATTCCTATTGACTTGGTGTAGGATCAAAACCTTGGTTATCACTGAACATTCAGCCCTTCTTTTGAGTCCTACTTGCCTCACCTACTGTACGGCTGACTTGGCTGACTCTAGTCTCAGCGTCCAGGAAGTGGAATATGCTAGGGATGTGAAGGACCAGTCAACTCTCCACTAAGCAAATGCTTATTGGATAGTCGACAAGCTTGTCGACTAGTTGCTCCCCCTCCCCCTTTGCTGCCTCTATCGGTCTCCACGTGGTGCTGCCGCTTTGAAATGCTGCCAGAATGCGGTGTCAGGCTCCTCTCAGCATTTCAAAGCAGCAGCACTGCATGGAGCTCAGGGATCAGCTGGGGACTCCCTGCTGCCCTAGGCTCCATATGGCGCTATTGCTTTGAAATGCCACCAGGGGAGCCTGGAGTCAGCCTCCCTGAAGCATTTCAAAGCGGTAGCGCTGCTGGAGCCAGGAGTCAGTGGGGAGTCCACAGCTGACCCCGGGCTCCACTGGGGCTTTTGCCTTTAAAGTGTAGCAACAGACCTAGGGTTTTTTCAACACTTCAAAGGCAGGGGTGCCCCATGCAAAATGCATCAACTATTTGATCAGCCAGTTACCTGCAATTTAACACCCTTAGAATGTGCATAGGCCCAAGATCTGTAGAGGCCTTTGGGTGAACAGTGTGAATGCCAATTCCAGCTTCCGACTCCAGTGCAAGGAGTAAGGGGCGGCCCCTACAAGCAGCACTGTTGATTTGGCTGGGGTAGCAGGTGAAGGGGGCTAATGGGTAGTTGAAGGCCAGTCCCTAGGCGGCACCATGTGGGCGCAGCCTTCCCTGGATTCCAGCAGCAGCCTGGGCCGAGACCTGACAAACAGCGAGAGCGGGGAGGGATTTTCCAGCACCTGGCTCCCAGAAGGGAAGCGCTGCAGGGGCTCAGAGATTGAGCCGTGCGGGTTGAGCCCAAGCTGGGCCTTGTCTGGCTGTTTTTAACTCTCTCTCTCTCTGCCCCCGCCCTTTGCCCCCCTTCACATTACTTTTTACACCTCTACCCGCCCCGCGTGCATTGCTTCCCCCACCCCCGCGTGCAGGCTTTTTCGCTGCCTCTCTCCCGCGATCGCTTTGCCGCGCTTTCTTTTATATCCGCCCGGCTCTCGGTCTGCCGTGCGCCTCTCGCTTCCCAGCTGCCTCTGCTCTCGCCGGCCGGAGGGTGAGGAATTTGAGGGGAACGGGAGCGAGCCTGGCGCGGGTTCCTTCTCCCGGCGCCCCAAAGCTTTGCGTGCAAAGGCTCGGGGAGCGAGATCAGTCAGCACCTGCCCCTTGCGCCTCCCGTGTCATCGATTCTCTCTCAGTGGGCGCGAATTGACTCAGACCACGCACGACAGATCTCGAGGTTTCTTTAGCGCTCGCACGCGATGCCCCGGCCAGGGAAACCCAGAGCGCTTTCCTCGCCCGCTGGTGTTCCAAGCACGCCATTTCTTCCCCCACCCCCGCCAGCCTCTGGCTCCTTCAGTGTCTCATCAGGCGTTGCAGGAGATGGCTGTGCTGTATCTTCGCCCTTCAGGTAGGATTCGAGACTAGCCAGAGCTTTTGGCAGGGCGGGGCTGGCTTTTCACAAGCGCCTTTCCTTGCTTGCGGCTGGAGGGGCTGGTGTTTTGAAGAGGTGCTGCTGATGCCAGGTGGTAACACTTTGAACACCATCCTCTGGGAAAGCAAGCCACCCTCTCTGGGTTTGGGTGCCACAGTGTGTCTGATCTCAGTCCCTATTTGTAGAGCCCTGCAAACCCACAGAGAGCCAGATGTGGGAGCGGATACCCAGAGCTCATTTTTAGGGCTGTGGGGTGCAAATTTTGTATCTAGAATCGTGCCGTTTTGCTGCTGTCGGCTTTATATCCACGGGTGTCTGCATCTGTAGATATCAGATACCCACAGCTCATTGCGGCGGATACGGATGTCGATGCAAATACAAATATTGTATTCACACAGTTCTACCATTTTCTGAAATTCTCCAAGGCCAGCCTGTGCTTGGTGTTGAGTTGTGTTCTGGAAAGTTTGAACAAATGGCATGGGGGAGAGACAAGAATAGCAACTTTTCCTTGTGATGTACACAGGCACACAAAGCCAATGAATATTTAACAAATATTTACTACACCAAAACAACTGTAGATAGTACCAGAGTGGAAGGGTCTTTCTACTGACCCCGCCCTGCTAGCAGGTATTGAAATTCTGCTGGGAGGCCTCCTGGGTCCCCCGTTAACTCAAGTGTGGTTTATTTCCAGCCTTGCTATAAGGAAGGTGGAAAGGGGAAGCAGAGGTGGTTCTCTCAGAAAAGTAAGATCTGAGGCAGAGAAGGATCATAAGTATTTCTCTGCACCTAAAGTTACTCCAAAACAACTCTATGTTTTGTCACTTTTATTCTGAAATAGGGGTACTTGGTTCCTGTTTAGCTTAATGCACTTTTAAATTAATTAAACTAAACAGGAACAAGACATGCCTTCCATTTTCACAAGAAGTTACTCAGGAATCTAGTTACATTTATACCGTTACATTTGTACCCTACTTCAGTTCAAACGCTTGGACCAGCCACACTTGTAAAGAAATTTGGGAGAGGAGTCAGATGTTTTATTATTAGTTTGTTATTTAAGAAGACAAACCGTAGGAAAGGAATACACTTGACCTCACAGAGTGTGCAAAGAATTTATTTTAAGTGGGACAGGTAAATTACGGTTGAAGTAGTCTACTCCAGAGAGATGTCCTTTTCCAGGCTTTAGGGGAAAATGCTTTGGGTTTAACTGAGTTATAATGATTTGGAAATCACACCTATTGAAATCCAGTCCCAAGGACTTTAATGCATTGGTAGTATAGGCAAGAAAACATTGCCTTGTATGTACGTAGATGCCTAAACTAGCTGCACAGTAAGTGTACTTTGAATGAGACAAAGTATCCTATAATTTAGGTGCAGAGTGAATATGGTGGTGCTCTACAGCAGTGTTTCTCAACCTTTTTTTGTAAAGTACCCCTTTTTCAAAGAAACAAAATTATAAATACCCCCCGTACCTACAGTTTTCAGACACATACATTATTTTTTCCACCATTGCAACACATTTGTTTAACAAAGAATTTAATCATAGCCAGGCGGGTGATGAAATTTTTGGGTGTAAAAAGTACAAAAATAATAAAGTGCTGTAAAACTTAAAACCAAAATTCAGTTTTCTCCAAATTTCAGTTGTGTTGAGGTACCACCGAGACTTCTCTCAAGTACCCCTAAGGGTAACAGCTGTAGAGCCGTGTTTCTCAACCAGTGGTACAAGTACCCTTAGGTTACTGGGAAATTCTGCTGAGAGGGTTCAGTCAACACAACTGAAATTTGGAGAAAACTAAATTTTTGTGTTAAGTTTTACAGCGCTTTATTATTTTTGTACTTTTTACACCCAAAAATTTCATTGCTTGCCTGGCTATGATTAAGTTATTTAAACAAATGTGTTGCAATGGCAGAAAAACATTGTGTGTCTGAAAACTGTAGATACTGGGGGTACTTATAATTTTTTTTAAAGGGGGTACTTTAGAGGAAAAAAAGGTTGAGAAACACCACTGTACAGAACTAAGTGAACATGCATATTTCTATGAACAGGGCATTGCAGGGATTGTAAGCTGAGTGGCCCCAGGGGATGGAATTCTTCTCTCGCCCCTCCCCCTACTTTTTCTTGGGGGCGAAAATCTCTAGAAAATTCTGTTAGAAAAAGTTACCTCAGTAGGATATTAAAATTTCACCACTGTAAGCTTCCAGAAGTGAAGCAATATGCTAAAGTTTAAGGTTGCATGTGCAAATTTAAATCCATCACTGTGAAGGTATGACTTACACATTCTTTAGTTACGTGATTGCATTGTGATTGTTATTTCTCAGATAACATTGTATACAATGTTTCCTATTACATTACTTATCTTGTAATATGTGCAATAATCTGGTTATCTCAAGCAAAGTTTGTCCATGAAAATCATTTATACCTAAAGTACCCAGCAAATTGTTCTAAAGCCTTTCAAAATGTTCAGGAGCAATTGACGTATGCTGATATATGCAGGCCACCTAAAAAGGCAGGTAAAATATCTGTGTAGTTGTTTCATCCTTGAATTGCAACAGAGAGAGAGAGAGAGAGAGAGAATATTAGATTAATGTTTAACTGTTTCCGTATCTAAAGAGAGTGGTTGGTTGAAAAGAAAATTTGTAAGACATGGTGTGTCAGAAAACTTTTGAAATTAATGCCTGGAAAAGGGAGAAAAGAAATGTATCATATTTAAATCAGAACAAACAAACAAAAAATCCCTGGCACTTCTACAATGTGAGAATTAATGTTTCCTACTAATAGTGGCATGTTTCCTATTTTAGTATTGCATGCACTAGATCTTCTCAAACAACCCAGACCATGGGGACAAGAGTTCAGAATTTTGAGTGTTGAGTGTCTGAAGGAACATTAGGGGGAGTAATCTGTAATGGCAGGCAGCTCGCGGTTCAGCTTCAGGCAGTGAGGTGTGGGCCCACTCTTTAGTTTTTGCTCTGAGCCCCCACGAGTCTAATGCCAGCTGTAACTCTGAAGTATATTTTTGAAAAAACAAAAATCCTTTCAATAAAACTGAATCAAACCCAGAGGTTCTTTCTCAGTTTTATTCATTCTTGTGTCAGGCAAACTGCCACTGAAGTCATTGAGTTCATTATCTTTCTTAGGCTGGGTCTGCACTGCCGACTTCTGCTGGCACAACTATGTCAGTCCTCTTTGCAGTCTCTGACAGCTGCACTGACAGCAGCCCCCAGTATAGATGCAACAACATGGGCCAAGCTGTTTTTAAAACTAATACTATAAATTGTTTTTCTAATGGGGTTTTGTTTTATTCGAGCAAAACAAAGCGTCATTTCGCTGGTATAGCTCTGTGTCCACAGTAGAAGTGCTCTGTTGGTATCATATACCCGTATTCCTGTACTAGTTCAGTACTCCTTGTGTAGCTATGGCCTTAAGGGTAGGTGCTACCACCTATCATCATAGCATCTGGGCATTTTTCCATAAAACAATAGAAAAAGTTTGTTGTGGTCTCCGTGGAACTTCTAGTGTTTCTCCTTTTTGAGGTCAATACTCTGTTTGGGGCAGCAATTTTGGTTTTGATTTTTTTTCTTTTTAAAATATTTTATTAATTACCTTGTGTTGTTGTTGATAGGGGGTTAGGGTGAGAAGGATTGTCAGAGGTGTGCTAACGATTAAGGATATTGGCTCAGTAAAAGGCAAAATCTGATTTTGCAAGATACAGTAATCCGTTCTCCTTATATGATGAGATCTGTCATTCTATTGTCAGTTATTCTTTTTCAAAATAAAGAATGTTTAAGATATTGCAAAAAAACTTCTAAAATATGTGTTACAGTGACCAGCTGTTCCTTCAAACAATCACACACAGCTAGAATCTTTAACAATTATTATAAACCCAATGGAATGTCAGAATATACTCCTGCTTTGCTGTTCGCTACTATGCTAGATTTTCTACTAGGAAAAAGCTAGTATTGTAAAGAGAGCATAAAAGGACAACTTCTAACTGTGGGAAAGGATCTGGGAATCATAGTGGATCACAAGCTAAATACTGGTCAACAGCGTAACACTGCTGCCAAAAAAAAAAAAAAGAAAGGGGCAAACATTCTGGACTCTATTAGCAGGAGTGTTGTAAGCAAGATACCAGAAGTAATTCTGCTTTACTCCATGCCAGTTAGGCCTCAAGTGGAGTAGTGTTTCTGGTTCTGGGTGCCACATTTCAGGAAAGATGTAGACAAATTGGAGAAATTCCAGAGAAGAGCAACGAAAATGATGGAAGGTCTAGAAAACTTGACCTGTGAGGGACAATTAGAAAAAAAACTGGATTTGTTTAGTCTGGAGAAGAGAAGACTGAGATGGTAAATAGCAACAGTTTTCAAGTACATAAAAACTGTTACTATACTCTGTCGTCTTAACTCTGCAAAGAGCTTCAAAAAGATCTTACAAAACTGGGCAACAAAATGGCACATGAAATTCAGTGTTGATAAATGCAGTGTAATGCACATTGGAAAATATAATCACAATAATACATATAAAACAATGGAGTTTAAATTAGCAGTTACCACTCAAGAAAGAGATCGTGGAGTCCTTGTGGATAGTTCTCTGAAAACTTCCACTCACTGTGCAGTGGCAATCAAAAAAGCAAACAGAATGTTGCAAACCATTTGGAAAAGGGATAGATAATGTTATTTTCTGTCTTACTGCCTCCATGTAAATCCATGGTACACCCACATCTTGGATATTGTGTGTGGATGTGTTTGCCTCATCCCGAAAAAGATGTATTGGAAAAGGTTCAGAAAAGAGCAACAGATGATATTAAGGGTATAGGATGGCTTCCATATGAAGACTGGGACTTTTTAGCTAAGAAAAGACACAACTAAGGGGGGATATGATAGAGGTCCATACAATCATGACTGGTGTGGAGAAAGTAGATAAGGAAGTATTTACTCCTTCCCATAACACAAGAACTAGGGATCACCAAATGAAATTAAAACAAACAAAAGGAATACTTTTTTCACAAAATGCATATTAAACCTGTGAAATTCCTTGATGTTGTGAAGGCCAAAACTACAGGATTCAAAAAAGAACTAGATAAGTTCATAGAGGATAGGTCCATCAATAGGCATTGGCCAGGATGGGCAGAGATGGTAGCCCTAGCCTAAAGTGACCAGATGTCCTCTTTTTAAAGGTTTCAGAGAGGTAGCCGAGTTAGTCTGTACAGGATAAACTTAAAAAACAACAAATAGTCTGGTAGCACTTTATAGACTAACAAAACATGTCGATTGTATTATGAGCTTTCGTGGGCGCAGCCCACTTCTTCAGATGACCGGTCATCTGAAGAAGTGGGCTGTGCCCACGAAAGCTCATGATAGCATCTACATGTTTTGTTAGTCTTTAAAGTGCTACTAGACTATTTATTGTTTTTTAAGTTTATCTTTTTAATGGGACAGTCCCATGTTTAAGCCATCCTGCAGGTGTCACAGCTTTTTCTTAAAAAACAGGCAAATTGTCCCATATTTTTGGTCTTTCCCTGTTATTACTGGTAGGTCCAGCTGCTGGACAGATTCCAGCCACCCACCAGTGGTGAGGTGCGGGAGGTCCAGTGGCTGACCAGTGGGGCGGGTGTACAAGGCTGATGGCGAGGTGAAGATGTAGCTTGCAATATCAGCCACTCCCTCAGTAGGTCTTTTAGTGCAGTCTTCAGTGTGTGCTGGGAAGGGCCATAGGCTGGGCCAGCGCTTCTCATAGCTCCCATGGGCCAGGAACAGCGAACCATGGCCTATGGGAGCTGCAAGCAGCTGTACCTGTGGGCATGCAGTCAGGAGCTAACCTTGGTGAACCATGTCTGGCCTGCTGGCTGCTTATTGCCCACTCCTGGGCTTGACAAACATCTGTCAGGATGGTTGAGATAATATTTAGTCATGCCTTGAATGCTGGGACTGGAGTAGAAGACCTCTCAAGGTCCCTTCCAGTCCTATGAGTCTATGCTTCTATGATTCCTTATTCATAAAAAGATAATCTTTTTCCATTAAATTCTATGTTTTTTTTCTTTTCATGACTTATGGTAAGTGGGCAGATTTAAAATCTCTACTTCATCCCTCAACTCCTCTAGTGCTTCCCATAAATCGTTTATTATTGCTTAAGAGTATGTTTAGAATAGAGGAGGATTTTCTCCTATTTTAAGTCGTTTTTAAATATTGGTATTTATTAATGCAAGTTAACACAAGTTAATACTCCACAAACTAGTCTAACACTCTACAAACACTTATTCCAAGACACACGCATTTGTAGTTTGATAGTTGTGTGTCCCGGTTCTATCTCAGTTTTTAGAAACATCAAATAATTTGAGTGAATTGACCATCCAGTGTTGCCATTTATCATGATTTTATTAGTCTCATAGTATTTGGTATTTTCCTTAAAGCCCAACTCTTGCAGGCAAGCAATTGCATGAGAATCTCATTTTACTTTTTTTTTTTTTTTTTTTTACATCTAAGTTTCTAGCCTCCATAGTTGCCGAACAAAGCTTAAAAGTGTGACCTTAGCATAGCTTAAATGGTTCAAAGGCCAGAAAGCAAATAAAACAATCTCCCATTTTTTTAACCTTGTGATTTTTAGTGGCTTGACTATTTTTCAACATTTGGCCCAGCATTCTGTGAATTAAACAGGAAAAAATAGTCTAGTTTTGGTGTAATGAGATGAAAAGGAAAAAACGTAAATGTAATCATTTCATAGAATCATAGAATACTAGAACTGGAAGGAACCTCGAGAGATCATCAAGTCCAGTCCTCTGCCCTCACGGCAGGACTAAGCACGGTCTAGATCATCCCTGATAGATGTCTGTCTAACCTGCTCTTGTCTCCTTTTGCCTTGGGTATGACTCTGCACACGTGGATGATCTCTATTACTGTTAGCTCCAAGCAGATACCTGCATCATGTTTTTCGGTGCATTCAGGAAAGTGCTTTGTGCTCTTATTTTTCACCTCCACCCTTTCCACATTTTACATAATAACTGAAACTATATTAGTCTTGTGTAAGAATTCTTGCCATACTTGTTCTTAATCGTAGTAACACGGCCACTCCCTGCTGTCCAGCTCACAACAAATGACATCTGCTTTTAGTTTAACAGTGGGACTGAAAGTAGCGGAGTTCCTGTTTTCATTATAATGTCTCCTTTTCGGTGCCTTGGAAGCTAATTAGAGAACTTAATTTCTCAGCCCAAAGGTGGAAAATGTATTATTATTTTTGAAAATTTGAGCAAAATTTGTTGCTACAACTAGGCTGTCCCCACTCACAGTTTCTGCCTGATTGTTCTGAGAGGGAGAGGAGGAGGAGTAGATTGGTACCTGTGCTCCCCGTGTGAACTTTACTTTTGTACATTTTCAAAAGCAGGGAGCGTGGGGCCAACGGGGGACTGCTTGAGTCCCCCACTGGCCCCGTGCCCCCCACAGCGCTTGCTCCTTTGAAATGTAGCAAGAACTGGCAGGGCTCTTGCTATATTTCAAAGGCGGAGGTGCCCTTATCTACTAATCAAATAGTCAATGCAAATTGCATTGACTATTTGATTAGTTGATTAATCTAAATTTAACATCCTTAATTAATAAGCCCATTAAAACTCCCCCTTTCCCCGATGGAGCATTCCCCTCTTTCTCAAGAGGAGAAGCCATAGTGCTGAAGGGCATGCCATGCCAGCAATGGTTGTATTTCAGTGATGGGGGAAGTGATCTAGATTCTGATCTTTTTGAAGTAATGGCAATACCGAAATACTAGAATAAGGTTGTGGCAACATTTCCCCTCCTACTGCAGTCTGCAGCGATAGTCTTTGCTTGAATTTTCAGACTAAAGCTGAGGTGTCTCAGCTCATGTTTCTCTCAAACCCTGAAAGTTGCTTTCTCATAGATGTTGTCTCATACTTTGAATACAGTATCTGTGGCATGATGTTTTTATGTGTTGTGAATCATTTCTTTACCATGGCAATGTCTTAGAAGAGAGAAAAGAGACTATGAACCAGGCAACCGCAAGTTATCAAAGAGAGAACAAAATCAGGGGCCCGATTCAACACTTCTCAGGAGAGGCCAAAGCTCCCTTTGAGCTCCTCAGCAAGGATGAAAGGGGCTCAGAAACACGTAGGTACCAGAAGAGGAACATCATAAACTTTTAGTCGTTACACAGAGGGGATGTACGTTTTGGGCCATGCCTGTCTTTTACATGAGATCATCACTCAACAGCTCACAGCCAAGTAAACTGGGGGAGCCGAATCCTCACGCCTGGAGTGTGTGTGTGTGTGGGGGGGGGAGGCACATGTTAAGGGGGTCTTCCTAATGTGGATTTTCCCCTGTTCGTGCTGAAGGCATCATATGACACCGTCTCACCTTCCTAGTAACCACCAGAAGGCACCTTTCTCCCTTCTTGTGAGTCTGCATATAGGAAGAGCTCTGCAGCAGACTGGAGGCCAAGAGAGGAGCTACCACACTGCACTTCTACAGCTCCTTTCATATGCCTCCCGATATGCTAGAGTAGTCACACGGTAACCAAATGGACATGGACTGTGTTGTGACTCAGTAAATAAGGCAGCTGCCCTCTGCTTGGCAATTGCTCTCACAGAGCCTTGGGCGTTAGACACTATCTGATACTGAGAAAAAGGTTTGCCCAGATACTGTTCATCCTTCACTTGGGTCAGAAAGATCCAGGCTATGCCTGTCCCACCTCCCTACTCAGTGGCTGTACCCTGTTACATTTTTGTTCCAGAAGTGCCCATTGAATTCATTGTTGGGCGTTCCTCATTGCTTTTACATATTCTGAGTCTTTTGAAACCAGTTCCACTGTGTGCATGGAAAAGCAGCATCTCCAAAACTCTCTCCTTGCTTTGGTAGCTTGTTTACTTATTGAACCTTTTTGCCTCTCAGTTCTGCTCTGCCATGATGTTCCCTAGTGACACCATATTAATTAGCTCTTAGATTCTTGAGGTAGTGAGAAGTAGTGTTGACAAGTGGACTGGGAGTCCAATAAATCTGAGTTATGTTCTTGGATCTGCTACTGACTTTGCTGTGTAACCTTGGGCATATCATTTCACCTCTCTATGCCTTTGTTTCTCCTCTCTCCCTTTGTCTTTTTTCTATGGACTCTTTGGGACAGAAAATTTCTCTTATGCTGCATGTGTAGAGTACCAAGTGTAATGAGACCATGGTGTGATATGAACAATATTACACACACAAAAAACTATGTAAGCCATTATATTCAGCTTCTGAAATCAAGCATACAAGCTAGGAAGTGCCAGAATTAAGGTTACTTGTACTTGCCCAGTTAGTCTTCACCTCCCCATTTGGGCTCACTGCTCAAGTCTCAGCCTCTCCATCTCCCCACAACAGCCCATTTCCTTGTGCAGCCAGCACCAGTCTTCCCATCCTCTCATCTTATTTCAGTATTTCTCCCCAAACCTCAGTCACTCATCCCATTTCCCCTCACTGGCTCCTAATCTCCTTGCTCAGCCAGTCCCAGTTTCCCCTCTCTCACAGCTCCAAGTCCAAGTCTTAATCATAGTTTCTCACCTGACCTCTCCCACCCACCCCCAATCTCACCAGACTCTTTGTCCCAATGTACTCCATTCCCTTTCTCCTGGTTCAGTTTTCGTCCCCTCTGCATTCAGATCAGAAGGGCTCCAGTGCCACAGCATGGGTCCAAGCACCGTGGGTCACTGACAGCACAAGCTGCCTGCTCTCCCATCTAATATCCACCCCAGACCAGAACAGCCTTTACAAGGGAAAGTCCTTCTGAGCCCCTCCATAGCCCTGGGCTGGAACATGCTTGGTGACTGTGTGAGGATGGCACTTGCATGGTTCTGTCACATGTAGGAGCTATGATGTGATGGAGGCTTTGGAGCAGGCTCAGTGAGAGTAGTGTCTTCAGAGATTTTGGCTGCTAAACTCTAGCAGCTCTTTATTGAGTACGTGCAAAATGTGATTTCTCCCCCCCTCCCCCAAGACTTATAGCTGGCCAAATTTGGGTGGATTTTTACAAGGATGGCACCAGGCACATCACTGACACAAAAGCCAACCGTTGGCCATATTTGAAGTCACTGCTCCAAGCCCCAGAGTGCTAGAGCACATCAAAGAAAAGGTCTTCTGAATGGCTGCACCATTTTGGGTGGATTTTCTTCAAAAATAATTCAGGCTAAGGCAGATACCTTTTGGGCTGAAATTTTCCATGCCAGGTAAAAGTTTGGCAAAATTATAAGCAATTGAAAACAGGGTCTGATAATGGCAAGTGTCAAGTATGTTTAATGTGTCCACCTTAAGTGAGCTCTGTCCTTAATATCCTATTTTCTATAATTGGTTATAACTGTGAAGAAAGCTTAGACAAATATGTTTATGCTAGGACTCTCAGTCCTCTGTGCCCTTTTTTTCACACACGCTTTTTTTGGTCTTACTTGTGTACCGGGCAGAGTTGTCAAACCACATTGCCCAGAGTACACATATATATTTTTTCCTCATTATCTGAGTGTTTTTCGGTGTGAGAATGTGCATACTTGTTTGTGTGCGGTTCTGTCAAGGAGGGGTGGTGTGGGTGACAGGAAGTGGGTGTTGATGGTTGATGTGCAGCTGTTAAGCTGGTGCGGAGGGTTGAGGAGGAAGGTATATGAGGTCAAACAAGTGTGTATGCTTTATAGAGCAAATGTGCGTTGTGTGTATTTGTAGACTGTGCCCTCACTAGAAATATTGCCCTTGTTTATGAAGACCTATTTCTCATATCAAATTATCTGTTTTGGGGCAAACTAAAGGTTTGAATTGAGTATGAAACCGCTGACCAAATTTAATTCTCTAACTTACCAGCGTGCCATACGGTTTCACAGTTTGGTTTTCCTCTGCTTCAGATCAGGGGTAAAAGAAAGGCTAACCCTCTTTCAGATCTTGTATTGTTAATATCAGCAAACTGCATACCAAGATTCAAAGATTCAGCGTTTCATTCAGTCAACGAAATTCTTAGATTTCCAATTGTGGTGGTTGCTTGAATTAGCACATTCAAAATCAGTCCCCTTTGAGGTATCTTAAGCTGGGCACTCAGAAATTGAGGCATCCAAAATCACTAATCAAGTTTGAAATTCTTGGCTTTAAGACCCCAAATAACAAAGCAGTAATCTCAATTTTAAATTAGAGAAATGTTCTCCACTGGTGGTTGACTTGCCTGTTGCTTAATCCCGCGTGCTTTAGGAAATGAGTTGACAATAAAAGCACCTTGTCTAATACCTTGAACAATTAGGAGTAGCAATGGGAGCCTTAGATTTAGATTCTTTTCTCTAACTCAGAGGAAAAGTTTTTAGAAATTAGAGGAAGTTGTTGGTATAATTGTTATGCGCTATTACGTTACTGGAGGATCTTGGTGTCCAACACACTTTGTAGCTATTTGGCCACTAAGTGTGGCTAGTTAGCCTGAATAATGTGTCTATTTGGCTGTTTGAGTATGGCTAATTTGCTATAGCTAATTCCTCAGGGTTGTCTGAAAGTCCAGGTGTGTATGCTCACCTGAACTTCTAACACTGGGTTATGGATGTCTTATTGAGATGCCCACATTAAAAAACTGGACAATTAGTTGCTGTTGAACCGTAAGTAGCATTTATGATGCAGTAACTTCAGATTTGCATGGTAATGATTATATTACTACTGGGGATAATTATGGATAGATTCTAGGGGGGCGGGGTTGTTTTGGTTTTTTTTTTTTTTCAAGTTGGATTCCGGGTAAGATGGTAATTACTTTTGGATCCACTAAGAAAAACATCAAGAGTTGGCTGAATTTTTAATTGTGATTAACTTGCAATGTGAATATAGCCCTTTTTTCTGTTCACAAACCAGTCCCAGTTTCTTTAAATGGCTGTGTTACTCCTAAGTATTCTATAAATTGTTTATGTGAATTCGTTTCACATTATGGGCAAAGTGCTCATTTGGACTATTTGCTGCTAGATGTCTGAAACATTTTACATAGGAGAGTAACAAATTCTTTTGCCCATAGGAATTTTTGGATTTGTCATAATTTGAGTTCAAATTCCTGTTTAACTTTCAAGTTTTTCAAACATTTTTATGGATATCTGTTGGGCTTCTAAATACTTAAGAATAACGTGATCCTACAAATTATTATGAAGTATGATAGAGCCTAACAGTATGTCTACAGTGCGATAAAAAACCCTCACAGCTGCACAGACACACTGAGTGACTTGCTGCCCAGTGATTTTGTTACAGAGTTGGGTTCGGAACCTTAGGTGAGATCCTGGTCCAGTTTTGCCACTGACTTCCGTGGAGTCAATATTTCTCCTCCGGTCTTGTGAGTGCCAGCCAGTACCTTAACCACCCTCCTTTCCTTTCTTACTCAAATAGTAGCAAACTAACCTCCCACTGGTCCTTCTGAAAACAAACTCAAGTCACTATTTGTATTTTTCAACCAGCTCTGTAATTGTCTGGCAACTTAATGACTATTAAGTTACTTCATTTTTTCTAAAATTAAGTTACTATAAAATGAAACAGTAGTCACACAAGATCTTTGCCTATGGAACTAAAAATACTTCCCATTTGTTTTATTTTAATTAAAAAGAAGAAAGAAAAAGGTTTAAAAAAATGTTCATCCTTACCACATCCTTTTACATGTTTTTTATTTTAATTATGCAAATGAAAAACAAACAATACAAATTACTTAAAAAAGTTGCAGTTGGGGCTCACAGCAATTGCATAATTTCCAAACCAGCCCTCTAATCACTATATCTCTCGTAACAAAGATCAGATGCATTACTCATCCGAGCTGGCTAAATGACATTTGGAATCACTAACATTTATACATCACTGTAGGCTTACGAGGTGCTATGAAAACTCATAAAAAGACAGGTTCTTACATGCATGAGTAGAAATAATGAAGAAACAAAATTGCTGTTGTCATGAGTTAAGATAAATATTGTTTAAATGGAAAAAAACATATCATCAACTTCACACACTGAGTGAAATAACCATGCTCAAAGTGTATTGTTATAAAATGATGGCTTGTGCCCAATAAAAATATAAGTGTAAAGTGTTTTGTTTTGTTGGACTGTTTTTTTCCCCCCTCTTTACACTTCTATATACCATTAAACTAAACTTTCAGTGTCTTTTGTGAAAGACTTGCTCAATTTTTGTAATGTTTTGTGAGCTCATTCATTTGTATTAGAGGCAGTGTTGCATTCATTGTGAAAGCAACCATGGTAGATTTTTAGAGGTAGAATAGTTTAAACTCTGACATTTTTTTTAAAGCTTTCAAGAGGAAAATAAATAACCTGAAGTTGAAATTTATTAGAGTTATTCTGAGCAAACTCTCTGGAATAAAATTAGACTGTAGTTCATGTGGATGAAGAGACTAAGGGAAATAATTGGCATTATGAGGATCTGACAAAGAATTACCTGTATTGATTTTTTTAAGGCAAACATCACACACAATTCTTGTGGAATATAAATAATGACTAGGCTTCCTGGTCTAGAGGTTTCAGCCTTCTTTTTTTATAACAAATTATGTCCCCTAATAAGTATGATCTGATGAAAGCAGAGGTATTCTTGAGAAATCTGGATTGGTCTACTGTTTCCATGCTTCTGTATTTGTTCCTGGTCTTGGGTGTTCGTGCAGTGTGGTAGAAGACTTGTTTAGATCAGAGAGATGGTGCACTCAAGGGATTTTTGATGTGACTGAGATTAGAATCTGAAGTGAAGCTGTCCCAGATTTCAACTGCTGTAGGTTTGAAAATAGAGACTTAGAGGGTTTGCACTTGGTCTGTGTGACTGAAAAAGGGAGCGGAGGGAAAGGAATCAAATGCCAAAAATGGGACACAAAAAGAAGGAATTGTGGGAGAGTATAAAGACATAGAGAAAGGGAAAATGTGTGTGGTAGGGATATCGGAAAAGGGGGAAGAAGAGCCGGATTCTAATAAGAAAAAAGTTAATTCAGTTGTTGATATTTTTCATAGTGTCTAGGGATTTTAGCCACACGTAGGGTTGCCAGGTGTCCGGTTTTGAACTGGACAGTCCAGTATTTGAGCTTTCTGTTCGGGAAGCAAATTGAGAAAATATAAATGTCCGGTATTTTCTAAATAAGATGTAATGTAGATTGTGATGTAATGTCAAGTGTGTCCGGTATTTTTGTTGAAACCATCTGGCAACCCTAACACACATCTTCTATTAAAAGTAATGGAAGTTCTATGACTTAATCCTCCAGGCCATTAGAGCACCATTTTGTACCAGCTTAATTTTTGGCATTTTTTTTCCATCCCAGTAACTAGTATAAGTTTCACTACTGGAAAATTTTTTTAAAAGAGCCCTAAAGATGTCCATTTTTATGACTGCTACCTCATTAATTATGAGCACTTGCAGCATAACAAAGGAATAGCATGGAAGCTGTTGTTTTTTTAAAACACGTCACGTTCAGGATGATTTCTTTCCATCGCAGATTTGCAATCTCTTCACCTTAAAAAGTTGTAAACGTCTGTAAGACTTCTTTACTTGTCTTGAAAACCATGAATTGCAACATGTTCATTTTGGCATATGTTGACAATTATCACATGATTTCTGCTCTCTAAAACCTATTGTGGCTTTTGCAATGACTAGTTTTGGATCTAGAAAGGCAAAATGCAAAAGAAAAGCAAAGAAAAGAAAAGTAATATTGTAAAAACTCAGGGAATTCAAAAGTGAAGTTTCTAATCTTTCAAACTGCAATCTCTAAACATTGCAAATCCTGGTTGCTTTATACTAGTGTAGATTTATTATGTTTATGACACATAGATTAAGCCAAGCACTTAACAACAAACAAACAAACAAACAAAAAAGCAGGAGTATGGGACATGTTACAACACAAATGAGTTAACATTTCTGGTAGAACCTTAGCTCTTACCATTTTAACAGTATAAATAAACGTATCATGCTGCCTTTTAGGGAGTGGGTATTTATATGACTGACTCTTTAAAGTTAAAAAAGGAGGAGAAAATTGAAAAAAAAATGAAATAAATTGGCTTTACAAAATTTATAATCCCAATCTGTGGCGTTGACATGCTTTTCCAGATTTGCCTACAGTGACAAAAAATATTGGAGCTGGCACTAGTCAGACCATCGATGTGGTTGTTACATGTGCAGTTCTAGAGTATAGGCATTTCTAAAAGATCACTACGTGGTCTAACCACCAGCAAAAATGAATACCCTGCAATTGCTGCAAACCTGTTTTCTGTGATTTTTGACTCACCTTTTTTAACAAACTGACTCTCTGCTCCTTTTGTGTTCTCATCTATGCACATTTATACAACAGAATCTTGCTAAAATGAATGCTCGCAGAAAATCAGTTGCAAACACAAACATCCAAATACCTGTGGAACACACATTTTAATTTTGTTTTGCATGAATATCTGCACCAGAAACCTAATCGCAACAGTTGCACTCCTCCAATTTGAAAACTGTAACAATATCCTGTGACTTCAACTTGCGCTCCTTACCCTCGTTAGTCATTTAATTTTGAACAACACAGTATTGCCAACTCAAGCATTCAGAAATCATGAGTCAGGCCCCAAAATATCATGATTCTCATCATAATCATAATATTTTATGAAAATAATAAATGGGTTCTTTTTGTTTGATGTTTAGCACTGAACTTCCAAGTTACACTTGGTCATATTTTCCAGCTTTTTCTCTGTCACTGTGAGGGCTAGAAACTTATTTTAAATGAAAGCTAAGATTCTTCCATAATTTCATGCTTCCAGAAGCTAGGAATTTAAGAAAAACCCCAAAACTGTGAGGCTCTTGATAAAATTGTACAGGCTGGTGACACTGGTATTGAATAAACAGAATTCACAAAAACCAAAACCTCAGCAAATATTGAATAGCAAATACATTTTACAAGAATCATGACTACTTGATGGATTTTCCACAAACAAAAAAGAAAGGGAAGTGCAACAAATTCTGTATTAATTATTTGCCTAATTCTCATGAGACCCTTATGCATTTCAGTCCACAGGCTTCCTCAGTGTGACAAGCCAGTTCTGAATTTGGTGGGTTGCTCTATAGTTATTTGTGCAGCACATTGGGATTTTGATTTTAAGCATTTGTGTGTATTTTCCTATAGACTAGTTTTAGATCTGCTCAGTTGCAATTACACAGTGATCTGCAGGAACCTGCAGTAATTTATATAGTTACGGTATTAAATTCCAGTTACTACTATATCATTAAAGGAAATTAACGTGATGTTTTTCTCTATAACTAGAAGAGCTACCATTGTACACACACTCACTCATTCTCTTGATTCCGTTCTCCCTCACACATGTTCCTTTTTTTTGCCTTCGTGCTTTTTTTCTGTTGACCTTTCTTCCCCCATCACCTCTCCTTTGGAAGAAATGTCTCCTTCAAAAGTCCCAGCTCCTTTCAGAATGACACAGAATGTCTCCGTTTCCTAATAGCATCCTCCCCATGAATAAAAGTGGACAAAGAGAAGTTGGTGCGAGTATCCATTGTGTCAGAACTGTTCCCAAGGCTGTGGACCTTCACCCATGGACACAGGCACCGTGAGATGGTCCTGCGGATATAGCCATCAAAACAGTAATAGATGAAAGGGTTGGCACAGCTGTTGGCAAATGCAAAGGGACTGCTCACTTCCATGCCTGCTTGGGCAAGAACATAAGGAAAGCAGGAAGGTGGCTTCAGGTCCTGGAGCCCAGAGATGATAGCCAGAAGCTTGAAAATGTTGAAGGGGATCCAGGAGAAAACAAAGGCGACCACTACAATGAAGACAATCTTGATAGATTTCCTCAGCTTTTTGTCATGTTTCCCAGACTTTTGATAATGCATGCAGAGCTTCTTGGTGATGGAGCAGTAGAAGGTCAAGATACTCACCAAGGGGAAAAAGAAGGCCAGAATTAATATTACCAGTGACACAGTCCATTTAGCCTGTGTGAGCTCCACTTCTGCGCAGTAAGGCTGGTCATTATATTGCCTCAGTTCTCTGGATAGAAGAGTGGGAAGCCCTAGGAGGCAGGAGAGAAGCCAGATACAGGTGCAGAGTCCATTAGTATAAAATCTTGTTCTGACTTTCCTGGCTACAGTGGGGTGCATGATGGCCAGGTATCGGTCAGCACTCATGCAAGTGAGGAGGAAGACACTGCAATACATGTTGACTGAGATGATGTAGGAACTGCCCTTGCAGAGAAAGGAGCCTGACCTCCAAACCCCCAGCCATATTTTCTGGTCCACCCAGAATGGCAGTGTAAGGAGGAAAACAAAGTCTGAGGCAGCTAAGTTGATGATAATGATGTCAATCAGCCTGCGGGTTCCCAGTTTGAAGACCAGGGCTCCCATCAGGATGGAATTGCCGATAATTCCCACCAGAAACATGATGGCATACAGAATAGGAAGGAGAATGTCCATATATGGCACCTGCATTGTTTCACAGTATCTGTACTCTTTAGGACTCTCCGTGGAAAAGTAGTAGTCATAATTGTCGGTATAGTTCAAAGTCCTCTCAGGCATTTGAAAGAGAAAAATCAACACACACCGTCTCTGATGAGCTGACACTCCTATTGCCAGAGACCACACTGCTGCTGTTTCTTCTTTTTATCTAAAGATCTTAAGAAACATCTTTAATGCTCCCCTACCCCTCCTCTTTGATATTCACAATCTGTATTCCTGTCAGCCAATCATAAAAGACAAGCAGAGGGAGGGTCTGGTCTAATTAGTCAGACTCAATCAAGTCAGAAGTTCTCCAATAGTAGATTGGGCTGAGTTGATTTTCTTTTTTTGGTCTGTTTTTTATTTTCATTTTGCATTTGATCCTGGGGCCTGTTAAGGTTGGCTCTTTTTCTGCTTTTTTCTTTTGTATGGTTTTGGGTGGTTTGGGTAAGTACTTTTTTCTTTTTCTTTTCTTTTATTTTCTTTAAATGATTATAGGTGAGAAGGTTTGAGGTGATAGAGAGAAATCAGGAAATGGTTATTTCAGCCTTATGGGGGTTTTTTTTCCTTCTGTCTCTTGGCTAAATTGTTATTAGTCTGCTTATATATTTTCCTGAGGCTTAGAGATTTATACTGTGGCTTATTTTATCCACTGATTTTTCTGGTTACAGTATCCCCTATATAAATAGGACTATTTAAAACCATGCCTTCTCCATTATAATCTGTAGCAGAAAATCCTGCTATTCCAGTCTTTCGATCTGCACACAGTGCAGTCTTGACCTGCAACACTACCTGCTATTCCATTTCTGGACTCCTCTCAGGGTGGCTGAAAGAGGGTCCTTGTTTCCATTTTCTGCTGCATCTTTAAGACTAAAATTGCTCTTCCTTCCCCATTACCAACTCTGCTTAAGTAGCTCACGCCTCACCTCCGCAATATCTGTTGATTCCAGTTCTGCCTCCTTTCTGGCACTTCCAGTTCCATGCAGTTTTGGTGTGTGTAACTCCTAGGCTGCATCTAGACTGGCATGATTTTGCACAAAGCGGCTGCTTTTGCGCAAAAACTTGACAGCTGTCTACACTGGCCGCTTGATTTTGCACAAAAGCACTGACATTCTAATGTAAGAAATCAGTGCTTCTTGCGCAAATACTTTGATGCTCCTGTTCAGGCAACAGTCCTTTTGCGCAAAACAGCTCAGATTTGTTTTGCGCAAAAAAGCCCCGATTGTGAAAATGGTGATCGGGGCTTTCTTGCGCAAAACCGTGTCTAGATTGGCCAGGGATGCTTTTGCGCAAAAGCGCTTTTGTGCAAAAGCATCCATGCCAATCTAGACGCGCTTTTGCGCAAATACTTTTAACGGAAAAACTTTTCCGTTAAAAATATTTGTGCGAAATCATGCCAGTCTAGACGTACATAGCCCTGGGGTATTCCCTCTTGCTGTGGTACTGAGAACTTTTCTAATGCCTTTAATCTCTAATCTGCACGGTCGGTCTGCTACCATTCCAGTTCTAAGCTACCCGGTGTACAGTCCTGTCAACAGTGTTGAGTCTGGATTTAAATCTCTGTTTTAAAGTCCTCGATTCCAATGTGTCTTTGCCAATCTGAATAAACCTAAACAGCAAAACATCTGATTATTTTAGTACTGGTCTTCACCCTTTCCAGCCAATAAACTTCAGGCCTGATTTCCAGCCACTGTTCCCTCCTTCTTCCAGCTTACTCCTCCACTTTGATCTGCAAGCTCCCCAGTTTATCAAGCCCAGAGCCAGCACACAACTCTGGCAGTGCACATCAGGCCTATTACCAGCATCCTCTGATATTTCAAATCTGTAGAAGCCCCATGCACTTTGAAAAAGTCTTTCAAGAGAAATGGGCTACGCCTCAGAGCTTAAAACATTCAATGCACAAGTATAGTCGTAGTATAGTTCCTGATCTACCCAGGCACGGAGATAGACTGGATTAATGAATCATCAGTGACCCAAGGAACTTTCTCATTGGTCCACAGAATGGAAGATTTTGAGAGCCAAATGGTTTGGGATTTGGTGTTTTTTGGATCAAGGTGGATTGTAAATAGATCTCACTTATGAAGTGATCACAGGTTTGAGACACCTTCATGTGAACAAGATAACAGATCTTTCTCATCTCTTTCTTTCTTTAATTCTGTGGCATAATGACTATGTACGGTTGAAAAATAGGAATAATTTTTGCAACAAAAAAAAAGTGTCCGTATTTCTTCTTAAAATGTTTAAATTCAGAAGTTTTCAATCAGTTCTAGTTGAGAACTGGGCTGCCATCATTCATTTATATTCAAAGGGACTTTTTCATTAAGAAATCACTTGCAAAATTGTGTACTTTAATGGGATGGGGCCTTCAGTCTCTGTTCCAGGAAATATGCTCAATTAAAAACTCCACTATAATTCCAGCACACTAGCAAATACACTATACAGGAGTATATTATATTTATTTAGAACTAGACTCAGGGGAAACTCATAAATGTATGCAAGGGGTTTCTCCCCAACTCTCATCATTAACGATTTAATAGCAGTTTCTCCTTAAGACTCATTTTTTCCCATAATGCTCACAAGAAGTGAATCAATAATAAATATTTAAAATGGCCTTAACTGAACCATCAAGATATGCATGTGCCCAAACTGAAAAACTATATAGTTGTACCTTGATAATTTCTCACTTCATTCCTAGTACCTCGCATGCTTTCTGGGTGCTGTTGTGAGTTAAAATATTACTAACTATTATTTTTAAATAATCCAGAACATTTCCATGTCCAATAGGGAAGCATGATCATAAATAATTTAAAGTGATCTGTCAGAAAAAACCCCACAACACCAAAAAAGTATCTTGAATGTATTGGCCTTGCTTTTGTATTGTGTTGATTCCGTAAGGACTCTTATTCTGTCATAGGGCCAGATTTTCTGGCAATCGCAACTACAGCCATGTTTTCATTGACCTTAGCTTTCATTTATACACCTAAATTAGGACTGAGTTTTCAAATGTGCTCAATATTTCTAAACTACCATTGTGACCAGATCTGAGGCCAGATTTTCAAAAGCCTTAGCTAAGATTATTTGAAAATGCAGCTACAGGGGAGCTGAAGTCTTCGGAAATTTAGTTGTTTCTAAGCAATAATGTGAATTAGCACCATTCTCTTTTAATGGTTATATTTTTGCAATGTTCCTGCAAAAATGCATCTTGGGGGCGATTTTACATATATTTGTCATGCTTAAAATGTATAATTTTACCTTAGATATCTAACTAATATTACCTCAATATTTACAGTAGCCCAAGTCTTCCCTATGGGAAAAACTAAGGTAATTTTAAGGCAAATTGGGATGCTTTTAAGCGTAATGACTATAAATTTTAATTAATTTTATTTTCCTTAAAGCTGCAGCAGCTTCGCTGCAAATAAAAAGGAAACTATCAGGCATGATCACTCTCAGAACTGAAAGACTGATATTACATTTGTGAAACTAGCCTTCTGATTCTGTGACAAAGGGTGTGTCTAGACTACAGGGGTTTTTTTCGAAAAAAGTGGCCTTGTACATTTCAAAGAGAGAAGCGCAGCAGTAGGGATGCCTCTGCCTCCCATGCCCCCGCAGAGATGGTGCTGGAGGGAACTGGCTTTTAAGCCAGCTCCTCCCAGCACCGGCTCCTGCTCGCCACCCTCCTTGTTGATTCTCTCTGATAGAAGCAGCAAGTGTGGGGGGGAAGTGACTAGTCGTGTGACTGCTCGACTATCCGACAAGCTTATGCTTATCGGGTTGTCAGCTAGTCATTTAGGGTATGTCTACACAGCAAAGTTATTTCGGGATACCAGAGATATCCTGTAATAGCTATCCCATGTCTTTTGAATGCGTCCACTATTTCAAAATATAGCGGATGCGCTATTTCACCATCCCTGTAAACCTCATTCTATGAGGAATAAGGGATGGCTCAGAATAGTGCTTTATTTCAGAATTTGTAGACAGCACCAAATGACAAAATAAGCTATTTTGAAATACACAATTTACAGTACGAGTCTATCTTATTTCGAGTTTCGGGTGCTGTGCAGATGCACCCTTACATCCCTGCCATGGGTTTCTCTCCTAATGGAAATTATAGTCAGCAACTAGGGTTTGGAAAAACAGAATCGTTCTGTTGGTTGGCTGGGTCCTGGACCACCTGTATGTATAAATAATAGGACAGAAGATGCCAACAGTAAGCAGTAAAAACCAAGAGACCATCTGAAGAATTATAATGGAGTCTACAGGGGTCTAGGGGTATTTGAAATGCTAATCATAGGAGCCAGTTGAAATTTTTTAACCAACAATTTTAATTAAAAATGCTCTTTTTACATTTTTTTTAAATGTGGTTTTGCTATTTTTATAAAACAATTAGCCTTCATTATCTTTCCGTACAAGTATTAACAAATCTTATTCAGTACCTGTGTTTATCTTTACTATGACCAATTTTTTAATAACTTTTAATCAATATTATCAAAAATTTCATTTTTGCCTATTTAAAAAATAGAAAACTTCCCAAAACAATTATTTCATTTTTAAATACACTTTTTGAAATCCTGATGTGTGACTAAAATGGCCAATCAAATAGGCAGAAGGGAAAGAGGAAAATAAGATAAAATGAAAAACAGAGTGAGAAAAAACTTCTATGTTTATTTTTTTATTTGTCAACTTAGTCACATGGTGGGATTTTTTAAAAAGAGTTTAAAAATGTAAAATAAATCCTTTTAAAAAATTTGTATTAAAAAATGAACAATGCTAAATGAAAAATGTTTGAAAACCAATTTTAATATATTGAAATGTATGTGAAAATTTTTGTAAAACAAAAAAATATTCTGGTTCAAATATTATGTAAATGAAAATTATTTTGAAATCTCTCTCACACGCACTCTTAGCAGCTTTCTGAGTAATATGGACTAACTCATTCCAGCTCATCAAGAGGTGGAGTTGCTGAGTTGGATAGGATTGTCCTATGGAAAGCATTAGACATGTTCAGAACCAGGATGGAGGGCAGGGAGGATGTGACACTGTTGATACTGTAATAGAGATGTAGCCTAACAAACCATCTTGTTTGTCTTTAAAGTGCTGCATAGTCCTGTCTTTTGTTAATACTCTGTGTGTATAAAAATGTAAAGGTTCTGGTGATAATCAGAAAGGTTCATAGCAGGGCATATAAACCCTGGCACAAATCCTGGGGGCATCTGATTTCATATGCCATCACACCCAATCTCACAAGGCACCCTGATGAAGAGTTCCGTTTCGGTCTTGCAAAATTTGGTTGTTCAGGTTTTGTTTTTTTAAAACCATAGCTGCGATCGGTTAGATCCTGTATTTCTTATCCAAACACCTTGTCTTCAAGTCGTCATTGCCAAGTCCAAGTCGAGTCTCAAGTCACTGCAGTTCAAGTCTCAAGTTGAGTCTCGAGTCCTTAAAGTCACTTTCGAGTCAAGTCCCAAGTCGAGTCTCAAGTGTTAATTTTAAAAATGCCAAGTCACTTTTGTACAAGCCATCAATATCGGCATTTTTGGACAATTTTTTCACCAAGTCGATTTAACAAAATTAGCAAGTCTCAAGTCGAGTCTCAAGTCACAATGAATGTGAGTCGAGTCTCAAGTTGAGTCACCTAGGCACAGGGGCGGCCCGTGACTATAGGCTGACTTGGCTGTTGCCTAGGGTGCCGCCTTCAATGGCACCCGATGATGACGTCACGGGGCACCCGGGGGCGCCCGATGATGATGTCACCCCATTGACGGCCCATTGATGGCCGTGCAGGCGGGGGCGCCGATCGCGCCTTCCGCTTGGGGCGCCAGCTGCTGCAGCCCGCCTTGGGCCGCTCCTGCCTAGGCAACTTAAGTTGGACTCGAGTTCAAGTCGTGGGACTCAAGTCAACAACTCTGCCAAACACACTTAACATATAAATTTCTTTGCCTCTTTGAGGCTCCTCATTTAATCTGTTCAGCAGGCTGTATGCGGGGGGGGGGGAGGAGGGAGAGGGTTTATTAAAGGGGCTGGGGAGATAATTGTTGCCAACATTTGTGATTTTACTGCTGATCTCCCACATTTTGTTGTTTTCCTTACAGCCCTGGCACATGCAACCAAGGCATTGGCTGAGACTCCCACCTTCCCTTGGAAAAACAAGGTACGATTCTCACCCTCAGTGGGGCAGGGAACCTCTGGGGAGACGTGACCTAGTTGTGTCACCCAAGGAATGTTTTAAAATGACTTCTCATCACGATGTTTACAGCAAGCGCATGCGTTACAAGGGCCCGGGCACGCTGAGGGATTGCACCCCACCCCGCAGAGCAGATGCTTGCTGCCGGCACGGGTGAGGAGCAGACCCCGCCAAATGCACGTGAGGACGCTCCGGCGTTGCTCGCTGCTCCGCCAGCGCCAAAGGGGGCGCACTGATCAGGCCGTGACAGACTACAACTCCCAGGGTGCCGAGCAGAAACTACAACTCCCACCATGCGCTGCGAAGAACCCTCCTCGGGCGCAGTTCCCAGGATGCTCGGCGCCGAGCCCATGGGGAGGGGCGGACTGCAAGCCCCAGGATGCCTCGCGGCTGGCTAATCGTCTCCGGGCTGCTCACCCTGGCCGCGAGGTGTGGCAGCGGAGAGACGGAAACGGCAGCGCGGAGTCGGCCGGGGGGTGTGAGGAGGATGGATGGTGAGTGCGGGAGGGCAGAGAGGGGCTGGGGGCGGTGCCCTGAGGGGGGGGCGGTGCCCTGAGGGGGGGGGCAGAGAGGGACTGGGGGCGGTGCCCTGAGGGGGGGGCGGTGCCCTGAGGGGGGGGCAGAGAGGGACTGGGGGCGGTGCGCTGAGGGGGGGGGCGGTGCCCTGAGGGGGGCTGGGGGCGGTGTGCTGAGGGGGGGGCGGTGCGCTGAGGGGGGGGCAGAGAGGGGCTGGGGGCGGTGCCCTGAGGGGGGCTGGGGGCGGTGCGCTGAGGGGGGGGCGGTGCGCTGAGGGGGGGGCAGAGAGGGACTGGGGGCGGTGCGCTGAGGGGGGGGCAGAGAGGGGCTGGGGGCGGTGCCCTGAGGGGGGCTGGGGGCGGTGCGCTGAGGGGGGGGCGGTGCGCTGAGGGGGGGGGCAGAGAGGGACTGGGGGCGGTGCGCTGAGGGGGGGGCAGAGAGGGGCTGGGGGCGGTGCCCTGAGGGGGGGGCGGTGCGCTGAGGGGGGCTGGGGGCAGTGCGCTGAGGGGGGGGCGGTGCCCTGAGGGGGGGGCAGAGAGGGGCTGGGGGCGGTGCGCTGAGGGGGGGGCGGTGCCCTGAGGGGGGGGCAGAGAGGGGCTGGGGGCGGTGCGCTGGGGGGGGCAGAGAGGGGCTGGGGGCGGTGCGCTGAGGGGGGGGCAGAGAGGGGCTGGGGGCGGTGCCCTGAGGGGGGGGGCAGAGAGGGGCTGGGGGCGGTGCCCTGGGGGGGGGAATGGGGGGTTTTCTTTCCCCTCTGTTGGGGATTTTGTGCCTTCCTGGTTTTCATTCCCTTAAAGACATGTTATTACACTCTGAGTCATGCCCCTTCTCTGCTCCCCACAGTGTCCTTGCCTCAGAGGCTGGTGCCTGTCACCTTTGCAAAACCTCTCCCGCCCACCCCCCAGCTGTAAGAGGACAATTCAGTATTGTCCTCTTACCACAATAGGGGCCACAGTGCAGGAAAGCTGGTGGGCAAATTAGGGAAAAAGTCAAGAGCAGAGCAGCGAAAATGATCAAAGGCCTAGAAAATGTGACCTGTGTGGGAAGATTGAAAGAACTGGGGTTGTTCAGTCTGGAAAAGAGAATACGCCTGAGTGGGGACATGATAACTAGAGCCTCACAAATCTGTGACTATACAGCTCATTTATGGATATCTGCTTTTATACCTATGGGCATCCTCATGGGATTATCTGTGGCTCATTTTTGCAGATGCGGATACACAAATTTGTGTCCATGCAGAGCTCTAATAATAACAGCTTTTAAGCACCTACAAGGTTGCTACAAGGAGACAGGTGAACAATTATTCTTCTTAACCTCTGAAGACAGGGCAAGAAGCAGCGGGCTTAAATTGCAGTAAAGGTGGAGGGGAGCGGGGCCTGTTCTGGCTGCTGGGGCCAGAAACTGGACCCGCTGCATGCCAGGGGGGTGCAGGGTCTGCTCTGACGGCTGGCAACAGGACTTGCTGCATGGCGGGGGGAGGGGCTCTGCTCCAGCAGGGGAATGGGTCGTGTCTCATGGCCAGAGGAGGGGAGGGAAGCAGGCAGCATTTGCTCTGGTGGCTGGGATGGGACATGCTGCATGGTGTGGGGGGGGAGGGTTTCTACTCTGGCGGCCGGGGGGGTGGGGGAGAGAGAGAGAGAGAGAGAGTGTGTGTGTGTGTGTGTGTGTGTGTGTGTGTTAATAAATTGGGTGCCACAGTGGCACACATCCAAACCAGCGCACATGACCTCAATGTTGGTGCACAAGTCGAAACTCACTCTGCTCATGGTTGGAAAATCTCAGTGGGAATACAGATGGAGAGGGGGCGAAGCAGGGGCAGGAAAAGGTCTGGTGGGGCCTGGGGCAAAGGGGGATTGTCCCAGTCCCACACCCTCCCTTGGGGTGGCCCTGTCTGCACAGGTTCCTGTGTGTCCTTGTACACCCACTCCCCCATCCCCATGTGTCCCTGCACCCCCACTCCCATTCAGACCCTGGCTGTCCTGCTCCTGTCACCCTACTAACTTTTGTTACCCTGCCTGTCCTGCTCCCAACTAGCCCTTTTGAACTCCAGTCTGTGTGCCTTCCCAGAAGCCCCATGTACCCTGCGCTGTCGCTGTCTTCCCCCTTTCTCCCTACATCCTGTGCCGCCTCATCTGGCCCTGTGGGCAGGGTACTGTGAAGAAAACAGCTTCTCTTACTCATCCCACTTTGTGGCTGGCTACTCTTGCCTGGAAGTAGCTGCCCTCTCTTCTGGCACCATAACAGCCCCTGGTGGGGTGTAATTACAGCATCTCCCCAGCAGAATGAATTTTCAGGGAGGAGCAGAAATCTGCAGGGGGCATGTTCTGCACGGTAGTTCAGAATTCCCCCAAGAGTAAGTATTCTTGAACTCTCTTTGAGGCTGATTCCACCTCCTCTCTAGCCACCCATGTTCCCATTGCCCCATCCTCCTTGTAAAATTATCTTCCTTTCTTGTTGCTCTGTGACTTTCCCTTCTTTTTCAACTCTGTAAGACTTTCCCTTTTCTATATAAAGTGTAAGATGCTTCTTATTGAAACCTTTCACTTTATTCTTTACCACCCTAACCCCCTCTTTCATCTCTTGCTGCTGTGAAAAGAGCTTTTTCTTGTTGACTGCGCTATCTCCTTCACTTACTTCATGTTTTGGGCATTCTTTCACGTCTCTTCTTATTGTTGAAATCAATGTACAACAATCTCCCTCCTTTACCTACTTTAATAAAGATGCATACAAATAAAATATTTGACAAAGCATTCCTGCTTCAGGGTCTCTGTGCTGCTATGTTGTAGCACTTTGTGTCCATCATCCCTTTTTAGACTCTAAGCTCACTTGTTACCTGTTTGCCACAACTTAGGTTGTATGGGACCAAGTACATTGACAGACTCACTGCTACTGAATATACCTTCTATAAAGCAATTTTAGATCCTGGTGGGCAAAAGAGAAAAGTGTGACACATCACTACTAAGATTTATAACTCTTAATTCCCTCTGCTCTCCCAGTCACTAAAGGTGTGTCTATACTATGGTTAGACACCCATGGCTGTCTCTGCTTCCTATTCCTACTGAGTCTTACCTGGGGCTAGAAGCGTGACTGTTTCTTTTATATAAATGTATACACCTATGGTAATTGAGCATGAGTGGATGTCTCTTGCAAATGATGTTGCATTGGGTATGGGCACTAATAGGAAGGGCAGTCAAGTGAAGTAGGTTTACTGTGGTAAAAAGGGTTAATATTTCATCTTAAATGTTCACTCAACACTTTGGCCATTTATAATCACCTGAGGATTCAAAATTTGGAAGGAAATATAACTTCTTTATTGCCTCATCTTGAACAAGAAAAGGGAGAGATCTTATGCATCCAGGAAGGGACTGGTTAAGAAATAAAGGGAGCAGTTGATCTCAACATGTTCAGTCTTGTGGTTGGTATCAGTAGGGGTTTATCATGATTATCAATGGATCCTCTGTTTCTGATTTTTTTTTTTTTGTTTGTTTTTTAATTTCCTGGCAGTTGAGACATCATGATGGATAACCGCTTTGCTACAGCTCTAGTAATTGCCTGTGTGCTCTGCCTCATTTCCACCATTTATATGGCAGCCTCAATTGGTACAGATTTCTGGTATGAGTACCACAGTCCCTCACCAGCTGAAAATGCCAGCGAACTCGGCAAAAGTATTTGGGATGAATTCATCAGTGAGGAAGCAGATGAGAAGACTTATACAGATGCATTGTTCCGGTGCAACGGCACAGTTGGATTGTGGCGGAGATGTATCACTATGCCCAAAAACTCTCACTGGTACAGTCCACCAGGTAACTAGTCTATTCTCCCAACAGCATTTCCTTCCACTTCCCCTGCTCCTTCCTACCAGGAGTTGCAATTTAAGTGTTGGATATCAAACGGCATTTTCTCAAAATGGGGTATCAACTCACTTTTCCAGGAAGCTTTTCTGCAAAAAGAAAGACTTGTGCAGCTGCTAGTGAGTGTTAGAGGACCAGGATTTGATATATTAAGGTCTTGTCAACACACGCTACAGCAGCTCAGCTGCACTTATGTCAGTAGGAGAGCTTCTTCCATCAGTGTAGGTATCTTACCTCCGCAAGAGGTGGTGGCGGCTATGTCAACAGGAGATGCTTCCTATCAATATAATGATGTCTATACTGAGGGTGCGGATTTTCCACACCCATGAGTGACATAGGTATATCAGCATTAGATATAGTGTACACCAGCGGTTTCCAACCTTTTCCAGATGGGGACCCATTTTGACAAATCAGGAAGATTTGGTGACCCAGGGCAATTCAAAAAATGTGTGAATGGTTCCTTAAGAGCCAACTGGGGAGACACCTGGTGACTCTTTTTTGAAATGTTATGGCAACCCATATTTGGGTCCCGACCCATAAGTTGGGAAACCCTGGTGTAGACCAATCCTGTTTCATCTTAGAATGAAGGAAAACTGTAGTTGAAAAGATGAACATTTTCATACAATTTCTAAATGAAAAATGTTGATTACCTGTAAATTGCATGAGTTTGAAATTTTTCATTTAGAGATTCATTTTTTTTTCAAAAATGAAAAATTGTCACTTTTTTCCCATGGAATCATTTTTAGTGCAACTCCATTTTTAATGAACGATATTATTGATAACTTCAACCAGTTCAACTCAAAAGCATCTTTTTATAGCTTATGCTCCATGAAATGTTTAACAAGGCATTGAGGTAATCATAGCTGCTTTACTTAGATACCTGATTTAAAGAATGAAGATCACTGATCATACAATATTTGGGTTTCATGCATCATACTTATTTCAAGCTGTTGTTTTAATAAGTGCTGGTAGATACCTCTCTAGATTGCTTGGAGGTGCTGCATATTTTAATTTTGTCACACATTGAAAAAATATACAGTACATTTATTTTAATGGAAGATCAGTATAAAGAAAAAGTCATGGTTGCATAGTTAAGCACTAACTTTAATAATTTGGTCAGTACTCACTTATTAGATACATTTTCAACTACCACAACAACCTTCCTGAATGTCATGTAAGGAATGAGGCAGTTGTCTATGAAGCTAGCTTGACAGAAATTTGGGTGACCTGTATATGCCAGCACAATTTTTTAGTATTTCTCTCTGATGTAAGACTTAATGTGTAGTATTTCTCTCTGATGTAAGACTATTGTAACTCCTAATAATGACTCTCATTAAAATGAGTCTCTCAGAGTATGATGGAGTTGTTTATCCTTCTGACGAGGGGACATAATGATCTTAAATTGGGAAAGAAATGAGTGCTGAACTGTGAGGGAGTTATTTATTGCTTTGGCTATAAAGATATGATGGGAATTGAGCCAGGAAGCAGTGGAAGAAGGGGGGAATGGCTAGTCTTTATAAAGATTACTTTGGGGACCTGTTCTCACCTGAGGGATTTCTCATGTAAAAAGAACAACAGATTCTGGGTGGGAGCAGAATTGTTAAATGTATCCCTTATTTTCCAACTAAGGTGATTTGCATTTCTTCCCTCACCCCCAGAAACTGATATGGTGAGAAGCTGCATCAGTTTTTCCCTCTCCGATCAATTTGCTGAGAAGTACATGGAGCCTGGGAACCACAATAGTGGCAGTGACCTGAATCGGACCTGTAAGTGTCTTTCACCTCTAGCAGGTAGATGTGCAGGATAAAGGAGGCTGGGAAGGAAAGGGAAAAGAGGATATTTTCACTTCCAGATTCAATAATTAGCGAGAGAATAAGGAGAGAAGTAACTATTTCGATCTGTCCACTCTGGCTAATTCTTCATATAATAACCTGGTTCTTAGTCATGACTTGAAGGCAAGGATAGGTACTTTGTTTCGTTACTGTAGGGAAGTCGCAGAGGGGTAGGGAAGGTTTAACTTGGAGAGCAGTGTAGTGGGAAAACTCAGTAAATGAACATGGATTCATGTTCCTCCCTCTCTTTTCAAAGCAGGCAGAGGTTCTTTCTAGCTCAGTTTGGAAGGCCCTGATGGAGTAGTATATCGGAATGAACGCAGGTGGGGAGGAAGAATGTCAGGCACTGCCATATCTTTAACATACCTTTTGGATGTCTGTCTCTCTCATACACAGATCTTTGGCGTTTTCAGTTCCTCCTACCCTTCGTCAGCTTAGGACTGATGTGCTTTGGGGTTTTGATTGGCCTCTGTGCTTGTGTCTGTCGCAGTCTCTACCCTGCCATTGCCATAGGAGTCCTACATTTCATTGCAGGTGGGTCCTTTTATGTGCTCTAGCCCTCTCCCAGCAGTGTCATTTTCCAGGCCATATCAGTCTGAACATCTGAGCTGATTATTCTCTATTGTTTTATTCCCCAGGTCTGTGTACGCTGGGCTCAGTCAGCTGCTATGTAGCTGGAATTGAGCTGCTCCACCAGAAGCTGCCCCCACCTGATGATGTGCAGGGTGAATTTGGCTGGTCCTTCTGCCTAGCTTGTGTCTCAGCTCCTTTACAGTTTATGGCAGCTGCCCTCTTCATCTGGGCAGCGCGCACCAACAGGAAGGAATTCACGCTCTTGAAAGCGTACCGTGTAGCATAAATCGGACACTTCGTTTACAGCCAGTTGCTGCTTCACAGTATTTTGTTTCAATACTATAGCCTTTTCCCAGTCTTATTCCATACTTATTTTGATTGGGTATAAGTTCCATGCACTGCATGCTTCTTGCCAGCTGAGTTTCAGCAGTCTGCAGGTTTTTGAAGACAAAGGCCTCTGGGCCAAATTTCCAAACCTGAATAGCTTTTACTTGCCAGAAATCTGCAGAATTTTAATAGTCTTTTATTGTATAACTTTTTTACAAGAAAATATTTTATTTGTGGAAATAGTATTAAGAGCTCATCCACTTTTTAAATTATATCCTAACTGAACACTCACATCTAAATCTGATCTAGAAAAACAGGAGACACATTGTCTCCTGAAGAATAGGGGAAGAAAAAGGGAGATGCAGGAGACCTGTCAAGTGTGAATAGAGAATTGGGCACTACATGTTATGAGGTCCCAGCAGGTGGTGCCCACTAAGAACACCGAGCAGAGATGGACGTGCAAAATTGTGTGTAGAAATGGTATAGCTACATCTTTGTTGTAATCTCACTTCTGTTTCTTTCTCTTACTCTCATTAGTTTTTCCTTTTAATCTCTTATGACCAGGCTGATGTAATTGGGAAAGTCAGTTGCAGTTTTTGTGCTTTCTGTAAAATAGGCCCCTTCTTTAATGTGGTGAAAGGACAGTCCTCATGCCAGGTTTGGATTTAATTTGGTTAATAATGTGTATGTGTATATATAAATAAATCTAACTTTTTTAAAAGCTTATTTAGCCAGTGTAGCATTCAATTTTTTTTTTTTTAAATGCGCTACCTGTTTCCCGCCTTGTACTACACCTCCTTAAAACACACAAATCAGAGTAAAGGCTCAGAAATGTTATTGGAGTTATGCATTTGATTGAAAAGGGGAATGGCCTGAGAAAAATTAATACAGTCTTATCTAGTCATTGTTGTTCGTGGTGCTCAAGTATCGGAGAGAGATGACCACTTTCTATATAAAGCCTTTTTCTCTTTGCTTTAGGGGCACTTTAGAAGAGAGAGGATTTGGAGGGGGAGTTTAAATCCCTTAATTTTAAGGATGCCTGTTCATCTTTTGATCTTGAATTAGAGGTGGAAAAAGCATAATTCCCGGTTAGCATATCTCATATACTGAGCTGCCCTTCAGTTGCTCAGAGTCCGTCCAGCCTTTGTTGTACATCTTGGACAAAAACAAACCCAACATTGAGAGAGTAAATAATCCTTTTCCCAGTTGGTTAACAAGTTTTAAACCCCTTCATTTCTTGCTGCCAGTTTGATAAAAGAAATCTCTCGTTAAAATGAATTGAGCTGTAATGCTTTTCTGAACTACTACCCATCAGGTTTGCATTTGCTAATTTACCAAACCACACTGAACCTAATTCTCCTGTCTCTGACCTCTGTAAATCTACAGTAATTCCATTTCAGTACAGTCAGTCTGGATTTACACTGGTATATCTGACAGCAGAATTTAGCTCCTTTTTTCTCTTTGTTGAGCAAACTGAATCCTTTTATTACTCGTATAGCAACTAAGTATGGAGAGATGAAGTTATTTTGTGTTCATTAGAAGAAAGCACTAGAAGAAAATGTATGTAAACATGCTTAAACTGATGCACCCTGCTGCTTAAAACTAGTATGTGCTGAGCAGCGTTTGTGTCAGCTAAACCTTACAGTGTCTCTCCAACCTTTTGGCATTAATCATGTGAAGGATTTTACATAGTTATCTCTCTAGTCAAACCAATTACTGTGTAGAGGAATAATTTAAAAACAAAATGGCCAGTTGAAGGACATACTGATCTTGTAGAATACTTTATTATATTGTAATGCATCAAAATCAAACTGAGTGACAGTATGTAATCGTATATACTTCTGCATCCATGGAGTTGAGAAATGGAATGGAAGGCTTTGGAATTCTGCCAACCCTCAGCTAAGGATAGGATCAATTTCCAAAGCCTCTTGCAGCAATAATGTTAACGCATAGTACTCACTGTACTCATGGGCGTTAAGAGAACTCACTGAGTGCCGTGTTGTAGACTTGGGGCTCTGATCCTTGCCCTTGTGGGAATGGTCATTTCTTATCACTGCAGGGAGCTTTTCAGAATGAAAGAAGGCAGACATGTCTGTGTCTCTGTGATCTGATACCAGAAAGTCTCAAGCAACCTAACGCCAAAAGCTGAAATGTCAGCTGCTGCATAGAGAGAGAATATAGCATCCTATTGTTTGGTAGTTCCTTTCCCTCTGTAGTTAAAAGGTCTAGAATGATGATTCCTTCTTCATTCCCCACTATGCCCCAACAGAGCCAGTATCTACTCCCAGAGGGCAATGAATTCTGTGTAAAGCCTCTGAGTAACCAGAGAGCTTCCAGTTGGTGGTTTGTGGCATCTGTATTTTTCAGATGTGTTAGTTCCGCTGATGGGGGTGATCTTCTGTCTGTTTCTTTCCTCTTCAGAGCTAAACTTTTGAACCCTCACCATGACATTTGTCTACTTGGGTTAAAAGGAAAGGACATGCCGTTATTCTCCCCCCTTTAAAAAGGCAGAGGAGTTTCATTGTCTAGAAGTTTCTACCAAGTTCTCTCTGTTCTTATTTAATAAATGGTTGGCACTATAGCTCTCATCTTCTCCTGAATCAGGGGCATAGCAGTGCAATTTACAGGCAAGACAACTTTTTTGCTTCAACCAGGTGACTGTCAAGGTTTTGCATCCACGATCCCTTTTCAGCCTAAACTGTGGGACATCTCTCTCTTTTTGGAGCCACACACTATTTTGTTATGTTTTTTCCTGAAGTGTAAATATGTAGTTGTTAAATGCTGAAGCACTCTGTTTTGACATTGTGATTCAGATATCCACCCAACAGGACAAGACCTGGAGGAGTAAATTAGACCAGTTAACCTACAGACTGCACCTGGAGGAAAGCTAGGGCCTGCTAAAGCCTAACAGGCTGATGAAGTCTAGCTCGAGGAGGAGGGGTTGCAGGGAAGTAGCCTACAATCATACCCTGGGAGAAATGTGTGGTTGGGGCTACAGAGACAGGTGGGAGTTTGGGCTGGCAAATCCAGAGGAGTGGAGACAGCTAGAAGGTATAGACGCAGCTCAGGGAAAGGCAGCAAGGTTCAGGAGGGAACAGAGGACTGCTAACTGATCTGGAACTCTAAGAAGGCAGGACTGGGATCTGCTACCAGTCAGTGTGGGAGTTTCACCTGGGGTAGTGAATAGGAAGGGTGCCTAAGACTGCTGGTGAGAAGAGACATTGATTCATTCCTGGAGTAGTAACAAGGTAGTGACCTGGATGGAGGCCTGAGCCATAAAGAAGAGGATGCAGTTTCTGGGAATGAGAGAGAAGATGGGTGTTAGAATGGGTGTTGGCCTGGCAGAGCTAATTCTCGGAACTGCCACATGGTGATGCCATTCACCAATGAGTAGAGCCCTCTGTCATATATTCATTGCAGCATGTAAAAAGAGAGTCCTGAAAATCCCTGTTGGGGTTGGGTTTTTTTTGTTTTGTTTTTTTAACATCTACATAGGAGTTCAGTGTTGTTAATTCTTGGGGTTTATTTTTAAGTCCTGAAACAAAAGCCCCTAATTCTGCTGCAGGCTCAAGGCCTAAATAGGTAACACATCTACAATGAAAGGTGAGAAAGATGATACTACTGGAAAACGAGGAAAAGATAAGGTGGGTAAGAAAAAGGTGGCTTGTGTATTAAAATATTTCTGGGCCTAATGTGAAATGCTGAGCACCCTGGATTCCTGTCAACTTCAGCACTTCACATAATAAAGCCTAGGAAGAGGTGAAAATGTTAGAACCTTTAGAGTGAGGGAGAAACTGCTCAGTTATAGCACTAAAGTGCAGGCCAAGAGGAGTGAAATTCTGAAGACACTTCAGAATAAAGGGAGACATTTTAAATAGTTTGAAAGCAAAGGAGAGAGAGTCCTAAGCAATTCAGCTAGGTTTTCAGATTTGATTAGAGGAATCCTTGTATTGTGTAAGAGCAAGCTTACTATGGGTACATCTACACAGCAGGGCAAAAGTTGAATTAAGATACGCAACTCCAGCTACGTCAATTGCATAGCTGAAGTCGAAATAGCTTCATTTGGCTTTTGGTGCTGTCTACACAGGAGGAAGTCAAAGTCTTCCTTCAACTTCCTCATTTCACGAGGAGTAAGGGGGTTACAGGAGTCGGAGTAAGAAGTCCTCCATCTCGACATTATTTTGAAATAATGGCTTGCTGTGTAGACACGCATTTTGTTATTTCGAAATAACCTCAGTTATTCCAAAATAATGCTGCTGTGTAGATGTACCCTAAGAGTACTCTAACACTTTACTAAGTTGGCTTCCCACTATGTTAATTCAGTTATAAGTACTTTGCAGATTTCAGTAGCCTCAGTGTTTTTCTGATACCAATTGAGAGGAAAAGATTTTGTAGCTCTTTGGATGCAGCTTTTCCTTTCGGAGCAGGGTAATTAGTATAGAAATACAGAATTATAAGGGCTTAGAGACCTGCACAGAGCAGGGAAGTGGTTAAAATAGTAGCATTTAAAACATTTCCCTTTCAGTGAAATAAACATAATGAGGGGCATTCTGCTCTGCAGGTGAGAATTAATCATTATTAACACAGTCATGCAGAAATTCCCATCAGTATTATAGGCAGATTGCCAGAACACCCAAAGAAGAATCAGTAGATCACAGCTCATTCAAAAATCTAGAGACCAAGAACATTAAAAATCTTGAACAAACTATATCCTGGGTTTTGATTCTTCTGCACTGATTTTTTTAAATTATTTATCTGTGGAATTAATAAAACACAATGTATCTAAGATTCAGTAAGGAATAATGGAATTAGAAATCTATGCGAATTAGCAGCTAAAATCTCAGCCTCTGAGCACCACTTTACAGGTCCTTTGATGTGAGTGTGAAATCATTTTTAAGAGGGAAGATCTCCTGATCTACTCACCTCAACCCACTGCCCCAGCCTGAAGCCTTCTCCCTCACCCTGAGCCCCTTATTTCTGGCCCCATCCCAAAGCTCATACCTCTTCCTGCACTCTGACCACCTTCCCCAGCCTGATGAAAGTGATGGAGGCTGGGGGAGAGCAAGCAATGGAGAAAGAAGGGATAAAAGGAGAGAGGGGCGAAGATGGGGTATTGAGTTTTGCACCAATGGAAAGTTTGCAACCTTATCTGGGGCCATTACTTAGTTATGTTTTTAGCTTTGCTATCTCTGTGCTTAAAGCATTAAATCATAGAGCTGCTCGTCTCCCATTCTAGAGTGAGCCAGAAAACCCTTTGCTAGGGAATGGGAGAGTGGATGTCATGCTGGAGGGAGCTTCCTGTGCCTGCCCAGCTGCCTGTCCTCTGTTGTCTGAGCCGTAGGCTATGCCTACGCTGTCACTGGTGCTGTCACTGATTTGCCACGAGTGCTGGTGGCAGCTGGTGCCCAAATCTGAAGGGGCTAGATCCCTATCTCTGACGGAAACAGACCGCAGGGGAATTGCAGCACCTGCTCCTGGTGCGCTAGGAGTGGGGAGTCCAGTTGATATGGCTCAACTGGATGGGAACTGAAAGGAGAAGGGAAACCAGCTCACAGCGTAGGGTCAGAGGGAGTCTGTCAGCTTCAGCCACATCTGGGGGATAACAGAGGGGGAAGGGTAAAGTGTTTTAGCTGCAGCCCAGCAGCGACCACTGTCCTCCAAAACAGCACATGGATGGGGTCTGTGTAATAACTACAAGCCCCTCCTACCAACCAGCCAGCATAGAGACAGCTTGGGGGTGGGTGGGAGGTAATCCAGGGCTTGTATAGCAGAGAAAGCTGTGGGTCAGGGCTGAGATGCCAAGACAGACCTGCAAGGGGTACCAGGCTAGCTTGTCTTACCCAAGAAGTGGTCAGTTCCTTTCCAGAGCTAATCCTCTCATTGCTGTAATGAGCACCATAAAATAAAATAAGGCAGTCAAGCTGGGTGATAGTGTAAGCCTGGTCCATGCTACAAAAATTCCCCACATTTGAACCTAGTTGTGAACAATCGGTTTAGGTGACTATACTGAGCAATCAACGTAGACTAGGAACAATTGCACTGAGCATTAGGTCAGTTAATTATGATTCAGGCCAGATCAAGCTGCATTCTTCTTTTTGCAGCTTCTTCTAGTTTTCAAACCTTAAGCATTGATTTAGCTGTGCCAAAACAGAGCATAACTCAACATTTCTCAATTTTGTCTCTTTTTTGTAAAGTTTCTCGAAAAGCAATCCTATTCCAGGTTCATCCTATTTTTCTGGTTCATCTTGGTTCAGTCTCCTTTGACATTTGTTCAGTTATGTCAGATTTGAGGACTGTACTTTCTTTGGTGATTCTGTCTCTTTCCTATATGGTTTTATGAGAAGCAATCCCATTCCAGGCACATCCCATTTTCCTGGCGCAAGCAAACTATTACATTGTGTTCAGTTATGATAAGGAAAGCTGCATACCAAGTTTGGTGAGCCTATCTATCCCTTAACATTTAGGAGGAGTTTTTGATCAAAAAAACTCTCTAAAATACATGGTAGATAATCAAGTCAGGGCTCTGTTGCTTACCTGCAGCTGTTGTGTGTAGGTTTGAAAATCCTTCAGATCCCTATTTATTTTTTTGTTGGTAAGAAAATCTTAGTGCATGGTAAGATCAGCTGCTGCAGAAACAGCAGTGCATTTAAAGAGCAGTGCATTTAAAATCACAATGCAGTTTCAGCTGCTATAAATTGCCATAATTTTAACTTCAGTGGAGCTCTGACAATGTATATTACCTAAGGATCTGCCTCCTAGGGCCCAAGACGACCCTGGAGAAGGAAGCAATAAAGTGGGATCATCAAGTGTTCAATCCATACATTCATGTTTTAGAGTACACAGTCCTCCATCCTCGCTAACATCAAACCTCCACTTGTATCTTTGTAGTAATAGCGCATTATTCATCCCACCCAGTACATCCTTGATCATTTGCTCATCGTAGAGCAAACACCACCCTATCAGTTAGTTGATGAACATAGGGTTTGTTGGATAATTGGAGGAGGTGATTCAAAATTTGCTGGTCATTTTCCCGGAGGGAGAACCACCCAACTTAAGCAATACTGCAGTAGGTAAATCCCAGTACCATGCATAAAGACATACTGAAATGCTGCTCAGCTGTGTGAAAAGTTAGGCTGTTCTTTATAATGGAGATTCCTGTAGGAAGGGAAAACTGCTGTCTTGAGGAGCGTTTGGTACAGTCATCATATTCTGAACCCCATTTGCTTGAAAGCCCTGAGTACTGTTTTTGTTATAGCTAGCTTCCTAATAAAGGGTATTATAGTACAAGAGTATGCTTTTGTGTGGACCAGTGTCTAAGGCCAAGTCTACACTAGGTCCAGCAGCTCGGCTTAATACATAGCTGGAGTCAGCTTACCTTAAGCTGAGCTTGGCAGCATCCCATAGAGGGAGGCAAATGCTCCCATTGGCTTCCCTTACTCCTGGCAAGAGCAGGAATACCGGACGATGGCTGGAGTGCCCTCTGAGTTTAATTTAGTGAGTTTAAAATCCTATGAGACTGAAATAAACCAAAATGCACCATGAATTTAGGAGAGCCCTAGAAATGAGGCTCCACAGGGGTCAGTCTTAGGTTGGGTACTATTCAATATGCTCATTAATGACGTGGACAATAGAGTGAAGAGTCTGCTAATAAAAATTGCAGATGATACTAAAATGGAATGGGTTCCAAGCTACGTTTTCTGTAAGCTGCATTTCCCCACACAGGAACTCAAGGAAGCCACTGCAGGAGCTGGGGGAGCGCCTCACCACGACCCGGCCTAGCCCGCCCTCCAACACAAGTTTAGCAAAAATATTTATTTCTTTTGGGCAACATTATCATCATATGGTAGGAGCATTAAACAAGTTGCTAGCCGTGTGTTCACTCATCTAGAGAAATATCACTATGTGGAAAAAGAATAGCAAAATCTGTTTCCTTCTGAAATATTAGTTCAAATAAAGTTTTATTAAATGACAGAATATTTCAGAACTTCAAAACCAAATGTAATTGCTCTGTACTGTGGAGAATGACCTTCATCAAGGAGTCAATGGAGAACATCTCAGCTCATCAACACTTCAGAGGTTGCTTGTTATTGAGTGTAATGTAAGAACGGGCATACTGGGTCAGACCAAAGGGCCATCTAACCCAGTATCCCATCTTTTGATAGTGGCCAATGCCAAGTGCCCTAGACGGAACAAACAGAACAAGTAATCAGCAAGTGATCCATTTTCAGCTTCTGGCAAACAGAGGCTAGGAACATCATCCCTTCCCATCTGGTCATTGATGGATCTATCTTCCATGAATTCATCTAGTTCTTTTCTGAACACTGTTATAGTCTTGTCCTTCATAAAACAGCCTCTGGAAAAGAGTTCCATAGGTTGACTGTGTGTTATGGAATAAGAATGCTTGAGTATGAATGCAGGATGAAAATCTGCTTGGTGAAAGAAGCCATGAAATCACACTGAGATGCTGTTGGAGCCAATCATTTTCATTCTAACCCCTTTGGAACCCCAGAGCTATATCTGCTAGTATCAGCCACCTAAATCCTCAAGATTGATGCAGAGCATTTGACCTGTAAATAGTAATGTTTCACTTGGCACAATGCACTGCATCCAAATGAAGTACCATTGATTGAGTGCACTAATGTAGATACGGCCTACATGAATCATATCTTAAACCACGGTGACTAAAATTGGGCTGAATGCATTGTCCTAATCTATACTGACTGCTCAACATGGGGTCAGCTGCACCTGTGATTATCACTCTTTCGTCCTTCTCAACGTTCTGTGTTAGTCAGAAGCTGGGAATGGGTGACAAGAGATAGATCACATGATGGCTACCTGTTCTATTCATTCCCTCTGGGGCACCTGGCATGGGCCACTATGAGAAGACAGACTACTGGGCTAGACCAGGGGTCAGCAACCTTTTCAAACCAAAGAGCCAAACTACATCAACAATCAGAACAAGTGGTCATCAAAGAGGCAGTAAAAGAATGCTCAATTGCATGACTGAAAACAACTTAATATTATTGATAATTGACAAGATGATAATAGAATGAATGAAACATTGTACTCATAGACTTTATTTAATGGGATTTCTGCTGCTGCATCTTTTCACACGTTTCTTTGAAGTTTATGTGATAACTGATCACATTTAGGTTCATGTGTGTATTCAAGCTACGTGAGTAATTACGCATTTTTAAAATTTTGAATTTTCCATTTTAATTTAAAAAGTTGCATGTATTTTGGGAATGACAGAAGAGCCATATTTGGTACAATACTGAGCCATATTTGGCTCGAGAGCCATAGGTTGCAGACCTCTGGGCTAGATGGAATTGATGTTGTGCAACCATTCTTATATTCTAAGTTAGGTCTAATAGATAAAGCCTCTGCGAGGTACTACAGATAGCAAGTGTGGTGTTCAGTCAGGGACATCATCTTCAGACAGGCTACACATTGCTTAAAGCCCTGTTACTTGTCAGCCCCTTTCGTTGTAGGCCCTTCACATAGTCTTCCAGCCAATTTTTGGTTCTGCCTATAGTTTGGCAAATGATAGTGGCACAGAAACCACAGCAGCTCTAATCCGCACTACCCGCTGGGTTAGATTTTTAGCAAGAAAAATTGACTCGCAACTGGCAAATGTATAGTAAAAATTCTGTTTAAACAATGCTCCACAAAGATGGAATTGCTGGGAGGGAAGTTATGGTTCTCCTGACAGACAGACTGCAGTTGAGGACAGATGGAGCTTTGGCCCTTTGCATTGTCTTTCAGCCAGTTTTTGGTTCTGCGTACAGGCCATGCTTCATTGATTAGTGTTTGGGAATGGTGTTCCCCAGTGGTTACTGCTTTACATAAAAAATTTACACCTAAGGTCCATCTAGCCCAGTATCCTTACTTCTGGCAGTGACCAATGCCACATGCTTCCGAATTAATGAACGCAACAGGGCAGTCATCAAGTAATCCATCCCCTAGGGTCTAGGGAGATGCTAGGGTCTCCCAGAGTATGGGGTTGCTTCTCTGACCATCCTGGCTAATAGCCATTGTTTTGGAAAGAAAGAAAGTGAGAGAGAGAGAGAGAGAGAGAGAGAGAGAGAGAGTGTACACACATCCTTCCAAGCATACTGAATTTCAGCTGCCCATAATAAAATCCATTTTAACCAACTCTGTGTGCTAATTGCCCACATAGCTATGAAAATACCTGTTGCGTATAGTTCCATTCAGGCCTACACGGCAAAGAATAGCTGCACTTCTCAGCAGCCTGTTCTCAGTAAAAAGCAGCACTCTGATGGCTCAGTGACCTTTGCTTTGACGATAGTGAGCAAGCAAATATTTTGAAACAATTAAACAGGGTGGTACTGGTTTACGTAAGAAATGTTCCCTAAGGTGCTGCTGAAATCCACCTGCCTTATGAAAACTAAGAATGATTCTAGCTAACCCATGCAGGTGCATGCAAGGGAGAGAAGGCACAAGGAGTCCTCCAATACCTTCTGCCCCCCCAAATGTTTACACCCCACACGGGCGCCTGCCAGAATAGTAGTTCCTGCACTCCAGCACCTGAAATAGGTGGTGATCAAATGTTTACTCTGCCCCTAGTGTCCTTGCAAAAGGCAAAGATGGGATGCAGGTTAGTTAGCTGTGTGAGACCACTTGGGATGAGCTTTATGATCACCAAGAATGGACGAGAGAACCGGAGCCAGCATGCTCAGATACTGAAGTCCCCCCACCCAGGCTACAGATGCATGGTATCTGCTTGGGCAATGTTGTGACCATCAGGCCTCTACCTTTTTGCCCACTTGAGAATCAACCCTGGAAAATAGACTGTCTTCAGTTAAGAATGCTATAAATAGGTGCAAGAAAATCAGAGAGACAGAGTGAATGAGACCAAACAAAAAGGCCTATTGATTTACCTCAAGGACAGTTACACACCTTCTTGTAGACCAAGATTTTATCTGGACCTTAATGATAGATATGAGGATCAACTGGTGGACAAAATAAGGAGTGGACTATTGCTGCACACTCCCTCCCACCCCCTTTTTGGGGTTCTTATTAGAAGACTTTGAAAAACCATCATGCTTAGCTTTCCCAGCTCAAATAATCTCAACCCAACTCAATCTTATCTTCTTGGACCCAAGACAGAAGGCGTAGACTATATCCAAGGGCTTTCTTCCTGAGAGACTATGGCTTGTTCTTGTGGATGGAGAGTGAATATGGATAGCATTGAAGAAATTAGCTAGCCAGTTAGATTAGTTTAGAACAAACAGGCTGGGTATATATTTTGCTGTAGCATAGCCCAGAATAAACTCATTTAACTGGTTTATATTTAGACATTTTAATGATATTTCTGTTTGAGTTTATAGTTTTGTAATTTTTTCTACATAAAAAATATTCAGTATTAAATAAAAAGGAATGATCTGCAAGAAAAAGTCCCCCTGCTTTCCCGTGCCACATCACAGCTATCAAAATTCAAAAGTCCAGGTCACAAAACCCAGGACTCCGACTTCTCCTGCAAAGCAGCTAGGAGGTTAACTGGGGTTTGTAGGAAAACAGCTTAGAGAAGGAGCACAAGCTTAGAGACTTGTCTAAGAGACTAAGTCAGTCTAATTCCACTCTAGCAGCCCCTCCCTAAAGGAATGATATGCAAATAGAGGCACAGAGCCCTGCCTGGCAGAAAAAGGGGAAAAGACTGTGCAGCAGGCTCAGCACACAGGGCACTTGAGATTTCAGAGGAGACTGTCTGTTTTGCGTGCTGTGTATATGTGTGTGAATATAAAATCTTGGAGGAGATATGGGAGCAGCAACCTAGGAGGAGTGTTATACACACCTACGCTTTGGTTCACCTGGTATCCAGCTGAGACCAGCTCTGCAGGGAGACCCCAGCCACACAGGCTGAGTGTACAAGAAAGTGTTAGAAATAGAGAGGCATACTAGGTGCTGTCAACCCTTTTATTTCCCAATGGGGCTTTGGCTGCTGGTGCTACTGGTGCTTCAGGCAGGTGAGTATGAATTCGGTAAGGCTGCAGTTGCTGAACTCCTGAGAGCACCTATAGCCTTGCCACCCTCCTGCTTCTCCCACTCTGTGTATAGGGCAGCTTCCCCTGTCACTTTACCAGCCTATGGACTGTATTAGTCTTGCCTAGTTCTACTTGCCCAAGGCAAGCCATTGTCATTTGTAGCAGTGAGATAACTATTTATCATGTTCTCATTCTTACAGTAAAGGACGCCTGAGTATATATTCTGCCTAGACAGATTCATTTCCATGGTAATCCTGTAAGAGTGTAATTGTTTGAACATGTGTTCTTTTTTATTCTAGGAACTTTTCAGCTTTATTCTGGAAGATCTTGCATGTTCACGTTTCTTCTCTGAAATACCATTTTCACCCCTTTTTTTTTATACCAGTGACTCTTGAGCAAATTATTTCCAGTTCCTCTGACTTTCAAGAAAAAAAGTAAATTCTTTTATTAAAAAAACCACAATTGTATGCTATAGCCCCTTAAGCACTGAGGTAGCACTAAGGTTAGAGATCATTACTGTGGTATATTTTGATTAAATGCACAATCCTGTATTAATGCACCATAAAGGTTGACAATTTAAACATCGGAAATAACAGGAAAGTATAAGCTGTCAGATCCATCAGAACTCAGTCTAATTTCATATACAGGAGAGATGAAAATGCACAGCTAGCAGTTAACTAGTTGTTAAAAGTAATCCAGCTGTGTCATTTGGCTAAATTCAGATTGCTGTGGAGTTTCAACTTTTCCAAGGAACTTACAGCAAAGTTGACTCATTGACACATAGAGTCATTTCAGTTACTATTTCAATGGCTAACTGAGCAATGGAATTTATAGTGTACTTGCAAGGCAAGCAAGTTAGAGATGACTTCAAATCCTTAAAGGGGCACTAATTTTATCCTGAAATCTAATCAGTTTTCCAAAAAACAAAACAGTAACATCAGACACAACATTGGCCCCTTCCTTGTTTTAAATACAAAGGGAGAACAGATTCTAAAGCAGCTCATTTAGGTTCTGTTCACTGGTTCTTTCTCCCCCTCCCCCAGGATTAACTCTGTGATGTTATAATTCATAATTTCTCATGGATGTTTCTGTGGGGTTGAAGGCATACATCTGAGAAAGAAACAGCCTCCCTTTCATTCATGCTGGGTATAATTTGGATACAGAGTACCTCAGTGCAAATCCAGGGAAATTTTGCTAATTCCATTGGAATTACTCTGGATTTACCCCAAGGTAATTGAGAGCAGAATCTATCTCTTAGCCCATGCACTTAGCACTTATAGCAAGGGAATAGGGTTTTCTCCGTATTTTGTAATAACAGAGCTCTTTGCTTTTACCATTAAAATGCTGACTATTCAGGGTAGTGTTTAGTAAAGGGGAGCTGTTGCTTTTTCAGGAATATGGATTTAATCCCTGCAGGAATGGCAAGAGAAACAGCAAGAAGCCTGTGTAAAACTCTCTAACATCAGTGCGAGGAACGCCTCCTGAAAAAGGCTTCTACAGTCACCTAAAATGCTGGAAAAGATTCTCCATGTTGTCTTTTCTTTATTTGAGCTTATGCTGCTGTTGTACTTTTGTCAGAGGGTTCTTGATTATTTGAATGCTTACTACTCTGTTACTCCATGAGGCAGGTTTTTCCTCTGAGGAAATGTACCACTGACTTTTTATGAATGGGGAAAGAGTCCCATTGACTTCAATGGACTTCTGGATCAAGCCCTTAGAGAAAGCTATGGCATATGATGCACACAGGGAAAAAGGATTAGAACTGCAGGTTTTAAAAGGAAAGCAACCGTCTTAATAATAGCATTTAGTCCCTACTTCATATGGGCGGTTTAGGGGATTAGTTAATGTTTTCAGCACAGCACTTTGAAGTGGTCAGGTGTATTTAACCAGCAGGGAACAAGTAGTCAGGTAACTTCAGTCCAAGGTTCTTGGTTCTGAAATATGTCTACTCTTGTGTTATGCAAAATCCATCTATTTATTTTGGCTTTTACCTTGGGGCAGGTTGAGTGGTTAAGAATGGATGGAGAGGGAGGGGTGAAAACTGAAGAACAGAGGAGCTGTGTAGAAAGTATGGGGAAAGGTTGATGTTGATGGTTAATATGATATTTTAGCATGTGATGTTCATTATGTACTCAGACCAATGGACAGATGCACTGAGGCATCAAATAAATGAAAATAGTGCTAATTGCTGCTATTGTTATCATCATGTTAGGCTCCAAAATCCATATTTGCATCCTCTAAATAAGAGGCTTGATTTTTCAGAGGTGAGTCCTCTCAACTCCCACTTCACTCTGAGAGGTGCAACTTTGACTAGTAGGGATACAAGAGAGAAATAAGGATTTCAAATATGGTTATTATTTTAAAGGCTTGCAACTGAAAAAATGGTTTTAAGGAAGCTGCTTCAAACTATGCAGACATTCTCTTTTGAATAAATCTGAATTTTGTAAAGGCCAAAATGAATGGGGTGGCCCTAAAATAAGGCTTTATAATGGACGGTGGAGGGTATAACCTTTCTTATGGAAAAGCTGCTAACTCTTCAAAATCAGCAATGGAATGTTATTGTATGTACTCAGTGACTGTTAAATGACGCAGGCCTTCCATTGCCGATAAAGGTGTAACTTCACAGTCGGTGTGGCTTGTTACTATTACTGTAATACAACAATAAGAAGAACGAATAATGAAAATGGCTGTATATCTGCACACTGCCCCTATCCCAAGGCCAGGCCAAAAGGCACAATAAAGCCTAAAATCTGCAGTGGGATCCTGAAAGAAATCAACAGTGAAAATCCTAAAAGGTGAAAGGATAAGAGATGAAGATGATTGTTCAAACTAGCAAGTACAAGGTACAGGACAGTAACAAGAAAAGTGTATAGACTGTCATTTGTAACTTGCTTGTATCCATGTGGTATCCTTGCACTTGCCAAGGTTAGCAGCATCCTGATGCATTGACTGAGAGGGCACCATTGTCACGGGCATACGTATATTGTTCTAACCCCGTCTTCTCTTTGCAGTCTGGAAAGGCGCGCTGGAGAAAACCCACTCTTTGCATACAAGAGGACTCATTGAATTAGCAGGAGCCATATCCTGTGGCACAGGACGCAATGCTTTGGCATATCTAGGTTACGGCTGCTACTGTGGTCTGGGAGGAAGAGGCTGGCCTAAGGATGAAGTAGACTGGTAAGAAGAACATCATTCATATGCCCCCCGTATAGGTCTGGGCTTGCTGCTAAATTCTTCCCTCAGTTACATTCATGTAACCCTTTGGCCCCTTTGCCAAGTGCAAACCAAGAAAAAACTAGGCCTGGTTTGAGACCAAGAACTTAATTTATAATGTGGTAACACAGACACCATTGTAACTGTGTGCCACATGGACACTGACAGCTGAAACCGAGGGCAGTGGTATTGCCCAGCACAGTCACAAGGACTTTTAATCTCCCATGAATGGTGGTGACAGGGACTCCACTAGGGGGCCAGGTTGTCGCCATCCAAAACTGCTGCAATTTTACTGACTGGGGATAAACAATACAGTGGATGATGCTGACTGAAAAGACATCTCATCCTAGGCGAGTGGATGCTTGGCAATACAGGCAGCAGGAAGCAGGCCTGGCCTTAGGGCCAGGCGAACAAGGCAAATGCCTTGGGCCCCTCGCTGCTGAGTATTCACTATCCATCGGTAGGGTTGCCAGGTGTCCAGTTTTGAACCAGACAGTCCAGTATTTGAGCTTTCTGTTCGGGAAACAAATTGAGAAAATAGAAATGTCCAGTATTTTCTCAATAAGATGTAGTGTAGATTGTGATGTAATGTCAAGTGTGTCCAGTATTTTTGTTGAAATCATCTGGCAACCCTACCGGCCAGGCCCGGGGCCCCACTCCCAGCATCCTGCCTTGGGCCCTGCAAACCCTTTGGCCAGACCTGACAGGAAGGCAAGTAGCGGAAATGCTGCTTTTCCTCTCTTAGGGGAAAATCTCATATTGGTGCAGGAGTGACTCCAGCGCCTTGCCTTCACCCCATCTCAGAAATGATGCTGATGGAAAAATATTATTCCAACAGGGTAATATTCTTCCCTTCTTTGGCTTCAGGATTTGTGGGGAAGATACCAAGCTATTTAGTTTCAAAGCAGGAGGCAATGATCCAATACTTTTAGTTCTCTTAGAAACAGTGACAGGCATATATTTAATTATTTTGTCTGATAGGCTTTTATCCACCCGAGTGACTATGAGCTCTGGTCCTTTTTCTGTAGAAAACTTTTGCCCACAGTGCAGTCCATATCTGCGCCTTCAGGTTAGCCACACAGTTCCACCTGCTTATCTAAGATCAATAAGGGTGGCCCTTACACTTACCTTTTACTTTCTTCAGGAAAAAAGGCAGGTTATAACAGCCCATTGAATGACTCACTGTGCTTTACCAAAATACCCAGTTGTGGCATACACTTACAACTTTTCTATAAAGCCGGGCCACATGGAAATCAATGGACATATTGACATTGACTTCAGTGGGGCTAGAATTTCACCCTAAGTGGCTCAAATCAAGTGCACAGCAGTTAGAGGCACCCCAAAACTGTGGTCACTTTGAAAATGTAAGCTTAGCTCTTTAACTACAGATATTAATGTCCCTTGATTGCTTTGCTTGGTTATGGAAAATTATTTTTAGAAATTCTGGATCAGATGCTCAGCTGGTATAAACCAACACAGCTCCACAGGGTCTGGTCCTAACCATTTTCTTTGTCATAATTGTTGAAGGAATCTTTTGGGTTCCTCTCCCTTAGGACACTGTTACAAAAATCAGTACATGTCATGCTATACTAATGACACTAAGCATGGTATTTCCCACTGTGAGCGTAATGAATACCATCAGTACAGTGATAAAGCCAACTTTCGTAAGCATAAATGTTTAAAATGTCTCATCATTTTAACAGTTCAGGTTTTGCTACCGACACCATTACAAACGGCGTAATTTCCTTTTCCTTAAGCTAGTCATCTGTGTCTAGTAAGCTAAATATGAAAGCAGGCCTAACTACATAGACATTTTTTAATATGCAAAAAGGCATCGTTCCAGAGTGCTCATTTAAAATGTTGGTTTCAAACACTGGCTTTGATGTGGTATTCTAGTCATTACATTTCTCCCCTCCTTCCATCCTCTCAGTTCTTAACAGTTAAATGAACAAGTAGCACGCATCGCATGTTCGGAAAGGTGAAAAGACTTCCCTTATCCCCCTCTACTGGATATTTTGTGAATTTCCCAGCACATCAGATAATTGTTCTTCAAGCTCAATGAGCACACAAAGGACTCTGAGTGAGATGCTGATTGAAATCAATGAAAGTTTGGAGCCTAAACCCTGTTGAGGATCTGATTAGCAGAGTGCCACCTCACCCACAGCTGGCAGCAAGTGTTTCTTGTGGTGGTGCAGACTCACACATTTCTCGGTGCACATAATAAAATTTATTCTGTGCATGGAAGGAAAAAATTAGAGGGAACATTGCCAGTTGTATTCCCTCTCTGCATTGTTCTTATTAATCTCTGGCTGTCCTTTGCAGGGAGTTCACCAATCAGAGCTCAATCCGTAAATGCAGGTTTTCCAGCATCTACTCTATGAGTAAGCATTTTTACAATGAGTTGGCGTTTGTATTCATCTTCCATTCTTCTTGCCCAGTGCAATCTCACTGGCTGACACCGATTGCATTTGGTATCATTAAGCAAAAACAGGTGAAAAGAAAGGACATTTCTTCACCGTAAGTAACCAGCTGAAGTTAAGGAGAAGCTTGGGGGTGTTTATCTGCTTCTCTCCTGGGTACTATTTCGGGGGCATCTTGAAGTGATTTAGCAAACTCTGGGCCTGAATCGCCTTTCATTTTACAGTGGCATAGCCTCAGTGAAGTAATGTACTCCTGATTTAACGGAGTTAAATCTAGCAGTGTAAGGGTATGTCTAGACTACATGGCTCCATCGACGGAGCCATGTAGATGAGTTTACTAGACATAGGAAAATGAAGTGGCGATTCAAATAATTGCCGCTTCATTTACATCAAAATGGCCACTGTGCTGTGCCGATCAGCTGTTTGGCGGCACAGCGGGGCAGTCTGGACGCGCCGCGGTCGACAAGGAAGCCTTTGTCGACCGCTCAGGTAAACCTCATTTCACGAGGCATACCTGAGCAGTCGACAAAGGCTTCCCTTGTTGACTGTGGCGTGTCCAGACTGCCTCGCTGTGCCGCCAAACAGTTGATCGGCGCAGCGCAGCGGCCATTTTGATGTAAATGAAGCGGCACTTATTTGAATCGCCACTTCATTTTCCTATGTCTAGTAAACTCATCTACATGGCTCTGCCAACAGAGCCATGTAGTCTAGACATACCCTAAGACTGGTTTCTCTGAGAGTGCAGAATCAGGGCCAAAATGTTGCAGCCCTCCTGCAGTGATGCCATACTTTGATTTTACAAAGCCCATTTAGGAGCAGCAACTCTCCACAGCCAGTCAGTTCTTCTCTTCAGCTCGTTTCTTTGCTCTCTCTTCCTGCTTCTCCAGTTCAGCCCACTCTCCTCTTTCCTGCACTCTGTGCCTGTGTCTCTGTGCTGATGGTCTAGTTTCTTCCTTTCCTCTGGCTCCCCACTACTACTCCTTTTCTCTTGCCCTCTGGCCCTCATCCTTGTCTTCAGGCCTGTATGCGGGGGGGTTGCAAAGGGTGTGAACCCCGCCCACACACATAACCCCCCAAGTAAGCATGCTCTGGCCTCCTTCACTCATGCTCTGGCCAGCCGGGGGAAGGCTGGGGCTGATTTCCCCAATTACTTGAGGGGCCATGGGGGTGCATTCACACCCTTGCAGTCCACATTTACAAAAAAAAGCACACACAGACCCACACGGAAATTCCTGCATACAGGCCTGATCTTTCTCCCTTTGCCTACCTCTCTCCTGTCACCAGGCCTGCCAACGGGGGTGGGGAGAGTGGGACGGGAGCAGTTGCCCAGTTGTCCAGTGATTCAAAAGCGCCTTGGGCTCCTGGCCACCGCCACTGCCGCTACCATAGTAACGGTGGCGGCTGGAACCCTGGCCCTTTAAATTGCATGTCCTAGCCCCAAGGCCCCCCCCTCCTATAGGAGCACAGAGTCCCCCCCCCCACACACACACACCTTGCCCAGGGGCCTGGTAAATCTATCAGCCCCCCTACCAGTCACTCAGGTCAAGCCCTCCACCACTGAGCTATCCCTCCTACCCTCACTGCTCCTGAATTACTTCTCCCTGCTTCACCTCCACCCACATGGCCAGCACCTCCCATCCATCTCCCAGCTGCTGCTCATTCTTTCCTCTCTCTGATCGTGGCCTGTGAACTTTCAGGAGGAAAACCAGGAACAAAGTGATCCGAAAGTAGGGAGTAACTGACCCAGGACTCGTCATCGCCACTGTAAACTCTCTCTCTGTTAGATCATGGGCAGTACGAACTGTTTTGTTTAGCCATTAGCAAGTGCTGCAATATCCAATGGGAAAATCGACCCCAGTCTGAATGTTCTGTTAGGCTTATCATGTAACAGGTGACAGGTCATATTCTAATGTCCTTTAGGAGTTGGGTTGCCACTTTTAAATTATATTACTAGAGTTTGGAATGTAGCAAACCATCTTGTGGTCACCGCTGCTGATTTCATCTGTGCAAGCTCAGAATAAAACCTGGCATTTATCTGGCAGACAGGTATGTGGGATGAAATTGCTGCTTTACTAAATTGGGAGTGCAGAGGAAGGGAAAGCATTCTGGGCTAAATTCAGCCCTTGTATAGTCATGGGAGGTAAATGAAGGCTGACCCAGTGGGCCTGACTCTGCTCTTGCTTTCACATAATTTAGCCTAGTCTAGCTCCATAGAGTTACCCCTGTATGGATCAGAATCAGACACATTACCGTTGCTTCTGTTCACTTATGAATATAGGTGCGATGTATGGCTAGGGGCTAGAGGGGGATCAGTCACCCCAAATCTAAGGCCAGGAAGGGCATGGGACGGGGCATTGTAGAGGAAGGGCCCCAACTGTGCAGGGACAGGTGCACCATGTGACATGATGAGCACCTCCGAATTCTGCAGGGGTCGAGAGCCAACAGACCAAGGTGGGGAGCCAGGCGAAGCCCCACAGGGCATGAGCCACCACTGCAGAGTGAGTGCAGAATGGGCTTGCTTTCTAACTCACTCTCCAGTCCCACAGGATAGAGAAAGTGAGGGCTTGATTCCCCCACCACTACCTGAAAGCACAGTAGTTATTACATTTTGCTCATTTCCCCTCAAATAATACGTTAACCAGCTGCCCATGCTTATGGACAATACTCATTTCAAGAAACCCAGCCTCCGATGCTATCGCTTTATAAATGATATGCTAATATTCATGACCAGGGCTCGACAAACAGCTGAATCTACTCGCCCGTGGCAAGTAGATTTCAGCAGGTCGCTCCGTGCGCCCCATTCACCAGCACTTTGCGCATGCGCAGTGTGGGGCTGGTGAGTAGCTCTCGCCGGGGTTTGTCAAGCCCTGTTCATGACCATAAAGCAGTTTCCTCTATATAAAATACTAGCAGATTTACTCAGCACTGCCTGGTAGTGCCAAAACAGAGCACTACTCCAAATTTCTGTGCTTTATCTCTTTTCTGGAAGGTTTCTTGAAAAGCAATCCTATTCCAGGGACATCCTATTTTTCTGGCTGATCTCAGTCCAGTCTCTTTCAACGTTCGCTCAGTTATGTCATTTTTGAGGACTGTACTTTCTTTGGTGATTCTGTTTCTTTTCTGTATGGTTTTATGAGAAGCAATCCCATTCCAGGCAGATGCTATTTTCCTGGCATAACCAAACCCCTTACCTTGCTTTAAGTTATAAGAGGAAACTGTATGCTGAATTCAGTGGTCCTAGCTCTTAGGCTATGTCTACACAGCAGTGTTATTTTGGAATAACTGGTGTTATTTCGAAATAATATAATGTCTACACTGCAGAGTTTTTTTCGAAAAAAAACCGGACGTTTTTCCAAAAAAACTGCACTTACGTCCACACTGCACTTGCGTTCTTTTGAAAAAAAATTGAAAGAACAGAGGGGTTTTTCCGACATTGGTAAACCTCTTTCTACATGGAAGAAGCCTTTTTCCTTAAGAGCTCTTTCAGAAATAGGCATGTGTGGACGGGGAAGAGGGAGTTCTTTCGGAAGAAGAGGAAAGAGGAAAAAGCACAGGTGCCCTGGTGGCTACTCCGTCCATAGTAATCACAGCTTAAATGCGAGAGAGTGTCCATTCAGTGTGGATGCTATCTTTCGAAAAAGCGGATTGCTTTTTCAATGCACTTTGGCAGTGTGGATGCTCTCTTTCGGAAGAAGTTTTTTCAGAAGATCTCTTCCAGAAAAGCTTCTTCCAAAAGAAGCCTGAAGTCTAGACATAGCCATTATTTCAACCTCATGTCGAAATAACTGCTTGCAGTGTAGATGCAGATAATGTCGAGCTGGAGGACTTCTTACTCCAACTCCTGTATCCCTCATTGAACGAGGAGTAAGGGAAGTTGGGTGGAAGAGTGCTCTTTCTCGGACTTCCTGCTGTGTAGACAGTGCCAAAAGCCAAAATAAGTTATTTCGACTTAAGCTACGCAATTGATGTAGCTCAAGTTGCATAGCTTATTTTGGCTTTAGCCCTGCTGTGTAGACGTGCCCTTACTGTTTAGAAGGATTTTGTGACAAACAGACAGACTCTCTATAGTTGATGATTAGTTGTTTGCTTGGTAGACACAGAACTAGTTTTAAAGACCAAATATTCAAAAAGAGGTGTTTTTTTTCCTATCTAGGCGTAAGATCAGCACATGCATAACTTCTGTGAATACTTACCTGATCTTGTCTTGTAATTCTGGGCAGGAATTGAACTTCTCATCCAGGGCTCTGAGTCTGGATCACCCCAATTCTGAAATCCACCAAAGAAGCCATATGAGCCACAAAGAGGGTGGATTAGATCCAGTCTAGTCTAAAGGTTCTTATGCCACACTCATCACTGTAGTGGCTTCTAGTAGCGCTTTAAGCAAAATATAACTAATATCTGCCATGTGGTGTTGTTTTGGCACCCTTTTGCTAGAGGGAAAATTGTTCACTGTGGGGTGTTTTGGGTTGATTTAAAAAAATACAAGAGAGAGGGAGAGAGGTGTTGCTCTCTATGTTGGAGAAGGCAGAGTCAAAGAAATGTACCTTACACTTAGAGCAGGAAGTGGTGAGGTTTGTGATGGCTCTTTGTTCTTGGGAAAGTTCATTCCACAGTCTCAGACTAGCCCCTGAGAAAGTTTTGTCTCCTGCATCGGCAGGCTCTACTCTTATTATATATGTTCCATCATGCCAGAGGGAAAATGCTATAAATCATGGTCTTCATCTCAGAGCAATAATTGATCTTTTAGAGGTCCTGGGTCTAGGACCTCCATTGAGGGCCTTGAAGACAAGAACCAAGAGTTAGAACTTGATGCAGTGTTTTACGAGAAGCCAGTGCACAAAGCAGAGGATGGGTCTGATGTGCTTGAAGTATCCCATGTGGCTGAGTCAATGTGCTGGAGCAATCTTTATTAGCTGGAGTTTCCTATGTGCTGAAGACTTCATGCCCAGGTATATCACATTGCTGGAATCCAGGCCATGAAGAAGTAGAAAATGTCTACCGCCAACTTGAAGTGAATGGGACAAGAGGGTCTTGACTTATTGCACTCTGAAATAAAGAGTCATCACAGAGATGTCTTCTAATTGTTTTTTACCATTTTTGCTGGGGGGGTGAGGGAAATAACACCCAAGAGATAAAGCCAACATTAATGGACTCTCCTAGAAGCTGAGAGAAGACCCACAAGGCATTGACGGACCAAGGGACATACTCCACCTCTGTGTCCCCCCCTACCCCGACTGTGACTTTATACCCTTCATGGGTGGCACTCCCAAGACCACTTATTCTCTGCTGCTTTAAAAACTTACACACCTGAATCTGGGACAATGCTGGTTACGTATACTATACATCTCACAAACTGTGTAAACTGATGCTTGTAACTTCTCGTGATCAAAGCTTGACGGCAGAGCTACAGTGCCTTCCTTTTTAACTTGTATCTTGTAAACTTCATCTGAAACATGAGTTTTCATACATTTTTTTCTTTCTGGGGATTGTTTGTGAGCTTGTCCTATTTACTCTACAAGTTCCTTAGGGCAGGGATGTAGGCTATCCGTGTTCTCTGATCTGCAGTGCTGGTTATCCCTAGCTATGCATTGTTCTTTAAAGAACCCAAATAAATCAAGTCCCTGCCACAAAGAGCTCACAAGACCAAATAGCACAAGACAAACCCTCTGAATTTCAGCATCTCAGTGACCTATAGATTTCTGGTAGGCTTTGCAAACTGCCCTGAGGGGCTTTGGGCTCTTTGCTAATGGGGTCCAGTCTTTTGCCACCGCGCTCTGGCTCTCTCTCCCCCTCTGTCTCCCTGTAGGTTGGAGTTGCTTGCACATTGTGAGACCTGTGGAGAGAAGTTTCATTATTACTGGAGCCCTGCTGTGTTCTCTGCTGTGATTTTTGGCTGTAGGCGGTGACATTTTGCCTAAATGGCACCAAATTCAGTGGCTCTGCTGCAGAAAGCCTTGTACGGTAGCCAGGGGTTCCATTGTTGTATTTCCTACCTGTGCCCTGGAGCTGGAATTACAGTGCTTACTCTCTACACACCGTTCCATGGAACCAGGCAGCAGGAGGTAGGGGAGCCACAGAGGGTATCCGGCTTACAGCCAGGGAGCAAGGAGAGCCTGAGGTGGACACTGGGTTAGAATGATCCCTGGACAACAGTGATGCAGCCATGGCAAAGGGACCAGGGCTGCAGAACCCCTCCCCCTTTCTGAGCCAGGCCAGCTGGAAATTGTAGCAGTATCCAGATCCAGGATGAGTGGAGTAGGACCTCTGGAGAATATGGCAAGAAACAGAATCAGGGATGGGGCAGGGACCCTGGGAATCATAGGGATCCTCTGGAGATATTCATGAATGAAGTTACACCTGGGTGTATTTTTGGCCCTGGAAAAAGTCATGGACCAAAATCTCCTTAGTGAGTAATCCTTGCAGTGATTATTTCTCTCACTGTCTTTCTTTACTCTGTTCTCTCAGCCACTAAGCTCTTCTCCCTGGCTCCACAGGCCTTGTTTGGTTTCTCCACTCCTGATCTGTTCCAGTTGGTCTCAGTATTCGTACATTTCCACCACCACCCCTTGTCTCAGCTAAATGTTTGTCTCATTGGCTTCAAGCTTCTGCTACCATGCTAGGCTGTGAGAAATCCCTGTTCTCATTTATACTGTTCCCTGGCAGACACTTACAAACAACATCCTGTCCCCGCACTCTAAGTCACATAGATTTAGCATGCTGAGGAAACACTCCTATGACTCCAGTGAGACCGTTGGATCAGACCGTTGCTTCCCAAACCACGGCTTTTATTTTCTCTCATGCAGCAAGGAGACCTGAACCCAGTTCTTGGATCCAAAGCCTGTCCCTGTCCCCAATCTCCAGGAGGAGCTGGAACCTGAACCAGGATCTGGATTGGCATTTCAGAGCTCTGCCTCCTGCCCAACAATCCCCTATAATGGGTCAAACCCAAACCCGGGGTCCAGATACCGGGGTCTTTGAAATCTGGATCAGAATTTAGCACCTTGGTCCTATTTCTAGTATTTAGTACAGATACATCAGCCAGTGAAGCTCAGGGAGACCTGGGAGCCTCTTCTAACATACACAAACAGGTAGAACAGTTGGGAATGGGCTGCTGTCCCCATGAACCTGTGCTAAGTACTGGCCAGAGAATTGTTGTGCTTCTTTAGTTGAAGAAAGTGCTTTAGTTGAAGGTGCTTTGTTGACAGCCCCCACCACCCTGTCCTGTTGTTATCACTGTATCAGTTACAGATGGGCCTGAACCAACACCTTGGAACCCAGCACCCTTTAGTCTTTGGGGTAAAGTCCAGGTTGAGATTCAAATGTTTTGGCTCAGACCTTTCTCTTATCAGTGACAGATCCTGGTTGGGAACATCCTGATGGAACTGGGAGAACTTGCACTGAAGGACAAGGACTGTCTGGCTCTGACAAAAAAACATGGGGAGAGGAGGTCATCAGTATTGTAACTCCCATGATGCTTTTGCCCTCTCTAATCTGCTGCTGACCGAAGAGATCACTGTATATCAACTGATCTCACAATCAGGATGTAGAGTAGGAAGGGGGAATGGAACAGCTCCCATCCTCTTCTTGCCCTCTCCCGGGCTTAGGGGGTCCAGCTGCTCCCCATCGCTGTCTGGTGAAGTGAGGACTCACCAGGCAGGGAAATCGAAAGAGACAGCAGCAGGAAGAGCCAGTATTTGGCCGGGTAATCCAAGAACTACCAGCATTTTCTGCCAGAGGGTAGAATGGGAACCGAGGCAGATGGGGTAGAAGAAATGCCAGCTGGGAGTCTCCCATTCACCTTCTTTCCTTACCCAGCTGACTCCCCAAACTCTACTGTGAAGAGAGGAATAGGGACAGAGCCCTGACTGCCTTCCCTGCCCTGAAGGGGAGCGGGGATGACAGAGAGTAAAGCAATACTCTGCAACCTAGAGATTCTACTGAAATGTTCCGATCTAAAATACAAGTATAGTCATGGAAGGTGTCACATTTCACCTTTTAGTAGTCTGGCCCTGGCTGATGACCTACTTGGCCACTGAGGTGAAGTAAGAACATAAGAACAGCCATACTGCATCAGACCAAAGGTTCATCTAGCCCAGTATCCTGGCTTGTGAATATGGCCTATGCCAGGTGCCCCAGAGGGAATGAACAGAACAAGTAATCATCAAGTGATTCCTCCCGTATCACTCATTCCCAACTTCTGGCAAACAGAGGCTAGGGACACCATCCCTGCCCATCCTGGCTAATAGCCATTGATGGACCTATCCTCCATGAATTTATCTAGCTCTTTTTTGAATCCCTGTTACAGTCTTGGCATTTGCAATATCCTCTGGCAAGGAGTTCCACAGGTTAACTGTGCATTGTGTGAAGAAATATTTCCTTTTTGTTTATTTTAAATCTGATGCTTATTAGTTTCATTTGGTGCCCCCCTATTTCTTGTGTTAGAGCAGCTTTTGGGCTGAGAATACTTGGTGTATATAGTGCTTTGGCTACTTCCTGCCCAGGCACGTCTCCTAAACCAGGAGTGCAAGGGAGTCTGGAATAGAGCTCTACACTGGCTGGGAACATCTTGTACAGTGCAGATATTCTCCGGGGTGGTAAATCTACTACCCTTGAGCAAGAAAGAATCAGACTCCTGCCCTCCCTAAGTCTTTGCCTGGACTAAACAGTCATGGAAGGAAGTGTTGACAACACAAGTTCATACGCACCTATAAGTGACTGTGAGAAGTGGTGGCACAACCTAGTTTGCACCTCTGACTTGATTTCTGCAGAATATTTATGATAAAATCTAAAAGGCTGTTGGTTTTCACTGCAATGATAAAACACGTGTCTGAACAGTAGAGAATTTCCCCTCCAGACTAAGAAAATACCGTGTGAACAGAGGCACAGGTAGTTTTGCATGGCTGCATAATTCCTGGTGCATACTAGAAAATGCCATGAGACAAACCCACAGAAAGTAACAGACCAAACTCAATCTCTTTGTTATGGAAAGGTGCTGTCACAAGCATGACTGCTGCTATGACAAGGCAGAGCGGGAAGGCTGCAACCCCAAGATGCTGAGATATGAATGGACTTGTGAACGCAACACCGTGGTGTGCAGTAAGGAAATGACTCCACTTTCCTTTTGTGCTTTAGATGATTTATTCCATTCCCTGTACATTAGGAGCACAGACTGGCACAAGCACTTTATGTACCATAAGTTTAACACGGTATATGGTGAGCTGGGTTTTAAACTACCGTATATATTTGATCATAAGCCCATTCGTTCAAAAGCCACCCCCCAAGTTAAAAAATATGTAAAAATCACGATGACCCGTTCATAAGCTGACTCTATATTGGTGGTTTGCAAACTTCCAGTCCCCTCAGCATAAGCTGCTGGCACGTCGGGATGTTTTGTGTAGCATCTGCATGTACAGAGCTTCTCAGCTCCCATTGGCTGCTGTTTGCTCCCATTGGATTGCTACTTCCTGCCACTCCTATTGACCCGTAACAGTGAACAGCAGCTACTGGGAATTGAGGGGCTCTTTGCCTGCAGACACACCAGGTATATAAAATGTCCTGGTGCACCAATGATTTGCCCTGCTGGGCTGAGAACTGAAGTTTGCTGACTCCTGCAAGTTAAAAAAAAAATTGGTAAAATGCAATGACCCATTCATAAGCTGATCCCTGCTCTTTACTGCATCATTTTTTACCAGAAAAAATTAGGCTTATGCTCGAGTATATAGGGTAGTTGTTCAGACAACTTCTGTTTAAATTCATTTTGTTTGGGGCGGGCGCTGCAAATGGAGCAGGAGAATTTAAAAATATTTTCTGAAACCATGGTTCTCTCTCCATGGCCTCAGCTCTTCCCAAACTCCTTTAATCCCTTTGCTGCAGATCTTCAACTATGGAGGGACTTTCTTGATGTAGCAGGTCAAATTCAACCCCAAATGTGTGGGGGTGGGCAGAGGGAGTACTACATTCAGGTAGAAATACCTGTGGCTTGTCTCCACTATGATTTTACTTGGCATTAGTTTACTTTATGTAAAAACACACCCACTTTTTGAGGTGAAAGAACTGCTGTGGCGTGGCTATGAGGCACAGAAGTAAGTGCACTAAACACATAGGTGAATGTTGTGTGAGAATGCCCTGATTCATGGTTGCTACAGTCATATGAACAAACATGAGTTAAATAGAACTGAGCTAACTTTATGGTAAGCCATGGTAATGCCCAGACAGCTTCCCCTAGCCATTCTCGAATGCAGCAGCCAGCAGCTGCTGGCCTCTTATAACCCCAGTGGAGATTTGTGGGGGAAACACTGCATGCTTTCTCCTTATGGCGAATCAACTGCCCTAACCTAGAGCATAGCAGTCCTTACTGGTACAGGGAGGTGTTATGACTGACTCAGTACAAATGGGAGGGAAGAATGATTTAATGCCAGGAAATGCTATAGAAGTTTATTCGAACAATGGAAAGGGAAATTAAAAAGTGGAGCTGTTTGCATTGTGCCATACTTGGGCTGTGTGGGTAAATACCTCACTTGTCAGCAGCTGATTCATACATACAAATATTTACAGTGGAATGAAACGGAAACTCCTTTTGCTATGGGATTTATTTCTCCCCCCCCTCCCCCTTTTGCTGCTACCATGCAATTTTGTTTGCTGAACGAAAAAAGGAGATGCCATTTTCTTCTGATAAAATGCGTTTCAGAATGTGCTTTTCTCTGTCGTCTCCCTGTCTGCGTGTAAGAATTGTATTCAGTAAACATTCAAAATATATGAGGTACCGCAAGCTGTGAGACAGGCTCCAGGCTAAAATGCCACACCAACTGCTCTAAGCATAGTAAACTGAAGGTCCTGGGCATGCTCCAAAGACTAGAACTCAAGAGGCAGAGGGCAAGGCAAAAACAGAAAAATGGGGCTCCCTCAATCACCCCAGCTGAAGGTGCGGCACTCTGTTCTGCCCGTGCAAACCCATCAACAGCAAAGGGGATGTCCTGGGGCTACAGAAAATCTAATTTGGCTTGCAGAGCCTTTATGACTAGTTATGGTATGTGAGAAGGAAGTAATTCAACTTTGACTCTCCAATGCATGTTGAATTTCCTGGGCTGAGAACTGAGAAAAACACCTTCATTTGTGTGAACTGAGCCAGCTCCCAGAATAGAAGCAAAGTTTAATATATGCAGCTTTTTTTGGAAGAGGTGGAAGAAGAGGAGAAACAGCATGAGGGATGCCTATAAAAAGTACAAAGTGAAAGACTGGTTAAAAAAAGATGTAGAAGCAAATTTTCAAAAAGGCCACTGAATTTGGGTGAAAACGGAGGCACTCCACCCTTTTGACCACTAGGAAAATGTGCTTAACATGCATTCAGTGGGTATCACATGGCAGGCACCGTTTTCTGGCCACTGGCCATTTGCCACTAGCTATTACTGTCTGATGTGCGTGGTCCTATTTGAACTGTTCATCCTCTGTTGTAACTTTCTTTTTCAGATAGGCTGACAGACCGATGCCAAAAAATGGTGTGCCAATGTGACCGAGAAGCAGCCAGATGTTGGGGCATAGCCCCTTATAATCCCCACTACGTCCTCTGGCCAGATTTCTTGTGTGGACAGACTAACCCCATGTGCCAGTTGACTTAGATATTGAGGGGCAAGACTTCTCTTCTGGGGACATTTTTCTATTTTCTAAGATACCACAATAAAATTGTTCATCTTTGATCAAGACTGATGAGGGAGCTAGAGAATTTCTGCCAGCGTGCTGGTGGCCAGGAGGAAAAAAGGAGTGGCTAGGCACCTCCTTGGTCTTTAGAATTAAGGCTCAGAGCCTGCCCCCAACCCTACTTCTTTAGTTGAAGAGGGCCAAAGACATCTAATAGCACACCACAGCAATACTGACCACTGCAGTTATGGAGAGAAAGAAAAGATGTTGGCAGTAGCCACTGGCACGCTGTCCTTTCACATTGCCTTATATTGAGCCCCCCAAACATTGTGGAAAGTATGGGAATGCTCTGTTTGGTTGTCATTAATATCCACTGATGGCTACACTGTCCATCAAAGACCCAAAATGGCTGACACTGGAAGTGCAGAAGCCATCTTTAAGTCCAGGGGCTCCTGGAGATGGGTAGATAGGAGTCCCTCATTTCCGCTATCGCAAGAGGCCATCTTGCATAAGGTGGTTACTTCTCTTTGAAAAGGAATCTGGACTCCAGACAGGAACCCTGGTCAGGGCAAGAATTGAACATTTGTCACATTTTTGTGTCTCTGAAAGTACTGGCCCATAGTGTCTTCTTTTTCTCATCTTCACACAGCTCGGAACACCTCTGAGAAGAACTTCAGAGATGAGAGGAGAGCACATTTGCCTTTTTGTGTTGTAGAGGCAATAGTCACTCATGGCTTCTGCTCTTCATCAAATCCTGGACTCTTTTAGATCCTGATCTGTATCTGTCCTGTACGATCTTGGCTTATCCCACTTTCGTGGCAGTATATGATTGCCTTCAGAAATATTAAACCATGACACTAAGAATGTAGACAGCATTATTCATGTTAAAGAAACCATGTAAAGTTTTTCATTCTGCTCTTAGTTGTGTTCTTTATTTTTGGGTCTCTACCTCACACATTTGAGTCTTAGCATGAGAGAATGGACATGACTTAACTTACTCGCATCAGCCAGTGTAAAGTTGGGCAGAACTGCAGTGTGGTGGGTGGTTTGGCTGTGATTGTTTTGGCAGAGTGGGATAGCTTGAGTACTAGGGATGTGAAGGACATGTCAACAGGATAGTTGACTAGTCGCTTCCACCCCTCTTGCTGCCTCTGTCAGAAAGAGGCAGCAAGGAAGGGGAGAAGAAGGGGGTACTTCAAAGCAGCAGCACCGCATGGAGCAGCTGACCCAGGGCTCCGTGCAGCGCTGCCACTTTGAAATGCTGCATAGAGTCCGGGATTAGCTAGGGACTCCCCAGCTGGCCCTGGGCTCTGTGCGGCACTGCCACTTTGAAATGCTGCAGAGAGACTACGTCTGGCTCTTCGTGGCATTTCAAAGTGGCAGCACCATGTGGAGCTCTGGATCATCTGGGGACTCTCCCGCTGACCCCAGGTTCTGTGCAGCACTGCTGCTTTGAAACGCTGCTATAGGAAACAGTCGCTTCCCATTCTGTATGTGTGAAACTGATTGTTCCCTCCTCAGTGGAGTACTTTGCATTTGTCCTTATTAAACTTCATCCCATTTACTTCAGACCATTTCTCTAGTTTGTCCAGATCATTTTGAATTATGACCCTATCCTCAACCCCTCCCAGCTTGGTATCATCTGCAAACTTAATTAGTGTATTCTCTATGCCAATATCCAAATGGTTGATGAAGATACTGAACAGAACCGGTCCCAAAACAGACCCCCTGGGAAACCCCACTTGTTATGTCCTTCCAGCAAGCTTCTGAACTATTAATAACTACTCTCTGAGCACGGTTATCCATACAGTTATGCACCCACCTTATAGTAGCCCATGTCCTATACTATACTAGCCCATGTAGTATGTCCATGCTATTGAAAATCCCAAACAGATCCCCTACTGTGCTCCAGGGAACTTGACCTCAGGGAACCTTATTATATGAGATTTCCTGAAGCCTCTGAAAAGCCTTTGGCTGAATTGTACCCAGGCCTCGCTGAAGATTCAAGCTCTATCTGTAATTTTTCTGGAGCACTGTAAGACTGTTAATGTTGCCTTTAATTATTTTATTTTATTCGAGTCAAGAAAACCTCTTTGTTTTCTGCCTAATAAGTCTTCCGGGTATGTAAAATCAACCTTCTAGAGTACTTCAATTCCTTTGGTCAGGTTATTGGTAAAACTGCTCTTCCTCTACCTCCACATTCCTTCATTTCAAGAGTTCACCATAACAACAAGTCAACAGAACAAGGCAGATTATACTGGCGGGTGCTGATAGGTCAGAGGATTGGAAGGAATGCACGCAGAACAAATAGTATGAGTTTTATAGGGTACCGGTTAATGGGACTGAGTGTTTCGCTCATCCATCAGTTGGTGTTGTAACAGGTGTCAGGTTTTATGCAAGAGTTTTGTAGCTGACAATGCTAGGCTCCACCTTATAAAACAAAAACAATGCCAGAAAAAGATCGAGGGTGAGGCATAAGAAATGCATCTATTCTTCCCAGATATCCAGTTAACCAATCTAATAATAAAGTTAACCTCTTATTAAAGGCTACTTTGGTCAATGCCAGTGGTTCTCAACCAGGGGCCTGGTAGCAGGTTTCAGGCAGGCCACCAAGCAGGGCAGCTTTAGACTCTCTGGGGTCCAAGACAAAAAGCCAAAGCCCCGCTGCTGGGGGCTGAAGCCTGTGGCCCTGAGCTGAAGCCTGAACCAATGTAGCTTTGTGGGGGCCCTTGTGGCATGGGGCTGTGTACAATTGCCCTGCTTGCTATCCCATCATACCAGCCCTGGGTTTTATATGCAGAAAACACTGTTGTTGTGACACAGGTGGACCATGGAGTTTTTATAGCATAAGGGGGTGGGAAGGCCTCAAAAAAAAACAAGGCTGAGAACTCCTGGAAGTGGTATGAGGAAGATGACCAAACTGCTGTGTATGTAAATACAACTGTAAAGAGCCAGCATGTACTGAAAGCAGAAATGTGTACCGAGGTAAACATTTTTATTGTAGCTATAGACCGCACACATGGATCGCACCGACAACTGCCTTTGAGGCTTGTAGAATGTGACGTGACATTCGTACGAGAAGCTGTTGAAAGTCTTCTGGGGTCTTCTGTAACCACGCAGCTCAAGCTATCCTGTGCAGGAAGGAAGAGAAAGAGCAAGTGAGTGATGTGGCTCTACTGCACCACAACCAAACGAACTACAACCACTAACCCAGTGACACTCAGACCTCAGTGGCTCAGGAGCCAAATTGGCCATCGATGTTACATAAGAGGCGCAGTAGTGTGAATTCATTGTTTCATTTGCTATTTTTCTATATTATTCTCACAGCACAACCACAGACCCAGTGTTCTTATTTTACCAGCTACAACACAGTAAAAGCATCCTGCTCTGTTAATAACTTAGATCGGTTAATAATTAAATCACACAGTGTTTTCATATCATGTGCTGCCCAGAGCCTCAGGAGACATGTAAAAGAGGTGCTCGTGTGCCTCAGTCCGAGTATCACTGCACTAAACTGCCATAGGCAGGGGAGCCGGCAGCCTCCACAGACCCCTGGGCAACGCGTGGGGGGGCTGGCTGTGCACTCCCGGAAGGGGTGGGACCTCCGTCAGCAGGGGCGGGGCCAGGGCAGCCAGCCCTCCATGCCATTCAGAGCACACTGCTCCTGGCCCCAGCCCTCAGAGCTGTTCGAAGTGTGAGGTGTGGCACTCTGGCAGCCATTTAAAGGGTCTGGGGCAACTGTCTCTTTGAATAGTCGGGCCCTGGGGCAATTGCCCCTTTTGTCCCCCCACCCCCGCCTGTGGGCCTGGTCATAGGCATCCTAGAAGCAAATGCATCAGTGAATCCTACCCATTCGTTTGGTTTGGAAAGCAAAGTAAAGGGGCTACCAATTGGGGAGACATTCCTAGAATGAGTCGGAGGACTTAGGTAGCCAAGGTGGTAATTAATACTCAGTGGAGTGGGATGAAACAGAGCAGTGCCCTGACTGGCCATCTGGTGGCAGCACTGCTTCAGGGGAAGTGGTAGGGTGGGTGTATGAGCATACAGCCCAGATTTCTGAAGTGCTAAGCACTTGGGGCAGAATTTTGAAAGCTCTCACCTCCCATTTAGCCATCTAAATAAGATTTTCAAAGGCGCTCAGCTCCCATGATGACAGTTACGGGCAGTTAAGCTCTGAAAAAATCTGGCCACATCTTTTGTGGCCTAAATGGGAGTGAACAGTTTTGAAAGGTTGGCCCTCTTGTATCTCCATGAGCTTATGCAGCCAGTGTGAGAAAGTCCATCTGAGGCTTTCAATGGTGAGGATAAGAAGAGTGGTCCAGATGGAAGGGGAAGAGTTCAAAGAAGAATTTCTGAATAGTCTGTGTCTGTTTAATATGTACCTTTGCATGGGAGGTTGAGGTCAAGGCAACCCTTCCAAGTGTTTTGTAGGTGACTGATGTGCTATGGCCACCCATGCTGTTACCTCTGGTGTGGGGAAAGGGTTGTCTGAAAAACAGACACAGACCTAACAGCTGGTTTTGTCCCTGGATTTCATCAGCACTGTCCAGCGATCCTGTTCCTTGCATGATCAGAGCCCTGCCCAGTCAGTGACAGCTAAATAGCTACATATGCTGGAGTTAGAAAGGTACTTTGGGCACATGCACCACGTTGTGTGTGTTTAGGGGGAGCTCATATGTGTATAACAACTGATCTGAGAATTCACTGTCTCCTCCATACCTTGAAGAGGGGCTTGCTTTAAGCACAGGAGACACTTCCTCAACCGAGGGGTTAAAACTATAATCAGAACCACCAAGCCTCCTATACCAGCTGCTACAACCCCAATGATTGTTCCAATGGATTCTTCGATGCCAAACAACCCTAAAGAAAAAGACACAGTAACACAAGCCATATTACAGGGAGATATATGCCATGTCAGGTACTACACAGGAGACCTTTTGAGAAGTTTACTGGTTTCTAAAATACCCCGCAGAGGATGCTGCCTACTGTGATACAGATTATACTGGTTTCTTGATAGGCAAGAAACTGCAGCAGATCACTTTGATTTATTTCAGCATACACAAGAAGCAGCCATACACTATGGGCATTGGAGACAGTGTATTGCACTGTACTTCATACTGATTTGTTTCAGTGCAAGGCTGTAGGCTGTGTTATGCTGTTGGGTGACAGTGAATTATAATTCAGGCTGCATTTATGAGGCTCTCTCCTGCATTTTTCATGTGCATGGGGTATGAGCAAACAGTTATACCTTGCAATATTCCAAATACGGAACTTTTCCACAATGCTACAAAGGAGACAGCACCAAAGAGAGATAAGCTTGGAGGTCATTTGTTTCTCACTGGGACATGGGACATTCACCTCTAGTTGTTGTTAGAGACGTGACAATTCCATATTTTTGGGATCATTGCATCCTGTGGTCATGGATCAAAATTCACTGGAACTGAGTGTTGCCTACGGACTATAGAAGGTCTCTGATCTGGGGAGGGCGGTAGAATGGAAAAACTGCAAGAGTAAGCATGCCTTTGGGAAGAAGGAAGTAAATGGGAGAACAAATCAAGTATCAGCCGGGGGGTGACCTGCCATTGTGTAATGGTCATGGTTGTGAGACATTTTACCTTCACATCCAAAAGGCAATCGTTTCCCCAACAAAACTGCCTGACTGATGTACAATCGGCCCTAGATCAGGTATTCCTTACACACCATGCACTAGAAAATGTGGACAAGTTGGTTAACTGTGATGGGTACAGGACAGTTTCTGAGGTCCTTACTCAATTTGTAATAAGTCCTTGACTTGGAGAACACCTGCTGACTTCAAAGGGCACACTCCTCTAGTTTGGCCAAGAGGTGGACTAGTCCACTTAGTAAGTCTTCTCCATCTCTAAAGCTTTGATTTATTTAGCATGATCAGTTTGAGGAGGCCCAATATTTGTGGTAAATAATGTCCCCTGGTGGTTAGATTTCTCCCATTCCCTGGACCCTTAAATTTAACCGTACTGCTGAAAAGATGCATTCCCGTGCCTCAGGCTGATGGAAAGGCAGCTACATCGTCCATGAAGCACACCTTGTGGGCATAGCATTTATTAATGATGCTATCAAAACAATGTGAGATTTCACCAGACAATGGCCATCTTTTGAGAAGCTGTATCCCGATGTCACCGTTACTTAACCAATTAACATCAGTTTCAGGCCTCCTCTTCCATCTACTAGTGCACAAACCAACTCCGGGCGGGGGGGGGGGGGCGGGAGGGGGATTGAAATGAAGAGAAACTGTTACCCAGTGCCCTCCTGATCCTGAGCTTTGTGCCACTTCCCGTCACCACTTTCCCACTCGACCATGTCACCTGGCAGAAATAGATGCCATGATCCCTGGCTGTCACATTGAGGATAGTCAGGGAGGCATCTCCCTGGGTTAGGTCCCCATTCAAGAACGCCCTGGAGTAGTTTTTCAAGAGAGTCACATTGTTCTCCAGTAGGTCCCTCTGCCCCTTTTCATCCTCTTTGTACCACTTCACTGTCAGCTTGTTCAGAGATGGACCCCAGGGACTGTGAAACTGGCAGTTCAGGACCACGGTTTCGCCCTCTTTGGCTTTCTCCTTGGCTGGGGTCTGAGCCACAAATGGAAGTCCTGGCTCGTGGGTGGTCACCACTGGGGGCAGCACCACTTTGTGGGCTGTTGCAGGAGACCTGAAGGAGACAGTTGCATTCTCCTTCACTGCATCTTCAGCACTGGTGTAGGCAGCTGCATAGAAAGAGAAAAAGATGAATGATATTGAAGTTAAGGGAAAATTACTGTCTGGATGTTTCCTAACAGTGACCACCATAGCAAAGAAAAGCATTGAGTGGAGTCTGAAGGCAACAACTACCGTTATGTGACTGTCCCTTTCTCAGGTCATAGACCTCATTTTTGGACTAGTCCTTTCCTGATCCTCATTGCTTCCTTCCCAATGACCCTCAAGAGGTGGATTGTTATGTTCACAGCCTAAATCCCCTAACTGCTTCCCACTCGTCCCACCCCAGCAAACCCTGGAACAACAGCTTCTGACCTTACATATCTTTTAGGGGAAGGTGCACCCTGCAGGGTGAGAGAAAGAGGGAGGTTGTTTGGATGGCTGCAGTGAGCTTGGCTAGCTGGTTTTTCAGGTACACAAATAATCTCAGCACATACTTACGAAGGCCAAGGGTTTTTTGAACATGGGTGCCTAGCGTCAGGCTCTTCAGTCTATATTTAGGCATCTAACTGGGGGACTTGATTTTCAAAAGTAACGAAGCCAATAGGATCTGCTAGATACTTAGGAGAGCTGAAATGGTGCCTAGATATGGATTTAGGACTCTATGTTTAGGCAACCATTTTTAAAAAATCTTGGCCCCAAACTTTTGGCAGGGCTGGGAGTGTTTGCAAACTCACAGAACCTCCAGCCCAAGTCTCTGCTTAAATGAATTTAAGGGTGAATATGAATAATTTCCATAGCGCTAGTATTTTCCTCTTTTAAATATACTCCCTGGCAACTTGCGAGTTCCTGATTTTTATCCCCACTGCCCTCAACTCCAAGAGCTCCAGGCAGAATAGAGCTTCAGTAAGTGGTGTTAGATTAGCAGCAGACACCCAGTTGTGTCCAAGCCACCAAAGGGAAGCTCCCACACAGTAGTGAAAGAGAAAGAAAATGACGGAAAGCAAATTGAGGAAAAGTATAACACAAGGGAGGAGATGGAATGGGGCCAGGAAAAAGCAAAGGGAGAGCAACAAAGCTAAAAAGACAGCAAGTTTTGGAGGGGAAATTGGGAAGAGGGGACAATATGATAGAAAGAGAGGAGAGGAGGCAGAGGAGAGACTGGAGAGAAATTAAAAGGCAGGGAAGAAGAGAACTTAACTGGCCAAGAGAGGCCAAGAATGAAGGTTACATAAGTAGATCCTTTATGGGTCATAGTGTGAAGGACAAATATTGGACTTGATTTGGTGTTTGCTCAATGGAATGGTGGTTGGTAATCAGCCCATTCATTGTATCTCTTTTTCAGCACATGAAGGTTGGAAGCCGATAGTATACAAATGTCCTATAATGTTTTGACAGCTGGTATCTTGATAGACAGAGGAGTACGCAAGGCCACAGACAACAGACTTTTATCTGTTTATTAACAAGTCTATTGACAGTACCCAGAGTGATGTTCAAAACCAGAGGGACAGGCAGCACTACCCTGCTACTATATATATATATATAAATAGCAGAGATGCTATGCAGAGATTTCAAACCACATTTTCCTCCAGTGCTACTAATCATAGTATCAAAGAGCCACGAGCTCTGGGACAGCTGAATGCTCATCATTTCTGGAAACAAACCTCAGCTCACAAAACAGAAGGAATCTTTTCCCTCTGAAATGCCTAACTAGAACAACTGGATGGGGTACTAAGCACTAACATTAAACAGCAATAGAAGGTTTAGAACTAATTTTTAAAATTAATAGTTCCTGTTTTCCCAATAACTACCTACATGCAATACAAGACATGACGTAAGGAGGGGCTGATTTTCCATTCCATTGCTATTGCCATTTACAGAGTCAAGAGAGTATCAAATGCTGACATTTTTCTTGGGTTATGTTTAACCCTCTTGCTGCCTTCACTGTACACAGTTGAACATAATGACCCAAGGTACCAGGCAGTGGAGAATCAAATCATGATCCTCCAGGTTACGAATGATCAACACACACGCACACACACACACACACACACACACATTCTCTCTCTCTCTCTCTCTCTCTACACACACACACACACACACACACACCACACACACACACTTTTGTAATTATGTGATGCTATATGCTTAGCTTAAGAGAAGAGGAAGCTACATTCCAAATGTGGTGGTCCTAGCTCTTACAACTTAGGATTTCTTGAACAAACTCATAGACAGACACACAGACAGATGCCCAAATCTCTTGGATATAGATGTAGATAGATAGATAATGATTTGTGTTGTGGTAGTGATGAGGCAGCCCAGTCATAGGGCCTCATTATGCTAAGAGCTGTGCAAACAGAACAAAAAGATGGTCCATGCCCTGCCCTGCCCCCAGAAGCTTACAACCTGCGTATAAGACAAGAGGCAACCGATAGATACAAAGATGGAGAGAGTCCAAAGTAGTTGTTTGTAAAAGATCCCAACTGCTACCAGGCCGGTGTTAAACATTTATACAGCACTTACGTTCTGAAATGCTTTAGAGACAACAGACAAAACAGTTGCCTGTGAGGTGGCTGCCCACATACTAGAGAACAGTACAATCACAGCCCAGCAGACCAGTGGCTGTTGTGTTCCATGTGATATAGAGGAGGCAGGACTCAGCTGTAATGAATTTAAAAGGGATTTTTTTATTGAGACAATTACAAATATACAGTAGCTGTGTTTCTTTCAGGCTCTATAGCTTCCGGTTTGGTTAATACAGCCTGTACTGCCTCATGCCACCTCACAGGATGGCTGCTGTGTTGCATCCCAGAGGCGCCTGCATTTCTTTGGGGAGTGAGCAATCACTGTACATGTAATCTATAAAGCTCTTTAGAATGAAAGGCATTTCAGTTAGTAACAATATTCTTTACTTCCTATTCCTAACAGTGACAGTGCTCTGTCAGACAGCTACCACATTTCATGCCAGAGCTCCATGTCACTGCTGAGTTAACAAGCCTTAAAATATGGCCAAAAAGCACTTTGAAATGAGACACATTTCAATGAGAAAGACAGTCTCCCTCACTTCCTGTCCAAAACTGAGTACCTTTGCCAGAACTGAGGAAGAGCTCTGTATAAGAAGGAAAGCTTGTCTCTCTCACCAACAGAAGTTGGTCCAGTAAAGATGTTATCTCATCAGAACATAAGAGCGGCCATACTGGGTCAGACTAAAGGTCCATCTAGCCCAGTATTCTGTCTTCTGACAGGTATGGGTGCCATTTATGGGGTCTACGGTGACAGTAGTCCCCCTCCCAAGTTTGAACCCCTTGACTTCATATTTGGGGTCTGCTCTAAAGCCCATGTCCTGACTCCAGAGGCGGTTCTTAAATGCAATAGAGTTTGAGCTGCTTGCAGCTTTGTCTTTGAGGCAGGGAGTTTGTTATAAAAAGAGGGAGGCAGGTAACTAAGAATAACAGAAGGCTGGACATTCAAGTAATTGAAGAATCGTTAGATCATCATGAAAACATTGCCCGGTACTCTACTTAAAAGATAGGGAGAAAAAAGAGTAGGAATGAGTGTTGTGCTGCAGGGATCTGTATTTGGACCACAGCTGTTAAACTTCTCATAAATGTTCTTGAAGAAGAGGTAAACAGTTACTCATCCAAAGCTGACCTCAAAGAGTTACAAAGGGATCTCACAAAACTGGGTGACAGGGCAACATAAGGGCAGATGGAAGTCAGTGTTGATAAGTGCAAAGTAAAGCACATGGGAAAATATAATCCTAACTATAGATACAAAAATGATGGGGTTGAAATTAGCTGTTACCCTCAAGAAAGAGATCTTGGCATCCTTGTGGATAGTCCCCTGAAAAAATCTGTTCAATGTGCAGTGGCAGTCTAAAAACTAAAAAGCCAACAGAATATTGGGAATCACTAGGAAAGGAATAGATAATAAGACAAAATACCATATTGTCTCTGCATAAAGTCATTGTATGCCCACATCGTGAATACTGTATGAAGATCTGGTCACCCGATCTAAAAAAAAGATATACTGGATTTGGAAAAGATACAGAAAGGGCAACAGAAATGATTAGGGGTACGGAACAGCTTCCATATGAGGAGAGATTAACAAGACTGGGACTTTTCAGCTTGAAATAAAAAACTATAAGGTGAGGGGATATGTTAGAGGTCCAGAAAATCATAAATGGTATAGAAAAATAGAATAAGGAAATGTTATTCATTCCTTCACTCACATAACACAAGAAGATGACCCAACTACATTTATAGGCAGCAAATTTAAAACAAAGAAAATAGGTGACAGGAGATGGACCATGATGATTGCTTCTTCCTTTTATTCCTTCTGAAGCACCTGGCATTAGTCACTGTTGGAAGACAGGATACAGGGCTTTGGGGAGTGAGTATCATTGGCCAAATCCTATCATTAGAAGGACCATTGGCCTGACCCAGTAGTATGGCCATTCTGATGTTCTTATATAGAGCTGAAATGTATCTGCCCCCTTGCTGTAACCCACTAGACCCCACTCCTCTTCCAGAACTGAGACAGAGTCCAGGAGTCCTGACGGGAGCGAGGGGTGGGGGAGGGGGATGACTATCTGTCAACAGAATTAGTAACAAAGAATATAAATTGGGATTGGTCCTGCCTTGGGCAGGGGGCTGGACTTGATGCCCTTTTAAGGTCTCTTCCAGCTCTATGATTCTATGATTCTATGAATATAAATTATAAGGCTAACCAGTGTCCCTTAAGTGACTTGCCACAAGATGTCAGAATATGTTAGTGTTAGAGCTGAGTGGGTCTAATGTTTATTTAATTTTCTTTCTTTTATGTAGGAATTAGACACAGGGCTCCTGTCAGTTAACTGCTAAGTTGGCTGCCAAAAAAGTAGAGTCTTCCAGTGCCTTAATAGCCCCTGGATAGAGATGTAGTATGTGTGTGCATAGGGGGGAAGGCAGATGACATTGGCTCTCCCCCCATTTGGTGCTTGGCTTGTACTGAAGCCTCTGTACTCAGTCCATTTCCCTCACGCTCTCACTCTCTTTCCCCCCTCCCCCTGATCATGGCATGCACAGGTCACCCCCCTATCTGAAATGGCACCCCTGCCAACAGTGGCCAATGCCAGGTACCCCTATAGGGAATGAACAGAACAGGTAATCATCAAATGATCCATCCTCTATCATCTATTTCCAGCCTCTGACAAAAGAGGCTAGGGACACCATCCCTGCCCATCCTGGCTAATAGCCATTGATGGACCTATCCTCCATGAATTTATGTAGTTCTTTTTTGAACCCTGTTAAAATCCTGGTCTTCACAACATCCTCTGGCAAGGAGTTCCACAGGTTGACTGTGTGTTGCATGAAGAAAAATTTCCTTTTGCTTGTTTTAAACCTGCTGCCTATTAATTTCATGTGGAAACCCCTAGTTCTTGTGTTATGGGAAGGACTAAATAATACTTTCTTATTCACTTTCTCCACACCAGACATGGTTTTATAGACCTCTATCATATCCCCCCCTTCATCGCCTCTTTTCCTAGCTGAAAAGTCTCAGTCTTATTAATCTTTCATCATACAGTAGTTGTTCCATACAGTGGTGGGGTGACTGCCCCGCACTGGCTGGAAGGGATTAATGCAGGATGGAGGGAGCCTACACAGAACCCTGTCCAATGAGGGAGGGGCTTTTACTAGCCAATTAGGATGTGGCTTGCTGGGGCTGCCCTGTATATAAGGAGCTGCCCAGCAGAGAGAGTCAGTTAGTTCCTGACCAAAGAAGGTGCAGGACTGTGGCAGTGTAGCAAGGGGGGGCGGCAATAGTTTAGCTGCCAGGCCACCTGCCTGAAGACAAGCTGCTGAGGCAGGGCTGGGCGGTGGAAGTGGGTACTTCAAAGGCCTGCCCGGGAGCCCAGCACCCCTGGCTCGGGAGTCGCTGCCAGCACTGCTACACAGTTTGGTGCAGTTTTGCCTTTGCCCCCGCCCAGGGCACATAAACACCCTTGCTACACCACTGCAGGACTGGTTCCCAGAGAAGCACCTTCGGGAGAGCAGTGCTGGGCAGGCTCTCAGGAGCTAGAGAGGGAGGCTCCTGCCTGATACCAGCCAGGCTGCAGGCCTTGCTACTAAGGCCAGGAGGGTGCAAAGGGCCACAGGGGAATTGGCCCAGGGAACAGAAGGCAGTGAAGGGGAGTACAGGAGGGCAGGACAAGGCTGCCACCAGAGGGTCCCTGAGTTGGAACCCAGAGTAATAGGCTGGCCTGGGTCCACCCCCCCGCCCCGTCCCCGTGCACCACACCTTGCCACTATGGCTTGGCCTATACAATCTGTGGCTTGCCCCTGCGACAGAGGGGCTGAGCTTGGAGGACGTATCAGCCACAGAGGCAATAGAGATTCAGGACTGCTGATAAACCCCCAGAAGGGGGATGAGAGATTGCTGTTGTGGGCATTGCCGGAGGTCAGTGTCCCAAAAACTGCGGTCTGGGAGCAACATGGGTCCAGAGCAAGAGTGTAGATCCTGGATGGGGGAGACACCAGCCCGAAGGAGGCACCCTGTGGACTAAAGGACTAATTCCCTGGAGCTGCCAGCAAGAGGCACCACAATGGTGAGCCTGCCCCATGACACATATCTCTAATCATTTTTGTTGCCCATTTCTGAACCTTTTCTAATTCCTATATATCTTTTTGACATGAGATGACCACATCTGCACACAGTATTCCAGATGTGGGCGTACCATGGATTTATAAAGGGGCAATAAGATACTGCATTCTGTTTTATTTTGTATCCCTTTCTTAATGATTCCTAGCATTCTGTTTGCTTTTTTAATTGCTGATGCACAGTGAATGGATATTTTCATAAAACTATCCACAATGACTCCAAGATCTCTCTTTCTTGAGTGTTAACAGCTAATTTAGAGTCCCTTAATTTGATATATATAGTTGGGATGATGTTTTCCAGTGTGCATTACTTTGCATTTATCAACATTGATTTTCATCTGCCATTTTGTTGCCCACTCACTCCATTTTTTCATCCATCTTGTCTCCCTAATGAACTTTAATATGAGTAAACTTAAAAAACAACAAATGGTCTGGTAGCACTTTATTGACTAACAAAACATGTAGATGGTATCATGAGCTTTCGTGGGCACAGCCCACTTCTGCAGATGACCAGAGTACCATCTACATGTTTTGTTAGGCTATAAAGTGCTACCAGACCATTTGTTGTTTTTTAAGTTTATTCTGTACAGACTAACTCGGCTACCCCCTGAAGCTTTTAATAAGAGTGGTGGGCACCTCTGCATCCCACTTTCAGGAAAAGTCAGAATTGTTTTGTCATTAAACAACATTTTCTTCCTGTGAGTATCCTATTCTTAGGGCAATTCTACACTTAAACTGATGCAGCTGCACCACCTTAGCATGTTAATGAACACACTCTAAGTCAGTGGGATAGCTTCCCCCATTGGCATGGTTAATCTCTCTCTCCAAGAGATGGCAGCCATGCAGAAGAAACTTTCCTACCAAAATACTGCTGTCTAGGCAGCGGGGGTAGTTCAATATAACTGCATCACTCAGCGGTTTGGATTTTTCACATCCCTGAGTGATGTTAATATATAGATATAGTCTGTAGTGTAGATCAGGCCTTATTCCATATGCTTACCTGTAGTATGATTACTATCTATTCTCCATTTATTGAGTAAGAAGATACCATTTAGACATCAACATTTTTCTGATCATAACTGCACATTAATTATGTTTTCTATTGTTCACCATGAATTTAATTTCCTCCTTGATCTAACTGACCTTGTCATCTGTTTGTGCTGGTGAGCCTGTCTCTTTGTCTCAATATGCATCACTGAGATTGCAATTCATCCCTAAGAATCAGAACCCAGCAGAGTGGTCTGTGTCTTTTAGAGCCAGCTGTATTTTGGGTCTTCACTCTGAAGGTCACAGCACAGACTTTTTTTTTTTCCATGTTGCGAAACTGGGAAGTGACTAGTTCCCTGATATTTAAATAGACAATGCCCTTATGCTGGCATCCAGGGATATTTCTTGCCAAATGCTCTGTTGACTCTGCCTCTACACTCTTTTTATTCCATTTTCTTCATCAGTGTAGAGATGCGTATCTCCACCTGGCATGTGGAAGTCAGGTCTGATTCCCTGATGGGGACAGGCCGTGTGTGTGTGTGTGTGTGTGTGTGTTTGTTTTGTTTTGTTTGTTTTGTTATGACACTTAAAATGAGGCTAACTAATGCACTGGGAAATATAGTGAAGGGGACAACTTTCTTCGGCCAGGAGGAACAGATGAGGGACTCAGGGTAATTTTAATAAAAAACTGAGATTTTCATATCTTGGGCTGGGTTCTAAAGAGCACACAAGGCAGGTTAAAGGCAGTGAGTGGCTCAAAGATAGAATAAAGCTTACTTTTGCTCTTCCCCAAACCTGAGGCTACTGTGTACATGGCTGGTCCATGGAGTAAATCAAAGCAGCAGCAGCCTATGGGCTTCTTTAACTTATAGCAGGTGCAAACAACCTCAAGAAACCAAAACGGTAGCTGGAGTTTGGTATAGGGCATAGGTTTCCTGGTCAGACCCCATTTCTTTGGCCACACCCACTAAATGGACATTTGGGAGGGGAATGGCAAAAAGTCATTATATCAGGTCTCCACCATGGAAGAATTCCCCTACACTGCAGCAAACAATTATGCTAGCTTCACAGGTGGGGTCTGCTTGCAGTCCAGTGCAATATGGCCACATAACATCACAGGATCTGATCCCTAAATTCTATAATTAAGTGATACATGACTGTATATACCGCTATTTAATTTATAAGAATTTTTGCCTGCAGTTGGCTTTGGAAAATTAATATTTATAGCTGCTTTGAGAACACAATGGGTAGCTAATATGTCGTAAAACCAAACTAGACATAAAGCTTTCACTAATGGGGGTACGTAGTCAGCCTTCTCAAGAACTAAAGGAAAACATATTCTCTCTTAAAAGACAAATTTCACCTTTGGGATGAAATGCAAATAAACCTGCCTATGAGCTAAACAGAAAGGGATCTATAAACAAGAAAGTGTTTTTCAATGCAAAATCTAGTACTGAATATTACTCACAAAGTTCCTTCTACATCCTGAGATGATCTTAGTGGAGAATGGCTTAAAAAAAAAAAAGCCTCACAAACCAAATTACAGAAATAAGCCAAACACCTCCAAAATAAGGAAGATATTTAAATAGCTCAGAACTTACCCATCCACAAGGAGAACAGGCAAAAAGGTACTGCATAAACACAGAATTTCCCAGCTTGCTGTTTCATAGTTGCTGAAGTGTATAGTCACTTTGTCCTTCCCTGTCTCTCAGATTGTACGGACAAAAACATCTCTCTCTCTCTCTCTCTCTCTCTCTGTTGTTGCAACAGGATTTTGCATTCTACTCAATGAAAGTCACACTTTCTAAAGTTACTACAGCTTCAAGTTCACAGCGTGATACCTGGATGACTGCCACATTTTAACTCATTATAGTGGCTTCCCTGCCATCAGAATGGGGAGAGGACAACAATTATTCTCTTTGGGTACATCTACACAGCAATGTTATTTCAAAATAACTAGCATTTCTAAATAACTTAGTCTGTGCCTACACAGAAGGCAGTTATTTCGAAATAATGTCGAAATACTGTCAAGCTGGAGAACTTCTTACTCTGACTCCTGTAACCCTCATTGCATGAAGAGTAAGGGAAGTCGGAGGAAGAGTGCTCTATTTTGAAATAAGTGGTGTGTAGACGCTCCCAATTTCGAAATAAGCTACACAAGTTACGTAGCTCAATTTGCGTAGCTTATTTTGAGTTAAACCCTGCTGTGTAGATGCACCCTTTATTGCTTTGGACTTGTATATAGCAGCACCAGAACCTGGAGCACATAACTGGATATTCAATAGAAGGGTCCCTCTCTGTGAAGCCCCACATGGACGTGAAAAAGAACCATTGGCTGGATTTTCTCAGTGGCTGGGCCTTAGTTCCTGTCTATTCCATTGGGAGTTGTGGATAGTCAGTTCCTCTGAAAATCTGGCCATATGTGCTATGTGTGGGATGAAAATATCTCTCCCCCCCCCCCAAGTATTTTTTTGAGGGTAGTAGAAATCCTGATTAACCAAATGTTGGTTAATGCTAACCTGTGTTAACAGAAGCTTGGTTATGGGTTATATCCCTGAGGGATGGGAAAGGGGGCTGAAAATAGCAGACCTGTCTGCAGAATTGACAAAGGTACTATTGTGTTGTTTGTGGAAAGTAAAGCCGGGCTCGCACATAGGAACAGGTCCAACACTATTTTACAGGAAGAATTCAGCAGCCAGCTTCACATGCTGCAACAGCTCACTCAGTACCCAGTGATCCTGCTGACAGTATTACAGCTGCATGGTGGACACACCACACCAGCTGCCTGCCTGGCATCTCTTCCCTGAGCTCTGGATTGGTGACCTGCCTTCAGATTTCTTGATACCTACTGGCTGTCTTTGCTATGCCTGCGGTGAATGGAAGATTTTGGCTGTTCCTCAGTGCCCTTTAAATAACTGGGAATATGCTCTTATGGTCTGGTGAAGATTTTGTGAGTCTTGTGATATTTGGTGTGTTTTTTAAAGGCACAGCTCCTGGAGTCATATGATTATGAGAGCGCTCAGTTTTCACTTAAAAAAATAAAATTGCAGACTGCTTGGTTGGGAAGAAAAGCTTGAAAACATCAATGCTAGCGGTTCAAAGCCCAGAAGGCAAATCAGAAGAATGCAGATTATATTTTTAAACCAATCCCATGATTTTTGAATGCTTCATATTAGCCATACTGGCATTGACTTGTTTGCTCCAGCAGCTGGATGGAGACGCAACTCACAGAGATTGTTATCGTGTCGAGCAATGTGTCACTGGATGACTGCCAGAGCACTGCCGTTTATGGCCCATATGCTTTCCACAGCAAAGACCTCAAATAGCCTCCCCAGAAAGCAGAAAGAGAAGCAGATTTCTCTGGCTGGAGCACATGGAGGCTTCGCTGTCCTAGGACAGGCAGTGCTGCCAAGTTTGAGGAGAAAAAAGATGAGTTTGGATGAGCAGGGCTCTGCTGGAAGAGGGGATGTGGGGGGGAATCCCAAGGGGAGGGAGTAGAAAAGGTTGAGTTGTGTTGGCAGAGGAGGCTCCTGGAGGAGGGCAGGGGAAAGAGGCTGTATTGAGAGGCTGAAGGTGGGCATGCGGGCTGTGCCTGTGGGTCAGTTAAAGCGAGGTAAGTACAAGTGTAACCCTTTTGACACTGCTGGTCTACACAAATAACCAAGGAAACAAAATAGCTGCCAAGCTTGGCTGGGTGGGGGAGGACGGAACCCAGAGTGGTTACTAAGACTACTAGAGGGAGTTATGCGGGTGCGCCAACTGTTTGTGGGGAGCCGATAGGAGCAGCCCTGCCCATTGCGGAGAGATGGCATCACAGGTGGGAAACTTGTGTTCCGGCAAGAGAGACCTTTGGAGTCAAGATTGAAGCTGGAGGGAATGGAACCTGCCAAGTCTCCTTTGAGCCCCCCACTAGGTAACGTTGCTGCATGGCTGTTGCCTCCCTTGGGCCAGGATGGGGATTGGGGACCTCAGGGCAAAGGAGTTGTGGAGGAGAAGACCCACAGCACCTGCTATTCACCACCCTATCAAATCCCAGTCCCCCTGACCCTTTACATGCCATACCACCCATAACTACACACTGGCCTCACCCGATGATTGTATCCCATGCCTCCCCAGTCTACTCCATCAGCAAGACCACCCCCACCCCAAATAACCAGATGCCTGATATATTGCTCTCCTCCCCACACAATTTAAGGAATCCCTGACCCCCCTGCAGCTCGTCCTCACTGATCCACTAGTCACTGAGGCTACGTTTACACTGCAACACTATTTTGGGATACCAGAGTATCCTGAAATAGCTATCCCATGTCTTCACAGCAAGCCCATTATTTCAGGCTCACTATTCCGATGGCCCTGTAAACCTCATTCTACGAGAAGTAAGGGATGTACAGAACCAAATGATGAAATAAACTATTTCAAAATAACATCAACATCAGATACGCAATTTGGGTAGCTCAAATTGCATATCTTATTTCGAGTTATGGTGCAGTGTAGTCATACCCTCAGGTGGAAATTTTCTTCCTTGTCACACTGCTCAATTTGGATATGTCTACACTACGGGACAAAGTCCAATTAAGATACGCAGCTTCAGCTACTTTAATTGGGTAGCTGAAGTCGAAGTAACTTAACTTGGCTTTTGGAGCTGTCTACGCTGCAGGAAGTCGAAGGAAGAACACTTCCTTTGACTTCCCTTATTCCTCATGAAATGAGGGTTACAGGGTTATTATTTCAAAATAACAGGCTTGCTGGGTAAACACGCACTCTGTTATTTGGAAATAACCTGAGTTATTCCGAAATAATGCTGCTGCGTAGACATGCCCTTTGTGTTTATAATGTAGGGATCTGAAAGCACAAGTTTGTAGGCATGTATTTTCAAATGTGCCCACTGATGCTGGCTCCCTCTCTTTGTGGGCATCCAACTTGAAACTCCCCTGGACTGATTTTCAGAGGTGCTGAGCATTCATTGCACTCCAATAGAAATCAGTTGAAATTGTCTCCAGAAGGGTCCCCCAAAACTGAGGCTATGTATAGACTACACTGATCTATTGGAAAAAGGTACGCAAATTGCACTCCGGATTTTCGTACCTTTTTCCGATAGTTTTTTTGGAAGAGGTTTTTCTGAAATTTGGCCCATCTACACTGGAAAAGCCTCCTCTTTCAGAAGAGCCCTTCAAATTTTGGTAAAGCCTCCTTTTTTAGAAGAGCCCTTCTTTCTTGTGGGGGAGGAAGACAGGGCTTCCAAAAGAGCACGTCTGCTCTTCTGCAAAAAAAAAAAAAAGCAGAAGAGCAGACGCATTCCCTGGATGCAGTGGAGTTTTTCCAGGATAGGTCCAATATCCCAGAAAAACCCTGTAGTGTAGACATATCCTGAATACCTACAATTATGGTAAATTTTGGCCTTTATTGATAAGAATACTGACTAGACACACCTATATTAAGAATATGGGTTAATACTAACGCACACATTCAGCTGGAAGTGAAAGTACTAAAAATCTGACCTACTTTTCATCTGCTGTTCATGTTCTTTGTTCAGTGAGAAGAGGCTGGATTTTCTTTTTTAATTCTTTTACATATATTATAACTCTTAATAATGAATGAGACAAACAATTAACTATGTTTTGTCCAGCACCTAGCACAATGGTGCTCCTAAATGCTACTGCAATACACACAATAAATAAAGACAATAATGAAAATTAATAGCCACCTGATTCTAGGGGATGTCTTCAGGCATAAAAGAGAGAGAGAAGTGTGTTTGTGTGTTTCTTTACTTTCATAAGTAAAGTACATATATATCAATTGCCAAATAGATCTTCTTGAGAGAGAGTCTCTATTTTTACTAGAGACACAACAAGTATGATAGAGGTGCATGACATTTTAAAGACATTTAAACAAGTCCATCCTGCTCCCATTGAAGTCTGTAGCAAAATAACAAACATCTAGTGCTTCAGAGGGGTAGCCAAGTTAGTCTGTAACAGGAAAAACCTAAAAACCAACAAATAGTCTAGTAGCACCTTAAAGACTAACAAAACATGTAGATGGTATCATGAGCTTTTGTGGGCACATCTGAAGAAGTGGGTTGTGCGTACGAAAGCTCATGATACTCTCTACATGTTTTGTTAGCCTTTAAGGTGCTACTAGACTATTTGTTGTTTTTTAAGTTTAAACGTCTAATGGTTATATTGCATTTTTATCAGTACATCTCAAAGCAGATCAGAACTTCATCCCTGTTGTACAGATGGGGAAACTGAGGCACAGAGCAGCAACGTGACTTGCTCAAGATGATCCAGCAGGCCAGTGGCCAAGCTTGGAATAGAAGCCATGTGGCCTGCAGCCCACTCCAGTTCTCTTTTCACTACCCCATGCTGCTTCCCAAAAGTGGACATGATCACGGCTTGAGGCAGCACAATTCCAAAACTCCATTTGCTTTCTGTGGGAGCAGGGTTGGGCCCTGAATTAGATCACAGTAATAGATGACAGACAAAGGCTGGGGAACATGAGAAGACTGGGGGTTAAAATACACCAACTAGTATGAGAAATGCTTTGTACAAGTCTTGTTGGTTGCTTCACTATTTTATTTATTTTGGCTATGTTATGAATATATTTACAGCTTGAGGGCATAAAATCAGGCAGGAGTGGTAAAGAAATTATTCCCGGACCAACATTACTCAACCAATGAGCTCATGGCTCAAGGTGATATTTAAAGAAGAATGTGCTTGCTTGCGGCCAGCTTTACTAGTGAGCTCAGCAGCCCATTTGGTGTACAAAACCTATTGAGCTCTTTTGTAAATCTAACCCTAAGCATCACTTTGTGAACGGCTGGGTGCTGGGAATGTCTGAACATTTGGCCCCATTAGTCAGAGCTCAGGTGAAACTCCCCACCACCCCCAAGTGCACCAGAGCACGAAGAATATTCCACAAATAAGGGGCAGTGTGAGAAAGGACAGAGAGTAAGAGAAAGAGACCAGGGGAAGAAGATGCATTAATCTGGTAGAGCATAGGGTGCAAGGGAAATCTGTTGTAGACGTAAGCAAAAGCTGTAGAGCATAAATGATTTATCAAAACATTTACAGAATAAGATATCTCATGAGGATTGCTCCCTCAGAGAACACATCTTCAGCATGTGTATAAGCTTGTATGAGCTTGAATCTAAAACCCATTTAACCCAGTCATGATTGTTGTTCTTTTAATTACTCTCATCTCCATGTACTACAATTATTTCACCTTCTTGTTCTCTGTACTGGTAAAGTTCTGTTTCCAACATACAATGGCGACATTAAAATCCAGTTTTGTTTTCACAGATTTTTTTAATGAACTGAAAATGTTTCTGGTTCTATTAGGTTTTTTTTCCTCCTGACAACATGCTGGTGCTACATCACTTTTTAAACATTGTTACACCACGTTTTTTTCTCCCTGAAGGCACGTTTTCTCTCTTTCCCCTCTAGGTGGCTCTGTGAAGTAGCATTTAAAAATTTTAAACTACAGTAGTCCATTCATGTAATATCAGACTGATGGACTACACAACATAAAACACCTAAAATCACCCATATTTATATAGGATTTTTCATTCAGAAGAACAGGTCCTCAGGTCCTTTTTAAACTGCTAGGGATGAGTTCAATACATACCACTGAATCAACACGAAAATTAATAACATCTAGTTCTCAAACACTTCAGAAGTTGGAGTTGAGGATTATTTGTATGGATTTTATATGATCTGGGTTTAAATTTAATTGCAGAGTTGATAGTGGAAGAAAATAGAAATCATGTCTGAAGGTGTAGCAGTAGAATTATAGCCCAGAATTCATTCTTCCAGTGAAAATATTTATGTGGCTGGGAAGTGGACAATCCAGTCAGGATCCCCTCATGGAATTTTCCTTGGGTTGTTCTTCTGGAGGTAGAGGCTGTAGTTAGAGGGTCCCTTCCAGATTCCCAGGAGAGCAGGTCCTTCTCTGCTAGAAGCTTTGTTACTCTGCGCCAACTCTAGGTTACCCCAATGTCCCTTTGGAGATAGGCTGTCACTGTCCAAGGGACACACCTTTAAAAGGGAGGGGGCTTTCCACCAGTACAGAAACCATCACAGAAGATTTAAGGCATCCTCATGCTGCATTAGTGCTCATCTTGCTTCTCTTTGGGATGGTGTAGCCAGACATGAACCCCATCTTGTTCCCCCCCCCCCCCCAGAGAGCAAGAGAAAGGCAGTCAGCCTTTGGTGCCCTGGGAACGCAGGTGTGCTGCCTGTCCCTGACTCTACCATAAACAGAAACCAGACAGTAAATGGACTAGCTGACGACCCAGGGCCTCCTGCTGCCCTGATGGCTAGTACCAGTAATTGACACGCCTGCACTGTCCCAGGAGAGGAATCTTCGCCCATCACATACTAGAAGTGCCCATTGTCTGCATTTTCCCAGGTGTGAATTATGCTTTGCACCCTTCGTGGGAAACTTGGTGTTCAAAGCCATTTTTCCTAATTGGCCACTTGAGAGGAGGAAGAAGCCTACGTGACCCAAGGGATATAAAGAGGGGTTTAGTAGCCCACCCCATTTGAGCTCCAATCATCTACACCTGCTGGCAGGTATTGGTTGTCTCCCGAGGTCTGTGGGATGCCCAACCTCGCCCTACTTCTTCCCGAGGGATTGAGAGAAAGACGCTGGCCACGCCAAGTCTGGAACGCAGGGGTGAGAATATATACCTACTAGGTGTCTATTTTGCATGCATTTAATAAGAGCTCAGAGAACCAAAAGGGTTTCATGGTACCTGTAAGTGACTTATTAGTGTAATTTCTGTCCTGTCCTTTGTAGTGGCTGTGTTATCTGTAACACTGTAGTAGCATTTAACAGCTAAGTTTACCCTGTAACAATAAAATAGGAACTGTTTAAGCTGTGACCTGACTCCTTCAGTTGCTGTAACAGAACCAAGCACAATTTTAAAAAGAACTCCAGCCGGTCATAAGGGACAGATATAGGGAGAGCTTGAGCGTTGGATCATGTCGCTTCCAGGGGACAGATCCGTTGGGGCATCTCTCAGCCTCCCCAGGCTGCCCGCTGCGAAGGGATCGTGTATCCTAGCAGTCAAAATCTGAGGTGTAATAAGCTCTCCCTGTAAACTCTGGGGCGTCTGTCGGCCTGTTGGCTGCCCGCCGCAAAAGGATCCCGATCCTAGCGGTAAAGACACAGACGTTAAACTCCTTGGGGCGCCCGTCAGTCTCACCTAGACTGCCCACTGCAACAGGGCCTTGTGTCTCTCACATGCGCTGCCCTGACCACCGGCTGACAGATGGTGAGGAAACTATGTGCATCTCTCATGGTCTCCTCTCACGACATTCCTTTGACTAGTCTTGGCAGACTTTCTTCCAGCTGCAGATCCCTCTCTCTGCAGAGTGGGCTTTGTGGGTTTAGGGGAGTTAGATGGGAAAAGTGTGAGGAAGGCAACCAACATCTTCCTTTGGGCCAGGAACCAAAGGGAGGGGCTCATACCATTCACTCATAGGATACAGGAATCTGTAGGTGAGATGTGAGTTATTTTTCAGACTGTGAACAAAACTTTGGATGGCCCTGCATACAAAATTAAACATGCTAAGGAAGGCAGTAGCAAGTAGCTGTAAGTGGAGCTCTAAACCAGGCCCTGACCTTCATTCAGCTGGCTAGCTTCGTATTCCTTTTCATTAGCCAGCTTGTTCTCCATAGCAGTTCGATATCAGCTAACTCTGAGTGTCAGGTTTACTCCCTTTGTACGTAGAAGCCTTTCTCCAGTCTTCTGACTGTCGCTGGCCCTTTAAATTACAGAGAAGGCAGCAGCTGCAGCCTTATGGTGCTCATTTTAGAGGCAATCAGCTTGCAGGTTGCATCTCCCTCTTCTCTCTATGGTAAGTATTTGATTCTTCTTTCTTAATTTTTGCTTTCTAGTTTTGCTAAGGGCTTGTTCCTTTCAGGGGTGGCTTCCACTTGGCTTTACAGAGAGAGGTTTAATAGTCTCCTCACAGTGTGTATGTGAGACCTTATGCTTAACCAGTTTGTTTGTGTCATCAGAAGTCCTGTACTGCCAGCTGCTAGACTATTGTTCCCTTACAAGCTAGCTACCCAATAACAGCTGTTAAAGCAACAAGCTAGGCAATACTATGACTAGAGAAGTAGTGTTGCTTGCAACCCCTCATCTCTGCTATCCTTGAGGGTTGTTCAGCTAGGGTTGTCCATCTTCACTCAAGGTTCTGCTGGGAGGACTTCTTTGCTTGCTCCCTTACTGCTCCTGGCTTTTGGGGGAGGGAAGAGTAGCAAGTCAACTTGCTTTCTGTGCTTCATCTCACATATACAGTCAGTGTCTTCAGTGGAAGGGGCTGCTTGTTCTTCCCGCCCTTTGGCAGCAACATTCAAAACTTGACTTTGCCTTGCAAGCTAGAGCTGTGCTCCCACAGCCCTGTTTTGTTAAAGGGTCCTTGGATCCTGGTGGTTTTATACTGCATCTTTGCTTATGCTGCTGTTTCACTAAGGGTAGCTTTTGTACAAATCTAGGATAGGCAGTGGAGCAGGAATCCAAAAGGAATATTCCACATTCCTTTTGCAGGTGTCTATAAAATGTGGCTTTTAAGTATTTTTAATGAGAGTTTAGCTGTGCTGGTGAAAGGCATCAGAAGGAAGGAAGTCTTGGAAGCTGTAATATTTTATCTATGCAGCATGGTCAGTGGTGATGCCTGCTTCCCCATTATGGGTCTCTGTTCTGCAGGGACTGTTTTGGGAGATGGCTCTCCTGGCTTTGCGGAGTCTGCCAATGTTATGATTTTTCTGCCTGGCAACCTGCCTACTCCTTTCTTATAGCCACCAACCATATATCAGATGTTAACCACTTTTGGCCACTAATGACCTGGGCCGAATTCTAAACCACAGCTTCTTTGTGTCTCTCAGCCTTTCTTCCTGCCTCTCCAACATTGGATTTTTTTAAAGCTAGCAGTGTTGCAAGCTGTACTTTGACAGACTCCACAGTAATGAATACACATAAAGGAGCTGAGTTAAGATTGCTGCAACAACCCCTTCATTGATCAGAAAATACAGGTTCCTCCAATTACACTACCAAGTTTGTGGGGGTGATGCAGTGATGATCCCTGGCTGTTTAAAATTAAGGGGTGCACATGTGGGACATTTTGAGAACACTTCTCACCCACCTCGAGCCTCATTACATCTCATCAGGGAGGTGAGAGCATCTCAGCTTTCTCTCTTCCACGATGGAAGCTGGCATCTACTGCTCTGTGACCCAGGTGTCCTTAATATTAGAGGGCACACAGCAGCTGCCCTGGTTGCTGAGTGTTCCCCCTGTTCAGTCTCATTGGAATGGGAGCGCTCCTGCGATTGTCGCTTTGCCTTCTCTGCTTGAGCTCAAGAGCCCTGAACACGAGTGCTTCCCCTCACAGCAGTCAAAGAGTAAGGAGTGCTCCGGAGACTGGTGCCATGCTAATCAGTATGAACCCCAGCAGAGAGGCAGTAAGGTGTGGAGCAGTGAGCTTTCCCCTCCCCCCAGACAGGGAGCTGATGAGCAGATCAAGATTCCTTAATCACGGTGGCCCCATTTGTTAAAAATGGGATAGTGCAGGAGTGGCCAAAATACGGCTGCATGTGGCTCTCTTATAGTTAAAGTTCCGCTCATAGACCTTCCTAATGATGTTAAATTGGGTTTGATCAGTTAATCGAGTAGTTGATGGAATTTCCATTGACTACTCGATTAGTTAAGGGGGAAATTGCAGGGCTGCAGCGGGGTTAGCTCTCTTAGCGGCCCTGGGAGCTAACCCCGCTGCGGCTCTGCCTTTTAAATGTAGTAACAGCCACCTGGCTCTTACTACATTTAAAAGGCAAAGGCGGCCAGACCAGGCGTGATCTGGGACAGTTGAGTCCCGGCTTGCACCCTGTCCCCCACTACACTTCTACCTTCCCTGCCTCCCTCCCCCCCGCAGAGACGGTGCTGGGGGGAACTGGTTTTTAAGCCGGCTCCCCTGGCACCGGCTCCTGCTTCCCCCCCACCACAAAAGGAGGGAGGGGGGAGAAGTGACTAGTTGAGTAGTGACTCAGCTAGTTGCTTGCATCCCTAGACCTTCCCCCACATTCTCCACCTACCAGATTGGGGGAGGGAGATGTACTCGGTGCTTTTGCCCAGCCCCTGTTGCAGGGTGGTAGAGGTTGGGGCTTCTGTCAGAGATGCCTGGTGGTGGGGGCACAAAAGGTTCACCCCTTCCAAACAGCTTGAATCATGCCCCCCTTACCCTCAGTGGCCCCTCCCTGCAGCTCCCAGATATTAGCTCTGCATACATGGGAGAGGCAGCTGGAAACAGCTAGGAGCTGCAAGGAGAGGCCTATGCTTTGCGATTCCTGCTCCCCGCAGCGCTAAAGAGTAGCTCTCCTTGCAGGTCCCAGCTGTTTGCTGCTGCATCTCCCCATGGCTGTGGCTCCCAGTTGGCTGACTCCAGCAGCTGCCGCACAGGGAGGAGTCCAGCAGCACCATGTAACCAAGAGGGGCCAACAAACCCTGGGAAAAATCTGGTGTGGCATGTGACCCCCCCCCCCACACACATCACCCACACACGTTGCCTCTGGCTTCTGCCAGTGGGGAGGTGAATTTGGGGCTTCAGCCCCATAGAGCAATCCTGCCGTGCCTTTGGAGCAAGGCTGAAGCCCTGAGCCATGACCCTGGGTGTCCTGGTTCTCAAACTTCTGAAGACTGTCACGTTCAGTTTGGAGAGTCAGTAAGTTTGGCCATGCCTGAGATAATGTTTTTACAGGGCATTATTGGCTATTACAAGCAATGTGGTTAAGTGGTTAGGGGCCTAGACTGGGACTCAGGAGAACTGGGTTTTATACTTGGCTTTGCCACTGATCTGTTGGGCAAGTCACTTTGCCTCTCTGTCTCAGTTTTCCCCATCTGTGAATAGTGCTAATGCTATTGATTGCCTTTGTAAAATATTTGAGATCTACTGATGAAAAATTCTATATAAGAGTATTAGTAATAATAATTTGGCATTTCTGAAGTGCTGTGTTTAGGTAGATGTGTATGGACAGTAGGGATGTGAATGGTTAACCAGTAAGCATCATCCTTGCCAGGTGATGCTTACCAGTTATGGTAACTGGAGGGGATTGGAGCAGCCCCTCTCCTGCTACAGGCAGGGTGCCCTTCCAGCTCTGTGGGGCCTACCATGGGAGAGGGGGGAGGGCTCTAGTCCAGCCCTGGCATGTTGGGAGCAGCCCCTGTCCATGGTGTGGGCCCTCCCCCCCCCCCCCATCCACTTCTGTTTAATCAGTTAACCATAATGTTTAACCTGTTAACTAATGAAAGGGGATTTTACATCCTACGACAGTGAGTAATTATAATTGGATCAGAAAACCAGAACTTCTCCCTCTCTCTTTTTTGTTGAGGATTCCTTTGTAGTTTAGTTTTTAATAATTTGGTTTGAGTTTATGGCTTTAATGGTGGTTAAGATTACTGTCTTTTGATTGTTTGTGGAACACTGATGTCCAGGTTGAGGGATATCTGGAAATAAAACCTTAATGCTTATCACATAATTGACACTGAGAAATTGTTATTCATTCGTTAAGAATCAGTAAGTGGGAGGTGTTTCTCATAATTTCCCCTGTTAAATGTAGCCATGTAAGGTTTTATTATGAATCCTGCAAATAGATTAACCACCTTTTATTCCAACAACTTTCCCCTCCGTTACAAAATAACATGCTTTGCTTGCTTGCTCGGTTCACAGGAAATCCATGAAGTGGATCATGGTCTCATCCGCCAGTTGTTTGCAGATTCAGAGGAGACTCTTGGTGCCTGTACCGAGAAAATGCAGGCCCCTGCTCCATATAACTGGAGTGCTGACTGGAACTTTTGGGTAACTCGGTTGTTTTTTCTCTTAATTCATTGTTACAGATTCTAAGGCCCAGAGGGACTGTTTTGAACATCTAGTCTGCCCTCCTACAACAGGCCATAGAATTGCCCCAGATGAAAAGCAGATCTTTTAGGAAAAACATCCAGTCTTGATTTTAAAATGGTCATTGATGGAGAATCCACCAAGATTCTTAGTAAATTATTCCAATGAGTTAATTACCCTTGTGATGGGTTAGATCCCAGAAGTCCCTTTGAAGTTGTCCACTGGTGTGCTGATCATGCTACTAATGCCCACCTTCCAGCCCTCTAAGGCTCCCCCTAGCCAAGTCACAGAGTTGGGGTTACCACCCCTCTGCAGAGCAACACAGATGCTGAACCCATTCAGCTCTGGGAGGGCTCAGCACACAGGAAACCATCCTCAAATGGAACCTAGGCCCCAAATAAATCCATCTTACTGTGTGAATGAAAGAGAAATATGCACAGTGGTTGTTCTTCCTCTCCCCCCTTTCCAGGTAACAGTTATTTACATTGGGCTTGATAATAAATAAAAGCATTTTTAGTAAGTACGAAGAGTAGGATTTAAGTGGTTGCAAGTGAAAAGAGACAGATCATAGTAAGTTACTAAATCAAAATGAATATAAAAACACTTAGCTAGTTCTAATCCACTAAGAAACTTGTTACATGCAAATTCTTACCCTGAACAGTTGTTCTAAACATCTCATTCACAGTCTAAGTAGACTACTAACTTAGGCTCGATTCTCCCCCCTGTTCAGTCTTAGATGTTTCCAGCAGGCATCTTAAGTGGTAAGAAGGGGGAGAGGGAATCATCTAGCAATTGCCCCTATTCTTTGTTGTTTCCTCCCACCCTCCCTTATATACATTTTGCCCAAGGTGGGAACTTTTTGTGCTCAGTTCAAACTATTCTCACCTTGTGCATGTCTTTCTACGACCAACCACAGTTTGAGCTTACAGGACAAACAAGACTATTCACAGGTTGTTGATTTGATCACTGAGCCATTAAGTGTGTGGAGCATCCGTAATAGCCCTCCTTAGCACATTTAAAATGATAAATAGGAGCCACGCTTTATATTTCTAATTTCACATACAAGAATGACAGATGCACAAAAATACAATGTACACATTCAGCAGATTGTAACATCAACATTGATATGTTGTATGAGGTATTTTGTCTAAAGCGTCTTTGAGTTACACCAACATTCATATTCATGAGCCAGTTTTCATAAAGCACCGGGGCGGGGGGCGGGCGGGGGGGAGGAAGGAACTATGACAACCCTCACTGTTCAAAATGGAGGCCTTATATATATATATATGTACTATTAGTGCTTTTTATGCAAATTTCTTCTTCGCCTTTAATTAATAAAGCTTCCCAGCCTATTCTGTGAGGTAAGTAACTTGTTATCGCTTTGCTGCAGGGTAAATGGAAATATAAGGAGGTGCTCTGCCTATGCTAGTATCAAGTCAGGGGGAGGTCTGGATATAGAACCCAGGAGTCCTGATTCCCAGTTCCCTGATTGGGTAGGCTGTACCTTCTCTCTGTTTTCTGCTCATAGAAATGGATTGCTGCCACTTTTTCTCCAATAAAGACTAAATTTCAGTCATTATGAGAATGTAGCATGATCTTATGACACTTTTATACTTGGCCAAAAAAAAAAATGAATTTTACATACCTTCTTTGTAGAAAATGGCTTGCTGTACTGATAGGCACAGAAAGTAGAGGTGTGGGGGATGCAACAGCACCCCCAGGTTTTGTACCCAGTTTCCCTGCAGCCTGGGGACTAGCTCCAGGTCCCAGCCTCCCCCATAGGATCTCACCAGCCCCACTGGCTTCATTGTCACCTGCTGGACCTCAGGGTACCATCACTTGCTGGCCTTGCCCCCATGGAGTCCGCAGCCCACTGGTCCTGGAGGCTTTGTGGCCACCTGGAGTCCCTCTGTTAGCCCAGAGCTCGGCAGATGTGCCCAGCTGTTGCTTCAGCCTCGGGGTGGCAAGGGGTTAGGGCAAGGGGTTCAGATGGACTGTACACCATTGCTGGGAATGGCATCCGGGCCATTCAGTCCGGGAGAGTTGGCAACTGTTGGAGGGGCACAAATAGGTTTCGGGGATGTAATTAAGCACTCCCACTCTAAAAATAGTTCCTGAGCCACTGGATATACTGCTGCATAAAATAAAGAGCTTCTGCAGACTCAGGTTGTGTGCAGGCATCTGTTTTGCCACACCCATACACAGGGCTGTCTCTAGTGCCCTATGCAGCCCAGCACTGGCACCCTCACCACCCCTTGTAGGGGAGGACTGAAGCTCAGGGGAGCAGGGGCTTGCCAGCTCTCCTGGATCAGACATCCCAGATGCTATTTACTGCAATGGTTTCCAGTCTGTACGGCCTGGGACAGTCGGCCACCCTGGAGCAGGGCAGGGAGGGGGACTCACCCAAGAGCCTCAGCGCAGCAGGCAGGGGTGGCGATGGGCAGTGTGAGAACAGCCAGAGGCACAGCATCAGCTGCTGCTGGCCTGAGAGAAGCGGTGCTTGGAAGGGGAAAAAGCTGCTCCTTTCCAGCTGCCCCCGGCCCTTCTAGAGTCGTCCAACCTGTGCTCTTGCTGTTCCCTGTCCCCCTGGTGAGGGGGAAGCTGGGCAGAGTCTGGTGCCCCAAATGTAGTGGTGTCCTACACACAGTGCTGGCCTTAGGGCAGGGCAAATAGGGCCCATGCTCTGGGTGCCATAGCCAGGGGGTGCCACGAAGGGCCTGAGCTTTCTCTTGCTGGCTGTGGCACAGGCTTCTTCCTGCCCCCTCCCCTCCGCCCACTTGCTCCTCAGCCAGCTGGCTGAGGGCTCCACTCCCCAACCAGCCCCTTTTCCAGGGAGCCCAGAGTGGCGTGGAATGAGTCCTTCCCTGCCGGTGCTGCTCCGTCTCCAGCAGAGGCGAGGCCCCACTGGGCCAGCTGGGGCTGGGAGCGAAAATTTGCAGCATGTGAGTGAGCAGGGGTGTGTGGGGGGGGGGGGGGGGGGTAGGCCGGGAAGGGAAAAGAGTGTGGGGGAGGGGTCTCATTGTCTGGCTCTGAACGAGCAGCCAAAATGCCAGGGTTCATGTGCCTGGAGCAGAAAAGCCGCCGTCGGTGCTGCAGAATTAACTGGGGACCTGTGTAAGTCAGGGCTGGGGAAGAAAAAAAAAAAAAGACTGTGCCTGAACTGAATTCCTTTTCTGATTCAGGGACACCTCCCAAGCCCTTCGTTTACTTTTCAGGCTTAGGGGGAAATGCAAAGGCCATTTAGTTGGTGATGTCCCAGAGTTGTGACTTGGATGAGGGCTGGACTCTGCCATTTGGTATTTGTCATTCAAATGGATTTTGGGTCATGGCTGACATTCCAGCCATCCTGTAAAACACTTTCCTGTGGCCTTTTGACATGCACACAGAGGTATCTCACTGCCCAAGTCCCTATCCTAGTAGGACATGGGGGAGGGGCGGGGGAAGAGAAGGCTGCAATGTGATCTCCCAGAGCTTCCACTTATTGACAAATAAAATTTGCTGAATTGTACAGAATTTTAAAATATCGTATTCAGAATTTTAATTTTTTTGATGCAGAAAGCCCTGCAGAGTATGGGGTGCTGGGAAGTGTGTGTGTGTGTGTGTGTGTGTGTGTGTCTGTCTGTCTGTCTGTCTCTGGGTGGGAGGGTGCTGGGCACAGTGATCTGTGGTCGAGATCTCTGGGTGAGAGGCCGCTGGGCATAAGGGGGTGGGCATTACTGACACTGTTTAAATCAGCCTACACAATATTATTGTTGATAATTCACAGAAAGAAAATAATCCCCTTTGACTCTGAGTTCATGGGCAGTTTGTTGGTCTTGCACTTAGAAAAAGACATCTGAGTTTTTGCTTTAGTTTGGCAAATCTTACCTGAAGTCATTGAGTTACAAGTTTGTACAGCACCTAACATAATAGGATCCTGGCCCATAACTAGAACTCCCAGGTGTTAATACACTTAATAATAAACACAGTGTCCTACTACGCCACTATCAGTGTCACCTTTTCAGGTAGAATTGTACTAAAGATAGACACTTGGCTAGTCTTTGCAATATCATTCACCCATGGAGTACTACAGTCTGCCTCAGAAATGGTTAAATTTCAGTGGTGCTGGCATGTGTATAGTTTTTTCAAGTGTTTGGGATTCTTTGCTGTGATGAAAGGTGCCATGTAGGTATTCTAATATGATTTATTTCACTAGATGAAACAAACACTTTTTTATGATTAAGACTGTGACCTCCTGGATGAATGTAACCCTGTAATCACAGTCACTTGTTTATATAAGTACTAGAAGATTTAGCTGGTGTTGCTTGGGTCTTTAACTCAACTAATTTTTTTTTTTTTTTTGAAAAACAAAATGAAAATGTGCATGCTTTATTTAAATCATTGCTCTGGGGTGGGGCTGGGGATGGAGGGGTTCAGTATCCAGGCTTTCTCAGGGAGAGAGGACTACCCCAGCCATCTTTAACCACAGCAGCTTGGGGCCAGATGAGAAGCACCTCTCCATGGCTGCTGCAGCTCCAACAGACACAGCCCAGGGAAGGGTGCAGTCCCCAGCTGGGGCAAGTCCAGATTAGGCGGGTGGGGGCCACAGAAGGACCACTTTGTCCCCCAGCAGTGGCAGCTCTGTGACAACTCTGGGTTGGGTGTCATGGCTGGGGAGGAGACGCTTCCTCCTCTGGTGTCCGCATGGAGCAGACGTGGCTGGGAATGGTAGAGAGAGGAGTGAGGCACTTCCTCCCATGGGTCCAGCACAGAGCTGCTACAGTTGGGGGGAGGAGGCACATCCTCTCTCTCTCTTCCCCCCCCCCCCCCCGCCAGCTCAGCATGGAATTGCTGCAATAGCTCTGTGCTGGAGCCGGCAGGCAGAATGTCACTCTGCAGCACCGCCCTCAGCCCCAGCCCTTCCAATCCCATCCTGAGCCCTCTCTCAACATTCGCTCAGTTATGTCAGATTTGAGGACTGTACTTGGTGATTCTGTCTCTCTTCTGTTTGGCTTTATGCCAAGCAATCCCTTTCCAGGCACATCCCATTTTCCTGGCACAAGCAAACCCTGACATTGCTTTCAGTTAGGATAAGAGGAAGCTGCCTACCAAATTTGGTGGTCCTCGCTCTTACATTTTCGGAGGAGTTCTTGAACAAACAGACAGACCAATTCTCTCAAATATAGAGTAGATTTTCCTGTATTTAAAACATATACCTGGCTATTGAAAGGCACCACTGTGAATGTAAAGCAATACCTGTGTTGCAGGATCCAGATGCTGTCATAGATTATCTCAAGAAAAACTCCCAATTTTTTGCTTTAAAAAAAAAATCCCACAATTTAAAAATGGGAGTAAGTCTTGGGGAGGGGGCTGTGGTTATAAGGCGTTCATTTTCCAAGTTTAAAGGCGACAGCATAATTAGTAGGGACAGACTGAAGAAGCAGCAGGAGACTGAAGGATGATGTCATGAGCCACGTCAGACAATAGCATTGCCGTGCTAAAATGAAGTCATTAGACTCCCCTGCCATTAAAATGGTGTTCTGTCATTTTCTGTCTACTAGCCCAAGGAATGAAAATAACATGCTTGGCTCATGGCTTGCCTGGTTGGCTATCAGCTATCAGCTGTTGGATATAAACCAGTTCTTATAGCTCCTGTGAGTCATAGTGTATAGGTGATAATGCAGCAAATTATTCATGCCATTACATAAAGCATGTCAGTTACCATTCAGCCAAAGCTCCTATGACAGGGTGTAGACTTTGTTAGTAGGCTCCTTCCCACTCTTTTAGCCAATAGAAAACCTGGGCGATTGCAACAAATACGAGGCTACTACATAAACATTGGCATACCCAACACTGCACAGGTGTCGGCTTTGCCAATTGGAGTATTTGCTGATTAGCCGCTGACTTGTTCCAAAGGCTTTTCTGCTTTTCATCTCCCAGGTAAGTACCATGATTTCCTTTGAGGACTTAAGCCAGGCCCCTATCTATAAAATCCCCATTGGTCTGATTTTCCAAATCTGCAACTTTCAGTGACTTGAGTGGGAGCTGGGATGCTGAGCACTTCTGAAAGACAGCCTGGATGTGATTGCCATTCTCCAGACACAGTGCTGTCTAGTTGAATGAACGCAGGATTGGGAGTGAGGAACTCCTGAGCTCTGCTCCTTACTGTGACGCTGGGGAAGAGGATGTGTGTGGTTCTGGGAAGATTACTTCATTCCCCACCTCATCTTCCAGTCTCTAAAACAAGGATAAATATTTACTAGTCCTACTTTACTGGGGTGTTGTGAGAATTATTTGGTTAGGCCTTAGATTACCTTACTAATGGAAGTAGTCCTTATGTGCATAGTCCTATTGACTCCTCACATGTACTAAGAATGTTGGGACTGGGTCGGTAATGACTTTACTGCTCTTTGAATGTGTAAATTCTTTAAGTACCAGATATTATTTTATTGTTAAAAATGTCACTGGTAGCTTTTCAGTTTACTCAAATGCATATTTACTAGATGTGGACAAGAGTGGGGTACTTTTGATTTGGAAGGCCCCAACTTTTGGCTTTGATCTGAATGACCTGTGACTTTGAATGTAAAAAGTTCAATTTTTATCAGAACTTCTGGTAACTGGTTCTGGTTTGGGTATAACTTATGTTCAAATATAAATGGGCAAAAACGGAGGGTCATTGAATCTAGCAGTTATAGCTGGGAGCTATATCCCAAGATGCTTCATTTTTTACCTTTTTATTATTTTCAAACACCATAATTCAGCTTTCTTGGGAGTGGAAGTATATAAAAACCTAACACCTATCTTAATGAAGGGGGTTTCAAATCAATGAAAAAACTAGTCAAAAGGACCCTAAAGACAAAATTAAGGATGTTAACATTTAGATTCAGTAGGTAGTTGTGTCCTTTCTGTGTAGTCACAGAAAGGAGGTATATCCCTTAAAAAGAAAAGGAAGCAGGTCAAGAAAGAAAGATTCAGTACTGCTCTATGCCAAGGATCAGGAACTTGATTGAACCAAATCAGGTTTATTTCAGCAAATGGAAATCCAGTCCTCATGAAGTCAATAGAAAAGAATATATGCTAAGGCAAGTAATACATATTTGGAAACTCAGAGGGCTAAGTGGGAATCTGAAGAGCAAGTAGCCCAAATCATATAAATAAATAAGAAGAAATTCAAATACAAGTATAGTTTAAAGAAGAGATTAGAAGGGACATAATAGAGGAAATGACACAGAATAGAAACTGCATGCTTCTATTTACCCTTTTTCCTAATACAAGAATGAGGGGATGTTCAGTGATATTGAAAGGGAATATGTTTAAAGCTAATGCATTAGAATGCATCATTATCCTGAGGATCACATTGCCACAACGTAACAAGTAGTTCAAGAGTATAGTAGAATTAAAGGATTTTATATGTATATTGGAAACATCCACAGTTACATTAGATAGGATTAATTTATTGAAGGGATATAAGCTGTTATGCTTTGGGGCATAAGGCAACCAATAATTGACAGATGTTAGGAAAAAGCTTCCCCATGAACAGGTTGTCCACCGTGGTGTTTCTTTCCCCATCCTCTGAAGACTGATCCTGGTCACTCAGATTTCACTCACTCTGGTCTGATATGGCACTCCTCATAAAGGGAACATGGAACAATATTCTGTTAACAGGTGCTTCCCCTGATATGTTATTTACCCAGTAATTTATATTTTTCTAAGCATTTGGGGAGAGCTGCAAGGTAGAGATTTCCTTGAATTGTGTTGAGACACCTGCATTTGTGGCCTGATGGTTGTTTGTTTTATTATAGCAAGTTATTTTAGCCTGAATTTGTTATTTTAATAGTTTGTATAATGTTTAAAAAAGGAAGTAGGGAGGGATAGTGGACTACATGGATGGTATATGGATTCACAGAGGTCAAATAAATACTGACTGTGGGTTTTTTGGGAGAAAGTAGACACATACAAACCTTCCATGGCCATATTTTGTAACATTAAAAAAAACCACCTCGATGTACACTCTTGTTGTTTGTATCATGTATTGTAATTGAATTTATTTGGAAGCAGCATTTAGTTGTCTTGGATAACAAAGAATAACAATGTTTTAACTACTGATACTTCAAGGAACTGTCTGATAACAGGATCTTAAAAAGGAGCACTTGACTTTTCTTTAGTTGGCCTAGAACTTTAATCAGATTGTCTGTTTCTACATTCGTTTTTTCTGGGAAATCTATCTGTTGTATAGCCACGATGGTGCCGTTAGTATAGATGTGGTTCTGACATTTCTACTTTGTTGCTGAACTCTGTTCAGAACAGGCTGAAACAGTACTGTGATAAAAATGCTGGTGCCCTGTCTGTCAAGCATTAAACTATGCCAGTGGTAATGCAGCAATGAGAGATTTAAAAAAAATAAAGCTAGCGTGGGCAAGACTCTTGAGGGTGTACCTCGAATCAGATTCTCTAGGTTTGGTTGGTGGGGGGAAAAAGGGGGGGGGTTTCCTTTTATTTTAGGTTCACAGCTTTGGTTTTTTTTGTTTTTTTTTTCAAGTGTTGCTATTGGGAACAAAGTTAGAAATATTTGTTGTTTTGTAAGACCAGCAGAGAATTGTTTGATCATGTTTATACCTAAAGCCACTAGACCCATACTACAAATGTGTGCTGGTATAGCTGTGTTGATCAGGGGTGTGACGGGATATGATCCCTGACTAACATAGCTGTGCTGGCAAAAGTATTTAGCCTAGATGCAGTTATAATGGGGTGGAGAATGCACTGCGTTACTATATTGTACTTCACTCAGGGGGTTTAAACTGCATTCACACTAGGAGCTTGCACATGTATAGTATACCAGCATAGCTATCCTGGCAAAGCCTTGTAAGGTCAGGCCTACACTAAGGGCAAACTTGAACTAAGGTATGCAACTCCAGCTATGTGAACAGCGTAGTTGGAGTCGATATAACTTAGGTCGAATTTCCATGGCTTCCCCACTGTGGGAGGTTGACAGGAGAAATTCTCCCATCGACTCCCCTTTCTCCTCACAATCCAGTGGAGTACTGAAGTCAACAGGAGTGCGATCAATTTAGTGAGTCCTTACCAGGGATGTTAGATATTGCGTAATTGAATAGTTATGTGTACTGCATGAAATCTTAGCTGTTACACAACTATTCAATAGTCCGCAGGGGTGGGGCCAGTAACTCCTGGCCCCACTCTCAGGGAGCCCCCTGTCACCCCACGCTGCTGCCTCTGATGGGGTGGCAGGCAGGAGCTGGTCCGCAAAGGGAGCCAGTTTAAAAACCAGATCCCTGCGTAAACTGGCTGCTTGCTGCCCCGCGCTGCTGCCTCTGATATAGAGACAGCAGCGTAGGGTAGCAGCAGCCCCTGTACGCAGGGATCCGAGCTCCCCATGGACAGAGGCTGCTGCCAGGGCAGGGGAGGCTGCCATGAAGCAGCCTCTGTCTGTGGCAGTTTAGGCTGGCCGCAGACAGAGGCTGATCCATGTCAGCAGCTGCTGTCCGCGGGGGGGTCCGAGCTCCCAGCAGACGGAGGGTACTCTGCCTTCCACTCCCCTCACAGAGGCTGCTCTGCCTCCCACCCTCCACGGACAGGAGCTACTGCCAGGGACCAGCCTCTGTCTATGGCAAGCCTGGGCTGCTGCGGACAGAGGCTGCTTCACAGCAGCCTTCCCGGGGTTCCTCTCACTCCTGTGTTGCTGCCTCTGATAGAGGCAACAGCTGGGGGGGGCAGGTGGCACTGCAGAGCTGATGCTGGGGGGGGAACTGGCTCTTAAGCCGGCTCTCCCTAGCACACCGGCTCCTGCCTGCCCCCACTCCCCACTGCCTCTGTAGGAGGCAGCAAGGGGAGGGACAGGTGGATCCGCAGATCCGGCACATGTGGAGAGCCAAAAGCCAGCTCCCTATGTGTATCGGCTCCAGTCTGCCCCCGTCACCCTCCATGCTGGTGCCTGTCTATCAGAGGTAGCAGTGCAGGGATGGGAAGGGGCAGGCAGATCCAGTGCTCATGGAGAGCCCGCTAAAAGCCAGTTCCTCATGGGCACTGGCTCCTGCTCCCCACCCCCTGCTGCCTCTGATATAGAGGCAGCGGGGTGGGGGGAGTGCGTGTAGTTGATAAGATTAACCGGTAAGCCCAGGCTTATCAGTTAATCGTGTAAGCAGTGGTCCCCAACCTTTTTGGGTGGCGGGCGCTGCGCAGGGCTGCTGCATTGCCCGGGGGCGGGGGCTGTGCATGTGCTGGGCGCCCGGGGGCGGCACTAGGTGGGCACGCATAAATGCCCCGGCGGGCGCCATGGCACTCCGCGGGCACCGCGTTGTGGACCACTGGTGTAGTGGGCTACACGCTGACATCCCTAGTCCTTACTAGACCAGCTAAATCAACCCCCAGAGAGTTTGATCTCTGTAGCATTCGTAAGTGGAGACAAGGCCTAAATGTAGACTTGGCCTTGGTGATAGGGCCCTTCAGAGTACACTGGAAGGAGAACTTTAAAACAAGACTCTCATTTTGTCCTCCATGTAAGTTTTTTACATTTGTGAGTTGATTGCAATTTAAACATTCCTTGTTACTGTAAATAAACAGCAGCTAAATAGCTTCCCCTGTTTTTCTTGGGGGGGGGGGGAAAGAAATGCTCTGCTTCAGGTGAGCTACTTATGTGTCTTTTGGGAAAGCTGAGAACTGCATGCAGCTCATGTATTTGTTCAGAGTTCTCGCATTATTGACGAGTCATTAGCAATGAGTGGGAGCAGAAAATCCTAAAATAAGTAAAAAAGCACTCAGGATTTTCTTGATTTGTATGTGTAGGACTGTAAGATTTGGGGGTATTTATATACTTTTTGATACAGGCAAGTGTTTTCTGGAGAGAGAAATGATTGGGGCTTTTTTTTTGTTTGCAAACTACTTTGTAATTTGTTTTGCCTTGGCCAGATCTATTTAGGATATTCTTATATTTTCTGTGTAGCTTTAGTACATGATGATTTTTTTTGTCACAATGTAAAATATTACTGATACACCTGAAAGTATAATTGGCAATAAATTGGAGTAATTGAAGTAAATTCAGGAATCCCAACAATAAACCAAGTGCTTTTTTGTGGTATTCCAGGCAGAATCACTAAGCAAGTGCAGTTCAAGGCTGGGGCAATGTTCCTACACAAACTAAAAACGTAGGTCATGTTGCATTAATTAAATTGCTTTTGTCTGTCTACATTATGCTTCTTGTGTCGGCACTGCATGTCCTCAGCTGGAGTGCGGGTATTGATGGTACTGCCAGTGTGGGGCATTGTGGCATAGCTTCTGAAAGCCAGTAATAGTTGATGTAAGCAACACTCTGTCTACACTAGGGATGTTAGCTATCGTGTAATTGAATAGTTGTGTAACTGCATGAAATCTTAGTGGTTACACAACTATTTGATAGTCCCCGGGGGTGGGGCCGGCAGCCAGTACGGGATGGCAGGTAGGAGCTGGACAGCAAGGGGACCCAGTTTTAAAAACCAGATTCCTGCACAGACCGGCTGCCTGCTGCCCCGTGTTGCTGCCTCCGATACAGAAGCAGCAGTGTGGGGTGGCAGCAACCCCTGTCTGGGGGGGTCCAAGCGCCCCATGGACAGAGGCTGCTCCATGGGATGCAGGGGAGCTTGGATCCCCCACAGACAGGGGCTGCTGCCATGGCACAGCCTCTGTCCTTGGCGAGCCCAAGTAGCCGTGGACAGAGGCTGTTTTGTGGCAGCCTCCCCTGCCCCCACACCGTGCTCGTGCCTCTGATAGAGGCAGCAATGGGGGAGGGGAGAAAGCAGCACCAGGGAGCTGGTCCTTTTAAGCCAGCTCCCCCCAGCACTGGCTCCAGCTTCTTCCCTTCCCCTCCCCCGCACCCCACTGCCTCTGTAGGAGGCAAGAGGTGGGTCCGTGGGAGCCAAGACATGCAGGGACCCTGCTTGAAAGCTGGCTCCCTGCGTGTATTGGCTCCTACCTGCTCCCCTCACCCTTCACGCTGTTGCCTCTCTATCAGAGGCAACAGTGCGGGGGTGGGAGGGAGGCAGATCTGGTGATTGTGGGGCACCGGCTCCCGCTTCCCACAGAGGCAGCAAGAGGGCAAGGGGAATGCATGTAGTCAACAGGATTAACCGATAAAACCCAGGCACAGCAGCAACATAGGTACATTAACATTGAGTTTACGTTTCAGGAAGGTGGAGTTAGGTTGGCATAATGGAGCAGCTAGGTCAGTAGGAGCAATCTTTTAGTGTAGACACTTCAGTAGTTAGATTTGCACAAGCTGCCTTGAGTCACAGTGTAGACTAGGCCTTAATATGAAGATTGCTAGACTGCCTCTTATCCCACCAATGCAGATTTTTTAAAAAAATTAGAGAGAAGCAATCAGTAGTTAGAGAAGGACACAAGAAACATTTAAGATGGTGTTTCACTGTCCTTTCCCAGCAACCACTGGGGATTAGTGCCGAGTTCAAGCTGCAAGGTAGGAGACTTTCTGGTCTAATCTGGAGGTCAAACTACAAATTGGAAGTGTTAGAGCATTCTTACTGAGGTCATCTTAACTGTCTTTGTGTGCTTTTGGCTATCTATACATGTATTACGTTTAAAACAAATTCCAGGATGATTTTGAGGGTCCTAGCAGATGGAGAAAATTCTGGGGAAAAAGTACAGTTGAAACAGTTTTTCTTATTTACACAGCCTGAGTGGAAGAACTGGTGAAGGGAAACTAATTTGAATGGGGCGGCTGTACTTATAAATAGCATTGCCTGATATTCACACACGTGCAGGATAGGAAGAAACATGAGTCAGCCAAAACAGATAATCAGAAAGGAATGTAGTTTTGTTCTCAAGGATATCATCATCTTGGGTTGATCTGGAACACGATGCAAAGTCACATCAGTGGATTTAAGGTTGCCGAAGCTGGAGAGTTATATCTACAGGGCTTACAGTTAAACTGAGATACAGACATGTTCAAAGATGTCAGATGGACTGAGCCAGCATCAAGAAGCAGACATCTTTGGTGTTGAGGACAAAAAAAGTTCTTTTCTGCTATGCTACGTAGGTAATATTTCAATAATAATGATGTGTTTGTGTCCATCTATGCAAGTTAGTTTATGCTTTTGTTTCATGTTTTTTCTAGGTGTCTGTGTATTTGCCAGTAAAAAGTTACTTTAACTGGGCCTTGGTGTTGTCAGCTGAGCAGGCATTTGCTAACTTCTCTGAGAGGCAAAATGTGATCTGACCTTGGTGGAAACAGTAGTAGATAACAGCTTGAATAGGAGGTTACAGGCACAGCACAGAACAGTGGTGAGCAGTGCCATAGACAAGCTGGAAAAGACCAATACATAGGTAGAGCTGAATGATTTGAAAGGTGCGAGATATATAATTTGTCTTAGTTTAATATAGTTACATACTAAATGTATACATTTTTAATGAGAGTTTCTGTTAAATGAGTTTGGAACAAGTATGTAATGAACTTACATACTTAATGAACTACTCTAGAGGACTAGAGCTGGTCAAAACTTGGAATTTCTAGTTTCCTGATACAGTTTTCTGTAGTTCAGGAGAAGTCTCTCCCACCTCTTTTTTTTAATATAGTACACGTGTGCCTGCCTATAATTTGCACTAGTCAGAGTTTCAAAATGGTTTTTAGCCTTAGCCAGAGCTAGCACTCATTGCCATAGGACATGGAGACAGTTAGCAAATTTAATAGCTGTCTTGTGGAGGGTGAAAATCAGGCATAGACATGACCACACATCTGTTTACATGGAGCCCATCACTAAAGAAACTGAACACATTTTACGTGGCTTGAATGTGATCATTGTTCTGAAGAACAGCTGTAAAGCCACTTTGCTTCCCTGTGACCTCCATCTTTAGAGCAGACGATGGAGAGGGACCTTGTCAAAAGAGTTCAGGACACATTTCAATCATCTGAAACCTGGGCAAAGAGCTGCATCACCCAGTCCATAATGCACGTGGTCAGTTTATGCTTGAATGTATTTTCATTAGCAAACCCCAGAGGAGCAAACCTGGAATTGAGAATACCCTCTACTGCCCACAAGCTTCACTCTTCTCCAGTATTCAGGATGAGCATAGGACACATAGTGTATTGGAGATAGCCTTTAATGAAATCTGTGACTAGGCCACTTACGGTACATCTTCACAGCAGTGTTATTTCGGAATAGCTGATGTTATTTCTGAAATAACATAGTCCGCATCTACACTACAAGTCATTATTTCGACATAAAGTCAAAATAATGTTGAGCTGGAGGACTTCTTATTCTGACTCCTGTAACCCTCATTTCACGAGGAGTAAAGGAAGTCGAAGGTAGAGTGTTTTTTCTTTGACTTCCTGCTGTGTAGACTGCGGCAAAAGCTGAAATAAGCTATTTTGACTTCAGCTACGCAACTGACATAGCTCAAGTTACGTAGCTTAATTTGGCTTTTGCCCTGCTGTGTAGACGTGCCCTTACAAACACCTGGAATTTAACCAAAAATCATTTGGCAGTTAGTGCTGAGAACTGAACACAGGTATAACACACTCTTGTTGGTCTGCCCTGATCAGAAGACAGGAAGCTCTAATGTGCTTTAGCCAGATTGTTTTCCATAGTTATGCAGAGAGAGAAAGCAGGCCCCCCCGCCCAGGGCAGAAGTCTCCAAACTGTGGGGCGTGCCCCCTTGGGGGGGACATAGAAAAATGTTTGGGAGGGGTGCAGCTGGGTCCTAGGCCAGCCCCTGCTGGGGGGAGGGGGAATGGAAGGAATGCTACCCAGCTCTGGTACTGGGTCCAGTTGCCTAGTATTATGATTTATGGTATTATGGCTGGTGATTATGGGGTAGTCATGGTGATTATGGAATCGCAAGGTGATTATGTGGGAATCGTGAGTCCAGCCATGTGTGGAGGCTGTTGCCCCAAACCTCTGTTACATTAAAATTACCTCCCATTTTTAATATATGTGGGGAGGAGGAGGTTGCACTCAGAGGTGTGCTCTGAAAAAGGAGCTGCCAATACCAAAAGATTGAGAAGCGCTGCAGTAAAGTCTGGCAGTTAGGACATTTCCTGGCATGCGGGGGATACCTTGGCTCCAGTAGCTGTTCCAACGTGGGTTATTCACATACCAGGTAAGTGCTGTAATGACTGGGCTATGAATGAGGGCATGGACATCCTCTCTTCCTTGGTAATTTGTTAATCTAGCCTTTCATTTTCTGTGCTTTTACTAAAAATAGACAAAACATTTCAGTTGAACTAAACTCATGTTTTTCCTGACTTTTTTGTTTTGCTGAAATTTGTAAACATGTTGGGTTTTGCTTGATCAAAACCAGTTTTTTAATTTATCTAAATAGCCAGCAAACTGAAAAATCAGTACTTCACACAGCTCTAACGCCTAGGATAGTAAGTCTCAGGGTGCATCTACGCTGCGGCGTTTTTCCAGAAAAACAGTACTTGCGTCCACACTGCCATTGAGTTCTTTCAACAGAAAGTCAAAAGAACAGAAGTGTGTTTTTTTTTTTTTTTTTTTTTTTTTTTTTTTTTTTGACGGCAGTAAACCTCATTCTAAGAGGAAGAAGGCTTTTTAGGAAAAAGCTTTTCCGGAAAAAGGTATGTGTGGATGCAGAAGAGGGAGTTCTTTCGAAAGACAAGGCCTCCAGGAAATAACACAGGTGCCTTGCTTGCCACTCCCTCCAGACTCATTACAACTTTAATGCGAGATAGCGTCCAATCAATGTGAACGCTATCTTTCAAAAAAGCACATTGCTTTTTCGTTGTGCTTTTGCTGTGTGGACGCTCTCTTCTGAATATGCTTTTCTGGAAGATCTCTTCCTGAAAAGCTTCTTCCGAAAGAAGCTTGCAGTCTAGATATAGCCTCAGAGGGGTAGCCGTGTTTGTCTGTAACTTTAAAAACGAGTATCAGAGGGGTAGCCATGTTAGTCTGGATCTGCAAAAGCGACAAGGAGTCCTGTGGCACCTTATAGCCTAACACAGTGGTCCCCAACCATTGAACTGCCGGGCACCAGGGGGCGTGGCCGTTCTCCTGCCGGGCGCCAGAGGGCGGGGACACTCGCGCACCGGGCCGGCGCCCCCCAGCCGCGCACGGGGCCGGCGCCCCCATAGCCGCCCGGGGCCGGCGCCCCCCATAGCGCGCCGGGCCGCGCCCCCCATAGCCGCGACCGCGCGCCGCGCACCGGGGCCGGCGCCCCCCATAGCCGCGTGCCCGGGGCCGGCACCCCCCATAGCCGTGCGTGGGGCAGCCAATTCGCTGCGCGCCCGGAGACCAGGGCGCCCAATTTGCCATGCACCCGGGGCCAGCACTCCCCCATGTGCCCGGGGCCGGCTCCAGCACCGCGCATGCGCCACGTGCCCGGGGCAGGGCCAGCCCCGAGCACTTGGCGGGCGCACACAAATGCCCCCGCGGGCACCATGGCGCCCGTAGGCACCGTGTTGGGGACCACTGGCCTAACAGATGTATTGGAGAATAAGCTTCGCACCTCCAGAACAGCTGCTAGAAGTGGGCCTCACCCTCCCTGACTGAATTAACCTCGTTATCTCTAGCCTTATTCTGGCCTGCATATTTATACCTGCCTCTGGAAATTTCCATTACATGCATCTGACGAAGTGGGTCTTTTCCCGCAAAAGCTTATGCTCCAATACATCTGTTAGTCTGTAAGGTGCCACAGGATTCCTTGTTGCTTTAAAAACGAGTAATCCTCTGGCATCTTAGAGACTAATGAAAATATATATAGTATCATGAGTTTTCATGGGTAAGACGCACGTCATCAGATGAGTTGGAGTGGAAATAACAGAATCCAAGATAGCTAGATGGATAGATATGTAACAACAAAAGAAGTACTTGTCAATTATAGAACCCATATTAGTGAAACTAATTAAGTGGGCTGAATGTGTCCCATTCATAGCTTTTTATGTGAAAATGTGGGTGTCAAAGGCAGGGGAAATTGGCTTTGTAGTGTGTTAACCAGTTAATGTCTTTGTTCAAGCCCAGGATAAGTGTAAAATTTGTAGATGAATTCCAGTTCTAGGATAATATATTTAATAATATAATACTATATTTCAACAGTAATTCTGTAAATGTCAATCCAGCTATTTGCTGTAGTTAGCACTACCTTTGATATGTCACAAAACCAGACATAAAGTAGCTTTCAGGTAAGGGCAAAAGGTAGGGTAAATGACAATATTTATTTACTAGAAGTTGGTAAGCTAGTGGTGATGTCGTAGTTACTGATCAGGCAATAAGAGCTGTTGTGATGAGTCAACTCTGTTCTCTCTTGTGCCTGAGCAATTCTTTAGTGTCCTGTTGGTGCAGTGCTCTGGTACTGGTTTCTTTGAATTGCCCCCACATGCATTAATGTTATTACCCCAAGCAAATCAAACCTCCCCAATCATTTCCAGGTCTGCTGTACTTCTTGCCTTTGAGGTAATGGAAATTGGCCAAGTTTCTAGTTCCTCTTTAAAAGAGCCTGTATGAAGAAAGATGTTGGTTTGCTGGGAATCCCGAAGGAATCCGGCTCATATCCTGTTTAACTGCCTGGGTATCTAGGACCAACTCAGTAATTACATTGGTTTGTTTCAAAGCCAATACCACCTTTGAAGAAGTGAGGGCGTACAGGGTTTGCCTTGGTCAACAAAGGCACTGTATAGTTGGTGATACAGAGCTATGGAGATTTTTTTTTTCTTCCAGCAGTTTCTCATCCCAGTTTTTTTTTTTTAATTTTGTTCTTTCATTTAAAATTTGAATATGAATCTAAAATGTTCATATTCTCACTTGAAGCTGCTTCTTGGTAACTCTGTTATTAACCATCTTCAGGGCTAAGCAGATCCTCAGACTTTTTACCTTGGAGTTAACTCACTGTGAACGTTTGGGTCTGGGAATTCAGTCAGCACGGGAAAGAGGATGCTGAGTTCATTGGTCTTGCTTGGAGGAAGAGGAAGCATTGGCAAGTTGCAATTATGATACCTGTGCTCTTGGTGTGTAGGCTACAGTCTTGTGGCATACCTGAGTCATGCTGGCATCCTGGTATTGCCAGTTCTGTTCGCTGAGGTCATTTTCAGGTGTCTGACTTCTTCCTGAAAGGAAGAAGCAATTAGTGAATATTCACAGTAGAATTGTTGTAGGTCTTTATCTCCAAACCTAACTCTGTGTGCTAGTAACATCCTAACAACTCCATGTTACGTGTGCATGTTATATGTTCCAGGTGGGAAATGGTTGCCTTGTTTATCCAGAAAAACAAGTTCCTTGTGTAGGTAACTGATCTTGACAAGGTACATATTGGCCAATTGCATTGGTTGGCACTACCCAGTTACATGTAAATAAGCATTTAGATAAACGTAAAGTGTAGTTATGGTCAACTGTTGATAAGTATGGTCCATTTGTATATAATATATCTGCTTCTTTCACACATTGAGTCACATCTATTGACTTTAGTGGTTAAAATACATTTTTCATATGATTCCTCTTTGTTAACCTTCTAGCATTATACAGCTCTTGGAAAGGGAGTTGTGTTCTTTCCTGCCTGGTGTCATCTTAGGGATGTAAGCGATTAGTTGAGGAGTCAACTACCTGATAAGCCTAGGCAGCAATGGTGGGGGGGAGCAGGAGCCGGTGCTGGGGGGAGCCTGCTTAAAAGCTGGTTTCCCCCAGCACTGTCTCTGAGGGACTGAGCAGTCCTGGTTTGTGCTGGGTCCCATAATGTTGTGCTTCTGCTTTTTAAATGTAGTAAAAGCGCTGTGGCTCTGCCTTTTAAATGTAGTATGACAGACTGCTGTCTAAGCCAGAGCTCTGCCACTTCAGCTTGTCTGAAAAGGGCAATTGAGGCCAGCTGAGCAGGCCCAGGCCTGAGGGGCTAATGGGAAACGGCTGTGGACGTCATTAGCCAGAGGGCTAGATAAGGCAGCCAGAGGGGAATGGAAGGGGGAGGAGCCAGAGAGTGGCTGAGTGTGCGCCCCAGCCAGCTAGAGAGACTGGCTGAGTTTGCTGCAAACAGAAAGCTCTGTAAATAGAAAGTGGTGAGAAATTGGCACTGACAATAAAAGACATGGGTAATTGCACCAGAAAGGGTCTCTGGTTGATTTGTGAGGGAAGAAGGGGTCTCGGAGCGAGGACCTTGCCACACGTGGTGTTAGAGGTGGGATCCAGCGTCAAAGAATGTGGCTGGTGGCCCAGAGATGGAGGAGACCCTGCCATGGCTTGTCAAGCAGCAAGAACGGGTGCAACAGGCCCTACAAAGTTTCTAGCAGTCCCACGAGGCGGAGAGACCTTGCTAACCTGGCAGGCAGAGCAACAGCAAAGCCTGTAGGACTTTATTAAGGAGCAGAGCAAGGCGCAGCAGCAACTCCTGCAACGAGTGGTGAGTCCCAGGGGAGGGGATGACACCTAACCATTAGGCCTAGGACTTTATAAAATGGAGCCAGCATATGACCTGGATGCTTTTTTGGGGATGTTTGAGTGGGTAGCCACGGGCGCTGGATAGGAGAGGGCTACCCAGGCCCTACGTCTGGCTCCTTACCTGGCAGGAGAGGCTCAAGCGGCCTACATGGCCTTAGGGGACGAACAAGCCTGTAACTATGAGGTGGTGAGGGTGGCCATTCTGGACCAGGTGGGTCTGTCCATGGAAAAATAGTGCCAGAAGTTTTGATCAGCCTGAAGGACAGCAGCAGTGAAGCCCTGGGCGTTTGCCCAGAGGTTAGCAGACCGAGCAACCTGCTGGCTGAGGCCAGACACGTGGACAGTGCAGGAAATAATGGACTTCCTTGTACCTGAGCAGTTGCTGCAAGCCCTGCCAGAGAATATCCTCATGTGGGTCAGGCACCACCAGCCCAAAACAATGGATGCAGCAGTCAGGCTGGCGGAGGAGTATACCGAGGCGGAGGTTCCCCAGAGAGAAGGCCAATCCTACAGGGACAAGGAACCAGGGAGGAAGCTGGAGGAGCCCCTTTCTGGGAAAGGCCCGGAGAGGAAGGAAGCACCCTGAGGAGCACCTGTAGGTGCTGGCACAGTGACCTGCTGGTAGTGCGGGAGGGTAGGGCATAGGAAGCGGGACCGCCCGGACAGTATGGACTGCGGGGACATGGGATTCTGTGGATGGGCTTAGGTGGGAGGACCTGGTAAAAGGCAGCGTCTGCCCACTGTGGGGGGAGAGGCCCAGCAAGGGCTAATGGACTCCATGCCAGCCCACTCGCTAGCGTGGAAAGGGCTGATGAGGCTGCACTGCATGATCCCCGAGTATCGTTGCTAGAATGCGTCCATGGAGACAAGAGGTCCTACCCAGTAGCCCAGGTGCAGTTGGAAGTGAGGGGCAATTCTGGTGGAAGTGGGTGGGGTTAGTGGACCGGCTACCATACCTGGTGGCGATAGGTCGGGACTGTGACCAGCTTGCCAGAGAGAGAGAGAAAGAGGGGAGCCTCAGGGAAAGGCGAGAGGTCCCACCCAGGGAGACAGAAGTGTAGCCATCAGTGCTACAGGTGTGGGGAACTAGGACACATAGTGGGACAGTGTCCTAACTCTGTGGGGACAGACAGATAGGAAGTGTGTCTGGGGATGATGGGTAGCCCTAGCTCCTCCCAAGGAGAGGAGGCGCAATTGGATCTCTCCCCAGAGCAGCCCCCAGAAAAGGAGACCTCAACCCCGGTTGGGGAGATGAGGGAAATTGAGGTACAGATGGTACCGCACGAAGGGGAGTAGGACCCTGACCCCCCCGTGCAGGTTGAAGCAGTATCAGAGGAAGGGCCCTGATGGGGGTGCATTTGGTTTGAGGACCTGTGGGTGATGCCTGAATCTTATGGGCCGAGCCCCTTCCACTGTAATTTTTGTAGAGAGAGGATGAAGGAGCCTCTCAAAGAAGCCCCGAGGAAGTGATTGGGCACAAGTAGGGATTTGCCCTTTTAGCAAGGGCCAGAGCAGCCCAGAGAGGGACCCCCCCCCCCCAAACAGGGTCCCAGACCACTTCAGCCCTGTTTCTTACATGTAGTAAGAGCCACTGGCTCTACATGTAAAAAGCAGAGCCGCAGCGAACCCCCTTATTCACTAAGCGAGTAGTCAATGGAAATTCCATTGACTACTCAATTAGCTTACTAACGGCTATTTATCAGAGGGGTAGCTGTGTTAGTCTGAATCTGCAAAAGCGACGAGGAGTCCTGTGGCATCTTATAGACTAACAGATTTATTGGAGCATAAGTTTTCGTGGGCAAAGACCACGCATGCATCTGACGAAGTGGATCTTTGCCCACAAAAGCTTATGCGCCAATAAATCTGTTAGCCTATAAGCTGCCACAGGACTCCTCATTGCTAACAGCTATTTAACATCCCTATTAGGAATATTTTAGGCTAAGTTGCAGAAAAGGGTTTGATCACCATCCTGGTGTGCCCAAATGCTTTGGGGAGTGATATGGATGTCACAGACAGAGTTTAAAAACTCTTTGTGCTTTTCCTCATGGTGAATAAAACCTATGTATGCATTTATTTGCTTATATATATTGTGGTAGCACCTACAGCAGGGGTAGGCAAGAGGCGGCTAGCGGGCTGGATCCAGCCTGCAGCCACCTTGCTGACACCCTTATTACAGAACAGGTGCAACTGTTTTAAATAGCAGGCTGTTAATTGCTATGCATGCTGGGCAGGGAGGAGGAAGTTTCCTGTGCTGTCCCTGCTCACTAGCAAAATTCCTCTGCTCCCATTGGCCAGTTTCCAGCTAATAGGAGCTGAGAAATTTTGTTGGAAGCAGAGGCAGTGAGCGAAGCCTCCTCCCTCCCTCTTCATGCTGGAGAAAAACCATGTGGAGCAGGCAGCCCAGCAGATAAGCATGGAGCCAGTCTCAGGTTCCTGCAGGGCTGCTGGCTGGGAGCCACCTAGGTAAGTGCCTCCCAGCCAGATCCTGCCTCTGGCACCCCACCTCATCTTTCCCCCCCACCTTCTGCCCCAGATCACCACCCAAACCCTCTGTGTCCCCTCTCCCAATCTCCTCCAGCTCACAACTCCCTCCCAGATGCTGCACCCCCTCCTACAACCCTCCCCCAGGCCAGAAACCTCTCCTGCACCCATAACCCTTCCTGGACCCTGCCCCCCAAACCCTGCCCCAGATCATAACCCCCTCCTTCACCCAAACTACCACTCAACTCCACACTTCCTCCTGCACCCCAGTCCTCTATCCCAAGCGCTCTTCTACACCCCACCTGCCATCCCAGATACCATGACCCCTCCACAGAAGTGTGGCTCATGACCACTTACCAAAATCTTAGTAATTAAAAATTATTGCCCACCCCTGTTCTAGTCAGTACCCAAATGCACACAAAAATCAGGCCCTGCTCTGAAAATATTACAATTTAAGTATAAGTGATGAGACAACTTGTAGATAACGCAAATGGATGGGAGGGAGCAAAAGACAGCAATGAAGACAGTATTTAAGATCTGCAGATGAGATCTGGGATTGGAATCCTCGCATACTGTATTGGTAAGTGAGGGGAAGAGCATGCATCTTCTCTTTACCTGTGTGGGAGCTGGCCACTCCAGGCAGGACCAATGTCTTCTAGGTGGTGGCGGATCCCTTCTCCTGCCTGGCATTGGATGGACTTGACTATAGATTAGCCCATTCCACCACTAAAAATGACTCTCTTATTTTGGCTCCCAAAATCAGCTTATACAGGTGAATTTTGTATGAGGACAGGGAGGAAGCATGGCACATATTTGTATACCCTCCTTAGACTTCACATTGAAGGAGATGCAGAATATGACAACCTTGAAAACAGGGATTGGCAAAATGCTGCCAGGTCTGTGGGTCTCATCCAGTGTCATTTCAGAGCAAAAAGGTTACAGAAAGGAACTTGTAGGGACCACTTTTAATGAAGCAGAGATTAAAGTGGTCCAGGTCTGCTAGGGATCTTTGTGTTTAACAGCAGGCATCCATAAGAAAAAAACAAAACAAAACATGGAGGACATGTTCATTGTGTGGGTTTCATTGGCTTCTAAATTTGTGTCAACTTTTTTTTTTTTTTTTTAAATATATAAACTGAACAAAGTGTTCCTGAGGTCAAAGTACCTTCCAAGTTTGAAGTGCTACATCCAAATTGTTTTTGAATTATCAAAACACAACAGCGTCTGGACCTTTTTTTTTTTTTAATGGGTATGAACATTTTTCTGGAACTTTTAAAAATGAACTTACATTTCTGGGCTGAGGATAATAGTTTGTAGGACAAGAGAGAGAATGTGCCTAAAACCACGTTTGCATAAATGCCCTCTCAGTTGTAACTGAAGCATTGTGATCATGTTTACAGCAGAGATTAGTACTTTTATGGTTATAAAGTACATTTAAAGACAGGGAGTCAGATTGGAGCATGGGGGCTTACCTGGCTCTGTCCTGCAAGCCTGCGGGGCCAGGGCTTATCCTGCTCTGCCCCAGTGCTCTGGCTGGGGAATGGGGCGGAGGCTAGCCCCCCTGTCCTCCATTCTTGCCCGCCCACCCAAGTAGGCCCTTCTGGTTATGCTATTGGATCCAACTTCAGTTGGAGACAGAGACAAACTCTTCCTGAAGAAAACCTCTGTGTAGCTCGAAAACTTGTCTGTCACCAAAAGAAGCTGGTCCAATAGAAGATATTACCTCACCCACCTTGTGTTTCTAATATCCTGGGACCAACATGAGTATCACTGTGCTTCAAAAACCCCCTAATGTTGGCAGTCTCTCTTGAATGTCAAATTCCCTCGATTTCGTTGGGTTGGTTGTGTTTAAAAAAAAAAAAAAAAAAAAAGAAAGAAAGAAATCTACTTGTATATGGACATCCAGTAGCTGAGAAATTTTGCCAGAGTACTTGAGCTGAGAAACGTTTCAGACATGGCTTGGATTTATAGGGATATGTATGGGGGAGTGTTCCCTCACAAATCTTTTCTACGTGCGCTTGCAGGCCTGTATGCAGGGGGTGTGTGAAGGGTGCAAATGCACCCCCTCCATGGTCCTTCAAGTAAGAGTGAGGGTGGGGTGGCGCGTTGCCCCAGTCTCCCTCCCCCATGCTCCTGCCGGCCGGGGGAAGACTGGGGCTGATTCTCCCCCAGGAGTGGGGGTAGGGCTAGGTCATGGGGACAGGGCAGCCACCAGGCCTCCCACAGCTCACCCCCCCACCCCCCCCACAGAAATTCCTGCATATGGGCCTGACTTGGTACTTGGTTTTCTTGTAGCCTTCTGTGTATCTGTGGGAGCCATTAGTGCTCACACTTTTATCTAATGATTTGAGATTCTTTGGGTATATCCACACTGCATACTTATGATTTGTATCCACACTGCATATTTACGGTTCTTGGCCCTGCTGTGAGTGCAGGGGACTGAATATGATGCCCTCTTGAGATCCCTTCCAGTTCTAGTAGTCTATGATTCTGAGACAGCATGTAGAGTCCATATGCTACATGCACCCAACATGGGTATGAACCGCAATGTAGATGGTCAGGCACTGCTTAGACAAGGAAAAACATGCCAGAATCTTAGTGGATGAACCCTCCATGGCTCTCTGCATGACCCCCCCACACCCCATCTACACTGCAGTTTTTAGCAATGTAGTGTTATGCTGTCTCCCCTCTACCAGAGTCTTTCCCTGGGAAAGGCTTCAGCAAAGAAATGCTCTGGCAGCTGGCTCCAGCAGTGGCTGAGTGGCTTATCTGTGTTTCAACTGGAATATTTAATATATGAGCATTCACCCTGTGTTGTGTATTTTAATGTCCCTTCTCTAGAGATTTTCTTGGTTATGTTCCTAAAGTGGAAATGATGTTTCTGGAATTAAACCTTTTGTAATCCTGTGGTGAACGTCCCTCCTGACCCCAGGTGGGACTGAAGGAGAAAATGACCTTTCTTTCCATTCTGTCAGCACAGATAACCTGAAAACATTTAAAATCTGTTTCTCCTTCAGCCTCTGCAAATAGGAGGGGGGCTGGGCCAGAGAAGGGGACATAATGACACTAGACAACAAATCTGTGCTTGCCAGTGGCCAGCTGGAAGAGTGCCCTGTGCTTAGGAGACTCTCCTCTCCAGAGCAGCTCAGGGTGAATGAAGAGGATCAGAAAATGAATGTAAGTAAGCCCTAGTCCTGGCTTTTAAAACTTTTTCCTACAGTGGCTATGAATATGCTTGCATTTCTTTCATTGCCTGCAGGTTTCTGATGATCAGTATTCTACAGATCCTACAGCATCTGGGATGCCTCTGGCAGCATTATATTTATTTTCCCTCTTCTTCCTGATTAAGAAGTGCCTCATGTGACCTGTTAAATGCAGCATAATTGTTTGCAAAATCTAGTAATAGGTGACTACAGATGCTCAAATGGCCCTTTTATTTTCAAAAAACCAAAATGGTTCACAGCATGTGCCCATGCCTTTCCAAGAGGGTTTAAAGCACCCAGTATATATGCTAAAGAAAAGAACAGTGTGATGCATGGTTGGGAATAGGATAAAAATTATCTACAAGTTACCAGTGTGAACATGCAGTCCATGTTGATTGTGATTAAAGTGGTTACCATCATGCAGCTTTCTGGCTTATATGAAACAAGCTTATGGCCTACATCTACTCTCTCTTGGTTAAACAACATTTACTGAAGTTAGACATTTTTAAATCAGCAGGGTCAGGTAAACTGACATCCAAGAGTTTTAAGAGATGACCAAGGAGCTGTCCGAATAGTTAATATTGATTTTTTAATACTCCTTGGAAATTTAAAGGGGGTTGGACAAAAGTTAATGTCCTGTCAATATTTTATAAAGGGGAAATGGGAGGACCCAAATAACTATAGGCCTGCCAGCTTGACATCAGTCCCAAGCAAAATAATGGAATGGCTGATCTGGAATTGGATTGCTAAAAAATAAAAGGAAGATAACCTAATTAATGCCAACCAGCATGGGTTTATGAAAAATAAATGTTGTTAAACTAACTTGATTTTTTTTTAAACTAAATATATTACCTCAACATAGGCTTTAAGGTATACTCTTGTAGAGCCTTGCACTGCATGACATGTTAAGGAATTGGAACAATAAAAAATCAATAAAGCACACTTAAAATGGATTAAAAATTGCTGAATGATGGATCTCAAAATGTAATTGTAAATGGGGGAAAAATCAGTGAGTGGGTAGGTTTTCTGTGGGATCTTCATGAAAAGTTATGTTGTTTAACTTTTTTTTGTCAATCACCTGGAAGAAAACATAAAATCATTCCTAATAAAATTTGTGGATTACACAGAGTAGGAAAGTGGTAAATAATGAAGAGGACAGACCAGCAATCTGGATCGTTTGTTAAACCGGATACAAGCAAATAACACGTTTCAGTATTACCAAATGCAAGGTCGTACATCTAGGAACAAAGAATGCGGGCCGTACGTGCTGGGAGGACTTTATCCTAGGAAGCAGTGACTCTGAAAGACTTAGGGATAGACATCTCATCCTCTGGGGGCTGAAGTGAGAGAAGTTTGAACAGGAAGAAATCTGGTAAGTTTTCAGGGTATATTTGCGTGTGGTGGTGTGGTAAATGCAGTTTGACTGTAATCTAAGTGGTGTTTCTGAATTTTATTTGATAGACAATGTCCAGAAATTCCAGATGAAAACAGTTAACCTGCACTTCACTATCCCTCAGAAATGGTGCACACATCTGGTCTCTACTTTTGTTTCTTCAGCACAGTCTTCTCAAAATAGACTGCTCCAGATGATATTTACTTCCAACCTGCAGTCTGACTTCAGCACTCTGTTCCTTCTACTCTTCTACCTTGAAGAATCTGCATTGGTGGAATGAAGCTGAGAGGAGGTGTCTCAGAACCGCTTGGCTGTAAACACAGGGAGTAGAAATGAAAAGATGGGCTTTGCTGATTGTAACATGAGGGCTAAGTGAGGTTAATGGCTAAAAGCAATGAATATCTCAGGCTGACAACCTGAGGGCTTTGCATAGCACTGGGACTCATAGTGCTGCCCTCAGTACTTAGCAGGCATTAATGCTAAGGTCCAAAAGCACTCTTGGAAGGTGTGAGGGTCTGTGATTGAACTCAGGATATGTGCGTGGGCGATGTCACCACTTGTGAAGCCATAATTTTGTTCATAGCTATTTATATTTCTGTTCATATCTGTAAAATAAAATCTCAAGAACACAGGATGTCAACTAATGTGTGATGCGGTTTCCTGCTCTGAGACACTGAAGCCAACAAAAAAGGCAAATGCAATAGGCTAGTGGTTCTCAAAATTCATTGCACCACAACCCCCTTCTTGCAACAGAAATCTTTACATAGGGGACCGAAGCCTGAACCCACCAACGCCCCATTGCCCTAGCTTGGGGATGGAATCAAAGCAAAGAAACAGAACTAAAGTTGCTTCTGAATTGCCTTCATCTGGAAAGCCGGTTTGGATGGGGGGCGGGGAGGGGATAGGGAGAAGTAAGGGATGGTTGTTTCCTAAAGATACTGTGTACTTAAGTAACAGTTTCTTCTTAATACTTCAGTTCAGGAATGCTGGAGGTACCTTGTTTATCTTTGCTGCTATTTTTTTCACAAATTGCATGGCCTACTTAAGGCCGTTTATATAATTAGCAACAACATTTCATAAATTAGGCTTCATTACCTAGCCTACCATTACCATGATGTATTTTTAATACTTACAAAAATGAATAAGACGATTGGTGATATGGTAGTGCAGAGTTTTTCACAGATTCTCCCCACACATAGCTATCTAGTTTCATCATAGTATTGTCCTGGTGTGGCCTTGCATGATCTCGCATGTATAATGACATAATTAAATTGTGAGAAATGCTCAATAATGCTAATATTGAGACATCTACTTCCTGTACTAAAGGCTAGCGATTTGTTTTACTCCTTGCCTGTCCTCTGCATATCCTCTGTGACATCTCATGTAGCCCAAAATGAAAGCCTATCCTAAATTCCACTACATTTAGGCTTATAGAACAAAGTACAATATGGTAATGGAGAAATACGAGGTGTAGTTCTTGGAGACGCTGAAAGGTGTTAGGAATATTTTGTTACCATTTTTCTATGTTGTTCATTTTATTTGTATTATCATGGTATCAAAGAGCCCCAGCCATTTTATGCCAGGTGTCTGGAAATGTGTTCTATTTGTCTTCCAGCACAACTTGTCCTTCTGGTTTCAAAGACCAGGGTGGCTGGAAAGTCAACACTTAATTCTAGCCCTAGGAATGTGAACCAGTGGCCATACAAAGCAAGGAATGGAGAAGGTTCAGAAAGTTCAATGTCTGAATTCCTTTCAGTGGAACTAAACTGTTTAGATAAGAAGTCAGTGCCGCTTTTTCCTAGCTGTCTGGAAAGCTTAGTGTGCAAAGGAGCAGGATGATTTCATGTTGTCCTCTGTTCGAAAGGTTGCACAAACAGACATGATTTCATATGCCACCAAAAGGCTCTCAGGTAAGGAATATAGAGACAACAGGTTTAATGCCCTCGAGACTGAGGTTGCTTAGTGTTTAGATTCAGGAGACTCCCTAGAGTTTTGATTCTCACTGCTGTTGCCTAGGTTGAGTCAGGCATTAGGGCTTCCATAAACACATTCATACTGTCTCCTCTTCCTGATCACCTTTTCCCACCGTCTAGATTTTGCATAGCTCTTTTCTCTCACACATATTATTTAGAGACATTATGTCTCCTTCCTCTTGGGTTCCTTAAATCAGTGCTGAAGCCAGTGTGAGAGTGCTTATAGTATGATTATCTGCATCTAATTTACTGTACTAGACTGTAAATACATGTGTGTGTACTAGTGTGCTATCATCACAAGTGTAAATTATAGTGATTAAGCATCAAGTTTGAAATCCCTAGACTCCCTGAAACCATAGAAATCTCAGCAGGGTTGACTCAGGCCTCCAAGCTTATGAGGCTGACAAACTGAGTTCTTTGAAGTTGACTCTGAATCTTTTGGATAAAACCTTAAAGGGACACTTTCACAAAATGTGGCTGGTTTCAAATAGAGAATTAAAAGCATGTATGCTGCAGCACGTGCGCCAGATTCTCTGACAACAGCCCCTGAATATTGTAACAATGTTAATATTTACAATTTCCATGACATTCTCAAATTATACAACTCCTGAATTTTAGAACACCCAGGCCTAGTTAAATATAGCTTCCTGTGCTCTTCTGCCTATTAGTTCCCCTGCTCATTCTTCTGATTTACAAATCATATCTTTTTCATTTTTTCTCCCCTGTTACTGTATGAAAGCTGCTCATCAACCAGAGGTACTGGCTATACCCAAAGTGTAGGCAGTGATATGTCAACAGGAGGGCTTCTTCCATCAGCATAGCTATATCTTCTCGTGGGGAGGTGATAAACTACGTCAGTGGGAGAAGTTCTCTCATCAGTAAACAGACTGAAAAAAAAATTTTAATTCCTTTCATTTGGAGTTATTTTAGGTGGTATTTGTAACATTTCTGATTATTTAAAAAAAAAATACAGTTGGCTAAATGAGAAAAAGAAAATTTGCTATCTTATGAGGATTTGTCACCTCATGGTACCTATTTCCTTGTCACTTTAACTAAAGAACTTGAGTTTGTGCATAGGCAGACACATGGGTGGCAGGTTTGTATAATTTTTGGTGGTGCCCCATTAGCCATACCCCCAACCCCCATTAGCCACACCTCCTGACCTGCCCCCCCCCCCATTAGCCACACCTCTGGAGGTAACACGTTCGGGGCAAGATGGACACATGACCAGAAGTAAAATGTGTCATGTCACCCCTCTCAAAGGGCCTTTCCCACTATCCTCCTACCAACAGGGATTAGTTTGGCCTCCACCAAACCCCCCTCATGCAACTATCCTGCAGTTGCATTAACACAATGTGTGTGACATTAACTCGGGGGCAGAGAGACTGGGGGAAGTGTTCCCTCTAAGGCTATGCCTACGCTCGCAGCTTTTTGCGCAAGTACAGCCATTCTTGTGCAAGAACCCACAGAGCATCCACACTGCTCGCCTGCTCTTGTGCAAGGAAATTTACAGTACAGCTTGGTAAGAGAGAGCGTCTTGCGCAAGAGCTACGCTCTTTTCTAACAGGTGTAAGCTCTCTTGTGCAAGACGGCAGTGTGGATGCTCGGCAGGGATTTCTTGCGCAAGAAACCCCTCTGGCTAAAATGGCCATTGGAGCTTTCTTGGGCAAGAGAGCGTCCACACTGCCATAGATGCTCTTGTGCAAAAGCACAGCTTGCACATGGCAGTGTGGATGTGTTCTTGCGCAAGACTTCTTGCACAAGAACTCTTGCGCGAGATGTTCTTGTGCAAGAAACCACCAGTGTAGACATAGCCTAAGAGTTTCCTCCCATGAGCAAAATGAATTTTGTGTTGTGCACCAGTACTGAGTTCATGTGGCTTGTTTGGATGTGCCACTGTGGCACCCAAGTTATTAATAAATATTTTTAAACCTTTACCTTTTCTCTCTGCTGCCATGTCTCCTCCCCTTGTTCCATCACCTCCCCTTGTGCCTGCTGCCCCCCCAACTCCTCACCCTCCTCTGCTGTCCTGACTCCTGCCCTTCTTACTGCCCTCAGCCCTCCTGTGACCTGCCCCCCTCCAGTAGCCCCACTCTGATCATGTGAGCTACCCCTCCTCATCCCCTCTTCTAACACCTCCCTTTACAAACCTGCCCTGCCTCTCTCCTCTGGTGCTGGTCCCTCCCCTGCAGGTGTCTGCCCTTCTGCTTCACCCCCAGAATCCCCTGGCACCTGCACCTTCTCTTACTCCTGCACCCTCCTGGTGCCTCCCCCTGCCCCCTTTGCCCTCTTTTTCTCTGATGCCCACCCCCTCACCACCCTCTGCCCCCGTTCCCCTCATGCCCCTGTGCCCTCACACATGACTTGCTCCACCCCGGCCTTCCTCATGCTCACCCCTTCTTTCAAGCCTTCTCCTAGCACCTCCTCCTCCAGCCCCCAATGCCCTTACCCTCTTCCCTCCCAGCATCACCCTGTCCCCCCTCCCACTGATACCTCCCCTCCTGCCTTTTTCCTCATTGTCTGCACTTGGCCCCCTGGCATTTGTCTCTCCTCTACCCTGTCCCTTTGGTGCCTTCCCCTTTCTTTCCCCTTCCTCTCCCAGCCCTTCCCCTAGTTTTCTCCCTTCCCCTCCGCACAAGACCCTTCCTCTCCCAGCCCTCCCCCTCCCCTACCTTCTGCCTTCTACTTGGTGGGGCTGGAGTCTGTGCTCTGTCCCCGGACTCCGAACCCGCAACGCAGCGCCCAGCAGTTTTAAAATCCTGGACTGTGATGTTACGTCACGCCCGGGTGTCTCCCCGCCCACCGGTTTGAGCACGCTGCGCATGGCAGCAGCAGCCGGCAAGGGGGAGCTCAGTGAAGGTTTCGCACGGCAGGGACGGGACGGGGCCGGGACCGGGAGAGAGACACTCTGGGACCGGGGTGGGAGGACGCGTGGGGGGGCCGGGGCCTGCTCCAGCTCCAAATATTGGTGGAGCATGGGCACCACGAGCCCATACAACTCGCCGCCCCTGGGCAGACAGTCAGTGATTTACACAGGGTCATCAGTTCTGGTAGTATGCATCAGAAGTCCCAGATGAGAGTGTTAAAATCTAAGGTTATATGAGGCTTCCTTCACTTCGGAAGGAAAAAAAAATCAAAATGCACAGCTACAAAATGGGCAATAACTGATTGGGTGATAGTACTGCTGAAAAGGATCTAGTGGCTATAGTGGATCACAAATTAAATGAGAGTCAACAAGGTGGGGAGAGGCCAGAAGAGAACAGTAAAAATGATAAAAGGTTTAAAAAACCTGACCTATAAGTAACCATTAAAAAAACTGGACGTGTTTAGTTTTGAGAAAAGAAGAATGATAGTTGTGTTCAAAGAGAGGAAGTCATTCCTGTTAAAGAGGATAGAGATTGACTGTTAGTTCTCCATACCCTTTGAAAGTAGAACAATAAGGATATGTCTACACAGCCAAACCGCTATTTCGAAATTAAATCGAAATAGCGGAGGGCTTATTTCGAAATTGGTAAACCTCATTCCACGAGGAATAGCACCAATTTTGAAATTGCTATGCTTATTTAGAAATAGGGGGCCTCCAGCCCTTCGCAGGTGCCCTGGTGGCCACTCTGGGCACAACCAAGAAAACTCCTCTTCCTCCCCCCCTCCCCGGAGCCCTTAAAGGGGTAGACTCTGGCCGCAGTGCCTGTGCCAGCTCCAAGCCTGCCAGCCCAGAGCCAGCAGTCACTGCCCCTGACCCAGTGGCCCCAGCATGAGCCAGGCAGCCAGTGCCAGCCAGCCCTCCACCGCTCCCCAGGAGCAGTCTGCCAGCTCCGAGCAGTCTGCCAGCTCCCAGCAGCCTGCCAGGGGCCGCAAAAGGCGGGCGCCTTCCTGGTCCAGTGCGGAGATCAGGGACCTAATTCAGGTTTGGGGGGATGCCTCCAACGTCCATGATCTCCGCACTAAATGGAGGAACGCAACCGTCTACTGGTGGATGGCTGCCAGCCTGGCCACCAAAGGCCACGTGCGAATCCAGGAGCAGGTTCACATGAAAATAAAGGAGCTGTGGCAGGCGTATGCCAGGGCCACAGAGGGCAGCGCCCAACCAGGGGCAGACCCAGATCTCTGCCCCTATTTTGATGCCATGGACCGCATCCTGGGGGGCAGGACGGTCTGTGCCCCCCAGGTGGTCATCGACCCTGGGGCAGAGCTTGCTGCCTCCTGCTGCTCCAGCCCCTGCTGCCTCCCCAGCTACCGCTCCTCCTCCCACTCCTGCCCCTCCTGCTTCTTCCTCCCCACATCCCCAGGGATGCTGAGGTCCCCACACCCACGGTGCTGGGAGACAGTTGGGCTGGCGAGACCCCCAGCCCTGAGCTTCTCCTCCCCCTTCCTCCCCTTGCCTCCCCCTGCCAGCTCCCTCTTCCCAGGTTTCCCCCTCCCCTCTTGCACCCTCCCTCCTCTCCTCTCCCACCTTCTTTCCCCAGTCTCACCTCAGTTTCATTCCCCCTCCACCCCAGTTTTGTTCAATAAAGAGGCTTTGTTGTAATGAACACGTGTCTTTTATTGTACAGCAGGAAGGAGGGTTAGGGAGGGGTAAGTGGAAGGACGTGAGGGAGGAATGAGGTACAAGCCCCCAGTGGGGCACACCAGGGAGACTTTTACTGCCTGCAGAACGTGCTGCCAAGCTCGCAGCAACACGTCTAGGAGAGGCACCAGAGTGCCCGGGGCGGCTCCAGCACCATGCTACAGAGTGCTGTGGTGTCCTGAGTGAGGGCAACCAGAGCATGCAGAGAAAAAATGCTTTGCTGTCCCTCACGAGGTAGGCAAGCAAGCAGGGAAACCTGAGAACCGGCTGCCTGGGGGGGGGTCCCTTTAAGCACAGGTCTCAGATACCTTGAGTGGCTGCTGCCTGAGGCTAACTCCTGACCTGATGCCCTGCCAGAACTGGTTCCGGCCAGCCTTAAATGCGATTCAGCATCCTATCAGTGTTTACGCTCTATTTCGAAATAGCAAAACGCTATTTCGAAATGCATTTTGTGTCTAGACGCGTTATTTCGAAATAAGCTATTTCGAAATAACACTGTAGTGTAGACATACCCTCAGGGTGCATCCACACAGTAGGGCTTAACTCGAAATAAGCTTTGGAAATTGAACTATGTCACTTGTGTAGCTTATTTCAAAATTGGGAGCGTCTACACAGCACTTATTTCAAAATAGAGCACTCTTCCTCCTACATCCCTTACTCCTCATACAATGAGGGTTACAGGAGTCAGAGTAAGAAGTCCTCCAGCTTGACAGTATTTCAACATTTTTTCAAAATAACTGCCTGCAGTGTAGAGGCAGACTAAGTTATTTTGAAATAACGTTGCTGTGTAGACGTACCCTAAGTAATGGTAATCTCCATCAAGGGAGATTGAGGTTAGATATTAGGAAACATGTTGTGATTTATAAGGGAAGTTAAGTTCTGGAATAGGCTTCCAAGGGAGGTTGTGGAATCCCTATCGCTGGAGTTTTTTAACAACAGATTGGACAAATAGCTGTCAGGGGTGGTCTAGGTTTACTTGGCACAAGGGGCTGAACTTGAGGACCTGTTGAGGACCCATCCAGCCCTACATTTCTATGGTTCTAGGAGTAGAGATAATGAGCATGGGCCATCACTATCCCTTCCTGACTAAAAATAACTCTAGCTAAAGACTAATGTACTCTGGGGCAAGGATTACTTTGAAAACTTAAGTCACAGCTAAAACTGGCTGTTCACTGATACAATGCGCATTGTAATAGTGCATAGAAACTGGAGTAGGGATTTATAAGGGTGTCTGTGGTCAAATGGCCAAAAGTGGTTCATTGTGGTGTTTGCTGGACAGCTTGATACAATGGTACAGAAATGTGTGTGTACAGCATATGTCAAACATCTGTTGACACCTTTATTATTCAGAAAAGCCATGGCCAATTGTTGCTTACATCTCTTTTAAACAAAAAAAAGTTTCACCCACTCGATCTAATGGGGCTTTTATGATATGTTTAGATATCACTGTTGAGACACTGGGAGGTGAGTTCTTCCTCTTTTAGTTGTAATGTGGCTAAAACATGAGGATTTGTACAGCAGCAATTTAGTTTATGTGAACAGCAAGGTGATTTGAGTTAGACTAGATGACTAGATTAGAATTTGTTTCTATAATATCATTTTATACTGAAGATGTTCCAAAATTCTTTATGTATTAATGAAGTTTAGGTCCAATATCGCAAAACCCACCAACATGGTTAGTTCCAATAGGCTCCTTTGTTGGCAGCCTCAGCAGAGAAGTTAAGGCTTCGTCTTCACTACAGACTTATGTTCACATAGCTATGTCACTCAGGGAAAATCCACATGCCTGAGCAACGTAGTTATGCCAACCTTAACCACCAGTCTAGGCAGTGATATGTCAACAGGAGGGCTTCTCCCATCAGCATAGCTATCTCCTCTTGGGGAGGTGACTAACTACGTCAGTGGGAGAAGTTCTCTCATCAGCGTAGGTAGTGTCTTCATTAAGCGCTACAGTGATACACATTACAGCCCTGTAAGGGCATGTCTACACTAGGAAATAATAACTCCCGAAATAAGCTTATTCCCCAGGGAAAGCAGGTGGTGTTATGTCAAAATAACCAGCCCTTTTTTTCAAAATAAAGGGCTTGGTAGTATGTACGCTCTGCTTGTTAGTTTGAAATAAGGGAAGTTATTTTGAAATAACTCCCTAGAGTAGACATGCCCTAGGGATGTAAAAGAGTAGTCAATTAGTCGACTATCTGATAAGCCTAGTCAACAACTTGCATTCCCCCCAACTTGCTGCCTCTGTATTAGAGGCAGCAAGGAGTGGGGAAGCAGGAGCCAGTGCTGGGGGAAGCTGGCTTAAAAGCTGGTTCCCCTCAGCACCATCTCTGTGGTGCTGCCTGCTCCCCCTGCCCTGAGCTACTGCCTCTGTCAGCGTGGAGTTGGGACCCCCCGCAGACAGGGGCTGCTGGACCTGGCATGAGCTGGGACTGAGCAAGCCTGGCTCAGTCCCGGCTCGTGCCGGGTCCAGAAGCTACCCTCGCTGCAGCTCTGCAGTTTAAATGTAGTAGGAGCCAGGCTGCCTGCATGCCGCCTCTTACTACATTTAAACTGCAGAGCCGCAACAGAGGTAGCTCCTTCTGAGCACCTTCCCTTGTCAACTAATCATGTAGTTGATACAAATTGTATTGACTATACAATTACCCACTTATCCACCTCTTAACATCCTTAGTGTAGACCATAGTTTTAACAGAATCCTGGAGACCAGAACTATCCTGTTACCCCTAAAAGTAGTCCCTTTAAATAAAGAGTAAATTGTACAGGTAGAGCAGGATGGGAATGTTGTGTTGCTGATGCTGGTACCTGTTTTATGGACTTCAGTCTTTAGAGTCACCAGTCTGCTAGTTTAATTACAGGAAGTGGCAAAAATCCTATAGTGCAGCTGTGTTACTAGCATGCTGCTGTATATAACATCTGATATTTCAATTTGGAATTGTAGTTTATAGCAGCATAGTGTTATATGAAGGTGTGTCTACACAGCACCCTAAACTCAAAATAAGATACGCAATTTGTGCTCTGCAACTTGTGTATTTTATTTCAAATCTATTTCGAAATAGCTTATTTTGAAATTTGGCGCATCTACACAGCACCAAATTTCAAAATAACGGACTATTTCGAGGTATTCCTTGTCCCTCATGGACAAGGTTTATCGGGATGGCAAAATAGCGTGCCTGTTATTTCGAAAAATATTTTGAAATAATGTGCGGCTTGTGTAGACACAGCATTATTTATCACTGTCATTAGTCTATCAGGGTACGTCTACACTGCATAGCTATTTTGGAATAAAATAGCTGTGCAGTGTAGACGTACCCTGATAGACTGACAGTGATAAATACATTTAGATGCTGTCTATTCTTTTCCAGCCTTCTGGTGTTTATTTTCTCTGCTCTATAATCCTAGTTTCCTGCAGTTTTAAGACAGTTGATAGCTGAAAATAACACTTACATTTAACCTTTCACCTTTTATTGTTGCAGATATCGAGTTCCACTTATAAATATAGGAGTGAGGAGTTTAAAAGACAGTTTTCACATCTGCCAGATCTGGAGAGGCTCATAGTAGGTAAGATGTGAAGAAACCCACAAAACTCTGTTGTTGGTGATAATGCCCAAAGTTGCAGCAGCAGATATTTGTAAGACAAAGGACTTTAGTGATAGCAGGGGAGTCTGTTTTGCTCCTCCCTCTTATGTGCACTAGGAGCAAATGGCTTCTCAAAGAAGAGCTTCACACTTCTTCATCCTGTAACCCTGGAACTTCTTGAAAGTATACTCCTATATTGGAGGAAAGCCTCCATCCAGCTCTTCTGGATAGGGTAGTGGGAAGTCTCTTAAGGTCACTTCTCCTACCCTTCCTGGAGTTGGCAAAATACCTATTGGCCATGGTACATACGTAAGTTATCTGCTTTTATGAAGGCATACGTATATACATAAGTCTGCTTTTATGAAGGCCAGGGTTTCAAGGGAGAAGAACTGGGATGCCCTTCTTTCTGAAGCAGTAAATAGCCCATGGAGGAGGGAGGAGAGAAACGGACTGGCAGCACAGAGCTGTATCTTCTTCCTGATGTGCTCTTTTAAAGGCAGAAGTCTAATATGAAGGCATGTCCCATGAAAGGTGATATGCCATGGCACTTATGTCAGGTAGCTTATCTGGAAAATGGTTTATGAAAAGCATAATTTGTCCGAGGCAGTTCCTAAATGAAAGAGAACCAGGACCTCAATGGTGGGGGAAGTAAAGGGGAAACTACCTCTCCTCAAAGTCATGGCCTATCAAGTGTATTGCTAAACTCGCTTTGCTTTGAGGCCAGGTAGTAAACAAGAAAGAGAACTATACCACCAAACTTAGGAAAGACTAAACAAGAAATGAAGCACAACCAGCAGTGTCTTTCTGAAGGATTAATGTATCTCTAAGATGGATAAAGAGGCACTTTCAGGTAAAAATCTTAACTGTTTCTTGAGGTCATGTGATGCTAGCCAGCAGGCAACTGTTGTACATACTCAAAGGCACTGAAACACCTATTTTCAGCCCTGTCTTCCCACTCTGACAGATGTTACCAAATGGAGAACTTAAAACCCATTGGATACACTATCTTCTTGACTCTCTGCCTGCTGCTGCTTCTACCTCACCACTCCCTAGTACGTGACTGCACCATTGGAGACCCACTCCATAAATACACTGTATCAGAGATAAATATTCTGATACCAAAATAATATGTTTTTTCAGGGCTTATCTGCTGTGGCAGTAAAAAGGCAGTCTTTAATCCAGCAAGAAAATCTTGCTAGATGTTTGGTGTTTGCTACAGTGCTGTCTACATAGAAACAGCAAAGTGCTTTAATGAAAAGAGAAATTAGAACCTTCACCCATTTGGAAGATGTCATGTGCTAAATCCTTACATCCCTCTCAAGCCTCAGTGGAAAACTAAGTTATTCTATACCAGCAAGTGTGCTTCTGTGTTAAAAATAGGACATTCTTGTGGAGTGAGTTCAATACACAGTAAAACATAAGAAATCTATTTCTTTAGAAACAACAAGTGGGCTTGTGGCACCTTAGAGACTAACCAGAATATAGGATCATGAGCTTTCATGGGCAAAGCAGATGAACTGGAAAAGTTTTGCCCACGAAGGCTCATGATCCTATATATTTTAGTTAATCTCTAAGGTGCCACAGGATCACTTGTTTTTAAAATTACAAACTAACATGGTTACCCCTTTGCAATTTTCTAGTTTGAGTTTATTATATTACTCTCTGATAGAGATGATTAAGAAAGCGATTAAGCAAATTCTATGAAGCATAGTTTCCATGAACAGACTCCCTGGGATTTAAAGAAAAGACTTGCTGATTGACTAACCCCAGCAATATAGAACCTCATCAGTCAGAACAAATAAAATCATTATTTTATGTAATTACTCTTTACCCTCATGGGAGCAGCATGCCTTTAAAAAGACCTTTTCTGACCTTCAGTTTTAAAATGATTGTTTTCTTGGTACAGAGGGTTTTAACCCAAGTTGCATTTGTTATTGTTCATCCACAAATATTTAAGATAGTAATCACTTACTAATTGTTATCAGCAGAAATGCAACTACAGTAATATGTTTTGTTCTTTTTCATAGTTACTCTTGTACATTCCTATAATTATGAAAATTAGAGATAAAGATTATACAAAATGTCTGATTCCAGAGCTGTACAATGCTATAAATTAAAAGCACCATTTATTTTAAAAGTTTGTTTTCATCTTTAACATTTTACATATATTTTTACAATTAGGCTTGAGGGTTACTAGAACTGGGATTAATTTGTATTCTCAATCTTCGGTTTGCCTGTTTTGTGCATTTTGACATTCCATTACATATAGTCAGTTGCTGATCACTTGCATCACACTCATGCTCTATTCTGAGGGGGATCCCATGCGTACCATCTTCCCTAAGCTCTGCAAGAAAGTATGTGTTTACTAATAGCAGCAAAACTGTAACCAAAGAGGCAGCTGAGTGGCAAGTGTAAAAGAGAAAGGAGATGGGGTGGACAATTGGCCCAGTGTGTTTGGTGGTAGTGTTCTTATACCTGCCCAAAAAAACCCTTTTAAACACAGAAGGACAACAAAAAATGAATAAAAGATTCAAGATGGAATTCATGTAAAAGTCAGGGCACAGAATTTGAAGGTTACTCTGTTAGAAGACTGATTTGGAGAGTGTCCCTTTTAACAGTTGCAATGCTGTCTGTTAACCTGAATTTCTTTAGGCCTGTTCTAACTGTTTCTTGTCCGTTCTGCTTTCAGTTTCCCATGTATTGGCATTGCAAATATTGCAGAGTAATTTTAATCTGCTTGAAAACACTGTTTCCATTTGAATTTAGGGTGGAAATTCAAGGGAGTATTTTTACTGGTCCTCTGTTTGTAACAGTTGTTGTTGTTGTACTCAAGCTAAATTTTGACCCAAGTTTCACCTCACAATGTCCCTGTAACAATCATGGCCTCATGCGTGTAATTAACATCCCAAATGTATAAAACAAATTAACTTAGTATTATACACAATTTATATTCTTAGAGTGGGATTTTCAAAAGGGCTTGATGTCCTATTGTTGGGAATAATTCTTGGACACACTGGGTGCAGGTGAAAACAAGCAGAGGATTTATTGAACACACAGCGCTGGTGGAGTGCGGACCAGGTGGTTAGCCTGGAGAGCACTAACTTAACCAAAACATACATTAGATTATATAGGTAGCAGATGGACGGAGAAGTGATTTGATAGGTCTAGCAGCAGAAGTGAGATATGCACATAAGCCAATGGTCTATGACAGTTACACAGCATCTCCGCCCATTGCCAATTAAACATGTTATCACTAATACAAATAATTATTCCTAACGAGCTAAATGAGCCAACATAAACAAAGGCATATGGATGGTCATTTTGTCGGCCGGAAATATAATGTGGGGGTGGTATGCCTTGACGCGATCTTTGGGATCCAAGCTTATTTTCTAGGAACAAAGCAGACAATGAAAAACAATCCCGCGCGGTTGTTTGGTTGTTTGGTACCAGCCTTATCAAAGTGAGGCCTTTTGGAATGTAGTTGCCAGGACGACCAGGGTCAAGTTAACAAGTTAACTGCTGTCTGGGTGCTTCCCAGGGCTGGCCTAATGATTTGAGATTTGAATTTGTCAGTTCTCAGCAAGATACCATGGGCTGCCTCCATTTACCCTACAGCTATGTACGTCAATAGGAGCTTTGAAGCCAGTACTAAGCACTTATGAAAATCCCACACTTGGGATATGTCTAGACTGCATCCCTCTGTCGGCAGAGGGATGAAGATTAGGCAGGTCGACATTGCAAATGAGGCAGGGATTTAAATATCCCGCGCCTAATTTGCATAAAAATGGCCACCGCGTTTTGCCGACTCAGCACTTTGTCGGCAAAAAGCGGCAGTCTAGAGGGGTATCTGTCGAGAAAGAAAGCCTTTTTCGAAAGATCCCTTATACCTCCTCCAAGGAGGTTTACAGGATCTGTTGAAAAAGGCTTTCTTTCTCGACAGATCCCCCTCTAGACTGCCGCTTTTTGCTGATAAAGTGCTGAGTCGGCAAAACGTGGTGGCCATTTTTATGCAAATTAGGCGCGGGATATTTAAATCCCTGCCTCATTTGCAATGTCGACCTGCCTAATGTGCATTCCTCTGCCGACAGAGGGATGCAGTCTAGACATACCCTTACTGTGGGATTCAATAGTGAATCTTGCTGCTCCTTAAATCACAGGGACACCAGAAAAGAGAGAAATTAGCTCCTTGCTGTAATAAAGGTCCATTAATGGACGGTTCAAGATACAGTCAGTATGCAGCTAGAGGCCATTTCATAAAGGTAATAAAAATAAATAAATTAAAAAAAACACCTTGATTTAAAAAGGCCTCTGGCTGAAGAGTCCATGCCAGAATGTGGATATCTACTAATTTTAAGGATTTTTAAATTCTCTTTGTGGGTTGTGATATTATCTAAAGGAATGGAGAGTGATTCATCTAAGAAATGCTAGAAATAGACAGTACCATATGTTGTGGTATGTGTGATTGGTTGTAGTAGTAGACAAAACATTGCCTTTATATTCTGCTATAACTTTCAAGTGACCTGAAGTTTGACTTATGGAATCCAATGCCAATATTCTGTTTTTGCTAAGAAAATCAATCAGCAGCTCACTGATAGCCAGGCCTTTTCCGATACCTGAAAGCAGAGGATGACACACAGTGTCCAAAGTCTGCTGGCCTTGCTCACCCAAATAGTTCCCTTGCCTTGGGGAAGTAGGACATTAACAGGACTCTTTGCCATAAATAAAGTAAACTGGATTTGACCCAATATCAGTTTAATTTTATGGAGTTTTCCTTTGAGTAGTGAAAGATATTCCTCTAATTTTGATTTCTAAATCAGAGAGAGATGGGTTTGCAGAAAAAAAAATAAGGTTGGTTGTATTGAATTATAATGAGCGAGTAAACTCGTCTTTGTCTTTGTATATAGATTATGCCTGTGCTCTCCAGAAGGATATTCTGCTGCAGGGACGCCTGTACCTCTCTGAAAACTGGCTCTGTTTCCACAGCAACATCTTCCGATGGGAGACCACAGTAAGTTATGTTGTGTATTTGATTATGCGTTTTCTTAAAATAAATCTCTAGTCCCTTTTCATTTTGGGGGATCAGAGCTGAAGCTTTTTGGTGGAGGGATCCTTCTTGGTGATGGTATCATAAAAGAATGGTGCTGGTATTTCAAAAGGCAGCCTGCAGTCATGACTGGAGTTACAAATATCTGTTGCACAATAAAATCAAAGAGCAGCCTGGAAGTCATTGGTACACTAAGGTCAGTCGGTTCAAAACTGGGTCTATCACTATATTGGATAATTAGATCTGATTTTTTTTTTTTTTTGCAGGTACCCCCCATGTACACTTGATATGCCTTTTCACTCACATTCAAAATTTGACTTTAATCCTCTGCCAAAAAACGATACTTTGTGAAGCTACTTTGCCATATAATGTCTTTTTATGAGAACATGGATCCCCATACCCTTATATGTGTTCACCTGGTTTGCTTTGGCATTCCCTGTGTTGCGTATTTTCAGATTAGTTTGGCTGCTGATGTGGGCTTGCCTGCACAAACATTTACTTCATAGTAAGCTGGGAAGTGATAAATACTCTGTTTTCTGTATTTCATGTATAAAGCTGTTGAAATGTTTTGTGCAAAATAATGATTCTTCTACACCAAGAAGTCAAATTCAGCCATAGTGTTACTTCACTGATCTCAATGCTGGAGTTACACTAAGGACTGGCGGTGAGGTGACGTGTTTAAAAAGACATGCCAAAAGACCATGATGGGACATTTCCATTTGGATTTCCATCCTTGTGTGTATATGCCAAGATGGCTTCCAGCTGAAACAAGCATAAATCTTACTGATTCACCAGAGGGAAGCTCTTTTTTGGATACCTGGGGGAGATGCTTATTTAACATTTTAGACAACTGCAGTTCAAGTGTCGACTGTACTAATGTGCAGAGCACACACTGCCACCCCACTGGGAGACTCCACAGCTGTGTTTATAGACTCATAGGCTTCCGGGTCAGAAGGGATCATTGTGATTATCTAATCTGACCTCCTATACCAGCGCTACTCAACACGTGGCTCGTGGGCCGCATGCGGCCCTCAGCCCATTTGTTTGTGGCCCGTGGGGTGGTTTGGGTTTACATGGGGCTCAACATGCAGCCTGCGGGTGGGATCCTTTGAACATGGCCTCCACTGGGAACATGCTCCACAATGGCAAGTCAGTATAATGGTCTTCTGTTGATATGTGTTTTAGTAGTTAAATTCCTGGACTGTCATTGCTCATTAAAAGTGCTGTCACATGGGTGGAAATCAGGTAAATATTGCATTTTATTAATATCGGCAGAACTGACTTAAATGGGGCCTGCGTGTTGTGTAGTCTTGCCTTAATATTTGTATTCATGCCGATCAGTGTGAGAGAAACTATTTGCATACATTTGCATATATATTTGCATGTATATGCAACCACACTTAAGTTGCGGCCCTTGGCATGTGTTGTGAGTATCATTGTGGCCCCTAGGACTTCTAAAGTTGAGTAGCCCTGTCCTACACATTGCAGAACCTCACCCACCCATTCCTGAAATAGACCCTTAACCTCTGGCTGAGTTACTAAAGCCCTCCATCATAGGTTAAGACTTCATGTGACAAAGAATTCACTGTGTACACAAATTTAAACATGCAAATGCTCTGTTCTCCATCTGTCAGGCTGTTAGCAGTCACGAGATATTATAGCAGCAGCAGAAGGGGGTAAAGATGTCTTCTCCCACAAAGCAGCCACAATTGGCATTTCGATTTGTGGGGCCCAGCTTGTTACCACGATAGGGTTTGTGTCTTGCATCCTGTAGTCCTGCTGTGGGAGTGGTAAGCAGGCAGTCAGTTGTCTGCTCACTAATTGATCCTGGTGTGCTGGATGAGAGAACATCCTACTGGGCTGGGCAGAGCTGTAAAGTACAAAGCTTTGGTATGCTTGAGCTTAAGGCTTGTCCCAGTGGCTATGCCCTGCACCCTGCATCCACTACGCTTTATTTAAGTTGTTTAGGATAGCTTGATGCTGAGTAGTTCTTGCATGTATCGTGCCCTGCCATGTGGATTTCTGGGATTTAATAACTTTTACATGTGTGTTTGTGTATCTATTCCTATTCAGATTTCTATTGCTTTGAAGGATATAACTTTCATGACAAAGGAGAAAACTGCGCGGCTCATCCCAAATGCCATCCAAATTGTAACAGAAGGTGAAAAGGTGAAAAGCGAGCATTTCCTTTCTCAGAACAATAATTCCTGGGGAGGAGCATTGTTGATTCCTGTTGGCCTGGGCCAAGCGCAGACTGGCCCGGCGGGAAACTGGGAATTTCCTGATGGGCCATCGTCCGGTGGGCTGTTGTGTCCGCACGCCGTTGCCCCTCACTCCGAGCGGCTCCGTGTCTTTGCTATATGCAGCACACAGAGCCCGACCCGCCGCCTGCGCCGCGTGCCAGACATGATGCAGGGGGCGAGGCTTAAGGGGCACGCAGGGGGGTGACGTCATGGGGAGGGCCGTTCTCAACCCATTTCCTGGGCCTATTTTGATTGCCAATCCGCTCCCGGCCTGGGCAACTCTCCCAACTGCTTATATAGACTGTAATTATGATCAGCAAACCTGCTGGTTTTTTTTTTTTTTTTTTTTTTAAATTCTTCCCCACACAGTGTATATCACAGTACGATCGGATAACTTTGGTGACTAAAACAAGTGTTTACTGCTGTTTACTTGGGTTAGCACTGCATTGTCAGCAAAGTTGCGGGAGAGGATGTCCAAGCGTATTTTAGTAGCACTTTAAAGACTAACAAAACATGCGGATGGTGGTATGAGCTTTCGTGGGCACAACCCACTTCTTCAGATGACGAGAGTATTGGAAGTCCAGATCCAAGAATAAATAAGGGAAGGAGGGAGGGGGGAGAAGGAAAAAAAATTGAAGTGGAGGAAGAAAAAAAGACAGTGAGTAGATAAGCTTCAGAGGAGTAGCCGAGTGAGTCTGTAACAGGAAAAACTTAAAAAATAACACAATAGTCTAGTAGCATCTCCAAGACTAAATAGTTAAAAGAGGCTGTTAAGAACCATTAGTTAGCACTTGGAAAGGAAGATGACCAACACCAGATCCCTTATTTATTCTTGGATCTGGACTTCCAACACTTCAGTCCTCTGAAGAAGTGGAGCTATACCATCTCATAGAGCTGGCAGGGACCTTGAGAGGTCATCAAGTCCAGTCCCCTACCCTCACAGCAGGACTAAGTACCATCCCTGACAGATTTGCCCCAGATCCCTAAATGGCCCCTTTAAGGATTGAGCTCACAACCCTGGGTTTAGTAGGCTAATGCTCAAACCACTGAGCTATCCCTTTCCTCCCCAAGTGGGTTGAGCCCACAAAAGCTCATGATACCATCTACATGTTTTGTTAGACTTTAAAGTGCTATCAGATTATTTGTTGTTTTTTAAGTTTTTTCTGTTACAAATGTCGAAGCAAAAATGCTCCTCTCTGTTTAGGCAGCTAACAAACAGCTTTATTAATTAATAAAGCACAGCATGAGCCAAACGTGGTCCCAGCAAAGCCAGGCCCAGTAAGGCTGCTAATACAATCAGTCCTAGTATCTTTATACCCTTAACCAAACAGTCTGACGTCAGGGCATCCAATTACAGAAATCATCAATTAAACTTGGAAAAACAAAGCCTTATCAACAAGATGGCGGACAGGTACGAGGGAGTACACCTTCTGTCCCAACCAGCTCAATTAACACATACCAATAGCCCATCCTGTAGGCCTCTTCTTACGGGGTGACAGAAAGTTCACTCTGGTCTACGTGCTTGAGAGAAAAGCTGAAATGGTTTCTGTTATACAAGATGGCTTCTAGCTAAATATGAAATGGTTTCTACAGAGACTAACTCGGCTACCTCTCTCAAGCCTATTTTGTAACATCAAGCAGTGCCGGCCCGAAGTATTCTGGCGCCCCAGGCACGGGCGCGCGGCGCATGCGTGGGCCCGCCCATGGGGAGCGGGCCTGCCCCCAGAGGATGCGCAGGTCTGCCCCTGGGGCGCATGGCGCATGCGCGGCCTGGCTATGGCCGCTGGCGCATAGCCTGGGGCCCGCCTCTGGCCGTGGGGGAAAGGGCGTTGCTGGCTGGCGCCGTAGGGGTGCGGGCGGGCCGGTGCTGCGGGAACTGGGCGTGTGGCACCTGATGGCAGCTGTAAGGGACGCCGTGCGCCCCTTACAGCTGCCATCAGGCGCCCCCCATCGGTTGGCGCCCTAGGCAGCTGCCTGGCTCGCCCATGCCTCCGTCTGGCCCTGACATCAAGCTAAGTTTCAGTTGCAAAATCTTTATTACTAATGAGGATGGCCAGGGCCAGAAAGAACCCTGAGTGGCTCTGTATTGGCTTTTCCAAGCTAGTAACTAGTAATAGCATCTTTTTACTTGTTGTATGAGTACAGTTGCTGTGGAATCAGTGAACATAATAAACACAGGGCCCCAGAAGGCCATTTTAAAGGATTTCCTCTTCAGAGGGGGTTTGCATTTGAATTTGGTGTTCTGCAATCTTTGTAATGAAATGTATCCTTGGAAGACAGTTGCTATAGGCTAATAGGGCTGTTTTGTAATCGGTTTTGGTATAATTAGGAGCTTCTCCCTGCCTCCTGGGTGCCGCATTCTGCACTAGCTGTAGCTTCTGGGTGAATTTCAAAGGCATTCCAAAGAGCAAATTGCAGTAGATTAGCCTGCCCAGTCTGGACTGGGAAAGGAGTTGGCTCATCACCAGTTTTTCAGTAACCTTCTCTCTCAGAAAAACAAACTGTTAGACTGAAAACAGGGTGATAGTTGCCTCCTGGGAGTCTGTTGATGTTTTTGAGGAAGGCTACAGTTCACGGTGTATTCAGATATAGCTGACACTAAAAGAAGACCTTTGTAGTTGCAAAATGGGTCCCATGTATCTTACTAGCTTTTATCTGCTGTGAAAGACACAATTCCATCCCTGTGCTTGAGGATACAGACATAAAAAACTGGAATGAGTAGCAGTGAATAGGAAGGCAAAAAGCAAGAGAGCAGATTAAGCAAAGGAAGATGTGCCAGGCTTTGGTGGGAAGATCAGCAAGAAAAAGTCATGAGAACAGTGGGTATAGTGGAGGAGGGTGAGACAGTTGCAAGCATATATGAAGACAAATGAAGGTGGAGTGAGAGAAAGAGGCTAAGGGAGCAGATAAAAGAGATAGAGAGCATTTTTTTCTATACTGCAGTAGGTGCTTGCAAGCAGATGTCATAAAAAGCAACAAAAATGTTTTGTGTAATGTATAGATAGTGGGAAGCTAGCCCTTTGTACATTCTTCAATAAGTATCTTCAACAGCTGTATATCATACTGACTGCCTCATAGGTATTAATTCATTTCTTTGGAGTCATGATTTTGAGGGTAGGTATGTTGTTTGACTCTCCCCTGGACATCTTAGAATGACTGCTATTTCTTCTAGAAACTGTACAATGTGGATTCCATAGGAATTCAATAAAGTAAACTATCATCTATCTTCCATACAGTTTTTCTTCACATCCTTCAGTGCTAGAGATAGAAGCTACCTCAGTATATTCCGCTTGTGGCAGAATGCACTGCTGGACAAGGTAAGGTTTTTACGGGGGTTTTTTGTTTTTAATGTAGATGATCAACACTATTTAAAAAAAAAAGTCAAGTAAAGGATTACTTTTTCTCATGTGCACTGGCCCTGCACTGGAGGCTAAATGATTTCAGAAACAGATATGGTTTCTTAATGAAGTAATTCAGTCAAGAGCTGAAATGCAGGGGCATAAGAGAGAAGTGTTCATACTCTCCCAAGTTGCAGCCATTTCAGATTCCCGAATGAGACTCCAGTCAAAGATCTTCAAAATATGATGATTTGTCTCTTGTTTCTACATGTAAAAATGTTGTCATTACTTCTGTCGTTAACAACTTGGTTGGAATGGCAGAGCACCTCCTACCTCTTTTGGAGCTGTTGTTTCCGCCTATCTGTAAGCTCAGGCAGATATTTGCTGAATTGATTTATATTTGGTTCATGTTTGTAAGGCAGTCATTGTGACCATAAGGACTAGAATTTTTTTTAACAAATCAGCTTAGATTTGGAAAAACAAATTGATATAATCTCAAGAAAAGCAAACTAGGTTGAACCCTCTCCCAACCAGCTCTGTAGTAGCTGAATGGAAAGAACAAAGAGGAAGGCTGAGCTACATACATGTGTATATTGGCAGCTGCTGCTAGTTCGCTTGATTCAGCTTGTGTATACTTAACTTGATGCTTCTCCCTGAAAAGGCAATGATATGTTTGTTGCAAAGAGTCAATGCAAATAACTGCTTCTGTGGATTTCTTTCCTGTAACTCTCCATTCTCGTTGTTTTAATCTTTCAAAACGGAGGCAGCTAAGCACCGAGATACACAAATATAACTTTGGACAAGAAAGTCCGCCTGTGACTTAAAGCGGCTGCACTGTTTGTATACACACCCTGAACATAACCTTAGCTAACTTACAGGTCAGGTGGCTCAAATGCATTTCAGAGAAACACATACACCTCAGCTGGAGTGTCGGAGGCGCTGTCTGCTCCTGCCATGGCTCCATGGCTGGAGAGGGTTGCCAGGTGTCCAGTTTTCACCCGATCTGTCCATTATTCGGGTCCCCCATCCAGTAAAAAAAAAAACAGAAAATACGAGACATGTGAAATGTCTGGTATATCCTGTTTCCCTCGGATGGAAGGGACAATTTTCCCCTACCATATCTGGAGGGGGAAGTGAGGAGCGCAGGGCCATTTAAAGGAGCAGCACCTTTTTTTCCCCCATTTTCTTTTGCTTAACAACTTTGGTCTTTTTCTTTTCTTTTTTTAACTTAACAACTTTGGTGTCCCCCCCCCCTTTTTTTCCTCAATAGAATTTTTTCCCCATTTTTTGGGGGGGGGGGTGTTCGGTATTTTTTATTAAACCATCTGGAAACCCTATGGCTGGAGGAGCTCTATGCCCCTGAAGGCTGTGTGCACCTGCATGTTTCCCTTTGTGCCTGCCCTAGAAAGGAAAAAAATAATTTTCATTTGGCATGGTAGCTAGGGATGCTGAATAAAAGGAACCCTTTGGCACTAGAGAGCTGCGGTGGCAACATTTTAAAAACCTACGCCTGTCGTGAGTCCAAAAAGGAGCATTTTGAAAATTTCCTCAGCAAGTTGGTCAATATTTTAGAAATTATGTGCTGTCTAAATGCAGAGTCACTACTGAGCTCTCCATAATATAATGCGTTTCACAGACACTGACATGTATATTAGTAGCTTCTTTGTCCCATAGCTTCATAGCCTGTAGTCTCTCGGTGTCATAAATATCCATTTGCATTGTGCTGAGGGAGAATCAGCAAAGCAAAATCTAATCAGGTATGTCATTAGAACCTGAACAAACACAGCAAAAGTGCTCCTAATTTCTAGCACCAGTATAACTCCTCTGCTCAGGTTTCAGTTTCAACTCCTGCAAGTTTTCTTCCTTAGCAGTTTTGGATTTATTTTCCTCTCTGAATTTGTTTAGTCAATTAACTATTTTGAGCGTTATTGGGTGAAGGATTGCTCCTGCGTGCAATTACATTGCAGCAGGCAGGAGAGAGCTTTATAGGTGTGGGGTCAAGTAGCTAGAATTCCTCTTGATGCTTCTGAGGCACGCATACCAGAATAATCGCTCTACCACTCTTGCAGCCAGTCGGTTCCTCAGTGCTGATGGGGGTGGGAGAGGTTTCTTTGTCCTGCTCCCTTTTGAGCAGCTAGTGTGGTTGTGGAGAGCTAAGAAGGAAGCAGGGACTGCATCCTCCCAGACTGATTCTAACTATCTCTGTGCAGATGCACACTGGAATATGTGAGGGAGGGTGGAATTTCTCGTCTCTTCTCCTCCCTACTCCCCTGCATAACTGAGACCAGAACCCATTAACTTTTATCTTGAAAGTCTGCAGAGACATACAAAGAACTTCTGTTTAATGTCTTATCCAAACGTTTAAGTGTGCAAAATGCATCCCCATGCTCACTCTGAAACATTGAACAGCAGTGTCCTAAATCGCATGCAAGACCAAACACAAGTGTTGGATTGTAATGTGTGACTATGTTTTCTGCCATTCTTAAATATATATTCTGTTTATCCGGTTTTCATATAAAAGAGTCATAAGCAAATTGCATGCAGTTGTTTCTCTTGACCTTTGCACCTGCATTTTGCCCAGTAGTCCAGCAATACTTGAATAATGTCTAATGTTTGTGAGCTGCTTCAAACAGCCCATAAAAAACCCCAAACAATTTTCTCATTCCTGAAGTTGCACTATCTTAAGTCATAGGGCGGGCAAGATTTAATATTGGACCTGTTTAACACGTGTTATCAGCCATCAGAGCTAGAAACAGAAGACTCGAGAATCTTTTCTTTCCAATGATGCAAGACTTATTTTCTAGTTTTAGAAATATCAGACCTTTTAATTCTGCAATGTTCTTGAGACTTTTTAAAAATGCATTCGTTATCTTCTCACCCACCATGTGTACTAAGGCAGTCTGATTTGTGAGATAGAGAGAGGGATATGAAAAATAGTATGATTAATCTTTTAAATGCTCTAACACCTTTGCAAATTTGGTTTTCTAGTAAATTGTCATAAAATAAACTATGTGGGGTGATATAAAAAGTTTATTAGCAGTGGAACTGGTTTTATCCCATTTTTTTAAATCTCTGGATGAAAAACCTTGTATAGGATCAAAATCCATGTATACTTGCGTGGTGGCTTTGTAACTATAAAGACAAAATCGTGCCGGCTGTTAAACTGGGATAAACAAGTTACAGTATTTCAGCACTGAAAAGTTAAGGTAGCAAGTGCATCAAGGACTCTTTCAGTAAGGTTGGGCATCCTGGTACATCTGGCTTTTCTAGTTACAACTCCTGCGGTGGCCCGGGCGTGCACGGACAGCAGTGAAAAGGTTAAATGAAGACGCCTCTTTGGGGAGCTGTGCTCACATTGCAGCAAACAGTGGCATAACCTGCTTCAAGTGGAGCTCTCAGTGACAAAAGCTGCAGCTTCTGCAGCCACTCCCTGAGATTCAAGACAAATCTGCAAATGAAATGCTGCCTGAAGGGGCGTTGCAAAACTCAAAATGAGTGCAAGTCTGTCTCTTGCTGCTGAGCTGGAAGTGCAGCTTAACGTGCCTGCACAGAAACTCAGGCTGTGTCTTTAACAAGCCCTGCTTGCCTGCACTTCCTGAGTGGGAGCGGCCTCTGAACCGGTTGGGAGTCGAGCACAACTTCCAGGCCTGCTGGCAGCACAGCCCCACTTGTGCTCCCAGCGCTGACACTGCCAAGCAGGAAGTGACAGAGAACCAGGTTTGAAAGAGCAGCACAGTCCATCTTTGAGAAGGCAAAGGTTGCCTTAACACACAACAATGTAAGCAGCCTGGCTCACCCCAGAAGTGTTGCCACTCATCAGTGGGATCATCTTCACGTTGACAGCTCAAGGTCCACTGGGCCTTGATTACAGCCAAACTGCCACGGACTGGGAATTGTTCTTCTAAGTTTTTGGATTTGCTTATTAGCCAATGCAGCCCATTGGGCTCATCTGCTTCACAGAAAACTCTGCCCTTTGGGCGAAATTATGTGCGGCTGATGAAGGAGAGAGCTACAGCCCCAGAAGCACACGTTGCTGTCTCTTTCTTTCTCTCTGATGGTGTGGTCAGTTGACTGAACATCAGTATGAAGTTGGCTTGAGTAGGTGAGGAGTTTGAGAATTGTTAATACAAGGTTCGCGCTACTTTCTGTCAACAAGGGGACAGATATTTAACACAGAGCAAATGCGTTTACTAACCGTGCTTTCATAATCCGAAAACTGCTGGTAGCCTTAATAAATCAAGAGTTGTTGGAGCTGAGCATTTTTAATATAACTTCCAAATACATTCTGCATCTGTGGAAGTCTTAAAGTTTAATAGTAATATAAAAAATGAAATGTGAGCTTTTGTGTTACTCTTTTTTTTTTTTGTACCTTTAAATTGCTGTCACTATAGCAAAACCCTGCAGGGGTACGCAGGGGAGTGGTGTCTTTTAAAAATGCATTTAATGCACATGCATTTAATGCACAGGCATTTCATGATTTTTCTTGTAAATTTGTTCTTATGTTATTATAGTAAAACTCCAACTGTCCGGCATCCAGTGGTCCGGCACTCCTGATAGTCCGGCACCAACTGGAACCCAGAAGTGCTCCGGCCAGCCGGACAATTGGAGCTGCTCTGCCCCCGGCTTCCCCAAGTCAGCCGCTGGTCAGTTTCAGCAGTGGCTGACTTGGGGAAGCCGGGGGCAGAGCAGCTGGGGTGCTGCCGGGTTTGTCCCGCAGCGCTGCTCAGGTGAGGGGCGGTGCTGCGGGACAAACCCGGCAGCACCCCAGCTGCTCTGCCCCCAAAGTCAGCCGCTGGTCAGTTTCAGCAGCGGCTGACTTGGGGAAGCCGGGGGCAGAGCAGCTGGGGTGCTGCCAGGTTGGTCGCACAGCGCCGCCCTCTCCCATGCTGCGCAGTTCCCCGCCGACCCCCCCACCCCAGACCCCTCATAGCCCCCCTTCCGGTACTCCGGCATATCTGATAATCTGGCACCTCCTGGGTCCTAAAGGTGCCGTATTATCGGACGTTTACTGTACTTCATTCATAATGTTCGAGTCATTGATCTATGTCATGGCTGATACACAGTTTCTAGCTTCTTTAGAGATCATTAATAACGCTCTTCTTTCACATCCATAAACTCCTGCTGCCTTTCCCGCTTTCTTCAGCAAGGAAAATGGACTTTGACACTGGTTATTTACTTGAATATGGTTTAAGTGTCAGGATCTTTTCTATTTCTTCACCCTCTTGAGAATACCTGAGAGCACTAGAATAGGTCAAAGTGTAAATTTTATTGGTGGAAGGGGACACCTGACTCGGTTTCTTAACAATGATGAAAAAACCTAGCACTGGCCCTCTAGAAAGGAAATATATGGAGCACATTTCTAAGATCCCTTCACCTTTCCTGAGAGGAATAACCTTGTTTATTCATAAGAATTGCTATGCCATCTCATATCAGTGGTCTGAGTAGTCCAGTACCTTGTCTCTGGCAGCAGTCAGTAACAGATAATACAGGTGGGACCTCGCTGGTCCGGCACCCAGAGTATGCCAGACTAAGGGAGGTCAAGGCTCCCTCCCACCCCTGCTGCCTTCCTGCCGGGGCTGCACGCCTCATGCCTCCCCTTGGGTTGTGTTCCTCACCACCAGGGTCATCAGTCCTTGCTGCTTTCCTAGCTGCTGGCCCTGCTGCCTCCGGCCGGGCTGGGACTCCACTTCCCACCGTGCTGGCCTGGTCAGGGCTGCACTCCCAGACCCCGCTGGCCCCCTTGCCTCCGACCTGCCCAGGGCTGTGCTCCCTACCCCCACCAGCCAGGGCTGCACTCCCAGACCCCGCTGGCCCCCTTGCCTCCGACCTGCCCAGGGCTGTGCTCCCTACCCCCACCAGCCAGGGCTGCACTCCCAGACCCCGCTGGCCCCCTTGCCTCCGACCTGCCCAGGGCTGTGCTCCCTACCCCCACCAGCCAGGGCTGCACTCCAGGGCACTGGCCCTGTTTCCTCCGGCTTGGCTGAGGCTGTGCTCCCATCCAGGGCTGTGCTCCCTGCTGCCAGCTCCAGCTGGCCCCATGCCTTCTTGCTGCTCACCGTGCTGGCTCCACCACTAACCCAGGATCTGAGCCTGGCTAGCCAGGGCTCTCTGATCCAGCAATAGGCGCGGTCCTACTGGACCACAGGTGTTGCTGGACCAGAGAGTCCTGGATTTTACAGATTTAACCTGTGATCACTTGCAATTTAAACAGGCCTGTCTATCAGTAGACCCAAGTGCTTTCTAAAAGTGTGAGCTCCATGGGAAAACTGAGGCACTATTATGTGATTTACTCAAAGTCATAGGAGAATTCAGCTGGGGAAAGCTGGGTATAGCTGGGGAAAAAAATATTTTACTCTAGTGCCCTATCTTGAGAGGGAAGCAGTTTGGTTCTTCTGTTCTAAGAATGTCCAAGGAAACATTGATGACAAATGAAGAAACCCTAAGTGTGGCCATTAATACATTAGTTGCATTTTAAACCATTTATATGATTTTTCAAATCATTGTATGCGTGTGGTTTATTTGTAGCTGAGTGCTAACAATATGCTTGGATAAAGAGCATGGGGCAGACAGAGAACAATGTTCAAAAGTTACTTAGGCACTTGGAAAGCTGAAACCAGCAATGAGACTTCAGCTTCTAAGTCCCTTTTGAAAAATGAGGTGAGGGGTTGGACTATACAGGCACACTGAGAAAAGTGAATGTGAGTTAACTTGGAGGTGTGAATTAAAGTGGATGAATTCAGTTGCCTCAAACCCCTTTGTAACACTCTTATTCTGAATTAGCGACATTTCAGTGAGTTCCATTTTTAAGTCACTTTGGAAGTGAATGAAACTACAGTGAAGTAAGGTCTTGGTCATTCTGAGTATCACCTAAACACTTCTGAAAATTTTACCCAAGGCGCTCATACTGATTGGGTGCTTGGATTCTAAGTAGTATTTATTTTGTAGTGTCACCTAGGAGGGTATGTCTACACTGCATGCTTATTTTGAAATAGCACTTCTACACTTCAGGGAAGTCTCAAAATGAGTCTGAGGCAGGCTTCCCTCGTGTAGACATGCTGTCGATTTAGAGCCCCAGGAGGCACTGAGGAGGAATAACTTAGAATGGCCCTGGTGAGGGGCTATTTTGAAATAGCAGCAGTGGAACGTCTACACACGCCTTATTTTGAAATAGGCATTATTCTTTATCAAATGAGGTTTACAGATTTCAGAATAAGCCATCTGTTGTTTTGAAATTATTTCAAAATAATGGAATTGCTGTGTAGATGCTTGCTTTATTTCGAAATACCGCTAGTTATCTCGAAATAACAGTGCGGTGTAGATGCCCCCCTAGAGACTCAGATAAGATCAGAGACCCATTGTGCTAAGCGTTATATGAATATATGGAGCGAGGTAGTTCCTGTCCTGAGGAGCTCATGATCAAAGCAAATTAGGGAAGGCAGCTTGGCTGCTTTGTTTTTTAGATCTCAACATAGGTAGTGTAATAGAGCTAACACAACTTTAAGAGTGTGTGTGTGTGTGTGTGTATATGTATAAAATATACCTGTGTGTGTCTATATAAAAATATTAATTTCAAAGGGATAGTTGGTCAAGTAAGGTGTATGGTTTGTGACCTGTGGTGAATTCTAGTGCTTCATAGGGCATTGCTTATCCTCTTCACATCTCCCTTGTGAGAGTGGTAAGTGTGATCATCCTCATTTTGCAGATGGGGAAATTGAGGCACAGAGAGATGTTACTTGACAAAGGCCACCAAGATAGTCTCTTGAGAGCTGGGATTGAGATGTAGCAATCCCTTGTGCTCAGTCTCTGACTAGACCACTCCAACTCTCAAGCTGCTGGGCTGTCTTTCTTTGTCACCAAGGGTCACATTGGTGGTTCAGCAAAGAAGCCAGATGAGCTGCAGGCAATTGCACTGGCAGGGAATTTGCGATGCCCCACCTCTATCAGCAGCAGCCTGAATGATGCGGCTCAAGTCAAGGGACTGTGACTTAATAGTTTTCATGTGCCCCAAAGGCCAGCTCTGGGCAGCTGTTTGGGAGTTGGGGTGGAGGGTGGAATGGGAGTAACCTGTGATGTTAAGGCAAAGGTGGGCAAGAGGGCCTCCACAGGCTGGATCTGGCCCGCCAAGCCAGTTGATCCAGCCTACGGCCATCCTGCTACTCCCCCCGCCCCCAAGGCAATTGAGACCTGGGGATGGGGGAGCATGCGAAATCTCCCCCGACCCCACCAGAGGCATGCGACACCAGAGGGAACCGCCAACTGTTGAGAACTGCCAGCTGTTTTAAAAGAACTGGCAGTTCTCTCTAGCTGCTGTGCGCCCCTGACAGGGCAAGGGTGGGGGGCAACGACTTCAGGCGCTGCCCCATCCCCAGGCCAATCAGAGTCTGTGGGCAAGAGAAGTCTCCTGGTCACCTCTTCCACCCGAGGCCCCGCCATTACAGGGCTGCCAGGGGCCACTTTAAAAATTATTGCCCACCCCTGTATTAAGGAAAAGTCAGTCACAAGTTTTCAGCTCTAGTGACCAGTTTATACTGGTTTGTTATCAAATCTGTTGAGCTAGAAGCTAACTGATTTAAAAATGGAAGTGAAGTGTTTCCTTTATAGGAGGGCTACCAACTGCAGTAGGGTCTAAAATGGGTGCTGCTTGTTAGGCAAGAAGCTTTCTTAGGCAATAACAGCGATGTATCTAGATTTATCTGGGGTAAAGTAATGTTTGTGAATAGGTAGAAGAGGTGCTTCTTCACTGCAGCTTTTGACCAACAATGTGCTTTGCCTTTCCAGAGACTGACCAAACAGGAGTTCTGGCAACTGGTACAACAGAGCTATGGCTCTGAGCTAGGCCTGAACAGTGAGGAGATGGAGAGCTTTTACTCGTCCTCTGAAGACAATGGACAGTCTAGGTAAAATGATACTATGGATACATTCAGGAAATAGTGTTTCCATTACAGTGTCTTAAAATCCTCCTTCCAAATTACTTCCATTCCTGGCACTAACCTTACCCGTTGTAGCAGCCTTCGCAAAGGAGCTGAAGTACTGACTAGGCGTTAAAGAATTGTCTTTGCTCTATTGTATTTAAAGCAAAATAGAGACCCCTTAGTGTGGAGAAGTATGAGGACACTTGTGCTTCCCTAGCTTTTCCTGTTTCTGTTCAGATAAAAGAATGTAGGAAGTGTGTGTGTCATGTTTTTTGAAAATCCCATACTTGTATTAGTAATATTACTTGAGCTCGGGGATTCTCCATCTTTCCCTTGCTAGGATCTAGTCAGGCCCCTCATTCTAGTGAGCTGTATGGATAGGGCTGAGTCATTATGACCCTCTGCTATCTTTTCATGAACCCCAGGTTGAGACCGGTCTTCGATTATTAAAGTTGAAATTCTTAATACTGCTGCTGTATTTTCCACCTTTTTACAGCTTGTTTATATTTTTGGTCAATGGAAGTCAATTTATCAATGGCTCTTTCTTGCTCTGATGCAGCTTTTTTTATCCCTTCAGGTGACCTTGAGCTTCTTTGTTAATTTTCAGCTTCACTCTTTAAAGAATGTGGTTTTAATTTTGTACATGTACATGGGAACATCTTATGAAAGTGAATAAAAATTTTTGACTGCACTAACACTTAGTGCTGTTGTGTTCTGAATGAAAATGCTTGGGAAATTTTGTATATCCCCCAAAATCCCACCTGTTTCACAGTATAATCTGTAAAATAGTTTGACATAAGAAGCTAGGGGGATGGGTGTTAGAAAAATGCCTATTATAATAATAATTAAAAAGACACAACTCTTCAATTTGAAGCCTAAGATACTTTTATCTCACTTACATTCACAACATTAACTTTCTCTCCTTGGTTCACCACAGCATTGATTTATTAACTTTGTGGCAACACTGCTAAGCCAGGATTTTCTCATAGGCCCTTGGGGGACCGTGTGTTGGGTGAATGAACTGGATGTGGGATGACTGAGCTGGGAATCTTTATGTGGTCATTTGGTTAACAGTTCAAATGTTTGTAGTGTCTGTTTTAAATTCAACAAATCTCCAGTAGTAGGAGCTGTGTGCCATAAACACTAAGAAACTATATTAATAACATCTTTATTCTATTTTGACTTTGGACAGATCCAGCATTTGTGATGATTCTGGAGACAGGGATGAAAAATTACCCAAAGCAATCAGTGAAATTCACGAACCCATCATTCAGATAACAGAGGCAGAGCCATTTCATGAAAACACACCAACAGGAGTAAGTTATTTAAATAGCCTCTCTTGCTGTACTTACAAATACGGATGTATAGATCATACAGCCATGTGCGTGTATTACACCTTCTCCATTGAAGTTTGAGAGAGATTAATCTGGGGGATCTGATTATTGTATAACTTACAAAATGTATGACCGTTACAATTAGGTATACATTTTGTATGATATTTACTAGAGTGACAGAATGCAGATATTTCAGGATTAAAGAAAGAATAGAGAGTTGCTGTCGTTATTAAAGTATTGCTACCAGAAGATGTCTGAGTAAAGCCATGAAAACTCATTATGTAGTTTGGAGGTGACCTGCAAATGGGAAAACTGACTCACCCCTTTTTTGCTGCTTTTTGGTGTATAAAGGGAGGGGGAGCGAATCTTTTTTGGGAAAAGGGCTGAGGGATTCTTTTTGTTTTTTCACATTAGAAATTCAGATCTTGTTGGCTCCTGAAGAACCTATGGAAAACTAATAGGGCTATAATGTCATAGGAATTAATGTGATATGATATATGTGTGGTGTGCATTTTAGTTCTCATCCCATTGCACATATGAGTCATCCAAGGAGATCTCTGAAAGACAAGATACTTGATAGTTTTCATAGATGTTAAGAACAGAAGGGACCTCTGTGATTGTCAGGTCTGGCCTCCCGCATAACCTAGGCTGAAGAATTCCTCCCAGTTACCCCTGTATTGGGCCCAGTAACTTGATGGAGGAGGAAAAATAGTTCATGCTTTATTTATACTTCCTAAAGAAAAGAAACACCAGGGAAAAGCACAGTTTTCCCCGCTTTGCAGGCCACCTTTAATGCTGTTTAAACACAGCAAATATTTAGCAGGTTGGGCTTTTGAATGGAGTGGTGTTGCTTCCATTATTCCAAGTGGTATTTCCATTCACATTAATAAATGTATCCAATGCATGTCCTCTGAATCCTACATGCATTCTGCAGGCAAGTCACAATGATAGGAGTTTATTCAATAATACATATTTTAGTAGCCATAAGGAAATAGGCCATCAGCATACAGCATGGCTGCTCCTTGATCCTCCTGCCAGTGAGAGTGGTGTGTAAGGTTTAGCTCGGTTCTGTGAAAGATTCAAGGAAGAATGAAGAGTATTGCAATTTTGTAATCATTTATGACACATCCCACTTGATTTTGGGGGGGGAGGGGAAGGAGGGCAGTGTCAGACTCCTGCAAACAGGATTTACCAGGCTCTTGAACAGCATATTCAAGTCTGTGTTCAGTTTTACTATCATTAACCTTTAGTGAAACATTTTGATACTCTCAAATAATGTAATTTCAAGGGTTTTTGTATCCCACAGTTAATGTTTAAGTCACTTCTTGAAAAACTATGAATTTATTGTTGTTAATTCTCTATCTTTTTCAGAGAATGTGTGCAGCCTTTGTGTGCACCATCAGTCAGAGTTTTCTTGTTAAAGCACAGTGCATCTCACAGTGTACACCAATCTGTTATCTAATTTTCTCTGCCACCAGAAATTGGTGCTCACTTATCAAGGCACATGGTGGTGGTCTTCTTGACAAAAATTGCATGCATGCTTCATTCTCCATTCTTGGAATCTGCTAAGCATTGGGACCAGTTCTGTTCAATATCTTCATCAACGATTTAGATGATGGCATAGAGAGTACGATTATTAAGTCTGCAGTTGATACCAAGCTGGGAGTGGTTGCAACTGCTGTGTAGGACTGGGTCATTGGTTAACTGTGTACCCAGTTACACTTTCAATTCCCTGCTATAAACCTGCTCTTACAGTCAAAGTTTTCCCTAATGTCTCACCTAAGTCTCCCCTGCTGCAGATTAAGCCCATTGCTTTTTGTCCTACCTTCAGTGGACACAGCGAACAACTTATCATAGTCCTCTCAAATGTTGACCACTGTTGTCGGGGCCTGAACATCAGTCATCTTTTCTCAAGACTGAACATGCCCAGTTTTTTAGCCTTATCTCAAAGGTCAGGTTTGCTAAATTGGTCATCATTTTTGTTACTCTCCTCTGAACTCTCTCCAGTTTCTCCAGATCTTGCTTAAAGCCTGGAGCCCAGAACTGGACCCAGTACTCAACTGAGGCTTCACCAGTGCTGACTAGAGCATAATGAACTCCCATATCTTATATATGATCGTCATGTTAATGCTCTCTGGAATATTAGCCTTTTTTTGCAACTGCATCAGGTTAATCCGTATTTAATTAGTGAGCCAATAATACCCCTACATCCGTTTCTTCAATACTACTACTTAGCCAGTTATTCCCCATCCTGCAGATGTGTATTTGATTCCCTTCCTTTCTGAGTGTAGTACTTTGCATTTGTCTTTATTGAATTTCATTAGGTGAGCATGTGCTTACCTAAAGATTTATAATAGTCTGGCCCCACAAGTGTCAGAGTTCAATAGATGAGTCAGTCAGTAGGATTGATGGGGGTAATTCACACCTCTTAGTGCCTCCAGTGGTGCCCTGTCATTTCACTCCCTGTTCACAGAGGCTAGGAACTGATTTCAGCTGAAAGCTTCCAATTGGCAGAATCTGCCATGGAACCATATCAACTGAAGAGAGAGGCTGGATCCAGAGAAGGTGTTTCAGAATCTAGGGGCAGTATTTGCCCCAGGCAAGTGGTAGACAGAATTTGGACAGCTATTCTGTTTACACGTGTCAGTTGTAATTTTTGTGTACTAAGGTTGTGTATGAAGTGCTCACGAAAGTTATTGCAGTGAATTATACCATTGGCTGTTCCCAAAGGGCTCTGAGCAGGAGGACTCCCAAAATGAGAAACAGGACAAGAAGAGCCCTCTGTTGCCTTCAGAAAAGAAGCCAGTTAAGCTGCAGAGAAGCAGGCTCCCAGCACAGTCCCTGGATCAGATCGAGAATGAGAATGTCCTGGAGAAGAGCAGTGCCTCCAATAGTGATGAAGAAGGTAAGTGAGCTGCTCCTTTAGAAATCCAGCTGAGAGCCATAACATGAACTGTGGTCTGCATCTCAAAGTAGTCTGCAAGCCCCTTGGAGACGACTACGTGTCAGGGCTGTCCGAACATGTGTGACAAAACGGGGCTGCATCAGAAAATAAAGTTTTGTCAAAAGTAGATCTTTTTACAGAAATTCTTTTTTCCAAACTGTTTTTGAAACGACACATTTTTTTGGGGAGAGAACCACACAATTTTGAGAGTTCAGAGTTTTGAAATTGTGGGGATTTCCCCATTTTTGACTTTTCCAGCTTTTCCCAGTTGGAAAACAGTAAGGGATTTTTCTCTCTCATTTTCACAGAGAACACTGCCTGTTTTCCATCTAATTCTAGAAAATATCCCAATTGTACTGGGCGGGGTGGGGAGAATTTCTGGAGAAACTGAGTCAGAGAGCAGGGAGAGATTTGTCCAACATCATACAATACATGTGAGAACTTGTTCATTATTTTTACTGTTAGACCAAGTTTCCTCAGCTTTTCATCTTGGAAGGACATAATGCATAGTTGAGAGAGAAATGCGAAAAAGAGAGGAAAGAAACTTCACAAAATGTTTGTGACTTGGCTTTCTGTTTCAGAATAATAGGTTAATGTTAAACTCCCCAAAAGAGCATGTGCAGCTCTATGGATTGGCATTACACATGTACAAATCCTTTCACGGTGCGGTGTAATAGCTTGCCCCCTTCGTAGGTTGTGCGTAAGGATGTTAAAATGCGATTTTCAGGCTAATCGTATTGTCGATACAATTTGTATCGACTATACGATTAGTTGATAAGTGCCGCTCTGCAGAGCTGCAGCGGGGGGTAGCTCCAGGAGCCAACCCGAGCGGGACTGAGCAGTCCTGGCTCGTGCCAGCTCCAGAGCCACCCACGTGCAGGGGCTCTGCATTTTAAATGTAGTACATTTAAAATGCAGAGCCGCAGTGATCCGCACAAGCTGGGACTGCTCGGTCCCAGCTTGCACTGAGTTCAGCAGCCCCTGTTTGCCGTGAACAGGAGTTGGTGCCAGAGCAGCCTCTGTTCGCAGCGGCCAGGATTGTCTGCAGGCAGGGGCTGCTTCCTGAGCAGGCCCTGCCCATGCCCAACCCTGGCTGCCATGAACAGGGGCTGCTTGGTAGCAACAGCCCCTATCTGTGGGGGAGCCCAGCTCCCTGCTGGGACCCCTGTGGACAGGGGCTGCAGCATCCTTTATCCTCCCCCCTGCCTCTGATAGAGGCAGCGGGCGGGGGAGGGAGGAGGCAGAAAAGAGGCAGGCAGCATGCCGCAGAGAGCACAGTGTGAGCAGGGACTGCTTGAGTACATTGAGTACAGGGCAATTGTACATTTGAAAAGCAGACACACCCGCAGTGGGAACTTGTGCAAGCGGGAACTGAAGCAGTTCCTGCTCGTGCCATTTCCTCACTGTGCCTCTGCCTCCCATACCCCCTGCGGAGACGGTGCTGGGGGGAACCGGTGCTGGCTCCTGCTCCCTGCACCTGCTCCTCTCTGATAGGCAGCAAGTGGGAGGGGAAGCAACTAGTTGAGTCACTTGCTAGTCACATAAGCATTTGCTTATCAGATAGTCAACTAGTCACTTACTTCCCTAGTTGTATGCTATATACCATTGTTTTTCAACCTTTTTTTTAATAAAGTACCCCCTTGTAAAAAAAAAAAATTATAAGTACCCCCAGTACCTACCGTTTTCAGACACACAACATTTTTTTCTACCATTGCAACACATTTGTTTTTGAACAACTAAATCCTAGCCAGGCAGGCGATGACATTTTTGGGTGTAAAAAGTACAAAAATAATAAAGCGCTGTAAAACTTAAAACAAAAATTCAGTTTTGTCCAAATTTCAGTTGTGTTGATGCACCCGCCAAACTTCTCTTGAGTACCCCAAGGGTAGTCATACCACTGGTTGAGAAACACTGCTATATACATTATTTCATTGCATTCGTCCATCACAGATGTATTTCCTGTAGCAATGGAAAGTTACAGGCTCTATCATTTTTTAGTCCTTCTGCGGTTTTCCTGTTTGTTCTAGAGCCCTAGCTTTTTATAATCTCTGGGTAGTTTCTCCCCAATTTGAAGACACTTATAATGTGAGCAATTGACTATTAATCCTATTCACCCAGCTGGGCAGAAAATTCACCTAACATTAAAATAGTAAAAACAAAGGTTGGCCTTATCTTAACAGTAACTTTAAAAACTAAGTTGAGACTATTTTACTTGTAATGTTAAGCAAATAAAATCTGGCACACTCAAGTAGATTCAAGGCCTTTTGTTGAAGAAAGAAAACCACCTCCTATTCATGTTTCTTGTCCTCCAGCTTTTCTAGGGTGAGCGCTTTGTTTATTCTTCAGAGCAGGACTTTCTTGTCCTGCTACATAACCTGGAAAGTGATTAAGGTTTATTCTATTCATGCTTTCCTCTGTTTTCCAGTCTGTTATCTTCTAGCACAGTGTTTCCTAAACTTTGAAAGCTGAGCCCTCCTCAGAAAGAAATTGCAGCTGCCTTTCAACTCCTCCATGTGACATTTTAGGCCTACCCATCTTGATTTAGACATCATCTATACCCTCAGGCTAGTCTGTCGTGCCCACCTGTTCTGCACGAATTGTGCTTTGCACTTTGGGAAATGCAGTTCTAGCAGGGGGAGTGAGGAATGACCACATGTCTGTCCTCCAGCAACTTCTGGATTTTACATGTTACCACTGCATCAGTTAAACCGGAGAGTGCCAGAGTTTTGCCTACACTAGTGGCCCATTTGTTGCTTTCACTTGTTCAGCTTTACCCAGTGTTGGCACCAGTGGAATTTTCCCCCCTATCTTTCTCTAGAGCTCATTAGGCTTTAATAGTACTGTCAAGGCTGATTCCCCATTCTGGCACGATAAATGCAGAAGTGGGAGCCCGCAAAAGTACCCCAAAACCTTATCTTTCCAGGCTTTGGCATAAAACTTCCCCCCCAAAATCTTAAAAACCTAGATTTTGAGGGTAAAAATCCACTGCCACCACCCAAGTAATGATAGGAAACCAGGGGAGAGATCATTTGGGAAATCTCTCCTCTAAAGTAAAACCAAGACACAAAAATTAACCAATACCAGGTTAATAAAAAGAAAAGAGAAAGAACTTTTATTATCACCACAATATTCCTGTTACAAGCATAATGACTAGATGGAAAAGTCACCAATTAATATACTCATGGGGAGTTCCATCATGGGCCAAAACTTAATTACAAAGGAGAGAAAAACCCATTTCTAAATGCACAGACATCAGATTCCCATTCCCAAACCATAAAACAATAAAACCTAACGGATTTATCTAAACTTTACCCTACTTACAGATAGTGAAGAGTCTTTTCTTGGAGGGAGACATAGTGTCTGTCCCCCTCAGTAGCTGGAGAGCAACTGCTCAGGGACAAAGGAGGGAAAAACCCAAAAAATTCCTTTGTCCCAGTTTGAAATCCCTATCTGCATTTCTGTTGGCTGAGCAGATACCTGGCTAAGTTAACCCCTTAGTCCCCAGGCTGCTGCCCATCCCTCATGGTCATGACAAGTGCACAGCTGTCTGGTGGCCCAGGGATATGGGCTTCAACCTGTGGTACCATCGTCCTGGGTTCAGATTCGGCAGATGCCCGCCATTGGCATCCCCTTGTAACCAACAATACCCCTGACCAAGCTCAAAAAAAGAAAGTAATAAAATCTGCTGAATTAAAAATGAAACCCCCCAATCCCAAATGGTGTTTATCTCAAAAAGGAAGACGTGCCAGAGACTGCATGACTAAAGGGACTTCACGTTTTGCTAGCAATTTTATATGGAAGGCACCCACATACTACCAAGATGGGCAGCATAATAAAACTCTAAGATGGTACACAGAAAATAGACTAGCCTGTCTTATCAGTTACTTAACTATGTACCACAGAGGAACAACTGTAAGTGTCTTAAATTCTTTGTTTAAAATCTTAAGGCACACACATTAATTGTATTTTTCACCTTTAATTTCCATTTTGAAAAATGAAAGTTGGAGTGTGAGATAAATTTTTACTGTGAGCAAGTGTTTGCTTGAATGTCTGATGTGAGAACCAAGTAAGTTCACTGAACGTTTGATTTTTGTCACTGATAGGTGGGATCACACGTTTGAAATGTGGAATGCCTGAAATAAGTGCAGTTCCATTTGTTTGGGTGTACACATTTCCAGACAAACAGTACACATGAGGAATAGGAATTATGCATCTCAATATGTTTTTCACAATGGTAATAAAAGCATGTTATATGTTTAGTTTACAAATGCCAAATGCTTATAGCTTTTACGTTTTTAAAACTATTTGAGTTTATCTAATTTTTTTAAAAAGAAACTTTTTATTAGTTTAAAAGATAGGGCTTTCCTTTCCATGGCAACTCTGAAATCACCTAGAAAAATGTATATTTATTTAACTTTTTTGAGGTGAAATCCATCATGTGAATTATCAGCCCAACCATAACTAATATAACTGCAGTCCTAAAATATGGCTTGTCTAGACTGCATGATTGTGCTCATTCATTCTGCCCCATTCCTGTCTGTGAAAAGGTTTCATGATTTTGATTCCAGTTTCTGCTTGTCAAGGACTCTGTTCTGTGTGCACAATGTGGGTGATATGTTTCCAGTGGAGTGAGAATCTGTTTGGTTCCTTATCTTTTCTCCAGCTGTTTCTGGTTGCCCGGTCTCTGGGTATACAGTGTGGCTGATACATTTTTCCACTGGAGTAGAAATCAATGTATAATTTGTTTGATATGCCCCATTCTTGTCAGTTTGGTTTCTTTAGAGTTCATTTGTTCATATGTATTATTTTGGGTGTTTTGTGCTGTTGCTAGGATTTAATGGGATTTGAGCTGAGGCATTGTTTCAAAGGCAAGCAAGTAAGATTTTCACTACCTGTGTATCTTTCCAATTGCCTAATTTGCAGATGAGGGTTGAGGGATTCCCCCCTTTTTTAAATTTAATTTTGTGCAGCAGACCTATAGGAAAGACTAATGCAATGGGTCTGATTTCTGCATTGTCCAGCATTGTCTACTGTCATTTACATTGGTACAAAGTGGTGCAGATGCTACCAAGTCCAAATAGTAGCATTTTATATTCACTTTGCACTGGTGCGAATGACCACATAAAGTGCAGGGCACATGAGAATCAGGAATGCTTTCTCCAAGTTGAACCAGGACATTTGAGGCGGTGGATTCACTCTTTTAAGTTCTGGACAGACCATTGCTCTTTTTTATGTCATCTGGTCAGGCCAAAATAATTGTGAAATTCCACTTAATACAATTGCCTTACAACTTAGGCTAGTGAGTGGGACGCGTGAGTGGCCCTCCATCATCTCAGTGGGCTGCAAGATTGGTGTAACCAAGACAGTCTCCCGAGAGAGGACAGTTTTGCCAACTGCGCTTGCACACCTAGAATTTGTGGGTTGTGCTGTTTGAGCCGTAGCAGCACTTTGATTGGATGCAGAGGGAGCACATGGCTCTCGCAGTCAGTGTTGTGAGCAATCAGAATGCACTTGATTTCACGTACCCTTGCTTTACATGTGTGTCATTTTAGTAATACCAGTAGGAAAAATCCCCATGTGGATGGAAACCAGCAGAATCTGGCAACCTTACACATGAGCAATGGTAAACAAAATGTCTCGTGGGTAGGGATGTAAATTGTTACTCAGTTAACCGGTTACCCAGTAAACCTTAGGCTTACCAGATAGGTAACTGGGTAACCAGCTGGGTGGTGGGAACCTGGACAGGGCAGCAGGTAGGGCTGCAGTGGCTCCGGGTGGGAGTAGGCAGGACCCTAGCCTGGCTGCACGGCAGCAGCAGCTCCAGCCCTGGCCATGCTGTCAGCCCTAGCCCTGTGCCCCAGGCATTGGCAGGCAGGACCCTGGCTGGCTGCACTGCAGTGGCAGCCCCAGGCCTGCCATGCCCCTGGCACACCACACTTTGTCTGTTTAACCGGCTAACTGTTTAATCGCCATTTTATATCCCTATTTGCAGGCCACGCATAGAGCCCCGATGGGCCACATGCGGCCCAGGCATTGCAGGTTGCCCATCACTGGCTAGAATGATCCAGTATAGGATGTTAAATATTGATTAATTAACTAATCGAATAGTCAGTGGGATTTCCATCGACTATTCAATTAGTCAATAAGGACTAGCGTGCATTCTGCCTTTGAAATGTACAAGAGCCCCAGCATGGACCCTGGGCTCCAGGTGGTGTTTGAATCTTTGAAATGTACAAGAGCCCTACTGGGGCTCTTGAACATTTCAAAGCAGAAGTGCTGCATGTAGCCTGGGGCCAGCGGAGGACTCCCCACTGACCTCAGGCTCCACACAGGTTCCAAGTTTGAAATGTACAAGAGACCCAGTGAGTGCCACGTGGAGCCCGGGGTCAGTGGGGGACTCCCCGCTGGCCCCAGGCTCCATGCAGCGTTTCAGTCTTTGAAATGCACAAGAGCCCCTGCTGGGGCTTTTGTACATTTCAAAGAGGAAGTGCTGCTGCTACGCCCCTGCCCCATCCCACGGAGCTGGGGGGAATACCCTTTCCTCTCCCCCTCCCCTCCCCCGCTGCCTCTTTGTGATAGAGGCAGCAAGCGGGGAGAAGCGACTAGTTGACTGTGTCGACTGTCGGATAAGCTTTTGCTTATTGGATAGTCGATTGGTCGCTTACATTCCCAAATCCATTACATTATCAAACTAGCCTGTCACTTGTAGAAGCTTTCTCTCAAAGCCTGTTACAGGAGGACATAAGTAAAATGAGTTTGGTGTCCGCAGCATAGACATGTGTCTGTGACAAATCATCACCACATGATCCCGCAGACAAGATGCCCAGGACTGGAAGAGCAGGCACTTTTACATGTGAATATTGAGGAATATGGGCAGAGCTACCTGGAGAATGTTTGCACAGGATGTTTGTGACTCACCAGTTCTAACAGTACCTCATTTGCACAGGCATCAAATTCATAGAAGCAGTACCAAAATATAAAGCTGTGGAAAAAAAAGGGCAGCGTTTCAACCAGAGAGTGCTTTGAATGCTGACCCAGAAAGTGACTGCTGCTTCGTATTCTCTCCAGGGATGACAGGTGGGGATGCATGAGGAGCCACGTGTACCCCAAGGCGAGAGGCGCCAGCCAGCAGGGGGAGTAGTTGGGCCGGCACCAGCTGCAGGAGTCCATGCCCTTATACTCACCAGCAGCCACAAGGAAGACGCAGCAAAGTGGCTCTAGCTCACGCCACCCCTGGGGAGGGTCCAGCTCCACACTCCGCAGCAGGGAGCAGTGCAGCTGGAGAGCAGTGCAAGGACTGCCTTGCTGGGCTTTCCCCGCCGCTGTCAGTGAGTGCAGGGAGCCATGGACTCGCAGGGGGACTAGCGGGGAGGGGAGACAAGCAGCAAGGAGGCTCCAGTTTGTGTTGCTCTCTGGCCACATCACACCGCTTCTTGCCAGGGAGTGCTGGGGCAATTTCGCCCCTCCCCTGGAACTGTGTATTCGGAGCTACATTGCTGTACCTTCCCCACCGCTGCCCGGGAATGCAAGGTGGAGGGAAGAGAAGGGAGGGAGCGGCAGCACAGATTCTTGCTGCTGGTGCTGGCCACATGGCCCCACTGGTCCCATAGACTGCCTCAGCAGGGTGGGCAGAACAGGGGCGGGGATGGGTGGGCAGAAGAGTATTGTCTTGGCCCTTCCCTGGGCTGTGGGGTGGGGGGCACTTGGCCAGTGCCCTTGCTCCGTCCCCGTCACTGGTCGCCTCTGATTCTATCAATCTCAAATAATAATGACAATTTTTCCACAAAGTAGCATTACTTAACACCAAGTGTTTCAAAGAGCGCCGAGAAACTGGAGGTAAAAATATTACTCTCCATTTTTACAGCTGTTTACTTTGTGCCTTTGACTGCACTTTGTGTGTTCGTCAATGTGACATTTCCTTATACAGCCAATAAATCTTCTAGGGGTTGTGTGGGTCTATTCCCACAGCAGTGGGGTGCGGAGGGGAAACACTTCTACATATCTATATCTGTATATTTTAGAGTGCGTCTGTGTGTCTGTCTGTGAGTCTGTTTGTTCAAGAACTCCTCCCAAACAGTAAGAGCGAGGGCCACCAAATTTGGTATGCAACTTGCTGTTATCCTAACTTAAAGCAAGGTCACTGTTTGGTCGTGCTAGGAAAATGGGAAGTGTGGGGGAATGGAACTGTTTTCTAGAACGTGGAAAGGGAGGGGTCAGAGAAAAGAGGGACACAAGCCTCACAGTGGCCGCTGGAGGCAACGAGCCCACAGGGGAGAGCTATTCTGCAGAGTGTCTGCTTAGGGGTAGCCATACCACCAAGGGAGTGGCCAGCAGGGCTGCGGCTCTGCCATGTTGCCTGCCAGCACACCGTTAAGTAGCCCCCAACAGGCCCTGAGCAGGCTGGGAAGGGAGCTTGGGGGAGAAACAGGCCCTGATGGGCTGGAGGGGTGGCCTGGGCAGGGAGGTGTAAAGAACAGGCCCCTCTCTCCCACACATCCCCAAAGCCCTACCCTGGAGGATCCAAGCAAGCAATGCTAGGTAAGACTGTTAGTGATTGTATAAGCCCAATAGATTTGGCAGAGGTCTGGGAGCAGGACCAATACCTAAAACTATGTCTTACTCTTTTTTTTTAACTGACTAGACGTATTACAGGGACACAGGCAATGTAAAATGTTTGTTAGTGGTGTTTAATTAAGGATGATAGCAACTACTTGAGGATGAGGATTCCTAACTAGCATATAATATCAGATGTTATGCACCAACAAATTTTAAATAGCATTTTTTTTTCTGGCAGATGTTAATTAAATAAAGTATCTGACTCCATGTAGATTAGCTGGCATGCAGTGTTCAAAAGGGATATTTACACCAAAATGTATACACTTGCTCTCTCTTTCTAAGGATGGTAAATAGGCAATACAAAAGCCCAGAAGCAGGATCGGGTGAGATATTAAAGCTGTCAAAGCTAATACGATAAATGTAAAGCTCGCTCAAACTCTGAGTGGCATGGCATTTACCTGAAATTCTATCCAGGTCTGCCTGTAAATGTCATTGTGTTAGGCTGCAAACACTCCCTGAAGTCCTGGCTCCTGGCAATATATTTTAATGCAGTATAATTCTTATCACAATGAGTAATCAATTACAGATTTGGTTGGCTAAACAGGCATCTCTCTGTAAACCTAGTCGTCCTCTTCTGGTCCAATTACAAATGGAGAAGTGTATTTTGTAATCCAAATATAACCCAGGGAGAGTTTGTGTGAACCTTATTTTAGTCTCCTGTTTGGAATGTAAGTAGGGCACTCAGCTTTGAATTCAGCATCCCAGAAGTGCAAAACTGATGGTACCATAAAGGTGATTGTGGGGGTGGGGAGATGTCACGTGTCTGCATATCACACCTGGAAGCTTTGAATGGGACAGTTACAAGACTAGAATACTAGGTGGCTGAAAGCATTCTTGGGGGAGGGCAGGTAGAGAACAGATTGAGCTTCCAAGGCTACCAGCCTCCCTTAAAAGGAATAACCCTTCCTAGTTATCACAGCTGAAACTGAAACCTCTCCTGCTTAATCTTGGTAGCTAAGGGTGAAGGCAAAAGCAAGTAGCGCAGCAGTTTCAGAATGAAACTCTGCCGTGGAGCAGCATTGGGGCTCCCTCGAGACAGCTGGAGTGAATGTGGGAGAAGAAAGCATTCCCTCACAGCTCTTCGTTAATGGGGGACAAGGGTAGGGCGGGTACCTGTGTCCTCCCCAGGATTACAGGGTGGAAGCATACACCCTTACATCGCCTCCTTTCAGAGACACATGGTAGGTAAACACATTTCATTAAGATTTTTAACTTGACAGGGACCATGTTACTGAAGGAGTAAATGATGCTATTGAAAGAGGCTGATTGTCACCAACTTAGCCTTGTTATCTGGCAAAGTACTGGTGAAAGGAGAGAGGACAGGACTGTTTGGAAGACCAGCTCTGGGCTGTTTTGTAATGGTGAATATCATGCTGTTAGGTTGTAGGACTGGAACAGAAGTGTGGATTCATATGTGGTTACTGGTTGAACCAGTAACCACATATTAAAGGATCAAACTTTTTTACCGTAGGCAGATGACGGGGCCATCCAGTTCCTTAACCTGTTTTTCTCCATTTCCTTATCAGCCAAGGAGACTGTCTCTGAGAACGACCTGCATGGGAGACTTTTTATTAATAGAGTTTTCCATATCAGCGCGGACAAGATGTTTGAAATGCTTTTCACCAGTTCCCATTTTATGCAGAGATTTCTCAATACCAGGAACATAGTAGGTAATATATTTTCTCCTTTAATTTCCTGTAAAGCTTTATGCTGGAAAAATTACATTCTTAATCTTGATGAGACATGTTAATATAGAGAGGAAAGTGCCACCAAACTCCTTGTTGTTTTTTTGTTGAAACTCAACAGATTCTGCCCCTAAAGGGGGTTAAATTTGCTTTTAAAGATAAGATTCTGCTTTGAATGTGTCTCCCTAAAATTGTTCCTTTCTGTCTCGCTGTGTGCATTGAGACCCAAAGCTCTGACCTGAAGTAATAAGGGTTTGCACATTTATTTCTTTTTGCCAAGACTGGCTTTTGGACAATGAGCTAGAGTCTCTTCTACCTACTACATCAGCATCAGAATTGTTAGCTCCGTTCCAGTGACAGGACTAATCAGTTATAGCTCACTAATGGCAATGACTGGCACAGGTGTAACTGAGGGAAGAATGTGAAGGTAGTAGCACTGGCGAGGAGTCGTAAGGGGATAATTGGAATGTCAGGATTTTTATCACAAAATCTTTCTTATTCAAAATGAAAAGAAATGTAATTGAACTACCAAGGTGTGTACTGGACTAGATTGAGTAACCTTATGGATTTTACAGCTGTAACCTGTGACTGTTCTCACGCCACACTCTTTTCATTGTTTTAAGTTCCCTTATTATGTCCTGGCTCAAGGCTACTCAACTTTGGAAGCCCCAGGGGCCACAATGATACTCACAGCACATGCTGAGGGCCGCAACTTAAGTGTGGTTTCATATACATGCAAATATATGCAAATAGCTTCTTTCACACTGACAGGCACGAATACAAAGATTAAGGCAAGACTACCCAACACGCAGGCCCCATTTAAGTCAGTTCTGCTGGTATTAATAACATGCAATATTGACCCGATTTCCACCCATATGATGGCACTTTTAATAAGCAATGACAGTCTAGGAATTAAACTACTAAAACACGTATCAACAGAAGACCATTATTTTGATTCACCATTGTGGAACATATTCCCAGTGGAGGCCACGTTCAAAGGACCCCACCCGCGGGCCGCATGTTGAGCCCTGTGTAAACCCAAACTGCACCACAGGCCACAAACAAACGTGCCATGGGCCGCATGTTGAGTAGCCCTGTCCTAGCTAATATCAAATTTTAATTTCTTCAGATCAGGGGCCACATCTTTCCATCTGTACACCATTTTGACTAGCATATTTCTGATGCTTTTCAACTTTTCAAGAGCCTGAAAGAAATGAGCTTTCATGTTTAGATATGAGGGTGAGTGTGAAGGACTGTCAGGAAAACAATCTTATAAAGTGTTTCTGAAGTTAGTGGGAAAAAGAACACAGAAACAATACCCTCTTTGCATTCACTTTTCAGAGTAGAACTTTCACAGTACTCTGTTTTAATTTTGTAAACATTACAATCACATATTTAATTATTTAAAGTCACTGCTTTATTGAATAAGGTATTGGCTCAATAGTTTTGTTTCTTAAAACATGTTATATTCAAGTAATAATAATGTCCCTGCAGTGTGCACATAGAATAAATCATTGCCTCCTGCTAAATAACACTCACAGTCTTTAATTTTCTGGGCAAGTGTATTTTATTCATTGAGACCATAGAAACAGAAAATGAAGTCCAAATGAGAGTAAGATTTGATCAGGGTCCAATTTAAAGCAAATCAGCAAGAACTGTCTCTTTCACTAATGCAAATGAGCCTTATAGTCTTCCTAGACAGATGGGATACAACATAGTTTTTCATTTAAAACCACTTTTTAATTTTACCCATGGTCTAGTCTAGTCTTCTGCCAGACATAAGAATCTAGACATAATGGCCAGTGTGTCTCTTACATTGGCTCTTCTGCACAGCAAGCTGCAGTTTTCCCTATTCTTGTAAATTACCAACCATCTGGATTTGGTTCTAGGCTGGCCCCTCCACTGAAAAACTCCTGTGTCTAACAGCAGAGAACGAATTGCAGGCAGAAAATGACCAGACAGTGTGTGCCCCTGCCCCCATAATACACTTCTAAATTCTGACATCTAAGCTCTTAAGTGGAGTTCTCCATTACCTTGTCCTTGTTTACACCTATTCGGAGTTGGTGTAAAATGCTCTCTGAGCAGAGTGAGGGTGTGTAAAGCAAGGGAGAATCAGGCTATCTGGCGTCCCTCCATGAATAACATGATCTGATTCTGTATTGTGTTAAATAGTAAACATACAGGAACTCACCAAGGAGAGGAGCAGACCTTTACTCTGTGGTTTACTCTGAAGCCACTTTCAGCCACGTTAAGGATTAAGACTGCTTCCTGTACATTGTTGGACATTAATAATTATACATTTTGTGATTAGATGCTGTATCGACCTCTTGGAATATGGATGGCAGTGGCAATCAGTTGAGGACCCTCACCTACACCATAATGATTAACAATCCGCTCATTGGGAAGTACACAACTGCAACAGAAAAGCAGGTACTGTGTGCATTCACAATGTGCCCCAAAATAAGGGCAACCCTCACTGCAGTATCTGCTACAGCGATGACCATGCTGCAGAGTTAAGAGTTTGAATGTGGCCCAGCAGATCAGTGTATCATTTATGGTGATGATGATGATCATCTGCCCTCCTCATCTTTAATAATCGCTTGTATAGTGCCTTTCCTCTTCAGAGAGGCTCAAAAAGCTTGTTGAACATGTGTGAGCCTTGTTTTATAGACAAAGAATCTAAGACACAGTACATTCAACAGTACAGTTAAATGACTTGTCGAAGATCACACACTGGGTTAGAGGCAGAACTAGGACAAGAACACAGGTGTTTATGGCCCCCCGTCCCACACTGAGAGCTCTAGACCAGTGGTTCTCTTCCTCTTTCATACCAAAACCTCCCTGTCCTACTGGGATCTAATTAGGAGCCTTCTCCCATTTGGCAATAGGGGAAGGACAGTGGTTGCCAACCCTGAGACTCATTTCAGTGGCCACCATGCATTCTCCACCTGTGTCATTTTCACAAACTATTATAGGGTCTCTCCCTACTGCCAGTAGTTTTGGGGGGACAATGTTGCTGGCATGAAGACTCCAAAGACCAAAGGAAAGAGAACTGAGACTGTGTATTTAAAATATCCCCCCCCCCCTTTTCTTTTTCTTTTTTTTTAAATATGAGTAGATCCTGAATAAACAAAGAGAAAAAGATCAGTCTTACCGGGTAGACACAGAGGTGCTGACGCATGATGTCCCATACCACGATTACTTCTACACTGTGAACAGATACATCATCATCCGCACAGCCAATCAGAAATGCAGATTACGGTGAGCCAGAGCAATGTTCAGCAGTGGGGTGGGAGAGACGTGTTGTATGCACTGAAGTATGTTTACTAAAAGAGATGTACACAGCCTGGAAAAGCTGAATTTCTTCGTATGAATTTCTTCCCTTGAAATGTGGTTCCACTGTGGAAAAAAATATGTGTAAATGGCTCCCTGTTATTCACTGTATGTGTTTCCTGCAGGTATTAGTCAGCTCTAGTGGCTTTAGTGACAAAAATAAGGTTTTACTCTTGTGCCATGCACAGCCAACGTAGCTTCAAGATAATGAGCTAGGTTGTACTGCTCCTTGGGCATTCTACATGGAATTGTTTACTTCCAACAATACACAACTATGCATGCTCCTGCACAGTTGTTATTGGCAAAAGCACATCATGAAGACTCTTAAATTACCCGAGTGCAAGTGAAAGTGGAATTTGGCTTGCACTGCCTCTGTTACTGGTGACGGTGCTCAAGAAAAAGAACCCAGCTTGACTCTCACATCCCAAGCTGACTTTGAGACTTGGGAGTCATGAAAAGCATCTTGCAAACTGAGAAAATTTGATGTGAAAATCACTGAGACACAATGAACGTGAACCGTCCTAATATAATTTTTACAGTCGCTTTTCGGAGCGAACACATACTGTGTAAGACACTAGGTCTCGTAGCAGTTAATGCTTAACACTGCTTTGCGGGAAACCTCGGTTTGGTTTTAGGCTGTGATCTCTGGATCAGGGAGTATGACTGCAAAGGGGTGTGTACGCTGTGCCTAGGGAAAACTGAGTGCCTTCAGCAACCCAGCTAGCTGATGTAAGAGCTTGTCTTCACGTACTGTGGAACTGCAGCATAGCTACACCACCTTAGCGAAGACACTATTACACCAGTGGAGAGCTTCTCCTATCAGTACAGTTAATCACCATCCTGAGACCATGTCTACACTTACCAGTAGATTGGCACTGCTGCAGTCAATGCAGCAAGTGTCAATTTAGCAGGTCTGGTGATGACATGCAAAATCCACAGGAAAGCTCTTTCCCATAGATTTGTGTCCTTCACCTCCTCAAAAAGCATAAGGAGATTGACAGGAGGTGGTTTCCTGTTGGCACAGTGCACTATAGCCTCCGTGTTATGTCAATCTAATAGTGTCAACTTCAGTTACATCATTCACGTAACTGAAGTTGCATAAGTTAAATCAATTTGCCGCAGTAATGTAGATTAAACCTGGGAGGTAGCAGCTATGTCTATGGAAGAAAATAAATAAGGAAGTGATATTTACTCTTCTTTAACATAAGAACGGCGGATTATCAAATTAAATTAATAGGCAGGAGGTTTAAAACAAAAGGAAGTATTTCTTTACACATTGCACTGTCAACCTGTGGAACTCCTTGCAAGAGGATGTTGTGAAGGCCAAGACTATAACAGGGTTCAAAAAAGAACTAGAGAAGTTCTGTGAGGATAAAAACATAAATGACTATTAGCCATGAGGAGTTCAAGGGTGATGCTCCAACCTCTGTTTGCCAGAAACTGGGGATCACTTGATGGTTACCTGTTCTGGTCATTCCTTCTGGGGCACCTTGCATTGGCCAGTGTCAGAAGACAGAATACTGGGCTAGATGGACCTTTGGTCTGACCCAGTATGGCCGTTCTTTTGTTCAGAAGCTATCCAGTCAATATAATGCTATCTACACGGAGGTTAGGTTGGTATAACTATGTCACTCAAGGATGTAGATTTTTCACACCCTTGAGCAATGTAGTTATACTAATATAGGTCTGTAGTGTAGACCTGTCCTAAAAAGGAGCACTGACTGGCTCTGAATGGAGACTCCTCTAGTCCTTTTCATTCAGATGTATGATCATAACATCTCAAGGGGAGAGGGATATTGGGTTTAAAAGCAATGCATGTAGAGTACATGTTTAGGAAGTTAGCAAATACAGTATGTGACACCGTTTGTAAAACCAGGCTATAATTAGAGCTGGTAGAAATTTTTCTGATAAAGATTATTTTGTTGGAAAATACTGTTTCATCAAATCTGGGACGTCCCAAGGGAGCATGTCAATTTCAACAAAATTCTTTTCAAAACAAATTGGGGGAGAAAAAAGCATTTTGATAAGGTCAAAAGCATTCCATTTTGACCTTTAAAAAATGGAACATTTGAACTTTTTTTTGTTTTGAAATTTGGCTTTTTTATATGATTTTAATATAAAGTTGAAATGAAACTATACAAATTACCTGAACGTATTTTTTTTCCCAAAAATTCATTATGTGGGACAGACATTCTTTTCCATTCAAATTTGGAACTAAAACAAATTTTGAAATTATGAAATGTCCTGTGAAATGGAGATTTAAATCCCCACAGAGCTCTAGCTGCAATTCAGTTTATAGTTTTTCTTTACCCATGTCTAATCCCTATCTTTTTCAGTGTGGGTATGTCTAGACTACATGGCTCCGTCGAGAGAGCCATGTAAATTAGTTTATTCGGCATTGTCAAAGAAGCGGGGATTTAAATAATCCCCGCTTCATTAAAATAAACATGGCCGCTGCGCTGTGCTGACGATCAGCTGATCCGACACAGCGCGGCAGTCTAGACGCGGCTCTGTCGGCAGGGGAAGCCTTTGCCGACCGATCCCTTATGCCTAGTGAAACGAGGTTTACAGGATCGGTCGGCAAAGGCTTCCCCAGCCGACAGATCTGTGTTTAGACTGCTGTGCTATGTCGGATCAGCTGATCGTTGGCACAGCGTGGCGGCCATGTTTATTTTAATGAAGTGGGGATTATTTAAGTCCCTGCTTCTTTGACTATGCCGAATAAACTAATTTACATGGCTCCGTCGACAGAGCTATGTAGTCTAGACACACCCTGTGAGTGCTGCCAACTGGCAACGTCTTGTCTTTTTATAATAGTGACTCTTTTGGAATATGGACAACAAGTAAAAACTTGCTCCTGAAGCAGTAGATTAAGAGACAGACCTCTGCTTCTGGTACATATTACTCAATGTATAACTCACTTTACCATTCCATTGTATGCTGTTGCAGGGTTTCCACAGATGTGAAATACAAAAAACAGCCATGGGGCCTCATCAAGTCTCTAATTGAGAAGAACACCTGGGGTGGAATAGAGGAGAATTTCAAACAGCTAGGTGAGGATTTGCTTTTTGCTGTTAAAGACTGAAATAGTCTTTGTGGATGGATCTGGTAAATTTTAGTGATCATGAAACTGATTCTACTGGAAATAAATATATAAAGTGTGAGATTACCTTTGTGTCCCCTTCAAGTCAGAGGATCCCTAAGTCAGTATATAGCTATCTCTGGGGGGCCACTGTATTGTGCTTCTACTATTTTATCAAAGGGTTCCCACAAAAAGATTAGCAATAGTTTCATCTCCAGGGGATGAGGTCAGCTCCCAAGAAATAGGTGTGAGGATACAAAAAAAAAATGCCATTTATTTGATTTCCCATTTTAATCAAAGTGCTTCCTTGGTTGTAGCTATGAGAGAGAAAGCAACAATGCTTGGCAAATGCATTAAACTTCACTGTGCTGGAACAACACGCATTTCATATCTGTAAATTATGTGCATAATGATGGTAGTGCAGGTCAGTGGTGCAATTTAAGGAATCTCTTATGTATCCTCTCTGTTTTCTAGAAGATAACAGCCTCTATTGATCTGCATGCCTTGCCTATTATTTTCTCCATAAAGTGACCTTTCCATTTGAAAAGTGAAGGGAAAATAAACACTGTATTATTTTTCAATTGTAGAATCGGATCTACTAATGGAAGAATATGCAGCAAACCAATCTATAGAAGATCCTGGGAAACTTGTTGCCCTAAGAAGACGACGACGGAATTTACACCGGAATATGGCAGAGCTGTTTCCGAAGCGTTCCTCACAGAACTCTTCGGGGGACATTGGATTAGAGTCCCAGGGCAGGATAGTAGGTAGGTATAGAAGCATCTTTTCTATTTCAGCTGCTTGTCCAAACTTGTGTTAGAGAGGGCATTTTAATTAGTAAGGGCTTGTCTATACTAAACGGTGGATCAACACTGCAACAATCGATCCACCCACAGTCGATTTATCGTGTCTATTTAGACATGATAAATTGACCTCAGAGCACTCTCCCCTCTACTGTGGTAGAGTATCTGGAGTTGACAGGACAGCATCCCCCGCTGACCTTACCACATGGAAGACACTGTGGTAAGTATGTCAACTTCAGCTACACTGTTTGCATCGCTGAAGTTAGGTAGGTTAAATCAATGGGGGGGCTGAGCCTAAGACAGAACAAATGTGATGCAATTGTATGTGTGTTTGATATACTCAGTTAGGGAAAGACAGCTGGATTAATAATTAATGTTTACTTTACATTACTAAAGCTTGGATATAGAGAATCTGGAGCATGTCTGATCCCTTTTGCTGTGACAAGCATCTGCTGAACTCAAGTGCAATCTATAAAACATTTTGCTCCAAGATAACGTTAAACACAGCACAAAGCTTGCATAGGAAACACAATAAAACCCAAATTTAAGAACAAAAGCCCAAAGCACTTTTTATTTTTTTTACTTTGAATGATCAGATAACCTAAGTGCAGTCCTTGAAATGGTTACAATTTTACAGTTGTCTCTTGCACTCATCACCCCAAATCTTCTTATTGGTTTGTATTTTTAATTAAACTGACTTCTTTTTCAATCCAGCTGCTTCAATAATTTCTGCGGCACTGAAGCTCATCTAGGATTATTACCCCTTTCTGCCACTAGATTTGACAGATTGACTTGTAATGAGTCATGACAAATAGTAACTACTTTGAAAGAGAAGAGGAACATCTGTGCACTCAAGTGTGCCAGCGAACTCTGGCTTATATGAAACAGCTTAAATTGTAACCACTCAACTTAGAACAGGCCCCATTTCAGCGGGGGCTCTTGTGCATTTCAAAGATTGAAACGCTGCATGGAGCCAGGGGCCAGTGGGGGAGTCCCCAGTGACTCCAGGCTCTGTGCGGTGCTTCCACTTTGAAATGCTGCATGGAGCCCGAGGACAGCGGATGAAATGCTGCATGGAGCCTGGGGGCAGGTGATGGAAAGAACCTTGTCAATCTAGCAGTGTTTGCATCAAGATTTAGTGTGGTGTAAATACAATTCTCAGAGGCATGAATTTTTCACAATCTCGAGTAACATCGCTAGGGCAATCTCAGTTTTAGAAACATAGAATACCAGAACTGGAAGAGACCTCGAGAGGTCATCAAGTCCAGTCCCTGCTTTCACAGCAGGACCAAGCACCATCTAGACCATTTTAGGTGTAGAACAAGTCTAAATCATATGCATACTTCACAGCACTGCTTTGTATTTGCATAAGAGATGAGCATGTAACCTTGATTCTTCAGCTGAGTTTTCCATTGGGATGGATAGAGAAATAGATTCTGTGATGTGCATAAAGGGGCATCCCAAACTGCACAGAGCTGGTGTCGGTCTGTCTGTCCATCCAGGCTGCCCTCTAATTCACCACTTGCTGTGCACTGTAGACTCCTATTTAGGAGAATTAATGTTGAGCATTTCTAACTGGATCTTTTCCATGCCCTACAGGAAGGAAAAGGGATGCTGCAAGGAAGACGACAGCCATCATTGTAGTAATGAGCATCTTGTAAGTACTCCCTGATGTTAAACCCCAATTTGACTGATGCCTGAGAGCTAATCTTATTTACACCTGTATGAAAGCAAGAAACAACTATTCATGCAGTTCAGTGCTTCTCAAGCCTGTGGGATATGGACCACTAGTGGAGTTGACTTTAGAGTTCTTCAGAGTAAAACCCATTCAAGATTGCAAGGGGATGGTTTCTTACTTTGTGTTTCCATGGCACCTGGCACAGGGCTGGCCTCAGAAGCAGGTAATTGGGGGAGGAGGGGAGGGAGGAGTGTCACCCAGCATCCAAGGGGATGGGAGGAAGATTCCAGGAGAGGAGCTCAGTTGCTGTATGGTATGTAGAATAAAAACGCTGAGATGCTGAATTAGTTCTTGTTGCTACTCGTTCATGACTGTTAGTATAGTACATGTTCTAGTATTCATCCACTCCAGTTTTTAAAATGCTGAATGATGCGACTTCCACCACTTCTCTTGAGAGGTTATTTCACAGAATAATGTATCCCATTAAGATGTTCTTGATGCCTTAAATTCACACGTGACATTTTCTCACTTCTTTCCGGGGGGGAGAGTCCGTTCTGATGGGGTAGTACATTATTCATTCTGGCCATCATGGTTCAAATGATACTGCAGAAGCAAAATGGTGGCAGTGATTAAATCAGTCTGATTTTCTTTATATAGTTTGCTGCTCTTGGTTTTGCTGAATGTGACTCTGTTCCTCAAATTATCAAAGATAGAACGTGCAGCTCAGTCATTTTACCATCTCCACCTTCAGGATGAGAAGTCTTTAAAGTAAGTGAATTTCTGACTGAATTCTTCCTCTTCTTCCAAATATAAGAACCTGATGAATTGGATTAGACTCATAACAAGCAGATTTTATAGGAGGCAAAACTTTAAAGGCTTTTGTGATGTGTAGCTCTCTTAAAGTTGATACTGCTGTCCAGCAATGGCTATACATTGTACCACTGGCTTTCTCCCTCTCCAGCACATTGTAGGATTAGTTTGCCCCTTTCTGCATAGTGAACACTGCTATATTTCTCCATCTCCAGTCTGCATGGAGAGAGCTACACAGAATTACAGCCTCCTCTTTCTGCTGGTTCCCTGCAAGGTACAAATGCCTCTCAACTGATGTCTTGCTCACTTTTTAAAAGAATGAAGAAGTGACCAGTTTTGGAGTGTGATGTAATTTAACACTTAGCACTTCTGTTGTGCTTTATATATTCAAACATTATGCACGTTAGCCAATTAAATGCATTACAATGTTTGCAATGGGACTTAGTATTCTCAATACCCAGGTTTATGTATCTGACTTGGAGGAGATAATTTGAAAAATGGTGTGTGTGTATTAAAAGGATTTTAGCATGAGGGCAGATATGGTCATAAGAACGGCCATATTGGGTCAGACCAAAGGTCCATGTGGCCCAGTATCCTGTCTTCCGACAGTGGTCAATGCCAGATACCCCAGAGGGAGTGAACAGAACAGGTGAGCCTTCTGTCATCCATTTCCAGCCTCTGACAAACAGAAGCTAGGGACACCATTCCTCACCATCCTAGCTAATAGCCATTGATGGACGTAACCTCCATGAATTTATCTAGTTCTTTCTTGAACCCTGTTGAAGTCCTGGTCTTCACAACCTGCTCTAGCAAGGAGTTCCACAAGTTGACTGCGCGCTGTATGAAGAAAAACTTCCTTTTGTTTGTTTCAAACCTGCTACCTATTAATTTCAGTTGGTGACCCCTAGTTCTTATGGGAACAAGTAAATAACTTTTCCTTATTCGCTTTTTCAACACCAGTCATGATTTTATAGACCTCTATCATATCCCCCCTTAGTCTCCTCTTTTCTAAGATGAAAAGTCCCAGTCTTTTTAATCTCTCTTTATATGGGACCCATTTCAAACCCCCTAATAATTTTTTTTTGCCCTTTTTTGAACCTTTTCCAATGCCAATATATCTTTTTTGAGATGAGGCATCCACATATGTATGCAGTATCCAAGATGTGGGCGTACCATGGTTTTATTTAGAGGGAATAATATGTTCTCTGTCTTATTCTCTATCCCTTTTTAAATTATTCTAACATTGTTTGCTTAGTCATGAACTTATGATACCTTTGGCTACTGCTCTTGTTTCATGCAGACCTTGCCACCTGTCTTGTTTCACCTCTTTTTGACATAGCATTGAAAGACAGAGTTTCAAACTCTAACCTAATCTTTAGCAGGGACAGAGGATGGCAACCTTTCTTGTTTCATGCCAGGACAGACTTTTGCAATGTAAGACTGGCAGAAGAACTAGATCAGTTTAACTTTGCCTCAGATTAAGAATTGTACTCGAGTTTTAGAAGCCTGGGGAATTTGGTTTATTAATTACATGGAAGCTCCCTCTTAGTATCCAGTGATTCAAATGCACTAAGATAAAATTGCTAAGAAAGTGGTAACATAATTTCAAATGTAACTGTACACAGTCTTAATGTGGTCCTGGCTTGAAAAGTGCTAATGAGTGCAGTTAGAGACCAATGAATGCTGTGTATGGATGTACAGCTGTTTATTTCATGGTATTTGATGGTTCTTGTCATGTTCCCTTTTCAGCTTAGCCCCTGACTTGGTATCCAGAGAGGAGATTCCTCAGCATGACAAAGAACAGGTTCAGCAGGTGAAGGGAGTGCTGCAAGACTCTATTGCAATACTGGAACAGGTAGGCTTCCTCCACACCCACCGTTCTGTTGCCTCTGAAGTAGCTGAGAGGAAACAAAACTTACAGGTCATTTTTCCAAAGTTTTAAAATACACTTTAAAGATGTCTTGCTTTGTGAAATAAGTGAGCCAGTCTGTGGCTGCCTGTCTACAGAAAGCTGCAGCAGGACATGTAAAGAAAGTGGCTAGATTTTTAAGGACTGGCCCTGTTCTTTTGCTAGGGTTCATTTATCTTTATATACGTATTTCCTGTTTCCTAAGCATTCCATATTTCTATTTGCCTAGAGCACTGACCAAGCAGAAGAAGAAATATAAACAAATAACTGCACTTTTTAAAATAATAAAAATTAGAAGTAGAGCACTATTAAATAATTGTGGAGCTATTACATAATTTAGTTTCTCCTCCTCTTCACTATAACACATGCTCCATTGGTTTGCCTAGTTCAGGTTCCTATGACTGGGATTCAGCACTATTCTTGGAGATTATTCCTCAGCCTGGTAGAGCTAACAAATGGCAAATTTCCATTATCTAAATTTTCCTTTTAAAAAATTTCTTCCATGTATAGTTCTGCTCCCTTGACTCACCTTGTGCTAAGTTAGAAATCATATCTGCCATCATAGGTAACTTTGGGAATCCAGGAGCTTTGAGGCATATCATATTAAAATACTTAAAAAGGGAACTTAGGCAGGTAGATTTGAGTTTGTTTCTATTCTAATATGGCCTAGAGATAAAGTCCTGACAGGAAACATTATACAGCTACTGGATTTCAAGTTCTTTCCAAATAAAAGGTGTTTGTAAGAAGAGTGGAAGATGCTAAAGGGACTTGGATACCTAGTGAAAAATGTCATGCTATGAGGAATTATCTGCCTATCTCAAGATAACTGGATTCAGATTGGATAGGCTGCTTTTCTGAGAGCAGTCAGTGAACGTGTGGAGACAAACAAGAAATCTTCTCAGGCTGAAACAGCCTGACTTGCTAGTGAAGTTTCAGGATGTCTGGGGGGTTTTGAAGTGCAAATCCTAGTGGAAGAATATTCTGTCCATTTGATGGTGAGAGGCCATCAGGTGAGAAAAAGACACCAGATTTTCACTAACTGGTGATTTAAGACACCAGATTTTCACTAACTGGTGAAGGGTCCATATTTAAGAACCCTTCTTAAAATGGATTATCCTTTCCAATGACGTATTTGTTTCTAACTTTGCTTCCTTGTTTTTGTGAAAGTTGGTGAGGCAGCTCTGGTATTATCTGGAGATCAAAGGGTTCCTTGACCTCTGTCAGTTTGATTTTAAGCTTGAATACAGGACAGACACTGCAGGTCTTGCTGGTAGATTATCCTAGACAAGGCCATTGGATATAAGCATGTTCGGCAATTGTTTCAGACTCTGTTACAAGCCACAATGTGGGCTAGACAATGGGCAGTTGTGGAGAAAGCTAATATAATTCTGAGGTGTAGTAACAGGAGTTGTGTGTGTAAGATATAGGAGGTAATTGTTCAGCTCTAATCAGCAATGGTGAGGCCTGGGCTGGAGCACTGTATCCAGTTCTGGGTGCCACACGTAGCCGAGTTAGTCTGTACAGGATAAACTTAAAAAACAACAAATGGTCTGGTAGCACTTTATAGACTAACAAAACACGTAGATGGTATCATGAGATTTCGTGGGCACAGCCCACTTCTTCAGATGACCGGAGTTTTGAGTTTAGGATGTGCAGTCCCAAAAAAATAGGAGAGGGGGGAAGGAAAAAAAAAAGGAAAGGGGTGGGAAACAAGGAGCAGAGGGTATGAAAATATCAAAGGGAAAAACAAGTAGGCAGAACTGGTAACCTATAAGCACCTACAGATTGGATAGTTAAAAGAAACAGATAAGGATCATAGGATAGCAGTTAGATAGGAAGGGTACTAACGCAAGAATCTACACAGACAAAGAGCTGTTGGCACCTTCATTGTATGTTAGGTTGATAATGTCCCAGCCATCCGTTATCTCGATTGAGGAGGTCATCAGTGTGAGAAGTGAATTTGTGGATGAATTGTAATTCCAACACCTCTCTGTGTATTTGGCTAGTAGAATTGGTTTGTGACAAGACAGCCACCTGGAGATCTTTTAAAGAGTGATTAGGTAGATTGAAGTGTTCTCCAACAGGTTTCTGTATGTTCCTTTTATGTATATCTGATTTGTGTCCATTGATTCTTTCCTGTAGAGACTGTCCAGTCTGTCCAATATATATAGCAGTGGGGCATTGCTGGCATTTGATGGCATAGATCAAATTACTGGATGTGCAGTTAAATGAGCCTTTGATTTGGTAGCTTATATTGCTGGTTCCAGTGATGAATTCGCTTGTATAGATACGTGGGCAGAGTTGGCACCGCAACTGATTGCAGGGCTGGGTTCCTGGATGCTTATGATGTGGCTGTGTAGCATGGTGACCGGAAAGAATTCGTTTCAGGTTGGGGGTTGTCTGTAAGTGAGAATAAGCTTTCCCCCTAAGGCCTCTGAGAGTGAGGGATCATTTCCCAAGATGGGTTGCAGATTGTGTATAATGCGTTGGAGGGATTTGTGTTGTGGACTGTAGGTGATGACAAGTAGAATTCTGTTGTTTTCTCTTTTGGGTCTGTCTTGAAGTAATTAATGTCTGGGTACTTTTTTGGCTCTGTCGATCTGTTTTTTCACTTCTCCAGGTGGGTATTTCAGTTTTAGGAATGCTCTATAAAGATCCTGTAGGTGTTTGTCTCTGTCTGTGGGATCGGAGCAAATCCGGTTGTATCTTAGGGGCTTGGCAATATACAGTAGATTGAGAAACGTGTCTGGGATGGAAGATGGAGGCGGGGCCGGCCTGAGCCATTCGTGGGCCCCGGATCCCCGGGAGCATGCCGCTGCCCCCGGGAGTGCAGCGCATGTGCGGCCCCGCCCCCCAGGCGCACGGCGCCCCCAGGCACACGGCGCATGCAGGGCCCCACCCCTCGGTATCCGGCGCATGCGCGGCCCCGCCCCCGGGTGCCCGGCACATGCACAGCCCCGCCTCCACCCGGTCCAGCAGCCCCGCCCAGCGCCCCCTACAATGGGGCACCCTGGGCATTAGCCCGGTCAGCCCATAGCTTGGGCTGGCTGTGGCTGGAGGCATGAAGGTAAGTGTAGCAGTCAGGTTTCCAGTATAGGGTGGTGGAAATTTGTCCATTATTTAATTGTACTGTAGTGTCCAGGAAGTGGAATTCTCATGTGGACTGGTCCAGGCTGAGGTAGTTGGTGGGGTGGAAGTTTTTGAAATCTTTGTGAAATTCTTCAAGAGTCTCTTTTCTGTGGGTCCATATGATGAAGATGTCATTGATGTAGCATAAGTAAAGTAGAGTTGTTAGGGGGCGAGAGCTGAGGACAATTTGGAAAGAGTCCAGAGGAGACAACAAAAATGATAAAAGGTTTAGAATGCATGTTCTACAAGGAAAAGTTAAATATGCTTAGGTTTGGGAGGGAGGGAGGTTCTTGAAAAAGAAACCTAAAGGGTGACCTTATATAAGAATTGTCAAATATGCTATCTGCTGTTATAAAGAGAATAGTGATCGTCTGATCTCCATGTCCACTGATGGTTGGGAAAGAAATAATGGGCTTGACCTGCAGCATGGGAAATTTTGGTTAGATATTAAGAAAATGCTTTCTAACTGATAGTTAAGCTCTGGAAAAGGCTTCCAAGGGAGGTTATGGAATCCCCATCACTGGAGATTTTTAAGAACAAACACCTGTCAAAGAGGTTTACCTGGCTTTTCCTCAACACAGGTGACTTTTCTGTGATTCTATGATCTCCCCCTTGTAATGGACAAGTGTCCATGCTGATCCTTTTACAGCTATCAAATAGCTTTGATGTTGATTGTGAGGTGGCTTTGGTGCATTTGTGAATGCAGGAGAAGTTAAGATTGGATTGCTTTTGAATGGCTCCATTCTCTTCTTTTTGAGAGTATTGAGCAATTGCTTGGTCTCCTTTGAGGAGTTCTGTGTAGTGTGCACAGGCTTTTATTCTGTCATCCTTCATGCTCTGTGTGTGTAAGATGAGCTGGCTTCACTTGCAGTAGCATCAGTGTGCAGATATTTGACTCTCCGTTTCAGTATTTATTTTAAAAACTCCACATTTGTAAAATATGTTAGAAGGGTGTTTGAAGAAGAGCAGATATTTGTGGGATCATTCCTTTCTTCGTTCCTCCCTTCTTCCTAGGCTCCTCCAATTGCTTAACATTGCAGTGTTCAAACTTTTCTATACCTTGACCCTATATTACAACAAGGAAAAATTTGGGGATCTGCCCCACTTCCTTCTGGTTATAAAAATAAGGAAGATGCAGACCCATTTGTGACTCCTGGATTGAGAAGCCATGGTTTTAGCAAATGAAAAACTGCAAAATTGTCTGTTTACTTTTTAGCTTATTAACCTTTTAATTTAATTATGGATAAATCATAGAAATCTGATAGTCTGTTTGGGAAGGGAAACTGGGGAGTTGCTCCAAGCTACTCCTGCCTATCAGCTGTTTAATCAACCTTTGCCCATACTTCCCGAGGAAAGCTACCTAAGACAATGGTAACTTTTGGTCTTCCTTGTTCACAGATGTACCTTGCCCATAAATTGTTGCTGATCTGATATTAACCTCTTCTATCCAGCTACAATAATATTTCTATCAATGAGTGATGAGAATCTCAGAAAGAAGAAGTGGATTCCCCCATATTTTTTTCTTTAGTTTTCTGACTCTTCTCTTTCCTCCTTCTTACCATTCTGATAGTAGTTAATTCCAATTAGCTAATTGGTATTTAAAAAAAAACATAGAAAATTAAATATTGAAATATATTGAATGAGAATGTTAACCATTTTTCCTATATTAAAAACACAAACACACAAACCAACAACCACCCATCACTGTTTTCCTGTGCAAGTCTTGGTATACTTTAGAATGCTACAGCATTGGGCCCTGTCTGAGTGCTGGCAGCTGTCTGCCTTCACCTTTATTCCTCAAAGCACACAGAAGGCATCATGCCTCTGTTATTATGCACATCTTATTGTGGTGTTCCTTAGCATATTGCCATGTGTGATAACTATATTAAAAATGACAGTGTGATGGTTTCTTTTTTGCAGCATAGCCAATACAACTGCAGCATATAGTATAGCAGGGTAACAGAACTCAGGATAGCTTTGTAATTATGTTGAAATGACAGTCTGTGCTGAGTACTGTGCTTGTCAACAGCAGGAATATAAATGATTTAGTGCAAGCTACTGTTATGATGAAACGGAGGGAGGATATTATTCTGAATGTAAAAATAAAACATTGATTTTTCCAGATCACTCTCACCTTCACAATAGCATAATGTATATACTTTTTGGGGGGACTGGGGATTCTGTCTCTACAGCTGAAGAGTTCCCTTTCTATGCTCCAGAGAAGCTTTGAACAGCTGAACAAGACCAAGAGGGATCAGACTGAGAGTTAACATTACCAACACCCACAACTCAAGATGTCATGAGAATGAAGACGCTGTATGTCTCTTCGGGGGGTGGGTGTTTGACATTCTGTTATCTCAGGACTTTTTGCTATTTTTTGCTCAGCAGCTGCTGGTGCAGCTAATAAAGACCTCTGGATAAAACAGGGTGGGATCTGAGGTCCTGTAACTCTGAAAATACATGTGGTTTTCTAGTGAACAAGTCAGAGGTGTGAATTTCTAGTGTGAATGAGTGAGAACATTGTACTGTACCTTGTAACTACAATGTGCAAATTACAGAGAAGAGCAACCTCAGCACAGCAGTGATTGTATCTAATGAAGTCTGAACTCTTTCATATTGAGTTGAAGAATCTTTGGCACTAACAGGTACAGCAGGGGTAAGGGGAAAAAGACACTGTAAAGAAAGAGCAGCAGGTAGTGGTTTCACATGGGTATTCATATGCTCTTTCATAGACACACATACTCTGTAAATCAACTCAGCAGTTTTAAATACCCATGTTTATTTTTTAATTGTTTTTTTTTTTGTTTCACCCACAGTGTAAAAACTCCACGTTTAATCTCTTATTAAATTGGTTCTGCATACTGAGGGGCTCTGATACTGCAATTCCTCCCACCTCACGCAATCTGTTCTGCTCACCTAATTGAAATTTCAACACCCCATAACAAATGGTTCCCTCTCTCCTTGGTGTGATGGTCATTATACCTCTTGCTCTGTATGTATGTAAGATGGCAAACAGGCAACGATGAGATGGCTTCATTGGCAGGGATATCGGTGTGCAGATATCTGACACTGTCTTGCATTTCAGTATTTATTTTAAAAATTCCACAGAGATGAAGCTATCTTGTCTCCACTAGCTCTAACCTTTCCAAATGGTCTCACATAGTGGACCATTTGGAAAGAACCAGAGTAAAAACAAATATTGAGGTGGTCTTTATCAAGGGTGCTATTTCGGGAGAGCAGGGGGCCAGCAGCCACGCATACCAGGACATGACTTGCTTTTCTTTCCGTTCCCCTGACAATAAGGGAGCAAGGAGAAAGAACTTGGGTTGTGTGAATTACATCTTTGTCCTCTCCCTTCAGCAGCCAGGAGTAAAGGCACACATGGAATCCAAGTCCTTTCCTCTCCCTCCCTTGTCACCAGGGAATGGGAAGAAAAGGAAGCCACATCCCCGGTATGCATGGCTGCTGCCCCTCCTGCCCCGCTCTCCCGAAATGGTGCCCTTGGTCTTTATATTGATTGGGGCTGTTAGCAACTTCCACAACAACCTAAACCAAGCTTGAATATTGACAACTCTTCACAATAGAAACTGGCATGTGTAATCATACTTGGAAAAACATGCTTTTGTACTCAGTCGTGTTATGACTTTCATGTCTTTATAGACAGCAAATCAATGTGTTAAATATGTTAGGGATGTGTATTTTAACCCTTAATCGTGGTTCCCTGATAGATCAGGTCATGGAAGTGTTTTTATGTTCCTACAAGCAAGAAGAAACCATAGTATAACATGGCTGGATTACAAGTAGGTGAAAGATGGCTACTTTGTAGTGCAAGAATGGCCATAATTTCCTTGGCCACCATATGCAGGACCTCACTGTGCTACAAATCCATTTACTGACAAGTGTATAGTATATCTAGGAGTTCCTTTAAAACAGGAATGTATCCTGTTATAACTAATGTCCTGTCTACTCGACAACTATAAACTACAGCAGGAGACCTGATTAACACTGGAAAATAGATGGACAGTTACAATGGAATGCTAAGTATTTCAGAGGCAGCATAATAGGGTCTTGCCCTTTGGCTCTAACGGCTCTACTTTGCAGCTGAAACACAACAGTTGTTACCAGGGTCCCTGAGGCAGTGTTGGGCATTGATGGCCGTGAAGATGTATGGCATTGTGTCAATGAATGTGAGAGCTCAGTGCTGGCATGAGCTAAGTCCATGACAATTATTAGGGCACGATTTCCCACTCCTTTATGTATTGACTTGTCTTTCTTTTTGTAAGTGTGTGGGTAGAGGAAGCAAGTTTGTAGTAGCTAAGATGCAAAACTGGTGCTTGTCTACTATTGACTGAAATGTTATGGCTTGTGTCTATGGCCTACCCCACCCTACAATGCTGTCACTGTGAATGTCTAACATGGAACCAAGAGCCTCCCGCAGGAAGGACAGTTCCCTTGTAGTTACTCTTAGGGTTGCAAGATGTTCCGTTTTGAACCGGACAGTCCAGTATTTGAGCTTTGTGTTCGGGAAACAAATTGAGAAAATAAAACAAGAACATATAAAAATGTCAGGTATTTTCTAAATAAGATGTAATGTAGATTGTGATGTCATGTCAAGTGTGTCCCTTATTTTTGTTGAAACCATCTGGCAACCCTAGTTAACTCTTCTCTGCTGCAGGCGCTGGTGGATCGGATTCTCGGGTAGCCTTTTGTCTAGACTTTGAGTTCGATTTTGCAAGGTGGCTCCGGGCGAGACCGTACCAGGGGGACGTGCTTTGCCTCGCTTGGCGGCGGCTACTGCTTTGCTGGGCAGCGCCTGGCCCTCGTTCATGCGAGGATACAGCGACGTCAAACCGGAGCGAGGGTGCGTGGCTCCGGCCCAGCTGCTGACAACAGCGGCCCCCAGCGGATCTGCACCAATTCGACGCTCGCGGGAGTTAAACCGGTGCAAAGGCTGGGGGGGGAGGGCAGGGGCGGCTGCAGCGGCGCTGGTTCGCTGCGAAGCTCGCGGCGCCTCCAGCCCCACCCGGGCTCGCTGGCCGGGCCAAATTAGCGCCGCGTGCGGGCGGCGCCATCCGGCCCTGGGCCCCTGGCGCGCGCGGCCGGGTCTGTGACGTAGCGTCTGCCCCAGGCTCCGGACAGGCTGGAGCGCACCATTTCCCCGGCCGGGCTGGGGCCCCGCCTGTCGCCGCGCGCTTGAGGCAGGCGGGCCTGTGACGTGACGTCCTGGCTGGCCCCACCCCGCCCTTGCCGGCATTGGGCCCACCCCGGCTGACGTTCGCCTGGGAGAGGGGAGAGCGCTCGCGAGGGGTAGTGCCCGCTGAGCGCTGCTGCTGGCGCCTGCCGAGCCGCCGCTGGGAGGGGTGACACCGCGCGCCCGGCTCGCGGGAGGCAGCCCGTAGGGCTCTTAGCCAATCACAGCTGCTGCCCTGAGGGTGGGGGAGTGTGCGTGTGAGGGGTGAATGGAAGGGCAGGGCGGGGCCCCGGAGGAGGAAGGACTCGGGGGTGGAACAGGTGGGTGCGCGGGGGCGGGGCCGCTGCGGGAGGGGTGGCTGAGCTGCTGGGGGGGGGGGCAGCTGGAACTTCACGCGCTTCCTCCAGCGGGGCTGGGGCTGGGGGTGCGGGTGCTTCTCGGAGCCAGGCAGCAGGCGCGTTGCCCCAGCGCCTTTCCTCTGCAGCCCCCGGCCCGGCCCCGCGGCCCCTCTTTGAGCTCGCTCCTTGCATGTGTGTCAGAAGACGCAGCCGGCTACTAAGTTCTGCGGGACCCCGCAAGGCAGCGTCCCTGTGCCCTTCCCCTCCGACCCCCCGCCGGGGGCTCCCCTCTCATGCTGGCCAGAGCAGGAAGGCGCCGCAATTGCCCGAGGAATCGGTAGGAAACCGGGAAAAAGGAGGAAGAAAGCGGAAGGGTCCGAGATGGAGGAGCCGCTGTGCTGTTGCGAGTACATTGACAGGAAGGGGGAGAAGAACCACCTGGTGGCCTGTTGCTGTGACTGCGAGGATCTCGATGAGGGCTGTGAAAGGTAAGGCGCCTGGCCTTTTATATGCCTGTACTTCAAGAGGCTCTTACTACCACGCTCAGCGTCATGGCATCTTGACAGTCTTTCTCCCTTCTTTAACCAGCTTCTTTAGAATGGGGCCCTGCGAGGTCAGGCTCAGCTTTGGAACCCCATTCTATGCACAGCTGCTTCATTTGGTACTTTGAAACCTCTCTTCGTCAGAGAGGAGTGGCTTTCTGGTCCACTTGAGAAGTGCCTGGCCATTTTGGGGGTGTCAAATGCCTTATGCCCAGTTAAGATAAAGGTCAGGACAACAGAACTGGTTGGGAATTCTACAGCAAAGTAGGATTTCATCAGGAAAGTCTCTTTTGTCAAACCTAAAATGTTTTGGGGAAACATCCTGGGTACAAAGAGCTTTCACTGAACCACAGCCTGGTTTCCTGCCATCTCACATGCAAAGCTGCTAGCTTGGAGGATCTGCAGCACTAGGGAAAGCTGCACCGTGTGGACTCCCCCAGAGCTAGAGATCCCTGGACTCTCAGACCTGATTCTTTTCAGCTTCAGGGCTGCAGTTCAGTGATGGCAAACAAGAAATTGGCAAGAGTCATATCAACAACATTCAGCAGCTGCTTCATAGGAGTGTTTCTTTTCGGAGACATTACTCAGTGTTTCTGAAATGAACATTTTATGGAATTTCTGGATCATGGGAAACTTCAAAATTGGTTTTGTTCCTAACTGAAATATAACCAAATTTCAAAGCATTAAACTTTCCTGTGAAATAGTCTGATTTTGGACAGCTCTGTTGCGGATGGTTTCTCTATGGAATCCATTTCTAGCTGATCAAACCCAGTAATGGTGAGTTTCTCTTTGGGAGATATGGGTGACAACAAGAGGATGTTTGCTGTTTGGTTCATGCAGTAGATAATCTCTACTTACTAGGATTCCTGAGAGAGACTCTTGGATCATGAGCTCTTCTAGACAGTCACTGCAATTTGTTGAGTTTGCAGTGAAAATGCCATTATATTATAACTGATTTCTGAACCAGGTTTAGATTTTGTTGAAGTGGGTAGGTGGAATCAAAAAGTTAGAGTGAAAAGGCCTAATATAAATAGAATAAGCTTGCATTGGTCTTTAGAGATTTCTTTAAAAAGGCATAGCTCCTGTCCTAGAAAGATTTACAGGCTACATCAGATGAGCAAAAACACAAGAGGCTAAAGAAATGAGGGTAGAAATGGGGAATGAGAGTTAATGTGATTGAATTTTTGAATAGATCAGCCTCTCCTTAAAATCTAAGGGGAAGCAGACAGCACAGAAGTGTCTCATGTATGTGAACAGAAATCTGTGCTTTTCCTTAACAGGTGGCTGACGTGCAGATCTTTGCCCCCAGGAACTTTAGAGAGAATTGCAGACACCATTTTGGATCGCCTTCGCATTCCCTGGCTTAAGGGGGCCATAAAGATTAATATCAGCCTGCTCCCACCACTCGTCCTGCTGCCTGTCTCCCTCCACATAGCAGCTCTGCACTTCCTGTTGGCACTTGTTATCTTGACATCCCTTCCTGTGGTGGTGTTGTGGTACTACTACCTCACGCACAGGAGGAAGGGACGGACTCTCTTCTTTTTGAGCCTGGGGCTGTTTTCTCTGGGGTACATGTATTTTGTGTTCCTCCAGGAAGTGGTTCCCCGAGGCCATGTGGGGCGCACACAGGTGATTATTCTCACCTGCGGATTAATTCTCATGCTTGTGGCCCTATCTCAAGCCAAGAGAGACCCTGGCTACCTTTCCAGCCAAATGAGCAGTGACAAATCACCATGCCAAGGCAGCAACAACTTGCCAAACAGGAAAGTTCTGGGGATCTCCAATGGGCTTCATGGACCAGCTGCATCTGGCATCACCAGCAGTCATGCTAAGAACACTGATGCCAAGGGCTATTCCAGAATGTTGGCCGAAGGACTAGACAGAGCAAAGGAGGACTGGTGCACCAAATGTCAGCTGATTAGGCCACCCCGGGCTGGGCATTGCAGGTTGTGTGGCATGTGTGTGAGGCGACTGGACCATCACTGTGTCTGGTAGGTGTCACAGACTTCTGAGGTGGTCATTAAAGAAGTTATTGCTTTCTCATCCAGGTGCTATCAGTCAAATAAGGCTGCCTCTTAAATTTGGTGCCTTTCCTCTTGGTACTGAGAGTTGTCATGGGTTCTAAGTAGTATGACCTGATAATTAGCTAACTCTGGTGTAGGAGGACCTATTTCAAGACCTGTTTTTGGCCTCTGGGCCCTAGTTTGCTATGACAGTTTTAGGTAACTTTCCCACTGTTGTTCTAGAACCAGTACAGTTCCACTGAGGGAAGTGCTAGTGATCTAAGAAACGGCCCAGGGTGGTGGTTTTTTTTTTTTGTTTACCACTGTGACATTTAAACATGCTCTAAGCAGGTATAAATGTGATACAATAGTGTTCCTTCAATTTACTTCTACTACTGGAGCTGCCATGGTGCTACAGCAGCCAGTGTAAATACCACCATCCCTGGGATCTAAGGTTACATGTGGAAACATACAAGGAGATATCACCTTTCTTAGGCTTCTAGGAAAGGCTTAGAGCCTTCCAGCAGGCAATTGACAGAATGTGGGAGCCTCTCTCAGAGATATACTCACATCAGCACCATCTGAATATGTTGTTTTTACATTTCCTTCATCATTGGCCTAAATTGCTAGCCTGTGCTCTTGTGTAAAATTGTGTGCACTCTGGTGAATATATCACGTAGACACACCTTGGAGCCAAATTTACTGCCAGTTAAGGGAGAGAGTTTTCATTTGAATAAAGAATAAAATGTTCTTTCCTTTGCCCTTTGGAGGATTAACAGCTGCGTAGGGGAGCGGAACCACCAAGCCTTTATCCTTGCACTATCACTCTTCCTGGTCACCTCCGTTTATGGAATTACACTGACCCTGGACACCATCTGTAGGGGCCAAAATACGTTCATAGCGCTGTTCTACTGCCCGGGGACCTATGCAGACTACAGGTGAGAAATCTCAGGGACAGGGCATGGGGTGGGGGCCTCACCAAAGACTTGCTGGTGTGACCCCGAGTGTATCACTTTGTCTCTGTGCGTGAGTCTGTCCAGCCCCCAAAAGATCTTCATGTTTGCTTCTCTCCCAGGCAAACAGAGGATAGAACCTCTGTGCTACCCCAGAGGACAGAATGCCGGATTGAGACTCAGGAAGCCTGGGTTCAAATCCTGGCTCTTGTGATAACCTCAGTTTCCTTGCTCGTTGAATGGGAACATTGACACTACCCTCCTCTGTAAAGCACTTCGAAATTTACTGATACAAAGCAGTTGTTCAGAGAGAAGTTTTACTATGATGATTATTAGCTCCCATTCTGGGCCTCCATTTCCCTACCTATGGAAGGAGGAGGATACTATTGTAAAACACATGGTGTTCTATTGGTTAAAGAGAGTGGTATACGAGCTGGGTATTATTACTGGAAATGTACATGGCTGTATAAGTGCTAAGCATCATTATTAGCAATGTTGTGAGACTTTAATGTTTGTAAACCCTGTGGGATCGCTCGAGCAGATGTGGAAAGGGATGGAAGGGAGATTTGTTACCAGGGGAAATCTCTCTCTGCATTTCTGAAGCTACAGATTAAAGCATCTGTGCTCACATTAAATGGCTTCCTTCCCATCTCTTTCCCCACTGCCAGCTCTGCGCTGTCATTCACATGTGTGTGGTACTGTGCCATTGTCACGGCCGGGATGAGCTACATCCTTCTTATCCAGCTATTGAACATCAGCTACAACGTGACCGAGAGGGAAGCTCGGCTGGCTCTGCGGGAAGACACCGGGCGCAGGCTTCTGGGTGGGATTGTGGTTGATACAGGCAAGTATAACCAGGGTTTCCTGTACAACTGGGGCCAGTTTTTGACCTTGGGGTCACCCACGCCTCAGCGCTCTGCTGAAGACATTGTGTGAAACCTCGTTTCCCACTGATGGCAGTGACATTCGGTGGAGGTGGACAGCTCCTTCCACTGGGATCCCACCATCTTTCCCTACTGACTTGGAGGCTGGGCCCATCTCCTCATCAGTGTCTGTAGGAGTCATTAAAGGACAGACAGCTCTCACACACCAGAGGTCAGAATTAGGGTGCAGAACGAATTAAGCCATATGCACAAACAGGGAGAGGCAAAATCACAGTCCTCCCCCATCTGCCTCCATGCAGAAATTATGCACAATTCAGCAAGATTAACAGCAGCACAAGACTTTGAGAATGTGGGGAACTCCATGTCTGGATTTCAGAGGCATGGTAATTTAATACCAGACATCAGCTAGACACTGCAGGGGTCAGAACAGACTCCCCTCTCTTACCTATATGTGGTATTTCATAAATGATGTGATGCCTTGTGCTGATGAGGTGAACTGTAATCTGTACCAAGAGCGAGGCATTTCATGATGGACCAAGGGGAAGATATTTAAAATGGGCTTTGTCTTGTGTCGCTTCAAGAACCAGCTAGGACCTCTCTTCTCTCTCGTGGGCATATTTTTCAATTTTCCATCCCATTTGTAAAGTTGCATCAGCTGTTAGTGCTTCTATTAAGTGCCTTTGTGAGCAGTACACCTACAGGGCTGGTTGAGGTCCTGTCCTCTCCTAGGCTCCCTCGCCCCAAAGAGGCTATTCCAGCTGTGTGTCAGAAGGAAGAACTGGTTCCTCCTCTATATGCCAGTGGTTTCTTCCCTCTGCTTCTCTGAGTTGATCCAAGGGCTTGACTCCCTGGAAGTATTTTTGTTCCATTAGCACTTGCTAGCACCTCACAGCTGGTAAAATTTTTCCAAGATAGCTGTAAGTTCCCAAGTAGCTGTAAAACATTCTGGGGCAGTGGCCGAGGTGGGAAGTAAATGGACCCTTGTCTGATGCTGCTGCTGCTGCCTTGTGATCCTCCTTGTTATGAAACAGGAATAATAGTTCTCCTGGGAGATGGCTCACAGCTGAAGTACAGTAGCCCAGATCCTCCTCCTACAATCATGGAGAATGTGCTCTTACCCCCAGTAGATCAGTTTTTCAAAGGAACTGGAAAGGCAAGAAGAAATTCATCTCAGGCCCTGAGGATGTGGGGAGGGCTTGTTGGGCCTCTCAAATTGCTAAATGAAAATGTTGGTTGCTGTGTTGGTCCCAGGATGTTAGAGGCTATGTCTACACTACAAGGTTTTTGCGCAAAAACCTGCGGCACGTCCACACCTCAAATGAGCTCTTGTGCAATTAAATGGGCAGTTAAATGGCAGAACAGAGGGCTTTTTCTGCCATAGGTAAACCTCCTTTTCTGAGGCATAACTGCTTTTAGCGCTACAGCTATTGCGCAAGAAGGCAAGTGTGGACGCTTCAGAGGGGTTTCTTGCACAAGAAACCCCTGTGGGGGAAAAAGCACAGGTGCTCTGATGGTCATTCTGTGAATGGCCATCAGAGCTTTCTTGCACAAGGGCATCCATGCAGTGTGGACACTCTCTTGCGCAAAAGCACATGGCTTTTGCAATGTGCTTTGAGGTGTGGACGTGCTCTTGCGCAAGTTTTTATGCAAAAACTCTTGTGCAAGAAGTATGTAGTGTAGATGTAGCCAGAGGGACAAGGTGAGTTAGGTAATATCTTGTATTGGACCAGCTTCTGTTGGAGAGAGTCAAGCTTTCAAGCTAGTCAGACCTGAAGAAGAGCCCAAAAACTTGTTTCTTTCATCAGCAGAAGTTGATCCAATAAAACATATTACTTCACCCGCTATGTCTCTCTCACTTGAAAGTGTTGGCAGGGGTTACATTGGGGTTGCTAACGGTCCCTGAGGACTGAGTAGACTTGCCTCTTAACCACACCTTCATGGGGCTCCACATTTAGCTGAAATCGCAGGTAATTTTATTTGACAAATCTTATTCCAAGCCCTGTTTGTGTGTGTGTTGTAAACACCATTGTAATTTTGATCTGCCTGGCTCAATAAACCCTGGACTCTGGGAGCACTGGAGTGTGTGTATCCGGACTGAGATGCACAGACTGAGCTGGGAGGAATCTCATTCTTAATTATTAATATGCGTCCACTCCATAAAAACACCAGTCATTAGCCCTGTTAGTGGCAGATCAACCCAGGAGAAATTGGAGACTTGAACTCCCTCCTTGCTTAGAGGTCTTCTCTTTGGGGCAGGGTTGATAGTGTATTACCAAAGAGGAGAGATGGGGAAGCTTGCCCTGTGGGTGTCTTACTGTACATTCAGCTCTCAAGATGCTGGTCTGGCACCTTTCACCATCAGGGTCCCCACTCATGATAAATTCCCAAGTGCCAGTGGATATGCCCTGTTTCGCAGTGTTCTATGGCTTGCTAACATGGTATATGCAACTTCTGTGCCCCCAAGCATAATTAATGAGTCTTCAGAACTGCTGTGCGTGGGCCCATCTCCTGTGGCAGGAGATGCTGACTTGAGCAGTTTGCTTTTTTGTGATCACTTTTTAAAAGGGAGAAATCTTGGTCTCCAGTCAGAGGGAGAGAAGAAAATCAAGAGATGTGGAGACTTCTGGCCCTGTGTTATCCTCATTTAAATGAGAAAGCAGTCACATGGACCACAGTAATCATGCCAGTGGACAAGCATGAGTATCTGAGTTCTCTTGGGACTGGAGATGCATCAAGAGCTTGCCTCCTCACTCGATGGTAGTTAGCTGCAAGTGTAGCAATTTCCATAGCAGAAATACATTTAGGGGGGCTATTGGGAGCCTAGTCTAGGGGAAGGGTTCTTCCTCAGTGCAGCAGTGTCTCTAAAACCTCTTTCCTGTTGGGAACTTGGAAAGGTCAAGATAATGTGGCCTTCTGGGCAGAAAAAAACCACTAGTGGGCATGTGTCTTAAAACACAGAACTAGGATTAACTTCTCTATGCCTCAATTATTCCCTCTTTGAAATGGGAATATAATAGAACGTGTGTGCGTGCGTGCGTGCGTGCATACACGTACCAGTGCCATCTAGTGGGTAGAATTAGAGCTGCTCAACGGAGTGTCAGGCCCAAACAGCACTTCAAAGCCTGTGTGTTTGCAGCAGGAGGATCTGAATTCTGTCCCTACTGAATGGGAAGTTCTAACTGGCCCTGGAATGCACTGTGGTGGCAAATGCAATGCCTTAAATGGCCACCTTGTTTACAGATCCAGCCTTCCACAGAGAGGTCTACCTCATGAATGTCTTTGGAGAAGGAAAGCACAATATAAACTCTTTGCTCTGTGACTGTACAGTGCCTAGCACAATGGGGTCCTGGTCTATGGCTGGGGCTCCTAGTCATAATAACTAATAACGGGAAGTATTAGCATGAGACGGTCAGAGCAGCATGAGCTTCAGTGTCACTGTTTTGAGCTTCCTTTGAGTAGCCACAGAGCAGCAGAAAGTCCAAGAAGGGCAATGCCCCCCTTTTCATTTCTACTGAGGGTGGATTATCTCCCATTCTTTGCCTTAACCTTGTCTCATTTGACTCAGGCTAGGCAAACTTGTAGCAAAAGGTTAAAATCCACCACAGTAGTGGGCATGAAGAGAATGCCTCGGACCTGTGAAAAAGGGGTAGAGCTGCAGTTAGTGCAATAAAGCAAGGCAGGTTGGGTGAGGGATAGTCACTGTGAGTAACAGATAGGGAGCATGCTGCATTTGACAGATGAGCTACAGGTTGGGCACCTAGCGGGGTCCAACAGATGCTTAAATGTAAGTTCCTTGGGGCGGGAAGTAGCCATTTGTCTGTAAATTGTAATGCATACACACAACAATGAAGAAATCATTACCATTCTGGCCCTGTAAAGTCCCCCATTAGCTGCAGAAGAGGTATGTCTAGAGCTGGTACAAGACTAGCACATTTTTATATTGTTTTTCCTGGCTTTCTGCCACAACATTTTGAAATATAAAAAGTTTTATCCTGCTCTAGTAGCATCCATCTTAGAGACTTTCAGTGCTACAGACCAGCAGGAATTTTAAAGGGATTGGACTGTCACAATAGTACTAGAATTACACAGTATCAGCATCCTGTTTGGTGAATTTAGTGAAGGCTGTTGTACAATTTTGATGCGCAGTATGAGTGACAACTTGGCACTCTGCCATACTTGCCTCATCTCAATTTTGCATTTGTACTCTAGTAGAATGACTTAAAAAAAAAAAAGACCATTTCCTGACTTTCATCTTTACTCAAATGACTGAAGTCACTGCTGACCAAGAAATGGTACTGATAGAAATTCCAGTCACTCTATGCTCTAATGGTGCTTTCCCCTTCAAAATAGACTGCTTTTGTGTCTTAAAAATCATGTGCTGTAAAGTTTCTTCTCTAGACAACTGAATACTACCTAGTGTCTTAATAATCACATGCTCTATAACTTCCTTCTCTTGTATAAATGCATATTGCTTCACTAAAGTTGATGGTGAGTGTGATTATGAATGTATTTTCTGTATCTCTATTATGTTTTCAATGCGGAGGCATCTGCTCCCTAGGACTTTCTTCCACTGCAAGCATGTTTGGTCAAGTGAAAACCCTGCAAGGGTCAAGGTGAGATCCTTCCTAAAATTGGGACTCTGACTTCCCACGAGTTCATGTCATTAGGGAAATGCTTTTAATGATAAAATGAAAAATATAGGGTCTGAAAGAACTTGGGATGTTTTTCCTGGAAGAATCCTAAGTGTGACATGCTGTATGTGTGAGTTTTATTAAAAGGATTGTGCTGTGTGTCCCCTTTGTAATGCCCAGCATTTTCAGAGAGGTGTATTTGAGTTCAAATAAATCAGAACTACATATAGAGTGGTCTTGGTTAATTTATGGCATGTCATAGTGTGGGTGAACTGAATGCTGCCAGACAATCCTACTGAGTTACAGGCTTGCATTTCTCTTCACATCCAGCCAGGTCAGTAGTATCTGAAAGCCACCACCATCTTATGGCTGTGACATGAATTTGGTGGTTGTGGGGAATCTCAGCCCAGTTCCCAGGGACTAAGCAGCTTTAGGCATGACACTATCACAGCTGGGGTGCCCTAGCCCAGTCATCTCAAAGAGAAAAGGATTGAACTTCCCTGCTTGCTACAAGGCCAGGATTAATTTTCTTATTTCAGGAAAAACTTGCCTTGCTGCTGCCTGTGCCTTAGCAGCCCCAGAGCTGAGGGCTTCAGGCTCTTGGCATCATTCTCCAAATAAACAAAGCCATAAATAATATATAAATATGAGCCAGAGCCTTTGCTGTGCCATGGCTGGGACCGACAAATACTGTGGGAAGTTGGTGTTGGTGGGAAGTGAGTATATTTTAATCCTGTAAATATTTCAGGCACCCAGTGAAAGGAGACACAATATCCATGAGGTTTGCATGCCCCTTTTGTTGTGTTACAGGATTCATCTGCATGACACTCCAGCTTGCTGTTCAGCAGTTTCTCTCTGAACGTTCATTGATGACAAAGAAGATAAATTAGGACCTTGCCCCGTTACCAGCTAGACGTATCTGCACTAGGCATTTCCCGAGCTACCACCAGTTCATCTCCAGTTGTGGGAGGCACTAGAGTAAATGAGGCTCTAGGTAACTGCCACTGTTTTAGTCTTCTCTCACCCTGCTTAGAGCAAGCTCAGATTAAAACAGGTAACACTGCTATGAGCACTTTCTGGTTGTGCCGCACTGGAGGGAGTTTTTAAGGAAAATGCCAGTGTGGCTGAAACTATAAATTCACCGATGAGTGGAGGGGCATCTGTAAATTGCACTGAGGACTTGAAGTTGGCTAGGTTGATCCTCCACTTTTTCCCTCTACCTGTGTCCCCTATCTGCTGATCTTTCTTCATAGCAGAACTTATCCCTTCTGCAGTGCCACCTGCTCTATGGATATTTCAGTCTGAAAGCGGGGAGGGGTTCCACAGAAATGCCTTTCATCAGTGCCGAATTCACTCACTGTAACAAAAAGAAACCCTGTTTTCCAGTGGGAGGATGCACCTGGCCATGGAACACTTCCCTTCTAAGCATGTATCAGCAAGGAATGAATCTGAGCCAAACCATTGGGCTGATGCCCACATGGTTCCTCATGAATATATGTTTCTACCATTAAATTCAACACCAATTCAAGCTTTAAAGCAGGAGGCAAACTGTAAAACAGTCACTGAGGTTGAATTGATTTTCTCAGCATGCCAAATCTCTTACACCTTGCCTCCCTGGTGGAAAGTGTTTGATGGGATAAAACTTTAAACCTGGAAAACCTTTGTGTCTACTTGGATTATTATAAAGATGTCCTGTACGCTCTGCCAGCAGCCTTATCAGAAGGACCCTGGGCTCTGGATGCTCCGTGTGCAGTTAGTTCAGCTGTTTGGCTGAAATCAGCATGTGGCAAAGGCTAATTCAGAAGAAAACTGGTGTCATGATAGAGTTTCATGCCTGTGGACTTCAGTCCTGAGAGCTGTTTTTCTAACTCATTCGCTAGCACTAGACTCATGAGAAACTGTACCTATGTTAAATCCTAGACTGTGAGCGACATAATGGCAGTACCCTGGGCCTTCACAGGCACTTGAAAAAAAGCTGAGTACAGTACCTCCCTGTGACATGCTCGCTGCTTGAATCCTCCAAACCAGGCAGTCTACCAGAGAATGGGTGGGCCTGCTAAACTAACAGGAAGACAAGGGAGCAATTAAGAAGGCTGAAGATGCTGAAGAGAGCTTAGGGCCCACCTATCAGGCATGGCTGCTGGTTTAAGGTGCCTCATGTTTTGTGTGCTCTTCCCAAGAGGCATTATTTTCAGAGGCAGTGCTAAACACTAACTCAAGTTAGTAAGAGCTGTGTGTGCTCAGATCAAACCTAAGTTGTCACAAGTCAAGCATCCAAAAACCGAACCCATCCTTTTCAAGCCATAAGAGGGGTTGGTTCCAAAGACCCTTACTCCAAGGTGAGGTAATCCCAGGCTCTTCCATTGCCATTACCAGAGACAGGAAATGGGTGGATGAGAGCCTTCTCCAGTACAGCAATTCTTTTGTTTCCACAACTACCCCTGAAAAAGCCCTGAACTGCCTGGTCACCAGCTACCTGCAGCTCTATCTTGGTGAGAAACCCAGTGTGACCCTTTCTTTCTGCTGCTTTGTCATCTCACTAACTGCAATTATTTTAGCTATACCAAGAACCCAGCCTTAGTTGGGGGAGAAGAATAGACTGTTCCCACATGACAACTTCCTGACTAGTGAATGAATACAGCAGGCTGAAGGAGGATTAAATGGTCTCTCTATAAAAAGGATGCCAGTAACCTGAGAACGGAAGGACCGGCTCTATTGCATCCTAGTATGTAGAGACTGCACTGGCAGGATTTCAGCGGGGTGAATGTGCACCAAGAAGCAGAACTACTGCTGCTGTACTATCCTCACACATTAGTCATAAATGCACCAACAAGTGGAGGGGCATCTGTAAATTGCACTGAGGACTTGAACTAGGTTGGTCCTCTACTTTATTCCTCTAACCATGTCTCCTATCTGCTGATCTTTCTCCACAGCAGAGCTTATCCCTTCGGCACTGCTCACACAAATGACCCCCCAGGCTCTTTCCAGCTGCCGTTCTCTATCACAACCTGACCACGATGCTTCCAGCTGATCCCCCACCACTTTCACCTACTCTCCACCCACACCTTCAACTCCTTTCCACCCCTAGATAAGTGCCCAGGTGACAAAACAGCAGTCAGGTATGGAACCAAGATTTGGGTAACAGGGTGTGCATTGCATTCCTTCACATTTGGGAAGTAGGCGGTGGGAGGGAAAATTAGAAATGATAGTCTTAACTTGTTAGGCCAGAACTGAGAACCTAACCCTGCTCTCAATCCAGTCCTGGCACCCAAGCAGGAAAAGGCTGAGAAAAGAGGAACCCTTGTCTCCAGCTTTGTTACACCAATGGGAGAGAAGCAAATGCCAGTCTCCAATGGCTGTCTCCATTGCTCAGGTGTTCAGAGCAGAGGACTGTTAGCAACAGCAGATCTCAGCTGGCAAATCAATCACTACCTAATATAGACAGTAGGGATGTAAAATCCCAGTTAATCAGTTAACTGGTTAAACGTTAGGTTAGCCTAACATTTAATCGTTTATCCAACTATGCAGGAGCCAGGCCGGGGTTCCCACTGGCTCCCAGCCCCCACTGGAGCAGTCCCTGTCTGCGGCAGGCCTGGGCTCCCAGTGGACAGAGGCTGCTCCAGACGCTGGAGCAGCCCCCGCCTGCAGGATAACCAGGCCTGCCATGGACGAACTGCTCCAGATGAGACCAGCCCTTGTCCAGGGCAAGCCCCCAGCCTGCGGCAGGTAGGGAGCTGCTCCAGTCCCCACCAGTTAATCAGAACCGGTAAGCATCACCTATTTAGGGTGATGCTTACTGGTTAACCTTTCATATCCCTAACATTTTTTTTTAAACAACCATACTAACCAAATTCTAAGCTAGCCTATAAACCACTCCATCTGGGCTCAGTTGCTACACCGTAACATGTTAAAATCTAATCTTGACTAGGATGTAAAGGGGTGATGGTAGCTCATGTTAGCTATAAAGACAAGGCAAGTTGTACTTTGGTCTATGCTAAACTGGTAGAGTTAAATTAACTGGGGTGGAAGGGCAAGCTTCAGTACCACTAATTTAGCTTATGTTAAAGTTCTGGACCTTGTTCTGGACTTGAGTTTTAGATGTCATCTGATCATGGGTGCTAGCCTGATCTACCTCCCAATGCACCTTTAAAGCCTAGTCTAGACAAGGTCTGTGTGTGCCTACAAAGGAACTGTCAGCAATAGGAAAAATGGTGCTTTTTAAAAAATGGTGCTGGTTGCCATGATTTGAAACACCGCTCAGCACCAAATGTAGACAGTTTCATGCCTAAACACTTGAGTTAGCTAGTTGTGTTATAATTTAGAATTGCTGGGAGGGTCGATCCCCAAACTAATGGTTTTAACTACTCAAGTGTCTACACAAAGTGCTTTGTTTGTGTTTCAGATCCTGTTACCATCTCAACTGCAAAGCTCCATCTAAGGTTTAGCTTCCCTGTCATCCCTCAATACAACGGTTTAGTAACCGTTCCTCATGTGGACTGGGTTTTGTGAAAGGCTTAACAGGATGTGAATTGTTCACAGATCAGACGGTAAAAAGACTCCATCCATTTATTCATCAGATACAGCCACACTGTGTCCAATCACAAGGCAAAAGCACTGACAACAGACAGGCATTCAGGGCTCTGTTCCAGCACAAAAAGGCACATTTCAGTTCCTGTCCCTTAGGGAAGAAGTGCAGTGTCTCAATTTGACACTGCACTGCTAAAGGCAACAAAAGTCTCTGGGGAGGTTTGGAAGTAAAGTTGGCATCTGGCCTGGAATTTATCCTGTCTTGATTCTTGTGCTCTAGCCCTGCTCATTGCCTGCCTGATGGGGTGTTGCTCTGGTGTGCAGACAGTCAAAAATATCCCAGAGGGTAGACCCATGCCAGGTAAGAACAACTCCCCCAATACATTTACTTGTCACTGTGGGAGAGCAGTCTGGTGGCTAGAGAGTGACGGCAATAGTCCAGGTTCCTCCATTTAGAGTGAATGTTAAAAGCACCACTCAACATGCCATCCTAGAACACCATCTCCACTCCCTCTTGCACCAAACCAGGAAGAGCGCCTGTCATTCACAGGGCTGAGCTCACATCACTAGTTGCATCCTTCCGCAGAGATCTACTTTGCTCATCAAGTAGGGAGCGTGCCCAGAGTCCTTCCGGTCATTTCTGGAAGTCCGGGAGAATTTCAGCTACTCTCTTGCGTAACTGCTCTCTCCTTGCCTCTTTCTCTCTTTCCTCTTTCATCAGTGCTGGGTACTGCCTCCAGGCCCTGAACATGGTCAGTGTTATTCTCCTTTTGGAAAGGAAGAGGGAAAGAGATGAATGGACCAGACAGCCATTAAAAGCCTTGGTGCTATTCTAGAATAGCCACAGACCTCCAGGATTCACCCCCTCTATTGCAATTGCCTGGCAGTGACAGGTTAAAACTCTCCAGTGCAGGCAGTTTAATTACAGATGCCAGTCATCCCAGAATACTAACACTTTGCCCTTCTCTCTTGCCCTCCCTCCAACTCTCACTGGCAGGATTCATTAGTCATTGTCTGCTGAGAGCTCTGAGGATGAAAGGTGTTATGTGAAGGCTAATGAGATCCTTTCCAAAGAGGAGGTGAAGGCAGCTTCTTTATGGGAGGCTCCCACATGGAAGGAGTGAGTGAGAAGAGCAGCTTCGTTCAGTGCAATTCAGTGTTTTGCCAGCCCAGTCACCTCACTTCCAGTCTCTCCAGATCCTCTACTCCTCCAGTTCACTGTGCCTGTCACTGCTAACCAGGCACAATCCCGAACCTGCTGCCTTAGCCATGACAATCAGGTAAGGTATTAAACTGTGCACGAGTGTGAGTTAAATTTGCAAACTAAAAGCAGAAAACGCATTGATTTCACTGATTCTTCCTAAGAATCAGTCTGCACAGATCCCATGTTTACTATACCCCATGTGCACTGCTGAAATGTGATTTCAGTCAAGAGTAGGAATGGGATTTGACTTCTCTGCTACCTGCAGGGTCTTTGAGACTTAGCTCTTCACTGTACTGACTATAACCAATGTCCTGTTAAACCTGTACTACAACACAGCTCTGGGCAGTTTAATTTGGAATCTATTCAGCTTCATTCATCCTCAACAAAACTGTCAGTTGAGTTCTCACTGCAGAATTGGGTAAGGAGCAGAAAGAATCACCTGGATTCTCAGCTCCCAAGTGGCGTTTGCAGCTAATCAGTTTTGGATTCATAAACTCAGCCCATTCAGTCCGCAGTCACCCAGAAGAACAGCTCTGGAAACCCTGCAATGTTATTCCTACACAATCACTTGACTTACTATCAATGTACTTAAAAGTTTTTTCTAAGCTGGCTTTTTAACAGGAGCTGTGTGGCCAGATCCACTGACTGACTCTGAAACTTTCAACCATTCATCACCTTCCCCCACTCCTCCTTCAGTGAATTCAGAATTGCTGAAAAGGTTAAGAACCAGTCTTCCCTTTCCAATCTGCATGGAGCCATCTGGCCTCAGATGCTGGGCACGGAGCTGACAGTGGGTGCAGGATGTGAGACCAGAACATCGGAAGCAAGACCCACCTTTCACATGTATTGGCTAAATATCGTGGGTTTAAGGAGAAAAGCCAGTCAAAAATATCCCATAGGTAAGAACAATTCCCACTAGGGGAATACATTTACCTATCGCTGTGCTCAGCTGCAATCTTCTGCTTTTCCCATAATGCACTTTTCTCCTCATTGAGCAGGTCAAACCATGCCCAGAACAGCTTCTTCTTGAGGGAGGCTGCATGGAGCCTGCTCGCTCTCTCTTCCAGAGCAGAGACACAATCCTTGTACTGGGGAATGGAGACAGGGAACGAGGTAAGCATGTTTTCCTGTCCTCCTCACTAAACAACCACAGCAGAGTGACAAGAAAACCCTGAGTGAAGGTAATGGGCACAGGAATGAGAAAGACAGGCATGAAGGAGCACCAGGCTATGGAGTAAACAGGTAATGACTCAGGGGCGCAAAGAGGAGGAAGTGATTGCAGAGATCAAAAGAGGAGCAATAGGAAGAGGGAGTGACAAGGTCAGGCATGAGGTGATGCGGGTAGAGGAGAAAAGGGCTGAAGAGACAAGGGACAGACATGAAAGGGAGGTTACGGCGACAAAGCAGGCAGCATGCAATGCAATGCCACTGTGATGCAGGGCCCACCTGGAGCCCACAGGTGCATGTGGGTAGGTCACAAAGTTGGGTTTGGAGTATTCAAGCAGCTAGTTGGGTTCATAACATCCTCCCCCCACTTTGGGCTCACCTTTAACCAGCTCCGGAAGCCTCTTCTGAGTAATATGCGGGAAGAGAATTCCTCAGCCCGAGCCATCTTCTCAACGAGGCTCTCCTGGACGTGCTGGAGCCAGGTTAGCAGGCACTTTCTTTGCAGTCCTGAGCAGTGATGGTTTTGTGCCACCTGAGCAGAGTTAGGAAGGGAGAAAAGAGACAGTTACCTAAACAAATATGTTGTAGGGCTGCAGCGATGGAAATTCCACAGTAAAACTACCTCAGCTTTAATGTAACGGTCCCGTGACACACCATGCCCAACTGTGCCATGCTTACACTGGCCTGCCTGTGTCTTCCTGACCAAGTGCTGATCAGCTTGTGGCCGAAGAGTGAGGAATGACAAATGATTTGCTGTCAATTAGAGGCATCTGAGTAAGGCAGATGCATTCCTTACTCAGACATAGTATCACACTGACTCTTACCATACTTCAGGGAGTAGCCAAGTTAGTCTGTACAGAAAAAAACAACCAATGGTCTGGTAGCACTTTATAGACTAACAAAACATGTAGCTGGTATCAAGTGCTACCAGACCATTGGTTGTTTTTTTCTTACCATACTATCAGCCTCAGATCATGGGAATCACAGGTAACTGCACGTTCATCAGAAATTATTTGCTTTAAATTTGCTGTTTTTGTTTCACTGTGTGCCATTTTGTTCTTGTATGCAGGGACCCGTGTCCAGTTAAGGTTTATTCTACCCTGCTTTATTTCATTTAAAACTACCAAATTAAATAGTATTAGGGTCAAATTTTCAGAAGTACTATGGCTCAGAGCCTCAAAGACATTTATGTACTTGCTATTAATTGGTGTAAGGTGCCTAAATACCTTTGAGGAGCTAAGCTGGTGTCCAATGTTTCCTCTATTTTTTCCATCTATGGGCAAAATAAATTTTGTTATATGCACTGAGGCTGTGAAGATGTGCACCACAAGCAGAAATGCATGCTGCCATCTTTGGGTGGCTGTGAGCATTCTGCCACTCAGCTGGGCGGCATTTGAATCTCTCCTGGGTGGCCGAAGCACTCAGCTTACAGGGAACACTGCCTGTGTCCCATTCACTTCCAGTGAAACTTCAGGGTCCAACATGCTTTATTTACTTTTGCAAATAGACCCTGAACTCATAAGTAATCTAAGCACCTGTGAAAGTGTTAATTTTCCCTCTAATCTTCTACAGCCACATGTGCCTTTTATCACCTTCAGTGCCCTTTTCTGGACCTTCTGTGCCTAGATTTTGAAGATGAGATGGCCGAACCTGAAAGATAGGCTTGAGCCCTACAAAGTAATCTGAACTCAATAGGACCCACATACAAGGGCTAGGTCTGAAAACAATGCAACTCCCTTGGGCTCTGGGTGGGTTGTTTCTGATCACCTCCTGCCAGCCACCTCAGTCTCACTGAGCTGTGTGCGCTGCAGAGTGAGTAACAGCGCCTTTCACCTGCAGTGCACATTGTGCAGTGAGGCAGCAGCAGCCAGTAAGTATAAGGCACACAGCTGCACCCACCTGGGTTCCACAAATGGGAGGCAACTGGAGATAGACCGTGGACATGGGGAGCTGGAAGCCCCCAACCAGGCTGAGCTCCAACGATGATCTGGTGATGATGTCACAGGTTCAGGGGAAAGTGTCGGGGTCAGGTCAGGACCGAAAATGACTCAAAAGCCTCAGATCAAGTTTGAGGGGACCATGCTTGGCTTCGGTATGGGCCCAAGCCAGGCTTTAAAATGAGGCCCAACAGACCTCCACCCTGGCTAAGATCCTGCTGCATGAATTTAATATTGGAAACATCCTCTGTTAAGGAATGGTACAATGCCTGCTCTTGGGGGGAGGGGGAAGAGGACTTGGTCAGCTAATAGTTTTTTCTATCTCCTTCTAACTTCAGAACCCCATTACCTGTTTCTCCCCCACAATCCCACTTGGTCGCTGCTTCCCTTATTTCTCTTCCCCTCTCAAGAGCCCGCTTCCTCAGTTCTGTCCTCAGTAGACACTTTACCGCCATGTTTTCCTTGGCCTGTTCCCTCAGCCTCTTCCAGGGTTCCAGCCCCTGCTTTCTCAGGAGGACCTTCTCATAATGGTCTCTGGCTTTTGCCATCAGCTGCTGCTCTCTCTCCAGCCTTCTCTGCTTCTCCAGTTCTTTCTGCAATTCAAAGAGCAGCAGTTTAATTTATCCTGGGTAAAATGGATGGTAAGGCACACAACCACAAACAGTGAGTAGATGGGCATCCTGACCTGGCCAGAAATAGGAATCTGCAGATTGTTTAGCTTCAGCCACAAGGTGGCCAAACATCTCTGAGAGACAAATGCATCAATTGGTACAACAATGAGCCAACAATGGCTGTGTGCTGCAAAGGAACAGTCTCCCTCAAGAAATCACAAAGGCTTGCAATAGGGATGGAAAATCCCAGTTAATCAGTTAAATGTTAGGTCAACCTAATGCTTGACTAAGCACGATCTCACCTTTCCACACCCCTAGCTCATGGGGCTCCCAGCCCCCATGCTGGGGCTGGCTGTGCTGGCTCCCAGCCCCACTACAGCCAGGCTGGTTTGGCCCCTGCCACAGATGGGGCTGCTCTGGTCATGCGGAGCAGCCCTGCCTGTGACATACCGAGGCCACTGTAGACAGGGGCAGCTTTGGATGCCCGGAGAGAATCTTGCCTGTCATGTGTCGGGTCTGCCACGGACAGGAGCAGTTCAGCCAGTTTGCGGTGAGCCCTGCATGGCTGGACCAACCCCCTGTCCACAACAGGTGGGGAGCTGCTCCAGCCCCTACCAGTTAACCTTTCACATCCCTAGCTTGCAACCATTATGGAAGAATGATCACAGAACTAGAGAACGTCACTCCCCACTTGTATGTCAAAGGAATGGAGAGTCTAGGACACTTATACATTGGTATGGGTGTCTCTCTCAGGGTGTGAATCACCTATCCCGACCTCACCCCCCAGTGTAGAAAGTGCTATGCCAATGAGAGAATTCTTCCACAGCCTGTGGGGAGGTTGATTATCTACACCGATGTAAGAATTCCTGTTGGTGTAGGCAACATCTACACTGAAATGCTACAGGAGCATGTAGGTCACTGAATGGGAGAGAGGAAGCATCTCTCTGGGGTTTAAAATCATCCTGCTGCTTGGGCTATAGCTACAGCTCATTCCCAAGCAATCACCTTGAGATGGCAGTTCCTGCCTGGCAGAAACAGCTGGTATACCAGAGGAGACATTCCCATTCTTTGGGGGGAAGCTGTCGCACTGTGGAACTCTCTAGGGTAGTGTTTCTCAAACTGTGCTCCGCGGAGCCCCAGGGCTCCACGAGACATCACCAGGGGCTCCGCGAGGTTGACAAACATCGATAGGTACAACACATACAATCATGGGACCGCTGGGGCTCCGCATAAATTTTTACGCATGTAAAGGGCTCCGGGGCCCAAAAAGTTTGAGAACCGCTGCTCTAGGGTTTAGTTAGCGTTGGCTATGTATTTGTTACTGATGCAGCAGGGGATAGGGACATGAATGAAAGGAGCAACCCAGAACAAGGTATAAGTACAACACAGCCAGCCACAGTGCAGGCTCCCCTCATACAGTCTCCCTGATGCACCTCAAACCTGACACAGCCTTTGCGGGGATGGACAGAGAGTTCAGTGTCCATGACCCATTCAATCCTCGGCCTCTGCGGATACACTAGTAAGGAAGCATCCAACAGGGCTAGTGGGTTTTATTCTCTGGATGTCAGGATACTGACTGAGATTCTGACTCATTTTATCATGGCCATTGAACAGCTGCCAGGGGGCTTTTGCTCTCTATGGACGTAGTTGTGGGGTAAAGGCATAGAGTGTCCTGTGCACCAGTTTCTGCTGTCTCCTCTCCTCTCGCCTCTTCTCCAGCTGGGCCTCTTTTTCAGCAGCCTCCTTCCTCCGACGCTCTTCCTCTTCAGCCTTCAGCTGCACCTTAGAAAGGAGGACATGGCTGGGACAAAATTTACTGCATTTGAACTTTCACAGGGACAAAGGACATTCAGACCAATGACCAGGGTGAGCATGCTGCTTTTAGCAGTGACCAGTAACTGTTGTGCAGTGATGTACATGAGGGTGGGGAAGGACACTGCTTCCTGAGACCTGCAAGTGATCACTGTATATAGCCTGAAGCACTGCATTTGACAACCCTTCTCTTTGCCTGAATAACTTTACACATTCCTGAAGGTTATCCAGCCCCAGTGTCTCACTTAGCCATGATTTCCACAGGCTGCCTCTATGATCTGTGATGTTCTACTTTTATTCCCACGCAAAAAACATCAAAGTTAGTGTTATGGTGGCTCAGCTGTATTTCCCTGATGCGCCACAGATACTCAAAATCAAGGAAGCTGTTTCACTGAGGCAACATTCAGACCCAGCACAACACCCTTCTCCAAAAATTCATCTATTTGCTTATGTAGTGAAACAATCTAGATGCTTGCCTGCCCACCAATTAAAACCTCTCTAAGGTTTGATTAAGCCTCCTCTACCCAGCTCCCTCAGGATCCTTTTTGGGTCGAGCATGAACGGGAGCTGCTCTGGCCATTAAGAGTGAGAGTTACTGGTTAACCCTTCAGATCTCTAGTTGTTATAGGGCTTAGAGAGTTTTTTATAGTTTTTTTTGAGTGTCTATTATAATTCACCTATGGGCTCAAGTTCATCATTTAAATGAAGGTGTTTTTCCCAGCACTTGACTGTGAGGGGCTTCCTTTCACAGTCCCTGTCTGAGCCAGGGTGTTTCCATTTAGTTCTTGGCTTTACTTACCAGTTTCTCCTCCTCTCTTTTTCTCTTGATCTCTTCCAGTTCCCTCCTCCGTTCTGCTCGGTGAATTGCTCTCTCTTCCATGGCTAGAGAATTAGGACCAAGGGGACATGAAGTTTAGTTTATACAAGCTACAAGGCCACGGTAGCAGTTGGGAACAGGATGGATGTGCAGTTCTGTCTCCAAACTCTCACTCAAGCTTCGCTTGGCATAGTCAGTATTGAGGAGCTTGAGTCCTGCCAGGTCTTTAGACTGGCAATGCAGGGGAGGATTTGTAGGAAGAGTTCGGACTGCTGACACTGACTACGACTGACTCCCTGTGGCCATCTTTCAGAGCAACTCACTGATGAGCTCTGGAAGGATTCATGTCCAGGGTTTCTGTAACACAGAACTTTTAAGAGAAAGTGATACATGCAGAGAATCTGTTCCTTTCCTCTCTCCCACCCTATGAGATACATGATTGGCCTTAGCAAGAAGCTGTGCGTGTGGTCAGGTATGATAAGAGCATTGAGCAGATAGTACAAGAGTGTTGGTTAAAGACATTCTACCAACAGCCCTTCTCTATCCCTGAAAATGGCCAGTTTAGGTGTAGCAGAGTGTTTCCACAGATTTTGCTTGAGAAGATAAGCAATACTTTCTTGCAGTGCTTGGGGGATTATTCAGCATGGTTGATTATAAATTACTGCAGCATCCACAACAGTCTCAGCAGCCAGTCAGCAAAAATTACACACATCTGGGGTAACAAACAGAAAAGGAGACTTTTAAGCCCCCCCCCCCCCGGGAAGGCCTTTTGAACTGGGCTCTTGCTACAGTTCAAAAGCAGAGGTGCCAGTGCCCTTATAGACTAATCAAATAGTCGATGGAAATCCCATTGACTATTCGATTAGTTAGTTAATCTAAATTTAACAACTCTATTCTTAGGACTTTAAGAATGGTTTGAAACCAAACTCCAAGAAGGGCTGAAGTTCTTATTAGACTTGTGAAAAGGGTCCAGGAAGGGAAACTGAAGCAGGGTGCCATAGAGCTACCACACAGGGCTGCTTAGGAGATAGCTGATCTTGCTGCAACTCCAAGAGCCAGTCCCTCCATTCTACAATGGCTAGGAGTGCAACATCCCTTACCATTAAAAACTGGCACTACACCTCAAGTCAGACTTCGAGGACAGTCACATGGAGAATTTTCTTCTTATTTTTCTGTTTGGATGCAGAGGTGCAATGCAGCTGATTTAAGGGGACCTGCAATGGGATCTCCAAGAGACCTGGACAGATGGGCTGGGGAGAGAGGTAAAATCCATGACTATGGATTTAGGGTTCAGTCTTGGAGACCTTACTCAGGCAAGCAGCTCCTAGGCTTACTCACAAAGGACTTCAGGATGGATCTCTTGGGGTATGTGTACAGTTATTGAGTTGGCACTACTTCTCACATGGCTGTTGTGAGATCAGTTGAAATGCAGCAATCTCACTGGTCAGCAGGTAGGTGATGTCATCAAGGAGTCACACTGCTGATGAGCTCATCTCTCCTCTATGTTCTGTCAGAGCCAGTCTTTGCCCCTCTGTGTCAGAGTGACGCAGTGACAGGTGCAGTCCCCAACCCAAAGGCAGTTTAGTCTTTTTAGCACAGTAAAGAAATTGCTTCCCCAGCTCTGCCGGGGCTTTCAAAGCCAGGCTGTTTTGCTATTATAGACAAGCTCAAGTCAATTGAATATAGATTATGATCCCTTCCTTCAAAGATTGTGGGATTTTGCTAGGGTCTCAGGTTTGGGTTCAGACCCATCTCGAGTTGATACAAGGATAACAACAGAGCAGGGCAGTGGGAACCATCAGCAAAGCATCTGATCTTCCAACAGATAAGTGCAATGAGTCACTGGACTGTAATTAGCAGTTGTTAGTTGGGATGGCTATCCACTTTCCAGCTGTCACTCTGTGGGAGTGAGGGAGAGAAAGCAGGGCTCCCAGGTCTCCCTCAGCTTGCACTGACTGGTGTGTTCATATAAACATGAGAGATGGGACTAAGGTTCTAAATTCAAATCCAGATTTCATACACTGCAGTGTCTGATTGTATTTGATTGGATCCACTATACAAATTGGGAGGCAAAGGTGAAAAGCTCAAATTTTTGGTCCAGATTCCAAACCTATCTCGAGTTTGGGAGTCCTTTGATCTGTGAATTTGGTTCATGCCCCTTCTCCCTTAGTATAGCCCAATGCTGACTAAAATGAGGCAGCCTCAGAGGAAGTAAGAGACATAGGTGTTAAATTAATCCAACATAGCACAGAAAGGACCCATGGGCTGAGAGGACTTGATGAGTTTTGATAAGTTTCTCTCAGAGAACAGAACAAAGAGCGAACAGGAATTATTCACAGCTTGACATGCTAGTAGTATCAGTAGCAATGACCAAAGTCAAAGAAGGAAACACAGCTAAGACCCAAGGGAAATATAGCGAGTAGGATTAGTTATTTATTAGAATAAACTAGCAATGGCAGTTCCACCAGTGCAGAGATTCAAGAACTGATGAGAAAAGGCTTTAGCACAAATCACACTTGGGTGGGATTTTTAATAGTACCTAAGTGAGGTAAGAGTATAATCAAAATCAATGAGACTTTTATTCCTAAGGCAAATTTTCAGATTCCACTCATTTGTGTAGCTTAAGTTGAAATAGCTTATTTCGGCTTTTGGCACTGTCTACACAGCAGGAAGTCTGAGAGAGCACTCTTCCTCCGACTTACCCTACTCCTGGTAAAGTGAGGGTTACAGGAGTTGGTGTAAGAAGTCCTCCAGCTTGACATTATTTTGACATTATGTTGCAATAACTGCTTGGGTGTAAACATGGACTATGTTATTTCAGAATAGCATTAGTTATTCTGAAATAACACTGCTGTGTAGACGTACCCATAGTTAATAAGCAGGCTTCAGACACAAAGACCTATTCTTCATAACTTTTTATCAATTTTTTTTCTCTCCCTTTCTCATCTATAGTTTTCTTTCTTCCATACAATTCCTTTCCAGTCTGTCTCTCTCCCTTCATGACTTTCTGGCTTAGCAAATCTTCTATAACATATAAATTTGCCTCTTTTTATTAATGGCAAAGCATCTTGGTTAAGACTGGTTTTTTTGGTAAATACTCAAGTACTAGCCCAAGGGTGTTTCCTGGCTCTACGATACATGAGTCTATGGAATCCACTCCCTTGAATGGAACCAGAAAACTAGTTGTAAAAGGAAGAACAAGGCCTTAGTTGAAGTGGAAGTTGAATGGTTGAATAGGCAGGTACAAACAGTGGACTGGGGGAACAGAACAGTTTAAATGCAGCAACCTCATAGGGGAGTTGCAATTCAAAAGTGCTGTCTCATGGGAATGCCACATTGGGGATAGCACCATATTTACTGTCATGCCATAGAATCAGAGCATACTAGAACTGGAAGGAAAATCAAGAGGTCATCAAATCCAGTACCCTAACCTGCTCTTAAATATCTCCAGTGATGGGGATTCCACAACCTCTGCAGGCAATTTATTCCAGTGTCTAATCATCCTGACAGTTAGGAAGTCTCCCTTGCTGCAATTTAAGCCCATTGCTTCTTGTCCTATCATCAGAGGCCAAGGAGAACAGTTTTTCTCCCTTCTCCTCATGACACCCTTTTAGATACTGGAAAACTGCTATCATGTCCCCCTCAGTCTTCTCTTTTCCAAACTGAACAAGCCCAGTTCTTTCAGTCTTCCCTCATAGCTCATGTTTTCTAGACCTTAAATCATTTTTGTTGCTCTTCTCTGGACCTTCTCCAATTTCTCCACATTTTTCTTGAAATGTGGTGCCCAGAACTGGACACAATACTCCAATTGAAGCCTAATCAGCACAAGAGTCGAGCCAGAGAATTACTTCTCATGTCTTGCTCACAACGCTCCTGTTAACACATCCCAGAATCAGGTTTGCTTTTTTTGCAACAGTGTCACACGGTTGACTCATATTTAGCTTGTGGTCCACTATGACCCCTGGATCCCTTTCTGCAGTACTCCTTCCTAGACAGTTGCTTCCCATTTTGTATGTGTGAAACTGATTGTTCCTTCATTCCTAGCTAAATGAATTGCGTATGTTTTTTTTTTTCTTCTGAAAGATCTGATTCTACTCAAGAGATGGAAGCAGGACACTGGCCTATAGGTACCAATAGTCTGAGGCAATAATTACAAATCCAATGCACCCAGACGTATATTAGCTGTGTGATCCTTGCTAATATGCTCGGGGTTAAACAGGCTGCCGATTTGGGGCTGAGGATTTTTATCTCCAGATCAGACTGGTGGGTTTTTTTTGCCTTCCTCTGCAGCATCAAGTGGCTTCATCTTCTAGGGTCCCCTAGGCCTATTGCATAAAAAACAGCTTTCTGCCATTGCAAGGGGCTCGCTTTTTAGGGCACCTTGGCCCTGCCTGTTTTCTAGCTGCCAGCTAAGAACAGTTTAGTTGCCTGGAACCTCCACATTTTGCAGCTTAATTAGCCCTGATCTGGATTTTATACAGCCGTGATAAAATTAACTTGGAGCAACTGTAGTGTGAGGTGTTTCTATTATAAAATCACTACTGTCAGCTGATACAGAGAGGCTGCTATGGGCACTAGAGCCACAGAGTTGGGAGCGTGAGATGAAATGTCTCTGTGTTCCCTTACCATCTGCTGGACAAGTGGCACAGGCCCGGCCCTTGGCCTGAAAGATTGTCTGGAGCCGCATGAGCAAGGCTGACAAGTGGGATTCAGATTCCCTGCAAAGGGAGGACTACTCAGAAGCAGGGCCAGAGGGATATGGATAGAAAGAAGCTCTATTCTCTGGAAAGAGGGCAGAAATGGTCTTTGCTACCACGCTGAACAATACCTTTCAGTATGGGATGAGCCGAGGGCAGCAGATTTGAGCTCCTCCTGCTTTGGGTCACTGTTTTTGTGCTCTCTGGCCCCAACGACACAGGTGAACTGAGAAGTGGGGGGAAAAAAAAGACACTAGCATCATCACCTTCCAGAGGCCTGGAGGTCTTGTGTATAATAATCCAGGGTGAGAGTCAGGAGTCAGGGCATCTCTTCTCAGTTTTGCTGCAGTCTCATTGTGTGACCTTGGGGAAGTCACTCAGCTTCTCTATGTCCCAGTTTCCCTATCTGTAAAACAGGGTTAATGATATATTCCTACATCACAAGTGGGTTGTGAGACTCAATTAATTAATGCCTGTGAAGGGAAATAAGATCCTTGGCTAAGGATTTTACAGAAACACAAAGTAGTAGATAGTGTTGTAGTAAATAAATCCACTTTGCTCCTATCATTAACAACAATAGAGCATCTTGCGTCCCAAAGTGCCTTACATGTTTAACATGCCTTTGGGGGCAATGCAAAGTATTCAGAGAAGCATCAAGGATTTGACCCAGCTAAAACCACCCTGAGCATTGGCTCAAAAGGAAGAGCAACACCTAATACATCATTAACACCACTTTCAGCTGCATGGAGTTATGATGTGGAGATCTGCCATGCAAGCACTGACCTAAATAACTTTGTTCAGCTTATCAGAAGGAGTAAGATGCTCTGGATAGTACAGTCCACCCCCACTGTGGCTCAGTAAGATCTCTGTACCTTAAAGATGACATACTCTTGTAGCTTGACTGATCTCCTCTCTTCAGCATTTTTTCTTTAGTTTTTGGGACTGGATTGTTGAGTGCCATGGTGGCAGCTGTGGCTTGCTCTGCTTCTTGCTTAGCCCTCCTCAGCCGTTGGTTTTCCTGCAGTTCAAGGATCATCTCCCGTTGTTCTTGAAGCTGCCTCCTCTGCTCCTCAATCAGCTGCTGCTGGAAGGCATGGCGGTGCTCAAAATGGCCCCTGAAGGTGGGGGCCATTTTTTTGTCAGAGGTCCCAAACCACTGTACTGGAGCGAGTGTTGGATTACTGGATTCAGTGCAATCCTGTGAATTCACAGCAGCATGTTGCAGGGCACCCTGCCAGGCATACTTGGGCTTCTTACATGAACGAAGACTGGGTGCATGACGAGCATCTTGACAGCGAGACTCGACTGGATTGTTGGGCTCTTCCAGAAAAAGGGACGTTTCAGTTACCTGCAAGGGAAGGATTTGTCACTGACTGAAGTCAAGATCTCCACTGCTCTTGAAGAGCTAGGAGCATTTTTCTGAATGAAGCAACAATGAACTCAGTCTGAGAGGCAGGGTAACCTCATGTGTGTACTCTTGCTATAATTTTTACTAATTGTAGTGCTATCTCAGGGAGGGAGGAGGTACAGGAGCTACTCGGTGGGCAGGGGAGCTCCTGAACTGGCCAAAACCAGTGGATCTAAACCCGAAGGGGGATTAACACAATCTTATTTGGACTGGGGTGTTCTGATTAGGCATGAAGGCTTAGATTAAAAGAAATACAGATGCAACAAGGTAGTCGACAGGACCAATCTATCTGGGTAGTTAAGGAAGACATAAAAGGGACTGGTTTACCATGGTACTATGCCAGCTTTACACCTCAGAGCTGCACAGAAATCAAAATAGTTAAATGGTCATAAAACTATTTGGTGATACGGTGATAAACTAGGCTCAAACTTTTAAAACACGTGGCCTTCCCGCTCAGAATTATATGACTAGTGAATACTGAGATCTGCTTCATAAGCCAAATTCTCCCCTCAGTTACAAATATGACACTCCCATTAGAATGGTGTATCTTAGCGAAGGATTCACTGGGGCTGCAAAGATGGAACTGGGAAATTTTGCTTTCACTTATCTCTATGCAACCCCACCGAGCTCAGAAGAGTTACATTGGCATAAGTGAAGGAAAATTTTGGTCTGACATGAGTATACATTTTTTATTATTTATCTGTATTATGGTAGCACCTAAAGGCCTCAATCAAGTATCAGAGCCTTGTTACTCTAGGAATTATACATACCTAAGGAAGATGGTCCTGGCTGACAGCTTACAATCCAACTATGCACATGCTTATTCTTTTCTTTGTGATGTAGATTAGACATTTCTTGGGCCAAATTCAGTTCTCTTGTTTTTTAAACTCAATGGGATTACATTCAGTTAACTAAGGGTAGAATCTGGCATTTTCTTCTAATACCTTGACTGTAGTCAATGTATATGATTCTTTGGCATATATAGAGTCATAAAAAGAGTAACTTTAATCTCCCTTCAAAAGAGATCGAGATGGTGCGAGCCTCTACTTGGAAAACAGCGTGGGATTATACTTAAAAAAAAAAAAAAAAAAAACAGTCTCTAGTGCTTTACCTCTAATCTTTAAAGACATGTTTCTATAGTGCCCAAACAATAGGACACACCTAGAAAATGCACGTGATGCAGCAGATACATGAAGCTGTACTAGGGGAGTGCTGAGTGCTGTGTCATAAAGCACCAAGAAGGTTAATTTTTAGAGCTGATATTCATCACTGTGGGAGGTATGGGGATGAGGAACTATATGAGAGAGAACTTTACCTCCTCTTGCCTCACAGGTTGATCCAGGATCACTTTTTTCATCCTGGTCCTGCTGACATCCCATGATCCGTCTGTGTCAAGTTTCCCCACGGATGCTGCCTCCAGTAGCTGCACCATCTTCTTCCTAGTTTCCTCCTGTTTCAACTGCAGCTCTCTCTTTTCAGCCTCAGCTCGGCTCCAGAGCTGCCACTCTGTAAAGCAGCAACGTAAAACCTGTCTCCGATTATGCTCAATAGCCAACAGCTTTTTCCTGGAAAATAAAGCATTTCCGTTAACAGGCATGAAACAGGCCTCTCTACTAACCTGCTTAACATGAATAATATCCCACTCTTATCTAGAGTTTTTCATCAGTAGCTCTCCAAGTGCTTTACGAAGGAACTCAATGTAATTATCCCCATTTTAAAGATGGGGAAACAGAAACACCAAGGCATGAAGTGACTTGCCCAAGGACACCCAGCAAGCTAGTGGAAGAGCTGGGCCTAAAATCCAGATCTCCTAAATCCCAGCCCAGTGCTCTATCCATTGGGCCACCATGTCTTGCCAGGTGGTGGCCTTTACCAAATGGATGGAACAATCCAGAACAGATCATCAAATTTCATATTTTTCTGAGTTTTGCTTGATATCACTTGATTCTTTGAAAATCATCTACCACATTTACGAAAGATTAAAGGATGCTTGTGATGTATACAGATGACATGAATTGGGTTCTTTAAATATATTTTCCAGCTTGTTTTACAATCCCTATCCTCCTCTTTCTGCTATATGGGAGTGAAAAGGATACAGTGCTGCCCACTCCAGCTGTCTGGAGGTGAGGGGTAGCCCCACCTGCAGAATATGCTACTGTCCGTGGGAGTCCAGCCAGCAAGTTCTTCTTGAAGGCATCAAGCCTAACTAATCTCTGATGTAACTCCAGTGAATCACTGGATTCATCAGGTATGAATTTGGCTCTGCATGTATTTGGGACCTGGAGGTAAGAGTGAGCCAATGAAGGAAGTTCTATGAAAGACACTCAAATAGAGAAACTGGAGGTTGTTGGAAAGAGGGGTTCAAGTCCCTGATCAGATCCAGCTTCATTTCAATCTATGCCATGGTGTCTCCAACTGCAGGTGTTGTGTAAATTTATTAGGAACAAGGCTTTCCACATACTCAGAAAGAGACCATACTATTTCACAACCTTCTACTTAGCACTAGATTCTGTTTGAAGGCTGCTAGTTTCTAAGAGCCACTACCTGTTTTGATCTCTGAGATGAGTCTCCAACTGCTGAGTCTCCTGTTCCAACTTCTGGAACCACATATAGTCCCTCCAGGCTCGCAGGGCCTTCTGCTGGCACTTCCAGTCAGCCAGGGCCCTGGCTTTCCCCATTTTAATCCTATGATCCAGAATGAGTTTGTACCAGGCAGAGAAATGCTGCTGTAGGCACTGCAGCAAAAAAGCGTATAGAGCCATTGAGCAAGAACATTTCATCACACAAATGCTGATCTTCACAATCCTTCCCTTGGTCTTTCCTTTTGAACAACCTTGTATCTTCAAACCCACAGCAAAGACTTGAGAACTAATATGAAGATAGCAATATTTATTATGCAGTTCTACTCTGAAAAGTGACTGTAAAAACAGCATCATGGAATCCATGTTCATTGTTTCATGGTGACTCCAAAGCAAAATGTGCTCAGTTTACAAGTAAAAAGGAATAACTCATGAGAGAGAAATACAAAAATAAAATTCTAGAATCAGGATTGTCCCTAAATGCAGAAAGCACAAGTTTCTAGAGAAGACTGCCCTGTATGTAGAACTCTTTTACAAATTACTCCATAAACTGCTTGGTTGGTCTTTGTACAGCATCTTAATCAAGATAATTCCCAGTGCTAAAATTTACAGTGTGACATAGTCACCCTCATTTTGCTGGGAAGTTGGCCCCCACCTCCCTCAATCATACTGGCTGCCTCTGGGAGCGATTTACACCTTGGACAGAAGAGTAATTTGCTATCTAATCTATCTCTTAATTCTAGCCCTGTCACAGGAGATGCTCCAAGTGGGTCAGCTCATAACAATTCTTTAGCTGTTCTTTTGTTATTACCTCCTGTATTAATTGCATCAACATTCCCAGACATGGAAATCCAGAGACTTATAAAGAGAACAACATGTTAGCTACTTAAGTTAATAATGAAGGATTCATTATTGCTTATCTCTGCTCAGTTTCTGCCCTTGAAAATGTACAGCTCAGATTATCCCAGTGTTAAATCCCTCTGTAGTTTCCTTTGGAGTCTTCACTCCGTATCTTAAATTGTGATGTTGTGTTGCTAGGCACACTCCACTCCAGTAGCAGTGGCATTTGAATTGTAGACAAAGTGATCCTTAGGGATAGATGGCTTCTCAATTTGAGTATTAAAGGGTTCTACTGTATTAAATGTACTTCAGGTATATATAATGTGATGACCACTGATTTATTCATTAAAAATATAGTGTAATGTCATTCATACCTTCGCACAAGAACATTATTCCTTATAATGAGCTTATTCACTCTATAGGGTGTTCAATACAAGGGGCTTTCCATTTCCAAATGTTTAATAAACCTACACTTTTAGCACAGACTGGACACCCAGCAACCCAGAGGCAGAATAAGGATTAGGATTCAGGAGTCCTTTATTCCCAGTGCCCCCTTCTAACCACTAGGCAAGAGTTTCCCAAACCATCTTCTACTTTCTCTCAGTGGATTTTTTATCTTACTCTCCCCACACAAGACACTCAGGAGGAGGCAGAAGGTCTGGCAGCCCAGGCTTCTGACTTCAGTGAGAGTTGTGTGAGTGCACAGCTGAGTGCAGAATTTGGCTCAGAGTGCTAAATATAGGAAGATGCTTACTCTCTGGTTTTCATTGTGGATCTTGCTCAGCAGCTCTTGCAGTCTCCTTTGTTTCTCCTCTTTCTCCTGCTCCCGGGGCATTGCTGTAGTGTGAGACAGGCCCACTGCTGCCAATTTCTGAGCTTTTTCTAATTCTTGTCTTTTTCTCTCTCTGCAAGTAAGAATCAAAGGCAGATAGTAAATAAAGGGGGAGTACTGTGGGTATGGGTCTCACCCCTTTCTGAACCAATTTGCTGAGAATGACCTCTCTGGCTTGAGGTTCCAGAACCAGCAGTAGGAGAGTATCAAGAAAGCACACACTAAGAACTGGGATCCCATAGATGCCTATGGGATAGGTGGCAGTTGCCACTGTGGAAAGTGCAAGCCTATGGAGAAAAGTGGCAGTCGCAGTGCCGCCATGGGCTAAAGCACTGTGGAAGGTGCAAGCCTAAGGAGCTCCTATGCTCAGCAGACGCAGGGATCCTGCCACTGAACAGTTCTGAGCTGCATTGGCCATGAACAGATACTTTCTTTCCCCTCTCCTAAAAGGGGATGGCTCCAATTGTAAATGCCAGAGTTCTGATGTGTACACGTTGATAGATGTTGGCACTGGATTCATTTTTTAAATCTGCCAGCTGCTGTGAAGTAACTAGAGACAGCAGTGGTGCTGCCTCCAGGGTTAGTCATTTAAAATATGTACATTATGAGGGCTCAGGACCCCAGGAAGCAGGGTTTTTTGACACTACAATGTCTTATATTTTTAGTCAGAGCTCACTGCATTCAGTAGCTGATGACTAAAGAAATTCCCTTTCATTTGGGGTCCAGAGGCCCTGTAGATCAAATAATTAGATGGAGCTTGATAACCATTTTCTCCCTCCCCACTCCATCTTACATTTTTCGTGCTTCTCCCATGATGTGCCTCTTCTCTGCCATCTCCTTCCGCAGCTTCACCATCTCCCTCTGGAGCGCCGCCTCCTCCTTCCTGGCCTTCAGAGCCTGCCTTTTGTTCTCCTCCTGCACTCGCTGCTTGGCCTCAACAAGGGCTAATTTTTTCAAGATCTTTTCTCGTCTCTGGAGCTCTAGCTCCTTCTGATGCCTTAAACAGTTTTCTTTAACCTGGGAAGGAAGATCACAGCAATGAGTCAAGGCAGCAGTAGTGACAAGAGTTGTATCATCTGAAGAAAGACTTCTGGGGTTCTTTTTAAACTGTGAGAGGGTGAGTCTCAATCAGGTGGCCCATACAGGGAAGGTCACACCACACAAAATCTCATTTTTTCCTTGTACTCCTCCCTTGATCTGTGCATTTCCACCTGTTTGTCTCTTGTCTGACACTGAGACTGTACGTTCTGTGCGACAGGGCCCCAGGAGGCAGGGTTTTTTGACACTACCATGCCTTATATTTTTAGACAGAGCTCACTGGTTCGGTGTTTGTACAGTACTTAGCACAGTGGAGTCCTGTTCCCTGACTGGGGCTTCTGGGTGCTCTGATGATAATAAAAATTATCTACTATATATATTTGAGAGAGTTTGTCTGTCTGTCTGAGCGAATGAGTGAGCTTCAGCCCTCATCTCCTCCCTACACAACCAAACCTTTGCCTTGCTTTAAGTTATGATAAGAGGAAGCTGTATACCAAATTTTGTGGTCCTTGCTCTTACTATTTAGGAGTTCTTAAAGAAACCGACAGACAGACAACTCACTCAATCACTCAAAAACTCTCTCAGATAGCCAACTGTAAGGTCATATCCAAGAAATAGAATGGAGGGTATATTTATAGGAGTGAGGATTCTATTCCACTAAGCAGGTACTCTGAAAAAAACTTCTCTTTTCGTCTATGTAAGTTTTCATACCATATTCACTGCTAGCACTTTCCATTAGAGCCCTGAACTAATGCAAATGCTATCCTCGTTCACAGAAACGCCTAATACTTTTGAGAACTGTCCTATGCTATTTGCGTCAATTATACCATGTAACAATGAGTTCCACAAGTTAATCTGTGTTCCATAAAGAGTGTTTCCTCATGTCGCTTTCCACATGTTGCCTCTTCCTTACCTGCTTGTGTCTTAGCTCCATGGTAATTCGTGGGTCCCTTGTTTTTTTCTTCTCCTTGATTTCTTCAGTCCTGAGGTCTTGCAATATCCCACAGCTTACCACTTCATTTTGCAGAAGATTCTGCAGAAAATCCTGAACAGTAGTACTTTCCATTTCTTGTTCCAGATAACCACACAAATCTGTAACAAAGAATCCAGATCACCTCATACTAGTTTGTAATTAACAAACCCCAGAGCCTAACGCCATCAAGCATAACATGATTAAACAGAGAACTGCTCAGTTTGTGATAAGGAAGTTAAATTGTGGTTATCTGACTAATCGTGTAGTCAATTTGTGATTAGTGGATAAGGGCAGGTCTGCAGAGCTGCAGCAGGGGTAGCTCCAAGAGCCGGCTCAAGCCATACCGGCTCCAAGAGCCACCCGCGCTGCGGCTGTGCATTTTAAATATAGTAAGAGCTGCTGGGATCTTACTACATTTAAAATGCAGAGATGCAGTGTCCTGTACCAGTGCGAATTGGAACTTCTCAGTCCTGGCTTGCACTGAGTCCAGCAGCCCATTTGTGGAGACCAGCCCTGTCCACCGCAAACAGGCGCTGCTCCAGCACAAACCCGTTTGCAGCAGCCAGGGCTGGTTGCAGCCAGGGGCTGCTGACGGAGCAGCCTCTGCCCACAGTGAGGCTCGGCCCGCTGCGGGCAGAGGCTGCTTCACAGCAGCCTCCCCTATCTCCCCCTGCTGCCTTTTAAACTGGTTCCCCCAGCACCAGCTCCTGTTTTAAGCTGGATCCCCCAGCACCAGCACACAGAGGCAGCAAGGTGGGGGGAGTGAATAGTCAATACTCCACTTGACTACTTGATAAGCTTATGCTTATCGGGTAGTTGACTACTTGCTAACATCCCTAGTTTCTGAATGTAATCTTGACTAAAGAAGTCATATTCACTGCACTCCATTTATCTTCAAGAAACTAAAGCAGTTTCAAATTCAGTATGTTTAGATGATGATAACAATAATACTTTCCCAATCTTTACTGCCTTGTATTTGAGGATCTCAAACTGTTGTATAAATCTTATGTGCTTTATAGACATTCTGAGTTAGGGACATATTATCTCCATTTTACACAAGCAGAAAATGAAGCGCAGAGTTTGAGGCCTATTTATGTAATGTCAACAGAAAGTTAATGTCAGAGCTAGAAAAACCAGGGGCTCTACTGACCCTGGTCCTTTTTAAGGAAACTATTACCTTGGTATGTACATGACTTCTGGCTTTCAAGTCTATGAACTAACCACTATTATCCCTAAACAGTCTTTAAAATTAAGTTAAGAAATGTTTTGCTATGCGCTCTCACCATCAAATCTCTCATACTTCAGAAAGCCAGCAGGGGGCTCTTCAGCAGAAGTAGAGTCAGCAGCTGCGTCTCCAACATTCTCTTCTTGGTCACATTCTAGCTCCAATCTCAGTTTGGAATTCATCCAATCATTGAGCAGTTCCTGGGCTACAGGGAAGGGGATCAAGGGTTTTACTAGGGTTAGAAATATCACAGTAAGTGTAGAATGGCGAGACTCTGTCCTCTTGGGATTGTTATGCAATGTGCTTTGCAGTTTGTTTTAAAGGACCAAAGGGTGATCTGTAAAGGAAAATCTCACTGGATTGGTGCTTCCCCACCTCTTCCATTCTTCATATGTGAATAGTCTTGAAAGGTGGAGAGGTTTATTTTATGTGTGTTATATGTATTAGAAATTCAGGTCTTGTCTAGTCTGTTTTTCCTGCAAGACACTCTGGACAGTAAGAGAATTATTAAGATCATGACATCATAGATACCAATAAGGTGAAAACCAATTGACAGATGAAGTTTTTGGTTTTTTTAAACTGACTCCTTGAAACATTTGTGTTTTCACTCAGGCCCCGATCCTGCAAATGTGTGCATGTAGCCTCAACAGGACTACACATAGGCATAAAGTTAAAACCATATGTTTTGTAGAAATGAGGCCATTTTTTGGCTAATATTTAACTCAAATGCCCAACAGTTGTAAGAAAAGCTTTTAAAAAATAAATACAAAACTCTACCCCTTTAACGAAGAACTAAGAAATCACTCACTCCAAGTCTTTGGTACTGCAAATAAGTTATACAATAAAGATGATGGAGGATATATCTTAGCATTCCAGATACATCTAAGGAAAAATATAAAAAATGAAAAAACAAAACCCAGCACAGTCGAAAATTTCCTTTTCAGGCTTCTGTAAACATTCTAAAAAAGTTCAAAAACAAATAAACAGAAAGACACAAACTCATAATTTAATCCCTTTCAAGTCCTTGTATCCCAATTTTTAGTCTATAATTAGCCCAATTTAACAACAAAGTTTATTCAATCAGAAAAACAGAAGTCAGTTTATCTTGTTCAGGCTGTCTCATTTTTGGACAAAGTGCAGACTCCTCATGTTTGGAATAAAGGAGATTTTAACGCTTATTACAGGAATATGTTTCTTAACATAGTGAGGTGACTGCAGAAATATTCCTATGCATCTTAATTGTAGGGAATAGATAAAAGGCTTACAGGCAGTTCTGAGACACTCATGAAAAGATTACTATATATGTAAAGAAAAAACCCTCAGAAAGACAGAGATTAAAAAATAAGGCATCTTCCATACTTCAGACACTTGAAGAGAGTCAGCTCCATCTCTGAGAGACATTTGAAATTATATACAGAAATCAGAGTGTACACAGATTTATCTGTGCTATTAATAGTGCCACATATTATTATAAGTGAAAGAACTGACTTTGAATTTATTAGAGAGCTTTTTGAGAGACTTGAATTTGTTTGTTCTGTTCTGTGGATAGCACATTTTTAAGTGTTGCAAAATAATACAGATTTATAAAAATCCAATTTGCTTCTAATTTTTTTTTACTGAAAGTTTAGCTTTTGCATTTCCTTCACTTCAGACAGCACAAATAATTAAAGTTAATTTCCCTTTTGCTTATAGACATTTAAATTTCAAATTTGCAGCATTTGGAATTCAGACATTTCACAAGGAACTAGGGATGTGATAGTGTACATGGTTAAACAGTTAACCAATGAACCTGGGCTCATCAGTTAACCTTCTCAGTAAGGATGTTAACTATTGGTTAATTGACTAGTCGAGTAGTCGATGGAATTTCCTTCGACTAGTTGATAGGCACTTCCGCATTCCTCCTTTGAAAGGAGGAATGTGGAAGTACGCATGCAGCCTGGGGTCAGTATCCCCCACTCAGAGTCCCCCGCTGATGCTGGGCTCCATGCTGCGCTGCCACTTTAAAATGCTACACAGAGCCGGGGTCAGCTGGAGACTTGCCAGCTGATCCCAGGCTCCAGCACGGCATAATGCAGAACCTGGGGGCTCCCCAGCTGACCCCAGGCTCCACATGTGCAGCGCCACACAGCTGATCCCAGGATCAGCTGTGCAGCGTGTGGAGCTGGGGGTCAGTTGGGGACTCCCCAGCTGATCCCGGGCTCCAGCACAGGATTTCGAGGAACCTGGGATCAGCTGGGGAATTCCTGGGATCAGTTGGGGATTCCCCAGCTGACCCCAGGCTCCACATGCACAGTGCCACACAGCTGATGCCGGGATCAGATGTGTGACGCTGCCCCTCTGAAACAACGAGGCATTTGCTTATCCTATAGTCAACTAGTCTTTAACATCCCTACTTCACAGTTACACATAACTCCCCCCAACCCTGTGCTGCTGCTTCTGATACAGAGGCAGCAGCATGGGGCAAGGGGGGAAAAGGCAGGTGGCTCTGTGGGAGCTGATGCTAGAAGGGAGATGGCTTAAATGCCGGCTCTCCGTGCACACCAACCAGCTCCTGCGAAGCCACCTCCTCTTCCCCCTCGTGTAAATGTTTAATTGCTAAAAATTTCTGCAATTACATGTTTACAATTAAAAACACTTTTTAATATCTCTACAAAGAAAATTTATTTATTGGAAAAAATCTTCCACGGGAATGAAAAAGATCAAATAAAATTATTCATAGATTTTATGCGACTATTTAGGTCATTTAGTGCCACCTCTTGTATAACAAACAATTGCATGCAGTTAGTTGTGTAGGGATCTCAACAGCATGTGTTTGACTAAAGCAATTCTTCCAAAAATGCATCTGGTCTTGATTTGAAGACTTCAGGGAGAATCCACCACTTCCCTTGTTTGTTCCAATGGTTAATCAGCCTCACTGTCAAATATGTATCCCTTATTTCTAATCTGAAATTGTCTGACTTCAGCTTCCAGCCATTGATTCTCATTAGACCTTTCTTCTCCAGATTAACATGCTCAAGTCTATCTCATATTATGAAATATCTATTTATTCTCAGGTTTTATAAAAAATCAGTGCTACACACATCTACCTATTGGCCCAGTTGGATTTCACAGGGTCCCTATAAGCAGCTCAGGGTAGGTACTAGTCAAACTCACCTTCTGCATAAGCCTCATCATGATCCTGCAGCTGCTCTGTTGTTTCCAGATTCATCACAGGAGCACGTGGCCTTTGAGGGTAAGCTGACTTTTTAAGAGAAAAAGCTTCAGAAACAGCAAACTCAGAGGCTTCTTCCACTCGCTTTAAAATACGTAAGGGAAGAAAAACATTTCTCATAACTTTTGCATACTCAGTTTCTAACACTACAGATTCCTGGTCCTGATCCTTTAAGATACTCGGAAGGCGTGGACTCCTGCACATGTGCAGCGCACCAGTGACTTCAGTGGGACCTACATGAAATAACATTCATCAGCGTACTGGGGCCCTAAGCATTACTACAGTCTCATTGGCGTGATGCTGTAGACAAGGCTGAGATCAGATTCTGTCCTTGGGTGCTTATAATTTTCCAAAAATATTACCCTAGTAGAAAATGTATCTGGTATTGCTCGGGTCCTTAACTCAAATAAGTTTTTTCTTCATTTAAATCATTGCTTCAGGGTGGGGTTGAAGATGAGGGATTCAATGTGCAGGCTGCCCCCGGGAAAGAAGACAACCCCAACCCTCTCTCACAGCAGCAGCTTGGGGCTAGGTGAGAAGCACCTCTCCATGAAAGCTGCAGCGGGCAGAGCAGGGGAAGGGGTGCATGTCCCCTGGCTTAGGGACAGACAGACAGACACACAAACAAACTCTCTGAAATATATAGTAGATAGCTGTCCCTTTCTCCACCCCTGTTCCCTGTTGCCCTAATGAGGTTATAGATGTCCTGGTTCCCATCTCTGGCTCCTTGCTGTCCTCCTGTGGTCATGCTGCAGTATAACTCCCTCTTGCCAGACTTCTCCATTTCCATTTTATGTGCAACACTTGAATTCCATGCACATCCCATTATCCTGGCACAACCAACCCTGACCTTGCTTTGTTAGGGATGTTAGCTATTGTGTAATTGAATAGTTGTGTAACTGCATGAAATTTTAGCAGTTATACAACTATTTGACAGTTCCTACGAGTGGGGCCAGGGCTGGCAGCCGGTGCGCTCCCAGCCCTACTCCCGGGGAGCCCCTTGTGGGGTGTCAGCTTTTGGTTTTTTTTAAATAATGCATTGTGAAGGTAGCACTGAAAACATAAATCAGCCAATAGGCTTGAGGGAACCTGGACAGTGGAGTTTCACTTCTATAATAGAAGGACCTAAACGCTCTCATACATGCTTTTTATAACAAAGCATGTCCTAAGCAATCATAAAATCCCTCCCCTAAATTCTCAGACTGGCTCTCAGCATTGCACTGTAATAACAAGGAACAGATATGTGTTATAAGTGGAACTGGGCTCAGACAAATGTGTGTTTAATAAGCCCATGCCAAAATGTTAAGGGGAGCTCTTACTGTGTAACTGCTGTCACTGGAATGTGGCAGCTATTTGATAACGTACAGCAATACTTCACAACAGGACAGGACATACAAAATACTGTAAGCAGGTCTAACTCCTAGGAAAATGCAGGGGGGCAGAATGTAATTACCAAACTGGGACTTGGCTAGCATACTTGACACCCTTACTCCTGCAAAAGGTTTCACATGATTTTTTTTTTTTTGTTAACAATCACTAGCAGCCTGGATCTCAAATTTACATTTTAAAGAAGGCACTACGAATACCACAGAGACAGTGTGCATCTTGCACTGTGTGGGCTAACAGTACCATCTACTGAATCATCATCACATCCTGCAGTTACATAATTTTTCCTGGATGCATTTTATCCAGGTATTTACTGGTTCAAAGAAGTAGTAAAAGGATTATAACAAAAGGGAATATGGACTGCCACAAAAATTTGGGTTTTTTTTTTTTTTTTTTTGAAACTTCACATTTCTCATGGACTTATTACCTTTGACATCTTTGAAGATACTTGATTTATATAGAATTAAGTTATAAGCACTGGTATGATGGTTATTTCCAGACTGAAAGGATTTCTGTCCTACTTTCATCCCCCCGAGCCTCCATGGTCCCTGACTTCATTATTTTTCCGTTTCCCAAGTTCATTTGCAAAAGCCCTTACCTTGATCCAGTGCTCCACATTATCAGAGTCAAAATTTGGCTGGAAGTAAGATGTAAAATGTTAACTTAAAAATACTTGTTTACTTTTAACTCTCATTTTAATGTTGTCAGGCCTAGAGCTGGTCACTTGACTAAAATGAAAAAGCCTGTGTTCTTTATCCAGAAATATTACTCCCCTCCTCAAACACCTCTCCATCTTTCTCATTCATTTCTGAATCAGATGGTCTTATAGTTAAAACACTGGATGGACTTGAGATCTGGATTCAGTTTCAAGATGTGGTCCATTTTCTATGTGATCTTGGGCAAGCCTCCTAGCTCTTGATGCTGCAAAGATAAGCTCATCTGAAAAAGTGGGTTTTACCCATGAAAGCTCATGATACTATATGTATTATTGTTCATCTCTAAGGTGCCACAGGACTACTGGATACCTTTATCTGCTGTGCGTGAGCTATCCAGTTGACTTCAATAGCACTACTCAAATGCTTAAAATTAAGTATATTTGTAAATCTTTGCAGAGTTGGAAACTGAATTGCTCTTTGCCTTAGTTTCCCTTTTGTAAAATGAAGGTAACATTTCTTTGTATTTCTGCCCTTTTTGCTTTATTAAAACCATGATGTCATTGACTTTGGGGATGCCCTAATAGTATCAACAACTTCTGTAAAGTTATCACATGCCTCCCTATAATTAGTTTTTCCTTAAAGCCCCAGCTCCTGGAGTCAAGTGATTACATAGGACTCTCTGCACTCCTTTAAAAAAAAAAGGTGGAAGCAATTCCAGTGGGCCAAGAAAAGCTTGAAAACAGAACCATAGTGAACCCAAACACTCGGAAACGTGCAGGCAAATATTAACACACTACGTTTTTAAAATAAATCTTATGATTTTAAAGACAAGCTCATGGTTTCTGAAGGCCCAAGCTAGACCACGTGCCCTAGTTGGGAGCAGCTGAGCTCAAGGGGCACCTGACGGGTTTGGCCCCATTGAGCCCCCGGGTGTGACCCGCCACAGGAAGGCCGGGGCCAAACAGAGGCAGAGACCTCGGCTGCCCGGGGGTGACCTGGGACACCCCTGCTGTGCAGCGCTGACTGACACCGCGGGGTGACTGTGGGAGCGCCCTCACTGGCCAGCGGTGACCAGGGCGCCCCGCATGGGAGTGACACTGACCCCGGGGGGCCCCATGATTGGGTGATGGTGACCCCTGGGGGGAACAGGATTGGGTGGGGGTGATGTGGGGCGCCCCAGGGATTTCCTGGTGACCTCCGTGTAGCCCCCCCTCCCCCCGCCCCAGGCAGCGCTGAGCTCCGGGATTGGGCGCCGGGGAGATGCGGGGGCGCGTGGCAACGGCCCCTCCCGTTACCTTGGGCCTGGCCGCGGGGGTGAGGCGCTGCCAGCGATAGAGCTGGGGCCTGTGCGCCGGGAAGGCCATTGCCAAGGTTCGGACAGAGGCAGCGTCCCCCAAACCCCAGCTCAGCCACACGGGGGGGGGGGGGCCGGGAAGCGGTGCCGTCTGGGAAACGGAGTCCCGCATTCGACTCGGCGCTCGGAAAAGTGGGCCAGAGAGAACTACAAGACCCAGAATTCCCCGCGCCTGCAGGTTCCCTTCCCTATGGCAACCGCGCTGCCGCTTTGATCGCCCGTCCACGCGACCGGGCGCTGCGACGACCCTTAGTGATGACGTTTCGGGTGCTGATTGGGCCTGTGAACGGAGCGAGGGGCTCGTGCGACGGAGGCGACCGGCGCGAGTCAGGTAAAAGGGGCCGCTCCCGGTCGGCGGCTTGCGAGGCTGCTGAGGCCACGCGCGTTTGGTGCGGCCGCTCTTGTTCGTATGGGCGGGGCTGCGTCTCCCCTCCTGCCCCTCCCCCTCCGACCTGTAGGGACCCGGGCGATGCAGCAACCGCCGTGTCTGGGTGAGCGCGGGATAGACTCGCTCCCCACCGCCCCCTCTACGGCTGGGTCCGAGACCCGCCATCCCCCCCCCCCCTTTCCAGGGTGGGGAGGGGGAATGAAATAACTGCCGCAGCGTTGGCGTCCCCCCGCGTTCAAATATCCTGCGTTAGCGCCCCCCCCCCCCCCGCCGTGATCGGCCTTAACGTCAGGAGTCTTCTCTGCGCCTTCTGAGTCCTGCGCCTCCATTTTCAAACTCCCCTTCCTCCCCCCCCCCCCCCCCGGAGCGCTAAAATCTTTGACTTCTTAAAATGCAAGCTGAGACTCTAGGGATTTTTGTTTGTTTTTGCAAGACTCCAGCGTTCAGGGGTTTGTGATTAACATTGAATATTGGGCTGCCCATCAAATTGTGATACTTAAAAATCACAAGAGTCAGCAGCTCTGCACCTAGTTGTTCTATTCCTTTATCAGCCAGTCGTTTTAAAACCACAGCTATTGTGTAGAGGTTTTCCTTGATCTGCCTATGTTGTCTTTTTTTTTTTTTTTTTATTCTGCGTTTTTACCGTTAACTTAGTTTCTCTCCTTCTCCCTAGTGTTGGTGAATAGTTCCGATTATTCTTTGCAACGTGCATTACCTGGCATTTGTGGACACTGAATTGTATCTGCCTTTGTACTATCTTAATTAAATCTCTCTGGAATTCCTCACAGTTGTCTTTGTCTTGACTAATCTAAGTAAAACGTTAAAAAAAAAAAAAAAAAGAAGCTATTAGTCTTGCAGCACCTTAGAGACTAAAAAGAAAAAAATAGGTGGTATCGTGATTTTTTTTTTTTAACCATCTACATTTTTGTTAATCTCAAAGGTGCTGCAAGACTATGCATTATTTTTAAAAGTTTTTTCCAGTTACAGACTAAAATGGCTATTCCTCTGAAACTAATAATAATCTAGTAATTTGTATTGACACCCAGAGGCCCTACTAATACGTGTGAGCCTCGTTGTACTTAGTGCTATAAAATATAGTGAGGGACAATTCTTGCCCAGAAAAGTTTGCAATCTATATAGACAAGACAGGCAGAGGGTAGGAGTGGAAACAGAAGCATGGGGAAATGAAGTGACTTATCCAAGGTCACATAGCAGCTGCACTAGGAATAGATCAAGGTCTCCTGAGTGAAAGTCCACACCATAATACCTATCTTGTTAGCTACCTCTTTCCCCAGGGCTACCAATAGATCCACTGCATGCTTATTGCAATGGGGGGAATCCCCAGTAGCTTTAGAAACAAACAATTTACTTTTCCATTTCCCTGAGTTTCTAAGCTTTTACAGATACTAATATTAACCCAAAATTTTGAAGGAGAAAGACCTGCTTAAATAATGTCTTTCTTTAAAGGATTTGGACACTGTCTGCCAGTTAACCAGAATGAAGCTGTCTCTCTCCAAAGTGGTCAGTGGGTGTCGTCTTGGGACACTGACAAATCTTGGCAAGAATGGGGTTCAAACCGTGGAGCTTCCAGGCTGCCTACTGTATACCAGAACAGGATCCCCACCACACCTCACCCATGACACATTGCAGACAATTAAAGGGGTTCCTGTCATTGTGCAGCTCACGCTTTCAACTCTGTAAGTATCAAGGACAGCTGGGACATTGCTTTTGTGTACTCAGTTTTCTCACTGGAAACAAGAAACAATACTTCCTTGCTTCACAAGAAGGGGTTGAGACTTCTCAAAGTGAGAGACTGTTATAGCCCCAACTAGAAAATACTGACATTTTAGCTCAAGATGTAGCTGCTCATGATTTTTAGCAATGGAAGTCCCTGATTCAGTCCCTGGTGTGTTGGCCGAGATGTTGGCCATCACATTCTCTACTTTATGATTGGATTTCTTGGGGACGGATGGGTTGCTGTGCATTTATTGTAGGTGGGATCTACAAGCAGATATGCAAGGTGAAGCCTTTTTTTGAAAAGGCAACAGGATGGTATAACTGGCCTTTTCCTATTTCTTTATAACTTTTTGCAAAATTCTGTAATGAGCAACCCTTTATCACCCTAATATAATTCGAAGAGCTGTATTTTTAGGCTGCACGTACATTGATAAAAATGGGACCTGTAACTCTGCACTTGTGCAGCTCCACTGTGGTTCCAATGGTGGAAGTTGTAGTATAGACAGGGTTTAGGCTTCTTTTCCATTGTCTAGTCGTCTAATCCAAGTGTGGACAACCCTTTGGTAAAGATGCCTGAGTCTTGTCTGCATGACCGTTCCATCTTGCAGGTACAGGGGCAAGATCTTGTGAAATTTGGTGTATTGACTTTGCCATTCTTCCATGTTACTCCAATGGTGTCTTCTGACATACTGAAGAATTAACTCATTCTCGTTGTTTTTTTTAATGTGTATTTTTTTATGTTTGGTCACAGGGTAGAACTTCATGAGGTCTTGGAGGAATTTAAAGAAGGAGTTGGGAAATTTATAGGTAAAGTTCTGTGTGTGTATGTAGTTGTAGTCTGATCCGATCTAATGCATTCTCTAAAGTTCTGTACTTCGTGCCACAATTTGTCAGTGTGCAAGCCATCCATCCCTAGGAACTTGAATGCAAATCTGTTGTTGATCCCAAATGAGTTGTGTGAGAAGCTCTTTTTGTTTCCTATTCAAAGTGGATTTAATGCAGTTGTAAACTATAATAGAGACTGAAATTATCTTATTCATAGTTAGTTTCCCACATAATACCCAAGTGGTGGACTTCAGCATTCACTTGTAGGGACTCAGTGTCTTAAAAAAGGAGTTAGATTATATACACACATACTCTCTCTCGCTCACTTATAGTTTAGTTTGATATAATTGGAAGCTCTCATTCAGTCTCACTTAGAAAAGTGATAGGGTCTCCTAATGGGCAATCCTGCCCTGACAGCAATTCTGTTAACTGAAGTGGCTATCGGGAAGGAACCATGTTCCAGTGTGACAACATGGCATGCAGAAATCTCTGCAGGGGATGCTCAAGAATGCAGATCAACATATGTATCTTGTCATCCTCTTGGACCAGTGGGGAAGTCACATTCACCTCTCTCTCTAAACTGCTCCTTATCTTATTCTCTGCTTTTTTGGCTTTGTTCCATGGTGGATGGGTGCGTGGATGACTACAGGAATGTTTCTTTTGTTTCAGGACGAAACACGCACGAGAGCTCAGACCAGTTGTGCTCTCCGCCCCCAAGTAGCTAGTAGGGATGTGAAAGTATAACCGTGTACACAGTTAAGAGATGAGCCTGGGCTCATCATTGAGGGTATGTCTAGACTACATGCCTCTGCCGACAGAGGCATGTAGATTAGGCTACCCGACATAGTCAATGAAGCGGGGATTTAAATAATCCCCACTTCATTAAAATAAACATGGCCGCCGCGCTGTGCCGACGATCAGCCGATCCGGCATAGTGCAGCAGTCTAGACGTAGATCTGTTGGCTGGGGAAGCCTTTGCCGACCAATCTTGTAAACCTCTTTTCATGAGGTATAAGGGATCGGTTGGCAAAGGCTTCCCCAGTCGACAGATCCGCGTCTAGACTGCCGTGCTGTGCCGGATCAGCTGATCGTCGGCACAGTGTGGTGGCCATGTTTATTTTAATGAAGTGGGGATTATTTAAATCCCTGCTTCATTGACTGTGTCGGGTAGCCTAATCTACATGCCTCTGTCGGCAGAGGCATGTAATCTAGACATACCCTAACATTCACAGTTGTATGCATGGGGAGCTGACTTAAAATCTGGTTCTTCATATGCACTGGCTCTTGGGGAGACAACTGCCCCAACCAAATATTTATGTGAGTAAAGGCCTGACTCTGCATTCCTTATGCACTGAAAGCTCCTACTAGAGGGAGTTCTGAGTGCAGAGAATGCCCAGTTAGGCCTTTGTGTGATTGTATTAGGTATTGGGGCTGTTCAGTTCAATACAATGTGACAGAGACTTTTAAAATCACCTAGAGGATTTAGAGACACCTTTCGCTAATTGTCATGGAAGTTATGGCTGGAATTTTCAAAGGAGTCTAAGGATTTTAGGTGAAATTCATGTCCCAATGAATTTGTGTGTCATTTAGGTAACTAACTCATTGGGCTTCTTTGAAAGTTCCAGCCTATGCATCAAATCTACTACATGGTGTTGAAAAAACTCTACCTGTATCTCTAAAACAGAGACCTTTATTGCATTAATTGCATCAAGCTTGTTCAATTACATGTGAAATGATCGTAAATCTCTTATTGCTGCAGCTCATTCTACTATCTTGGTGTAAACTCCAGGTCTGAGACTGGTTAGGTCACCCAGCCTGGATGATGTCAAGTGTCAGATGTCCCCAGAGCTTTCATTCAGCGGACAAGTGAGTCAGCTGTCATTGCTTCTGGTTTACTTTTGGCAGCAATAGCATTACTCAAGTAAACAGTCCAAAGGCTACTTGTAGTTTGTGGCATTATATAATGCTGCTCCTTTGGTTTTGTTCTCCCCTCCCTGCAACTGATAGAGTGCAGACAGAGCTGTCCAACTGAACATTTTGTAGCTATGGAGGTCAAACAAGCCATGTCTGTCTCTGACAAAGATGTCAGGTCTGTGCATTTATTTCCAGATTATCCTTTTGTGAATTCATAGCCATCTCTTAGCAAGTAGCTAATGTACCCATAGTGGTCTACAAGATTATATCTGATTATTTTTTTTTGGTGTGTGTGCCTGCAGGTATGCCAGATTCAGTGCTGTACTGCTCTCTCCATGACCCTGGTACTCCCTACCCATTTGGCTACAATAACAACAAGGTATTGTAAGTGTAAAAACTTGAGAGTCCAACAAAACTTAGGTCTCCCAAATGCCAAAGAGTCAGTGTCCACATCTACGACTGTATGTGCCCTGCTTAGCAGCTACAGACTGCCCTCTTTGGGGTTATAGGAAAGTGAACCGGTGAATGCTAGGATATAGTGTCCACATTTTCCCCACAGCTTTTGACAGGGTTTAAAGTAGAGATATGATCAGATCGATGCATATAGTTAAGCATCAGACTTGTTCCTGAGTGCCCATTGTCTGTCTGCTGACTTTGTAGGGCTACACAAATATGGATGAGCAGACTGGATTCATGTGCAGTTGATAATTTGTCAGTTAAAAAAGTTGTGGCTTGTAATTTGAGCATATTTTCTCTGGAGCTATTGACAATAAACATGGGACCCCATGAGACCACGTAATATTTGGATTCTCTCTATGGACCCATACATTCAGGAGGACCACATGAAAGGAAGCTTAGTGCTGGTGGAAGGTGCTGACATGAGTGCCCAAGAGAGAGGAAGTCTTGTGTGTATTCACAGATTATGTACGGGAGCAATTCATGTTCCTTACACGCATTTTGCTCTGCCCTTACTGCTTACCGTGCTGCCTCAGCCTTTCGGGGCTGGGAGACCAAGTTTAGTCTTCATGGACCATTCATTCTTGGAAGTACCTGATGAAGGTGTCAGCAAAAGGGGGTGATTATTTTCTTATTTTGTGGTGGCGATATTTAGAAGGAGGGCCCCGCAACTAGGCCGAGTCCCACCCAACTCATGTCATACAGGCTACAACGCTGTCACTTGTCAACAGCTTTCTGTTACTATTTGCTTAAGGTTTGATCCTGCTGTCACTGAAGTCAGTAGCAATTTTAACTTAAAAAAGAATAAAATCAGGCCACTAGGACCTGATACTGTAACTGGAATTGCACTGGCAGATGCTCACCTTGGTATGAAGTCTCATTAAAGTTACTAGGAATTGGATCATAAAGAGCTGCTTTTTAGAATCAGTGACCCAGGGTGGATTTGAACCTCTGGTGTGAGATTCTGTGGGCCAGGATGTTCCCCATGACTTAGTTTTATTAAGTAAAATAATTGCCGTTCTGGTTCAAAAACAAACAGACAGACCCAAAACAGTGTTTACATGTTCTACATCAACTTGAGAAGTGAAACAAATCAGATTAGTTTCATTTTGTGGGTCTTGTGCACTGACTCAGTGCTGATTATTATGGGTTCCCATTGCAGCAGAAGAGTGAATTTTATATTTAAATATAGAAAAGCTGTTCAGTGAACCAAAAAAATTATGAAAACACATGTATTCATATTAGCTTTTGCGTGTGATATATATCTCTGTCTCACTATCTATCTAATGTAGCAGCCTAAAATACTTGGGTATCCATGAAAAAGCTAACATCCCAAGCGTTGCCAGACCAATAGCTACTCAGCTGGAGCAATTGCCAGATTATGCCCATAGTGGTGATGGTTTCAGTAACCCTTCCTGAACTCTCATGTTCAGGCTTATGCATGACACCAACGAGGGCTGACACTTAAACAGCAACCCTTCGTTTGTTCAGAAGCTTGCATGCAAGGATTACAATGTTGGGCCAATGCTTTGTCTTCCTAATACAAAAAGCGTGCATGGCATAATATGAGAATAATGAAAATGAAGGTTTATGCTCACAGACATACTAGGGAGAATGGGAAAACATATGAGAACTTAATTTCAGGCTTCACATCTGCTCTTAGGAAATGGTGGAATTGCCCTCAGGAAAGTGTGTATGTATAAATTCATTGTACAAAGACTGTGTGTGTGTGTAAGGCACTAGGGATGTTAATGTGTATCCGTGAACACAGTTAACTGATAAGCCTGGGGCTAAACCCTCATGGTTAACCCTCATGGTTACACGCACCCCATGCCCTCCACTGCCTCAGCTTTTAAGCTGGCTCCCCGCATGTGCTGGCTCCTGTGGAACTTCCTGCCCCTCTCACCCTCTGCAGTGCTGCCTCCCACAGTGGCAGCAGGGGGAGCAGGCTGAAGCCAATGCTTAAAGGCCGGCTCTCCACACGTACTGGCTCCCATGGAGCTACTTCCCCCCCCTCCCCACCTCCCCCATGTGCTGCCTCTATATCAGAGGCAGCAGTGGCGGGGGGGGGGGGGAGGGTAGGCAGGAGTCGGTAAACGCAGGAAGCCATCTTTCAAGCCAGCTCCCTGCACATACTGGCTCCCATGGAACCACCTGCCCCCCCATGCTGCAGCATCTGTATCAGAAGCAGCAGCAGGGGGTGCCAGGCGGTAGGTGGAAACTGGTGCTTGTGGGGAGCCAGCTTAAAAGCCGGTTCCAGCTGCCACCTACCCCTTTGCATGTAAACATGTAACTGCTAAAAAATTCAGCGATTACACGTTTACACAAATAAATGTATTTTAACATCCCTAGTAGGCATCGCAGAATTACCTGCCATTCCTTTTGCTACAGTTGGTGACTATTCATGGGGTAGAGCAAGTGGTGGGAGTCAGGAGATCTTGGTAATTTCTCACACTGCTACAGATTTGTTGGCTGTCCCTGGGAAAGTCACTTCAGCTCTTAAGCCTGGTTTCCAACATCCCTGGTTGGTAGTTTAGTGTTGCCATCTCCATTGTAAAGATGGGGAAACTGAAACTCTGAGATGACTTGCCTTGCCAAAGGTCACACAGAGAGTTGGTGTCACAAGCAACAGAACCCAGCACTCCTAATTACCAGTCTCCTGCTCTAACCACCAGACCTTCATGCTATATGCTAGAGGCAGTTGCTCTCCTGATTTATTCCCTTTGAGAGCTTGCTGAGGGAATATTTTTGCAGTACTACACTTTTTCCCAGGACCTCTCTGTTCCCTTGAAAGGTCTCTTAACTTCCCCAATTAACATCCCCATCCCTTTGTTCCCTTTGCTTGCCTTTGACAGTCAGTATCTATATGGGGATACGGAGGACGCATGGAAATGACAACTTCCAAGTTTATGAGCATGCAATGTGCTCTCAAGCCAGACTGGATTCAGTGTCTCTCAGATGGAGACACTATTTCTGGTGAAACCTCCAGAAAGCGGGCCAAGAAATCTGTGGACAGATCGCTTTCCTTCCTGGATGAGTGCATTCAGCTGCAGGAGAAATCACCAGTAAGATCCAAATGTGTCATGGACAGCAGCACTGTAGCTGCTTTTCTGTGTGTGCTGTGCCTTGTGAAGATCCCAGAATGTGAGCAAAAGGAGAACTGATGCACACAGTGGGTTTGACCTGGGTGACTATGTCTGGAGTGGAGAAGGACGTCTTTAGTCTATCCGTAGATCAGACATAACATAGGCAGCAGCCCAGAAAATTTCCCTCATGCTGCCCCGTCCTTGGTCCTCACTCTTGACCCAGAGGGACTAACCTGTAGGTGAGGAAGAGTTCAGCCTCCATGGCTTGTAACTCATTCTGTTTTCACAGGACAATTGTCTTCTGTCCTTTAGAGCAGAGATGGGCAATAATTTTTGATGAGGGGCCACTCCAGGGTTTTGGAAAGTGGTAAAGGGGCCGCACTTCAGTGTGGAGGGAGTGTGGGGCTTGGGATGGAGTGTGGGTGCAGAAGGGAGCTTGGAGGGGAACCTCCAGTCGCTTTGAACAGCTTTGGGGTCTCGGGAGGGCGGGCCGTGGGCCAGATCAAGCAGCTTGGCAAGCCATATCTTGACCACCCCTGTTTTAGAGTCACTTTATATTCCTGGGTAGAGCAGGGAATAGATTTTTCTCCTTGTTCAGAAATCCAAGAACTCACCCGCCCTGTCTCTTCATTTTATTTTTTCCACTTTTAACCCTGTCGAGCCCTGTTTTCTAACCATAGTCTTCCTAGCTGAGGGGGACTAAACTGGACTTGTCAGTGCTATTTCTTAGTCCTTTCAGTGGGTTTGAGACATATCACCCCTAGTGGTTGGGGACATGACTAGCCTGGTGAGGAGACCAAGGGCTTAGCTGGAAGCTGCCAGTATCTGAGGCTGGAAATCTCTTGAAAGGCTATGGGATATCAGTAGTGGTGGGTGACAGGCATAGTAGTAGCAAGGTATTGGGGCTAGTGAATAAACGTATTAACTGTGTAACCAAGAAACATTGTATCAGTTACACGGTTAACTGCTCCTGTCTCCCAGCCTCATGAGGCTCTTGGGACTGCTGGCGCTCCTGGCTCCCAGTCCTACGGGGTACTAGTGCTCTCAGGGCTCCTGGCCTTGTGGAGCTGGCAAGGCTTCCAGCCCCGCGGGGCTGCTGGCAGCCCTGTGCAGCGTTTAACTAGTAATGATAATCAATAAGCATCAGCTTATCGGTTAACCAATTAAACTCTTATATCCCTAATTGGGGGCAGGATCTTCTAGTGTGTTCTCTATTGACACTTCACATTTCTGTAGTGCATTTGCGTAAGAAATACACAACAGGTGGCAAAGATGGATAAGTCTTATTACCTCTTTATGGGAGATGAGGATAATGAGAGCCAGAGGTGAAATGAGTGGCAGGCAGAAGCATAAATAGACCTGTCATATTTATCTGTTCTAAATGCTAGACTATACCACGTCCTAAATAGTCCTAATTGGTATAGTTAGGGATGTTAATGGGTAACTGGTTACCCAGCAAGCATCACCTTTAACAAGTGATGCTCACCGGGTAACAGTTAACCAGTACCTGGTGAACAGCCCTGCTAGGCCTCTGTGCAGGACTCCCAGCTCCCAGCCCAGGCAGGTTAGGAGCCGGCAGTACCATGTGAAGCCAGTGGCAGCAGCTCTCAGAAACAGCATGGTTCTGTCATCCCTGTGTGGGGCTGCCACTTCTGGGGGTTGCTGGCCCCACATGAGGCTGCCACTACCAGCTAGGGATGTAAGCAACTACTTGAGAGGTACTTCTCTGTCAGAAGCAGCAAGGGTGGGGGGAAGCAGGAACCAGTGCTGGAGGGAGCTGGCTTAAAAAGCTGGTTCTCCCCAGCACTGTCTCAGCGGTGTGTGCAGCTGTGGGGGGTGGGGGTGGGGGGGTAGGAAAGGCAGAACCACAGTGGTCTTGTAGCCAGTGCGAGCCGGGACTGCTCAGTCCCTGCTTGCGCTGGCTCTGGGAGCCACCCACACTGTGGCTCTGCATTTTAAATGTAGCAAGAGCCTGGCAGCTCTTACTACCTTTAAAATGCAAAGCCACAGCGGTCCTGGAGCTGGTACAAGCTGGGACTGTTGAGTCCTGACTCACGCCGCATCCCCTGCTGCGGCTCTGCCTTTTAAATGTAGTAAGAGCCAGGCAGCACTGTGGTGCTGCAATTTAAATGTAGTAGGAGCCTAGATACATTTAAACTGCAGAGCTGCAGCTTATCGACTAATCGTGTACGCCATACAATTTGTATCGAATACACGATTAGTCAGTTACCCATTTCTTAACATCCTTACTACCAGTCTTGCGCAGGCTGGGCTATGGCAGCTCCTCCCGGAGAGTGGTCTTGCCGCTCCCATTTAATCAGTTAATCGGTTAAACTTAACATTTAACTGGTTAACTAATTAAATGGGGTTTTACATCCCTAGTTGAGGGAGGTCCTCATTTGTCTTAATTGGTACAGCTGGAGGAGGTTAAACTACCATTGAACTCAAAGGTGCCTGGGAAGCAAAGGTACAGTGCCAAGTGTCCAGACTCTATGCCAATGCACCAGTTCCTGGGTAGTGGTGGGCTTTCATGGAACATATTTGTTTATTGAATTTCACTTAAGTTTGTAACTTTTGCCTGATCCAGGAGCTGCAGAGCAGTGTGATGATTGGAGTAATTGAAGGCGGGGATGTGTTGGAGGAGAGACTCAGGTCAGCTAGAGAGACTGCCAAGCGACCTGTGGGTGGTTTCCTGCTGGATGGTTTTCAAGGACATGCCATGACCAAGGATACCAAGCTGAAACTGATGGACTCTGTCACAGCGGAGCTGCCGGAGGATAAACCGAGGTCAGATTTAATGGGAGAGAGATCAAAACCCACTTGTTCTAGTGTAGATAATTACCGCAGGATGCTTCCTGACAGTGTGCAGGAAATCCATATATTATCCTGAAGATTTTTATATGAGCCAAATACTGAGTCTTTTGCTATTGAGATGCTGACTTAAATGGCCCCAATTTTACTTTTAAGCCATAGTTGGCACAGGGTGAGAAATGTGGAACTGCCTACAGTATGTATGTGATATCTTTCTTTCAGGAGGATTTAGGATTTGGGTTCAAACCTATTTCTAGACAGAATCATGTGTGGGATTGGTATGATCCCTTCACCTTTGCCCTCCAAGGATCATGACTGACTTGAAACACAGTTAATAACAATTTTCAGTTGTTGCAGTTTGAAGTGAATGTATATCCACCTACCAGAAACTCCTGCCTATTTTGCTCCTGTAAGAGGACTAGAATAGCAATTCAGGAGTGATGGGCATTGATAGATGACAGTGGGGGATGTTCTGTATGAATTGTGCCTGGCTCCAACCATTACTAATAATTCCCCGAATCTTATAAATGATAGACACTCATTCATGATTCCCAGAAACATTTATAAACATGCCAGAGGCTCCAAAAACTACAAACCACTGCAGGCTAAGAGTGCCAAGATGGTGCAGTTGGAGTTTTTTGAGGGGAAGGGTAACAAACAGACCCTTCATTTATATCCCTGTGTGGCTCTTCCAGAGCTCATCATTCATTGAGTGGAAACATGTCTTCCAGTGTCTCATGAAGAGAATGATTCAGGCACTACTACCTCCTGTAGCTGAGTTGCCCTTTCAGTGGGCCCTTGTCCTGGCCACCTTCTGAGACTTGAGCCAAAGAAAGGGAAATGCAAGAGCATGATTCTAGCCTTGCAGTACTCTCTTGCTCAGAGATACCTGGAGTTTGGAGCTCTCCATGACTCGTGTTGCTGCCATTCAAGCTATCTTAAATGAACCGTTGGGTCTTATCAACCCAGCTGACCTGAGTGACTGTACAAGTACATCCACCTTATCTATCAAACATTTTACTTCTCTGTTTGAAAAAGTGATTATGACTGCTCTTTTTAAGAGTAAAGGTGTTAACCATTAGGGTTCTGTTTGAATTTCACTTGGTACTTACATCCCACTTCTCTACATTTACCTCTAAAAGCTATTTTACACAGATACAACACATTTTTAATAGTGTGTATATTTGGTGAAGAACAGCTGTTGTGTTCCATTCCAAAGGTGGCTGTGGTGAAGGAGTATAGTCTATGTGCTTAGCCTCTAAATCCCTTTCTGATCTCTTAGGATGAAAGATGCTACCTAAACCTATTGCTCACTCTCTATAAGAAACATTGCTATAAAGCGAGTTAATCACACAAACAATAAATGCTGATTTGTTTATTAAACGGTATTTTCTTCCTATCGCAAGAGCATGGAATGTAACAAAATCATGATGTAAGCTTCTCCCTTCCAGGTTCGCTGCTCATGCAGCGTCTTAGTGTAATTATGGTCATAAAAATGGTGCCTGATTTCTGCATATTTTAGTCTCTCTTTGCCTTGTGTTCTGTTCAGTTCATTGCTTTACATTAGTTCTTACTGTTGTCAGCACAGCCAGTGCACCTGTGAGAATGCATGTCTACTGTATTCTCTTCTGCCTCATCCATTCTTAGCAAAGCTGCCAGCTGAATTTGGTTGGAGCAGTATCTATTTTACCATTGGTGATATAAGAGGCAGGAAGAGCCCAGCTGGATTGCCAAGTCCCAGGGGGAGTTGATAGTGCTGGCTGTTGTGGGGAATTGCCTCTTGAGGAAAATCAGCTGAAAGAAATCCCTTGTGTAAACTGGACATTGGAAGGGGAGGAAAACTGAGCCCTCCCACAGTGGTATTTCTCATTAGTGCTTCTTTATGCAGATAGATCCCAAAACTCATTATAAAGTAAATGTGTGCTTCCCAAAAGGAGAATGATTCTCCACCACTGAGTTGTATCATCCCCTAACATCCTTTGCACCTGTTGGAAGTTACTCCCAGAGCCTTCCAAATACCTTCTATTGGGGGTCATCTGTAGATTATTTCCCATGCACTGTGATGAGATAGTACAGTGAAATGTGGATAAATTCCTTTCTTTGCTCTGAGGACCTAGTTTTGTAAACATGAGTATTCCCATTGTCTTAAGGAGGACTACATAAAAGTAAAGTCACTCACATTATCTGTGTGTTTACAATTTCTGGCTTTGGGAATCCACCTCCACCCACTGTCTTTTGGGTGGATATTGTGACTTTGTTGCTGGATTTCAAAAGGACCCTCTGGCATGAAATGGTGCATTACTAGTTTGGAGCCAGGTGTAGTAAATAATCCCCATACCTGGTAACCATTTGCTACGCAGGGCACAGAATATGCAACAAAGTATTTTGAGGCAGAACATAAGGTGTGAGATGAATCACGACATAGAATCGATGTACATGGATGTGTAGGGATCCAGATCACATTGAACACAACTGATAAGGTTTTGACATTATCCTGGGGTTAATGTGTAGCTATTGTAGCCTTTCAGACAAAGACAGAAGAGTGGGCACTAGGAGGTAAGGGGAATTCAACTGTGCTAGGGTGTACCAGTCAGATGGGATGTGGGAGAGGTGTGGCCTCATGATTAGTGATAGCCCATGCATCAAATTTCAGCCTGTTTAGCAACTGCCTGGCTCACAGGTTGCTGTTTTTACTGGCTTAAACACATTCCAAAGTATTCCACAATTGTCCACTCTTGAGGTTTCTTATGTCTTTTACTCTTGGGGAATTCTGCCCCAGAATTAAAAATGTTATGCATAGTATTCTCAAATTCTGCAAAATTCTGTATACAGTAAAACCTGTGTTATCCAGCATGCTCGGGGATTAGGGTGTTCCGGTTATCTAAAAATTCTGGTTATCTGAGGGTCCCATCAACCTAGGAAAAACCAATGGACAATAATAGTAAAACTCAGGTTTTTAATATTGGTAGTTCTGTAGTGTGAGGCAGTTGGTCTCACATTTCTATTTTGAGTTAAAGATGATTAGTACTTCTTAAATAAAAAATTGTTAAGCCAGGCATGGTAAACCAAGCCATGCCTGTGCGCCTGAAGATGTGACAGTATTGTGGCTGGGGGCAATGCTAGTTAACAAAGTTTTCTGGTTAACAGAGTGCTGGATAACAAAGGTTTCACTGTATTTTATTTGCCAAAATAATACAATATAATCACACTGGTTTCAATTATTTAGGGTCATTTATTTCAGAATACTTGTCAGCAAGCATGTCTGTAACAATACAGACACAAAATTTAGAAAATGTTTTTTGACAAATTGATTTCTTATTAGGCATATTAATACAGAACTTTGAGTAAAAATTCATTTAAACTACAATGCAAAAATATATTTTCTGCATCCCCCCAGAAGCAATGCAAAGGCTGATGTGATTCAAGGGTGCTGAAGGAGAGGGAGACAATTGCTGGGAAGAAGCCTAGATGTGAATTTGGAGGGTTGGTGGGTGTGGGTGTGAAAAATATGGAACCAAGTGTTTTGGAGGAACAAGGAGGGACTTAGAGATCTTCCCCCAAGCAGACTCTGGCTGAACCCCCTAGCTTCTCCCATTCAGTCAGGCCCATGTGTCCTTCTATCTCCAATCAGACACACACTCCCCCCCCCCATCCCCATATGGCCCGCCACCCTCCCCCCTTCCCATGAGTCTCTGTGCCCCCCCCCCTTAACGCCTTTGTCTCTATGTGGCCCTGAACTCTGCCATCACCAGGTATCCCTGTGCCCCCACTCAGCCACTCCCCTGTGGCCCTGTGATTCCAGTTCCATTCAGCCCCTGCCTCAGTCTGTCCTTCCCCACTAGTAGTTATGAGCTCCTGACTGACCCATGACCCAACATTCTATGCTGTGTCCCACCATACCCCCTTGTCTCCTGACTTGGCCCCACAGGTGTTTTGAAGAAGTCACTAAAGCATGGGTGGTCAGTGAATGTAGGGCTGGGAGAGGCAGGCCCCAGCCCCACCTACAGCCCCACCCCTTATGCTGAGGCCCCACCTCCCCACCATGGGGAGAGGAGGGGGCGCACACCCCAACCTCCCTGACCTAGAGCACCGGGAAGGGAGGAGGGCGCATGGCTCCAGCTTCCCTGGCCCAGAGCACAGAGATGGCAAGCGTTCAGGGGGCAGCAACAGTTCACCCTCTTCACCCTGGGGGCTGTGTGTGGGCGGGGCCATGCCTGGAGGTTTGGGAAAGCAAAGCTCTCCCCTGCCTAGGCTACCAGTCGCCCATTCACTGATGGTGCTTTCTCTTCCCCAGATGCCTGTTGTGTTCTATCACCACCGAGCCCTCTGATGGGCAAGAGGCAAAACTGCAGCAACTTTTCAGCAGAAGCTTTTTCATATGCCAAAAGTTAAAAATATGTGTAGCTTATTAATTATGTATGCACACAGTGGTGCAGAATTCCCCCAGGCATACCCTTTTCTGAACTATCGTATACTGGTTACTGTGAGAGGCAGGATGCTGGAATGTGTGACTTTAAGGCCCGATCCATTAAGGCAGTTCCTACATACCTGTTTTCTCTCCCTGTTGACTGCAATGATCCAGTATATTGTTGTATCTCTCTCTTAGACTCATCCATGGTATTGGTAAGCCAGACGAAATACTGGAGTGCATCGAAAGAGGAGTGGACATTTTTGAGAGCTTTTTCCCCTACCAAGTGACCGAGCGGGGCTGTGCCCTATCCTTCAGCTACAATTACAATCCTGACCCTGAAGCTGCAGGTAGATTTTCATGCAAACCTTGCCATTGGGGTCGTAAGCTGACAAAATAGTGGTACCATACCCACATATCTCATGCTCCACTGTCACTGTCTCATTTGTCATGGGAAAAAGTATTATAACGACTGGAGTCAGAGAAAAACGGGAGAAATTGCTTTGAGTAGTACTTGGGATGCAGTTAAGCAAAGAGAACTTGAGGCTTTAATTTAGGACTTGGGTTATCCAAATACAGTTAACCCCAAACATTGTTATACATCCTCTGAGGTTCACTGAACAGAAGTCTTTGTATGCCTGATCCTGCTGTGTGCTGAGTCCATCTTCTTTTGGGCTTATACCCACTGTAATCTAGAGCAGAATTGCCCTTACCTTTAGCTGACAGAAATGGGCCTATACGTTTCAATGGAATTTGAAGGCACTTGGCAGTGTTAAATTCAGTGTATAATGTAGCTCCTCTGCAGATGTGCAGTATTGGGGAAGCCAGTCTTCTTGGGCAATTCTTTTTTTCTGCTTTCACCCAGTTTGCTCCCTTGATTAGTATAAATGCTGCCAAAAATAATGGAAGTTACTCAGATCCCCACAACACAAGGTATCTGCTTAAATGAGCAAGTAAAGGCTTGATATTACACATGGTCCTATCAAATGTCTCAGCAATGCAGAGAGACTGCCATGCTTCTTATATATGTCTTTTAATAAAAAAAAAAAAATCTAAATGTTCTTTTACTGGCTGGAACCTAGTTTTGTTTTTCATGCCTGGGTAATTCTTATACGTAGGTTTTAAGTTCTTTGGACACGGGGCTATCTCTTTTTCTGTGTTTATACAGTGCCTAGCACAATAAGGTCCTGGTCCAAAATAGGGCCTTGTTGACATTATCATAATACAAATAATACATCATTGTAATAATTTCCCACCATTGAGAACAAGCCTGAGAAATTTCAGATGTCAAAGTAATAATGATTTGTAAAAGATACGTGCTGCTGAAAATCCAGGTTTGGAATGTTCACCCATCTCTGCCACCATAGTCAAAAATCTTTTACTTCAACAAAAGAAAATCGTTAACTGAACCACTACAAAAAAGTGGATTGGATGCATGTGAATCCCTTGTAAACTCCAGCAGAGTCTAAAACTAAACTGTAGTATATAAACTGTAATTTAAATTGGCCTTTGTACCAGATGACTGATGGCTATCTAATGTAATGCTAATTTTTTAAAAAGGCTCCAGAGGGGATCCTGGCAATTAAGCCTAACTTCAGTTCTAGCCAAATTGATTGAAACTAGAGTAGACTGTAGTAAAGAACAGAATGATCAGACACACAGATGAACATGGTGTGTTGGGGGAAGAATCAACACTGCTTTTTAAAAAGGGAAATCATGCCTCAGCAATATATTTGAATTATTTCAACACCTGTGGATAAAGGTGATCCAGTTACATAGTATTCTTGGACATTGTGAAAGCCTTTCACAAGTTTTCCTCCCAAAAATCTCCTAAGCAAAGTAAACTGTCATAGAATAAGAAGAAAGGTGTCTCAGGGATCAGTGATTGGTTAAAAGATGGTCGGGGCACATCCGCATGCTCTGTAAACCTCTGCCAAAAGCTGGGACTAGATAAATTGCCCTGTTCTATTTATTCCCTCTAAAGCAATTGGCACTGTCCGCTGTCAGAAAACAGGATACTGGGCTCAATGGACCATTGGTCTGACCCACTATGGACATTGTAATGTTCTTGCATTATGTTAAATAGATCAATAATTCAGGTGATCTTACACTGCAAAATGCAATTTAGACTGCAAGGATTTTTAATGATCTTTAGAAAAGGCATTAAGCTCAAATCAACAAAAAAACTGCAACTATTTCAGTTCTGAATTTTTATCAGATAAATTGATTCCCTCCGACCTGGCTCTTCTAGTCAGTTTGATCACTTAAATTTATGTGGCTTAACTGTTGTTGTATGATAATTGTAGGGGGATAATGGAGATGGAAGTGTAGTCTGTAACAAAGGGGCAGCTAAGATGCCTCTTGTCAGAACACTTTTCACCCTGAGTTGTATGCTTCTGTCTACTGATGAAGTGATATTGTTTTATCATAGTCATTAAACAAAATGGGATCCAGGACGCAGGAAAAAGTCACACTGAAAAAGAAGTAAATGAAACATCAAAAGCTGACTCAGAAATAACTTCATTCGAGATATTTTTGAAGGAAAAAAGGTAAGTGGGTTTGTGTATACTAGCTTTTAAATAGTGTCTGTAGCCATCCCTCTTTGAGCTGTGATTTCACCCTTCACACAGGGACACACTTGGACAGTTATTGGACAAGGAATGTCCATTGAACAGTCAGGGTGCAGCATGAAATGTTGGTCATTAAATGGGTGGCCCTCTTTCCTCCGAGTGGGTGTTGGACAAATGCCCCAGATTGATAGTGAGGGATAATAAGCTGCTGAATGTGTCATCTTTCAAATGACTTAAAACCAAAGTTCTGACTATTCAGTCACTAAAAATTGTAATAGCCAACTTAAGACTGCTTGGAAGATGCTGATTTTCCGCTAGTGCTGATCCCCCCCACCTGCTGAAAACCAGGCCCTTTTAATGTATCTCAGATTGGTCACCAAAACATTGAGGCACCCACACTAATGAACATAATAGCCTGTATTCCTCCTCTCCCTCCCTCCACCTGCCATGATATCAGCTATGTTACCACTACATAAATGGTAAACGTAGCAACGATCTACTCTACTATCCCAGAGAATCCTGCATTTTAGAGGTGGATGAAAAGATCACCGATATGGAAAATGATTAAAATATCGCCAGTGTGGTGCCTCAGAAGACACTCGATTACAACCACTCTGTTCAGCTAGGGCCTGAATCACAAGCCATTGAAATCAATGGAAAGGCTTCCATGTCAGTGGGTTTTGGGTCGGAACTTTTAATTTTTGCTCTCATATAATTTTATTCACAGTTATAGTGTTTATTTCCCCTGTTCTCCCAATCTGTCAGTTCACTTTAGTGTGGCTTGATGCCACAGGTGTGTGACTTTACAAGCAGAAGGAGGCATCAGTAATTTGATTTGATAATGCCATACGATAAGGCAAACAAAGCTGTTATGACTTATTTTTTGCATGGCTGTAGTATCCCTGCTCACATAGTCTGTCGACTGACATTAAAACAGTACTTACTGCACTCAGTTTATGAACCTGTGTGCAGTACTCTTTGCAATGCAGTTAGTGTCGATGAGGAGGTGTGGAGTCTGATGCAGTCCCTAATGAGCTGGACTGAAACCCAGAAAGCGCTCGATTCAAGCCACTAAACAGCTGCTTCATGGTAACTATATGTGTTCCCTACTACTTGAAATGATTTTTTTCCCATTGTCATTCTATTCCATCTATTTTATTAGGTACCGGGATGATTTTGGTCCATTGGTACATGGATGCACCTGTTACTGCTGTCAGAACCATAGTCGAGCCTATGTTCATCACCTCCTAGTGACCAATGAGCTGCTGGCTGGCGTCCTGCTCATGATGCATAATTTTCAGCACTACTTCAGCTTCTTCCACTCCATCCGAGATGCACTGAGAGATGACAGGCTGGATCAGCTGAAGGAGCTCATCTTCAGGCAGGCACTCTGAGACCCAGGAAATGCATAGCCAGGCCAGTGAGTGTAGGGGCAGGAGGTAAGAGAAAACTGGTGATTTTTCACTTCCCACTGGAAAGCTGGAGTGCCTGCAGTGTCTTCCAGATTGAGAGGCCAGAAGATGGATTTGAATGGGGGACTAACTTGAAAAGGCCTTCAAGGACCAGTGCAGCTACCTTTGTATTCATTGATCAAACAGCATTTCTGGGGACAACAAAACTATTTTGCTTGGGGGTGGAAAGAAAAGGAGACAAATGCATCATGGGAGACTCCCAGCTGCCATTTTGGGCAGTTGCTTCAACCTCTGTGACTGTAACAGATGAATGTCAGTCTAGCTAGGATTTGTGTCTCTTTAAAGAAATCCCTGTGGGGGGCTTGGGAAGGGAGAGTCTTCTTGTATTTGCTTGGGATGAGGTTCAGCCCCATCCTAACACCTCTCTTATCAGGCCACAGCCAACATTCCTTCTGATGATGGCTGCATGAGACACTTTCAAAGCTGTTCAGTCCCAGGCCCTCTTCCTTATCTCCTTCATGCTGCCTAGCAGTTCCAGTTCAGGGAGAGAGGGATTGCATAAAGCTATCTCCCATGTCACAATGCAGAGTACTTGCCACTAAGTCAGCATGCCAATCCTCCTTGCCAGTCTGGGATCCTCTAACCTTAGTCTGGCCTTGCATGGTACTTCAGGGCACCAGTCACAGAGCTGTTTCCCATCTGTGGCTCTGGTGACCACTGATATAAATCAAATGCCTAAAATCAGTTGATTGGATTGACTGGTCGATGCTATGGAGTCTTCCAGTCGATCGTGATTGGCTGGCAGGCTGCATGCCTGCCCCAACTCCACACCGCCAGCTCAGTCCCAAAAGCAGCCAGCATGGCTCCTGGTGTGGGAAGTGGGGCACTGGCTAATGGGAGCTGACTGGTGGGTGCAAGTAGAGAGATACAGCGTGCAGAACCATGTTCTTTTCTCTAGGACCACAGGAGTGTGTTGGCCCCTTTCGGGAATGGCACGGGGCTGTGGGCAGGCAGGGAGCCTGCCTCAGCCTTGCTGTGCTGCCAACCTGCAGCCATTGGCAGTAAGCACTGCTCAGCAGGAGGCCCCCTCTTAAAGCCAGCACCTGCACCACCTCATGCACCCCAGCCCTAAGTCACAGTCCAGTGAAAGTGAGGTAGAGGGGGATGGATTGAGTGGGGTAGGGCTTTGGGGAAGAGGCAAGGTAGATTTTGGGTTGCCCTTAAAATCAAAAAGAGATCTTGGGCATATAAAAAGGGTTGGAGACCACTGATCTGTACACTTTCTAGCTATGTATTCTGCTTCAGGTTTTTTTTGACTCTTGTCATTCTGCCTTTATGAGCTAGAATCTCACTCCCATACTGACATGTGGATGGCACTGAACATGCCACAGTCATGTTGGCTACTTCTGACTGCTGAGATCCTAGTGGATTACACAAACGCTGATGTGAGATGAAGACATATAAATGAATGAAACCCCGTAAGACAAAGCTTTGTTTTAAAACCATATGTCTCCTTTTTAATATTATTTTGCTCTATTATATTTCTCTTACCAGGTTTTTTATGTCTGTTCTACTAGAACCCTTGATGTATTTATCTCATTTTCTGAAAATATCAATAAAAATATTTTTTACACTGAATTGCTTTCTAGTCTGAGCAACCTAGCACAGGCCATACTGTTTCCCCTATATTAATTCCTACTTCTTTCTTATGGCCTTCAAACCTACATAGGAGCTGCATCCTTTTCTCCTGAAGAAAAGCTGCTCAGTATCACAGGAACGTTTCAAGTCTCTTTTGTCAGCCCCACAAACACCTCCTTCCCATGTCCTGATTTCAGCAGGGCATTATGGATTTATATTATTTTTTACATGATGTTATGTGCCAGGCTTTAATTTCCTTTCCAGACTTTCATGAGCTGTTGGCACATGCCATCATGACAGGTGGTTTGGTTGTGGTTTTTTGGTTTGGCAGTAGAGATGGATACATTGATTATTTTTCTTTTTCACCAGTTGGAAACTAGGATTAAACCAAAACTAACATGAATGTTTAAATATGCCTGCATGGAGCTAGATTCTGAATGCCCCTGTATGGATATGCAAAGTGGCAGAAAAGTCACATACTCCACATTGTGTGACCCCAGAATTCCCATGGTTGTGCTTGAATACAATGTGCAGGTCAAAAGAAACACCAAAGAAGGTAGTGTGGGGTGTGGGCTACAGCACTGCCTCTTCATACCACCTGGTGTTACTTGAAAAGGGGTGTGCATGCAACATCCCCAAAAAAGTATAAGAACTGAACCACCCACACCTACCAAAGATATTCTGCCTGCCAGAAAATTCCCTGAGCAGAATGTCTCTGGGAACGGCTTCTGCTGAAAGCGCCTCCACACCACTCCCCAATACCTGTGCTTAGATGTTTTTATTTGGTATGAACAGACAGTATCCTAGCTTTCATCCAGTAACAATGGCCAGTTTTAGATGATTCTGCGAAAACCCAGACCATAGATAAGGGTGTGCTATACATGGAGTTAGTCAAGGATGTTCAGTAACAAGAGTAAGCAGCTCTTTTCTTGGTAATATACTAGCATCTCAGATCTGCTTTCAACTAAATATCTAGTTTCATTTGGGGCCCAAAATACCCTCCTTGCTATAAGCCAATTTCCTCTCCTTATCTGTTTAGTTACAGAGAAGCAAAAACTAGAAGAGCTGCTTTTTATTTTATTTTTTTTGGTATTAAGCCAGCAGATCAGATGGGAAACAATCAAAAGAATGGCTAACTGCACCCAAACTCATTCACTGTTACAAATTTCATCCAGGCAACAATGTAGTTATCTGGACTCAGATTGCCTGGATGATGTGTAAGATAACCAGTGTCAGCATTTGAAACTCCACTGGGGTAATGGGCAGAGCTGAGGGGTGTGGAGGGGGAGAGGGGTTGTTTGTTAATCACTTCTACCAAGGGCTTGGCTCTATGGACAATTATAGAGGTGATTGAAGCTGATTGGTCTGTTAACCAGATGTCAGAGACTCCATGCAACACCCCCTTTCTTCTTCCAGTTTTCACCACCATCAGTTGGATTCTGCGCATTGATGCATGGAACAGTCCCTGAAGTTTTGGAAGTTCCAAAATTGTCACTTCACATTAGATAGATACAGATCATTGAGAATTAGGCCTTACTTTGCTCTGCCAATAAGCAATAATTACTCTGATTTATGTTTAGGACTGATCCCTCCCAACTAAATTGCAAGCAAAAAGTGAGTTCCACTTGGCAAGATGCCAGCTGTTCGTCCCTGAACCTGTCCCTGGTAGGTTGTGTTCTCTTTTGGAGTGTATGTAAAGATGTATCTTTTTCTGCTCCATATTCCAGTAAGTTGTTTCATTTTAAGTCTGGATGGAACACGGTTTGGTAAATACAAGGAGGTACATAATCACTTCAATCAAAGATGTAATTGAGCCAATTGGTCAAACAGATTCAGCAACAAAATGGCAGGGTCAAAACTTGCTGAAGAAACATGTCTGCCACTCTATTTCCATACCCCGGCTGAAGGCAGCTTCCCCTTCCTAAAGCTTGTTTTTACCTTTTTCACAGTGAGGTTTAATTCTTTTCCACCTAAAGAGAACGCAGCAGCCCAGATGTTGTGATTGCTTCTTGCAAACGTAACCCTCAAGTGAGTATGGGTTACAGGCTCTTTTTTGTGTCTGATCAGCAGATAATGTTCACAGCAAAGACTGTTGCGCTAATGGGTCCTTTTGGTGGCAGAGGCCAAAGACTAAATGGAACCATCAAGACTGAATTTACCTCATCCTTAGAGGCTGTCTTTCCAGGTCGGGTGAGAGACACTATGCTTACGTCTGATTTATGCAGCACAGGTAGATGGAGAGAGGATGTCAATCTCCAGGACTGTCAAAATGGTGTATGGAATGTTTACTGCCACAACAGACACCTGAAGGGGGGCAGGCCTTTTCCTGATTTGGTGGACTCCACCCACCATCCCAGTTCTTAAATAGATTGGCATCTCTCAACAGCTGTGAAAGAGCCATATGCTGGTGCTCAGTGCTGCTGGTGGCCTGTTTATAGCACAGTTCCCAACCTGGTTAAGGCACTTTTGCTGCCTGGCATATAAGGAGCAAAGGGGAAAGAACTATTACTGTTACAACCCAGGTATCCACTGCATAAACCTTCCCTGTCCCCTACTAATTGTCAGGTCACAATGGCAACACAGGGTTCTTTTTCATTCCCTAGCAGGGGACAGCACCTGTGAGGCTGACCCCTTTCTGTCCTGGCCTCCAGGAGTGCATTTATTTAGTCTATCTCCCCTAATGTGATTATCCAGGTCTTAATGAAAATCAGTAAAATAGCCAACCTACAAAACGAGACAACTCAGGCCGTCTGGTGTCCCTGAGCACAGAACACAAGGTTATTGCTCATCTCTCCCCTCCTGTTATTTTATAAGAAAAAAAACAAACCAAATACGCAGCAAGGGCAAACATAATAGGAACTGGAAGTTAAGAGAAAGTATCTCAATTAAGAAACAAGGGAAGGAGTGTACAGTCCACTAGTCAGAGCAGGAGATCATGAAGCAGAGCTCCTGAATTCTCACCCCAGTGTGACCACTGATGTTCTGAGACCTTGGAGATAATTTCCCAGCATTCCTTGGAGGGACAGTAGCATTACCATCCCTCTGGTGAAACAAGGTTGCAGAACAGTGAAGTGACTCACCCAATGGTGCATGCTGGCAGACCTGGTCAAGAGGATGTTTGCTTGTAAAATGAGCTGTCCGAAATACTCTGCTGGAAAGGCACTAACTGTAGAGATGCGAAGCATTAACTGGAGCCAAACTCTGCCTGTGTGACACACTGGCCCAGGATGATTGGAATGCTGAAAAAAATCTTTACTTGTTTGGTAAGCAGTTTGTATTTTCAAGATCAGTGACTGTTTTCAGATCTGGTATCTCCTAGCTTATTAACAAATAGGGATATAAACTAATACTATATAGTATATCAGTGGAAAGCTTGTAACTGTACACAGCGGGTCTTTCATATCTCTGGTGATTCCCAAGAAATGTGAGCTTACAGCTTGGACCTTTATCACTGCCCTCTACATGGCTCTCTCAATTCTGAAATGGTTTTAGAGGTTAGAGAACAGTTCAGTCTTGAATCAACAGTGTACCATTTGAGAGACTTTGTTCTCACTTTCTGCAGATTATTTATGTCACGGTACAGGTTAACTTCTGTGGTCTGGCAACACATGTGGTCTGGCAGGACCACAAATATTGCTGGACCAGAGAGCCCAGACTGCTGCCAGCTGAGAGTATGGTGGCAGAGGGGCCAGTGGCTGGCAGCTCCAGGGGCTGGTAGTGAAACCCAGCCAGAAGCTGCTGGGGACTGACAGTGGAGCTCAGCTCAGCAGCTGCTGGAAGCCAAGAGCAGAGCCCAGCCACCCTGGCTACTGCCAGGGGCAGGGCTGGTGGCCAGGAGGGGAGCCCTGACCTCCCCTGGTCTGGCAAACTCCCTCGTCCGGGACCAATCAGTTCTCAAGAGTGCCGATCCATGGAGGTCCAACCTGTATAGGAGATCCTGTCATGGACTAGGACCCCATTGCACTAAGCACTGTATAAACACAGCAACTGAGGTTGGTGCTGCTAGGCTCTACCATAATGCAAGTAATAAACTGAGCTTTTCACAGGGACAGTGAGCTTCTTGGCTCAGAGCACTAGCATCAAGACGAGCTAACTTCCCCCACCCTGAATGTTCCACTTACTGAAAATACTCTGTATGACAATTGCTGCTGCTCTGAACGACTAGCCCTGTGAAAGAATGACACCACGGGCTTGTTTTAGCACACAGCAGAAACACGTCTGCCATATTTTTCAAAGTATGCATATTACAATGTGATCTTACTGGTGTTTACAGCACAGACTGATTTCCAGCTATGCCACTGATCTATTTATAGGCCACTAGACAAATCTTCTGTGTGCCTCATATTCCCATGTTGTAAAAAGAGGGTGGTGGTGCCAACCTCACAGAGGTGTTGGGTGGCCAACCATCATTTTCATGTTTGTAAAGCTCTTTGGGCGCTGCAGATGAATGGTGTTATAGAAGTGCCAATATCATACCAAGCCACAACCTCCAACTACGAACTTGCTTGGCATCATTTTATTTGATTAATGCTGTTTCCAAGGCACCTTCTGAAACAAACAGACCCAATGGTGCCAATTGCTTGCATCCAAAAGGATATTAATAGATCTCAGCTATCTAGTCCAAAAGCTAAGGGGAATATTATCCTTTATGCTAAAGAGAAGAGAAACACTTCCCAAAGCAATTGTTCGGCAAGGGCAGAACTAGATGGACAGCTTCAGATGACAAGTGTGTGGGTAACAACACACTGGAGTCTGATCTCAGGAGCGAGAGAAGAGACTGAGTTGGTGCCACTGATGCCTTAATATTGTACCGATGCGAGACTCTGAAAGAAATATGTTGAGATCAGCCAGGGAAGGGCTTCTTGTGAAAGGAGATAAGCTCTTGAGATGGGACCCATACCACCCAGGACTGATGTGATCAACCTATATAATGCATCAGAGCAACCGTTGCATTCAGGAACGACAAGGGATGAATATCCACCAACCAGGGAAGGAAGTGTAGTCAGCAACTCATTCCATGATTGCTTATTCCAGGCCAGGATTTAGGGAGACCCTATGTGTTGACACAAGGCAACACAGGCTGACTCAGGCTGGTAGCAAAAGAATGGGAGAACCACAGGGTCTGCCTGCATCCAGCAGCTTCAGTAAAGAATACTTCTACAGTCTTCATAACTGGGCCATGTCTCCTTGCTATGAAGGACAGTATGGGGACAGCTACCATAGCTATGTCCCAGCCCTTACTCAACCTATGTTCTTGCAAGTGACAGCAGTGTGAATAGAGCAGTCAAAGTGGTCAGGGGGCTAGTGGGTTAAATCATTCAGTGCTGGTCATCTCTCTGCATCTGTATCTCTTTCTATCTATTGGGTCCCATGTAGCAGCAAGAAGACCATTCATGGCAGAAGATAGAAATATGTAGCTGTCACTCACATTATAGTGGAATCCCAACTAAAACCACTTGTTAAATGGCCCTGAGAGATGATAGCATATATAGTAGCTCATTAATTGCCAATTTATTGCTCATCCTTGGGTTAGGCAGAAAGGCAGCATTATACATATGGCAACCTCGTGCATTTCTACTGATGCAATCTAATTGATTAATACAAATTTCACTAAGACAACAACTACTCCTCCTGCATGAAGTGTCATCACCATAGACTCTGTGTATGCAAGCTATACTATATTGGTATCACAACTGATTGTACAATTATTTAATTTTAGGCACAATTTGGCTGCGTCTAGACTGGCATGAATTTGCGCAAATGCTTTTAACAGAAAAGTTTTCTGTTAAAAGTATTTGCTCAAGAGAGCGTCTAGATTGGCACGGACGCTTTTGCGCAAAAGCACTTTTTGCGCAAAAGCGTCCGTGGCCAATCTAGACGCGCTTTTGCGCAAGAAAGCCCCGATCGCCATTTTAGCCATCGGGGCTTTTTTGCGCAAAACAAAACTGAGCTGTCTACACTGGCCCTTTTGCGCAAAAGGTTTTGCGCAAAAGGACTTTTGCCCGAATGGGAGCATCAAAGTATTTGCGCAAGAAGCACTGATTTCTTACATTAGAACGTCAGTGGTCTTGCTCAAATTCAAGCGGCCAGTGTAGACAGTTGGCAAGTTTTTGCGCAAAAGCAACTGCTTTTGCGGAAAAACTGGCCAGTCTAGACACAGCCTTAAACTAACAACAAAAAAGGTACCAGCAGCAAAGAGGCTATGTGAAGTAAATGACAGGACTGCTAAGAGTGAAAGGACAACCTAAATCTACACTCAGGTCTTTCTATCAGATCCTAAGATAATGTAGACGGGCTGAGTGCTAGTGCCTTCAGCGGAGCTATGCTGATTTACATCAGCAGAGGATCTGGCCCCGATCTGATTTAATGGCTCATTTTGTCCACTTCTGTAGGTTTTCCTACTACATTCCTCTGTAATTTCTGAGTGCTTGGATTGTGTAGTCTGTTTTAACTATGAAAACTGAACTAATTGTAGAGGACAACGCCTTGATAACAGGAAAACAGTGAGACAACAGGAAAACACTGGGTCCTCTGTGAATCACTTAGGGTCTGCAGTCACTGTGTCTAGACTACAGGGTTTTTTCGAAAAAAGTGGCCTTTTTTTGAAAAAAACTTCACCTGCGTCTAAACTGCTGCCGCGTTCTTTCGAAATTAAATCAAAAGACCGCCGCAGTTTTTTCGACCGCAGAAAACCTCATTTTACAAGGAATAACACCTTTTTTCAAAAGTGCTCTTTCAAAAAAAGGCGCTATTGAATGCAAACAGGGCTTTTTCGAAAGAGAGCATCCAGACTGCCTGGGTGCTCTCTTTCGAAAAAGCAGTTTGCTTTTTCGAAAGAAGTGGTTGCCGTCTATACACTCTCTTTCAAAGAGGCTTGTAGTATAGACGTACCCTCTGTCTCATCAGTAGATTTGCAGGTAACACTTTCTCTCTTGCTCTCATACACTCTGGTGGGCACATTCCTAGCATCTCATCAAGACTAAGTACAAACACACTTGCAGGTAGCAATGCGCTTTCCACAGTGAGAGAACCCAGCAATGAGTCAGTTCTCAAAGCATATGCACGGAAGCTAAAGATATGCAGTCTGAGGTGTCAGTGCAGCACATGCGGACAGACCCAAACAAGCTTTAATCTAGCTAGTATGCATGTTAGCCACAGCGGCAGCAGCTTCAGTGCAGGTTGTACAAGCCCACCCAGGCCCTGGCTATTTACTTGGGCAACCAGCGCACACTTAAGTTTATGCTATCACAATGGCACTGCTATTGGTACACATGTTAGCTAGGGGCTCGTCTACACACTTTGTTTGTGGCAAGCTGGGCTGTGGATCTACTCACACTGGTCTGCCATGGACTAACTCAGAGGTGCACAACGTGTGGTGGGGGGGTTGCAGCACTGGGCCAGCTGCCATTTTGTTTTCTTGGCTTGGTGTCCAACATAGTACAGCGGGGAGAGTGGCAGGGGAGCGGACCGACACTTGAAATTAAAGGGGCCTCAACAAAAATGTTCCAGCTGGCGGGTTTTATTTTTTTTTGCTCAGCCAAAATTTTCCTGGCCCTGGGGGGTCGCGAATTAAAAAGGTTGAGTACCACTGGACTAATCTGCTGATGTGCATTAACAGTGCATGGAAAACTTAACTCATGGCAGGCTTGTCTGGGATAGAATCACACCCCATCTTGCTGCAAATGAAATGTGTGTGTGGATAAGCCCTAGTTTACAGCTAACTTGGGTATGTTTACACATGCTGGAATCAGACCTCCCATCACAGTGTAGACTAGTGGTGGGCAACCTGTGGCCCGAGAAGTGCATGTGGCCCATTGGGGCTCTATGTGTGGCTCAAGAGACATTTTGTTTACTGTTGCCCATGTGCAGGGCTGCTGTATTCTGCTGGTTTTCGGATGCATAGTTTTTTTTTCCTGCCACCATTACACAAGTGCTTGCATTTAAAGCAAGGGCATGCGAAGTGAGGTGCATGCTGATTGCATGCAACATTGTGAGAGCCGTGCGCTCCCTCTGCACCCAATCAAAATGCTGCCATGGCCCACTCACTAGCCTAGGTTGCCCCTCACTGGTGCAGAAAGACCCCAAGTCTCCCATGTGTCTTCTATAGTCCTAAAGGCTAGAGATGCCTGAGGACTCTTAGGCTACGTCTACACTGCAGGCTTTTTGAGCAAGAATAGCTGTTCTTGCGCAAAAACTTGCTGGGTGTCTCCACTGCACGCTCATTCTTGCGCAAGTAAATTTACAGCACAGTGTCGGAAAACAGGGCTTCTTCCAGAAGAGTTATTCCTCTCCCTATGAGGAATAAGCCCTCTTGCGCAAGAGCTCTTCCACAAGAAGGCAGTGTAGACAGGCAACATGATTTTCTTGTGCAAGAAACCCCTGTGGCTAAAATGGCCATCAGAGCTTTCTTGCGCAAGAGAGCGTCCACACTGCCATGGACGCTCTTACGCAAAAGCACATCTCTTCCACAAAAGCACATGGCACTATGGACACGCTCTTGTGGAAGACCTTTTGCACAAGAACTCTTGCGTAAAATAGTTCTTGCGCAAGAGGCCCGCAGTGTAGACGTAGCCATAAAGAGGACGCACTGTTGTGATTAATGTTCCAGCATGTGCTTGTATTTGAATTGGAGAGCCACTGAGGTGTGTGCTGATGAAGTTGTTTCTTTGGCTCTCTACCTCCCCAGAAACTTTAGTTGTGCTTCTGAGGAAACCTTAAGCATTTAAGGGAATCCACATGGGAGCTTTGTGATTCAGCAAATGAAGCCCAGTCAAACTTCTCCCACTCCCATTTGTTTTGCACTGGGCAGGGCAGGTGCTTTTCATTCCAGAGAACACAGCTCCTGACCTGCTAGAGGATGTGGGGTCAGGCTGCTTTCTAGTGGCTACTTCTTGCAAGGGATAGAAACCCTGATAGGGCAACAATCAATGGCAATTCTTCTTTAGCTGAAGTATTTGAGACTTGTGCGATAGAAGGCCCTGAATTCTCCTCCCGCTGATGGCTGAAAGTGTTTAATCATATGGCCTCTCACAATGGGACAAATCTCAGTAGATTCCTGCTTGCCTCACCCTTCTGGGTTTATTATTAAATCAAGCCTTTGTCCTTCCATGGACCGCCCCTGTCAGCAGCACAAGATCTTGAGGAAAGCTTTGCGGAACTCGGTGTTAAAAGTTGTGTAGATGATGGGGTTGAGAGCGCTGTTTACATAACCAAGCCATGTGGTGGCACTGTAGAGCTCTGGGGTAATGTGACAGGCCTGGCAGTGGGTGTTCAGGATGTGGGTCATGAAGAATGGCAGCCAGCAGACTACGAATGTCCCTAGGGTTTAAAGGAAAGATGAGAGAACACATTGACTTTGGATTAATGCTGTCGCTCTGGGCTAAACGTTGCCCCCACTTATACCCATTCCAGACTGCGTTCTGCTAGATGTGTGACTGGGCAAGCCACTTCACTGCTCCATGCCTTAATTTCCCTTTTTGTAAAGTGAGGTTCCCAAAACGTACCACAATTATGTTTCCTATATGCACATGTTCACCAACTCAGGTGGGTTCCTGCTCTTTAAGGCTCATGTAACTCACTAAACTACGGAAACCAACAGAGATGTATGGTCTGATTTACAGAGAGAGACACACACATAATCTTAGGGACTTTTCTTGTAGACACACACCTAGGATGATGGTGGTAAAAAATAAGTTATAATCAAAAGAGTCACTGTCCAGACGGGCTCCCAAAAGTTGAGATGACTATCCAGAACTTTTAAGTATTCTTGCCCCTTGCCAGTTTCTTCTGCAGAAGAAGAGATCTTTCTGAATTTGGTGGAGCTACAACAATTCACACTGGCTGGAGCTTGCAGTTACAAAAGTCTGTTATATCACTTCATGCCAGTATTTTGAATGTCAATAGCATCTTTCATGTGACAATCTGGAATCATTCTCCAAACACACAGCCTCACTGAACCCCACCCCAGGAGATGGTTAAACAGAATGCTCCTCACTCACCAAGAACAATAGCCAGCATCTGTGTGGCTTTCCTTTCTCTCAGCTGTACTGTCCGGGGCTGCTGGCTCACTAGCCTCAAAGAGGTCCAGGTTTTGCCATTGCTGAGTTTATGCACCTCCAAGCCCTGGTTGCTGCTTCTCCTCTCCTCTTTTAGCTCATTTCCATTGGTCCCCACTCCAGAGAAGGAAGCTTGGTGGCAGAAGCTGCAGTACTGCTGCTGATCAGAGGGGGTCAGCAGCTTCTTTTCGGGAGAGAGCACTTGGACTGGGGATTTTACCTGCAGACGGGCTGAGAGAGGGTCACGGTGCAAACATTTCCTCTCTTTGTGCTCCTGAAAAGGAGGAATCCAGAGAAAAGTCAGGCGCTATGGGTGAACAATACCGTGCCAGACCATGTGTAAGGTGGGGCTCGGGGGAGCACCTTGTTCCCTTTTGGTGGCAAGCAGTAGGCCTGAATCAATGCCTGGGATGCAAATTCCCCAAACTTTGGGGAGATTCAGATCCATTCTTGGAGCTGGACCTGAACTTTGCATCCCTGTCTCACAGTGGGACAACCTGGAATCCTGAATCTCTACTTTGCTCCGAGGCCCAGATCCTCAAAGGTGTTCAGACTTCTAACGTCTATTAATATCAGGGGAAGTTAGGAGACTAAATTCCTTTGTGGAGCTATGCCCCAGCTTTATCTTTAAGGGGATGGACAAGAGACCCAGATGTGAACCTTCCACTTCCCTACCCCCCGACTTTGGAGTGTATTATGCTTAGCGGTATTCCCTGCCTCTCCTCATCCATATTTTCCAGTTGTGAGTAGGGTTGCCAGATGGTTTCAGAAAAAATACTGAACAACAACAAAAAAAACATGCCAGGAAAAAGTTTGTTGAGCCAAAAAAAAAAAATAAAGGACCCCAAGAGTTGTTAAGCAAAAAAAAAAAACCCCAAAAACACTGTGGCCCCTTTAAAAACTGCGTGGTGAGGCTTTTTGGCCCTAACAGGCTGACAGCAGCCGCCTGCCATCTTGCCTCCCTGCGCCAGGCCAGACAGCTCCCCAGTAAGCACTAGGGTTGCCAGGCTGCCTCCATATTGAGCTGGACAGCCTGGGATTTTTGCCTCCTGGCCGGGAAAAAATCAGAAAGTACCGGATAACAACAACAAAAAAAGGTGTCCAGTATTTTCTGAATTTTTTTACCGGACAGGAGGTGAAAATAACAGACTGTCCGGTTCAATACCGGAAACCTGGCAACCCTCGTTGTGAGGAAACCTCACATGTTAATGTAATCTTATGGAGCCACATACAGAGCAGAGCAAGCAGAATTCTGTAGCTCTTTGCCCCTTGGAGCCTGCTAGGTGAGGAGCCCAATAGCAGTTTACAATCTCTGAGGCCCTGATAATTCAAGTATCCTTAAACAATGAAAAAAAAGTCAGCATGCTTCAGGGTCATTCTGTCACAGTTCTGAAAAAAACATTGATTTGTGCTGTGCCCTTTTCTGCTGTGATGGTCTTGGAGAGTGGAGATATGGGTATAAGTTCAAGAACAGCATCCTCCCCTTTGAGGACTGGGCAAGGCTTTGCATGGAGTCCATAATCTGCTGAGCAACAGGAGGGATTTTTCTTCCTCGGGGCCTGGCACTGAATGTCTGGACTCCCACCCCCTCCCTGACTGAGCAGCAAGAGCCAAACTCAGGTTTCCGACATAGCAATGGAAAGTGCAAAGCAATAGGTCCTCATGGTCAGTGCAAGGGATGGGAGGGGAGGCAGAGAAGGCCCTGACATTTGATGAGTTCACATTGCTTTCACGTGGGTCTTACTTGCTGTGTGTAATGGGCTTTGACACTGATGCTGTGGCTGCCCTGCCTGGAGAGGCTTCGTTTCCTCTGCCTCTGCCTCAGCACAAAATAAATCCGGACATAAAGCAGCAGAGTGACCACGAAGGGAAGGTAGAAGGATACCACTGAGGAATAGATGACAAAATCAGGGTTGGATATGGAACAGACACTAGGATCCCCTGGAGGAAAGAGAGAGAGAGAGCAGAAAGAGGTTAGGCTGCTATGCACTTTAGGATGTTTTGGTGCACATCAAGGTGAAACAGTGTATGGCTAATGGGCCAAAAGTGGCCTGTATTTAATTCAGCCTAGGGCAGTGTTTCTTAAACTGTGTTCTGTGGCACACCAGTGTGCCGCGAGGAACAACAGAGTTCAAAATGGCCACCCTTAAAGGGGCAGGCAACTTTTTTTTTCTCAATAACTTTCCCTCGACCCCTTTTTTTTTTTTTTTTTGTTCAACAAAAAATCCTTGGAGTTCCTCATAAAAAATTATTGTTTGGTGTTCCTCAGTCTTAAAAAGTTTAAGAAACACTAGCCTAGGGCCTACATCACACAAATACAGCTCCAGAGATATGGGTCAGCATGACAAGTTACATCTTGGCCTGCCTTGCCTGCCTATCTATCTGCTCATCACAGTGGTATATGAATGCCTCCACTCTCTGGGTAAAGTCTAGGGTGAGCTGATCAAGCACAGATCAGTGGACTAGAACAGCAGCAGGTCCCAAAGTCCAATGCCAAACTGCAGAATGCCCTCAAATATAGGATCTCCTTGCGAATCAAATCCTTGCCCTTATTTAGATGTAGGATTTGTAGTTGTCAATAGCTGCCTTTGACAGAGTTTGTAGGCCACATTTGGTCATTGGGCCACACTTTGGGCACCCCCCCAATCTAATCCTGCTCTGGAAATTGCTGTTACCTGTGGTATTGAAGCCAAACAGGAGGGGGCAGGACACAGCAAATGCCAGCATCCAGACCATCCCGATCATAATGGAAACCCTCTTGCAGGACCTCTTCCCTGTGCCGCACTGATACTGAACTGGCATCACCACAGCCATGTACCTGCAAAAGGAATCAGCTCCAGAGAGGGAAAGGAGGTGGAAAGGAAAGGAGAAAAGGATCAAAACAAAGGGGCCATATTTGACAGGAAGGAACAAAGGCAGTGTGAGAATAGGATAGTGAAAGTAGTGGATATAGGAGAGAGGGAGAGAACCAGAAGATTGAATAATGGGAAAAACGTTTTGCAATGGCAGTAAGCAGGGTGGGAACGGGAGCAACAGAAACAATAGGAAAGCAGATGGTCACTTATCATACCAAGGATAAAATTTTGATGAACAGCTGATATTGCCCCAGTGGTGAAACAGAATGTTAGAATGGAGGCTGCCAGTTGCGGATGCCGTGAGATCTGGGGAAGATCTCACATCTGGAAACTCAGGGCATGAGCCAGCTCATTGATCCTGTCAATGATATCCATAGGAAGGCTCCCACTAACTTCAGTGGACTTTGGACCAGGCCCTCTATGAGGCTTGTTTTGCACCGTTTCCTCTGAATCATTTCAGAAGGGGAATGGCAGGATGTGTTTCTACCCCCCAGCGCCAACCCCAGGGAGCTTCAGTTCCCTAAAGCCTGGGATGATACCCCCGATCATTTCCCTTGAACAAGCTGTTTCTTTTCCTCTGTTTCCCTGCCTTTTCATAGCTCTTTCCGGCGGGGACTGTGCCATCTTTTGTGTTTGCACAGCATCTAGCACATGGGAGGCGTGACTGTAGCAGCAATACTAGTTTTAATTATGATGGTGGCTGGAGATTTTTAAGAAAGGCTGGGCTTTCATAGGTGTCTGCTATACCTTTGGTGTTTAGACAAGATATCCATACCCAACGATTGCGCAGGCACATCCAGCCTGCTGTCCCTTCCATGCCCAGTGCCAAGACCTACCCCGAACTTCATGTTAATCTTCTTGGCTCCTACCTGTCAATGCTGATGGCACAGAGGTTTAAAATGCTGGCTGTGCACATCATCACGTCCATGGTGACAAAGATGTCACAGCAGGCACGGCTGAAATTCCAGACTCCTCCAGTCACCTGAGCATCAATTTCAGAATATTAGCCTTGCTTCACACTGGTTACTAATGCATTGCACTTCTATTCACCCTTCCATCTGAGGATATCAAAGGCCTGTAGGAACATTATTGTTGCATTATTATGCCTTTTTTTTACAGAAGAGGAAACCGAAGCCTGTAATGTTTAAGCAATTTGCCCCAAATCACTCAGTAATAGACCAAGAATAGCACCCATGAATCCTAATTTCCCATTCCACTGCTCTGTGTGTTCTGCAAGGAAATGAAGGTGAGAAAATTAAGAGAAAACTGCCTCTGCGTCAACATTTTAGTATGAAGACAGCCTTGGAAATTGAATTACAACTGATGTAATACATAGGTCCTCTGTTTAAGGAAAATCGCAGACAAACCAAATAAAAAATGAGTGGCTCAGAATGTTTCCCAGCTTAGTTTCTGGAATTATTACAGAGCCAATGAATTGGGAAAGTGACTCTGTTGCCCAGGGCTTCTGCATATTCATATGACATGCAGATTCTTCTGGGATCCAGATACTTCTCCAGGATATTGTCTGAAATCTTATTGTACTTGTTCTAAAGAAGGGCCTGAGCTGCCAATGTTAATCATAGAATCATAGAATACTAGGACTGGAAGGGACCTCGAGAGGTCATCGAGTCCAGTCCCCTGCCCTCATGGCAGGACCAAATACTGTCTAGACCATCCCTGATAGGCATTTATCTAACCTACTCTTAAATATCTCCAGAGATGGAGATTCCACAACCTCCCTGGGCAATTTATTCCAGTGTTTGACTACCCTGACAGTTAGGAACTTTTTCCTAACGTCCAACCTAAACTTCCCTTGCTGCAGTTTAAGCCCATTGCGTCTTGTTCTATCCTCAGAGGCCAAGATGAACAAGTTTTCTCCCTCCCTTTTAGATACCTGAAAACTGCTATCATGTCCCCCCTCAATCTTCTCTTTTCTAAACTAAACAAACCCACTCTTTCAGCCTTCCTTCATAGGTCATGTTATTAGACCTATTTGAATGTTATTAGATCTGAATCCAAACTTTCCCAGAATTCAAGGGATGGTGAAATTTGGGGTTTTCTATTTTCCTTTCCTTTACATTTAAAATATAATGTCGAATATGTGGAATAATGTCCTGGAGGTGACCAGTAATGGGTAAATCATATGCTCAGCCCAACTTTCAAGATTTTAGTGAGAATTTTTTTCAAATCATGCACACAGTGTGGCATATAAACGCCTGTTTTATCTAGCTCAGCACCAGTGCAGAGGCCCAATTACAGGATTATAATAATGTCCTCTTTATGTGCTCGTGTCAGGAGGTTGAATCTATAAGAGGAGCTTTGGGAATTTTGAACATACCAAAGGTCAGATGTGAACATCTCCGAGATTTAGTTACTGAAGAACAAGCCATAGCTCCTTGGATCATTCATTGTCTCCAGAGCTGTAATAAAGACTCATGTTGCTGATTCACCTCTGACAGTGAAGCCAGGCAAGATAGACAGATTGCCACCTCCACTGGCTAAGTTGTAAAGCACTAAGGATCATTAAGCTCCGTGGAGCCCTTGAAGAACCGTCCATTATTGGACCTGTGATGAAATTGTTGCTAGCACTGGTGGAAAATCCACAGACAATCAAGGGCAGCCGAAAGGAATGCTTCCCCTTCCCCTTCCGCCCCACAGACATAGTGGAGAAAAAAGCTGCTTTGAATGAGAGAGTTTGCATACTCAGGATCACAGTTCAGAACCTGCACATGAGCCTCACCCCCCTTCAATGCAATGACAGCAGCAATGACCAGGAGCACTTGATCAGGCTGTTGTGACCTTTCCTTTCAGATGTGGTTCATTGCAATGTGCTCTACACCTGAAAACCCTTTGGCCACATCAGCGAAGTGCAGAATGTGGCTGCCAGCTCTTTGAATTGGGGCTTCTCATAGAGAGCACATTGTCCCCCTGCTCTATGATCTGGACTGGTTCCCAGTTAATTTCTGGGATATGTTGGCTTTAAATGATAAATCCTCAAACAGGATGGGGTGCTGGTTATTGCAGCAGCTGCCTCCTACCATAGGTGATATCTTGGCAGCTCTGATCAGCAGAGGTACTATCCCCCAGTTGACAAGGAAAGAGGCTGAAGGTGGGGCATTTGACTCCAGAAGTAATTTTCTTAGTTGTTCCACAGGAGCCAGAAATTGTTAATTTTCAGGTCATGGTATAAAGCCCATCCGTTCTTCCAGGCTTTTTCCTGGGGGGGAGGAGGGAAGCTGAGTGGGTGATCGAGAATCCAAGTCCAGGTGAGATCAGGAGGTGTTGGATCTGGACATTGGGTTATATTTTTACACTGACACCATTTTTAGATTGCTTGAAAACAAATTAAATGAATGTTGATCCTGGAGGGGCCAGTTTTAGGGCTGAAACGGTTGTTCAGGCTCCATTGTCCCTTCAGCCCCTGAACTGTGTGCTGAAACTGCCAGCAAGGAGTGGCTGTGAGATGGACACCTGCCCACTACAACGTGTAATAAGTCAGTGAAGAGCAATTGGATTTTAACTGATTGTTAGTCACTGTTGATGAATGGCTTTTCTCATGTGTAATTATCATTCGAACTAGCAACCTAGCACTTCAAAGTCTCTGTAGCTAGCATAGGCCTCTAGCACTTCTCTCTCCTCCCCCCCCAGTCCCTCTCTGCTGAAGCAGCTAATGAACCTAGCCTCCTGATTGGTTGAAGACTCCAACAGGCACTTTCTTAACACCTGGAGCAGGGCTGGCTCTCTGGCTGTTCAATACAGCTCTGTACTTGCAGCTGTGTTTCTGGTTCTGTTGCCGGCTCTTTCCTGTTTGTAGCTGGTGCCTGCTGTGTCTCTGGTTCTGACTCTTGGGCCTTGCTTCTGGCTTTCTCCCTGGACTTGGTAACTGGGCTCCTCATTTGGGTCTTGGCCATGAGGCCTGATCAAGCAGTAGGTCAGCCTCCTGTCCTGGCCATTAGGTAAGGCTGCCCACAGCATGCTTCTTAAGACCTATGCCTTTCTCTATTCTGGCAAAGGGAGAAGGTGGGACCAAATCCTACTGCAACTCTGCAATTTAAAATGCAGCAGGGAGTCAGGTGGTAGGCTGCCCGGCTCTTACTGCATTTTACATGGTAGAGCCACAGCAGGGTTTGGTCCCAGTGTGAGCCAGGAGTGAGCCAGGCTACCTGCCCAGCTGGCAGCAGCCCCCATTGATGGGAGGTCCCAGCAGGGAGTTGGGGCCTCCCACAAACAGGGGCTGCTGCTGAAGCCTCTGTTAATTGGCTGAGCCTCAGTCAGGGGGAGGGGCTACCTGAGCTATATAAGCCTGTGACTCAGTGACCAGGGAGCTTGGGAACAGGAACAGCTAACAGGGAGTTTGGAGAGGGAGGTTAGAGGGCACTAGGGACTTCTGACCTTCTTTAAAACATAACTCTTATAATAATCTATATTCCAGAGGTTTAAAAAGAATCCCAGTTTCTGCTTAAACTTATTCATTAGAAAAATGGAGACAAGCCCAGCAGCGGAGTGGGGGCTATCCTGTTTATTGCGTCGAGTGTAACATGTATGATTACCTGCCCTGTGGGTGGGTGGCGTATGTGTGCACCCGTTGCAAGGAGCTCCTGACCCTCAGAGACCAGGTTCGGGCTTTGGAGGGTGGCTGAACTGGAGGAGGTAGAGAGATATGTTGATGAGACTTTCCGGGACACTGTAGTACTGTCCCACCTCCAGTCTGAGAGCCCCAGTGCTCTTAAGGAGGATGAAAGTCTCAAAGGAACAGAGCATTCAATGGGAGCAGAGGGAAACCATCCCATAGTTGGGACCCTCCTCCCAGAGGATGTTGCGGTATCGTCTCGCACTGAGGATACCTCTGAGGGGGAGGGAATGCCAGTTAGGAAGAGGCAGGTGTTAGTAGTGGGTGATTCGATTGTTAGAAACATAGATAGTTGGGTTTGTGATGACCAGGAGAACCGTATGGTCACTTGCCTGCCTGGTGCGAAAGTTGCGGATCTCTCGAGGCATCTAGATAGACTTATGCGTAGTGCTGGGGAGGAGCCGGTGGTCGTGGTACATGTAGGTACCAATGACGTAGGGAAGGGTAGAAGAGATATCCTGGAGGCCAAATTTAGGCTGCTAGGAAAGAGACTGAAATCCAGGACCTCTATGGTGGCATTCTCGGAAATGCTTCCAGTTCCACGCGCAGGGCAGGCAGAGCTTCAGAGTCTCAATGTGTGGATGAGACGATGGTGTAGGGAAGAGGGGTTTGGATTTATTAGGAACTGGGGACACTTTTGGGAGAGGGGGAGCCTATACAGGAAGGATGGACTCCACCTAAACCAGGGTGGAACCAGACTGCTGGCACTAAACATTAAAAAGGCTGTAGAGCAGTTTTTAAACTAAGAGATGGGGGAAAGCCGATTGGTGCGGAGATGCACGTAAATCGGAGGGAGACTTCTCTTAGAGGAGAATCCATTGATAGAGATTCTCTAAGCTGTAGTCAGAAAGAGAGGAGGGGAGAGGGCAAACCATGGGCCAGAGCAGACAAACAACCGCATACAAAGGAATCCAATGCACCAGGGAAGGGCAGACAAATAAGCAGTGGCAAATTTTTAAAGTGCTTCTACACAAATGCTAGGAGTCCGACTAATAAGATGGGTGAACTAGAGTACCTAGTATTAAATGAAGAGATTGACATAATAGGCGGTGGAATGAGGAAAATCTGTGGGACACAATCATACCGGGATATAAAATATATCGAAAGGATAGAGCAGGCCGGGTGGGTGGTGGAGTGGCACTGTATGTGAAAGATAATGTAGAATCAAATGAAATAAAAATATTAAGTGAATCAATATGTTCAATAGAATCGCCATGGATAGTAATTACATGCTCCAATAATAAGAAATTAGCAGTAGGGATATATTACCGACCACCTGACCAGGACAGCGATAATGACATTGAAATGCTGAGGGAGATTAGAGAGGCTACCAGAATAAAGAACTCTATAATAATGGGGGATTTTAATTATCCCCATATTGACTGGGTACATGTCACCTCAGGAAGAGAAGCAGAGATAAAATTTCTCAATGGCCTAAATGACTGCTTCTTGGAGCAGCTGGTGCAGGAACCCACAAGGGGAGAGGCAATTCTCGATTTAGTCCTGAGTGGAGTGCAGGATCAGGTCCAGGAAATAACCGTTACAGGACCACTTGGGAATAGTGACCATAATATAATAACATTCAACATTCCTGTGGTGGGTAGAACACCTCAGCAGTCCAGCACCCTGGCATTTAATTTCAAAAAGGGGAATTACACAAAAATGAGGAGGCTAGTTAAACAGAAATTAAAAGGCACAGTGACTAAAGCCAAATCCCTGCAAGCTGCGTGGAAACTTTTTAAAGACACCATAATAGAGGCCCAACTTAAATGTATACCCCAAATTAAAAAACATAGCAAGAGACCTAAAAAAGTGTCACCGTGGCTTAACCACCATGTAAAAGAAGCAGTGAGGGACAAAAAGGCATCTTTTAAGAAGTGGAAGTCCAATCCTAGTGAGATAAATAGAAAGGAACATAAACACTATCAAATCAAGTGTAAAAATGTAATAAGAAAAGCAAAAAGAGATTTTGAGGAACAGCTAGCCAAAAACTCAAAAAGAAATAACAAAATGTTTTTTAAGTACATTAGAAGCAGGAAGCCTGCTAAACCTGTGGGTCCCCTAGACGATCGAACTATAAAAGGCGCAATCAAGGACGATAAAGCCATTGCGGAGAAAATAAATGACTTCTTTGCTTCAGTCTTCACGGCTCAGGACGTTGGGGAGATTCCCAAATCTGCACCGTCCTTTGTGGGTGATGAATCTGAGGAACTGTCCCGGATTGAAGTGTCATTAGAGGAGGTTTTGGAACAAATAGAAAAACTTAATGTTAACAAATCTCCGGGACCGGATGGCATTCATCCAAGGGTTCTAAAAGAACTCAAATGGGAAATTGCTGAACTATTATCTGTGATTTGTAACCTATCCCTTAAATCGGCTTCCGTACCTCATGACTGGAAGGTAGCCAACATGACACCAATATTTAAAAAGGGCTCTAGAGGTGATCCGGGCAATTACAGACCGGTAAGTCTAACTTCAGTACCGGGCAAATTAGTCGAAACAATAGTAAAGAATAAAATTGTGAAGCATGTAGAAGAACATAATTTGTTGGACAAAAGTCAACATAGTTTCTGTAAAGGGAAATCCTGTCTTACTAATCTATTAGAGTTCTTTGAAGGGGTTAACAAACATGCGGACAAGGGGGATCCAGTAGATATAGTATACGTAGATTTTCAGAAAGCCTTTGACAAGGTCCCTCACCAAAGGCTCTTGTGTAAATTACATGGCCATGGGATAAGAGGGAAGGTCCTTTCTTGGATTGAGAACTGGTTAAAAGACAGGAAACAAAGGGTAGGAATAAATGGTAAATTTTCAGAATGGAGAGGGGTAACTAGTGGTGTCCCCCAAGGGTCAGTCCTAGGACCAATCCTGTTCAACTTATTCATAAATGATCTGGAAAAAGGGGTAAGCAGTGAGGTGGTAAAGTTTGCAGATGATACCAAACTGTTTAGGATAGTCAAGACAGAAGCAGACTGTGAGGGACTCCAAGAAGATCTCACCAAACTGAGTGATTGGGCAACAAAATGGCAAATTAAATTTAATGTGGATAAGTGTAAAGTAATGCACATCGGGAAAAATAACCCCAACTATACGTACAGTATGATGGGGGCTAATTTGGCTACGACAAATCAGGAAAGAGATCTTGTAGTTATCGTGGATAGTTCTCTGAAAACTTCCACACAGTGTGCAGCGGCGGTCAAAAAGGCAAATAGGATGCTCGGAATTATTAAGAAAGGGATAGAAAATAAGACCCAGAATATCTTACTGCCCCTGTATAAAACTATGATACGCCCACATCTTGAATACTGTGTACAGATGTGGTCTCCTCACCTCAAAAAAGATATTTTGGCCTTGGAAAGGGTTCAGAAAAGGGCAACTAAAATGATTAGGGGTTTGGAACGGGTCCCATATGAGGAGAGATTAAAGCGACTGGGACTTTTCAGTTTAGAAAAGAGGAGACTGAGGGGGGATATGATAGAGGTATATAAAATCATGAGTGGTGTGGAGAGGGCCGATAAAGAGAAGTTATTTATTAGTTCCCTAAATAGAAGAACTAGAGGACACCAAATGAAATTAATGGGTAGCAGGTTTAAAACTAATAAAAGAAAGTTCTTCTTCACACAGCATGTAGTCAGCCTGTGGAACTCCTTGCCAGAGGAGGCTGTGAAGGCTAGGACTATAACAGAGTTTAAAGAGAAGCTAGATAATTTCATGGAGGTTAGGTCCATAAAAGGCTATTAGCCAGGGGATAAAATGGTGTCCTTGGCCTCTGTTTGTCAGAGGCTGGAGAGGGATGGCAGGAGACAGATCGCTTGATCATTGTCTTCGGTCCACCCTCTCTGGGGCACCTGGTGCTGGCCACTGTTGGCAGACAGGATACTGGGCTAGATGGGCCTTTGGTCTGACCCAGTACAGCCATTCTTATGTTCTTATGTAGCAGTCTTCCTTCCCCCTTTTTGCCCCCCACACTGCTGCCTCTGCGGTAGTGGGGAGGGAGGGGGCAGGTGGCACCACAGAGATGGTGCTGGGGGGAACTGGCTCCTGTTCCCCTCCCCCCACCTTGCTGCCTCTGAGATAGAGGCAGTGGGGGCAGGGGGAAATGTGAGTAGTTGACTCAACTAGTTGATTATTTGCTTAGAGCCCTAGGCCAGACCCCTCCCACCTTCACCCTGCTCCTGTACCTTCCCTTTCACCCAGACCTAGCATTCCCTGTCCCCCTTTGCACCCATTTTGTTGTAAAGGGTGGCTATTTGGAGGTCCATGGAAAGGTTTGTGTTGAGCAGGGTGGGCCACGAACCAAAAACTTTGAGACCCACTGCTCCAGAGGGGAAGCCTGTGGGGAGAAGTAAGGAGGAATCCAAATTCTTATTGCAGGAGGTTAGATTTGCCCTCCTTTTGCAGAAGGACTGGGGGTTCAACTTCCAAACTCTGAAGATTTCCTGAAATCCAAGTGGATCCTGGCTATCAAGCAGACATTTGCACTGGCCCCCTGCCAACCTGCCCAAGCTTCCTGATAAGCATGGCTTCAAGGACTCCTCAGGAGACAGCTGCATCCCCATAAAGGGATGCATCACAGCAGAGAGGCTCTGCAGGAAAGCTAATGCAGTATTGGAGTGTAATTAATTTCCCTTCCCACTTCCTGTGGAGTAAGTATGGAGTGATGGGCTCTCTCTTATCCCCAGTCTGCATCCAACCTTCCAGGACCCGCGGAGAGTGATGCATGAGGTCTGAAGCACAGAATGATGGTGTTATGAAGGTGGCTTCTTACCCCTCGATGGGCAAAGGTGTCTGATTCCCTACCTGAAGAACACTAACGCAAGGTCGGTCAGTAAGTGGTGCTGTTATTAATCTTTGCTTCCAATGTAACAGACAGTATGGAAAGTGCAGAAATCTAGAAAGCAAATGAGGAGGAAATTCTCTGAAAGGAAAGCACGCTGCTGCTTAGGGTTTTTAGTTATTGAAAACTGCATAAGTGAATAGAACATTTAGCATCTGTTCAACTCCCCTTCAAAGTCCTACTGCCCAATATCTGAAAAATCTTGTTCTTCACTAGCTGCTTTGTGTTTCCTGTTAGCATTCCTGCAAACAGTTTCTCAACCTTTTCTTATAAAGTACCCCTTAAAAAACCCCCCAAACTATAAAGTACCCCCAGTACCTACAGTTTTCAGACACAAATATTTTTTTCTACCATTGCAACACATTTGTTTAAACAACTTAATCATAGTCGGGTGATGAAATTTTTGGGTGCAAAAAGTACAAAAATAATAAAGCACTGTAAAACTTAAAACAAAAATTCAGTTTTCTCCAAATTTCAGTTGTGTTGAGGTACCCCCCCCAACATCTCTTGAATACCTCTAAGGGTACTTGTACCACTGGTAGAGAAACACTGCCTGCAGAGATGTGCAAACAGGTTAGAAACAGCTGGGCTAAACACGGTGTTCTATTGTGCTAGCTGGTACTTTCATGAAAGTGAAGATTCTTACCTAATCATGAGTCTCCTGGAGACACACAAGATGAGAATCTTAGTTTTCATTAAGTTTCTAGCCCATATGGCTGTGGAGAAAAGCCTGAAAGCCCCGATGTTTCAGGTTATACTAGAAAACAGACTCTGCAAGTTATTTGTTTAAATCTAAATTTGTAAGCTGATGTAATGATATTTTGAGACCAAACTAATGATTTTGTTTTTAATATGTGAAGTTGACAATACTGAAAACTTTTGCAACAGAATCACAAAAAGGGTATCTGGTTTCACAGTTTGATGCAAACACAAAACTCATTGCAAGTTTGTCGTAAGATCTGTGAGGGTTCAAAAGCCTTTCACCGAAAGTCAGGGGTTTGCATCAAAACCAGGTGCAGATGACACAGCTGACATTTGTATGTCCAATGTGGTAACTTCCAAAGTTCTGGGCTCATTAGCGCACAATGCTGGGAACCGTGAACCACTGGAAGTGAAACATGAAGAGACTCTTGGCAGAAAAGACTCTGAAGTGCAATCTCTCAGGGTCACACATTCAGACTAGACTGACTACATACTGAGAGATCTAGCATATAGAAGAAGGGTGTCTGTCGGATCAAAGTGATGGATTGAAATGTGTTCTCATTTGTCCCAGTCAGCACTTGTAAAGTGGAGTAACTCCTCTGAAGTCAAGAGGAGTTACTCAATATTTATCCAGGGGTAGCTGAGACCAGAATTTGACACAGATTATTACATCTGAAAAAAATTAGACCTAATTTGCTTTTTTGCTATGTTTGATCTTTCTTTATTTCTATTCCATTTAGCTTCATTAATGAAACTAGAATTTGCCAGTTTGCCTTTCTGGTTTGCATATGCTAGTGGGATATTTATGACCTTCCTAGTGTCTTTCATCTGAGGATCTCAAAGCATTTCATAACAATTAATTCACAAGGGTGATTGTGAAGACTAAGTTAGTTAAGTGGGTATTAACTCCATTTCACAGATGGAGAACCTAAGACACACATGGGTGAGTGGGAGACAGGCTTCTGAGATCACATAGTGAGGCAATGACGTTCTTGGGAATGGAGCCCCTGGATGAAATCATGGCAAAACTTGTACTGGCTTCAGATTTCTTAACTACCTGTCCAATGCTTTATCTGCAAGACACAATGTTAGGTTTAGTTTTTTCAACACTGTTGGAAATACTGCCAATGAAAGGTATTGAACTGATAGCCACGGAGAGACCAAAAAAAGGGTAGAAAGTATAAATGGAAAAAAATTAATGTGAATGTCTCAAACACAGTTTGAATGATAGGATTGTATTCTTATATAGAACCAAATATTATGTCCATCTGCAGATTTGGGAAGTTGTATCCAGGCATTGATGCCCTCTCAAGGAGTCCAGGAACAATGATGAACCACATAAAAACATGAGTTTAAGAGTTGCTTTGATACCAGGGAGCAAACATACACCCTTAGTTGAAAGCTATTGTTGACTTGATTTTCTACTTGTCAATTAGTCTTATCTCTCTTATTCCAGCTTGGCTTCCACCATCCAATCTGCATCTGGATTGCAAACTCTATCAGACTCTGGTGATGGCTACCTTCTGCATCTGAGGAAAAGTTGCTGGGTATTCTGATGTTTGGCTTTACAGAGCTATAAGAGATGAAAAGACTATGTGCTGTAGGACTCCAGGACAGAGAGGCCATCAGAGGGACAAACAATTGCCCACCCCCAAAACCATGGTATGCCCACGTCTTGAATACTACATACAGATGTGGTCCCCTCATCTCAAAAAACATATTAGCATTGAAAAAGTGTCAGAGAAGGGCAACAAAAATGATTAGGGGTTTGGAACAGGTCTCGTATAAAAAGAGATGAGAGACTTGGACTTTTCAGCTTAAAAAAAAAAGGGGGAGACTAAAAGGGGGATATGATAGAGGTCTATAAAATCATTTCTGATGTGGAAAAAGTGAAGAAGGAAAAGTTGTTCCCATAACATAAGAACTAGGGGTCGCCAAATGAAATTAATAGGTAGCAGGTTTAAAGCAAACAAGAGGAAGTCTGTCTTTCACAGGTTGACTGTGCGCTGTGTGAACTACTTGCCAGAGGAGGTTGTGAAGACCAGGACTTTAACAGGGTTCAAAAAAGAACTAGGTAAATTCATGGAGGTTAGATCCATCAATGGCTATTAGCCAGGATGGATAGGAATGGTGTCCCTAGCCTCTTCTTGTCTGGAAATGGATGACAGGAGAGGGATCATATGTTGATTATATGTTGTGCTCACTCCCTCTGGGGCATCTGGCATTGGCCACTGTTGGCAGATAGGATACTGGGCTGGATGGACCTTTAGTCTGACCCAGTATGGCTGTTATGTTCTTATTCTGAGATGTCAGACCATTTCATCCACCTCTGTGGCTCCAAAACTACATGGAGGTTCCACTCATGTGAATAGCAGCTCGTGATCAATAGGATGAAAGGGTGGGGTTTTTGTTTTTTGTTTTTGAAGGATCTATCAGTAAAGGGGACTGGACCTTATTCAGTTCCCTCAGGAAATCATCAATCACTGCAATGAATGGGTGTTTTCTGTGCCTAAAAACCTGACTGGCTGGGCTCCAAGAATTTGAGGCTTTACAATGCTGCTACGGTTGGCCTGCTACCATCATCTCTGAAGCTTTCTCAGAAAGGGATGGTTGTAGGCTGAATGACATTGGGCAAGGACAATAGGATCCAGAGTTAATTTCTTGTGCAGGGATCAGGGCACAGATTGGGTGAAGGTTGCCTATAAAAAATGTTACCAAGTGCTTTGGGGTAACAAATGACTTGTAAATATAAATCCTTCAGTCGCCTTTGGTTGTACCATAAAGCATGACATACGTGGCAGTAGGCTTCTGATGTGTCTTGGCTGTGCCTAAGGGGATGCAGAGCCTGAGGCCCTGCCCCTGCTCCACCCATGCTTTGCCCCCTCCCTGGAGCTTCATTGGCCCAGGGGTTATGGGGCATGGCATGGGGAGGCAGCAGGGGTCCCCCTCTGCACTAAGCATAGCAGTGGGGAATAGGAGCAGCCTGGCAGCCTTCTCTGCCCCACTGCTCTGCCCTCCAGCCTGCTGTGCCCTGCTGCTCCGTGGCAGCAGGAAGCAGAGGGCCCTGGGGTGGGGGTGCTCTCCTGCCAGCTGCTGTGGGACAATGGAGCACAGATATCGAAGGAGAGGGTGGCTTGGCAGAGAAGAGCATACTGCCAGTCTGCTCCAGATCCCACTGCCACAATGAGTATGGAGGGGTGACCCTGCTGCCACCCTGTGCCAGGCTCTCTAATCCCCCAGGTCCCTCCTTTCAGTAGGATAGTTGAGGCTTCCATCGTGGGGACCCCCCCAAAGCGTGGGGCTGAGGTGGCGGGGCTGGGGCAGCCACCCCAGTTCGTCCTATAGATGGGATAGCTCTGGTCTTGCCAAATATAGACCCTAAATAACTGCACGGTTAAACAAAATGCAACAGTCACCCTCATACTAAGGAATGATGCTCACAGGTGGGAGATTACCCAACCTGTTGGCTTCAATCCACAGACAGAAAAATCCACCTTCTGTCTTTGAGTTTTTCACCTATGTATTACTAGATGCATAGAAGTGCTGTGTAGTGATCAGAGTAGTAGATTGGGAGTCAGGAGGACTCCTGAGTACTCTTGGCTGTCTTCCTTTGGATAAGGCACTTTACTTCTCTGTGTTCTGGGAGTGTAAAGATTTTTGCTGCTACAAAGTGGACCACGTTCCCATTCTTAAGCTGTGCCCTCAAAGCTGCATAGAGATAGAATTCACACTCCAATGTGCCTCAGATCCCTGATCCATAAAATGTGGATAACAAGAGGACTGCCAAACTCATTAATGCTTACAGAGCACTCTTCATCCTGGGATCTCAGGATACTGTATGTGCAAATTGTTACTGGTTCGAAGTGAGGATAGTTTTCTAACAGTGTTTCTTTTCCACTATTAAATTCCATTCACTCCCATCTCTCCCTCCTGAGCATTTTTTTCTTTATTGCTTCCACTTTCTTATTTTGCCCCTCATTTTTTTTGCCTCCGTTCCATCTGTTTTCTCCTCTTGAGATCATAGATATCACACCTTAATATTAGATATCTCTTATGTTAGCTATGGGATAGTTTTATACAGATGTTCCTTTATTTTGCTATTAATTACAAATGTGATGTGGCATGCAACATGGTATTCTGCCATTTCTGATCCACTGTGATGTGTCAAATGACCATCGGTGTTGCTATTCATATCACCTCTGAATAGAGCAGGTTCTTCATGGTGATTGTGCAGTCCACATCAGTTTAGGAGAATGACATGGACAATTTAAAGGAAACATTAATGGAATAACAGCTTCCAAAGCCTTTGTAGGTTTAACCAGTCTTAATGACTATAATTGACGCACATAATTTACAATTCTTACATATCTCACACGTCATTCTCTCTGAACTTGTGCAAAAATAGCTTTAAAAAGCCCCACATGTCACAAACCATCATGGATTTCCATCAGTAAAAGTGAGTGAGCCAGGAGTGTCCCAGTAGTTTGTGCTCTACACTTCTGTATGGGGAAGCTTGAATTCTAGGGTCTGATTCTCCATTGCTCTGCACCACATGTAGTCATTTACACCCATTCTAAGCCAAAAGGTACAATTTTCTACCCATTTAGCATTGATGTGTTTGCCTGCAAGGGAACCAGGACAATGGAAAGTCAGGGTCCCATTTCCTCCCTCGCTCCACCCTCCTGTGCTAGCAAGGCTTAGAAATTATTGCCAGCCCCAGCAATAAACACCATTAGTGGTCTGCTGCACTTTGTAGGAAACCTGTATTCAGCTTCTTTCTCCTGGCCTCTTGCTACTTAGCTCACCAGAAGGCGGGGCCAGTCTGGGCCTTAGGCTCAGCTTGTGGAAATACAGGAATGGGGACTGTTCAACACTGATATTCCTGCCTGATTCAGGAGAGGCCTCTGTGTAAATGCCCCAAGGTGGTGATGCTATTTAAACATGGCGGAGTGAGCTAAGATGTACTCACCTCCAGGTATACCACCCACGGCATCACCAGCGTGGCCACCAGCAAGTCAGCCACAGCCAGGCTCACCACCAGATAATTTGTTGTGGTTTGCAAGGTGCGTTCTCTTAGCACTGCCAGGCAGACCAGCACGTTCCCAAAGACGATGGCCAGAATCAGGGTGCAGTAGCAGAGGGGGTAGTAGGTATGGGAGTGTGGCAGGCCAGGCTCTGTCGAGTTCTCCTGCTGATGTGCGACTGAGCTAGTGATGTTGAGGTAGCTGTTGACTCTAGCGAAGAGCGCCATTGGGAGGCAGAGGGAGAGCTGAAAATAGACATTGAGCAGCAATAACTTTATCTATGACCTGTCTTTCATCCAAATGCTTCCACAGCCCTCTACAGGCTGAGACCCAGACCCTGAAGCCTTTGCTCAGGTGGAATGTGCATGCAAAGAGACAGCTGTGCTATCTCCTGTAGGGGGAGAGCACAGCTGGAGAGTGGACAGACCTCTCCAGTCCAAGATCCAAAGCTACAAGAATGTACAGAGAATTGCATCAAATCAAGGAAGCAGCAAACTGTCTTAAAGAAACAGAGTACAGTAATTACTCATTTAACACGTGCCCGCTTAACACGTTTTTGCAATAACACAATTCTTTTTAGGGAATGTTTTTTGAATAATACAACTGTCCCCGAAATAATATGAAAATAATCAAGTGGTGGACTACTTCATGCGGCGGTATAAGTTGGTGAAAACAGTGGTAATACGCATGAGCGGATGAATACACATGGTCACAGCACTCCTCCGCTCACTCGTGTTTCTTTGTGTTTTAACAAACCGTGGCGACTTGTGTTGCTAGTTATCCTGTGTTGCTAGATATCTAATGTTGTCGTTGACGACCCAGCACCAACAAAAAATGGACTTTGCCACCACCACCTGAAACACAACCCCCACCTTTTCCATTATTTTTAATGGGAAAATTGACCCCCCCCCCATAGCACATTTTCACTTAGCATGAACATTTTCAGAAATGCATCTACAGTGTTAAATGAGGAATTACTGTAACCAGTGTACCCAGCAAAATAAGGGCTAGGTGAGACTTCAGCTTTCAGCTCTCTTTCAGTGATTGCACTGTGAATGCTATACATCTCTCTCATTCTGTTGGGTGCAGATTGTGCTTGCTGTAGTGATAGTCTGGTTAAAGAGATGACAGATCAAAGCAGAGTTGATCCAGTGTGATTCTGTTCCCTGTTGTGGTCTTTTGGGATACTACAGTCTGGAGAGGCAGTAACAACTTTGACATGCATCTGACGAAGCGGGTCTTTGCCCACAGAAGCTTATGCTCCAATAAATCTGTAAGTCTATAAGGTGCCACAGGACTTCTCGTTGTTTATGCAGATTCAGACTAACACAGCTACCCCTCTGATACTAGTAGTACTTTGTGAATCTTTTTCTCTGTTCCTATATTCTATCTCTTTCCCTTTTCTCTACATCTCTTTCCTAGCTCTCTCAACAGGTAGGCATTCCCCATTCACATTCAAGGACAAAAATGAGAAGATGACCTAGAAGTGGCAGACCTTAGAAGCAGAGCCTTAAAAATTCATAGCCCAACACAAACACTGGTACCTTAATATCAGACTCCATATGCTGCTGCTGTCATTTTGTGTGTGCGCGTGTGTGTTTAAATCAAATGCACAGAGTGGAAGTAAAGCTGAGCTGCTATGAATTTTTTTAAAAAAGGGTACTAAATGAACTTAATATCCTACCTTATGCACATGTTTGAAAATGCCATCAATAAAGACAATGCATAGAACTCCCATTTTAATTAGCATTTCTCTGTTGGAGAATAATGTTTTTTTCTCTGAAAACCTGTCTCCTTTGAAATATCTGATGCTTTAAAAGGAAGAGTCTCTGTCAGAGCTTTCTAAATTGGCTCACTGGAACATTAAAATGAAGCAATCTAAAGTAAGAGAGTCTCAAATTATTTTTTTTTCCAGTCCCTTTTTAATGCCTCTTCAGTGTGAAAGAGGTTAATGAACCTCAGAAAATCCAAGTAATTTTTCTTTTCACAAATAAACAAGGAAGAAAGAAGAGGTCGGTGTTCCCCCTCCCCCCAAACACTCAGACCCACAGGGGAGATTTTTGCAGACAAGATTGTAGTAGGAGAGCAATGTTTTTAGAGCAGTAATTCCTTTTTTGTTTGGACAGAGTGTATTCATAGAGCCTTGTAGAAACCATAAGCCAGCTCTTCACAGACACATTTAAGAAACAACAGAGAGAAATAATGACTTACCCTCAAAATGTGGTTGTGTTCCTGAAGAATGTTAAGCTGAACACCTAAGCCCCTGTAGCTGCTTGGAGCTGACAGGTCATACCTGAGGGAGGCAAACTTCAAACAGAACCTGAGTGAATGATGGGAGAGACAATTTGCCCATGTTCGACTCCAAAGTGGAGTCTGTGCTATGACTGTTCCTCAGGCACCCCGGGGCATCGTACTTTGTGCCATGGAGCTGATTTTAGAGCCGTATGTTTTCTTGATGATTTTGAAAGGGTCTCTGAGGGCTGATATGGACCAGCTGCTCCAAGTCTTCAGCCTTGATACTGACAAGATAAAAGATGGAAGGATTGCTCTTGTTCTCTCTCTTCCCTCACTGTCTCTTCCCTTCAGGATAGACAGACTAACATTTTTTTTTCCTCTCACACCTAATTCTACATCATCTCATTGTCTCTTCCATCTGATGTTATCACTTGACTCACTCCCTTTAAAACACCTCCTCCTGTCTTTTCCCCACCTCCCAGTATTGCTATAGCAGCTGGTCCATCTTTTTCTTCCCTCCTTTTGTTGGGATGAGTTCTTGCAGTGCCGTTTGAGATGTGAGACAGGATTGGTGACTGCAAACCGTCAATATACAACAAGGCTTTAGAGGAAAAAAAAAAGCAGTTTAAAGGAGAAGACTTTAATAGGGTAAGCCTCAGCTCAGATTGCTTGGAAGCAATTAAAATTCAGGTCTCAGGCTCAAATCCAGTCCGGCTTAAATTTGAGCAGGGCCATATCAGCTCTTCATCCTTTTGAGTGTCATTCAGTTTACTTTGCATGGGTTTTCCTGCTGAGAACTTGAGGACCTGTGTAGAGGCATTAAGGCCAATGCTTTCAAAGCTGTGGACCTAAAGCCAAGATCCTAAATTCCTGTTCAAACCCCTACAGAGAAGTGGCCTGATTTTCAGAGGTGCAGAGTAAGTCTGGCTTCTGCTGAAGGCAAGGGGAGCATCAGGTTCTCTTAGCAAATCAGGCTGCTTCCATGTTGGTGCCTGAAACAGAGATTTAGGAGCTTATCTGTAGACTGCCACTTTTAAACATGTTGGCCTAAAGAATTCCCCCCCTCTCCATGTATGAGTAGGGTTTTTTCTTGGGCCACAATTTTCCTTCTCCAAGCAATTGTGTTGTGTGCTGGTTGACTGTCACCCTATATCCTCCAGACAGCTTCACTTTAGAGGTTCTAGGAGTTGTGTAGCTCAAGTACTTTGGGTTAAAAATTGCTGTTTTAAAGGTAAAAATAATAAATGCTTGAAAGAACCCTACCAAAGGGGATAGAATCTAAGCTGAGACACAAAGAAAAGGAAGACTATTAAACACACCTATGAAAACTAAGATAGAAAGAGAAAAAGGGCTGGTCACTAGAGTCTACAAACAGCAGGAAAAATATAATCACAGCAGCTCTGTTGCCTGCATGATTTAGCTGTACATGGCTTTAGAAGTTCTATTCAATAATACTTCATTGGCTTGACAAGCTATCAAGCATGCCTAGCGCAAAAGAATAATAGAAATGTAGGATTGGAAAGGACCTCAAAAGGTCATTGAGTCCATCCCCCTAATCTGAAGTCCCAGATGTCTGTACAAATCTGCCCAGGATAGGGTTTTACGGGGTGCTTGAGAGTTGATCCCCTTTATCCATGTGCCATTACTGTCTATTCCTGATGTTGCGGTGACATGTTCTCTAGTGTGATGCTATCTTTATTGGCTCTCCTATTTTTTGCAGCATTAGGCACATTTGCTTCTCCCATTTTTAGCTCCATTTAGCTAAATAATACCATGGAATGTGTTGCTGCACAAGTGGATAGAATTTAAAACCATCTTTGATTTCTGCCTTCCTCAAGGTGTATTTATTGACAAACTCATGGAAAACCCAAGCTCTCTTGACCAACCAAAATTAAAAAGGCCCTTGTGGCAGGCATCCTAATATTTTTGGGATCCAACAGGAAACAGAGAAATGGGAAAGGAGGAAAAATGCGCTGCAGCCTGACACAGCAAATCCAGATCCACCCCTTCCATTGTGAAATGTTTGCCTTGGTTGTGATTGGTCTCCTTAGTCACCTATGGATCCACCAGTGGTAACTCAAAGTGGGAGAACTGCAGCAGGTGCCTGGTGGAATCAGCTTTCAGGAGAAGTGTTGTTCCTCTGATGTACAAAAGTTAGTGACATTGGGCCAGCTCACTGACAGAAGAGAAAGAGAGGAAATGTAATTTCCATTTAGCTTACAGGCCTATCTTGGCCAGTATACCTTGGGAATATCACTGGCTTGGTTATAAAGCCACACTGGTAATGCCTTGTCCTAGGAGGAAAAATGGGGCAGAGTTATACTTGATTCATATCTGCGTATGCAAAATTGGAGAATGCTTACATTGGACTGCTTGGGAGAAAAAGAGAAGGGGGGAGAGAGAACAAAGCAAAATAAGTATGCTAGACTGGATGTGGTGGGACCAACTGAGGGGAACCACAGGTTTTTACTTCTAAGTTTAGGCTTTCAAATACAACCCAATTCAGGAGTGACACTTGTTACCATCCTAAAGCTATTCAGTGGCTGATAGTAGATGAACTCGGTGAGTCTCAGTCCAGTTCTTAATAGACAGCTGTTCACAACCCATAAACTGATACCCTAATTGGCCTCCTTGTTGGTGACCCAGCAGAGATAGGCCAAAGTCTGAATGGCCATGGAGACTCAGGGTATGTTTACACTGCATTCCTCTTCTGAGAGAGGAATGCAAATGCAGCTGAACAAAATTGCAAATGAAGCGTGGATTTGAATTTCTCGTGCTTCATTTGCATAATTGCGTCTGGGCACTATTTCGAAATACCCTATTTCGAAAAAAGAAACGCTGTCTAGATGCAGTTATTTTTAAAAGAAAACCCTTCTTTCAAAATTACCCCTACTCCTTATAAAATGAGGTTTAAGGGTAATTTTGAAATGAGGGTTTTCTTTTGAAAAAACCGCGTCTGGACAGCGTTTCTTTTTTCGAAATAGTGCCCGGATGTGACTATGCAAATGAAATACGGGAAATTCAAATCTGCACTTCATTTGCAATTTCGCTCAGCTGCATTTGCATTCCTCTCCTGAAAGAGGAATGCAGTGTAGACATACCCACAGTGAGCCTCTTACCTGAAGCACTGCATGTGGGTTCAGCGAGAGACACAGCAACAGAAGTTTTATTGCCTATACTGTAATTGTTCTGTTGATGAACAGAGAACCTCAGCTGTCAGGCCTGCGCTGCTCACCAACAGGGAATTCACTTTGAAATGAATGACGCATTTCTGGAAGAATATCTGAACGGGGCACTTTAATGTCTAACAGGGAATATGCTGAGCTGGGAAACCAACCAATACACCCACATCTTGGTACTAAAATCAAGGAGAGCAATAATGATCATTTCCATATATTTGAGGAGCACAGGAAAAAACATTCCCAATCATCACACTGACATTTAAGAAGGAGAAGCAGTAGGAAACAAAGGGCTGGAGTTTTTGGTCAGGCTATTGTGGAGATATTGGAGGCCTTTCACTGGCATTTGAAGAAAAGATGGCCCCTGCCAACAGTTAATTTTTACTTGACTGACCAAATCACCTGTTTCTGTACCAGCAAGGTCAAGGCGACGAAGTTAGGAAGGATGCTCCTATGGTTAAGGCATACTGCCAGCCTGTTCCCAGCTCTGGAATGAATTTCTTTGGATAAGTCACTGAACCTTTATATACCTCAGCTCCCCATCTGTAAAATCAGGAACCATAATGTTTTCCCTTTCCCACCCTTAATCTGTTCTGCCTATTAAAGGTAGTGCTACCTGTAGTTAAGGTTGCCTAATCTCCCGGCAGGGGCAGGACTGGAGGCCGCTAGCATGCCAACCTACCCTCCCCCAGCCTTTACAGCCTTTACAAGCTGTTACCTTGTTTCATGAGGCATAACGGAGCGGTCGACAAAGGCTTCCCTTGTCGACCGATCCGCGTCTAGACTGCTGCGCTGTGCCGGATCAGCTGATTGTCAGCACAGCGCAGCGGCCATTTTTATTTTAATGAAGCGGGGATTATTTAAATTCCCGCTTCATTGACTATGTCGGGTAAACTACTTTACATGGCTCCATCAACGGAGCCATGTAGTCTAGACACACCCTTGGGTAAGCGTAACCCACACACCTTCTGGGTCTGGTGTACTGTCCCATGTAGTAGCACTTAGACCACTTAAAGAGAATGAGTTTACTGTGTGGCCTGCACAGAGAGCTAGCTGGTGCTTAGCTCACACTGTGGACACATGGACTAAGTTCCAGAGGTCCCAGGTTCAGGTCTTCCTTTTGGCATTACATAAGCACCTCTTGTCCTGGCCAGGAAAATCCAAGATGGTCATGAAACTGCTGAAGATTATTTGTATTTCAATTAAGGAAAAAAAATCTGCATACTGGCCCAGGCTGCTTTAATTTCCTTATTAAAGGTCCTTATTTGCAGCTGCCGCCAAGGTAAAAAATTCAAATCTGCTTGTGTAACTCAGAGGCACTGAGAAAGGGAGAGCAAAGTCTGCTCCCAAGACTTGCATTTCAGCACCACACCACTTGTGCCAAAAAGGTTTTGGTTTTGTTCCAATATGGACTGAAAACAAATTTTGGAACCTTGGAAATGGTCACAGAATGGAATTGTCCTTGAGTCAGCGTCCCTCTGAACCCCATTTGACTCAGAGATGTCCTTGTTGAGAGAGGATGACCAGTGCTGTATGCAGTCAAGTCAGCTGAAGCCTGGAAGTTGAGAGTTTTAGGGAAGGAGGGTGACTTATGAACTGGGGGCAGGCAGAAGTGTTGGAGAACGAGAATAATCTGATTCTGCTGCCTTGAATGGGTCAGTCTACATGCAGGCATGCTCTGCATATCAGTCTGGGGAGCTAGGACTTGAGGAGACCAAGCAATGGTCTTGTAGGAGGATATTAAAAGGGATGGAGTCAAGGGAGTGGCGTGCACGGGTGATATCATGGAAGTGGTATCGAGCATCAAAGATTTAGATGGGGAGTGAAGAAAGCTCAGGGAAACAGAGGATGCCAGATATATGTACAGGTGTATGGGGGATCTGAGTCAAAGAATGTGATAGGAATGTGTTTGAGGATACACTTCTGTTTCCAGTGAAACATTGTCACTTCTTAGCAGTCTTGAGCCAAAGAGGCTATGGACTCGACAGGCCATAGGGGCTACATTTCCCTCTCTCCATTAGAGAGGGGTTCCTCCAGGCCAGATCTGAGGTATGCTGCTGGGGTTGCTCTACATGTTATATGGTGAAATGCAGTGCTGTCACATTAACACTTTTCAGTGGTGTTTAATTAAACAATAACGCTCAACTCCACTAATGATCTCGCTTTTTGGTTATTGCCAGTCCTGGTCACTTCCACAAGCTGAGTTTTCCTTATATTCCTGTTTAGAGAGCCCGTTGTCTATGAAAAAGGGATGGATCCCTTTAGGCGTATGACTGTTTACATTTAATTGCTCAGATTAAACAACAATGTTGGTCCTATGGTTATGGTTATTTTGGGAGATCACAGTATTGTCACTCTTACTTCTGTGCTGCTGCTTTCAGATCTGGGCAGCTAGAAAATGGCAGCTGTGGACTTGAGGACCCAGCTCTGCAGACAACAGCACAGAAGTATGGGTGGCAATACCGAACCATGTCATCCTTACTTCTGTGCTGCTGCTGGAGGTGGCTCTGCCTTCAGAGCTGGGCTCCTGACCAGCAGCAGCACAGAAATAAGAGAAGCAGTACCACAACCTTGTCTGCAATAACCTTGCAACCTTCCCCCCGCAACGCCTCTTTGAGTCAGGACCCCTTCAATTACAACACCATGAAATTTCAGATTTAAATAACTGAAATAATGAAATTTGCAATTTTTAAAATCCTGTGACCATGAAATGGACCAAAATGGACCGTGAATTTTGTAAGGCCCAATTTCTGGGGTCTGAATTAGCTGTCATCATTCAAGAAACCAATCTCAGAGTCGTGGATATTTCTCTGAAAACATCCACTCAATGTACAGTGGCAGGGTACATTATGAAAGGGATGGATAACACAGAAAATATGATATGGCCTCTCTGTTTATCCACGGTGAATACAGTGTTCAGATGTGGTTGTGCCATCTTAAAAAAGATATGTTGGAATTGGAAAAGTTCAGAAAAGGACAACAAAAATATTTAGGGTATGGTGTGGCTTCCACATTCGGAGAGATTAATAAGCTTGAGACTCTTCAGCTAGGAAAAGAGATGACTAAGAAGGGATATGATAGAGGTCTATAAAATCATGACTGGTCTGGAAAAAGTAAATAAGGAAGTGTTATTTGCGTCTCATAACACAAAAATGAAGTGCTCGCCAAACAAAATTAATAGGCAGCAGGTTTAAAACACACAAAAGGAAATATTTCTTCATGCAACACCTAGTCAGCCTGCGGAACTCTGCCTCAAGACTATAATGGGCTTAAAAAAAGAAGTAGGTAAGTTCAGGGGATAGGTCCGTCAATGGCTATTAACCAGGAGGTGTGCGGATGGTGTCCTTGTCTCTGTTTGCCAGAAGCTGGGATGGATGACTTGATGATTCCCTGTTCTGTTCATTCCCTCTGGGACACCTGGCAGTGGCCGCTGTCAGAAGACAGGATGCTAAGCTAGATGGACCTTTGATCTGTCCCAGAATGGCCATTCTTATGTTAACCAAAAATCCAATTCCATACATCCCTTGCATTCTTTTCTAACTTTCATCACTTCTGGATTTACCCTGGTTGGTTGCTTGTGTCACTGACACGCAGGACAGCATTGAAATTTTCAGTGACGTTTATGCTGCTTTGAATCTTTTGGTCTATATATCATGTAGCCTCTTGCAGCATACAGGGTTTTCTTGTATATTCATTTTCAGTAATTGCACAAGTGGCTTTAATTACAAATCCCATGGCATCCTATTCTCCCACTCAAGCCTGGCAACTTAGCACCCACATGTTCTCGGCTTGAATTTCATTTTCTGACATCTCTGTTCTACTCTCAAGGAAGATGTTTATTTTTATCACATTCCTATAAAAAGACTTAGATAATTTAGTTTCTCTCTTGCATGAGAAAATGGGGTGTGTGTGTTTTCAGAGCTCTTGTGGGAAGGGGTGTTTTGAGTCCTTTCTCCTGTTTGCTGTTAACTCACCTCCAGCTAGCCGAGTAGCTAACCGGAGATGAGGCTATGGATCTGACAAAAGTTAACTGTGAAAACCATCACTTAGGGTGAAATGTTATTGCACCTCAACATTTTTTGCTAAACAGCTAATTTGTGCATTTGTAGTGCAGCTGTCTCTCTCTTATAAGGTTGGGAGGCAAGTCTTAAAGAATCTACTGTTTATAAGAAGTACGTCTTTTTCAGAAGCTTCACTTTTTCAAATCCAATATTCCAAACGGCTACAAAGCACTTCTTATACCTCCCTTCTAAATGACTGCTGTGCGAACAAAATGTCATTAGCTATATTTTATAAAAAGGAACTAACAAGTAGTCCTGTGGCACCATAGAGACTAACAAGAATATACAGTATCGTGAGCTTTTGTGGGTAAAAACCACTTCCTCAGATGAGCTGGAGTGGGTTTTGCCCATGAAAGCTCATGATACTATATATTCTGGTTAGCCTTTAAGGTGCCACAGGACTATTGGTTGTTTTTAAAGTCACAGACTAACACAGCTACCCCTCTGAGATCTCATAAAGAGGAAAGTATATTTCCCCTCATAATCTTCCTTTTCAAAAGCGCCCTAACCATTTTTGCTCATAACACCCTGTGATCATTAGGCTGAGGGCAGAACTGTATAATTACAGCCCCCAAAGTGACAATGCCAGGAAATCATGAGGAAACGTAGAAAGGAAATGCTCTGGTAATCTTAACTATAGCCTTCAGTAGAGTGTCACCTATCACATGCACATACAGAGCACATAATAAAATAATCTCAAGTGAAAATTGCTTCTGTGGACTTAAAGTATATGCACTAGACACGTTGCTCCTGGGGTGTGAACTTGCAATCTCTCTCTTTTGCCCTCATTTTTCCAGTCAAGGCACCCTTTTATTCCTTTCCAGCTCACAGCTCAGTGATTGACTTGCTGACTCAAGTCCCCCAGAGTGGTCCTTCTAGTAAGCTCGGCAGAAACTGCCTTGCTGCCTGTTTTGAAAATCTTACAGTGCATATTTTTGCCACATTCTCTCTTGCTGGTGGGGAGGACAAATAAGACGTGTTGCTGCCTCCGTGTTTGTACAGTCCCTGAAGTGCACCTAGAAGAGAAGAGCAGACTGTCTAACTCTCTTCTTACATGCGTTTGCCTTTTTGCTCACCATTTACACACTGCTTAGGTTTTAAAATCTTGGTTAAAGGCAGTTCCTGAGGGACCTAATGGCAGCTTCATCCGAATCCATCTGCCCCGCTCTTGCATTTGTGAAATCTTAATGCAGCCAGGCCACGCTTTATTTCTTTCCGTAAAACCAGAGCTCTGTGAAAAGAACTGATTGGAATTCTGAGATATTAGTGTACAGCCCTGCACTGATGATAGAGTTTCTTGGAGTTTTCTTTTAGTGATGTATAGATTAGTCAGAGCAGGGTGAATGTGAGTGAGAACAATAGGGATGTCATAGTGGGAAGCTATAATGGAGAAAGATACACTTGATACATTCTATAGCCGATCAAACTGTTCAGAATTACTGTAACTGATAAAAGCAGTGAGAGGGGGGCTTTTAAGAGCACTGGAACAAATCCAAGCCTCTGTGGTCTGGGTGAAATTGTTTTCAGTGTTGCCATTCCCAAAGGTCACAGGATTGGCTTAAATATCAAGAGGTTTTTTTTAAATTACTACATACTGGTTTTTATTTGCCTTCTGGTTCCCTGGCCTTTAGGGTTTGAGTCTTCAAGCTTTTCTAAGTAACCACAAAGGCTAGAAGTCTTTTTTTTTCCTTTTAAAATGAAACCTGAAACTTTTCCCATAAACACATGCTTCTATGGGTTGGGGCTTTAAGAAAAACACCAAAGATCATAAAACTCATGATCAGCTGATGAGAGATGGCAAGACTAATTCTCTGCTGCCTACCTTTTTTTCTTCTTCTCCGTCTCCTCCATCTTCCTCTTTTTCTTCTTTTCATTCTCTGAATACTAAAGTTTAAGATATAAGGGGGAGGGGAAGTCACCAGTTTAGTGCATGGCAAGATATACATTTTGGGGCAAATTTTCCACATGCTGGCAACTGGCTTCCCTTTTTTGCAGGGGGAGAATCGGATCAAATGTACCTCTGATTACTTGATTTGCACCTGCAAAAGGGAGGCCAACTTTTTGAACCTACGGTCATTGGTGACAGATGTCTGATTGACAGCTCTGATGAAGTTCCCTGCTTATCTCTCAGAACAGGTAGTGATACAAGCTTGTCCAAAGTCTCTTGCCAGCATGCTCCCACTCTGACCATGGGGGCCCACTCTAGCAGTGAGAAGGACAGTTCAGTCTCTGTCAAGAGAGGACTGACAAGAGGACCAATAATGGCAGTCTGTGTGGTGTGATTAGCTTGATCACTGGGCGCTTGGGTCAGAAAAAGGGGTGGGGGAAAGAGCAAAGGGGACTGTCGCCCTGGGACCCAGTGCTTCAAAAGGGCCTGGAGCTCCTGGCAGCTGCTACTGCAGGAGAGGAGGTGGCCTATCCCCTGGGCCCTTTAAATTGCCACTGGAACACTGCATGATGTACTCCGGGGGGCTATGAGGACTGGTGGAGAGGGCAGTGTGGCACAGTCCCAACAGCACAGAGGGCTAGCTGCCCCAACCCCACCCCTTCTGTCCGAGGCTCCACCCCTTCCAGGAGTACAGAGCCACCCCACCCTACCTTGCCCAGGGGCGTGACAAGTCTGTTGGCGCTCTGCTTAATTCACTACTAGTGCGGGCTGGATGTGAATCAGTGATCTGTTAGCAAAAGCACTATATGCCAGTGCCGGTCACTGGAGCCATTTGGTTGATGAATGGACTGTAAGGTGGACTGAAAACTGGTTAGATCATCGGGCTCAGCAGGTAGTGATCAATGGCTCGATGTCTGGTTGGCAGTCGGTATCAAGCGGGCTGCCCCAAGGGTCAGTTCTGGGGTCAGTTTTGTTTAACATCTTTATTAATGACCTGGATGAGGGGATGGATTGCACCCTCAGCAACTTCACAGATGACACTAAGCTAAGGGGAGAGCTAGATCTGTTGGAGGGCAGGGAAAGGGTCCAGAGTGACCTAGACAAATTGCAGGATTGGGCCAAAAGAAATCTGATGAGGTTCAACAAGGACAAGTGTAGAGTCCTGCACTTGGTAGGGAAGAATCCCAAGCATTGTTACAGGCTGGGACCGACTGGCTAAGCAGCAAGTCTGCAGAAAAGGACCTGGGGGTTACAGTGGATGAGAAGCTGGATATGAGTCAACAGTGTGCCCTTGTAGCCAAGAAAACTAATATTAGGTTACATTAGGAGGAGCATTGCCAGCAGATCTAGAGTCGTGATTATTCCCCTTTATTTGGCTCTGGTGAGGCCACATCTGGAGCATGTTATCCAATTCTGAGCCCCCCATTACAGAAAGGGTGTGAACGCATTGGAGAGAATGCTGAAGAGGGCAATAAAAATGACTTATGAGGAGAGGCTGAGAGATTTGGGCTTATTTAGTCAACCGAAGAGAAGAGTAGCCTTTAACTACGCGGGGGGGTTCCAAAGAGGATGGAGAAAGGCTGTTTGTTCTCAGTGGTGACAGATGGCAGAAAGAGGAGCAATGGTTTCCTTGTTGCAGTGAGGGAAGTCTAGTCTGGATATTAGGAAAAACTATTTCCCTAGGAGGGTGGTAAAGCACTGGAATGGGTTACCTTGGAAGGTGGTAAAATCTCTATCCCTAGAGGTTTTTAAGTTCCAGCTGGACAAAGCCCTGGCTAGGATGATTTAGTTGGGGTTGGTCCTGCTTTGTACAGGGGGTTGGACTCAGTGACCTCCTGAGGTCTCTTCTAACCCTGTGATTCTCCAAACTGGGGACTCTGTTAATCCCGCCAGTGTGTTTTGACTGAACACTGTACTCAGATGGAATGAAGAGTCTCCCTCAATAAATGTACTGACTGATTAGTGCAAAAACACACCACTCTGTTGGGGCACATATGAGTGAGGAACACACATTTGGATGCTTGTATGGTTTCTATACTCTGGACAGAATCCATTTGAGAGTTGGATGGAATGGTCATATTGAAGAAAGATTTTACTGGAAGCGGAGGTAGTGATGGTAAAATTGTCAGTTGATTCAATATTATAAGATGTGCCTATATCTGATTTGTATAATTTATTAAATAGATTGATAGCACCAGTATATTTCACAGTTCATCGAACATTGAGGGAGACAGTGTTCTATGAACTGTGAAATACACTGGTGGTAAGCAAATTGGAATATATGACGTGCCATACTAGATTAGACCAACAGACCATCTCCTTCGGTATCTGACAGTACTTTTATTACAGGCAACACAGGTAATACTGCCTGTAGTCACTTTCCATTATAAGACCTTATTAGTTGCTTCTAACTATGGCAAAGTTTGCCAAGTAGGTTGCATTTATTAACAGGAAAATTTTGTTAGGCTCATGATGTACTTGTAATCCACAAGTAAGTGTGTGTGTGTGTGTTTGTTTTTGGTGGGTTTTTACAGGTTCCAATCTAGATCTGACCCGCAGAGGATATGCATCTATTATACTTTTCTTTTTAGTTGTAGCAACACGTTTTGTCTCTGGAGGTTCCTAGTTCAGTCCCTGGGTGGAACCATAAGGTAACAAAAAAAATCTATAATTCTGAGCAGATCAGAATTTTTTCTGAAGATGCAACAGAGAAAAAAATGGACAGAGATGAGACTGGAGACGTAGTGGGGCTGGGTGAGGCTAGAGTATTGGTGAGAGGTGTCGGAGGAGCTATGGAGAAAGCTGTGTGGGCAGCGAGAAAGGTGGCATGGCGAAGCTGAGTGAGGCCAGATCAGGGCAGGGAAGGAGTGAATTACTAAGTGTCATGCAGAGAGAGTGGCAACCATGTTTTTAGACTGAGTCTAGAGCTGCCTGGAAGCTTTGTTGGTAATTGATGGGCCTAGAACAATAAGCTGAATCAGTTTGTTGGAAGTGAGAAGGCAGAGCTTCTTGCATATGAAACTGCCCTCTGGAGCAAGACTAGAGGTAACTGGGCTCTGGCAATGTATTAGAAAGTAACTTCTCACTTAGCAGATCCGTGATGGTCTTTGTCATTCCCTTGCTCCTCTTTCTTTCCTCTTAGTCTCATAGATTTGTTGTTATTATTTTGACGATAAATGCAGGATTTAGTCCCTATAATGGCTAGGGACATTTTAAAGAAAAATTCTTGCTTTTTTGATGAGCAGCTTTCCTTTGAATAGTTTCTACCCACTGCTTCATTGCACAGTCCCACTGGGACACCATGTGGCCATGGAGCAAACTGCAAAATGTGAAGTTCAAGTGCCGGCAGATAAACAGATGCATGAGAGGCCAGTCTGTTGCTCCTCCATCTGCAGTGTAAACCTAATCCATTTCAATCCCAGGCAGATTTACCATGTGGCATAGTCTTAGCACCAGCTCTGCATTGGCCACTTCCAACAGTGGAAGGCACTGCACTGACCTCAGTAGAGTAGTGCTTGCTAACACAAAGGATGAATTGGGTCCACAAAGTGAAGCTGGGCCTATAGGAGGGGTGGCCAAGTTTACCATGCCTCCAAACCGCTTATGATAATCTTCAGAAGTTTGAGAACTGGGGCGTGCCTTCTGGAGGTCTGGGTCCTGTTCCTACTGAAACTCGGAGCCCTGGCAGGTGTGCCCCACGGAGCTGAAGCCCAGAGACCCCCCTTCTCTGCTGGGCAGAAGCCCTACTCCACCACCCTGCTGCAAGGCAGAAGTCCCACCCGAGCTCTGGTAGGTGAAGAATGGTGAAGGTGCGGGGCAGTCTCCGAGAGCCACACTTGAACTGTAAAAGAGCTGCATGTGGCTCATGAGCTGCAGTTTGGCTACACCTGGCCTATAGAGTCACGTCTCCCATCCCAGCCCCAGAGCACAGCTCTCTCACTGAAGAGACCTTGAGCTGTGTATTGAGTATGGTGAGAAATAAAATATAACGTTGTCCCCACTCCCAGAAAGTTATTAAAATTATACACAGTAGCTCCCTAGAGTGAATTCTGGAGGAGGACAAGAAATGTACTTCGCCTGTGTTCCTCCGAGGATGCGACACTGCAGCTGGCGACTAAGACTGGTGAAAATTGATTTTTTGTTTTATTGCAAAACAATGAGGCTCCAAGACTCTATTGTCTCACCACTGGTCAGGCTGAAGCTGGTTAACAGCTTTCAGCATTTTACTTTGTGTGGGTTTTTTTTAATGTGAAACCTTCACGTTGAACTTTTTCACTGAACAATTCAAACGCTGTTTTGAGGCTTTTTCCCATCAAAAGTTGATGGTGCCTCTGCTCAGTATTAACTACAGTTTAATGAAGGGGCTTTTTGACCTGACAACCTGGTATGAAGTTGGCTGCAGACAAGGACTGGAAGAACAGAGTGCACAAGAGCAAGGATAAGGTGCATTCCTATTGCAGTGTATGGCCCTGCACTAGCATAGCAGAGGATGTTGCCGATCCAGCTTTATAATGCACAGGCAGAGCTATGTGGGAGCTCAGAATTGCAAATGCAGGAAGTGGTGTAGGTCAGAAGGGAGGTTCCCTGACAAATCTGCCCGGGACGAGAGCACCAGGGTATACTGCAGGGCAGGAGTGAGGGTCACTGGTAGAGATAATGTTTGGGGTAGGGAGAAGTAAAAGATATCCTAAAATTACGGCAGATGGAATGTTTCATACACCTGTTCACTCTAGGGCTGTGTATGGGAATGTGCCATTCTCACAGGCTGTATGGGTGGCTCCTTCGTATGCATGACAGAGGGCATGATCTTCAAGGAGACCTAGCTGTGTGTTCTATGTTGGGGGTGTGTGCGCACTGGAGCCAGAGGGTAACTGTGGGGGCAGTATTCACACTCTGCAGCTATACCCCCTCTCCCGGCTGCATAAGAGCGGCACTGCTTTCACTGCTCTCATTTCCTTTTCACCCGCGGTGGCTAGGGTCAGAGCTCCATGTGGTGTGTTCACCTCATGTTTTCACTCTGAGATTTCTGAGGCCTTTTTTTCTATATGGTAGTAATAGTACCTTAGGTGAGGCTTAAGTCTTGGCTTGGTGTAGAGTAGCTGGCTATCCTGTATGATGCTCTCCCCAGGGTTCAAGAGTTGTCCGTCGTGTAAGGCGCAGGGCAGCCTAAGAGCAACCCCCTCCTCCCCCCCCCCCAAGGCGCTTGTCATGCCTCAGTGAGGGACACATTACAGAGAAGTGCTCAGTCTGCAAGTCCTTCACCACCGGGACTCAGGTGATGAGACTTGCAGCTGCACCTTCCACAGAAGACAACCATAAACGTTGCTCTGCAAGGACGCCCTCACAAGCCCTGGCATAAGGGGCATGCTGGAGACGGGGGGTCTTGGCATACAGCACTGCAGAGATGGTTGGCTGAGCTGTGGCCCACAGAACAACCTTGGGAAAGTTTTTGTAACTTGCATGGGCCTTGAGCCAATATCCAGAGAGCCCAACCCACCCATCCCCTTGGGCTGCAATTTCTTTGTTCTGATGTTTTGTCAGGTCCATTCTTGAGGCAGGCAATGTATTCTTAAGAAGTATGCTTCTGAGCCCCAGGTATACATAATTCATAAATCCACCAGAGCCTTGCTTGTATAGCATCCAAGCCTATGACCCAGCCAACTATCACTGCATATGGCCTAAAGCCCCAAGAAAAGCAGTGCTTTGTGAATATCCTCATAAGCCCAGGCCATAAAGCAGTGGTCTCCAACCTTTTTGAACCACAAGATCACTTTTTCAATGTAAGTGCAATGTAAGATCTACCTCAAACTCAAATACCCTTAACCCGCTTCCTTCCCACGCCTTCTTTGAGGCCCTGCCTCTGCTCCACCCCTCACCCTGCTCACTCCATCCCCCTTCCTTCCCCATCCTCACTCACTTTCACCAGACTGGGATAGGGGGTTGGGGTGCAGGCTCTGGTCTTGAGCCAAGGAGTATGGAGTGTGGGAGGGGCTCCAGGCTTAGCCCAGGGTTGGGGATTGGGGTCCAGGAGGGGGTTCAGGTTGCAAGCTCTGGGAAGGAGTTTGGGTGCAGGGGGACTCACGTCATGGGCAGGAGGCTGGGTGTAGGAGGAGGTGGTTCAGGGCTGGGACAGTCAAAAATAACATACTTTGCAAGCAGTGAAAGAAGTAACAATAACCCCCATGTATGTGTTGGGTTGGGAGATGAGAGGGAAGGACAGTGTGTGTGTGTGAGAATGACAGAGAGACACACAGTGTGTGAGTGACAGAGATCTGCATTGCCAAGCTCCCAGTCCTATTCAACTTATTCATAAATGATCTGGAGAAAGGGGTAAGCAGTGAGGTGGTAAAGTTTGCGGATGATACCAAACTGTTTAAGATAGTCAAGACAGAAGCAGACTCTGAAGAACTTCAAAAAGATCTCACCAAACTGAGTGATTGGGCAACAAAATGGCAAATGAAATTTAATGTGGATAAGTGTAAAGTAATGCACATTGGAAAAAATAACCCCAACTATACGTACAGTATGATGGGGGCTAATTTGGCTATGACAAATCAGGAAAGAGATCTTGGAGTTATCGTGGATAGTTCTCTGAAAACTTCCACATAGTGTGCAGCGGCGGTCAAAAAGGCAAATAGGATGTTAGGAATTATTAAGAAAGGGATAGAAAATAAGACACAGAATATCTTACTGCCCCTGTATAAAACTATGGTACGCCCACTTCTTGAATACTATGTACAGATGTGGTCTCATCACCTCAAAAAAGAGATTTGGGCCTTGGAAAGGTTCAGAAAAGGGCAACTAAAATGATTAGGGGTTTGGAACGGGTCCCATATGAAGGGAGGCTAAAGCAACTGGGACTTTTCAGTTTAGAAAAGAGAGACTGAGGGGGGATATGATAGAGGTATATAAAATCATGAGTGGTGTGGACAGGTTGAATAAAGAAAAGTTATTTATTAGTTCCCGTAATAGAAGAACTAGAGGACACCAAATGAAATTAATGGGTAGCAGGTTTAAAACCAATAAGCGAAAGTAGTTCTTCACACAGTGCATAGTCAACCTGTGGAACTCCTTGCCAGAGGAGGCTGTGAAGGCTAGGACTATAACAGAGTTTAAAGAGAAGCTAGATAATTTCATGGAGGTTAGGTCCATAAAAGGCTATTAGCCAGGGGATAGAAATGGTGTCCCTGGCCTCTGTTTGTCAGAGGCTGGAGATGGATGGCATGAGACAAATCGCTTGATCATTGTCTTCAGTCCACCCCCTCAGGGGCACCTGGCACTGGCCATTGTCGGCAGACAGGCTACTGGGCTAGATGGACCTTTGGTCTGACCCAGTACAGCCGTTCTTAATGTTCTTATGTTCTCTGTCCCCTTCTCTCTGTATGGAGGTAGGGTACAGGAGTGTGGGGAAGAGGGACACCTTGACATCAGCATCCCTCCCTCTTTTTCCTCCCATACCCTACACAGCAAGCAGGAGGCTCCCAAGAGGCAGTTCCAAGGTAGAGGGCAGGAGCAGCATGACAGTGGGTAGAGGGTCAACTGAAGTGCCAGTGTTTGATAGCTTCCTGGCCAAACCAGTCAGGATCCCCTGTCAGAGGCTCCAAGGTCTACTGGTAGATCCCAATCTACTGGTTGGTGCCCACTGCCATAGATCAACACTGATTATGGGGTTTTGTTGGCTTCTGCATTATTTGGCTCTGACAAGCTGCCAAAAATAAGGTGCTCGGTTCAATAACAATTTTTTTTGAAATTACTACTTAGAATGTAAGTAGCTGCCAAAGGAAACCAGAGCCCTATTATGGTTGCTCTTGTGGTTCAGTGATCTTCAAAGCTCTCAAGACAATGCGCAGAGACCTAAAATGAAGATTGAAGGTCACCGAATGCCTGGGAGTATTTAGAAGTTGCAGGTCCTGTTCTGCCTTCTCAGATGCATTCAGGGCATCCAGAGATGGAAAGCGGTAACAGTGTGTTTATACACCGAAGAGGTCTGGCACTACTGGGCTCAGACACATTTTTCCCTCTGAATAGGTCAAACCATTTAGAAAACTGAGATGCTGTTTGGATCACAGTAGTGGTCCAACTAGTCCAGTAGTGTGTTTGTCAAAAACAAACCAACCCTCCCAGATACTAGTGCCTACACTGATTAAAAGCTATCCCACTAAAACAAAACACTGCACATACAATTTTCCTCCTGTTGGAAGAGAAACAATCACATGCAACAGGTATTAGTCATGTCATTTTAGTGCATTGCTGGAAGGTGCTCAAATATTATGGTAATCTATAGAGAATAGAACAAAATAGAGGCCAATGCCAGAGAGGCTTCAGGAGACAGTGCAAGAAACTTTGTAATGCAGAACTGTAGAACAATCTGCCCATAAAGTTTCTTTCTCACCTAAGATAGTTAACAGCTGGCTCATGCATGAGCACTTATGTCTCTTATTTGTTTTTCCTGACTTCTGTAGCCATGTATGTTCTCATTATCCATGTAAATGTCCAATCATCTTTTGAAACTTGCTAATGCCTTGGCTGCAGTGATAGCTGGTGCCAGTGAGTTACACAGGTTAATTGCATGTTATGTAACAGGATGTGTCCTTTGCCAGTGTTAAATTGGTCGCTTTTTAACATAACCAAATGTCTCTTATATGAGATGATAAATAGGAGCGCACAATTTCTCTTCACCACTCATTATTTTATATACTTCTCATTTATCTCCTCACTTAGCTATGAGACCTGTACTTTGCCAATTAAAGGCAGTATTTGGCTAAATAGCGAGGAGTATTTTTCTGTCTCTCTAATGGTGTAGTAATAGAAAATGAAACTCCGGTCATCTGTGCCCACGAAAGCTCATGATACCATCTACATGGTTTGTTAGTCTATAAAGTGCTACCAGACCATTGGTTGTTTCTTAAGTTTATCTTGTACCGATTAACTCAGCTACCCCCTGCAGCTAATAGAAAAGAATTAGTGTAGCTTTAAATCTTTATTTCTTTGTTGTGCTAAGGACCAGACCTGCTACAATGGGTACGTGAGGGGGCAGGACCAGATCTGGCAATCACTAGCAGCGGGGGAAGTCCTAGCCCAGAAAGTCCCTGCAGTTTTCTCTGCCTTCCCAGCAGCCAGGCTTCACAGACTTCAAGGTCAGAAGGGACCATCATGATCGTCTGCTCTGACTGCCTGCTCATTGCAGGCCACAGAATCCCATCCACCCCCCTCTGTTATACACCCCTAACTGAGTTACTGAAGGCCTCAAACCATGATCTAATTACTTCAAGCTATAGAAAATCTACCGCTTACTCTAGTTTAAACTGCAAATAACCTGTATCCTATGCTTCAGAGGAAGGCCCCGACCGGGATCAGGGTTCCCATTGTGCTAAGCACTGTGTAAACACAGTTTTTCAGACCCTGTGTTTTTGGAGCCTGATGTGCCGTAACCTAGGAAAAAGGAGGTTTGGACATCCTCGGCCAAGTGGTGCTGTCTCGGAATGTCAGGATTTAAATGCAGTGTCTGAGCTGTGCTGAGAAATGGCCAGATCAGAGCGAGGAGCAGCGGCAGCCCCTCTTCTCGGCCCTGAGGGGCATTGAAAACATTTTGTTCGTGGCTGGAGGGACCACATGTCTGGCTTTGACTGTCCTGGCCATCCCTACCTTTTTGGCTAACCTGGGCATTTGTCCCATTTGTTCTTGCCAAATGATCATCTGCTGGCAAGAACAAACCGCACGTTTGTCAAAAGATGAGGCGGGAGCCTGAGCGGGCCACAGAAAAACGTGCAGAGGTTGGGAGGGGTGAGTGGCAATGCCAGGCCAGCACTGGTGGGAAGGCGAGGGGGAGCAGATGAGCTGGCTGGCTCCCTGCATTGGTGGGCAGCCAGAGGGCTCAGTCTGGCCTTATGCACAGGGAGAGAGGGGACCTCAGGCTGGCCCCACATGCGTGTGGGTGGCAGGTTGTGGAGGGGCTTGGAGGATCAGTCCATGTACAGAAGGTAGGAGGTTGCAGAGAGGCTCAGAGGCTTGGGCCAGCCTTGTTTGTGGGGGGGAAGGTGGCCTTGGGTGGACCCAGATGCTGGGAGGGCAGTGGTGGGGGCTGGAGTTAGCCAGGGGTGTCCCATTTTCCCTTTTGGAAAATACGGACACTCGATTAGTGGCCAAAAAGGGAAGAGGAGGAGGGCCATTGCTCACACCTCTGTGTTTGCTGTACCAGGAGCCTAAGACCGGAATGGCAGGGTGCGTGCTCTTGGGGAAGATAGAGGTGCATTGGTAGGGCTGTGTTTCGTATCGTGTTTAAGGAGCTAGGGACAGATTTTGCAACCTGGTCCTTTTACACTGCTGTGGAAGCAAAAGTGACTGGAAATTGGCCGTATCTTCCCAGCGCACAATTTCTCCAGTGTGGAGGAATCCTCAGTTTACATGAGAGCAAGCATAGTTGGCTCTTATACTCCACCACCCCTAGGCCCAGTGTGGGGCCAAGGACAGGAGGAGGCCAGGCCAGTCCTGGGGCATTTTAGCTATCCTCAAGTAGCCCCCTGGGGCCTGTTACTAGCCTTGCTCTGGAGTTTGCATGGAGCTGGCCTGGGAATCAGGAAGATGTAATGGGCTCTTGGAGGCACTCCTCTCCCTGCCGTATCTCTCAGAAAGCAGGCCCAGAAGAGAGACATGCCCATAGTCTCTGCATACAAATGACCAGACTCACTGAATCCACATGGGAGACTTTACTCTGTGAGAAACCACCACTCCCATTAATTGGGTTGATAGCCCATATGCTAGTTTCTCCATGTGGCTCTAATGGCCATTGGAAATCCAGGTGCTAGCAAGAAGACCACATGTCTGTTGCTAAGGCTGGCCCACCAACAGGCAGCACTCCAAACCCAGCCCTGTCCTGTAAGCCGAGTTTAGCTCCTGAAAACCAAGTAAGCAGCAAACTGCCCCACCCTTGATGGCTGCAGCAGCAATTGCGTGAAGCACAGCACCATGACGACAAAACGTAAAGAACAGTCTGGACACGTATCAAGGGCACATCAGAATGTGATAGGAACGTTGCTGATGTCAGCAGTACATGCTTGTGCTGTGCTCTGAAGCACAAAGAACATTCTGCGTACGCCTAATGTCCACCAAACATGCCACACACACACACACACAAATTGCCTTTTGGGCTAAAATTTTGCTCACAGCGTATCAATTCATAGGTGAATCTTTGTATGGAGAAGCTTCGTATGTTAATTCATCTTTCTAAGTTTTCCAAATGTGTGGCAGTGGGATGGAGCAGGTGTTGTGGAATTCAGGAAGGTATCCAGTGATGTACTTAAGTGAAGGTTTTTCCTTGTTGAGAGAGAGTTTTTTTTGGCTAGAAATTTAACCAGATGTGTCTGCCTCTAAGAACAGCTGGGCTGCCTGTTTGCTGAACCAAAGGAGAAGGTCTCAGAGAGGTAGCTGTGTTAGTCTGTAACTTTAAAAACAATGAGTGGTCCTGTGGCATAGAGATGTTAAATTTTGATTACCTAATCAAATAGTTGATGGGATTTCCATCAACTATTTGATTAGTCGATTAAGGACTAATACAGCATTCCGCCTTTGAAATGTACAAGAGCCCCTGCTGGGCTGAGTCCCCTGCAGGCCCCTGGCTCCTTGCAGCACTTCCTCTTTGAAATGTACAAGAGCCCCAAAGGGGACTCTTGTACATTTCAAAGTTGGAACGCTGCCGCTGCGCCCCTGCCCCCTACCACGGAGCTGGAGCTGGGTGGAACCAGCATTTAAGCCAGCTCCACCCAGCATCCCCTTCTCTTCCCCCCCCCCCACTGCCTCTTTCTGATAGAGGCAGCAATGGGGGAGGGGTGGGGAGGGAAGCGACTGGTCAACTAACGTCAACTATCCAATAAGCTTTTACTCATTGGCTGGTCGACTAGTCAATTAGTCGCTTACATCCCTACTGTGGCACCTTAGAGATTGACAAAAATATACAGAATCATGAGATTTTGTGGGTAAAACCCACTTCATCAGATGAGTTAGAGTGGAAATAACAGAAACCAAGATATATACGTTCAGCAGAAGTACCTGTCAATTGTAGGTCCCATATTAATGAGGCTAGCTAAGTGGGCTGGATGTGTCCCAGTTGTAGCTTTTGATGTGAAAATGTGAATATTTAAGGCATGAGAAATTGGCTTTGTAATGCATCCATCAGTTAATGTCTTTATTGAAGCCCAGGGTAACAGTGTCAAATTTGTAGATGAATTCCAGTTCTGCAGTCTGTCTGTAATTGGCAAGTGAAATTCCTTTGTAGAAGAATAGCTACAATTAAATCCATGACTGAATGACCAGGGAGGTTAAAATGTTCCCCTGCAGGTTTCTCTGTGTTACCATTTCTGATGTCTGATTTGTGTCCATTTATCCTTTGTAGAGACTATCCAGTTTGGCCAACATACATGGCAGTGGGGCATTGCTGGCACTTGATGGCATATCTCACATTAGAGAATGTGCAGGTATAGGAGCCCCTGATGTTGTGGCTTATGTGGTTAGGTCCTGTGATGGTGTCGCTTGTATAGATGTATGGACAGAGTTGGCAGCAGGGTTTATTGCAGGTGTGGGTTGCTGATGTGTGGCTGCTGGAAAGGAATTGCTTCAGGTTGGGAGGTTGTCTGAGGATTGGCCTGTCTCCCAAGGCCTGGGAGAGTGAAGGGTCATTTTCAAAGATAGGTTGTAAATTGTCAATGATGCGTTGGAGGGGTTTAAGCTGAAGGCTGTTGGTGATGACCAGTGGTGTTCTGTTATCTTCCTTGTTGGGCCTGTCTTGAAGTAGTTGACTGCTGGGTGCTCATCTGGCTCTGTCAGTCTGTTTCCTCATTCTCCAGGTGGGTTTTCCCTGTAAGCTGTAGTTCTGTGTGAGGTCTTTAAGCAAAAATGTGATGTCCAACCAACTCCTTTTCTTTGGGGGGGGGGTCAGTGTGTTGCTGGGGAAGGGAGACCTCAGCCACCAACTTGCTCTGAACTTTTGTGACTTGTTATCGTCTCCTGGTGCTTCTGCCTCCAGGGTCAGGGATCTCTCAGAGATGCCGGTCAATAGCTGCCTCAATTAATATCCCCGTTCAGGCAAATTTAAATCAAAGAGGTGTTATTGGCAACTGTACAGAAATGGAGCAGGTGTGGAGGAAGATGGTGAGGGGGCTAGATCATCAGCTTCCATTGTGCTTTTCTGGTATAAGGTTGTGGTAATACAGTGATGAAGCAGGTCCTGAGTCTCAAGGCCTCAAAGCTGGTATGATACCCATGTCAAGGTCAGTCAGGTATAAGGAAGTATCAGTTACGCCAACCTGAAGATACAAGTTACTTGCAGAGTTGAGGGAATTCAAGTGCAGGTGATGTGGGAAGATCCAGAACTACCTGAGACAGTATGGAAGACAGGAGGTGCTTGAATGGCACAAAGCAATCTAGATAGCTGCCTGTGTCATGTAATTCTACCATTCTGTTGTGCAGCAGAGTACAGTGCATGGCATGGAGATGCAGACAGCAGACTACATTGAAACTCTTTAGCTATTCCATTGGCATTTAGAGTGGGAATATTCTGGGGATAAGTTTCAGAGACTGATGATCTGCCAGCCTCGTAAGCTCTTATTCCAACAAGACTTCTTGCAGCTAGGAACTTGGATCTGCGATTACATGATTTCTGAACAAGGGCATGGTCTCTTCCCTCCCCCCCATAGTATCAAAGTGGAGATGTCTTTTTGGAACTAAAATAGATCCCAGAAAACTAACCAGGTGCTCAGGTCAGCCACGCTGGCTTTACCGTTATTTTAGAGATGGCTGCTGCTCTTCTATACCTTTTTAAGGTGAGCTCTTTAAGGTGGACTGTTCTTTTATGCAAAACCATATCCAATACCAGCCCATAACTGTATGTACCTGCAAGAATACTGTTGCTTGTAGGAGCAAGGGTAGCCTTACAGACCATGTGGGCTCAAGCAGAGAAGGTGCCAAGTGACCACATCAAAACAGCAAGCCTCCCTTCCCACTGTGCTGTTTCCAGAGGGACACTGGATTGAGAGCTCCCCCCACCCCTGCACTTCAACCCAATTGCAGCAGGGAACAGGAAGATGTCTCCTTCTGGGACAGCTGCTATGGTTTATAGTTTCTCTCCTGCATGCTTCACGGGATCCGCTATCTTATTATGATTTCTTATAAGCTACTGCAGAGACCTGGGAGTCAGGGATCCTTTGTTCTATTCCTAATTCTGGCATTCATTTGCTGTGTGACATCGGGCAAGTGAGTTTGACCTTTCTGTGCTTCACTGGACACTAGTGGCATCTGAAATTGAGTAGGGGAAAAAAAGAGAGACTTACCATTTTCTTGCATTTGGGTCCCTCTTCTTCTTTTTCCATCAGCTGCTTTCTTTTTAGTCTTGCTCATTACAGGAATCACATTAAAACTTTGCTAGCTCTGTCCTAGCCCTCTGGAAGCATAATTAGTGCTAATCGACATGAGCTTATTGAAAATACAATTTCTCAAATGAATTTAATATTTTTGATGAGATTACAAATTTGTTTGATAATTATGCTGATGTAATATACTTAGATTTCTATAAGACATTTGACTTGACACTAAATGACACTTTGATTAAAAAACTAGAACAATCCAGAATCACATGGCGTACTTTAAATGGATTTAAACTGAGAGACCTTCCAATTTTAAAAGGTTGGGGTTTTTTTTGAGGTGGGGGTTGTTTAGTGGGATCCTGCAGGTTCTTGGTCCTCTGCAATTTAATATTTTTATCCAAGATCTGAAGAACACATAAAATCACCAATGGATAAAGTTTGCAGATTGGAGGAATGGTATGTAATGAAGAGGGTAGGTCCTTGATACTGAACAATCTAAATTGTTTGATAAACTGGACGCAAGCAAACAACGTGTATTTCAATACAGCCAAAGTCAAATATCTTGGAACAAAGAATGCAGGCCATGTTTAACTTTTCTGTTCTTATTCATTCATAGCATCTTTCATCCAAATGTATAAAAGCTCAGTGACACTTTTCATGCACCCCCTCACCCTTCTTTTTTTTTCTATGGTTGCCTAAAATGAACATTTGGGTTGACCAATACAATTCATGAGTTCAAGTCAATTTTGGACACTTGTATTGGTTTAAAAAAGTAGACCTGTTGAAATATTGTGTTTTGGAAATGCCAAAACAAACCATCTTTCTGAAACAAAAAAGGCAAAATGTGTTCACTTGGGAATTTCTCTGAATTTCAAGTTAAAATGTTTAAAAATGTTAAACCTCAAAAACAAATATAACAATTTTGGAATACTTTTGTTTTGGGTTGACCTTAAAAAGAAGCTTTGTTTTTCAGACCTGCCCCCTGAATTGAGTATTCAGTTACTTGGACAGCACTAATGCCAAACACTTTCCACATTAACGATTTAAAACTTTCAGTAACTCAGTTAGGGATGTATTATTATCCTTAGTTTACAGATGGGGTAACTGAAGCACATGGTGGCTATATGACTTACCTGAGTTAGTAGCAGAGGTAGGAACAGAATAAAGAGCTGTTACTTGGTTCTTTTGCTCTGACAGCATTTCCTGCACCAGTATAAATGAGTGTGTGTTTAGAGCAACTACATTTTTGCTTCTGATTCTAGTTTTTAAGTCCTATGAGATTGTGAGGACAGGAGTGGCATTGGGGCGTGGAGAGGGGAGAGTTAGTACTGCGAACATAAACTAGAGATATGAATCAGCTGCTCAAAAAAAACCAACCAAACAAAAAGCCTTGCATCTACATTCAAGACACTTTTATCCCATGGAAATATATAAGTTGCCCTATGGATCATCTAAGTCAGAATAATTTCACCAGCAGCAATTCTGTACATAGAGCTTCAAAGGTGAAAGGAAACCGCCCATGGTTTTCCCTATCCCCAAAAACCAGCCAACCAAGTAAATACACAAAAACCCAAATCTCCAAAAAAAACTGTTGTTGGTATTTCCAAGCCTTCTGAGCCATATTAATATTTGAAACCAAGCTTTTCCCAAATTCCATGTCAAAGAAAGTAGAGTAATTTTAAATGAGTTGTGCATAAGTACCTTTGAGTGCTAATCTGAAGCTGTTGGGATGTTTGCTTATGGCAGTTGTATACAGCCATGCAAATGTATTTCTGTCTTTCCTAACCTGGAGAGATTCCTTCCTCTTTACTGAGATGAGACAGCAATATTACCAGTCAGTCCTGGGCTCCTGTACATTGCTCAAAGAATAGGTATGACCTTGGCCCTTCTGGGACCATCTTCCCTCAGGGCATGTCTACACTGCAGGGCAAAAGTCAAATTCAGCTATGCAACTTCAGCTACGTCAATTGCATAGCTGAAGTCAAAATAGCTTAATTCGGCTTTTAGCGCTGTCTACGCTATGGGAAGTCGAAGGAAGAACACTCTTCCTTCGACTTCCCTTACTCCTTGTGAAATGAGGGTTACCAGGAGTCAGAGTAAAAAGTCCTCCATCTCGACATTATTTTGAAATAATGGCTTGCTGTGTAGACACACTCTGTTATTTCGAAATAACGTCAGTTTATTCCACATGGGATTAATCAGGAATAATGAAACTGCTTCAAATTCACATAGTACGTTATTCTGGATTAATTTTTGCAAGTAGACAAGTATGTATTCACTTGCATGAATAGTCTGCAAGCTGTACTGACCTCGCCCCCCCTCCCCCCGCAAAAAAAAATGCTAAAGTAGAAAACTAATTCATTCCAGGTCAAATGAATTTTTTTATTTGACTAAAAATGAAATGTTTAGGTTTTGAAGTTTGCTAACTTAAATAAAATTAAAGTACATAAGAACATAAGAATGGCCATACTGGGTCAGACCAAAGGTCCATCGAGCCCAGCATCCCATCTGCCGACGGTGGCCAATGCCAGGTGCCCCAGAGAAGGAGAACAGAAGACAATGATCAAGTGATTTATCTCCTGCCATCCATCTCCTGCCCTTGTTATGAAGGCTAGGGCACCATACTTTATCCCTGGCTAATAGCCATTTATGGACCTAACCTGCAAAAATTTATCAAGCTCTTTTTTAAACCCTAATAGAGTCCTGGCCTTCACAGCCTCCTCAGGCAAGGAGTTCCACAGGTTGACTGTGCGCTGTGTGAAGAAAAATTTCCTTTTATTAGTTTTGAACCTACTACCCATCAATTTCATTTGGTGTCCCCTAGTTCTTGTATTATGGGAAAAGGTAAATAATTTTTCTATAATCACTTTCTCCACACCATTCATGATTTTATATACCTCTATCATATCGCCCCTCAATCGCCTTTTTTCCAAACTGAAAAGTCCCAGTCTCTCTAGCCTCTCCCCATATGGGACCCTTTCCAAGCCCCTAATCATCTTAGTCGCCCTTTTCTGAACCTTTTCTAATGCCAATATATCTTTTTTGAGGTGAGGAGACCACATCTGCACGCAGTACTCGAGATGTGGGCGTACCATAGTTTTATATAGGGGAAGTATGATATCTTTTGTCTTATTATCTATCCCTTTTTTAATAATTCCTAACATCCTATTTGCCTTACTAACTGCCGCTGCACACTGCGTGGATGTCTTCATAGAACTATCCACTATAACTCCAAGATCCCTTTCCTGATCTGTCGTAGCTAAATTTGACCCCATCATGTAGTACGTGTAATTTGGGTTATTTTTTCCAACATGCATTACCTTACACTTACCCACATTAAATTTCATTTGCCATTTTGCTGCCCAATCACTCAGTTTGCTGAGATCTTTTTGTAGTTTTTCACAATCCCTTTTGCTTTTGACTGTCCTGAACAACTTTGTGTCATCTGCAAACTTGGCCACCTCACTGCTTACCTCATTTTCTAGATCATTGATGAACAAGTTGAACAGGATTGGTCCCAGTATTGACCCCTGGGGAACACCACTAGTTACCCTCCTCCATTGTGAAAATTTACCATTTATTCCCACCCTTTGTTTTCTGTCTTTTAACCAATTCTTGATCCATGAAAGGACCTTTCCTCCTATCCCATGACCACCTAATTTACGTAAAAGCCTTTGGTGTGGGACCGTGTCAAAGGCTTTCTGGAAATCTAGGTATATTATATCCACTGGGTGCCCCTTGTCCGCATGTTTATTAACCCCTTCAAAGAATTCTAACAGATTAGTTAGACACGACTTCCCTCTGCAGAAACCATGCTGACTTTTGCCCAACAATTCGTGCTCTTCTATGTGCCTTGCAATTTTACTCTTTACTAGTGTTTCTACTAATTTGCCTGGTACTGATGTTAAACTTATCGGTCTATAATTGCCAGGATCTCCTCTAGAGCCTTTTTTAAATATTGGTGTTATATTGGCCATCTTCCAGTCATTTGGTACCAAAGTGGATTTAAAGGATAGGTTACAAACCACTGTTAATAACTCCGCAATTTCACATTTGAGTTCTTTCAGAACCCTTGGGTGAATGCCGTCTGGTCCCGGAGACTTGTTACTATTCAGCTTATCAATTAATTCCATAACCTCCTCTAATGTCACTTCAATCTGAGTGAGTTCCTCAGATTTGTCACCTAAAAAGGCTGGCTCAGATTTAGGAACCTCTGTAACATCCTCAGCCATGAAGACTGAAGCAAAGAAATCATTTAATCGCTCCGCAATGGCGCTGTCTTCCTTGATCGCTCCTTTTATATCTTTATCATCCAAGGGCCCCACTGCTTTTTTAGCGGGCTTCCTGCTTCTAATGTATTTAAAAAACATTTTACTATCATTTTTTGAATTTTTGGCTAGCTGTTCCTCAAACTCTTTTTTGGCTTTTCTTACTACATTATGACACTTAATTTGGGAGTGTTTATGTTCCTTTCTATTTTCCTCACTAGGATTTGACTTCCACTTTTTAAAAGCTGCCCTTTTCTCTCTCACTGCCTTTTTAACATGGCTGTTTAGCCATGGTGGTTCTTTGTTAGGTCTCTTACTGTGTTTTTTTATTTGGGGTATACATTTAAGTTGGGCCTCTAGTATGGTGTCTTTAAACAGTTCCCATGCAGCTTCCAGGGATTTTAGTTTAATTACTCTCCCTTTTAGTTTCTGTTTAACTAGCTTCCTCATTTTAGTGTAATTCCCCTTTTTGAAATTAAATGCCAGAGTGTTTGACCGCTGCGGTGTTCTTCCCAACACAGGAATATTAAAAGTTATTATATTGTGGTCACTATTTCCAAGCGGTCCAGTAACAGTTACCTCTTGGACCAGATCCTGCGTTCCAGTCAAGACTAGGTCGAGAATCGACTCTCCCCTTGTGGGTTCCTGTACTAGCTGCTCCAAGAAGCAGTCATTTAAGGCATCAAGAAATTTAATCTCTGAATCCCATCCTGAGGTGACATTTTGAAACAATTGCTTTGAATAAAAAATTGAAATATTTTGTCTTGATGTTTTCAAAATTATTTTTTTATAGATACAATTTTTGACCATGACTTCCTGAAAGTTTCAGATGACTCAAATCTAAATTTTTCTGGGGGGGAAGTTCTAGCTGAAAAATTTCATCCGTTTCTAATTAGGAGCATAGGAATGGTATTTTTTGGCACTTTTAAAAAGTCACCTCTCTAAGCATCTTTGGTGATTTTTATTTTGCAATTGAAGAATTAGCACTATCCAAAATATCCTTTTTCTTTCCCTAAAGTAGATTCATTTTATGGGTGACACAACCAAAATTATTTTTTTAACATTTATCTTTTTTCTCTGTTACTAGTAAATTATATTATTAAAGCTTGAAAAGTTTTAATATATAATTTACTTTTCATCACTTCTGTGGTTTGTGTTCTGATTATTTACTTTTTGCATTTCTCACTTAGCTTGGACTATAAAGCTAGATTGGTTGATGTTACTTTCTGTTTATGAGCCTTTCTCCTTCAGCTCATTCTGTACTCTGCCAGATCCATTTACTTGAATTACAAAAGCAAGGATGGGTGACTGCACTTAGAGGGAAAGATAGAGAGGAAGTGATCTGCCCCAGATTTGGCTTGTGAATTTGGCTCTAGTAATACTTAATTACTATATAGGGAGTTTGAGGATTAATTAGGGCCAAATTCAACCCTAAATACCAGGGTACAATTCTCACTATAGAGGCCTGGTGCTGCTGGGGAGAAACATACAATATTTGGTAGAGGCTATTACCTGGGGTTTTCAGAACCCCAGCAGGGGAGCAATTTAACTATTTCATTCCAGTTGGTGTAAGGAATAAATCGACAGGAATACAGCAATTCTGTCTGATCAAGGATTAAATGCAAGCAAGCATTCTCTTGTCTAATATTACAGTTTATTAGATTTAAGTACACACAGACATAAGAAATAGGTTGAGAAGATCCCAGATAGTTACCTAACATCTGCAACAGTATTGAGTAATTAATAGCAAGTTCCCAGTGGCCAGTTGCTCACCTGCTGGGGACATAGGGTGTCAGGAAAAACATCTTTCAGGATGGCTTCAGAGGACTGCTCTGAAGTCCAGTCTATTAGCTAATCTTTTATAACTAACTTCTAGAAAACACATAGGTCATAATGACTCATACTGGATCACCCTTTTTCTAACTTTCAATACACTTTTGCTATCTGAGGCATAAGGATTCAAGATTTCCAACCACCAAAATTTTCAGTCTCAGTTGCCTATTTGCATGGGCAGCCAGTGACCTGGCCGCCCGGGGAGTCTAGCCCTTGACCCCACCCTTTGGGACCCCCACTTCTACCTCCTCACCCCCACAGGAGCCCAAAATGCACCTATTGTGGCCCACGACCCCAGCACTGCTTGGCTGAGGGCAGGGAGGCAAGGCCCCAGCCCTGGTGTGCTGCAGCTTCAGCACCCACAGCTTCTTGGTGGCATGACCATGGTGCCCAGGGCTCCAGGCCCCAGAGCACTGGGCTGGCAACATGTCCAACCCTGACTCCCTGTGGGAAGTACTCTGGCCTGGGAGAGGGGCCACAATAGGCTGTTTGGGGATGCTCAGCCTGCCCCTCTCCATAGTGTAGTAACACATAAAGGAGTCAGACAGATTCCAGTTCTGTGTCTGTTGGTGTCCTGCTGAGAAATGGAGACCTTGGCATGAACTGGCAACGAGTCTGCCAACACCACAGCATCTATTTCAGGAGAGATTTTCAGTTCATATAAATAAGGTAAAATGTCACACACACAGAGAAGCACTGTAGGCATTTCTGTAAGCTCTGATCGCATTGTATAAGAGCCTTCAAAACAGGCCAGAACTAGAGCCAATACTGGTTCAGTATGGAAAGGAGTATGCACGCCCACACATGCACAGACATTTTACCTTTTGTTTCATGTTAGAAGGAATCCACAACATCAAACCAAAACAGACGAAAGTTTGAAACTGTCTGGAAATGGAGGATTTTACTTGGTTCTCTTGGAAAGCAGTGAAACAACTCCGGCGTGCTTGAAATTTCTACGAATCTTCCCGTGTACCTCAGGGCTCTTTCATAACAACAACACTGTGCTTGTCAGCATGGGTCCATGGCACTGAATGTGCACAGCCACATTATATGGCTTTATTCCTGGCATTTAAAAGTGCCACAAAGTTATTACTGATCTGGAACAGCCAAAGTAATCATGGATGGCCACAAGACTGCCACCTGTCAGTAGGCTGGGCAACGTCTCTTCCTGACCATAAGTCCATTCTTCAAGGTTCAGTGTGCAGGTACTTTATTGCTAAATGACCAGGCTAAACAACCAGAAAGTTCCAGCTGGCAGTGACCAATGGGGACTTCAACCCTTTTGAGGCAAGTTCTCAGTAGTACACCCCTATTGCTGATAAAAATCAGTCAAACATGCCCGTCAGTCGCCGTTCACACTGCATATGAAATGTCTCCCGTCTCCTCCTACCACTTGGCATAAGAGCCAGACTGTCCTGAGGAAGCAGGGTGCCCTCTCATCAGAGCCAGGATAGGAGGGTTTCTTGGTCAAGTCTGGGGTCTGATTCTGACTTTATAAAATACTTGTAACAAAATCATTTTACCAATCATTGTTTCTACTCAAATTTTTCATTAACCTCTCTTGTGCACACTCATTGCATGATTTTGAACTCCTTTATATTTAAAAAAATTGTGATCCACATTTACAGAAAAGCACCCCACCCCCAAATTCCTGTGTATGGGCCTGTCTCGGGTCCCTCCTCATCCCCTATAGCTGAAGGTGAAGACACGGTTCATTTTTCCCCATCTGGGCTGAATGCATCTCAGCATCTTCTCTTAGATGAGTGTGAGGAAGGTCTTCTGAGTCAGCAGAGAACAGTATGTGCATTTGGGTCCTCATTCTTTCCAGCTGCTTGCTGAGAGCACGTCAGTTTCCTCTGAAGTGTGAAAGTGTGTCTCAGTAATCACCCCCCCTTTTTTTCTTTCACTAGCTACTATGTGGGCACCCATCAATTCCTGCAGGAGTGTGCGTGTCCATTTCATGCCCCATTCAATCCCACTGCCTCGTACTGGGGTTCCCAGCTAAGCTGGGAGGGCGTGTCCTATGGGGGCCCCCCCTTGGAACAGAGGGGGAAGGATGGTGGAAACTTGAGCAGCTGTTAGAATTTAAGATGAGCCTGGTCTCAACCTGTGGGCAGGAATCCTACCCATACTCGGAGGAAGTTTGGATCTGAATAATAAATAGCCTTTGGGCTTGTCTCTGGTTTAAAATGATTGAAGGGAAAAAAAACTTCTGGCTTTGTTTTGTAGAAACAGACTCTGAAGATCCAGGTGCCGCCTCATGTCCTGCAGAAGGTTCCCTCCAGCAGCAGCGGGAAGGACGGCAGATCCTCGCACCTCGCCACATGCAGCGCAGCAGAGGCCAGGGTGGCATCCACCAGCAACGTGGGAGCTCAGGAGGAGTCTGATGATGGTTGTGGCTATTTCAACATCCTGTGACACACAAGCCAGAGCAGCAGGAGCACCATGGTATAAATGGGGTAGCAGCGTGGGGAGGAGGGAGTTTTGGTTTTGGGGAGGCATAGCATTCCTGCATCATTCCTTTTGTCGAAAACTTGCTGCTTCCTCCTTTCAAGTCCTGTAAAATGGTCTGGAGGTTGGCTGGTCAAGCGGAAGGGGAAGTGTGGTGGTGGGAGTGAGAAGCACAGAGCATTCTCGTAGACAGACTCAGGGTATTTGCCCTGGATGAATCAAGATATTGGGAGGGGCCTTCACCTTCTAGAGTTTTGCTCAAAATCCATCCATACTGTAGCAATGAGGAGTTGTTACTAACGGAAGGGCTGCATGGAGGTCTCAGGCCAGTTTCCTAAGGGTGCCGGTGAAAACTGGTTCAGTGGAGAAGCAAGGTAATGACTGAGCCATGCATATTGACTTCTCTTATTTCTGGAGATGGTCTCTTGAGTTGAAGAACAGTAATTGGGGGGAATGGTGCCAGCCCGATGGCTGCTGCTTGGGCTGTACTTGATCTCAGGGATAGCTAGAGGACTTGAATCTCCAGAGCTGTCAGTGCAGCACCATTCACTAGCAACAGAATTTAAGCATGAAAACGGCCATGGGGCAGCCAATTGACACTCACATTGTATATGGGACCTGCTAGATGTTGGAAGCAGCCTTTTGATCCCACAAGACCCTGGGGGTTAATGACATGCCTTAGTGTTGCAATCCTCCGGCTGAGAACCACTGGGATACATCCCTGGATTACCAATGTGGCCTTGGGGTGCAGATTTGGTGAGTTTCCCTTGTTTTGAGAAGTGCATCTCCTGGCTGTAGAAAGAGAAAATCGTTCTAGATTCCCAGTAAAATGCTCTTTCAACCCCCGGTATGGAAATGATTGTGCACTGTGTGTCTGTGTACCCTCATCTTCTAGCAATAGCGTGGCTTTTGCTAGGCCTATGGGGACAATTCTTAATCATTCATTGGGGGAGGATCTCCCTTCCAGGCTTATGGCAAATGGAAGATCTCTGATTTTGAACTTTTAATGTTTTGGGGCCAAACCAAAAGCCCAGAGAAGGAATGGGCATATGAGTGTGTGCATTTTTTAACTTTCACAAGAGAACAGCTGAAGTAGGGAACCTTATTTATGCATTAGGACTCAATCCAAGTGCAGATCTCGGTCCCTGAATTAAGTGCTTTGGAGGTGAACCTGTGGTCCTGTTGTGTCACAGGGAGGTTTGTTCTTAATTTCAGTGGGACCAGGAGTTGGTCAGGGATATGCAAGAAAAATAAAAACTAGCAATTGAGTTTGGGGAGGGATTTTAAAGTATCATTTGACCAAGAAGCTTTTAATTTTAAGAAGCCTGTTTTTGCCATGTTTTGTGATATGCTTCCAATCAGTGATTTCTCTGCTGTGTTGCAGGGTCCTTTGGAGAAGTTTAGCCCCCGAGTCAAATGTTGCACTGTAGTCATGCAGTGTGCCAATGTGGTTCTGTCCTCTTATCTGCAGGACAGTGTTCTTGGAGGAAAATAAATCCACAAAGACACCTGCCAAGTTTTTTTACTTTTTTTTTTTTTTACTTATTCCTTCATATTCAAACTTCACAAACAGTGTGAACTTGTACAATACCTCAGAAAGTGAAACTTACAAAAAAAGTGCTGGTAACATTAAAAAAAACCCAAAAACAAACAAACAAAAAAACAAAAAAACAAACATCATTCTTAGCAACATCAATTACTCTTCCACACAAAACAGAAACCTTGTAAAATTTATTTCCGTATTTTTAAGGCGTAATACTTCCGTATAAAGTATATGCAAGAGATAAAACTTCACAGTATTCCAAAATGTCACAATAATAATAATAATAATAATAATATAGTATAATGAAGCGCTACAGTTAATTTTCTTTTTTTCTTTTTTTTCTGTTTTAAATAACAAATACAAGTCACAGGTAAATATACGTGAGAAAAATACGAGGCTAATATTAAATGGCAGGTAAGGATACTCTCACTGTAAGAAAAAACTGGCAGGATGTGTGTATTTATTCTATATTTTAAAGCACTTGATAGAAAAGGCGTATGCAAGGGTATTTTTAAACAATTTTCTGTTTGCTTGTTTAATAACTGACATACCATTTACAGCATATAATAAGAGAAACAAAAGGAACTCATAGCCCCTCAAAACTTTTGACCTGCTCTTCATATCTTCACATACCATGTCTCTGGAGATGTCTGTGTAGCAGTGTGTGTGTGAGTGTATAGAAACTCAAAGAGCCACAACAACACACATTAGTAGAGGCAAAGGCCTGTCTCCTGAGGCGCAGCTTTGCCTGCTGGGGACCAAATCATGAAGTCTTTATTCTGGCATAACTGCCACTGAAAGCAGGGGGATTGGGGCTGCCTGCCCAAAGACTGCAGGATTTAGGCCTGAATGCAGTTTCCCATTCGCTCAGCTTTGAATGATTGTTGAGAATTTCTTTGTTCCCAATAAGGAAATGTCCCCTTCATTTATCCGAAAAGGGTAGGGACAGGTTAAGAAATTTCCCTCTAAATTCAAAACAATGCACTGAGGAATAGGAACACAGATGGAGCGTCAGGAACACACATCACAGCAGGGTGGGCATATGTGTGTGTGCACATGCAGCGTTTCATAGCAAGGCCTGTGTGTACGTGGAATGCACTAGGCACACATAGCCATACCTGTGCCCTGGCACACGTGTGTACACTCAGCCAACAGGTAACAAAAAGACAGCAGATAGCGTAACACATCAATAAGGTGCTCAAAGAAAAAAGGTGGCTACCACTCCTGGAATGGGAAGCCACATTAAGGTGCTTCAAAAAGTGTTTATTTTCTTTTTTTTTTTCATTTCAGTCATTTGAAAAGGACTTATTTTGCATGTGGTAATTGAGAGCAAGGCCAAGAGTTTTGAGATTTCTGACATTTTCCATAAACAAGGGCTTTTTCAGGACAGGGTTTGTTTTTGTGGGAGGATCATCTCTTTTTTGCAGATTTATGGTTTTAGTTACTGCCCCCTCCCCCATACAACCAAGTTGAGAATTGGTATAGCACTTGAATTGCGTTATTGGACCAAGAAGGTTTTTGCCCATTCATTCAGTTGCCTTCAGTTAGCACCGTTCCTTTTTATTCTGGTTATAACCCACACCTAGTATAGTTATTGAACGTACAGAAAGAACCAAAGTCACTTGCAAATAGCTGTTTTCATTTTTTGTGATGTGTTTCAAGAGCCAACCATATTCCTCTGCTGCCTTTGTGTTTGTAGAGCATCTGATTTTGTGAGCTTAACTATAGACAGACTCTCTATTTAAGTTTTGTGTGTCTTGGTGTGTGTCTATGGATCGGGGTATGTATACACGTATCTGTCTATATACACATACCACAGAGTATATTTTAACTGGAGATAAAGTGAACTGGGTTCAGACACTCATGCACTATCTTCCTTCTGTATATCTGAAACCGTCTGGAGCGTTAATTTTTTTTAAAGTGCATTTAAAGCAAATTAAATGGCATTCATGTACCCCATGGAAAACACTTGTAGCTGTGGGGAAAGCCTAACTCATCCTCCTTGCACTGAACAATGCCAAGAATAAATGAGGCCATGTATGATGGGCCTCTTGCTGGGCAGCTATTCTTGAACAAACTGGACTCCTGCCAGTGTAGCAGCACCATTGGTGGGAAGAGGGGGAGAAAAGGTGGAAGAGATATTGCTCAAATTTGGAATGTTTGAAATTGTCCAGGTTTCAAGGTGACCGTATCAGTCCCACCATGGCTTCAGTTATCTTAGCTAATAACCTCTACCCTCCCTGTGTGTGGCCCTGAGGTACATTTTGACTCTTCCCTCTGTCAATTATTTTTGAGGCTGAACTTGTGTGTGCATGGGAGTGGGTGTGTGGTTGAGTGCCAGCATCTATTAGGAATAAGGCACTGTAGAAGTCACAACTTTACAAAAGCTGGGGGAGGGGAAGGAGAGGGAACCAGCCAACCAATCCATTTCCCACAATACTCTTCCATGTCTCAAAAGACTGCATGCTATACAAGTTGTTCGTGTGTATGTAACCGTCTTTCATCCAGGTCTTGGAAAAGAGTTTTAACCCAGTCACCACCAAAGACCTCTAGGAATGCATCCCTGTCTCCACTTCCTCCCCCAATATATGCGCTAGTATGGGAAACAAAGTGTCTAGTCCCCAAGCTCTAGAGCTTAATATTCAAGTAGACATTTCAAGGCCTTGTCCAAGGTTAGCAATTCCTTATATTTATGGTGGAGAAATTTTTTTAAAAAAATCTTACTTTCTGGTGTTTGCTAGTGCATAGAACACTGTGGGAAATTTGGACCCATTATCCCTTCCCTTTGCTTGCCAAATTCCCATTCCCAATGTAAATGTGTTTTTGTAGGTTTGCGTAAGGAGAGTGATGCCTAGCACTGAGTCTTAAAATGAAAAGCCCCATCCAATGCATCCTGCCTACCCTTGGCCCCCAAAAAATAACTCTGACTGTGCAACAATATGTGGGGGAAACTAGGTCAGAGTTTGGGGTTACTGACTCCAACAGTCTCACTTTAAACTGTCCATCTTTGAACAGTAGCAGTTACGGGGTGGTAGCTTAGTTTTAATGGAGCTAGAGTCATTTTGGTTTGTGGTCTTTGGACTGGGGCCAACACAGGTGTATAACAAGGATGTGGTGGGGTCTGCTGACCCTAGGAATACTGCAGCCAGCCCATCAGAAGCGTCTTTTGCTCTAGGAGCTATTATACGCTTCCTCATCTAAAACCAAATCAGCCACTTTTCTTAAGCCACCACACCCCTTCTATTGGGTCCCTGTGATACTCAAGTTGAGTAGTAAAGCTGAGAAAGCAGTGGAAAGGATGTAAGTAAAGCAAGCAGGCAACAGGGCTCTGGCCTGGCTGGACTTACTGTATAGTAGGGAAGCATATAACTTGATTGGAAGTCCAAATGTAACCTCTCGTCTACCAGCTTCACCTCCATCATTGCCACTAGCCTCAGGATGGACTGAAGAAAGGGTCCTGAACTGCTGAAGACTGAGTCAAATGACTTTGGGTACAAATAGGGTTGGCCCTTTTTAGTGGGTTCAAAATCATTTTGATAAGGCCACAAACTTTCTTTTCTTGTCAGTGTAACAAAGTAGTGTCAACCTGGACCAAGAGAGAAATTGTTTCACTGTGCAAGGATGGGAATGGGAGGAAAAAACACCCCCCCCCCCATTCCTATTCAATTGGTTTGTGGGTAAAAGGGATGTTTGGAAAGGTGAGGAAGAAGGTTCACTGGGAAGATTGGTGCTAAGTGTGTGAAGAGAAAAGATTTAATAAAACAAACATTCCCCCCCTCCCCATTGTTTTGCTGGAGTCCAGTTGACAAGTAGCACTTTTGACGGTATCCTCCGTCTCTTATGCGTGTGAGCCGTGAGGAGGGGAAAAGGTTGGCTTAGTTACATAAGGGGAGGAAAGAAGGCACATGATTTTTAGTCTGTCTTGACTGAACCCCATGTTTTGAAAGCAAGGTCAGTTTAGCTGGAGGGTGAAAAGTGCTTACTGGAACAGAGGCCCACACTGTAGTAGCTTCAGGGGGAAGGGAAAGAGAAAGAGGCAGAGAAAGACTAAAAGGCAGGAGAACTGAAGGCCACGGTTTAGCTTTGTCTGTCTGACAATCTCAAGATTTGGCTCTGTTATTGTCCAGAATAGAAAAGATTCTGGTTGGCCTGGAATGTAGCCCAGTTACATATCTCCAGTTGATTGTTACAGCTGTTGGTGGCTCTCCTTTCCCTTCCCTCTAACCCACTGAGCTTTTAGATCACAGCTTTTACTCTTACTTTAGCCCTCTTTTTGTTTTTTTTTTCTTCCAAGCTAGAAACATGGAGAAGTTATGTGGCAACCTACAGCCTTTATCCCTCCTGCTTAACAGATAGCTAGGTCTGGAAGGCAGGAGTGCCAAAGAAGCTGGACTTTGGTGGCCAAAAATACAACCCATCCTAGAGCCCTAGTTTACAGAAAGCAATTGGAAACAGTGACAGAAGCCTAGAGGCTCAGCTGGGTTGGTAGGTCACACAGATCTTGGTGCTGTTACTTGGCGAGCTTGCTGAGGCTTAGAAGAGTAGGGGCATGATAACTGAGAATCCGCAATGTCATTTACAGACATGGATATGAGCACCGCTGTTCTCACTCAGCCCTGTGCATTCTAAGCCCCAGGCTGAGATGTTATAAGTACCCCTCCTGCTCCTCACACTGCTACATGGAGGAGGAGGCCACAATACACCTTGACCTTTGCTTTTTCCAGCTTCTGCGTTGATGATTCATTTGTTTCTACCTCCCACCACCATCAGCTCTACCCTGTCACCCATTTGCCCCCGAATTCACCTCATTTGGCAAGAGGAAGGGAAAATAGGGTCACCAACAGCTCTATGAAGACACAGGGTGGTAAAACGCTTCCACACAAACTCACAGTCCAGTGTTTGTGACATTTCATAAATAACTTTCTTAAAAAAAATAAGAACAATCCCTTTACTTACTCATCTGAAACAATATTTAACAGCAGTGGATATAAACTTCTTCTTGTAACAATTACAAAAAAATCCCCAACAATACAATCCCCCAACTTTAACACATCATGATTTTTTTTTTAAACCTCAGAACTGCAGCATATCCTTAAGGGCAAGCTTTTCAATTAGTTTTTTCTTTCTTTTTTTTTTTAAATAATGTCTTCACAAGAAAAAAATCCACAAAAGTCTTGTACCAAGAAAATGCATTCAAAAATAGAAAATATTACACAACAAAAATATGTACCCTTCCTTTCCAAATAAAGCTTCAAAATGTAGAGAAAAAAATCTGACTTTTTTTTCCTTTCCTAAACATTTATCTTTCAGCCTAGGGCACAGTTATTTGATTTTAAATGCATGTTTTTGCATAAAACATGGAAGATACAAACCAACTGGTAGGACTGTGAAGAGACAAACAATGGATTCTGCCTTCTCTCCACCCATATCCCCTCCTTTGAAAACAAAATAGAAGAAATCAAACATTTCAACATATGACTTTCAGCCAGCAGGCTAGGGGAAATCATCTGCCTTATTAAAAATGTTGCATCTTTGTAGTTTATTTCAACCGGACCATCAGCTCAACTGCATTCAACTGACAGGAGCCATGCTGCAGGGATATTGCTAAGGGCTGAACAAGCTATGAAGAGAACACGATCTGGGGCGGGTATTCTACTTCTTTTACTTGCAAAGAACTTTTTGGAACACACACAGGACTTTCCTGTATGCCTGGAAAGTGCAAGGGAGTGAGGGACTTTGTTTGGATCAGACTATGGAAAAGATTTACGGTTTTGAGTATTCAAAATCAAATTTCCTGCCAAGGGCAGCCTCTCTGCATTAGTGTCTGATCAGATCAATTTTTACCAATGGGGTGAATTACAACTGAAGTTTGGCAGGCAATGGGTTTCGCCTACTCTGAGCAACCTCCACTGGCTATTATACTAATAGGGCATCTGACCAAAAGACCATTTTGATATTAATAACAAAAATGGCTGTAGGAAGTAGTGTACCAAGGGGAAGTCTTGCAGTAGATTGCACATATATAGTCAAATCTACCTCTGGTGTAACTCACTTCATTGCAGTTACAGCTGGGATGGATTTGGCCCATGTGGGGCTGGATGTCATAACTGTTGCCCAACCCGGAAACTCTGTGTCAAACACTCCCAAGTGCACTGCTGGGACCAACACCGCTGCTTTTGGCTTTTGTTTGGTCTTTTTAGCGTCTACATACAAGGACATATTTTAGAGGATATCCCAAAATACAAAGGGTGAATTTTTTCTTAGCCTATTCCTTTATGTGAGTATGATTTCCTTTTGAACCAGTCAAATGTTTTCAATTTTACTTCCAGTGCATTTTTTTCTCAAATTCAAAATAAAAGGAAAAAAATTCCTGTCCTTCAAAAAGAAACCAATAGAGTGATAAAAATACAATACAATAAAAATCAGGCATTGTAAAAGACAACATTGTGTGCATCTGCAGTAACGCAAAAGAAATATATATATATATATATATATATATATATATTTTCTCTATAAAATAGAATACAAGCGTGACTGGGCAGGGAAACCTATCCAACCCCACTACTGGGTGACTAATGAGAACTGGTTAAGAAATAGATTTCTAACTTAACATGATTAACCATTGTTTCTTGCTCACTTTTTTTTTTTCTAATTCACTAACTGGTCTTATATGATTAGAAATGGATTTTTCTTTTTCTTTTTTTGGTCTGCAGAAAAATGACACGTTAAAACAAAACCAACTTATGAGAGGCTGGCAACAGCCACAGTGCAGAATAGAGAACTCAGAACAGTTAGATTCCATTTTTAAAACTTGGCTGCCAGCAGGGACTGAGCAAACCAATTGGGAGAAGTAAGCAGGAGAGGATATAGGCTTACATAACCTCCTAGCAAACTGAGCCCAGCCTCTCTATTGTGCTGTAGTCCTCAAGGACTTCAGCAATCAGGCCCAACTCAGCATAGTAGCTTCTGTCATTTGGACCAAAAACTTATCTGTCCTCCACTCACTAATAAACACTCTGTTGCCTTGATGGAAAAACAAAAGGTGGGTGGAGGGGGAGAGGGAAACAAAGATACGTCAGTGGGGCCAAGTAAGTATTTTGGTCTTCTTGGTAGCTTTTAAAATACATCAGATCAGGGCAGTGCAGAACCTGGCCTGTCTAACAAGAATGCCCTGGCTGGCCAGGGAAAGAGAGAGAGTGAGTTTGAAGTTCTGCATCCAAGTAAGACTTCACCAGACAGTGTGAATATTTGAGATTTCTCAGCCTTCCGCTCGGGGGAGGATTAGTCTGGAGAAATGTGCAAGGTCACCCTTTGAGCGTGATCTCTCACTTTTGCAAGGAAAGGGATGCATAACCTTTCTACTGATTTGAAAACAGCCTTTAAGGTATTCATGCATGACTAGCTGCCAGAAACATGCTCCCTATAAGCTTTGCTATATCACTGTTACTATGGGCTGTAATGTTTTCTAGGCATTTTCTGTTCTGATACTGCTGAAAAGTCATTTTCATTTCTCCCAGCCCTCGTCACAGTTAGTGTCAAATTACTGCTTGTAGAGCCATTGTAATGCAAACACCATTAGCATCTTTTGATCCATTGCTATGCCACACTGTTCTGGATAGCATGCAGACATAGTGTTGCTCAATGATTGGAAAGAGAAGATATACAAACACACCAATGATTAACTTAGTAAGGCGCAGTTCTGTTTTGGATCTAACAAACTGCCCAGTGCCATTTTGGTTTAAGAGAAAAGTAGCATGATGACAAGTGGAGGAGGATTGTGGAAAAATTATGTTTCTCCATCTAGAGATAATCCAGGTCATTAAATTATGTGGCATCTTGAGGATTCTTAATATAAACCTCACATTAGCCTTAGTGTCTCATTCAAGCATAGGCTATAGTGGGCTTTGGAACCATGCTGGAAAATTTTGCTTTGTATTTAAACTCAGGGTGAGTTAAACTGGTTTCAAACAGGGCTTGGCTAAACATGTAAATGGGAACAACCTATTTCAAAACCATTAAAAAGAAACAACCATACTTATGCCCAAGGTGGGAATCTGGTTGAACAGTGGCACTGTGAAAGAAGTGAGGCTTTCAAAAGCAGTATTAAACTAACCTGGCCTCATTTATAAGGACAAGCCAAACTTTGGATGAAACTGGTTTGGCTGGAATCGAGTTTAACCTGAATTCCAACCTCCTTTTTGAGCATGGTTCAAAGCCCAGTGGGGATAGGGCCTTTATTTCTCCAGTTTGCATTGTTAGAATCTAGTGCAAAATGTCATCTTATCACAGCAGTGCAGGCACGCAGTGTTCTACCCCCCGGCAAAAGATGGCCAACATCCTGTCAGATCTCACAGAAGGAGTTTGCAGCAATCAGCCAGAAGAGCTCAAATTAAAGAAGTTTGTTATTTTACCCCAGTAGGAAAGGCACTCTGGCAGGGCCGGCCCACAACATTTTGGCACCTGAGGCGGGGAGCTCAAATGATGCCCCCGTGCCGCCTCGCTTGTGCCAAAACTTTGAAAGGTCTCAATTCTCTGGGTTGTAGTGGTGCCCCCCCCACAGTCTGGCACCTGAGGCGGCTGCCTCAGTTCGCCTCATGGAAAGGCCAGCCCTGCACGCTGGACCCAGCAGCCTCAGTCAACCCTCAGCTTCATTCTTCCCTGACATAGTCATGGGACTGCCACTAGCAACACATGCAGTTGGCTTTACTACAGCAGAAGACAGCCCTGCTTACTCTCTTCCAAACTTTACCAAAAGGGGTGGTTAAAACTAACTAGTCACTGGTACTTCAGGGCTCCCCTCAAACCAAACACTGCTTCCCCAGATACAGATGTTTTCTCCCTGCCCTCTAGAACAGACCTCCCCAATAGTTCTAACAATTTTTTCAAGTAACCCTCTTTCTGACTCCAGGGTTCAGTTCCAATACTTCCTTAATTCACACCAAGGTACTTGTGAAGCCAGATGTTTACTTCTGCTATGAAACTTGCTGGTTTTTGGACAACTAGGAGGAGGCTTTCAAGGAGGTAAATGGACATATAGGGACACAACTATGCACTCAACTCCCATAGTTCAGCTTTTGAAAATCGTCACTCCCTGACCGTTTTTTTGGCCAAGAGTTGACTCCTGCACAGCAGAACTGGAGCAGGTATGCTCAAAGGCGTGGTCGTCTTCACAAAGGGCAGAGTTCCCATAGCTGGAGTAATTTGATTAATCTCTACCCTTTTGGTGGGTGTCACACCATGCTTTAATTTTATTACACTTGAGCAATTCAACAGTCTATTGTGAGGTTGTCGCCCACATGCAGTTATAGCAGGGGTGAATCTGGCTCCATATTGCTAACAGTTCTTTTGTATTATTCATGTTCAGGTCAAGGTATAGACCAACCTACATCATGGCTAGTTCAACTCAGGATTCTGTTTGTTTCCTGCCAAAAGACTCCATTAAGCTTAGCTAGCCACATGAAGGCCACACGAAAGAATCTTGGAACACTGATCAATCTCAAAAGGAACGTATAAATGCTACTGGGGATGTTCTGTAGAAGCAAGAATATTCCAAATTTGGGCAGTTACATTGCATCCCTCCCCTGACACACAGGCTTGACCAGCACTTCTTAAAACACATGTTCATAATTCTTGTTTATTGCACTGTTCCCTTAACAGCCCTCTGAAAGAAATGCTATTTCAATGACCTTCCACCTTTTGGTAGCCTGTTTCACCCTTTGGGCTGAGAGTTCTTGCTTGGACTGAAGGAATACAAACTAGGGATACAGAGCAATCGAGTGCTTGGCTAGGAGTATGTCCAATGTTTGAATCTGTACTTTAGTGACTTTGTGCTGAAGCCTAGAACAGGGCCTAGAATGTCATATTGAGCAGTTCTCCGAGATCTCCCTCAGTCCACACAGAAAACTCAGCAGAAAAATGAAGATTTATAACACCTTGAAACCACTTGTCCTAGGATACCTATTTAGTTTCAACTGCAGCGCTCTTTCTCCTATAAACTGATGGACACAAGACATTCAGCAGAGCTGTCTCAGTATCTGACCAGTTGCCTGGAGTAAAGAAAGCTCCAGTGTTATCCTGCCAGATGAAGATGGATCTGAAAAGATGTAGTGTTTTGCTACTCTCTATGCTCTGTCCCTACCCCTTCTCTTTTCCCTCGCTTAGCCCCTGCATACCATTCCAATCCCACCACATGTAAATACATTTCAGTAGTGCAATGCAGTGCAGTCATACTTAGTGCAAAAATAAAAAGTCTTACACAGACCAAAAGCTCAAACCTCCCCCACCCCAACTCAACTCTCATTGAAGTATACACATTACTCAAAACCAAGTGGGATTTGCAGTCTCCCAGCCATACTTCCACATGCCCTGTCTTCTCTCTGCCTGTTCATTGCCGTTCAATGCAGAGTTGTCATTAGCATATGTAACCTTTATTACTTGAAACAAAAAGGAACAATAAAAGTCAAATGGCTGAAAAGCAGAGGAGGCAGGCCATTGTGGAGGGGCAGTATGAGGAAGGGGGAATTGAATGGATACAAAAAAAGATCAGTAGTGGTTGTCACAAAAAGATTACCAGATGGCTCCATTGTAAAGGGCCTGTCTAAGTGTAGAAAATATATAACTTTCTCTGTTCCCAAAACACAGGCCTTAATTTAACAGTGCCCAGTCGAAGGTTCTGTAGTGCAATCAACTCTTTGAAGTGGCAACTCTCAGCAGCCACCTTAAAACAATCAGACAGATCAACACTAGCCTTAGTTCCCTCTCTCTCTCTCTCTCACACTCACACTCTCTCTCATTTATTTTCAGGGCCCTTTTCAGGGTGTTAAAATTAGTACAGATCTAAACTGTTGAGTATATAAAAGCAAAAATACGCAAGGCAAACTAAATAAAGCACACTTATAAAATGGAAAGCGGGTTACTGAATCCCAGTAAATCTGTAGTGCTCACCTTCCCTGGTTTTTTTTTTAATTTAAAACAATAACAATCCAGGGCTTTTCACTTTGTAAATGATCATTAGAAGATTATCTTGGAAAGCACCGGAAGGACCTGGCGGTACTCAATAGTTTGAAGATTATTTACACATCTGAGTGTCTTCAAGAGCCCCTGTTTACATCTCACACAATTAGAAAAGAGTGTGGGGGAGCAACTGAGAGCATGAAAATGGAACAGGGCCCATCACGGAGCAATGAGCTAAAACAAAGCGCTATATAATAGGAAATTTTTTTCCACTACTATTCAATGGGATATTGAGTCCGGACAAACACCCCCAATCCTCGAATCTAACTGAAAGTGGGGAGAGGGGAAAGAAAAGACCTACTTTTTCCCTCTTAGGCCAGGTCTCCACTAGGGGAGAAAGTCGACCTAAGATACGCAACTCCTGCTATGTAAATAGTGTAGCTGTGTCAATGTACCTGAGGTTGAATTTCTACAGCATCCCTACTGCAGGAGGTCAACGGGAGACCTGGTGGAGTACCAGAGTCAACGGGGGGTGTAATCAGTGGTTGATTTAATAGATCTCTACTAGACCCACTAAATCGACCCCCCAGGAGATCAATCTCCACAGCATCAATCTCCCAGTAAGTGGAGATGAACTCTTACCCTTCTTGGGAAGACAAAAGGATGCCTCACATTCTGTTCCACTTCAGTGCAGGGAAGATTTAACATGGTTTCAAATAATCCAAAAGAAGAAAGGAAGGAAACATATTCCAAGGCCAGAAGGGATCACTGTGATCAGCTGAATACCACCACCCAAAGTATTTTCCCCCAAATAATTAACAGAACAGATCTTTCAGAAAAATATTCAATCTTGATTTCAAAAGCTATTAGTGATAGAGAATCCGCTCCCACCCCCACTCTCCTTGGCAAATTGTTCCAATGGCTGATTACCCTTACAGCTAAAAATGTACAACTTATTTCCAGTTTGAAATTGGTCTAGCTTCAATTTCCAGCCAGTGGATCATGTTATACCTTTTTCTGATAGACTAAAGAGCCCACAGTTAAATATTTGTTCCTCATATATAGACTGTAAGTCTCTCTGTTAAACAAACTAGATTGAGCTCCTCATTACAAGGCATTCTACAGTCATTCTCGTAGCTCTTCTCTGAACTCAGTCCAATTTATCTACAGCCTAGAACTGTGGACATCAATGCTAAATACAGAGATATTTGACTCCTACTTGATATTCCACTATTTATGGACAGGATCACATTAGCTTTTTTGGTCAAAGCATCACACTGGGTGCTCATGTTTGCCACAACCCCCAATGCTTTTGCAGAGTCCTGCATTCTGTAAGCAGGACCTGCATTTTTTTTGTTCCTAAATGTATCTAAGCATGTAGCATCCAAACAGGGATGTGGAGTTCCTGGAGGTACATCGCAAACCTACCCTGAGCACCTCAACTGCAGAAAAAAGACAGGTGTAAGAACTAGTGTGTTGTTTATATCTATTTGGGAGCCAATCATGAAAAGAGCTATATGGAACCAAAACTGATAGAGATGGAAAAGATATATTCATTCTTTGAAGTCCTTCCCCAGAGCCTCTCCATTCTAGAGAAGCTATGAGAAATAAAATGGATAAACACTCACTAGCTCACCCACCTTGTTTTCATGAGATCAGTGATACTTAAATAGTTCTGGCTAATGTAGCCTAATGCCTACAATCAGTGGACTAAAGTAACACCACTGGAACTTTACAGGGCCTGCTTCTTAGTTACACTACAACTCCTTAGCTCTGCTCTGGCCCTATAAAAAGGTTTCACAGTGGGTAGAGAGTAAAGGGGGGTTTCTTGAAACTGATTGTGTCCATACTGTGCACTCACTTTGTTTGTTATTTTCTAGTTATGCTAAAAATTCAATTACATGCTTAAGGCAAACCAAAAATGTGCACACGTGGGAAGAAAAAAGGGTCCAGGTTAAAAACAAGGCTGATACAAATGTCTTGTGTCTTGTTCTAAACCAGTGGTTTCAAACTCATGGCCCACTGGCCATCTACGGGCTGGAGCATATTCAGAATCTGGCCCATAGATGGCCCACAGGCAGTGAATTTGAGACCCTTGCTCTAAATGAAGCAACTTCATCTCCCTTCAGTTCTCTGGAATAGGTGAAGCATCAGCCCAATAAAGTGGCAGGATACTCTTAATCATCAAACCCTTTAATGAGGTGAAAGCTGCCTGGTGGGGTAAATCCAAACACTGAGCCAGGTTCAACTCTGGGCAGAAACAGGCCATGTTCATGTAAGTCCCGTGACATACTAAAGGGAGGAGGTGACATTGATATTTAGGGTTGTAGCACTCTATATGGCTAGCTTTGCTTTCTTGATGCAAGTGGGGGTGCACAGAAGCCAAGAAGAATGTTCACATGACTAAGGCTTGCAGGGTTAGGCCCACAAAGTAGTGCTCAGAGCCCCTTATGATAGCAAGAAATGATTCCATTGATTTGACTAAGAATGTTCATCCCTTGTATTCTGACTAGCTCCTACCGCCCAGTTTTCTAGGCTAAGTTACTGTTACAGATGGAGTTCATGGGAAACTCAGTACTTTCCAGAGTTTATTCTGGGCCTTTAAATCTGAAATTCAGATCAGAACTTCAGGGATGTGCACCTGCAACACATCTGCACTCAGGAATAAAAAGACAGGTTTGGAGATGATGCTTATCTACATCTGGACATTAATTAAAAAGATGAGGCAAACTGCAAAATGTTGGAATTTGTTCACAGTGCTTATGAACAAGCTTAGCCCTGACTCAAGTAACTGCACCCCCCCAATAAAAAAGCATCCTGAATTTAAATTAAAAAAGAAGCAGAGCAGATGCAATAGTTGAAACGTCACACTTTTCCTGTATTGGGCATGGGTCAACCAAAGTCCCTTGTGTAGAGTACAAAGCCTCCTTTTTCCTAGGAAGTCTCCCTTTCTTTGGTGCAATACTTCTCATTTTGGTGCAAGGGCTCCAAAGGAGAAACTTTCCCTCCTTTATTATCAAACCATACAGCAAAGACCCTTTCTATCCATGTATAAGTAGCACAAACTATGTTCTGTAAATGCAAGTGCACCCTCTAGTGATGACAATCTTAATTAACCTGTTTCACAGGGGTAGGTGTGTTAGTCTGTAACTTTAAAAAAAAGTAGTCCTGTGGCATCCATGGGGTATGTCTACACAGCAGGGGAAATTTCTAATTAAGCTACACAACTTCAGCTATGTCAATTGTGTAGCTGAAGTCGAAATAGCTTAATTCAGCTTTTAGCGTTGTCTACACAGCAGGAAGTCGAAGGAAGAACACTCTTCCTTCGACTTCTCTTACTCCTTGAAAAATGAGGGTTACAGGAGTTGGAGTAAGAAGTCCTTCAGCTCGCCATTATTTTAAAATAATGGCTTGCAGTGTAGACACACTCTTCGTTATTTTGGAATAATGTTAGTTATTCCAAAATTATGCAGCTGTGTAGACGTACCCTTGGAGACTAACACAAATATATAGATTCATGAGCTTTCATGGGTAAAACCCATCTGATGAAATGGGTTTTACCCATGAAAGCTCATGATACTATACATTTTTGTTAGTCTCTAAGTTGCCACAGGACTACTACTTGTTTTTAATTAACCTGTTGTGTTATTCAGCCACTGTGTAATAATAATAAAAAAGGAACTTGAGATAGATGTCTGCTGAATACAAGTGCTACAGCTTGCATTAGCACAGAAGCTCTACTTAATCAGATAAGCACTAGAAAGATAAAGTAATAATGAATGATATGTTGGAATAATACTTTTCCTTGATGTCTAAGCCCAGGTAGGTATCAAATCCAGGAATCTATATGTTTTTGAAGCCAGTATTCTCTTAAGGAGGACAGTAAGAAAATGACAAAGAATGCTAGTTTAAAAATGGGTCCCTAGAACATCACAATCCTTCTGATTTACATTTCTAGAAAAAAAAGACAAGAATTCAAAATACTGCTCAAATGCAAGATTTCTGGATAACAAATGACTGTTTTGATATGTTAAATAAGGTTTCACCAGCTGGTTATTTTGTTAGTTTCACTTTAATTTAGGCAATTGTATCTTGTACACACTATATTCTAAAAGTACAATCTCTAGTGTGGATAATCTATAGGTCTGTTGCCATCCTGTTTGTCAGACCACTTTTTAGCCTAAAAATACACACTGTAAACTGCATAGTTGTAAAATGAACCGAGGTTTTGCAAAAATAACAACAAAAAATGCACTGGAAAGAATAAAAGCAGTAGGAAAGATATCAAATCAGGAGACATGATGGTAACTAATACTTTATCCTAAGTGAATTACTGTACTTACAAAGACATAAGTTGCAAAGGAAAGTGTGCAATGGGTGTATAGCTGCTTAAATGATCAGGCATTCACACCATGGAGAAAAAGCTCTTTAGGAAAAAAATATGATTTTGAAACTAACTGAAGGACAAGGCAAAGGTTGTGATGAGAAATCATGGACCTTTGGCTCAGTGCTCTCTGATGGGCTAAATGAAATTAACTTTATGAACATGGCAAGCCATAATTCCTTAGATTAACTAGACCAGGAAGTGCTTATCAGCAAGAAAAGTCCTCCTCTATCTCACAACATAGTAGTTTGTTACCTATACAATTGCTTGAGGGAGACAATTCCCATTCCCCTCCCATCTCAAAGAGTCAAAATGATACATAGAGAACAAAGAAAGGTTGGACGTTGACTTCACCACTGGAAGACCACAACATTTAAATTGCAAGTAGAAATGGGGCAAGGAAAGTAATGGGAAGTTGTAATAGTCTTGTTTCCATGAAAGCACTTGTTAGACGTGTCTGAAGTCCCTACTTTATTATTGTATAAACTCAATAAGAGTCAGTCTGTACTTCACAAGCTGCAGCTGTGTTGCCTACTTCAGTGGGAAGGCTTCTCCCATCAACCTAGGTAATCCTCCTCCTGTTGACATAGTATTATCTATACTGGGAGTTAGTCAGTATAACTGCATTGCTCAGAGGTGTGGAAATTCCTGAGTGACATAGTTATACAGACATAAGTTGCAAGTGTAGACTAAGGCCAGGTCTATACTAGACCCAGAAAGTCAGCTTAAGGTACGTATCTTCAGATACATAAATAATGTAATTAATATAGCTGGAGTTGATGTACCTTAAACTGAGCTTTACGCCATCTTCACAGCAGGAAGCTGATAGGAGCAAATGCTCCTGTCGGCTTCCCTTACTCCTCGCAAATTGAGTAGAACTGGCGCTGACAAGGGGCACCCTCAGCATTTGATTTACCAGGTCTCTACTAAACCCTCTAAATCGAATGCTAGAAGATGGATCTCCAGCATGGCAAGTGGAGATGTGGCCTAAACCTGAGGATAATGTTTTCCCTCCACCCCCAGTTCCAAATAAACTGATTTACAGTGACATATCGGGGAAAGTACAGCTTCTATTTGGACTGTCCCTCATTCCCACCAGCTCTGTACAGAGAATGAAGAAATTAGGTACAACAAATACTTCATCCCCATCCATTTAGCTTTAATCATATTCAGCTAGGAGAGAATGATAAATCTTGCCCAAAGAGAAATGTGCCTGAAACAGAACAGATCTAAATTCCCCCAAACTCATATGCAATTTAGATCTGGACTTGTAGTTTGGGCCCATCTGGTATATCAGCACTGATTCTATGATGAAAGAATAAGGGGCAAGACAAGTCACCCTGTAATTTCAATCAGTGGAGGCACACCTGTTGCATTAACTCTAAAGATGGGTCTGAATCATGAAGTTTGGCTCTAGGTCAAATCTTCCCCACAGTTTCGGAGCATTTGAGATGGGGTTTAGTTAAGCCTTTCTCCAGTTAAATCTTTTCAGCAATTCTTTGGGGGATAAGGTGAATCTAGATAAAATAAGATCTGGTCCAGACCTCAAATCAATTAGGCATTTTTGGAGCATTGCATGAAAAGAAACATCCAACACGAACATGAAACCATGACACCTCCTCAGCTGATACTAATATCTACTTGAGGTTGATGACATCTGAAAATGGGGAAGGCAAAGATGACACTTAAGGTGGGATCAGAACATGTATATGGTAACAGGTAAAGATAATTCTGTACCTTCCTGATATCAAACTCCACTGGTCACATTCAAGATAACAGCAGAGGATTTTGTTGCCACTACTGTTACATTAGTTTGGTGAGGAATCTAAGGAAGTCAAAATCTTTCCTTTGGAAACTTTAAAACCAGAATAGAAAAGAGTGAAGAGATCGAGATACTTCATGGCACCAATCTTCAAGGCCAGTAATGGAAGAGGGAAACCTGCCACATGCCTTCCCAAAATGAAAATGAAACAATGAAACTGAATATCCTTGACGAGAGCTCACAGATGCCTTCATGTTTTTTTATTATTTGTTTTTCTGATATAAAAGGGCTATCAAGAAACAACTATGAAGTTTTTGTAGAGCCTAATACTGTTTTCTGTTGGGGGTTTTTTACATTCACTTTCCTACGTTTTACTAAAATGATTGATTAAAAAAACCTAGAAAAGAAAACCTGTAAAGAGAATATACAAGCCAATAATACGAAAAGCAAACAAGAGTTGTAATGATGATCATTAAATGCTTCAAAAATATCTGCGGCAGGTGTGTGGTGAATGATAAATGTAAAAAATAATTTTTGTATGATCATAGACAGATGCAAAATTTAAAATGAATATACTATGTATATATAGAGATATAGTGTTTATATATTGCGTACTGTATGTTCTAGTTTTCAGAAATACTGCCTTGTGGTGTACTGTATTTAACTAAGCAGAACTAAATAGCAACTTTTCTTCTTCCACAAAGTCACTCCTACTGTTAATAAAAATAACCTATTTTTCCAATAAAAGAAATACCTACAATGACATTCACAGACATTTTAACTATAGAAAGACAATGTACATTTAACAAAACAAAAGGAAAAGAAAACAAGAAATTGTTGCATTTGTTGCCTAACTTAAAAGGGGAAGGAATATGCCACCAATACTTGAAGATACGGAAAGAGAAATAACATTTACTCAAATCTGTATGAGCAAAATAATATATATATAGATCTATGTCACAACAACAAAACCCCAATCTGGCAAAAGAATTCCAGAGTGAAGAAATTGGTTTATATTATTTGAGGGCGATCATGTTTCCACTGTAGGAGACCAAAGCCAAACTTGCTCATTTAGCCCACTAAATAAACTAGTGTGACATGCTTTTTGGCAGTCTGATGTATGCCTGAACTACACATAGAATACTTATAGCTCACTGAAATTTTCCTCCTTCTGTAGTCTATTGGTTTGTTACACATAGTAAAAACACGCACTCCTACAAAGACTTTGACAAAGGCCACCTTGGTTTCAGGAGACACAGTTCATGAATTATCGTTAGTTGTTGCAAAAGCAGACTGGATCACCAGATATATGTGTACCTGTATGAAAAGGTCTATGCATAGCACGAGAGCTGGAGAAAGAGCCATTTGATACAGGGCTTAAGAGATTCTGGGCCTTGATGTCCCCTGGCTAGTCCTCATTCTCTTTGATGCAGTGTGCTCCTGACTCTGACGATTTGCTAATTTCAGCTCCTATTCTTTTTTAGGGGGATGGAGGCATCAAATAACTCCATTACTGCTGCTGTGCTCAGATCGTGTAACTAGTTTGTGTTCTTATTAACTCAAGGACATGACGGCAGCAGATGGAAATAAGTGACTGATCATGGGAGCAGAGCTCCAGAGCAGAGAGCCTTCATGTGTGAACATGTCTGTTGCAGTGAGGAATGCAGTGCTGGGCTAGCTCAATAGCGCTGTAAGGCCACAGGAGGTGCTGTGAGGCACACATGGCCATCCCTGCAGTACCGATACATGTACACATGAAAATACACTGGGCAAAAGCTTGAGTCAATACTCAATTTTTAACTAAGATCTTGTTTGGGCAAGGACCCACTTAACAGCATTTGGCCCACAGAGATGGGTGTATTTATAAAATAGAGAGACATGCATATATGTTGTATATACACATATATATCCATAATGTATTACAGAGTCAATTAAAGTTGCAACAATCCTTCCTTTGTAAGCTCCAATTCTGATCACGCTTTTTGTTCAACCCTCTCCACTCTCAAACAAAACAGAGCCCCATATATAAAGAGCTAAACTAGAAGTCTTTAATCAGTTCTTATTCCATCAAAGATCTCACTAATTTATGTCAATGAGAGTTCAGACTAAAGGAAAACTGACTAAGGACTTCATAGAAAGATCACAGGAATAAGCTGCAATGGACTTCAATGAAATGTACATTTGTATGATTATGCCATAATTCTTCAGGAAGGCGACATTCATTTTCTATCTAATATTACATATTCAGTAATTGGGGGTGATTTTGGAGACAACACAAGCATCAACAAATATTGACAGCATCAGTGCTGCAAACTAGAGGTGAGAAGAGAGGCAAACCTAGATGGACAAGGCACCTAGTTAAAACTAGGAATCACCATATACCTGGCTGTTACTAAGGAACATGCAGCTGCAGAACCGAGAAGCCCCAGTTTGGGGCACATGTTTAGTGAATAAAACATCTCTTGAGAACATTTTTGAACACGAAGGTGGAAATCGCCTGTGAGTCAGTTGCATGAGAGGTACAGAATGCATATTGCTGCAATTCTTCTTTTAAGAGCCTGTCTACACTAGGACACTTTTTTACCGCTGATGGACTATTGCTCCAAGTAGCCTAAGGAGTAGAGAAGACGGTGTACAGATCTTTTTGCCACAATGTCACCTGAGTCTCGCCTTCCCTAGAACTGATATTGACAGCAGTGGTGCAGCCTGCACTATTGCTGAAAAACTGGTATGAAACTTTTTAGCATAAGCAAGGTTTAGCTGATAATGTAATTACATTGCATTAGAAAAGGAAATGCAAGCCTGTAGCTCATGGAATTAATCCGACAGAAATATCATGCATGTTGCGACCTCAGCAATACATCCACGGTAGGAAAAAGATTATGGGAGGCACTACATTTTCCCTCACAGAAGTCATCACTGAACACTACAAAGGGCCAATGTCTGCTGTCGGTCACACCCGTACAATCCCAACATCAAGGGGTCACGTTGGCATATACTAAAGACAGAATTTAACAAAGATTTGTAGGAAAGAAAGAGAAAGAAAGAAAATCTTCATAATAGTAGGGAAGTAACTTTTCAGTGGAGTCTCTCTCTCATCAATTCTCTCGGGATTGGTGGCTTTGTGTGAGCAGGCCAAATCACAAAGACTGTACTCAAGTAATAATATCAAGAGAGTGCTGCTTGATTGAGATCAGGACCTGTCCTGTAAAGGGTTCTGATGAGATATTGCCAAGAGCATAAAAATGACAAGAGGACTACAGATCCCGCACCTGGAGCCATCGCTGAAATTAACAGACAGCTGAGAGTGCAGTGCAAATATATTCCAGCTAACTTCTAAATTAGCACTCAAGACTTTCCCACTGGTGGAGTTGTCACAGCTCGTCTGTCCTCTCGCATCCAAAGTGCTGCCGCCCCTCTTATACAGGAAACACAAAATACTGCATTTCACATAAATAAATGTTTCAAATCTGACCTAATTTATACAGTGATTTAAAAAAAAAAAAAAACTAAACTCCACCCTCCACAGAGGGATTTGTTTTAAGGCAGCAATTCTGCAAAAGGATGCAATAAATTTGCTTCCCCAAGAAACATTCCATTTGATCCTACCTTACCTAGGTTTCCAACCATGGTACTAGGGGTGGGGGGTGTCTCATTTTATTTATTTATTTATTTTTAGCACAAACGTGTAATACTGAGAGTTAAAATCTAAATTAACAGTATTCTTTGGAAGATACTCCTCCTTCCTGACCCCACTCACTCCAATTTAATGCTCCTTTTCTCTCCCATTTCTCCCTGGCAGTCCTTACTCATAAGGACACAAATTCCTTGTTTTCCCTGCATGGCTGTATCTTGTTATGCAGAGTCCAGGCCAAAACAAAGGGCAGTAGAGATTACAGATGCTATCAATAAGCAGATCTATGCTATGCTAAATTTTTGTTAAAGAAAGATTAGATGCTTGCCTTTAATATTTCTTGTTGTGCAGACAAACTCATTTCACCGAGTGCAGGGAAGTGAATGGCAATAGGGAAGTAGATTTAATTTTAGGCTGTAGACATGGGATCCTATTTTTAACTTAAGAAACCACGAAGGTCACCTCTCAAGTTAATTGCACTCGTTATGTTAGCAAACGTCTCAGAACCTATGCAAGTTTGTCTCCTTTGTTGTTATTTTGGATAATTTTCAAATGATAATTTAAGGGAGGACACTATTAGATTAAAACCCCCTGGCCAACTCCATCCCTGGTGTGACAGCTAACTTCACTGCAGTTACAACTGGGACGAGTTTGGCCCCCTCCCATTTTATAACAAACACACAATTATCCACACTTGTGTCACTAACAACATCTTAAGTCATTAGCCTGCATGGATGTTACAATTCCAATTTACCTTTCCTCATTCCCTGTTTTAGTTTCAGCTCATTCATGCCATGGGCAATGATACCTGTCAGTTTCGCTTTCTGGTTCTCATGCATTAGCACCTTGCTGGAGACTGTTTAATTGCAACCAAAAAATACTGTTTGGCTGTTAAACAATACTACGAGAACATTTCTATTTGGGTAGTAAAACAGTCTTTCATTTTCTTTTAATCTAGAGAACCTATAGTTTGGACTAAAAGGACTTCACAGTGTCCTTTTTCATAACTAGAAATATTAGTGTAGATTTGGTAAGTTAACATAAGGGTGTAAAATCCTGTTTTATTGGATAACCAGTTAAATGTTGTTTAACCAGTTAATTGATTATACAGTGGGCAGGGGGAGGGGCTGCTCCAGCCCAGCTTGGGGTGGCTCCATGCACACAGCAACCACACTGGGGAAGGACCCTTGCTGCTCATGGGGGCTGCTCTGGTTGAACTGGAGCGCCCTAGGCCCACTGTGGATAAGGGCTGCTCTGGCTGGGTTGGAGCACCCCTGCCTGCAGCAGGCCCCCTGGGGTTAGAGCAACCCTCTACCCACAGTGGTTACTGGTTAACTGTAACTGGTAAGCCTCACCTGTTAAGGGTGAGGCGTAACATCCCTAATAAAACATTGGGTCTGATTCTCCTCTTATTCACACCAGTTTCACACTGATCATTCCTGGTGCTCATATCCTTGATGTCAGTTGAGTTACTGCCAGTTTACACTGGTGAGAGATCAGAATTACTAAAGCTTCCTCCTCTTTGTAGAGATGCTATTGTAGTTGAATAGATATCAGCATCAGAAATAATCAGAATAAAAAACTTGGCCTCTTTCTCCCATCTTGTTATCCATTCCAACCCCTAAACTCTCGGTTTCTGATGGTCTTACACTATATTTAAATATTTCCCACCACTGTCACTGCAAGAACAATGAAACATGTAGCCTTTTAGTCTTAATATACAAGAGAATGAGGCTGCCTCATTTTTAGACTGGTGTTTCTTGACCTGGGTAAGCGTTATGGCAACTGACTGTAGCGGTCTACTCCATGCTCAAGAGACTTTAAGCTTTCTTTTGGTTTTTGCCCTGGGTTAGGCTAATCTGTATGAATAACATGCACCTTTCCTTCTTCAGACCACATAGTTTTACTTTGTTTTGACACTTTTTTCCCAGCTCCTCTGTGACAAAGTAAGTGGGGGGTGTGAAGGGAAGAAAGCTGCAATTGTTTTCTGGCTGAATCGGATGCTGCTTCAATTTGACCCCCTGCTAATTCATTTATACTGGGTTTATTTCCAGGACTCATACAAGCTGAGATGGGGATAAGCTGATGAGATAATCATAGATCTAGCTTCCCTTGATAGAGGACATAACAGGTACTAAATTGATACTATGCTTGTTCGTAGAGAAAAAATCGTTTGGAGACATCCTTTTGTTTAGGTATGTGGGGAGAGAGAGGGTCATGGGCACTCTGAGTAAGTCAGCAGTCTCATCTGTGCGGCTGTGGAAGGATGAGAGTGGGCAAATCTGAGCATAAGGCAGAGAAAACCAGCAGGATAAGCAAAGCAGGTGAGAGAGAGATTTGTGCCATTGTGGTGGCAATCCCTGCTGTTTAAGAAGCAGAAGGGACACTGGAAGCTGGGAAGTTCACTCTGAAACACTGAGACAGACATTGCTGTGATGCTGCCAGGGATGAGAAGGAAGGGTTAGGCAGCCTCCAGCACTGCGGTATGTCAACACAGCATTTGGGACTAAGCGAGAGCAAGTCTCCCAGCCCGGGTTGACAGACTCAGGCTAGCAGCACTCTAAAAATAGCCAATCTCCCTCCCCAGGCTTCAGACCCCAAGCTCCAGGCCAACTCACAACTTCTAAGTTCTGTCTATATGCTTAGAGTGTTAATGCAATCCCCTCTAGCCGAAGTCTATCAATGGCGGGGGCGGGGGGGGGGAGAGAGACTCGGTCCTGCTTAGTTCAAAATGCTGGGTAGACATACCTCCAGGGGCTGGCCATATTTGAAATAGTTCAGTCTGGATGTTTCACACTTCAGTCTGGATTCAAGTATCTTGAAATGGGTCTCTCTTGTTTCTCTTCTCTCAGTGCTTTTAGTTTCACCCCTAACAGAAGGTCCCAGTGAAAAACACCTGCTAGATGCAAGAAGTTTGTTTCCCAAGCTTGCTGCTTGCAGAGTGACTGATCCAGCATTAAGTGGGCATCTCATACTCCACTGGGAGTTCTGTGTGGAAGAAATGAGGGCCTGGACTCACAGTGGTTATACGCCCATTCCTCTTGGATTAAAACAATTCTAACATCAAAGAGAAATGGACTTTGCTTTGTCTCTGATCCTGGTGCAAATCTCGTTCTCCAAGGGCATCCGTGGCAGCCTTAAGTGCTTATTGTTGCCTTTCCAAAAATGTCTCTGTCCTTCTAGTAGAAATTCATGACAAATTTGGGTTGAATCTGAGTGCAACTAAGAGCATTGGCAGGAAGCAGACATAATGGAGACAGCTGCTGTGAAAGAGTCTTCAAAGTATCTCATGCAAAATACCCACACCTTTCCACTCCTCTTCCTCCCCTTATGAGAGACTATTAATTGTGCCAAACTGTGTGAGAGTTCTGTAAGAGGGATAAACCTGAGGGCCTTGTATAAAACTCATCCTATTCAAGTCTCCAGATGCATAAAGCTGGTGACTTCAGTCACTATTCTAGATAGCTCCTGTGAAATACAAATTGTGCCCTCACCTCCTTTGCAAGAGATAGTTATAGTAGGACCTCACTAATTCACACCTACACACAAAGCAGTTCTTCTCTCCTTACTTCTCAGTAAAGTTATATGGCCTGGTTCTGCATTTCTTGCACATTCAAATCTCCCAGTGAGGCAGGCTTCAACTGAATGGCAGAGAGAAAATAAATCTGGTCCTCCTGTTTACACTGGCATATAATACAAGACTAAAGGGACAATGGAAATATATTTAATACAGGAAAGGAATTTTTTTTCATGCAAAAAGTAATTAATCTCTGGAACTCACTGCCACAAGATATCATTGATCCCAAGCACTTAGCAAGGTTGAAAAACAGAACTACACATTTATAGGAGAATAAGAATGTCGGCAGTTATATTAGCTAGAGTATTGAATTAGGGGAAATGAACCGTCAATATTCAGGGTATAAACAGATAGGTTAGTCCAATATTGCTGCTTACAAAGATTCTTGTACCTTCCTCCTTCCTCAGAGACAGGATACTAGACTTGGCAGACAGTTGTCCCATCTAGAATGGTAGATCCTATATGACTTCATTTGGCCTTTGTGGGAGTTCTGGGTGCACAGGGGCCTCATTCTCATTTATCCAGAAGCCCCTTGACAGCACTCTGGCATTGCAAAAGTGCCTAAAAGTGCATGTAAATTACATTAAAAGTGGCCTCACGGTAAATGAGAATCAGGTCCAAGGAATGCAGAATAGAGCCATTTATACCGGGCAGGGAGGCTAGTACTCCCAGAACAGCAGGTCGTTCCAGAAGAACAAGGGCCCAGCCCTGCCGCTATAACCACAACTCTCTCCGCTGGCCTGACCTTGCACGCATGGGGAAAGAATTAAAAAACAAGGCCTACACTTTCAAAGATGAGTGCCTAAAAGGCTCTCGAGTCCATAACGAAGCACTGAAATAAGTGGTCTGATTTTCAAATGCTGAGCATTTATCTACTAGTGCTAAATCCAAACTGCAGAGTATACTGCCCTATAGAAAAACCAGGCCACTTACACTGAACCTAACAATGTACTTATAATCGGTTTAAATTAAAGCAACCATTTTTTAAAATCTTGGCCTAAACTGCTTGTCAACTCATTTAAAGCTCATTTGGGGATGCATTACTCTTGCTTATTTATTTGCAATCTATTTCCTTGCTTATTCTTTACTTTGATTCAGTTGAGCCATCACAATTTAATTCACTTGTGAGAATTGATGAGGTCCTGCTATAAATCTGCATTTGGAAGATGATGCTAATTTGATTTAGGGAAGGTTGAAAATTGAAGATTTCTAATCTAAACAGGATTGTTCTGTCTACATTCAACATTCTGAGGCTGTAAATCCTGATCTTATGTCCTCTCTGGTATATCTCCCTTGACATCAGACTCATATTGCAACTATCCAATGTCTTGGCTTCTTAAAAAAAATCTCAATGGCAAATTTCTGCAGGCCTCAGCTGATGAATGGGCAGGCTATAACTATAAAGGTGTGGGAAATCTTTCATTCGGCTAAATAAGACAACACAGCTTTGTCTGATCGTGTCACTAGATATCAGAGAAAACTCCTTTCATCCAATGGATATCGTCAAATACTTTTGTATAGTCTCCCCTACCCCCCCCCCCATGTAATGGGAACATTTTTTCCTGCACAGATTTAGCGGGTTCTTTTTTTGGCAGACATTGCCTTTTACCCTTTGTATCGTAGGCTCTCTCTCTGTCACTTCCTGGTTCATCATGACAGCATGAATACTATCAGTATGATGTGAGAATAATATTTGCTAATTAACTTGTGTTCCTTTTAGAGTCAAGCCAAAATATTGGAGAATTATACAAACATGTCACTTTCAAAAAAAAAAAAAAAAAAAAAAACAAAAAACAAATGGTGACAGAAAAATGTAATTAAAAAAAAAATTAGGTCCTGGTTCTTATTTACATTTAAACCTGCATTGATGTTCCTTTGTACCATCTTATTGTAACTAAAATCATGCCTTTCATATTTAAGATCTTAAGGATATTTTATACAAAAATATGAGCCTAAAATATCTGACAGTATCCCCTTAAGCCAATAATCATATATTTCTGACCCAAAGCAACTAAGTCACCTGTGCTAATTTACAGAGATCTGAAATAAAAGTTGTAGGGTTAAGCAACACTCAGCATGTAGTGAGAAAATCTACTGATTCAATTTTTTGAAAGTTGCCTAGCATTGGAAGAAGGTCTCCAAAATTTTCAGATTTTACAAGCAAAGTTTTGTAAACCTAAGAAAGTTGAATTTAAATGCAGACACGTTTAAAATCTAAAGAAATAACTTTTTTCTTTTCTTTCTTACTTTTTTTTTTGCATATTATTGTTAGGTGCATCTTCTCTACCTAAAATATAAAGTCCAAGTGCTAATCCTAGATAAGGATTTCAAACATTACTAAGTGTCAGACACTGTTTTAGCTGAATGAAAGAATCCAAGTACATTGAGAGTTTGCATTGGGAGGAATTCTCACAAATGTTTTAAGCGGGGGAGGTAAGGTAAAACGTCAGGCCAGAAAGAACAGAACAAAATAAAAGACAGTGACATACATGCTGATCAGGAATCTTAAGTGTTGGTCTTGCATTCAGTATATAGTTTTGGGTGCACAAAGAATGCAAGATATGTCCTTTGATTTGACATTTTTGCAAGTGAAAGGGAAGGGCAGGTTATTTGAAATCGTAAGGAAAGTTATTTTGGCATCAATACAAATGAATGGGAAATCAGTTTTCCACACAGCTATGGAAGATCCGTAGTGAGCAAGATGGAAGTGTGACAGTAATACAGCAGATTACTTTTCTCCAGTGACCGCAAAGAAGGGAAATCCTATCCTTCAGATCTTACATACTTTTTGACTATCAATTCTATCATTCCAGAGGCAAAATGAACATTGCTAGAAAACCTGCTTCTCACAATGAACCTCCCCTTCAGTAGGAACAAAACCCTAGAGGGAACACCAAGAAAGAAATAACAGGACCTGGATAAGAGCCAAAAGAGAAACACATATCCAAAAAAAGTATCAGTTCAAATGATACTGCAGGATGGACAGACTGAAAATGGTAGATGACCTCACAGTGCCCTCATAGACCCAGGTAATTCTCAAAACAATAAAAAACAAAGGAAAAAAAACCCCAGTAATACTAGAAGAGAAAATGATGAAAATCCTTCCTCTTTTAAAAACAAAAATCAGGATCATTTCCCTCCCTCCCACCACCCCCTCCCAATCTGGAAGCAGGTTAGCTAACCTTAACAGTCTTAATTTAATATTTTATATATATATATCTATATATATATATACACACACACACACACACACACACGTGTGTGTGTGTGTGTATATATATAGATATATATAAGAGAGAAGATATTAGTGGCAGTGTATGCAAAACAAAAAAAGAAAACAAAGAAAAATTACTTTTAACAATCTCACTTTTTTGTTTTTTTTTTACACAAATACTGTTGTAAATATATTTAAAAAATCAGCATTCTATCTGGTAAATGTCACTTTTACCCCTCTATAAAATTTTCAATTAAAAAAGTCCCATGAACTATTTTTTTTTAAATTATCCCCTCCCTCCCACCCTCTATTCCTCTTTCTTCCACAAGAATAAATCCTGGTGCAACTTCTTTTTTTTTTTTGCAAAGATTGTGGGAACTAATCCTTCTCTTGTACCTAGATCCGCAGGTTGCAAACCTCATTATTTGTTTTTCCTCTGCGTTTCTCTTTGCCTTCTTTGAAAGTCCCTCTTGATTGTGCTGAGGCTCTGGGCTCAGCGAAGACACTGAATAAATTACAAAAGAAAGCCACTGTTGCTTGCTGTCTGAATCTTCCCGGTGTCTGCTGGAAGGTGGTATTGGTGGTGAGGGGAAAGCAGGAGGGGAGGGTGAGCTAAAGAGTGTGGGATGGAGCAGAATCCAGAAGAAGAATGTGATTCTTATTCCTGATCCTGTGAAGGGACATCACACCATCCAACCCAAACTCCCTTGCCCTCTCCTCAGCCCTTTTAGTGTGTGTGTGAGAGTGTGAGTGTGTGTGTGTGTGTGTGTGTGTGTGTGTGTGTGTGTGTGTGTGTGTGAGTGTGTGAGCAAGAGAGAAAGATAAAGCAGACAAATGGTGGAAACCAGCAGGGCCTTGTTTTGTCTGGCTGCTGTTCAACCAGTAGTGATATATTCCACAGTTCTAACTGGATACTGTGAAGTCCAAGAGCGGTCAGGATTGTGAATGACGTCCATTGAAACACTGCAAGCGGTGTACTTAAAACGACAGTAGGCCTTGTAGATTTCGTAGTATACTCGTTTTGTTTTTTGTAGTGCTCTTCACAAGTGAGAAAAAAAGATTTTTTTTTTTTGCGTTTTTTTTTTTGTAGTAAAGAAGGGTTGTATTTAGAGGCCAGTAGCTAGAGATCCAACCAGTGGAGCTCCTGAAGCACTACCTGGCCTTAAGGCCACCATCCAAAGGAGGTCAGGAAAACTATTATTCACCCAGCCTCCGGAAATGTAATGTACCAGCAGGCAAAAAACAGTTCTTCATGTTGTACAAAACCAACAAAACTAAAAATAAAGAAAAAAAGGAAGAAAGAAAAAGGTAAAAAGGAAACAAAAACATTTAGTAAATTCTAGTGCCATAGCTTTTTTGTTGTTTCTATTTTTTTGTTCATAACAAAGAGACAGAAATTCTACTTATCCGTCTGACACATGCATCCTCATGTGGTCGTTGAAATGCTCGATTTGGTCAAACTTAGCTGGACAGACAGAGCAGACGTACGTGGTCCCCTCCGTGCAGGCCACCACTCCGGCAGGGACGGCCCTGTTGCCGGTGCCCGCTGCGCCGGTTGTGCCATTGGTGGCACTGTGAAGAGCCACATGCCTCTCGAGAAGGGTCTTGTGGGAGAACTTCTTTTTGCAGATGTAGCACTCGTAGGACTTCTCCCCGCGGTGGAGGCGCATATGCACGTTGAGGGAGCTCTTCTGGGTGAAGCGCTTGTTGCAGATACTGCACTGGTAGGCCCTCACGCCGGTGTGCGTCACCATGTGTTTGATTAGGTAATCCTTTAAGGAGAAGGAGCGCCAACAGATGCTGCATTGGTGAGGCTTCTCACCTGCCCAGTGCCAGAGAGAGAGAGAAACATAAACAAACAAACAGACAACTATTTTTTAACAAATTAAATTCAGTTCAGTGAGGCTCTCTGGAATAGGTTAGTTCCAGGTCTTTCTGGAATCTCTGGAGACATGATCTGGGGGAGGAAGAATGGTCTTGTTAATAATAATTCAAAACTTGGGACATAAATAATACTTTTCATCCACAAATCTCAAAATGCTTTACAAAGGGGATCATCATTATCCGCAATTAAGCAGATGGTGAAAGTGATTCAGCCCAGATTTGTAAAGGTATTTAGGCATTGCTGTGCTCAGCATTGAAATGCCTGGCTCAGAAGACTACATCTCATTTTTAGAAGTGATCTAGGAATTCCGAAGTCTAAATTCTATCAACTGTCAGTGGTATTTTGAATCCTAAGTGCCCCTAAATCTTTTTAGAAATGAAACACAGGCTTCTAAATTTGTTTGGCATTGCATGAATGAGCATAGCAATGCCTAAATATGTTTTAAAATCTGGACCTAGCTGACTTGTCCAAGGTCACACAGCAAGTCACTACAGAATCAGGAACACAACCCAACTATCCCTTGCAACCAATTATCCCTTAGCTCCATGTTCTAAGCCACAGTTGCTGGGAATTAAAAAGTGTGTTTCATTCATGTTTTCTAGCGCTCACCTTCTGGATGGCCTTGGTCAAGTCACTTCATCTCTCTGTGCCTCAGTTTCTCCACCTGTAAATGTTGGATGGGGATAATGATATGGACTCTGACCCACCTTACATGAGACCTGCGACCCTTAATACATTTATGTTTGTAAAGTGCTTTGAGATTCTCAGATGGAAGATGCTAGAGAAGGGCAAAGGATTATCATTTCATAAAAAAGGTTCAAATTTGTTGCTCCTTGATCTGGTCAAATGTGGCAGCTAAACAATTTGCAAGAATAATAACAAAGGATATTTGAACACACAAAAATTCATGGCTCAGCTGAACAAAGCAAAGGCTGATACAATGGATACATCTCCAGTATCGGGGGGTAGCCGTGTTAATCTGTATCTGCAGCTGCAAAAACGAATCCTGTGGCACTATAAAGACTAACAGATTTTTTGGGGCATGAGCTTTCATGGGCAAAGACCCACTCCGTCAGATGCAAATTAAACTGTGACGGCCGATTCAATTAAACACCAAAAAAGCGTGGAAATCTATCACAGAGTATTCTTCACCCACAGCCAATCTAAGATTGCCCTCAGTTTGATCCAGGAAATGCAGTGACCAGAAAAGTGCAATTGATGGCATCCTTTAGTTCAATATATGTGATAGATTTGTCCAGATTAGCTTCAATTGTCCAATGTGATATTCCTCCCTTTATTTTGGGAGACAGATCTCAGCCTCATATACAGTATTATCAATGTTTTCATGATCTTCACTACATATCTTATCATTCATCTAAATCCCTAAACACCAGCATAACTCCATTTTATTTCTTAAATTAAATGTAGGGTATTCAAGTGTTTAATTCATCATTCCAAGACTTCAGTGTCACAGAGAGGGATTCTAACATTACACTTGAAAAAGCTTATAATGGCACTTTTTTTTTTCCCACTGTAAAAGCATTTTCCTTTGGTCACTCATCAATTTCCTGCCTCCTGGAGTTTCACTTTTATGATGAGACATTTCTTTTTTCTTTTAAAGTATGTGTTGGCTAATTTAAACTTGAAGATGGCTTAGTCTCATGTCAATGTGCAGAGACAGGACCATGTCATTGGCAACATTTTATTTGTTCCCTGTGCTGTGAGATTACGTATATGGTTCAAACTGGTGCCAGAAAACAATTTAATTTGGACTGGGCAGGGCAGGATTTACACTTTTATTATGAGACTATATTCCTCTCCAGCTGCTTTGCAGTAGACACGGAATGCATGGGGACAAACCAGAGGCTAGTGCAAGTGAATGCAACTCCACTGTCTCCAGGCACTGTGCTTCCTTAAACCAGTGGTGAATCTGTCCCATAGCTGGCAGAGTTGTTGGCAAAACCACTTTCTCTCTTCCCCTTTGTGTATCAAAGTGGTGCAGATTTACACCCCTTGTTCTAATATCTGCCTCTCTGAATAATAAATTCTTTCATCTCTAGGATTTAAGCAAAAGCTTTAGCAACCCTTGCCAATCATCAGGGTCAAAGGTTTGCAATAATCTGCCTAGATAAATGCAGCTTAAGGGAGATCTTCCTTCCCATCTGCTATGGCAAACAGTTAAGGTTTTCACCTCTGCGGTCTTTGAAGAGATTGGTCGAAAGAACTGCTGGGTGTGATGACCTCAGACATTGTGTAATTGAGTTTTCTGGGCAAATGAAGCAGAGTCCGGTTGCCATCCCGCCATTTGCACTTCCCCATTTTACCTCCTTCTCAGTGCAAGTGTGTATTAATCTGGATGGTACAAATACACAAAAGTAAGAACCTGTTCTTCACTATAGGTTTTTATTGAGGTTTTAAACGGGTAATAGCAGGTAGTGTGACTGACTCAGTACAAAACATGGCAAGCACATGATTTCTAAACATGATTTTCTAACTGTGTCTGTAGCTAATTTAATCATCTCATCCGAACTATACTTCCTCAGAGCCAATCTTGCTCTCCCTGAAGCAAATAAGTGTTTTGCCCGTTGATTTCAATGGGGGCAGAAGCCAACCCATTACAATGCCTACTCCACACGTTGTGTATGTATGTCAAGCAGGAAATTCCCCTTTTCATATCCTTCTGAACTCCTCTTCCCCAGCTTCAGTTAGTAAATGGTTTCCTTGCCAGGAAAATGTATTCTCCTGCCCTCCACTCTATGTTTGCTGGTGTTTGCATTATTATATCCTAATACAGATTGTAATATGGTATGTACCCTTGTCATTTGATTCAAAATCTTTGTGTGGAGTCTTCTCTCCTAGGAATATCACAAATACATCATTTTTTTCATATGCAAATTTATTCCCTTACCATACAATGCTTCTGTCATGTTTCCTTACAGAGAGTAATTTGCCACAAAACAAGCAGAACCATGAAAAAATGGTTATTAACTTTTCTGTAACTCGGTCTTTGAGGTGTTTTGCACATGTGCATTTCAGTGTAGGTGTGTGCATGCTCCATGCACAGTTGCCAGAATTTTTTCCCCAGTGGTAGCTATTGGATCGGCTTCTGATGTCCCCAAGTGCTGCACACGCATAACACTACTATAAAGGACCCTATTGACCCTGTGCCACCTCAGTGCCTTCTTTACCAGCTGACTCTGACTAGAGAGGAAGGGAGTCACAGTTTTCAATGGGCATGTACAACACATCTCGAAGAACATCAGCTACAGAAAGGTTAATTCACATTTTTTCTTCTTCCAGCTCTTGCACTTGTCCATCCCAAGCAGTTACATAGGAGGTGGACTTAGCGTTAATGAACATGCTGACTGCAACATTGCTTGGTCAAAGCTGGCATTGTCTCTGGCCTGCTAGACTGAATGTGCTATGCAGAACTCCCATAGATTGATGCCTGACAGAGAGGGGAAGAGCATGCTCCACCGTGCCTGTCGAGGTAGGACATAACTATCATGTTGTCTGGGAGAACTAAAATGACCTTGTTCACATTGTGAGGCAGGAACGCCAAGGAGGCTAGGCAAACCACCCTGAGCACTCTGATGTTGATATGGAGATCTCTCTTCTTGGGATCAGAGACCCTGCATCCCAATGGACCACAGGTGGGTTAGATACATCTGAGAACAAAGACATTGAAGGTTGGGCCACAAAAAGGATACACCCGTGCAGACCGTGCAATGGTCCAGTCACCTCTCCATAAAGCTGAGGACTTAAGAAGGTATGATGAGAACTGAATCCAGACGAGGATGGGAAGGTGAATAAACTGTGGCCAGCCACACAAGAAGGAATCTGAGATGCAGCCTTGTGTGTTGGCACAATGCCATGTGACCCAAGAGACTCAGACAGCTGTGTTGTCAAAACTGGATGGGCCTTGAAGGACATTTTCACACAAAACCAATCTCCTGTGGGCAAGGCACCAGCCTGAATGGAGTTAAGAACTGCCTCTAGATTTTTGGGGTCCTGCACTTTAGATCTTGCTTCTGACTGTCCTTGGTGATCTCTTTCATTGATAGTTGAATTTACCAGGGATCTGAGTCTCACTGAATGGCCCACCACCATCAGTTTGTTCAGTAGGCTATGACAGAACTTCTTGATCACCTCTGCCTGGATGCCCAGATTTGAGGTCACCCTCTTTAATTGGTGAGCTTTGTGGTTATCCTGGGGGGGAAACACACCAAGGGTCATTCCAGCCTCGCCTGGGGAGGAAGGCAGCACTGGCTGGGGACCCCTCCACCCCTCCTTTCATTTTGCCCCAGACTCACAAGGCCTGCTTTTGAAGTTCAGTGCTGCAGTGGTGAAGTCTGCAATGAGACTATCAAAGATGGTTTTCCTAGGAAAACAATCCTGGTACCAGGCCGTAGCTGGGGGCAGATGGTTTCCCTGTCACTCAGTGGAACTGGTGGCGTCCATTCCTGCACTGCCAAAGACTGAGACATTAGCAATGATAGGAGGTCCTTGGCTCTGTGAATGCCTCAAGCTGACAGCATTATAAACACACTGGAACCATGTTGCCTATCTGAGGTGGGTGCCTTCCAAGCCAGCAGAACCTGTGTATGTTACTGACTGTTGAGGTACTGAGGTGGAAGATTGGCTTAGCATGGATCTCACTCTATCCAGCTGACTTTGGTGCTGGGGACTGAACTCTCTCAAGCTGTTCCTTATTTTTCCTTTTAGGCACTGGAGAGAGGGATTCGTGCTGAGACTCCTGCCTGAAAGGCAGTGTGCTCTGCACTGATGCCAAATTACTTATACCAAGCCCAAGTGATTCAGCTCTGAAGCAGGGCTCAGAGTTTTCTCCACGAGAATGACTTTCAATCTCACTTCCTAGTCCTTTTTTGTGAGAGGTGTGAAGTCCCTATAGATCTAGCAGTGCTGCTGCCTACGAACCTCTCCCGAGCACTTGAGAAAGCGGGAATGCATGTCACTCAATGACAATGACTTGCTGCCGGAAACACAGGGCTTTGAGCCTGGTGAGCAATAGGGATGTTAGCACACAGTCGACTAAACGATTCACCGATAAGCCATGCACTCCACCCCCATTGCTGCTGTATCAGAGGCGGCATGGGGGAGAGGAGAGTGGGAGCTGGTGCCCATGAGGAGCTGGCTGCTCCCCCACTCCCTGGTGCTGCTGCCTCGGATAGACAGACAGCAGGGCAGAGGGTGAGGGGGAGGCTGGAGCCGATATGCACGGGGAGCCATCTTTCAATCTAGCTCCCTGCATTGATTGGCTCCTGTGGACCTGTCTGCCCTCCCCCTTGCTGCCTCTTACAGAGGCAGCAAGGGGGGGGGGCAGACAAGAGCTGGTGCTGAGGGAAGCCAGCTTAAAAACCAGTTCCCCCCAGTACCAGCTCTGCAGTGCTGCCTGCCTCCCCATGCTGCTGATAGAGGGGGGAAGGCAGGGGAGGCTGCTGTGAAGCAGTCTCTGTCCATGGGAGGTCTGAGTTCCCCGTGGACAGAGGCTGCTCCGCATCCCATGATAGAGGGTCAGCAGCATGGGGGAGGGGGCGGGGCAAGGGGCTGCTGGCTCCACCCCTGAGGACTATTGAATAATCATGTAACCAATAATATTTTATTCAGTTACACAACTATTCAATTACATGCTATCTAACATCCCTAGTGTGCAAGGTATACCCGGGCACTGGGGGACAGATAAACATTGCCAGCTGATTGGGGAAGGGTCCAACTCTAACATAACTAAAAACTGGCTAACTACAAACAACTGATTAACTGTTACACTAGAAAGATCGTGAAAAAAGCACTGGAGAATATACCAAAGCAACCACAGGATTCACAGCAACCACGGGGACAACAAGGCCAGCAGGGCTCTTTATACTGGCGCAAAGAGTGCACAGTACCAGGGGGCATGGCAGTTGACCCAAGGAATACCATTGGGAAAAAAATTCCAGCAACTGTGCTTGGGACATGCACACACATACACTGGAATGGACATGTGCAAGCACTCAAAGAAGAAAGTACGATTATAGGAAACATTGCTTTTAAGGAAATGAATCCCATATCAGTTTTACTCATGTGCACCTTTCAAATGCATGTGTTCCTTATATTGGAGCTTTGTGCCATCTCTGAATCTCACTAAGGAGAGTGGCATGAGATACTGACCAAAAATTATCAAAGCATGAACGTAAGAACGGCCATGCTGGGTCAGACCAAAGGTTCATTTAGCCCAGTATCCTGTCTGCCGACAGTGGCCAATGCCAGATGCCTCAGAAGGAGTGAACAGAACAGGGAATCATCAAGTGGTTCCTCTCCTGTCATCCATTTCCAGCCTCTGGCAAACAGAGACTAGGGACCCCATTCCTATCCATCCTGGCTAATAGCCATTGATGGACCTAACCTCCATGAATTTATCTAGTTCTTTCTGGAACCCTGTTAAAGTCCTGGTCTTCACAACAGCCTCTGGCAAGGAGTTCCACAGGATGACTGTGTGCTGCATGAAGAAAAACTTCCTTTTGTTTGTTCAAAACCTGCTATCTATTAATTTCATTTGTTGACCCCTAGTTCTTATATTATGGGGGTCAAGTAAATAACTTCTCCTTATTCACTCTCTCCATAACTGTCATGATTTTATAGACCTCTATCATATCCCCCCCCTTAGTCTCCTCTTTTCTAAGCTGAAAAGTCCCCATCCCTTTAGTGTCTCTTCATATGGGACCCTTTCCAAACCCCTAGTCATTTTTGTTGCCCTTTTCTGAACCTTTTTCAATGCCAATATATCTTTTTTGAGATTAGGTGATCACATCTGTACGCAGTATTCAAGATGTGGGCATACCACGGTTTTATATAGAGGCAATAAGATATTCTCTCTCTTATTTTCTATCCCTTTTTTAATGATTCCCAATGGAATGAAAGAAAAGGCAGTGAGGCTTTAAAATGTGTAAGGAAGGCTTTCTAGAGTTTTAATTTAATAATATGGCACATCTTAGTTAAATGATTGCACTGTTGGATAGGTTAGTACCAGTCCACATGAAGCAGCTGAGAGTACGGATCCTGTACGTGTGGGAGGGAGCCATGCGTGTGTGTACTACAGCATGTTTGTTACATGCAAATCCCACCAACATTTAGTTTTTGGAAGCTTGGAAGCTGAGCAGAGATTCCATAGCTCCAGGTCTCTGAATTCTCATTTGGGCTAAGAGTCTCCCATTGTTTCCTTTTGGGACTATATTTCATACAGCAAGCCCAGTCCTCAGCCTCTGCATTTTATGCTTCCCCACTTGTTCACTGCTGCTCTGATGCTTTTCTAAAGGTTCTGCTCTGAGATTCTTTTCACACAATAGAGCACTCTGAAACTAAAGCCACTCTTCCAGCCAGCTAAACAGTGAACACAATTGGTCATCTATTCCCCCTGGCTTTAGCTGTTTGGCCAAGGACCTAGTGCCCCTAAATCTGAACAGGATGGTAAGGGAATACTCTAAAGACTCCTTCTGTGTGCCTGGTATCTGCTCACCCAAGCGCTGGTTTTCAAGAGCAATCTGGGAGCCAATGAGCTCCCAAATGGAAATGTAAGTCACTCGTTAAGAGTTCCCCTTTGCCTCTGGAAGCACTTGTCAATGAAAATATATGAACGCTGAATTCTCCAATCCAGTGTTTCTCAGCTAGTGTTACGAGCACCCTTAGGGGTACTTGAGAGAAGTCTGGGGGGTACTTCAACACAACTGAAATTTGGAGAAAACTGAATTTTTGTTTTAAATTTTACAGCGCTTTATTATTTTTGTACTTTTTACACCCAAAAATTTCACCCGGCTACAATTAAGTTGTTTAAAGAAATGTGTTGCAATGGTAGAAAAAAAATTGTGTGTCTGAAGACTGTAGGTACTGGGGGTACTTATTTTTTTTTTGTTTGAAAAAGGGGTACTTTATAAAAAAAAGGTTAAGAAACACTGCTCCAATCCACCCAGAGTCCTGACTCAGAACTGAGAACATCTAGATAATCAGTGGCAGGTCCAGGTCAAATATTTAGGCAGGACCCTGAATGCTTCCTTTACTAGTCTGTGCATGCCATCCTTCTGCATGCTTGAAGCTCCTCTTGTAACTGCAGTAAATATTCTGAGCTGCTGAAACTCTGTGACTTGATTTTCTGAATTGCCTGAGTGAGGCCATACCACCAATGCAGACCCTTTAGCTACATATCCGTGGCTGGAAAGATGGAGCTCAGCCATGGCCACACGTGGCATTTTTGGGATTCAGGATTGCTGATGCTCAGCAATCATGTTGTGCTTCAGTCATTAGGAGTGGCAGCTTTTACTCCTCAGAGTTTCACCATTCATTTGCTTTATATTTGGCCTAGAAGGGAGAGGAAGTGAGATGTATATGGAAATGCTCTACTTGGGACAAGCAAGGTGAACCTCATGTTGAACTGGTTCACCTGGGTGCATTTCTATGGTGGATTCTGACTATTTCTCAACTACTAGTCTAATGTTTTGCCAATGAACGACTGTAGGTATCAGCTGGGGACGGTAAGATGTCCCGAGCCACAAGTGCTGCATGGGCAGGAGAGACTGGCAAGAGGCTGCTATATGCCAGTTTTTCGGTGTCAGCCTTGAATGCTGCAATACTTATGTACATAGCAGCTCCCTGCAGCCCAGCCGAACCCTGAGTAACTTTTAAGTGATTCTATAGTATGTATGAATGACTCAAGGAAGGGACTTCAGTTCAGCTTGATGATTTTTAAGACTGCTTTCTATGCATTTACATGAAAGATTTCCCTCAATGCTGATCATGTGATTTACCTAAAACAACCTGCATAACTATACCCGATAACAGAGCTACTCAACTTTGGAAGCCCCGGGGGCCACAATGACACTCACAGTACATGCCGAGGGCCGCAATTTAAGTGTGGCTGCATATACATGCAAATAAATATGCAAATATATATGCAGATAGCTTCTTTCACACTGATGGGCATGAATACAAAGTACTTCCCACAATGCCCTGGAGCTCCCGGCACCTCCTTCCTGGGAGCTAAAAACGCTGACACACTGTAGCCGTCTGTTCCAGCTAGCCTGTCCGCTTGCATCTTTCAATGTTCACCCCGCCTGGCAGACTCCTCGCTGTTGCAGAGCATGTTCTCAGTGGAGGCCATGTTCAAAGGATCCCACCCCCAGGCTGCATGTTGAGCCTCACGTAAACCCAAACTGCACAGTGGGCCGCAAACAAATGGCCCATGGGCTGCATGTGGCCCGCGGGCTGCGTGTTGAGTAGCCCTGTCCTATAAGGTTTAATAAGGCAGAAATCCTTATGGTTCCTGTAACATTTACTGTTTATAGATATATCAGTGCTACGGGACTTTTATACATGGTTTATAAAATGATATAATGTATATCTTAGATGTGTTAGAGCATGCTTCACAACAGCATCTAAGTGCTAATTATATATAAATACAAATAAAAATACACATACACACACACATATGCCAGGTGTGTGGAAGTGATGTGAGAGATTAAAGAGGCATGAGACATGTCTCTCTCTCCTGTGACTGCCTCTCCTACACTCTGCCCATTTTTCATCCCATCCATAAATAATTCTAATAATTCAGTGTTTACATAGCACCTGTTTTGTTGACAATTGCTAGATATTCTTCTTTCTCTTTCCAAATGTGAAATTCCTCTCAGAATTGTAACTGTCTGTCAGCCAGGATTCGGTCCTGAATCAAGGACAAGCTTTTCCATACAAGAAATGTCATTGCTTTGAAGTTTCAAGCCTCTACAGGGCTAAAAAAGGGAGCTTTATCCAATGAGAAGTATAAAGTCCCAGTTTCCCAATGGGGCACAAATCTTTTGCTTCTAAACCTAGAAGGTTCCAATCCACCAGCCTTTAAAGTAGATGCATTTCAAATGCATAAGAAAGCTGTGTTAGGTCATTTTTGCAAGGTTGTTTTGGCACTTAGACTGAACTGCATAAACTCAGAGATGGCTTCATCATTCATAAGTAATGCAACCAACTGGACCTTATGCCACCACCAGGTATTTCAAGCATATCAGTGAATGACACAATGCTAATGACCCTTCCTCCAACAGACAAATTCTGTCTTCAATGGGTCCATTAAAGATTTCTCATATTGTTTCCAATCACATTTTGTTTGACCTTTAATCAAATATTAATATGTACGAAGCAACACATATTAATTATTTCCTTGGACAGGCAGTTATGATACGTTTCATTGTACTGAAAGTGTTTCCTTCCCTTGACACTGTTAGACTCCTAAAGGGACCATCTGGAAACGTAACCAGAAGCCTGCCTGAGGTCCTTACTCATTCACTGACTTCAACAGGAGTCCTATGTGAGAAAAGGCTGATGAATCAGGCACCCAGTGTTTTCCCCTCCCACGTTGTGGTGAACACAAGTTATAATCTCAACACGGCCATCACATTTAATAGGTGTAATGATTCTTGAACAGTAACAGTGGCCAGCAATAACTTGAAGCCTGTGAGGATCTGAAGGCTGTCTGAGTCGGGGACTAACATGCTGGGAAATGGAACACCTGTCAAAAGCAACTGCATATTGGTAAAGGCCCATCCCTGGGCTCGCCTATGAGCCTCATGGCCATGCACTCACCTGTGTGTACAAACATGTGCTTGACGTAGTTCTGTTTGGCGGTGAAAGTCTTGTTGCAGAGAGTGCACTCATAAGGCTTTTTTTCACCCTGCCCACCTGCTGTGCTGTGGCCCGCAGATGGGGCCAAGGGCTGTGGGGCTGGCAGCTGGGCAGTAAAGGTTGACAGGCCAGGCTGGGACACTGTCACAAACTGTGTCTGTTGGCCAGCTAAGGGCTGGGGCAGGCTGAAAAGGAAAGGTTTAGGTCCGCTGCCAGCAGATTGTGTGGTAAAGAGGGCAGGCAGGTAAGTGTTGCCAGCTGTGCCAATGACCTGTGTGTTGCTGGTCAGGGTCAGTGGCATCCTCAGATTGCTGGTGACGGTTTCTGTCTGGCGTAAGTAGAGCTGGGTGCTTGGCAATGGTTGGGCGACTGTTGTGTTGACAGAAGGCTGCAAAGCCCCCTTTTCGCTGCTGTTATTGACAGTGAGCACTTTGCTGTCCATTTCAATGTCATTGCTTCTCTCCGGTGAGGAAGTGTTGGCATCTAGGTGCTGCGGCTGGGGCTGCACGCCTTCAGCGAGGACTTCATTTTGCTCTGCTTGGGAAGGTTCCTGCTGACCCTCTCGACCCAGGTTAGCCATGAATTGCTGCTCCACCGAGTCAGGTTCGGTCCCAATGGAGGAACTGACTCCAGAGTCAAAACTTTCTCCCTTGGGCTCACTCTCAGTGCCTTCCGCTTGGTCAGTGTCCTCAGTGCATTCCTCAGACTCGTTACGCTCCAGGATCTGCACCCTCTGCTGGCCATAGTAGTCATAGTCATCCTCCATCTCCTGCTTGATGTGGATGTTGCCCACCAGGGTCTGGATCCGGACGGGGCGTGGCTGCTTGCGGCAGTGTGTGGTCTCTGGAGTCGTGGAAAGGTACCGCTCCATCTGCTGTGAGCGCTCATGGATCCGTGTAATCCAGCTGGGGTCTTCCATGTGATGGTCTCTGGGGAGCCCCAGGGCCGTTTCATGGTGACTGACCACTGCCCCACTGTAGAAGGAGCGCTCCCCACTGCCATTCTGCATGGAACAGGCATAGAGAGCCGAGTAAATCCTGTCCACGCTGTGCTGCGAGTGGCTCTGCAGGTAGCCAGACTCCGTGTCGCTGCTCTGCCCTGAGGTGCCCGATTCGGGGGTCCCCCTGGGCGTCTCCTGCCCAGAGTCCTGAATCACTGGGTAGACCTCCCCCACATTCTGTGAGACGATCCTTGTGCATTCATCAATCACAGTCTTGATCTGCAGGATGCTGGCAGCTGTGAGGATCTGCAGAGCCTCTGACTGTGAGACTCGCAGCACCCCACTGTACATGAAGTCAATGAGCTTTTGCACAGACTGGACTGACACCACTGAGGGGATCTCGATGTCGCTGTACCCCAGCAGCAGCTTGTCCTGGAAGAAGGGGCTGCCAGCCGCCAGCACGCAGCGGTGGGCACGTAGCATGCTCCCGTGGATGCGGACCGTCACGTCACAGAAGTGGCCACGGTTGCGCTGCTCGTTGAGGGTCTCGAGCACAGAATTGCTGAAATTGTGAAGGTTGATGCTGTGAATGCGCTCTGTCATCCCCTTGCAACTGATGTTACCTGTAGCAAAGGATGAGACGAAACACAGGGTCAGATCGGAGCTTGCCTTCTGCATGTCCACAGCTGAGATGCTGGCTAAAACATTTGTCCACTGGCTATATGCCACAGGGGACACCTTAGCAGTACCATAAAGGGGCACTTTGTGCCCAGCAGTACCTCCATGTGTGGAGACAATAAACGCTCCAGAAAAAAGATTTAGCAGGGTCTCAATGGTATGGATGAGCAGCGACCCACACCTTGAGTCTTGAGGCAAAACTAGACAAGGCACTAAGGATTAGGTTCTCACTTATAGTAATGACCTTTACACAACACTGGTAAAATTATGAGGCTATAGTTTAAAAAAATCTGGCCCTCTATCTAGATCTGGATTTTGAAATGCCCAAAGTTAGGGCATAATTGAAGCCGGGGTACTGTCATTCTGCTCTGAATTAAGGTGGCATTTGCAAAATTCAACTCTGGACTGTGGTTTGGATTTGAAACCTTCCCAAAATTCCAACAGTATACAAATCTGGTTTTGGTCATTCACTACTCAAAATGTGAACTAAATCTCAGTCAAGAATCAAAGGAGTTTAATTTTCACCTCTGTTTTCACTGCACCTTGGGATTTCTCACACTATACTGGCTGGGACAAGAACTGCTGCAATACCAAGACAAATGCTGTCCCTGAGGGTATTTATTGCCTCACTTGAAGTGTTCTCAGGAGAACTTCACCAACTTGGCTTAATCAAGGAGTCTGGACAGTTTGCACAAGACCTAGAAAAGCATCTGAATGTCCAGGTACAGATCGAGCTGATCCTTTTATTTACCTCCCACTGCTTTTACAGCTGGCTAAAAATATCTATTTAATCTCTCAATCAACTTCTCTCTCTCCCAAGAATTTTTGCTTTAATATTTCCTCCCGTTCTCCCTCTTTTGTTTGTTTATATCAGTGGATCTCAACCAGGGTTACATATAGCCCTGGAGGTATGCAAACATCTTCCAGAGGGTACATCAATTCATTTTGATATTTGCCTAGTTCTACAACAGGCTACATAAAAAGCAGTGGTGAAGTCAGTACAAACTAAAATTTCATACAAAGACTTGTTTATACTGCTCAAGATACTATACACTGGAATTCAAGTACAATATTTATATTCCAGTTGATTTATTTTTTAATTATATGTGGTAAAAATGAGAAAGTGAGCAATTTTTCAGTAATAGCATGCGGGGCCCCTTTGCACTTCATAAGTAAGTTGTTTTTAAGTGAGGTGAAGCTTGGGGGCATGCAAGACAAATCAGACACCTGAAAGGTACAGTACTCTGCAAAGTTTGAGAGTCAGTGGTTTAGATTTCAAGAATTTGGAGGCAGAGTTTTGTTTTTCTATGTGACTATGAAAACGTAGCACCCTCTGAAGTCTAAATAAATAATAGCCTTATTAATAATCTCTCACACAGTATGGGTGTGTCTACACTGCACCCTTAGCTTCAAATAAGCTACGCAATTTGAGCGATGCAAATTGTCACTTATTTCGAGGTAATTTCAAAATAGCTTATTTCATAATTTTGAAATACACCGCTATTCTATAACGACCCTTAATCCTCGTGGAATGAGGTTTACAGGGATGTCAGAATGGCGAGCTGGTTATATTTCAAAATAATGGGCTTGTTTCAAAGATGCGGAATAGCTATTTTGGGATACCGGAAGTATCCTGGCATAGTGCTGCAGTGTAGATGTTGCCTATGAGAGTACTAAGATTCAAGATCAGTGCGCATGCTACGTAAGCATGTTTGTGAATGTTCTATCAGAAACGTTCCCATCCCCTGTGCAACCCACACTCAATGCCATCATGTGCTAGTGCATGAGAAACTGAAAGTGAAACATTCTATAAAAATCAGTAAAACAGACTCGTTTATTTTTATTACGAACAATCTACAGCTAATAAACAGCATCTGAGGTGATACTAATAACTAATGTAAGAATGTTTAAATTTCTGAATCTATGATTTTTAACCTGATAATGTTCTTCTAAATCCAACATAAAGAGTCGCTGATGTTATTCCCATCTTAGAGACAGGCAGCAAAATACGACCAACTGCAATTTGCTGAACAATGCGGCACCCTTTCTCTCATGCCTCTTCCTCCTCATTTACCCACTCCTGTTATCTCAAGCACCCTTTCTTCTGGTGCTTCAAAGAGCAACCATGTTGGACACAGGTGGGTATTTGAATTCTCTGAAACAGCTATGATAAGAGAGGACCAAAAAGGTCAGGAACTGAAATCCTGACAGGAACAAGGTGTCCAAATGAGCCTGATGCTAGCAGAAGGAAACGTGCCAATATCAGGGAGTATGCTACTTTCCATTTGAAATTGGTCTTCTGGAGATGCTCATATGGCAGCAATGTTTGGGAAATTGCTAGTGGAATCAATTAAGAGCCTGGCGGCTCTTAATACATTTAAAAGGTGGAGCTGCAGCGCCAGGAGCTAACCCTGCTGCGGCTCTGCAGTTTCCCACCCTTATCAGCTAATCGACTAGTCGATGGAAATTCCATCAACTAGTCGATTAGCTGATTAAATGCCATTTAACATGCCTAGTTTCAGCAGCACCTCCCACACTAGAAGGAAGACTGACTTCAGATCTATCCTTTGCATCTGTTCTTTACCTATACAAAGTGTCAAGCCAAAAGTCCAAAGTAAAAATGTGAGCTTTGCTGTGGGGGCCTGAATCTAAACAGACATTATCTAGTTACAAGGAATACAGAGGGTGTGAACACAACCTGGTACACAAGAAAGAGTATCAGTTTTCTCTCTCTCTCTCTCTCTTATGCCTGGCACAGGGGAAAAGACTGCAGTCTTAGACTAGTCCCAGTCTCATCACTCTTTTTAGAGTTAAGACAGCGGGAAACCTTTCTATGAAATTTCAAGCAGCCTTTGTCTCATGTTCCCTTTCTTTTCACCCAGTGAACAGCAACATATAGCTCCTGAGGGACTCATTCAGAGAAGCAACTGTAAGAAGGTTTTGTTAAAGTAAGTTCTGATTGGAGGGGTATTCAGAAATTGGGTAAGAAAGAAAGAGCGTGACAATGGAAAAGCCATTAGATAGGGAAAGAAAGAAAGAAAAAGAAAGAAAACACATTATATACATTTGCAGCTATCCTGGGATTGGGAAGCTGTCATGATATAAAGGTGAACTATATCACTATGCATGTCTGAAAAATGCTTAGTTGCCCCATAAGAAAATCTATTGATTATATTGATTAAATTGTCAGATTATTCACAGAAATATGCATGGAATTCATCCTGAACTGGTATGAAGGAGCACAACATGGATGGGAAAGGGGAAAGACTTTTGTTGAGTAATACATGATAACTGTGCAATTAGTTTGTTGCTTTTCTGAATCCAGCTCTTCCTTCTAACCCAGGTGTCCAAAAGGAAGTAGGTTTTAACATTAGAATAAAAATGAGAAAGAGACATTAATGCACAGTCTTCTAGGGAAAAGGGAGGGCAGAAGGAAAGAGCATGTAACAGTTTCCTGAAATATGTTATGGAAAATGTAAATGGTAGTGATGAAGAGTTGAATTATGGAACAATTTAAAATGTGAATTTCTGTGTGCAAAAATACTGCAGAAGGAGCTGCACAAATGTTGACAGCTCTGGTCAATAAAGATGACCATATGTTCAACAAATGAAGAAATTGATCCTTGCAAACCTTCAGTAACAGTTCAGTTAGTGGGGGATGTATTGGTGCTGAAGACCATTACAGCCACCCATTAGTGTTAGGTACTTTAAAACTTATTTACTGCAGTTAAGTTTCTTCTGTGTGGCCACTAGGTGTCCTCCATTGCAAAGCAAATGCTTGATTCTTCAAAGCTGACAGCTGAAAAGTATCACAGAATTTGATTTTCTACAGTGTTCTTCATCATGATATCTCAAAGCTCATTACAATGTAATGACTATGGCACTGCTAGAGGTGCAGTGACTAGGCAACCACAGAAGCCATTAGAGCTCAACCTCAGAGACAGACAGCCTCGTATTTTAAACCTCTTTGACACAGAAAGAGAATGGTGGGCAGGATCCCAGCATTATCCCTTATTCTTTTTTGAAACATATGTGGAGATTTTTAATTTGGCTAACTAGGAAGCGGAGAAGGGGCCTGCTTCACTATCTCACCTGAAGGGCAAAAAGAAAGATGAGCCTGGAAGGGTTTTCTTTGCTGGACTCAGTCTTTGCCTAGGTTTTCTCCAGATACAATGGAAAATCATTTGGAAATCTGTCAAACTGATATTTGTACAGTATTAACTAGACCCAGTCATTCATCACTAATCATCTTATACTCCTGGGAGACAGATGGGGTAAACCCTGCAACCCAAACCCTGCAACCCAACTCCCTCAACCTGTGGCAGTATCTGAAATCTGGTGTTGGCACTTGATTCAAATTTTGTATATGAGTACTGTGTTCTAAAATGGACTCAACAAAAGCCCTCTTTGGCTCCAAATACCCTTCAATTTGAGTAGCTCTAAATCAAAATCTGGGAGTCAATTCTCCATGCAAAAGCTACAAGGGGCTGGGGAAAAATTCGCCCTATTCAGTAGGAATATGGGGCTGATATAAGCCCAGAACCTGGAGGATGCAAAAGTGGCATAAAGCCGTATCCCTCCAATCTGTGTCCCATGTAACCTTCTTCTGCTACTGCAGCACTGCTGAGCTGAGTCAGTCATACAGAGAAGTGTTTCCACTTGTGCACGTACGTTTTTCACATAGTGTGTTGTCAATGGTTCAACAAGATATCCTGCTCTTCCCTGGAACAGCATGCCCCTAGGTTAGTCAGTCCTGGATTAGCCATGCTTTGAGTTGGCGTGGTGGAGGAGTCCTGCGTCCTGTGTGAGCTGGTGAGCCACAAAAGGAAGGACCCATGTTGGGGTTGTGACCATCTAATTCAGGCATGGAAACCAGGTTTCTCTGGGCCATGTTGGTGCAATTATTTTGGAGTGGTCCTTCTTGATCCTGTGAAGAACACAACTCAGCAGTGAAATCAGGGGAAGGCATACATCGGAGGAGCTTCTCATTTTATGAGGAAGGCATCCCACAGGGAATTTTGTCCACATCCTGTCCAGGAGCATATTGTGGGCCTTAGGCATTGTGGGACATTGCATAAAGGTTTACTGAGGGAAAGTTCCATTCTTGGACTATAGTTGTCAGGATTCCTGGGTCCAATCCCATTAGTGCACTTGCAAGAAGTTTCTGCGTAGTTTCTGTACCTCCTGGTACACAGGCTGCCATGAGATCTATGTTGTGGGAGAGGCACAATTCCCAGAGGTGAACTGCTTCTGTACAGAGTGCATAAGATTGGGCACCAACTTGGCGATTTACGTAAAACATAGCAAGTTGTCTGTGCAGATCGCTACATTTTTGTTGTATACTGGGGCAGAACATGGAAGCATGCTTTCGGACCGCCCAAAGCTCCAATTTATGTGGAGCATGGATTCTTCTAGGGATCATTGGCCCTGGATGGTATTCTTGGATGGGCGTGCCCCCCATCCCATGAGAGAGGCATCCATGGTGATTGTTGCCAATGGGGTATGTTGGTGGAATGAGACACTTGTGCAAATGTTTATTTGATTTGTTCAACACATGAGTGAGTCTTACCCTGCGAGGCATTGTCAGTCATCTGTGGATGGAGTGTCTTTGACAAGTGTTAGACAGCATGGAAACAGGTTTGTAATAGGGATGTGAACGACTAGTCTACTATCCCATAAGCAAATGCTTATGGGATAGTCGACAGTCTAGTCGACTAGTCGTTTCCCCCACACTTGCTGCCTCTATCAGAAACAGGCAGCGGGAGGAGGGCGGGGGGGGGGGGGAAGGGGAGAGGAGGAGAGAGTGCTTCAAAGCAGCAGCACCGTGTGGAGCCTGAGGCTAGTTTTGAAACCAGGATTGTAGTGAGGAAAAGGGCATCCTGGTATGTTGAAGCTTTCAGCAGACCGTCATTTAGGTAGGGAAATATAATCACACCCTGTCTGCAAAGGGGCACTATGACCACAGTGAGAATGTTGGGGCCCTGGATAATCCAAAGGGGAGCAACCTGTACTGGTCGTGGAGGCTCCTGAGTGTAAAGCGGAGGAACCTTCTGCTCTTGTGATGAATAGTGACATGTTTTGGAGATCAAGAGCCAAGAGCCAATCTCTTTTTTCTAATTCTGAAATTATGGAAGATAGTGTTACCACTTTGAAGGACTGTGTTCTCACAAACTTGTTTAGTTTGCACAAGTCCATGATGGGTCTCCATTCACATGTTTTCTTCTGGGTGAGGAAACAGTATGAATAAAACCCACTCCTCCGAGGCTCAGCAGGTATGGGTTCTACAGCACCTAGTTGCAGGAGGTGGTTTATTTCCTGATATAACAGGTGCTCGTGAGATGGGTCCCTGTCAAGGGATAGGGAAGGGTGGTGGGTAGATGGGATAAAGGTAAAAGGGAGGGAAGAGCCCTTGCATATGATTTTCAGAACCCACTTGTCTAATGTAATGGTTGCCCAGACTGGGTAGTAAGGTGTGAGGCAGTAACAAAATGAGCTGGAATTTAGGAGTGACTTCAGCAATGGGGTATATGGGGCTTTCATGCCCTTGACCAACACTTCAAAATTCTTGTCTGGAAGTGGGTGGTTGAGACACTAATGGCATTGGTTATTATGTCTTTGACACTGGGCATATGAGGCGGTGCGGAAGCGCTAGGTATAAAATCTGCCCTGTTTGTTTCTGTTACCAGGTACATATATTCCCAGGGTTTTCAGCGTGGCAGGGGACCATTTGAAGGTGTGTAAGGCTGCATCTGTGCTGTCAGTGAAGAGCTTCTATCCTTCAAAGGATAAGTCCTTGACAGTCACCTGAACTTCTCTGGGGGAACTTGAAAGGTGGAGCCATGCTGCCCTCCGCGTGACTATGGATGTGGCAATGCCGTGGGTCACTGTGTCAGCAGAGTCCAAAAAAGCCTGTAAGGCCATTCTGGAAGTGAGGGAGCCCTTTGTGAAATTGGCTTTGTACTGTTCTTTGTTAAATGAAAGGTTAACAAGGTTCAATGTTTGTGCAGAGATGTCATGTCTGGACTTGGCCAGTAACACGGAGCAGTTTGCTAAGTGAAACTGAAGGGTCGCCGATGAACAGGCCTTCCTGTCAAAGAGGTCAAGGAGTTTCCAGTCTTTATCAGAAGGGGTGGTCTGAGCCAGATGCTTTCCCCTTTGACTGACAGCTACCACCTCTAATGAATTTGGGGGAGGGCGGGTGAACAGAAACTCAGCTCCCTTAGCTGGCACATAGTACTTCTTGTCCAATATTTTACAAGGAGGTGGCGCTGTAGCTGGTGTCTGCCAGAAAATTTTTGCTGGGTTTATGATGGCAGCACTGATGGGCAATGCAACCTTGGCAGCAGAAGAAGCATGGAGTGTCTCTGGCAGCTCTGCCAAGGAAATGCCACACATTTAAACAATTCTTGGAAAGATTTAAAGTCATCTCCTGATGTAGGAGGAGGAGGAGGCATTATTGTGTCCATCAGGAGATGATGAAGAAATGTAGGTGGATGAGAGAATGTCACCCCCTGGTGGCTCCTCAATCCTTTCTCCTCTGAGGGCTTCTGGGGAGGCTGGGACAGAAGGTGAGGGTGATTTTGTTGATCTTGGATGCTCTGGACCCAGATGGGTTGGATGCCTCAATATTCTGGGCCCTATAAAAAGCTCCTGTGACCCAATATGGCTAGTTTGGCAGGAAAGCCACACTATGGCCTGCTGCTGAGAAGGTCCAGGTTTGGGCAACGAATAGTGAGGGATGCACATTCCTGCTGCCACTTCCTCCTCCTCCTCACTGGAAAGAGGAGGGCTGAGCTCGCAGAGGTATTAGTCAGACTTAGCCTTTGGTACCACTGATGCCAAGGAGAGGCATACCAGCAATAGGACTGACAAAGAGGTCTGCTGGACAGACAAACTACTGCGGCATGCGTAGGGATGGTGCTAATGGAGTTGGCATGCTATGGCTGGGGAGCACTGTCAGTGTTGCCCAGCCTGGAGGCTTGCTATAAATGTATTGGTGCCGCAGGAGGTGCCATTGCACCACTTGGTGGTGAGGTTTTCTTCTGCTCCATTGGTGCCGAGGTAACAGGCTTCGATTTGATATGATTTGGCACGCTGGGTCTTTTGCTCCGCGAGCGGTCCCGGGACTAGCTGGTGCCTCACAGTCTGGAGCTCTAGGTGCCAATGGTGCTGGGGCAGATTTGGCAATTGAAGATCGCTTTTTATGAAGTGAGTCTCTCTGGGATGAGGAATGGAACCAATTGTTTAGGCTTTTTGGAGGGACTGGGAGCTTTGGAGCTGTCTTTGAAGAGGATCCCATGTCCGATGTGACTGTGGATGAGCTCTGGCAAGGAGATGCCCTGTGCTCAGCATCAAAAGTGGATCGAAGGGATTTCTCCATCGTCACTAGTTTTAGTTGGTGAGCCATAGCTTTTCTTCTCTTTGCTGTCAATTTTTGGCAAGGCTGGCACTTCTGGGAAGGGCGTATCTGTCCCAGACAACAGACACACCCTACCTGCCAGTAGTTCCAATTGCATTCAAAATGGCTGCTCCTTGTGGCTGCTCTCTGGGCGCTGGGGAGAGGGGGAGGCTTTGTGCACTGCCTCCGCCCCTCAGCAAAATCTCTCAGCTTCTATTGCCCGGTTTCTGCACAAAGCCTCCCTCTCCCCCTAGTGCTCAGTACAGAGAGCCACAGGGAGCAGACAGCTGCTTAAAGTGGCATGGGACTGCTCTGAAGCAGCTGGCTGCTCTGTGTCTGAGCATCCTGGCAGGGAGGCCCATGGGCCGTAGATTGCCCTCCCATGATCTAGACTAAAAAACACTGTAGTTTCAGTCAATGTTTTCTTTAATTTCCCCCCAAATTAATTTTCTGAGATGGGAACCACATTTTCATACTAACTGAAATAGCCACAAAATCCTCCAGATCCAAGGAATTCTTCATTTAATATTTAAAAAATTGTCCAATGTTGCCCCAATAAAAATGTTACAGGTTTTCATTAAAAAGCGAACCCACCTCTGAGTGAAAAGGAACTTTATTTGGGAGTGAAAACTTCAAGATCTGTGTAAATTTGACATTTAGTTTAGCTGCAGCTCAGCTTTCACATCAAAACACATGGACATGTTGGCAGTCCTGTGATTTGAGGAGAAACCAGTTTCCCAAATATTTTGAATTTTCGGAGCTGGAAGAACCTAGAATGGAATGCTAACATCTTTTCATAATATGTCACCAAAAGGTTTTATCGTCAACTGCCTCATTCTGGCTGAGACTATCTGATAAGCCCACATGATAAAGAACAGGTCACAGAAAGGGGAACTGAATCAGGTCTCTAAATCCTCAACTCATACCCTAACCACCATACTATTTTCCCTTTCCATTTAACAGGTTGTGGGCCGGATTCACCACTGTTTTACTTTCCATTGAGATCAATGGAGTTACACCAAAATGAGACTGAAGTAACACAGTACAATGATTTTATATACCAGGCCTGTAGCAGGTTCCTACCTCCTGAAGCCAAGCCTACTGTGAGAACTTGCTGTTGATCTGCTTTAAAAATCAAAATGGCTACGTCTATACTATGAGTTTTCTCGGAAAAAAATATGCTAATGAGGGACTCATTTGCATGAGTCGTGATCTCATTTGCATATTTTCTGAGGATCCGTTTTTGTGCAAAAACAAGCAGTGTAGACATTTTCTTTTTGGGCAAAAAGAAGCAGTGTGGACTATTTTCTTTTTGTGCAGAAAGAAAACATCCACACTGCTTGTTTTTGCGCAAAAACGGATCGGCAGAAAATATGCAAATGAGATTGTGATTCATGCTAATGAGTCCCTCATTAGCATATTTTCTGCCGAGAAACTTGTAGTGTAGACGTAGCCAATGTGTGGAAAAGAGATCTATCTCGTCCTGCTCAGATTAGTACTTGTGAATGTATGGCCTGCTCAAAAAGGGACTTGAAGGGGAAATGCTGGTAGAGAACTGCAGGATGGAGGAACATTTGCAAACTCTGCAGGAGAGCTGACCAGGGACACCCCTGCTTTCTGTTGCTTTAAAGGTTTACTGGAGTTTTCGCCTTATCATCTGCTTGAACATCTTGAAAGTCAGTATCTCTTTGTATACTATCTGTCTAAAACAAACACCAGATGACACTACACAAGTTGCCTTTAACCCTACCAGATTGTTGCGAGAATCAAAATATGTAGCAGTCTACATCTAACAGCAAGTACTGTATTTTTACTAACATAACAACTCTCAGTAATGTATTCTGTGTAAGAGAACACTGTGCGCTAAAATCCACCTAACGTCTTTGGATTTGTTAGTCCAGTAACTAAATCCGTCTAAAAGATAGAAAACACCCTTCCCCTCCCCAACGTGACTAAACATTTTCGAAGCTCTCCAGGTGTCTGGCGAATGAGCAAGGATTTGCACTTCTCATTGATTTCCTACCTTTGCCTTGAAATCTTATCTGAAATGATTTTTATTTTATGCAACACAGATTCTTCTCCTTTCCTGCGCAAATCGTCCTGCACAACTGTCTGCTCTTCTGCCTAATTATGACAAATCCATTTTGCATCTAAACAAAGACTAAATACAGATCTTCCTTGAATAAAACTGCATGGTGCCCAAGATATGAATGACCTACATCCAACAAGCATGGACCCCAGAGCTACTGATGGCAGCCTCTATATCACCGTATGGGCCAGAGGAGCAGTCACCATGGTTCTGCTTGCTCTCTGCTTCTTTACTTCAGCTTTGTGAGATGGAGGTAGTGGGTGTTTATCACCATCTTGTACCTCAGCTTCCTCATCTGTAAAATGGGGATAAGACTACTGGTCCTAACCCACAGAAGTGATGTGAACCTCACATGACCATTGCAAACTGTCCTTGGATGAAAGGCACCATAGATCGGGCAGATATTAGCTCCTCTGCTTCTGTTAGAGTTTTGTTCTTTAAGCTTGGAGACACTGAGTTTTCTGTCTATGCTTTTTCAAAGCCTTGATCCCCACCCATGTCTCTTGACACTCTGCAGTCTACTTAAAATGGCAATGCGCTGGTTAGGAGCAGCAGCTTCCCTTCACAGTATCTTGGTGAGCACAGGATTCTAAATGCCAATGACATGCTCAACTCTTTTTAAGTTAAAAGATTTGTTCCTGTTAAGAGTGGAAGACAGGCAAAGTGGAAGAGATGAGAGGTCCTGCTTGCAAGCAGCATCCTGCACCTGTACAATTCCTTGCAATTCAGGGGAATGCTTTAAAAACTCATGCAATGTAGCTCACCTTTCTTCCCTTCTGCCACAGAAAGGTGCCTCTACCTTGAGGTGTATTGGAACAAGTTTCCTGATTTCGTCCTCCATCCTTGCACAGTGGAACTGCACTAGCACTACTGTGGTTAGGCCCTTCATGCCCATAAGGAGGCACAGAGCAGAAGGCATTTATCTTACAGTCGTGGTGTTCTTTCCATTTTTGATCATTTGTTTTCTGATTTTAATTCACACACACCTCCTCCAGCATCAATGTGTGTGCACATGCATGCACGCGCACACACATGTTCTTACTTCCCTTCTCTCCGTCCTGTGCCAGGATTTGCTGATTTTTATCTCCAAGACTAGCCACAAGCCGGACAGAAAACAGCATGGAATCAGATGATCAATCAAAAACTGCAGAGCCAGGTCTTCAGCTGGTAAAAAGCAGCATAGCTTCATTGACTTCACTGGAGCTGTGCAGATTTACCCTAGCCACCTCCTACCCCATGTACTCAAAAAACCCCAAAACAGTGGTTTATAAAAGTGCCCTCCCCTGGAAACAAACAAAATAAAACAGCCACATGATGGCACCACTTCCTCAGATGAGAAATCAAGCTACAGGTTGAAACTCTTAACCCGGATTCTCTGCTCCGGCAACATCCATGATCCGGCACAGATGTTGTGGGACCAGACAGTCCCGATGGGGGGTGAGCAGCAAGGACCCCTGCGGGGCCATCAGGGCAGTGGGCTGACAACAGCAAGCCTGCCGTCAGCGTGGTCTGCCCAGTGGGGTTGGGAGACATGTGCGTGGCTTCCTGGCGAGGCTGGGAGCTGCGGTAGCTCAGTGGGGCAGGGATCTGGCTGCCCAGCAGGTCCTGGAACCCCAGCGCGGTGTGTGAGGCTGCCCTGCAGGATGCAGAGCCCCTGTGTGGCACGTATGGATGCCCTGCGGGTTCCAGATCCTCAGCATGGTGCACGTGGCTGCCCTGCAGGACCTGGAGCTCCAATGTGGCACATGTGGCTGCCCTGTGGGACCCAGAGCCAGGCAGCAATGACTTCCCAGCAGGGCTGTCAGGGCAGCAGGCCCAGCAGGAGGTGAGGAGTTGGCTGGGAGGCCAGTGGGCCCAGAAATGACCTCCCCTGGTCCAGCAAAATCCCTCACATAGGACTGGTCAGGTCCCAAGGGTGCCGGACCAGGGAGGTCCAACCTGTACTACTACTGCTACTGCCTTTATTACTGAACTTTTTTAGGTCTCAGAGCAGACCCGTTCCATCCATAGGATGGTTGGGTGCAGTCGCTCCAGGCCCCGCCTTTTGGGGGGTCCTGCGGCAGTTGCCCTCATCATCCATAGGATGGGACCCAGAGGATTATCTGGGGTCAGGGGCCTGGCGTGGCAGCAGCAGGTGTCACCCTCCCACACTTGTGATGGTGGTGGGAGCTGGAGCAGCCCAGCAGCCTGCCCTGCTCTGCCCCACCATGCTGCTCCCACTGCCATGGAGAGTGGGGGAAACAACCCTGCTGTCACCAGGCCAGGCCCCCAGTAATCTCCCAGGTTGCACTGCAGGGGGAGAGGGTACGGGAGCAGGTAGGAGGTGGAGCCAGGGTAGAGCTTGAGGAAGGGGTGGAGCAGGAGCAGGATGGGGCCTGCAGCAGGGGAGGTGCCCTGGGCTCCCCCCTCAGGACGACCTTATCTCAATGAAAACTGTTTCTCTGTTGTGCTCGCCTGTTCCCAGAGATACAGGAGTAAGACCTGCTTACACCAAATTCAAATTTGGCCAAGGTTTCCTTCATCTGCTATGAGCTTAAGGCTGCTTGCCTGAAAATCCAGGTTGTTCTAGTGCTAATATTTCCCTCATGGAGCCAATCTGTATTACTCATAGGATATGCTGTACTCATTACAGTGTAACTACCTCTGAACAAATGATATGGATGAACTTCAATGCCATGAAGTTCCTATGTTTTTGAGGGTTCTTCCTTTAAGTTTGAAATGGAGAGATGTTTACTGGTACGGTTGCCAGGTGTCCAGTTTTGAACCAGACAGTCTGGTATTTGAGCTTTCTGTCCAGGAAAGAAATTGAGAAAATACCGGACATATAAAATGTCCGGTATTTTCTAATTAGGTTAGTTTTATTATTAGGAGTATCAGTACATAGTTGTGTATGCCTGGCTGGCAGACACGCTCACGCTGTGGGAGCATGTCTACCAGAGAGACAATACGCAGATACGCGACAGGGGGGGAGGCGGGGCGGGGCGGGGGCGGGGCCGGGGCGGGAGGGAATCCCCAGGGCCGGACTCGCTCATGCTTCGCTGGGACCGTGCACGGGATGGGCAGCGCCCCGGGATCTGTGTGCGCCCGGGTCATTCCCACTCCCCCTGACCAGCCTTGCTTCCCGCCGGCCAGTTCTCCCCCCCCCCTTCTCCCTATTTCCCCCGGCCAGCCCCGCTGCCCCCGACCCCCCCCACCACGCCAGCCCTGCTTCCCGCCAGACAGCCCCCCCCGATCTCCCCCAGCCAGCCCTGCTTCCCACTGGACAGTACCCCCCCCCCCGATCTCCCCCGCTCCCCCATCTCCCTTGGCCGGTCCCGCTGCCCCCAACCCTCCCCCCTCCCAGTCCTGCTTCTCGCCGGCCAGTTCCCCCCCCCACCTCCTCCTGGCCAGCCCTACTCCCCTCCCGGCCAGGGCCCCTCCCCCCCCCATCTGAGATCAAGTGTGTTCGGTATTTTTTTTAAAGCTACCTGGTAACCCTATTTACTGGACAAGGGAGGGTTTTGCTTCCAGGAAAATCTGAGCTTCCCTGGCAACATATATTTCTTCTATAAGGTGACTTTGGGCAAACCCTCAAGGGGCCCCTGAAATTGAAGCCCCATAAGAAAGATGAGTGTGGGCCACATGTGGTCCATTAGGGATCAATGTGTGGCCGATGAGACATTTTAGTCACTGCTGCACATGTGCAGGGCTGCCAGATTCCACTGGTTTCTGTCTGCGTAGGTTTTTTCCTATCAATATTACTGAAGTGACATGCATGTAGAACAGGGGCATGTGAAGTGAGCTGTGCTGATTGCACACAACATTGTGAGAACGGTGCTTTCCCTCTGCATCCAATCACAGCGTTGCTATGGTTCAGTCGGCACACCCCACAAATTCTAGGTACCCAAGCACAGTTAGCAAAACTACTCTGTCCTGGGACGCAGTCCTGATTACGATAATCTTGCGGCCCTCTGAGATGAAGGAGGGCATCTCATGCAGCCCCTTCACTAGCCAAGGTTGCCCATTGCTGGTGTGGACGCTTGCTCATTTCTCTGCATTTGAATGTAGGGATCCACACCATCAATGAAAAGTTCTTAATAGCAGTGTGATAGAAATAACAGGGGCTCCTGCACTGATGACCATTTCTCTAAATGGTAACTGTTAGCCTTTAAGCATTTCTGGATTTGTCCCTGTATCATTATAATTTCCTAAGAATGGAAGGAAGTTTCTCAGTTTGTGTGTGGTTAAATACAGTAAATCTGAAAGCCTGTGGGCTTCGGGTAAAAGGAAAATACAGATTCCCTTAAGATAATTACCTGCTTAGACGGTTTCTATTCAACCAAGAATCCTCTACAGGTATGTTTGTACCAGTCTCTTAAGGAAAGGGAGGCTTTATAGGAAAGTAGAGTGCGGAATTTGTTCTATTTACAGACAGAGCAGCTGATCAGAAAAACGTGGAGTGGGGAAACAGCTATGAAAACCTGAGTCCGAAGTGGGATAGGGGTTTGTCTGGGTAGAAGCTACCATCGGATAGCAGGCAGCAGGGAAGGAACTGAGGGCAGTGAGATCACACAGCACTACATATACGTCCAATGCATAGAATGAAAGAGGGAAGATGCGCATAGGTGGTCCAATTCCAGACACAAAGGCACTGCCACACCTACAGTGGAGCTCTCACGGGGCATCGCTTAGCCTCTTGATTTGTCTCCTTGCTCTCTTAACTAAAGGGTAATTTTTTAACTAGTAAGGCTGGCTGCTGCATTAAATTTTTGAACCCTAGAAATATCATGGGGGGGGGGGAAGAGAGAGATCTTCAGGGATGGACAGTGGCTTTTTTTGGTTGAGTTTTCAGGGCTAGGCGGTAAGGATGTGAATGTGTACCCGAGTACACAGTTAACGGATGAGCCTGGACTCACTGGTTAACCCTTACAGTTACCCACGGAGCCGCCTGTCCTCTTCTCCCTGCACTGCTGTTTCCCACAGAGGCAGCAATGAAGGGGATGAGAGGGCAGGCGGGAGCCAGTGCTCGCAGGGAGCTGGCTGAAAAGCCGGATACCTGTGAGCACTGGCTCCTGCCTCCCGCCCCCCCCACATGTAAATGTGTAATCACTGAAAATTTCAGCAGTTACACGTTTACACAAATAAATGCATTTTAACCTCCCTAGTATGAGGGAGCTCTCTTTCCCCAGAAGGAACACCAGAGAGCAGGAGTGCACAGACAGCTATTGTGAAAGCCCCACACAGGGAAGAAGCTCTAAGCATCCTTCAATCCCCGCACGGCTGCTCAGCAGCTGCTTGTGATCTAGCTAGCCCATGTGACCAGAGTGACAATGGCACATACTCAGCATAAGACATGATTTTCTTTCTGGACATTACAGCCTGCTAAAACAATTCTGTCCTCAGCTACACCCGTGAAACCACAAGCAAAGATTTATATCCAGCATCATCTTGTTCAGTTTTGGTGCGATGGGAACTTTAAATAATAAATACAGATTCAGCCCTAGGCTACTGTTAGGGTTATTTGATATTATTAGACTGATCTGTGGCACTACACAGATACACTTGAACCTCTTTAATCCGGAAACCCTGGGAAACAGGGTATGTTGGATTAAGGAAGTTTTGTAAATCATGGAGGGTGCTGGGGTAGGGTCTGAGAGGGAGCGAGGGAGGATGCATGAGGGGGGTGGGGCACTTACCTGGCACCCCACTCTTAGGGGCACACATGGCTCTGTGTCCCCTGCCACTATTAAACACAGTGTGGTTGTGTAAGTTATCCATGAATCTGTGCAGAGAAGTCACCCTTTTTGTTTTTACCTTCTCCAGGACACTCCTCCCCACCAAAAAAAAATTTTTTTTCTCTTTTTCTCTGTATAACATCAATAAGTTACATGTTACCCCTCTTATCTAGGTATAAAGAACTTTTCAAGATTTTTAATAGATGCACAATATTGCCATACTTGCATTGTCATTGGTTAGAACTCAAAAATAGCTATCGGGAGACTACTTTTAACTTAAGCTACTTCTCTCTTGGGGGCTTTCATTGAGAAACATTATCCCCACATGTCACATACTGGTACAGAGTATGCTGTGTATCCTAGCTATGCAGAGATTGTTTCAGTGTTTAACATAGCAAAGCACAGTGCACAATAGAGAGATGTGTGAGGGTTCGAGTATTTGTTTTTACATGTTTTTTATTTGTTTTGAAAATACCTCTAGGTACCTTACATAGTGAGGAATTAACTAGAGATCTAGATTTGTCACTGTATTTCAATCCCTGAGTGGTAGAAATATAAGACTGGATCTCATGTTATTTTGTCCTTATAAATGATTTCATGAAACAAAGAAAACATTCACAGCAAATATAAATACTGAGACAGCACTGAACACACTGTTGGTGCCATTATAAATAGGAATATGTGAATTGATATGGAACCTAAATGCAAAATGCTTCCATTAAGACAACTGTGTTTAATCATCACACAGCGTTAAATTTGGGAGAATTCTGCGTAAAAAAATTCAAAATTATGCACCAAAAATTTTAAAAATCTGCCCACAATATTTCAAAATTCTATAAAATTTTGCCTATTTTATTTCATGTGATATAGTCATGCTGGTTTCAATTGTTTTGGTAGTTTTATTAATCAGTACAATGGATGGAGAATGGGATTGGGGAGCATTGGAGGAAATACCCAAATCCTCTCTAACAGTAATGTAGTTAGTATTGACCCTTTACTTCTAGTTATTAGTCAACAAATATATTCACCCATATGCTCAGTGTTACAACATAGGCAATTAAAGAGCATGTGAGAGCTGAGGGCTCAACCTCTCAATTTGTATTGACTATAGGTTGATTCTCTTTAGTCTGGTACTCTCTGGTCCACCAACATCTGTGGTCTGGCATGATTTCAGTTAACTGGATGTCCACTTATCATGGGTGTGGACCATAAAATTTGTTTGCAGCCACCAGTCCTGGCTCTCAGTGATCTGTGCTGTTCTTTGGCTCTAATTTACCCTTAAATGTTTTCTAAGAGCCCAATAAGCAATGGAAGTGTTGGTAAAGGTGCTAGGCAGTACTGACCTCCCCATGGTCCAGCAATTTCTCTGGTTTGGAACCAGTCAGGTCCCCAGGTTGCCGGACTAGAGTGTTTCAACCTGTACTGATCATCTCCAGAAAGGTCAGTAGTGAACAGTTCATGGACCACATTTTGATAGGGAATTTTTTCAGTCCAAAAATTTAGAGCAGTTCTAATCAGTAAAGAATCCTAAGCATTTATAAGGCCATGCTGTCCTTTACAACAGGGCTCCTTTACAGTGGTCTGGCAATGTAAAGGAGCCTTAATATTTTGATACCTGTTTTATACTCGTGTAGGAATTCATTAAGAACAATCAGAACAATTAAGTAAGCAGGTGGGCTGCTAAATTCTGCTCTGCTTGAGGGGAAAAGAGCTTGCTCCACATCTGCCTCCTCAGAACTACCCCCAAAGCCTTGCCTCTCCATGCTGAACATGCCACAAGAACACAATGTCTCTCACTCTCACACGCATGACTGCCCCATCCCCTATCCTGGGAAGTGATTTTTCATCTCTATCAGCTGCTCTGGGCACTCAACCCGACCTGCACTTCTGGCGAGGGACTCATGTCTACTGTCGTGGCTTCTCTTTACTTCCCCATCACAAGTCATTTTTCTCTGGGGAAGCAAAGAAATCGGCGGGGGCCATGAATTCTGCACATGTGTAGTGATGCAGAATACCCCCAGGAATAACTGAGCAGGTTGGAGGGACACAGTATCCCTGACAAAAGCAGCAGGCCGGTCAAAAATTTGAGTGGCCCTCTCCAGTCACACGTATCTTACTTTCAAATAGTTCAAAGCATGTTGTGTGTACAGTAATACTATACTCTTCAGTAGTGTCTTACACCAGTGAATGAAAAAATGCTTTGCAAACATTTATGGACTGTAACAACCAGGAGCTCAGTTTTATGTTTTAGTATTTCCAGCATGCAAGATCCCTCCTCATCCAAGAACATCTCTTTAAATAGCATCTGGCTTTTACCTCCTTCAGGTGTTGATCAGGCACTACTGTATTTGGAGAAACTGAATGGGATCATAGTACAAGGTACTAAGACTGCTTACAAGAGAGAAAGCAAGAGAAATGTGGAGCAAGTGAGTATGGAACACCGAAGGATGCTTAGCATAAAGTGATCACAACATCACAGTGATAAGAAAGCAAAACATCACAGTAAAGTAACATCACAGTGCCGAGAGAACAAAACAGCAAGAAAATCTACCCTACCAATAATTGTTAAATTTGGTTACTCAAAGTAGTTGGGTAAGAGGACATGGTCTTGAGAGATAATGCCTCGATCCCTTATATCAATGTTTGCCTAACATGTGTGATGCACATCTTAAAGGAATGCAAATGGCTGGCCAGGAGGGGCATGGAAGATGTGTATGATGAGCAGGCCTTTACAACATGAAGCAGTGCTGAAAGGGGAATGATTAGTTTTCATTTTCTTGACGGGAGACTTTCAAAAGTGTGGGAATTGCTGACATATGACTGTTGTGTGAGACAGCTCATTCTGGAGCATACTAGGAAGGAACAATTCTTAACTGAAAGTCTTCACACCAGAGTAGGACACAGGAGATGGGTCAGGAAATATGTGTAGTTAAGTCATCAAATCACAATGACAAGAATATGATGAAGTTTGACACTCTTACAGAAAGATCATATCAGAAGGTAGGCTCTGACAAGCAACTTCAAAGAGGAGGATTATTAAGAAAATTGATTAGTTTGAAAGATCGTGAAAGGAAAGATAAGAAATTAAAATCCATAAAATCAGCAGGGAGGTGGCTTTAAAAATTCTTTAATAGGATCAGTATACATATTCCAGGACAAAAGCAACAACAACCAAAAGAAGTGGACTAACACTAGGATGGTTAAATAACAAGGCACAAGGCTTTACGAAGGCTGAAAAAGTTTCCTTCCAAACATGGAAATCATGCCTAAGTGATGCTAATAGAATGGAACATAAACTGCACCAGGCAAGATGTAACATGGAGATTAAAGAAGTGAAGAGGAAATTTTAAGAAAAATAGCTGAAGGTATAAAGAAAGTACTGTAATAACAAGTTCCTTAAATACATCAGAAAGAAAATGCTCACAAGGCGATGACTAGTGCCTAGGAAATACCTCAGATAGCAGAGACAGACAGTTTAAATAAACAAGTAAAGTTACTTAGCCCTGGTCTACACTAGGGCTTTATTTCGAAATAAGGTCGAATTTATAAGTGGAGTGTCCACACTACCAAGCCTGTTATTTTGAAATAACAGGCCACCTATTTAGAAATCAGGACTCCTGCTTTTCCCAGGGAATAATGCTAATTGCAAAATAGTTATTTCAAAATAGCGGTAGTGTGGATGCTCCGGTGCTGCTATTTCGAAACAACTACTCCCCAGAGTCATTCACACTAGTTACTGCCCGGTGCTTCTTGGGGCTCTAAATTGAGGAAGCGTGTCCACATGAATGGAGCCTGCCTCGGACTAATTTCAAGGCTTCCCTGTAATGGGGACATGCTATTTAGATTTTGTAAAACTGGGAGTTATTAAGTCGAATTTAGTTATTTCAAAATAATTTCCTAGTGTAGACATGCCCTTAGTGGGTTAGCTAGACCATCACTTCATAAAAGAGGTAGAGAAATCAAAGAGGACACAGATTTTTTTTTTAAAATTGATTTTCAGCATGCAGGATGGTGGGACAAGGAAAACTCTCTCAGGGTGTGAAGGTGATGGCACTGTCCAGGAAAACATTATAAAATAGACAAACACATAAGCAAGTAAGTAAGTAAAATAAATAAATAAATGGGAGATAATAGACTCCCATATGAAATTAAACTATAATGGCTGGCATTCATCAAGGAACTAAGAATGAAGCTGCTGAGCTACTAATACAAGTATGTAATGGGATTACAGGGTTACACACGCCCTTGAGGTGGTTCTAATGGGTGACCTTGAGAATTAGAGAGACTGGCTAATTTTACTTTGATGTCAGAAAAATTGTTGGGAAATGTTAGCGGATAGTTATATCTAGGTAAGTGTATGATTCACGAACAAAAGTACCGCCAACCCCAAGTGTGCAAAAATCATGTGAGCAATAAATAAATAAGTAAATAAATAAATAATTATAATGGTGGCTCCCCCCGCCCCTTTTTTGTTGCCTTCTGGTTTTCAGACCTTTAAGATACACTGGGAATAGGCTTTCAAGCTTTTCTCTGCAATCTTGAAGGCTAGAAACTCTTTCTTTTTTCTTTCCAAGGCAACGAAAGTTGAGACCCTCACATAATCATTTCACTCTAGAAGCTGGAGCTTTAAGAAAAGCACCAAATATCATGAGACTTGACAACACTGCTCTACTTAACATGAAGGTCACTCAACAAGGAAATGAGCAATTAAGGTCTCAATTAAGGTCACTACATAACGTTTTCAAATGCACCTAAATGACTTATGATCCTAAGTGCCATTGACTTAAACATCAATGGAATTTAAAGAGCCCACTTCACTTACGTGCTTTTGAAAATCTACCCATTAACTAGGTAGCTGAAATACCGTTCAACATCAAATGTGGGTTAACAAAAATATAGCGGAGAAAACTGTTAATGTGCATATACTGCCTTGAATGGGAACAGGACTGGAGCTTTGCTGTGGTGCATTGTAACAATATGTCCCATTGTCTTCCCTGTACTGCCCTGGGCTTCAAGGGCTCCATACAGTCCATAGGAGGCTGAGCATTGAAGCCCAGGAGACAGCAGGCTGGTACATGTCCTTCTTGTTCCTACTGCAGAATCACGGGGGGGGGGGAGGGGGGCACATGAAAATTAAAACAAACCCCATAAATGACAAAGTCCTGAAACTTCACAGAAGCACAGCACTAACGTGAGGCAAAGCAGCCTTACTGAGTCACAAGGAGTGTGTATAGACCAGGGTCTGGCAAAATATAATTTGTGGGCTGGATCCAGCCTGCCATATCTTCTGATATGACCTGCCCATGATCCTCTGGGCCACCAATGTCCTGTGACCCAGTGGGACCTTTGGGCAGTCTCCCAGCCTGCTGCAATCTGTACCCTGCTCAAAGCAGCTAGCTGCAGCGCATGCCTTTGGGGGAGGTGTGTCTGCGCACCGTCCCTGCCCCCAATACAATCCTCGCAGCTCCCATTGGCTAGAAAGTGGCCAATAGGAGCTGCCTGACCTGTCCTTGCAGCACATGCAGCGCACAAAACTCCTTCCCCCAAGGGGCATGCAGTGGAGAGAAGCACAGACACTTTGCAGCACAGAGAAGCCAGACACTTTGCAGGTGGGGAACTTGCCTGAGTGTCTTGCTGGGCTGCTGGCCAGGAGCTGCCTAGGGTAAGCGCCTCCCAACCAGAGCCTGCAACTGGCACGTCCCCTCCCACACCACCAACTCCTTGCCCAAGGTCACAAACCCCTTCTGCCTCAGGTCACAAAACAAACTCTCTGTCTCCCCTTCTGCATGCCTACCCTTGGTCACAACTCCCTCCCAGACCCTGCACCCCCTTTTACACCCCTCTCCAACATCAGAAACCTTTCCTGCTCCCATACCACCTCCTGGACTCTGCACCCCCTCCTGCACTGCAATACCTCTGCCAGTTCACTCCTCCTCCCTCCTTCACACAAGGTTCTTCCTAGACCCCACGCTTCCTCCATTAATATCATAGAAGAGGGCATCCCTTGACCACTTACCAAATTCTTGGAGTGGTCCTCACAGAATTATTGCCCACCCTGGTATAGACTAGCATTTACTGCTCAGGAAACATACTACCCTGCACATCCTTCCCTACTACGTCAGTGCCATGTGGAGTTTAGAAATCCTGCAGGATATCTGCCTCCCTCTCTCTTTCCCTTAAAGGCCCTGTGGAATTCAAAACACAAAATAAGAAAGTCAGATTTTACTGAGAGAAATAGGCAAATAGAATTTGGCACAATGTTCCTATCCTGATCTTCAATGCTGTGAAGCTCAGATTTGGATCTGATCAGATGCAAAATGTGGGAGTGTGCGGACATAGGGATGTGGTTCAGATCCATCACCAGAGATTAAAAAGTGCATTCCTTTCTGTCTGCAAGAACCGTCTTGGCCCCCAATTAAAAATAAATGACCTCCGCATCCCTACACCCCCACTATTTACAACTGCAGTTCCATGTTTCTTCTTTATCTTTGCCTTACTGTCCTGCCTGGACTTGCACTCACCCTCACAATTTACCTTCAGCCTCCCCACTTTTCTATGTCCACTTAAATCATAAACCCAGTCCTTCTCTTTTTTTTCAATAATCAGTCAAGCTGTCTCTCAGTCCCATGGAAACTCTTTGCTAAAGTGTTGTTCCTTCCCTTATCTGGAACAAATTCCTCCACAGATGGGCCATCTTTGCCCTTCCAAAGTCCAAGAATAATGCTTTTAAGTATCAGCAGACACAAAAAGATTCAGCTGTACCATTCCTGTGGAATTCCTATGAATTTAGACACATCTACTAAGATATCTATATCAGAGTCTGACTGGAGCTTTATTTTTATTATATCCTTGAGCAGTTGTTGAAATTTTCTGCCAGAATGTTCTTATCTTCTGGCACTCCCAAAAGAGGTCTAGAGGGTCACTGATGTTGTCTGAACAGCTCCTGTTGTCTGCCCTCTCTCAAGCCTAACCTATTTATATTAAAAAACAACAAATGGTCTGGTAGCACTTTAGAGACTAACAAAACATGTAGATGGTATCATGAGCTTTCGTGGGCACAGCCCATCTTCAGTGCCCACGAAAGCTCATGATCCCATCTACATGTTTTGTTAGTCTCTAAAGTGCTACCAGACCATTTGTTGTTTTTTTCTCTAACAGCCTAACTCAGTTACCCCCTGAAGCTTCTATTTATATGGGGCCACGTTCTGAAGTCCTTATTCACTCTACATTCATCAAAACCAAGTGGAGTTTTGCCAGAGTAGAAGAGTAGAGCAGGGGTCTACTGAGTAGGAGTTTTGCTTTAGTAGAGTACAGCATGGCCCTGGGATTTGGCTCCTACCAACCATTACCACTTGCTCTACTGATGGTCAGGAAAGCGTGTGGAAGGAGTGCACTGACTATAGTCTCAATGCTTACTTATAACTATTCCTGATTTTATAGGACCGGATTTTCAGTGGAGCCTCTTAGCCTGTGTCTGCAGTTTGCACCCACAAATTTTAATTAGCATGCACACAAGCATCTGCATGTGCCCAATGATATATTTAGAAATCTGACTGGGAATTAAAAAAAAAACACCAAACAACCAATGGTCTGGTAGCACTTTATAGACTAACAAAACATGTAGATAGTATCATGAGCTTTCGTGGGCACAGCCTGTGTACAGACTAACTTGGCTACCCCCTGAAGCTTCTGGGAATTCAAAGTTCTGGTTGCTAGCTGCAAAGCATTAGGACTCAGCTAGCTCAGACACAGCCTCTCTGAATTACTACTCCACACGCTTTTGCCTGCAACGCTGAAGCTCATCTCTCCCAAGAGGGAGCTTGAGGCAATGCACCCTAGACTGATTCTCCTTGCTCCAGGAATTTCCTGTCAATAGTAATATGTTCTAAGTCCAATATTAGGAACATTTAAGATCCAATCCTGTATGGGGTAGAGTCAATGTGACTTCAAAGAGGGTTCATGGCACACTGCACCACATAGGAGGCACTCACTGCCTTGCAGGAGGGGGCCTATATAGAGTGTTGTATAATACATCTCTTTGCCCAACATTTTTGCTAACGGCTTGTCAGAGCACCCTGGGCATTCAAACTCCTGCCTAGAATTTCTTCATCTCTGTTTTTTAAAAATGAGGTTCAGCTGGCTGCCTTGGGGTATTTGCTACCTATATTTGGGAAATTGCTCTTACACTGAGTCATGTCTGGAGGACCCAGACACTATGGGGAAAATTAACTTGTAAATGTTTTTTGCTTTTAAAATAGCGAATGCACATTCCAAACCTGGTTTTGAAAATATTGTCCATAAAATTTAAATCTCTCTTCCAAATGCATGTAAAATAAACGAGGACTCATGTAACCTGCTGTAATAGATCCTGCTACACTTATCTAGTGCTTCAACCACCTTCCTGTTAACTTGTTCTTTATGTTTATTACTGTTTCTGTGAAATAGTCCTGTCCAAGTTTCTTGTATAATCATAGTTTTAAAACTATAGTTTTAGATTATTTCCCAAGTTTGCAAGCTCTTTACCATGTGACGAATTTCCCTCTTCTAGCCTCTTTCTTAAGAACAAGTCCTGCAGTAACTTCCTTTGACTTCAATGGAGGTCTTGCCTTAAAGGAGCAAGCTTAATTTTGAAAGTTCCCATTAGATCCATTTGAAAACTTCTCTTTTCCAATGAGAGAAATACTAGCTCCCTGAGAGCAACAGCTTTCAGGAACCTGAAATAAGAGTCATGTAAGTAATAGCTCTGCAGACCAGTACTACACCTTAGCTCAAACAGTCTCCAGTCTTTGCCAAAGTAATTGTGTTTTAGCCTTGGGAGCCCCACTAACATTAAAGGGGATGTGGTCAAGTTATCTGTAGAAACCAGGAATTTTACGGTGTTGGAAGCAGCTGACAGAAGGAAATAACAACATGTTGGTACATGTTCATGAAGACACGGGAAGTAATTCTCAAGACACGAGAACAATTTTTCTCCCTCCTCCTTATAACACCCTTTTAGATATTTGAAAAGCGCTATCATGTCCCCTCTCAATCTTCTCTTTTCTAAACTAAGCAAGCCCAGTTCTTTCAGTCTTCCCTCATACGTCATGTTTTCTAGAACTTTAATCATTTTTGTTGCTCTTCTGTGGACCTTCTCCAATTTCTCCACATCTTTCTTGAAATGTGGCACCCAGAACTGGACACAGTACTCCAACTGCAGCATAAACAGTGCAGAGTGGAGTGGAAGAATGACTTCTCCTTGGCCTTTGAGGATAGGACAAGAAGCAATGGGCTTAAATTGCAGCAAGGAAGATTTAGGTTGGACATCAGGAAAAAATTCCTGCCTGTCAGGGTGGTTAAACACTGGAATAAATTGCCTAGGGGGGTTGTGGAATCTCCATCACTGGAGATATTTAAGAGCAGGTTATACAGACACCTGTCAAGGATGATCTAGACAGTTCTTGGTCCTGCCATGAGGGCAGGGGACTGGACTTGATGACCTCTTGAGGTCCCTTCCAGTTCTAGTGTTCTACGATTCTCTCTCTTCACACCCTATATTCAAATAATACTAGCAATTTTTCATCTCCATCATCTAACAGGAGGAGGGATGGGAGGGTCAACAGGACATCAGCTGTTCCCACAGAGTTAAGTGTCCTTAACTCGTACTCTGGCCCATGTGTACATGCAATTACATAAGGCTCTTCTATTACTTAACTATACAGGTATAACAGATATCCAATGATGCAACTGTTTACATATGTCTGAAATATAAATAAAAGTGTAGTTCCTTTATATTCCCTGTTACTGTGTTTGATAAATAATTTCAGCAATGAAGATATAATGAACCTCTGTTAAGGCACAGGTACAGGAGGATGAGGTTGAGTTTCTCTGATTGTAAATTTCATATCTTTTGTGGGATTAAAAACATCTTGTAAGGCCAGAGATGGGAAACCAGACGCATGAGTTACTACAAAGAATTATTTTCCAGGTGTCTGGTCACCCACATGCTCAGGGTGTAACTGATCGCCATATTGGGGTCCCGAGGGAATTTTCCCCCAGGTCAGGTTGGCAGAGACCCTGGGGGTTTTCACCTTCTTCTGCAAGCATGGCGCCTGGGTCACTTGCAGGTTTGAACAGGAGTAGATTCTCTTTACCCTGAAGTCTTTAAAATCAAGATCCGAGGACTTCAGTAACTCAGTCTAAGGTAATGGGTGAATTGCAGGATTGGGTGAGTAAGGTTCTGTGATGTGCAGAAAACCAGATTAGATGATCATGATGGTTCTTTCTGCTCTTAAAATCTATATAAAGTCTAAGGATAATGAAGACCCTTCTCTCTGAAGATCACACTATATGAGAAAGGATGGACTGATTTGGGGTTTGAGTCTTGTCATTCACATTTTAGTATTCAATTTAGTGTTGGTGGAAAGTACGCTTAACACTGACAGACTTACAGACTGAAATCATCTGTCAGCAGAACAGGTACAGCATGGGCAGCAGCAAAGCAAACTTCCCCCACACTGCTCCTTGCCAATGTGTCTCACCCTTCATCTTGACCACATCCAGGGTCAAGGGAAGGAATTAATTCCACATGGCTTATTAAGTGCTTACTAGCTTCTGCAATAAGGCTGCTTTTGTGGCTTTCTATTTGTGCTGTCAAAAAATATCAGTATGACATTTCACATCCCATTAATGATTTTTTTTCATCTTTGTGAATAGGATAAGTCAATTTGTTTGAAAATAAGGATTTTTGTTGTCATACTCATTTTCAGGCCTTTTCACTTGCCTTTTGCTTTCAGAAAACATTACGAAGTAAACCCAAATCTTAGTCTTATCTAGTAGTCAGGTGTCTCAAAGTTAAAGGGCATTCTCCTTTACATCAAATTGTACAGTGCTTCCTCTTCCATCGTCTCATACCTCTTTCTCTCTTCTCATGGCATTGGGCCAGCTTTAGGAAAGCCTTTCGGTGTTGTTTATTGATTCTATCACAACTGAGATCTCAAGAAGAGGCCTTAATGAACAAAGTCAGAAGGTGGAAGGAATAAATTGTTGCAGAAATTATTTGTATAGCAATGATCCCAACAACTTGGTTGCTTCCAAGACTGACCCCCAGGCAGGTTGTTTAAGGATGTCTTATTTTTTACCTGATATTTTTATTGCTTTGTGTATATTTTCTTTTTATTGGCCTCTGCAAAGTTTAGCTGTCTTCTGAGTTCTTGGAAGCTGGCTTCTTCTTCTTACTCCTTCCCTTTGTACATTTTACAATATCTTAAAAACCACTCCAAAAGAGGTAAACTATATCACCTAAAACTGATGAATGTGAGGCCTGACACAACCCAATGAAGGGATGATTGTAAAATTGCAATATATTGAAGATCTGATGTGTATTTCTGTCTTTTCAAAATCCAGTTCCAATTGCTCATTTCCCTTTTTTTTTCTTTTTGAGGAGGGGGGTTATTGGTGTCCTGGATAAAATGGAAAAGGTCAGGAAACCTGTGCTGACTCATCTTTGAGTTAATACACTAAAAATATACATACAGCAAAGGTGTTAGGCCTATTTGATTGCACTAGGCCCTGAGTCTTCCCGGTCCCCAACATGCATCTCACAGAGCATCATCCTGATCCTTTGCCTGAAGTTGCATCTCTGGGCCTGCTAGAGATTTGCATTCCCTAATTGCTCTCCTCCATTGTGGGTTGGGGTTGCAGCCAGAAGACAAGCCAGAATGAGGAGAAACACAGTTACAGGAAGACAAGGAACCCCAGTTGTAGGGAGGGAGCTGGTGGGGAGTCCTGTACATATTACTTTACAGAAATTAGAGCCAGCCCTGCATATCTGACCTGTCACTTTCTCAGCTTTCTTAGGCTGACTGAATAATCATGATCTTATCACAGAAAACTTTCTGGACAGTATTCTGAAGGAGACAAAAAATAAATAAATAAACGAGAGAGAAAGGGAAGCCTGAGGAGGCCTTGCTGATGACATTATGGAAATAACATGCAACAGGCTGAGAAAGCTGATCTAGTGTGTGGAACGGTGTTTCACCAGCTCCCAGCGACCTGTCAGTGCATTGCCGTACTCACAATCAGATGACCCTGTGTGCGCGGGCAGGTTTGTTGGTGACTGTGATGAGTGGGTGAGGGCTGGGCTCAGAGGCGGAACAGCTTCAAGGTTCAGGCAGGAAAGGCCTGGTTTGGCGCTGCATGCACCCGTCTGAGTAATCTCATTCTCCTCAGACGCCTTCTGGTTTTCAGCTGTCTTGGGTTTCTTCCTGAAAATAAACAAAGAGACTTTTGAAGGGACTAACTGCATATTTTGGAAAAGGCATCTTTAGAATCTCTTAAAGATAACTTGCTTTTTTTTTTTCTCTCCTTAAAGCGAGGTTGCGGGGAAACAAACTGCTCCTTGTTTTCACTCTGATGCAGTGGCCCTGAGATCACACTAAAGCATATAGGCCAAGTCAGAAACTCCCCATTCTGTTCCTACTGACTACATATAAGCTAGAAGCTGTCTGAGTACTTTACACAGTCTGAGCTCCATGTGACAAATATTGATCAAGGCTTTATCACTCTGAATTGAAAATTATACAGACATATAACAAATTTATCTGGAAAACAAAGAAACACTTGATGTTTCCAGTTCAAGAAGTGTGAAAGTTAAGCTGGTATGTTCAGAAGAAGATTATGGGAGCAGGGGGCAAGGATGGTGAAAGGGATTGATTCAGAAAGGCAAAGGTCATCTATACAGGTGAAGCAATAAGACTTAGAGCCGTATACAATCAGCAATAGCCACATTGTGTGATGGCTTCCTTTACTGCTCTTAAAAGAAGAGCCCTTACCTACTAAGCCTAATATTTGTACTTTAGTGCACGCTAAGGCACTTTGAAAATATTGAGACTAAAACCTCAAAAATCCCATGTGAGGTGAATAAGCATTATTATACTCATTTTACAGGTGGGAAAACTGAGGCATGAAGAGGAGAAGTGACTTTCTTAAGGGCATACAGCAAGTTTGTCACAGAAAGGAAAAAAAGCTCAGATCTCTGTGCTTTAAGTCCTAGAAAAATGCTACCTCCCTCTTTACAGAATTAAGTTACAGCTGGAGCTCTAAATGGCAGTTTAATTCACAAAGTCATTATCCCGGAGAAGCAATAACCTGCAACTTTTGGCCAACAAAGTGGCTGCCCTAGCGTATGTCTAAATGCATGCAGGTGCAGTGCTAATAGAAGTGCGCTGATAGTTGCTGGGGTGGGAACTAAACACGACAGTTCGCAAACTACCTGCCATGATGGCAGGACGTGTCACGTACAGCTGTTCATAGGTACAACCCAATGAAACCGGATTTCAAATGTTTTTTTATTTGGCCTAGAACGATGCGAACTTCAAACACAAATAACTGTTGAAGAAAGGAACCGTCCTACAATGTTTTCTCTACAATGTTTATGCATTAGTTTTCAGCCCTTAATTTGTGTAACAGAAGCTCTGCAGGTTCTCCTATTGTTTTATCCAGTTTCCCCACTTCACAGCAAGGAGAGAGAGCACTAGACTACAAACAGAGCACCAAACTAACCATCGCCATAATTCCTGAAATGGCTGGAATGGATGCTAAGTCAGGAGCCCCTTCTGAAGTGCCCGTTGCCCTGGTAAATGCAAATAAATAACACAACCAGATTCCTCCTATATTCTACTCCACCAAAATCCCCACTTCATGTGTCCTGAAAAGACACAAGCTCATTAAGACAGCAAAATCCTACCTTTGAGAAACAGTCCTGCTGCTTGCCTATCCTTAAAAACAAACAGATTTTACAAAACCTTTTCTAGAGTCCAAGCACCAGAAATGAAAAAAAGAATAAAAGACAAGGAAGAGACACACACACAAGAAGGAAAGAGCATCTATCACGCAACAGAGAGCAAAGCCACTTTGCCATTAATCAAGAACATTGTCTCCAGTTATATAAAAGAATTATATAAGCCTGGCATATCTGAGGGCATAGCATGTGGAAGCTCTTGTTAAACCTTGGTGGCTGCCAGTTCTAGCTGGTCACCCTCAGAGGGCAGCAGAGCACTGCCTGGCTCCAGGCTATCCTGCAGTGAGACAAAACCTCCCTAGAATCTTCCTCCTGATCACCATGCCAGAGGTTAGTCTGCCAAGCTCTCTTTAAAAAAAATGTCTTTGCTGTAAGTGTTAAAATTATACACTCCAATGAAGTGTCTCCTCAGCCGGAAAATGAAGGCTCAAGTAAAAAGTTAAATAGGTCCGCCCTCCCCCACTACCACCTCCCCCAACAAAACCCAACTGAGCACCCAGACACAAAGTAACACAATAGAGGAAAAAAGGGGGGGAAGGAAAATGCGAAAAAGAAGAAGAAATAAAGGAAAGGCAGATGCTACATAAACACAAAGCAAAACTGGGTGCATGCACATATGCACAGAGGCATGCAGAATCTGGGCCAAGAACCACGGGTTTCCTCATGTTCGGGGTCAGTTGTCAAAACTACGTGGCTGCAGCCATCTGTCATGCTGGTCAGTTCTTATTGGACTTCCCAAATTGGATGAAAAGCACAAAAACATTTTGGCCTTCCTGCTGCTCAAGTTTCTGATTCCAGAGGCTGCTTCAGGGTTTCAGATGCAAGTTTTTAGGTGACTTGAGGCTGACTTACACTTGCTGTTAACCCCAGCGGTGCTGACAGCTTTAGTGTGCTTTATGTTGGGGGAGCTGCCCTTCCCAAAATCAGTACAGTAGAGAACCACATTCCCATACACTGTATGGTAGGGAACATTTATTAAAAATACGTTGAAATATAATGGGCTAAATTCTGAACTCACACCAGAGTAAAACTGAAGTAACTCTGTTAGCTTCAGTTGAGCTACTTACATTTTTTATTGGAATAACAGGCTAGAACTGTATCACTGTAAACTGCATGAAAATCAGCCAGTTTTGAAATATTGTAAGCGTACTTCAGAGAAAGGCCTGAAAAAGAAATTGAGCATATCAGCCCCCGAGATCTCAGCATGCTTGAAGAAATCTGGATTCCAGTTCTGCTGCTAAAATCTATCTCCAGCCACAGAGCCGACTGCCACATGGCAATATATTTTAGAAACTTGAGTAAGGAAAGTACATGAGAGCACTTCAAACAACCACAGACTAACTCTTGTTGCATTTCCTATGGCCAGTAGAGAAATATCCTCCATACCTCTCATCCTCAGTAGCTCCCTCCCTCCGCACATGTGTACACACACACCCTTTTTTGCAGCACTATTAGTTGCGAAGCTTTCAGGCAATGCCAGTTCTTGTTCAGCCAACAGTGGATCTAGGACCAGAGTGGTTGGAAAGGCTGGACATATGCAGACATCCTTGTCCTTGGTAATATATTTACAATATATTATAAGGGTTAGTCTTCACTGCAAGTCAACCTGAGTTGTAACTCTAGTGTGGCTACTAACTCATGCCCCATCATCACACACAAACCCTGTGCTTGAGCTGGGTGACACTTTTCACTTGAGTTAGCTGACCTGTGATAGAGCATAGGCAACCCCTCTTATTAGCACAATTTGCCAGCTGATACCACTAGCACTCTGTGCTGCTAATCCAGCCACTGTGTGAAGCTCTAGGATCAGTCTGCAGTATGGTTGCTCTCACATGGACTAGGCTCACTTGAGAGGAGTTAATTCAAGTGTAGATAACTTGAGTTAACTCTACAGTGAAGCGATAGCCTGAGTCAATGTTGCTAAATAATTACAACTTCTCTGGCGCCATAAGCACCCAGAATCATGTACAGAGGCAGCTGGGCCACACAATGGCCTTTCCGGCTCTCCACCCCATCCCATCACGTGCTGACTCCCAGCCTCCCTCCCTGCACTGAGCCAGGCTCCCAACCCCCACCACCTGCCGGACCATAGATGTGGCTGGACCACAGATGTTGCCAGACCAGAGAATCCCAGTTTATAGAGGTGCAACCTTTAGTAATAGGCCCCTGCATACTATAACAGCCTGCTATTTACTGCCAGTTACTAGAGTTACTCAGTTTCATAAGGCTTTGGATTAGGCCCCAGGTGTTTGTGGTATCAGATTTGATTCCCATGGAAGACCACGCTCTTTCTTTGCATGTGGTCATGGTGTATTATATTAGCTCATTCATTTATTATATTAGTCATTCAAGCTGAGTATGAAAACACTCAAGGCACTGTTATCATTTTTACCCCTCAGTATAAACAAAAAGAGAGGACCAAGACAGACAATGGGGAAAAAGACACTATGAGAGATGGCCCTGACGTATAGAATCCTAGAAGTTAGATACAACTTATTTATCTTAGTCAGTGCAGGATTGTATCTTAGCATTTATTTAGCATGGTTTCATACAGCCTAGTTTTAAATGGCCCTTGTAGAGAGGCTTTAACACAATTCTTTTGGAAGATTCGTCCTCAGCAAGATACATGTCTTAGGAAGTGTTTCATGATATTCACCACTTAAAATACTTCCCCTTCTTTCTTGGCTATATACTCTTCATATATCCATAGACTGGTATAAGTCCACACCATGCATTAGTCATCGTTTAACCAAACTGCACTTATTTAACAGATCTTTCAAACTTTTCTTGTAAACCAGTTCCTCCAGCCTCTGAGCCCTCCAAAGTGACAATATCTTTTTGGTAACCAACTATCTCCTCCTCCCCCTTTTATGTATATAAGCACTGCAGTATCCTGTCATAAAGGTGTAGAAAACTGACATCTCACAATAATGCATCTACAACATGATTTTAGGCACAGAATGTAAAGCAGCACGAATTTTTGTTTGTTTTAAAGGCAGATCAGATCAGAACTGATCGGGTGTGGCACACGGCTTTATCGAGAAAGGGAGGCCTATCTCCTTGCTTCAGAACGTCTCTGAAACCCAGAATTGCACTTATTTTTCTTGCTACGACATTACAATGCAACTCATACACAATCTGCTGTCCAGCAATCCTCCTCAGTCTCTTTCAAACATTATGTCTCCCCAGGTTTCTCCCTCACAACAATTATCTGTGTTCAGGATTAATTTCCCCCAGATGTATTAACATGTCACAACAAGCCAACCTCTCAGTCTGGTCTCTTTCAAAGATAGGCAATTTAGTTTGCTCAGCAGCTAGCATTTCTCTCATGTTAGCTAGCAAACATTTGAGGCCCCTTTGAAACAGACATCGGCCTATGTCCCAGTTCTGGAAATGGACCCAAATGCTCTATGTCTGAGGTTCTCCGCTTTTAGAAGCATGCCAAGCCAATTTCAATTGATGCAGGTTATTTAAAAGATTCAATTTCTCTTGGTTACTCTTTAGTCGGGTGTGATCTGGGATTAGTGGATGAGACAGGGCAACTGAGTGGTTTCTTAAGAGTTTCTAGTTACTTTTTCGAGCTCCATCTCAGAGCGCAACACACGATCAAACAGCTAATCTGAGCAAAGGATAGGTGAGCCCAAAGGTAATATGCACAGAGCCCTTTAGATCAACATCTATTAGCACAGGGAGGCTCTGCTTTGGTAAAGGTGGTGGCTGAACTCTCCAGCCTCTAAAAAAGGAAATTATTCATGGTCAGGCATGGGATCCTATGGCTGCAGAGAAAATACAGAGAAGGTGCCTGTCACATTGTTTAGAGGAAAGCTTTTCAGTGATAAAAACAAAGCTGAATTACTTACTGGTCAAATTATGACTGCCCCGTGAAAGACACTGGGAAAGACAGATGACAACAAGGTTAGAATAAGCCCTGCCTTCCCTAATGCATCTGTAAAGGAGGCAGTCACAATGAGGCCATTTGCACTCCCTGAACACAAGAGGTCAAGCAGATATGGCATGTAACTATGGAGAGTGTGAGCGTGTGTGTGTGTGTGTGTGTGTGTGTGTGTGTGTGTGTAGGGGACACAATTTAAAGGTTCTGGTGATATTCAGCGGGGTTCAGGATAGGGCACGTACTAAGGATGTTAACTTTTTTTGTGTAAACATATAACCGCTTGAAATTTTAGCACTGGGATCCAACCTGAGCAGGATAAAGCTATAATGGGAGGCACAAAAACCTGTCCAGGAAAGCAGGAAGCTACAGTTAATTTCACCAGAGCAGTTAAAAAAACAAAACAAAGCCAAACCTTACATTAAGGGGAACAGAGATCTGACCATTACATTTTGAAACCGGAAGATTACACCATCCAGGGCAGAAGGTAAGAGATCATTTCAGAACACCGTGAAACTACAGAAGACAGAAAACCCACTGAGAACATCAGGAAGCTTCAGTGAGAAGCACGGGGATTCAACCAAGCTTCTGCAAAACTTCAGTGACAGAGAGACCCAACTTGAAAAGTACAGAGCTACAAGAACAACTGAGCCTTTACAAAAGCAGTTCAAAACTTTAATGAGTTGCAGGGAAATCAAACTGCAACAAGAAGTAATATACATTGATTGCATCAAACTAGTAACTCTACAAAAGACAAAGAAATCTGATAAAAATATAGGGCAAAATGCCACAGAGACATGAAGACATGAATTTAAAATAATAGTCAGGGAGATCCTAGTAGAGCAGGGCACAGCTAAAGGATGTAAGGAGGTCAAAGCTCTGTTGAACTATACTTACCAATACTTACCAACTTTTTATTGATTTTTTTTACCCACTTATTTCCCAGGTAAATGTGTAAAGTCAAATTTAGCTTTTGTTGACCAGCAGTGGCCAGGTGTTAAAGGTTTTGGGGTGGGGGTTTTGTTTGTTTTCTCTTTCCTTTTTGCTGAATCAAGAAGTTTTTCGTAGGACATAAAATTTACTTACAGTGAGTTTCCAAATGGTGTCACTCCTCTGGTAAATCACTCCAAGCTTTGGCCCTAGTGCAGACGTTCATTGGGGCAGGGGACAGAGAGAGGCTGTGTCTGTACTGAAAAGAAACAAAAGGAAAAGAGACGGGGGAATTGTTAATTATTTATCAAGAGTGAGAGTATTTGCTGCAAAGTTAATCAGTATTCTCCATGTCTATATGACAGAGTGAAGCCTAACAGGGCTAAATTCTGTCCTGTGTTCCATCTGGGAAAACCCAGCTATAAATGAGGATAGATTCTGATCCCTTGTCTCCATGGCCCAACTATCCACACTATTTTGGGTAGGTAAGATAGGGAGAATCAAGCAGCAGACTGTCATACAATAGAATTCCTTCCTGGTCTTGCAGGTTTCCTGTTATGATTGCAGGTGCGCTGATCAACAACAGGAGCCTTAGTGCAGAAGAGGCACCAAAGTTTTTCCTGTCATGTAACCTAACCCTGCTCAGCGCAGAAGACAGGAAGAATTGCCTTTAAGCTAAAATAGAGTTGAAGGGAGGAAAAAGACCTACCATGCTCCCCTTATTTTCTTTGTATCACAAAAACAGCAGATAAAATAAAAGTGTATCCATCCAAAGGCAGAAACTCTACCTACTCACTCATTTGGACACCAGTGGGTGTTACTTTAGTGACCCAAAAATAATTATAAAAAAACCCCAAACCGAAACCAAGGATATGATTTATTCTTAGTCATTAAGCTACCATCAAACCCCAAGTAGCAATTTTATGCCTGAAATGTCTTCTCTGGAGGCCATATCCTGCTCTGAGAAGGGAGTAAACTCAATGGTCTAGTACAGAATGGGCCCAAAGAAAAACTCAGATCTAACCATTCAACAGCTAAACTTGACTTTTACAAATGACCCTTGCTTTTATAAGTGGCCAAACCACATCCTTGCATCTGAACTCTACTAAAACACTAGGATTTTTTAAATCTTTTGTGATTGAATCCATCACTAGATTAACAGGGCTGCGGGGGATGGAAACACATCTGAAACCAGCATCCAGATGATGAGCTAAATCCCGAAGACATGCAAGTAGCCCTATGGACATCAGTGTCTCCAATCCTGCCCATGCTGAAGCCAATGTGGCTACTCATAGGAACACTGGATTTTCAGTACAATCAATGAAGAAAAATGAATATTTGCTTCATCAACAAAATCAAACAAAGCCACAGGTGAATAAAAATGATACAGAGTGTCATTGTTATTTCACAGGTAATTAACATTACTGAGCAGGTCTGAATGCATGCTAGGAAACGCATCACAATAATATTCAAAACCACTAATCAATATAGCAGACAGACTGGAATGAGTGCCTACCAACACAATTAAGCATTCTCTCAGTGCATTTTAGATGACACTATAATAATGCATTTCACAAAGTACTCTTTCAGGAACAGTTTAATGTACATGTTTTGTAAGAACGATGGTTAATGGCAAGCTGGATCTGTGTAAATAGACAGACTATGCACTACTTGGCAGTTACACTTCACAGGGGCGCAAGCACACGTTTTCTCCAAGGTTCCAGTTTGTGTTGGCACATCCCCATCCCTAAAGTTTGTTTTGAATCCATATTTAAGCACATTTGAAAACTCAGTACAAAACTTATTCAGAACCGCCAAGTTTTACCTGTGTTTGGAGTGGAGCCGTGAGGGAGCTCCTGATTTGCTTGAAAGGTTCACAAACCACAATGACAAATGTGAAGGATTGAATTTCAAGAATATAATGATGCCCAGTATGTGCACAGTTTTAGATTTCATTGCTAACATTCAGCACCAGTTTTCCTTTCAGACCTTCTCCCTGCTTATCTTGTTTTCCACTCAACCCTTATCTCCCCTACTACTAATTTCAAACTTATTTCATCCATGTCATTCTTTCATTCTGCTCCTCTTCCCATCTTTCTATGGTCCAAATTCTGGAGTCCTTACAGAGGATCCAATCCTACAGGCTATCTGCATGTTTAACACCCAAAGAAGTTTTTGAGTCAGTAAGACCAAAGGATCAGCCCCCCTCCCCCGTCATCCTTAGAATCATAGAGCTGGAAGAGACCTCAGGAGGTCATCAAGTCCAGCCCCCAGCCCAAGGCAGGACCAATCCCAACGAAATCATCCCAGCCAGGGCTTTGTCAAGCTGAGACTTAAAAACCTCTAGGGATGGAGATTCCACCACCTCCCTAGGTAACCCACTTCAGTCAGACAAAATATCTACTGACTAGGAGTTTCACACAAATCAAACCTACCGGAGGACAGAGTTAGCCATTGTTGTGCCTCTAGTATTTGGGACCCTAATCTAGTTGATCCTTGGTTGTGGTGTGACCAGCACTCACTTTGTGGTTCATAACAAAGTATGGCAGAAAGAAAGGATGTTGGGAATGGGCTGTTCACAATCACATATGGGAATCAGATATTGAACTCCCACTGAAAGTCTCCCTTAGATTCTTTTAAAACTCCACTCTGGGTGAAGAGCATGAAGAAAGTGGTATGTTCCAGAACACTAAGACAGCTTCATTGTTCCTTTTTTCAACACTTCTTGTATGGCCTGCTGAACAGTGTGGCTGTTTTCATTTAAAATTAAAAACATACTGTATTGGGATACATGACAGCCCATTACAAAAATCAATGAAACTAAAGGTTGACTAGCCCATGAGAGGACACAATGGGAAAATCAGCATTCAGAAATACTAGGAAAGGGTCTTGAGCCAGATGGGGAGGCCAATAGGTGATACAGACTTGGGAGCATCAGAACATTAGGTCAAAAAATATCCATCACAAATGACAGTAAGAAAGCAGGGAACTGGGAATCAGGATTCCTAGGATCAATCTGTGATTTTGCCACTGACTCACTGTGGGCACATCTACACAGCAGGGCTAATGCCGACATAAGCTACACAACTTGAGCTACATCAATTGAGTAGTTTAAGTTGAAATAGCTTATTTCAGCATTTGGTGCTGTCTACAGAGCAGGAAGTCCAAGAAAGAGCACTCTTCCTCTGACTTCCCTTACTCCTCGTGAAATGAGGGTTACAGAAGTCAGAGTAAGAGGTCCTCCAGCTCAACATTATTTTGACATTATGTGTAGACAAACTCTGGGACAGCTCAGGAAACTCAGAGCCCCTCTGCACCTTGGTTCCTCTTGCTATAAAACAAGAATATTAGCTTCTACTCTATAGGGCTGTTGTGAGGCATAATTTAGATTTTGAAGACACTGAATTTCTTGCATGAATGCACTATGGAAGTACAAAGTATTGGTTAAAAACTTTCCATTCGTGGTATTAACTTGGGTATTTTATATATCTCTATCCATATTTACATGCATTCCAACCTGCCTAACTCTTATTTAGTATTTTAGAGGGAGAAAGACACATTAATTGTTTCATTATTTTTATTAAAGAATGTCCATTTTATGATAGCAGTGAGGTAATTCAGATAGTGATTTAAGAGGGGCATTTAAGGTCAGTTTCTGTGTTGGCTTCAGTGAAGTTGCAAGGGGCATAAAATCAGCACAAAACGTGGTCCTTTATAATAGCGCTGATCATTAATGGCTCCCTTACCATAACTCCACATGCCAATATTCTGATCTTCCTCCTTTCCTTTCTGTAATTTGCGTCTTCACCCTTATTTGTAATCTGCCAAAGCTGAGCTGTTTGTTAATCAGCACCATTGATCAAAAATCGTCTGTCACAGCCTATTATGTGAATTTCACATAGGCAGGTGGTGTTCCTATTCTGTTCCCAATACAAAACATGCTATAGGTTGTACCTCCCTTAACCGGGACTCCTTGATCCGGTATTTAGAGGGTACCGGCAACTCAGCTGGGAGCCCAGTGTCAGTGGGAGGGAGGAGAAATGGGTGGCATGGCAGGGAGTTCTGGCCAAAACGGCTGCCAAGGAGCTTCAGCCCTGGCCATGAAGCTCCAGCCCCAGCCGCATTCTGGCTCCAGTGTCCTGGGAGCTCCAGCCCGAACCAAAGCGAGAGCCAGGGAGCTCTGGCCCCAGCCCTCTGCCCCAGCCCTGGCTGCACAGCTCCAGCCCAGCCATGGAGATGGGTGGCTGCAGAGCTCTGCCCCAGCTGTGGAGCTCTGGCCATGGCACTCCAGCCCCAGCAGCAGCGGGATCGGCAGCATCTAGAGTGACCTGGGGCACTGGGACAGCAGTGGGGGCAGGTTGGCGCTCTAACCTGGTGGCAGCATGGGCCAGGAGGGGAGGGACCTCTCCTGGTCCAGCAAATCCCCTCGTTCGGGATCAGTCAAGTCCTGAGGGTACCGGACCAGAGAGGTCCAATCTGAAGCAATATAATTTAGATGTATCTACTTTCTTGCGGTTTCCTTTCATGTGATCTTAAATAACAGCAAATAGAAGTTTCCTGCCAGTGCCTGAACCTGAACTTGGCTGATTCAAGGGATTGTTTCTTGCAGGGCCTCTTACTTTTGGTCCCTATCTCTAGTTCCTTTTACTTTAGACACCCTCCAGTTCCTTTTCTACTTCCTATTTGGAGCTAATGAGACTCACAAGATCTAGATGTCATGGTCAATCAGGAAAATAGTCAGGAATAATTCTAGGTATCCTTTACTGTTCTTTTGTAATGGGATGAAATGTACCTTGACTAATATGTACTGCAGACTGCTAGCATGCTAGGTAGGTACTAGAAGAGCCATGGAGAAGCTGGACTCTCCTCCTAGCAGTCAGCTTTTTGCATCAAGGAGGGAGAGGAAGATAGAAAAGTGTGTGTGTGTGTCTGTGTGTACGTACACTACTCCACACAGTGCACCCATACAACAGTGAGCAGAACTTGTCACTCAGAAAACGTGAGATCTCAGGAGCACAGGACACCATGTAAGAAGATCAGAGTGTGGTTTGTTTATAGGAGGTAGAACTTTAATAAATACCATCACTGAAGGGAAACTTGCCTTTCCCCTATCTTGCTAGGAGCATTGCGTATCTATTTCAGACATGTGGTCCTGAAATTCAGACAATATTTCCTCTATGGATTAGATATTTGCAGATAAACCATTTGAATGAGATGCACTGGGATGCTAGTCTGGTTAAGGCCAGTTTCCCATAAATACATCTTTGCAAAAGTACTGGAGAGAAATACTTTCCCTCGAATCCCAAGGGTTCCTATTGAAATCTGGAACAGCAATTCATGTTTATAGTAAAAAGCTACATCATGTTCCCAGTATTTGTCATACAAAATCTCTATTACTTATCTATATCTGTTTTTCTCTCTCTCTAGTCTCCCTCCTTCCCCCCGCCTTTTTATCTAACACTAACATTTCACCACATTTACGCTGCAATTCTTTGCTTATGATGGAATTTGGCACTTTAAAAAAAGAATACATTTCCAGACCCCGTTATAATACATTGAATTCTTAGTTCCTGGAGAAGTAGCAGACCTAAGAGGAGGGTTTATCAAGGGGCTCTTGTGCATTTTTGTGCTCCTCTGGCACTGACTGGATTGCCTCTTAAGTAGCATTCACAGTCAATATTGGGTCGTCTTTTCTCCTTTGCAATGAGTATTCCCAGTTCACAGTCTCCTCTATCACAGAGCAGGGGTCTAAAGAACTAGTACCTTCTTGCCAAAATCCCATGGAGTAGAGTGATCCCTCCTGCTGCAATGTGCTGCTTGTCATTGTGTCAACCCAAACACCAGTGCCCCAACACCGTGCTAGAGGGCACTGGAGAGGCTGTCTTGCATTTGAGATATAAAACAGAAGACCCAGCTACTTGTTATTAACAAAGATTTCATCAAGTCCAAATTTATGCAACAGGCATAGATAAGAAACACTCCCTCTCTCTCACACACAAACATGGTATGGTTCATTTAGAATTGATATGATTTCCTTTTCTAAATTTTTAAAATATCTTATTCACATTTTGAAATTATAAATTAGATATTAAATAAATCACATCTAATTCTGTCTATCAACATTTTGCTAAAGTACCTGTCATTACTGTATTTGAGTGGTTCACAAAATTACAAAGTATAATCATTTCCTATTGCCTGATAACAGTCAGACCTGAGTGAGACTAATATTTGAGGCAAGATTCTGGTTTCACTTACAGTGATGGAAATAAGGAAGAACTCCCCAGTTGTGAATGGAGTTACACCTGCATTAGTCCTCTAGGATAGGGTCTGTTTGGCTGCACAATTATTTCGGAATAAGCTATTCTGGAATAGTTATTCTGAAATAGCTTATTTCAAAATAGCACGTCTACACTGCACAGAAGCCTCAAAATTAGTCCGAGGCAGGCTTCCCTAATGAATCACACGTATAAGATAGGAATTCAAAAAGGTCACAGATAAAGAACTAAAGAAGAGAAAAAGCTGCTCTTCAGATGTTTTTGAAGCCACAAGCAGCAGTGGTCACTGAAGATGGCCAGTGCAGGGTGAGGGCAGTTGCTCTATCCCCAAGAAAGGCATCTGGCCAAAGTGACATTGTCTTGCAATTGCAATCAGCAGAGAATAAAGGTGACTCCATTCCCTGAAAACACCATCATTGCCTATGACTGAAAGATGAGTTGCCATCACTGCATCCACTAGAGACCAAGAAAATGACAGTGAATTAACATTGCAACAGTAATGTATCCATCCCATCCCCTGCTTTGGCTAGTTATGACAGATCAGCTTCATGAACATTTCATTGCCAAGGAACCCTGTCAAAATATTGGTGATTTCTCCAAATCTGTTCAGCATCATGGAGATGTCAAACGAAGTCTGAAAGGACATTTTTGAGGCAGAACAAAACAATTCAAGCATCAGAGAGAATGGCTGGTGTAGTCTTCACAAACCGGTTCAATTGATTGCTGTGTTTGCAAACTTCTCAGCACATCCCCCAAACAAAAGGCTCATAGCTCCGTAGGTGTCAACAAAAGGAAGAATTCCTCGAAGAGGAAAAGAGCTCCATTTCTCATTTATAAGGGGGCTGCAGATTGATAATCAATTTTCACCTGCCTATGTTCACTGACTGTACAATGTAACAATAAGTAGATTTTGGATGATGACTCTATCTCCTGGCAATTGTCCTGGAGAGAACAGTCAGAAGTACAACTTCAGAAGTGTAGTAAAGTTTGATCCTTTTTGGTGGTGACAAGATCCTTGGTTCTCACCCTTTCAAGTTATTTGCACCCAGCAGCCTGGGTTCTTCCCTTCCTAGCTACGGAAAAGAAACTGCCTGCTAATTGATCCACTCCTAAGGTTCACCTTTACAGGAGATATGCTGCAATGTAAGTCACAATCATACCTAGTGAGGTTCCACTGATGTCCATGGAGTTATACCAGGTACGTATTTGTCTTTCCAGACCAATTTGTCACAGATTTGCAGAGAACAAAAAGAAGCACATGAAAATCTGGATTCATCATGCATCATCTACTCATTTGTTTCTAACACACCGATTACCAAAATATAATAAAACTGGGAAATGCAAGAATTAAAAATATCTCGGCCTCATTTAAATAGAATTCTTCTCCTCTCTCAGCAAGATTTTAGCAGATGGCTTTATCTGGAGGGAGATAACTTGCCAGCTGATATGAGAGTATGATGATCTATCTATAGCATGGACCTCTCTGGTCCAGCACCCTCAGGACCAACTAGTCTCGGATGAGGGATTTTGCCAGACCAGGAGAGGTCATTTTTGTACACCTGTCACCGGCCCCCCTGGCCCAGCCACTGGCCTCCCAGCAGGCTCCCCACCTCCTGCTAGCCCAACTACCCACTGCCCTGATGACCCGCCGGGCAGCCTGTTGCTGGGGCTCCTGGTAGCTGCATGCACCGTGGCTCTATGAGCAGCCCCACGCATCACATGCTAGGGCTCCCTGGGTAGCTGTATGCGTGCCACACGCCAGGGCTCCCAACCCTGCTGGGCATCCCCGCTGCCACATGTTGGGCAGCCCCGCCATCAGCTCCCTGAGGGCAGTCCACTGGCCTGCTGGCTCCGCAGGGATCCTTACTGTTGGCCCTCCATTGGGAATCTCTGGTCCTGCAACATCCATGCCGGATCATGGATGTTGCTGGACCAGAGAATCCTGGTTGAGAGAGTTTCAAACTGTATTCTGGTCATCAATTTTACAAGACTTTGATAAAGTATGCACAAAGTGTACCTTGTGATAGATCATTTGAAAATTAATAATCTGATGAACATTCCTGGCCTGGTAAAAGATATGTATCAACATTGTGTATAAACTTATAAGTTTCTGCCACTTCAACATGCTCCAAATTTAAGAAAAGCAGGCCCAAACCAATTTCTCTGGAACAAAAGAATACCCAGCCAGGTGTTAAAGATCTATCACCTGCTTAAGCAGCCATTCTACAACTACTGGAAGGTGTAAACAAGAAATTCACATTTCATCACAGGGATGGCCAATCCTGCCATCCACAAGTCTTCTTATTGTTTGCAACCCACCTGGGGGTAATGCTCAAAGAGGGGCGGGTGGCATGAGAGAGAGAGAGAGAGACAGCGGCCTCCACTCTTTCCTCCTCCATCTCTGCTCATGACATCAATGACTCTCAAAAAACTGAACTAAGGGAGGAGCCAAGGCTGAAAGGAGACCCAGCCTGTGAAATTTACTACAATATATGATGAGACAAAACCTTTTGCTTTTAATTCATTTAGCTTGTTGAAGTTAGGTAAGTTATCTTGAGTTTTCTTTTTTCTTTTTCTTTTGCAACTAATCCTAACTTTTATGCATCATCTTTTAAAATCTGTCTTTCTATAGTTAATAAACATATCTTATTGTTTGGTCTTAACCACTGTGTTTGGTTTAGAGCAAGGTATTCATAGCCAAACATTCTTCACCGAGAATGTCTCATCCCCCGCTCCTGAAATTCTCACCATGCTAAAAATGCTACATTTCACATGCTGTTTACCTCCCACCAGCATTCCCAATTCTCCTGCAAGTCAACAGTGTTGAGTCAGTAATCAACCCAATGAAAGGATTAGGCAAAAGAACCAGCAACATCCGTCTCCAGAGGTCTATACTGCTCTTCTTGTATACCTGAGGCTTCCAGATTCAAATTACACAACTGAATGCTCATTCAATTTATACTGAAAAGGATTAAAGAAAAATACACAGGATCCATGGTGAGAGAGGGAAAGGCTGAGCTGTGGTTCCATTTCCCACTAAGGGGTAACTGGCTGCAGTCTTGGAATCTGAAGAGTTGATCAAAGAGTTTGCTTCGTGAAAAGCCAGGAGAAAGCCACTGCAGACTTCCTGTTTCACACTTCAGTGACAAAACACAAAGTTAAAAATGTTGAGATGAACACATGAATGTATTCCAAACCATTGTTTAATTGAAATGAAGGTTATGCACAGTTGTGAAACACAGAATTTTAAATGTCAAGTGACTGAATGCAGCAGGTCCTGCGATGTGATGTGTATGTGTGATAATTATTTGATATTTAAGTTACACAGGATTCCTGAAGTAAGTCTAAAAATGTAAAGATATCAGCTCAAGCTGCCAGGTGAGGATCTGGCTTTCAAATACGTCAGGCAGGTTTTAGAATTTGACTGCAGGCCCCCCCTTTTTTTGTGAGACTTTGTCTACACTGTGGGCTTCTTTTGGAAGATGCTTTTCTGGAAGAGATTTTCCAGAAAAACTTATTTAGAAAGAGTGCGACCACACAGCAAAAGCGCAAGGAAAAAGCAATCTGCTTTTTTGAAAGACAGCATCCACATTGATTGGACGCTATGTCGCATTTAAGTTGTGATTAGTATGGACGGAGTGGCCACCAGGGCACTTGTGTTATTTCCTGGAGGCCTCTTCCTTCGAAATAACTCCCTCTTCTGCATCCATACGCGCTTTTTCCAAAAAAACTGCCTTTTCAGAAAAAGGCTTCTTCCTCATAGAAAGAGGTTTACTGCTGTCAGAAAAACTCTTCCGTTCTTTCGACTTTCTGTCAAAAGAATGCAATAGCAATAGCAGAGCAGTGTGGACATAAGTATAGTTTTTCCGGAAAAACAGCCATTTTTCTGGAAAAATGCTTCATTATGACCCCTGTTGCATATGGCATAAGTGCATAAATAGGAATAACATAATACTAAATATTACTGTAATTGTTCTTATTTCAGTATTTGCCAGTCTTATTCTCTTGGGTTTATTGAAGTTCAGTATTTAGCTCTCCCCTATGCATCTTAAGGGATCTTTATCTGGCTATTTCAAAAAACTGAGAAAAACTGAAGGCAGTTGCCTCGACTGTTAGATAAGTGCTGTTTTCTGAGTACTAAAAAGACCATTTCTAACTCAATTTCTTCCCCTCTAACAGCAAAAGTTACTACGTAGAATGGTTTAGATGCCTTTTGCTGACATTTACAGCTGTCTTCCAGGTGCTGCAGGGAGTGGCCCAGGGACATTATTCCTGGGGGAGCTAACAGCTATTGCAACATTTGCCTTTCCCAGAAAGTGGCACTGTAGGAAACGATGTAAGTGTGTTGGTTTTGTGGGACTCACAAATACTCCAGCTCATATCAGCAATAGGCTATGAGGGGACTGGTGCCGGATCAGCTGTTAGGGAAACTCTCCGGTGCCAGCAGAAATCACTGCAAAGAATGATGTAGCTGAGCGGGGCTATGGTGGAGTTCACTGTTACTGTGAACACTGCCTCTCCCAGCAGGAGGTACTAGAGAGAATGACGGAGAAGTGCTGGATACCGGAGCACTCACAGAGAGTTTAGCTACAATCAGACTTCACAATTTGCTCTAAAGAAGAGTGTTGGCCAAAGTCCAAAGCTACTCCTGGTCTCAACTCTCCTGCACATTCGTTTAAAAATGATGTGTTAACTACAGAGAAGCCAAAAGTTGTCTTGATTCCATCCTTCACCAGAAGAAGTAACTGAGAAAACAAAGGAGGAGTGCTAGTTCTGCTCATAGGGTTTGTCTACCCAGTGGCGCTATTTTGGGATAGTGTTTTCTGTGTCTTGACAGTGCGCCCGTTATTTCAAAATAGCTTTCAAAATAACGGGTGCGCTATCCCAATGTCCCTGTAAATCTTGTTCCATGAGGATTAAGGGATGTTTCAGAATAGCGCTCTATTTCAAAATTAACTCGAAATAAGCCACGCAATTTGCGTAGCTCAAATTGCGTAGCTTATTTCGAGATAAGGGTGCAGTGTAGACACACCATAGCTACTTCAATCTCACACAGCATCACACAGACACTACTGGGAATGATGTAAAGAATGCTGACTATAGTCCATTGTCAAAGCTCGTGCAGACTCAGCCTCTCCGTGCCAAGGCCACTGACACAGACGCATCAACTCAGTGAATCTGGGAGACTTCAAGAGATCCAGAATTAGCAGCAATCTCCACTCCTGAAAACCCAAGTGCTCTGCTTGAGAGGTAGAAGGAGAATGGCTGTACTCAGCCGGCATTGATTTATCCAGCCTTTTGTCTGTGTCTGCTTTCTGTCTCGTTTAGAGGTGGTTTCTGTTACTACAAGTAGCATGAATCATGTCTCTGTTAAAAAACAGAGCTTCAATTGTCTTACATAACCCCTGGTAACTGAACGTCTAATAATAGCAAGCCATTTCCAGGTAGGGAATCTGTCTACCTCCCAGACATACACACACTCACAGTGCCTCACTACAGGGAGGGAGTAAAGGTGATTTAAAAAAAACATGCACTATACCTATTCTGAATTACAGGAGCTGGTGACTATTATTTTAAAATGCAGCTCATATATTAAACACCTCAGGAATGAAAATCTAATGTGAAATGCTTCCTGCAAAAACAGAGCACACAGAGAAAGCCAGTGCCTCTGAGCATGAGACGAGTTTGAGCTGCAAAGTTCGCATTTGGATCCTGATCTGAAAGCCCATGTCTCAGGCAGGCAACTTCTGAAAATATTTCGTAACTGTATTATTCCAGGGGTGGGGAAGAGTTAAAACTGAGATGTGTCACTTTGAAACAATACCATTTTTCAGGGGTACCTTTTAAAACTAAATGCTAGAAACTCAGGAAATTCAAAAGTCTTCACCACCAATCTTATTTCCGATCTACCCCAAACCCTCCACACTCCCACATGAAGTAGTAGAATAAGAGAACCTCACCAAGAGCCTAATCCAAAGCCCACTGAAGTCACTGCGAGCCTTTCCACAGACTTGAATATTGAGTTTTGGATCTAGCCCCAAATGACGTAAGAAACTTAAATCTGCCCCTTAAAAGTATGGGGGCAGCTGTAAGATATGCCACTTCTCACCTACCATCATTTCAACCTACATCAGGTACACAGGGATCCTTGCTGTGTGTTAGAATAGATTTAGGGTAAATCCTTGTACCTTGGGATTTTAATGAGAAGTGAATTTTATTAGCTTGAGAATTAAAGAGCTGCAATTTAAACTAGGCAGGACAGTCTTTTTGTTAAAGCCCATGATTTGGGATTTGGCACTTCTGTTTTTTTCCCAGCTTCTGAAACCTGGTTAAGTTGCTTAGTCGCTCCATGCTTCATTTTCATCACATATAAAACTGGGGTATTAAAACAAACTCTATTCTTAAAGAACTCTGAGACCAAATTAATTCATGTTTCTATGGCACCTTTAGATTAAGGCATTGATAGACATTCAAAGTATTACTGTAACTCAAAAGTATTTTTCAGGAAGACAGTGGACAATTATATAGTGTGAATGAAATCTCACAGAAATTATAAACATTCAGACTATAAAACTAAAAAAACACCATCTTGCTATTTTATGTTCTGCAGGATTCTGTATCATATGTACTTTTGTCTAATGGGACAAAACTTAGCACATGATTTGTCATAGGGTATGTTCTGGCCATCTCATCTCAAGACAGACATATTAAAATTCAAAAAAAGGACAGAATCATAGAATCATAGAATACTAGGACTAAAAGGGACCTCGAGAGGTCATCGAGTCCAGTCTCCTGCCCTCATGGCAGGACTAAATACTGTCTAGACCATCCCTGATAGACATTTAACTAACTTACTCTTAAATATCTCCAGAGATGGAGAATCCACAATCTCCCTGGGCAATTTATTCCAGTGTTTGACTACCCTGATAGTTAGGAACTTTTTCCTAATGTCCAACCTAAACCAACTTTGCTGCAGTTTAAGCCTATTGCTTCTTGTTCTATCCTCAGAGGCCAAGATGAACAAATTTTCTCCCTCCTCCTTATGACACCCTTTTAGATACCTGAAAACGGCTATCATGTCCCCCCCCTCAATCTTCTCTTTTCTAAACTAAACAAACCCAATTCTTTCAGCCTTCCTTCATAGGTCATGTTCTCTAGACCTTAATCATTCATGTTGCTCTTCTCTGGACCCTCTCCAATTTCTCCACATCCTTCTTGAAATGCGGTGCCCAGAACTGGACACAATACTCCAACTGAGGCCTAACCAGCGCAGAGTAGAGCGGAAGAATGACTTCTCGTGTCTTGCTCACAACACACCTGTTAATGCATCCTAGAACCATTTTTGCTTTTTTTGCAACAGCATCACACTGCTGACTCATATTCAGCTTGTGGTCCACTATAAACCCCTAGATCCCTTTCTGCCATACTCCTTCCTAGACAGTTGCTTCCCCATTCTGTATGTGTGAAACTGACTGTTCCTTCCTAAATGGAGCACTTTGCATTTGTCTTTAATAAACTTCATCCTGTTTACCTCAGACCATTTCTCCAATTTGTCCAGATCATTTTGAATTATGACCCTATCCTCCAGAGCAGTCGCAACTCCTCCCACCTTGGTATCATCTGTAAACTTAATAAGCGTACTTTCTATGCCAATATCTAAATCGTTGATGAAGATATTGAACAGAGCCGGTCCCAAAACAGACCCCTGCGGAAACCCACTTATTATACCTTTCCAGCAGGATTGTGAACCATTAATAACTACTCTCTGAGTACGGTTATCCAGCCAGTTATGCACCCACCTTATAGTAGCCCCATCTAAGTTGTATTTGCCTAGTTTATTGATAAGAAGGTCATGCGAGACCGTATCAAACGCCTTACTAAAGTCTAGGTATACCACATCCACCGCTTCTCCCTTATCCACAAGACTCGTTATCCTATCAAAGAAAGCTATCAGATTGGTTTGATATGATTTGTTCTTTACAAATCCATGCTGGCTGTTCCCTATCACCTTGCCACCTTCCAAGTGTTTACAGATGATTTCCTTAATTACTTGCTCCATTATCTTCCCTGGCACAGAAGTTAAACTAACTGGTCTGTAGTTTCCTGGGTTGTTCTTATTTCCCTTTTTATAAATGGGCACTATATTTGCCCTTTTCCAGTCTTCTGGAATCTCTCCTGTCTCCGATGATTTTCCAAAGATGATAGCTAGAGGCTCAGATACCTCCTCTATCAGCTCCTTGAGTATTCTGGGATGCATTTCGTCAGGCCCTGGTGACTTGCAGGCATCTAACTTTTCTAGGTGATTTTTAACTTGTTCTTTTTTTATTTTATCTTCTAAACCTACCCCCTTCCCACTAGCATTCACTATGTTAGGCATTCCTTCAGACTTCTCAGTGAAGACCGAAACAAAGAAGTCATTAAGCATCTCTGCCATTTCCAAATTTCCTGTTACTGTTTCTCCCTCCTCACTGACCAGTGGGCCTACCCTGTCCTTGGTCTTCCTCTTGCTTCTAATGTATTTATAAAAAGTCTTCTTGTTTCCCTTTATTCCCGTAGCTAGTTTGAGCTCATTTTGTGCCTTTGCCTTTCTAATCTTGCCCCTGCATTCCTGTGTTGTTTGCCTATATTCATCCTTTGTAATTTGTCCTAGTTTCCATTTTTTATGGACTCCTTTTTTATTTTTAGATCATGCAAGATCTCGTGGTTAAGCCAAGGTGGTCTTTTGCCATATTTTCTATCTTTCCGACACAGTGGAATAGCTTGCTTTTGGGCCCTTAATAATGTCCCTTTGAAAAACTGCCAACTCTCCTCAGCTGTTTTTCCCCCTCAGTCTTGATTCCCATGGGAACTTACCTATAAGCTCTCTGAGCTTACCAAAATCCGCCTTCCTGAAATCCATTGTCTCTATTTTGCTGTTTTCCCTTCTACCCTTCCTTACAATTGTGAACTCTATGATTTCATGATCACTTTCACCCAAGCTGCCTTCCACAAATGATAAAGGGCAACACAAATGATAAAGGGTGTTCCAGCACCCCCATGCTCTATGAAAATAGGCTAATGAAGGTGAGTATGCATAACTCAAAGATGCTTCATGCAAAATGCACCACAGAACATGTCAATTTTAAAGTTATAATCTGCTGGATCTGTATATCCTATTTTTGTGCATGTATCATTCTTGAATGTGAAGTTGGAAATATGAAGTGTGAATCTGGTTTTAAATCTAAATGGGCTAATGAGGGCCATTAGGGATACTTTAGGATCTTAATGGCTTAGCACTCAAACCAAGGACCCATAAATGGATTTATTCTTCCTGAAAGCCCAAACTGTGGCTGGTCCCTTAAAGACCTGTGACCATGCCACCTGGTACTGGAATCCATCTTAAATCTAGTATTTTTCCATGGGGAGGAGGAGACTGAACAAAGGGATCCCGCCCTGGAGGGTAGTCGATTTAAGGAATGGAGAGCAATCAGTCTTTGTCTTCAGCTGGCCTTTGAAACTGCCTCATCCATCCTAAGAAAATACACATGAAGAGACCAGGCAACAAAGAACTCTGGAAAAAGCTGTAGACCCAGGCCAAAGATGAACTCTGACTTAAAGCATATTGTCTGAGATAATCAACTGTTTAGGGTAAAAATTTGCATGTAACAAGTTTCTTAGCTGGCTTTTTTGTTTATTTTAATTTAGTAACTTACTTTGATCTGGAACGAGGTGTACCGGTAGTTCGAATTAGAGATCCTAATTCGAACTACCTACTCCGTGCCGTGTGTAGCCGCGGGCACGGAGTTCGACCTAAGGGGATTTAAAAATGGCGCCCGCCCGGCAAGATGCAAATGAAGCCCGGGATATTTAAATCCCGGGCTTCAATTGCAACTTCGAATGCCTACATTAACCACCCTATTCGAACTAGGGTGGTAGTGTAGACATACCCTAACTGTATTCAAAAAAGGATTAGGTAAGTTCATGGAGGTTAGATCCAGTGGTTACAAGCCAAAATGGTCAGGAGTGCAACCACATGTTCTGCGTGATCTCTGACAGATGCTTGGAGGGGCAACAGAATGATGATTGGCCTTGTCTAGATGGATCTTTGGACTGACCCAAGTATGGTGGTTTTATGTTCTTATTGCATAATAATGCCCCGCAGAGAACAAATTCCTGAAGTTTTTACCCTGACATGACATTAGACTATCTTGGATCTCCAAAATGAACTCAGATCCTGATCATCCAAAATTGCTATATTGTGACATGTTTAAAATGGGTCTGAGCAATGAATTTTGGAAGTAGATTTGGACTTTCCTACAGTTCAGGGCTGTTCAGATCTGGACTTTCAATTTATACTTATCCCTGCTGTGTACTGCTGGCTTACAGCAAGTGGTCAATTTAATTGAGGACCTATTGAGGAAAATGGTCAATTATAACAGTTATTTCTCATCTTAATTATTTCCTTAGCCATGACTATGTTTCCAACAAGTTTGTCACTCTTAAACATTGGAGAAATGAGGAGGCCAGGGTACCAAACTAACAACACATCAGGTGATTCTGGTTTTATTCCAAATTATGTCAGTGACTCACTGTATGACTATGGGAAAAACAATTCTCCCTGGAGATAATGCTACCTACCTGCTTTGGGACCTGTGGATTATATCTAACTGTCAGGGTGGTTAAACACTGGAATAAACTGCCTAAGGAGTTTGTGGAATCTCCATCATTGGAGATATTTAAGAGCAGGTTGGATGGTCATCTACCAGGGATGGTGTTGATGGTGCTTAGTCCTGCTGTAAGGGCAGGGGACTGGACTTGATGACCTTTCAAGTTCCCTTCCAGTTCTAGTATTCTATGATTTTATGATATGTGATATAATAAGTGTTGTTATTGTGAAAACAAGGTGGTTCTGGAGTTATCAAAAGCATCTGAAAGAAGGCTGAGCCTGAACCCAAATTTTTTTAGGGGTGTTTGAAATTCAGATATGGTTCAAAAACTTCCATGGGACCAATCTCTCTTAGAAATATTTTATGCAACAAATGCCCTTATTTTTCACTTGATGACAAAAAGGAGACCAAATGTATTTTATATCCAAAGACCATTGCTGGCCGGAAACAAGAAATTTCAGACTAAAGGATTTCAGCAAAGGTCTTAAGGATCATGAACACAGCTTCTTAAAACTGCAGGTAAACCCATCACTACCATCCTGGTAGCATTGCTAGTGCAATGCTACAATATGTAGCAATGCCACTGACTCAAATGTTTGCTCAAGCACATTAGCACCAGGGGAAATGAAGGAAAATGGAGCAGGTCTTTCAGTCTTTGGCTGTGCATGGGTTCCACAGAACCAGCCAAAGGCAGGCTAGTTACCCTGTGCATGGGTATGTGCGCACATGTGCAACCTTTAGAGACTTCAGCATGTTTTTGGCAGCACCGATGTGCACTGCAGCAACTACAGTAATAAAGTCACTGTTCCTGTGGAGGACTAAATCCTTCCTCCCTGTACAAAGCTGAAGTAAATGTACAAACCTGCTGCCTGGGAGAGAGTTGTGACTTGGGGTAGGAGGGTGCAGAGAGTTTGGATTGTGACCTGGGGTAGCAGATTGGGGTACAGGTTCTAGGAGTGGGTATGGGTGCAGGAAAGGATTCTGGCCTGGGGGAGGGGCATAGAAAGGGGCGCAGGGTCTGGGAGGGAGTCGGGTGTGGGAGTTGGTGGGGTGCCAGAGGCAGGTTCTGGCTGGGAGGTGCTTACCTAAGCAGCCCTCTCAAGCAGACTTCCTAGCTGGCTGTTCCATGTGGCTCTCTGTGCTGTGGGGGCAAGGAGTGACAGGGGGACTTTGTGTGCTGCTCCCACCCCCAGCAAAATCTCTTAGCTCCTATTGGCCAGAAACTGTGGTTTGAACGGCGCTGCTCCATATTGGGAGTGGGCCATGGGTTGGATTAGAAGGTTTGGTGGGCTGGATCTGGCTCATAGGCCATATCTTGCCCACGCATACTCTACAGTTATTTCCTTACTCCCTGAAACACACTGCCCTCCCTCTCTCTCACACCCATACCCCTCTGTTTAATCACAGATCTTCTTGCCATGTCCTGCCTCTGTCCCCATTCCTTTATGCTATGGATGGTGCACCTGCAGATGGCAGCCCTCCAGCATGCAAGCAATTCAGACACACTTCCTATGAAAACTCTTTGAAGTCTGTTCTCCTCTTTCCTGATCTACAGATCTATTTCAAAACTAGGGATGCATCTACACAGCAGGGCTTAACTCAAAATAAGCTACGCACTTATTTCGAAACAGAGTACTTTTCCTCTGGCTTCCCTTACGCCTTGTACAATGAAGGTTACAGGAGTCGGAGTAAGTCCTCCAGCTTGACAGTATTTTGACACTATTTCAAAATAATTGCCTGCTGTATAGATGCGGACTAAGTTATTTTGGAATAGCACTAGTTATTTCGAAATAGTGTCGCAGTGTAGATGTACCCTAGGTTTCTATTACTGCCTATTACATGTCCTACACATCTGTAAAAAAAGCCAAAAACTGGGCATAGCAAAACACCGCTAAAGTGGCTCACTAAAATTTGTAGTCCAGGAAGGGAGTGGACAATGTTAATTCCTGGGCAGATCCGAATCCATTAAAAGTGTCAAGGAGTTTAGGATTCACTCAGAGAAGTGATTTATTTCACATCTTAAAAAAACCTAAATAACAGCCTTCCCTTAAAAGGTGGAGATGTGATGAGGACTGATGAAAGCTAATCAGCAATAACTGACTTTCATGCAGCCAACCAAATTCTGCCCTCAGCTACAGCAATGCAACCTTGTTAATCGGCCTGGATGGGAGTAATTGAAGTAAAAAATTGGGCTAGTAACTTCATTTGTAGTAAAAAAGCCAAAATGCATAAAAACAGTGCTTTGCTGCACTAGACTTCACTGTAAAAACTTGAAGGAGCCAAACAAGGAAAAATTCCCCAAAAGCATGCTGGGCTGTAACTGCAGATGACTTCTATTATGTAGACATGGTCACAGGATTACATTATTGCCCTGAGGCAAGGAGTGTGCCTTTTCCATAGCTCCTGAAAGAAACTTTTCTCCACATGTCAGGCAGTGACACATTCAGGGGTTGGTCACTGTGCTACAGCTTGAAAGTTAGAGAGAAAGATGCAGGAAAGAAGCTTATTGAAGCCTGAGTGTGGCCATGAGTTTCTGAATCTATAACACTAATTTGGGAATAACAGGGTTAATCTCTTCAAAGCTGATCACAGTATTATGTCCAGGATGTATTCTCCTAGATAGCTTGGCACACACAGTCCCTAGTGCACCCTGACAATTTTTCTTTCAATTGAAGTTAGTACAGAAAATTATCACAAGCAACACAGTGAAGGGTTAACAGAAGTTAGACTCAAGTTTACAGAGCCATCTGAACTGTCTTCAAGTAGACATGAAACATCAATGCATCTGGAAAATGGAACTTGCCATAGACTGTTCTTTACCATCTGGTCTCAAGAACATTTTCTGCTTGGGAGTTGCATAAGCAATGAAAAAAAGCACACAAACAACTTCCTGTACCATGTTTTCGGTCACTTATAATGACGCATTACAAAGTAAACCAGCTAAATATGTGCAACTGTGTCTCAGTCCAGATGACAACATGTATTATATAACAGCAATCCCTGACAGAGAGAGATTTAATATAAGAGATTAGGACACAGAGCATACCCAGGGTAAATACTCTGTGTGTGCAAGACCTGGGGGCAAGCTTTGCTTCCATCTCAAAAACCCCAAATCCATTCTAGAAGCCCGAATAGTGAGGGGACCCACTTAGTTGTTGTTGCAAATTAAAACAATATGACTTGTTGCTTCTGTGCTCTGAAATAGAGTTTAACTGTCAGCTTTGGGTTTGTTTGGTTGGTTTTTTTAAAGCTGATTTAACACATTTTAGATTCAAAATTGATTTTAACCAAAATTAACTCCTTTAAAGATATGTCACTTGCTTGGGCTGGTTCTTATCTTTCGAGAGACTATGGCCAGATTCACCCCTTTCAGGGTCTCTAACAAGAGTAAACTCACAGAAATGAACTGCCATAAAACAGAGCAATATTGTCCATCTATCTAAACTGGTAAAAGGTGATGTCTAATTGTGTAGCTTACAGCAGCACAGTTGTGTCACTACAGTTATGCTGTTGTAACATACACAACTGTAGCTGCTGTTTGCTGGCAGGAGAGAGCTCTCCTGAGGACAACACAAAACCACCACCACCAACAGGCAGTAGCTTTGTGGATGGGAGAGGTGTCTCCAGCTGACAAAGTGCTGCCCACACTAGCATTTTTTGTCATTAAACCTTCTGTTGGTCAGTTTTGTTGGTTATTAAACTTCACCCTATTTACCTCAGACCGTTTCTCCAGTTTGTCCAGATCATTTTGAATTGTGACCCTGTCCTCCAAAGCAGTTGCAACTCCTCCCAGCTTCATATCATCGGCAAACTTAATAAGTGTACTCTCTATGCCAATATCTAAATCGTTGATGTAGATATTGAACAGAACCAGTCCCCAAACAGACCCCTGTGGAATCCCACTTGTTATGCCCTTCCAGCAGGATTGCGAACCGTTAATAACTACTCTCTGAGAACGGTTATTCAGCCAGTTATGCACCCACCTTATAGTAGCCCCATCTAAGTTATATTTGTCTAGTTTATTAGTAAGAATATCATGCAAGACCATATCAAATGCCTTGAGAAGTATGGAAAAAGCCATTGCTGAAACCATGCCCTCAGGCCTAAGGAACACATGACGAAAAGAGGAAACTGATTTATCAATCCAATGTCTACAGCTGTCAAAAGCAGCACGAGGTTACTTCTGTTCCCTCAGCCTACTCCACTTTTTTTTTTTAAATGGCTCATCCTACAGCAGCAAGGCTTCAGGTTAGTCCAAACTGTTGTGAGATTTCACCTGAAATCAACCAGGTATGCAACTCATGCAGATTACCTCTGTATGACGGGAACATTACTAATAGCTCCTGAACTTGCCACTTCATTTACAACAAAGTCTGAACTGCATCCACCCTTCTCCCCTGCCTATTCTACTGGCTCTAGAACACAAACACCTCTTTCCCCATCTCTAATATTTAACCACCACTCATCTAAAAGATTCTAGCGTAAATGCACCTCTTACTTACAAGGGTACCTCTCCTGTTGATTTTAGTAGGTGGTGCATCCATGTAAATAAAAACAGGAAGACTAATGATCAAATAATTTTCTCACATCTCTGTTTGCACTTTCACAGTCTGGTTACATTGATTTGTGTCTCATAAGTAGACGCTTCCTTTCTTGGTTACAAATCAATGTTATAGACCAGGGCTGACTGCACATTTCCCCCCTCCTTCTTGCTTGTGTGAAAAAACAAAGTGTGGTTTCAATTCTGCTTGCTTTATACATATGAACTTTCTTAATCAACTGTACATTAAAAAAAAAAAGCTGAAATTCCAGCTCTCCCTTCAAAAACAGGAAATGTCTTTGCTTACATTTCTAATTACTGAAATGCTTTATGGTATGATAAACACCTTTATCATTCCAGTCCTGCCACTGCTTTGTTAACCTAGTTATAATCCTCTCCTTCAGACATCACAATATTTCCCATAGTCGCCCACAGTGATATCACAGACAGCTATGACTTCATGTTGTGAGTAACGAAAAAGTAGGCAAAGGTTTTGGTCTGCAGCAGGATTGAGCTGCTACACAAATCTCCCAAGAGAAAAGGGGAAAAAGGATTTTCAGTTGGTTACAGAGAGGCAATGAGATTTCTGACTAGCGTATGAAAATATAACACTGAAGATAGCTAGGTATTTTATTACAAGTGGATAAGCACAAAAAAGAAAAGGATCAACAAGAAAATAGAATAATCAGTCAGAATGTACCAAGCAAAGTAAGCTATGGGTGAAAATGCAGAGCAGCACACTTTAATTTGCTTACACTAAAAGAGCTATGAACATCTTTTTTTCCACCTCAAAAAGCCCTGATCAGTTTTGATTTACCCACTGTGAAACAGTTTAAGCATGTCTTAAAGTTCTGCTAGTTTGGTAGAGAATACATGGCTGCCAACAAAACAGCAGCTCTGATGCAGAAGAAATAATAAAAAATAAGTTTTTAAAACAAAAACATTATTCCTTCTTTGGTATAATTATTATCCAACAGAATATTCACCAATCAAAGGGAAGCATGATCTAGTGGTTGAAGTACAGGGAAAGGAGTCAGGAGATCTGCATTCTGTTCCCAGCTCTGCCACTCAGGCTATACATGGCTCTGTCCTTCTCCTCAGTTTTCCCATCTGGAAAATCAGGATAATACCTATACTGACATATTCATTAATGCCTTGAGCTGCGTGTGTGGAAGGCACTACAGAAGAATGTCAGAGAAGGAAGGAGGAGATGAGGGAGATGCTAAACACCCCCCTCCCAATTCACCACAAATCAGAATCCATAATACTAACTGCCTCTTGGGAAGCAGGCAAGGAAATCAGACCACTTCTTGCCCTGGATGTCATCTTTTTCAATGATTCTCATATTACAGTGATGGGTGTGGTACAAAAAACTAGATAGAATAAACATGTAGAATAGGATAAGACACAGAAAAATAGAGATTGGGATAGAGCCACTAGGCTACAGTATAGGTCTAAATAACAACCTCACTGTGTATAGGTCTAAATAACAACCAAAGATGTAAGGCAGACAACAATCAGATCTACAGAATATTCATATGTGTTGAGAAGCTTTGTCTGGGTTATCTGTTGGTTTGTTTTAAACCAACTTCAATTATGACTGTAGGGACTCAAATAAAATTGGTATCTGATTAGGACTGCCAGGCATCCAGTTTTTGATCAGAAAGCCTGGTTGAAAAGGGACCCTGGCAGTTCTGGTAAGCACTGTTGACCGGGTAACTAAAAGTCCGGTCAGTGGCACAGTAGGGCTAAGGCCCACCTGCCTGCCCTGGCATGTCTAGCTCCTAGGTACAGAGGCTGCCTGGCTCTGTAGCTCCTATTAGCTGGAAACTATGGACAATGGGAGCTATGGGGATGGTTCCTGCATGCACAGGCAGTGCAAAGAGCCCCTTGTCCTTCCACCTAGGAGCCAGATATGCTGACCGCTTCCGGGAGCTGCCCAGTGCTGCCCTGACAGAGTCTGCATCCCTACCCCTGAAACCTCTTGCACCCCAACCGCCCACCCCAGGTTGGTAACCCCTGATACATCCTAACTCCCTCCCAGAGCCCGTACCCCAACCTCCTGCCCCAGGTTGGTACCCCCTCCTCTACTTCAAGCCCCTTATCCTCAGCCCTACCCCAAAGCCCTTACCCACTCCCAGAGTCCAACTTGCTGCCCCAGCCAAGAATCCCCTCCCACACTCTGAACCCCTCAGCCTCAGCCCAGATCCCCCTCCTGCACCCAAACCCCTCATCCCTGATCTCACCCTAAAGCCTACACCCCAAGCTGGAGGCCTCACCCCCTCCCACATCCTAACACCCTGCCCCAGGGTACGGGTGGGAAAGAATGAACAACAGTGTGAGGGGTCCGGGAGTGAGCTGGGACAGAGCCTCCGAGAAGAGGAAGAGCCTCAGGAGAAGGAACAGGAGTGTTCAGTTTTGCTTGATTAGAAATTTGGCAGTCCTGTACCTGAATCCAAACTTCTTCAAAGTTCAGATGTATGTGGATATGGGGTTTTGTTTCTGTCCACTCTTTATTTAGGTGGAGGTCAGCCATCTGGTTTCAACTCCTCCAGAAGTTCAGGAGGGAGAAGAAGTCTGGAGCCCACATTTTGCTACAGATCCCCATGTCACTCTCCTGAGGGGTCACTACCCTTGGATATGCAAGATACCACACTTACCATTATATTACAAACAGCTGCACTTGATTGAGTTTAGTAGGAGTTGTATGGCTAACTGAATGCAACTCTGATATACATGGGGAAAAGTGGTGTAAAACCCAGTCCATGCGAGTTTTTTTCAGGACATAAGTGTAGCTGAGCCATTAGATAACAGTGACCATAACAATAGCCACACAGGGAGATCATACCAAAAGTTCAGTGACAAACTGAAGAAAGGGGAATTTAAACAAGAGGGTTTCACTCAGAAGTGGCCTGAAGGAAAAATTAAGTTCAGTTCCATAGAAACAGCATGGAGGTTGCCAAATAAACTTGAATAAGACCCCCAGATGGTGGCCATAGTCCAAACCAAACACAAAAAAGTCTAGAAAATCTGCACCATTAAAAAATTGAGCAATCACATCACTTAAACAGTAAGGTACAGTAACAGTCGTTATATGATTCAGCAGTGACATCACCTGGAATGCTACATTGATTTCTGGGCACTGCCTCATCAGAGTGATTGAAGAGAGTTCAGAGAAAAGCCACATACATGAATTAGGTGCTGGAAGGACTGACTTAGTAGCTCAAATTAATAGCTCAATCTGTATAGTTCCCGGTTAAGTGATGGTGATTAACAGGGGAGAGACATGATAACAGTCTATATGTAGCTGAAAGGTGTAGATACCAAAAAAGGAGAGGAGTTACTTAGAACAGTACAAAAGATGTAGACATAAAATTAAGGGTTGGAAAATTTAGGCTGACAACAAAATATACTAGGCTGTGGAATAGCCTCTTAAGGAAAGAGACAGTAGCTCCTTCCCCCCTCCCCTTGCCTGAAAGTTTAAAACTAGTTTGGAGAAAGCATTAGAGATGTGATGCAGAGAACAATCCTGCCCTGGATCCTGCAGGGAGATAGATTTGCTGGGAAGGATCTGACATGACAGTTTTTACAATTCCATCACAGTAAGGTACAAGACTTTCTGTTCAAAACCCTGCTTTGTTTTAAAAATATAGAAACGCACGAAACAAACTTCAGCAGACAAAATGATGACTAGTCAGAAGGAGACTAAATTAATGCTCCATTGAATTAGTCCCAGGTGGCACTGTAAAGAGACAGACGAATAAGCAGTGGCAAACTGTGTTCTGAGGGCACGGGGGAAATGGGCCTTTTCAACACAGTCTCTCCTCACTACATCACCTCTCTAGTGGAGCAGGATAATGGCTAGGGTGAATGGAGAGATACTGCTATGGAACAAGGATCAGATGTAACTATGAGTGGGGGCAAGTGACTCCACAGGGGGCAAATGGCCTTCTGAATCGTGGTAGGTGGCCCATTGAGGGAATAACTTGTGTCACTGCATTCAGCAGATATTTTAAACTCTGCAAACCGGGCCCTGCAAAGAAAGTCAAAACTTCCAGTGACATCAAGAGGAGCAGGAACAAACCACAACAGAGAGATCAATCTACATTGGTAAGGTAATTGTGAAGGGGAAAAACAACTCTCTCCCCAACTGAGGCATTTTTCAATTAGGATACTATTTAAGGAGGTATCTGAGAAATGTATGGTTCATCACTGCCCTCACGCCACATGTGCAAACAAAGTAAAAGAGTTAATTCCACAAGTTTATTTACATCAACAGGGGAATATTTTTCTTATCTCAGGGTTCTGATCAGCCTGCCCACCCCTGCAATCCTTCCCCCTAGGGCACTGCTGCTGTGACTGAAAGCTGATAGCATCTTTAAACATTTGAGCAGAGAATTACAAAACTCACTAGTGACTGTAGCAGTTTGAAAATAATATATTTTTTCACCATTTTAACAATATTCAGAACAACTATCAAAAGCACAAAGTGTTTTTCAGTTTTATTTACTAAGGTTTATAAAATTTAACCTATCCAAAAACACTTAGGCACAGATATAAGTTAAACCTAAAACTCAAATACAAAAAAGAGACTGGCCCACTATTACCATTAAAACATTCCCAGGCCACAGAAACCAAACCCTCCCTTCTTCCCTCAATTCACTCACCCTCCCTTCAATTCAGTCTCTCAGAAAAAGCCTGGGAAATAGATAGTCTTTTCCACTGAAAGTCAACAAACTTTGGCTCTCCCAAATCAAGAGAGGAAAATGAATGTCAGAGCTGATCATTCACCAAAGAGACACTGAACACTGCAGAATGACAGTACAGGAATGTCAAGCACCCCCATCATTTGCTAAGTAAAAGCACCAGGAGAGTGTTAAATATGTAGGTCCCACACCCTCCGCACTCAAAACCCCATCTCCAATGAACTCCCCACACCTGGACAACCCTGATGAGTCCCCTGTAGCCAAACCTCCACCCCACCTAGCCCCACTCCCCCAACATCCGGACACTCCTGCTCAGGCACATGTAGACCCTTCCTGCCAAACTCCAACCATTTCCCCCTGGACCCTCCTGCTGAGTCCCATTCCCCCCCTGCACCTGGAACCCTCCCCAATGAGCCCCTAAGCATCCAGATCCTTCGGTTTCCAAACCCAGATCCCCACTGAGCTGCCTAAATCCAAACTGCCCCACACAGAACCCTCTCACAACACATCGGGATTTCCCCCAACCCTAAGTCCTTCCACACTTAGATCCAGAGCTTGCTCACCCCACATCTGGCTGGAGGCCAGGGTTGGGTGTGCGTGTGAGACTCTGCTCCTCTTCCTTACTACCTTGGTGCACCTGGCATGGAGGGGCAGGACCCCATGTATTTCTGGAGAAGACCTGCTCCTTGCACTTTGTCAGGGCTGAATGCAGCCTCACTGCCTAATCTCTGTTGTGGGTAGGTGTTGCAGAGTGATCCCACCTCTGAGCAGCCAGCAGTCTGAGCTCCCCACTGCCATGCTGGAACCTCCACATTTATATATTGACAAAATATGCAGAATTTTAAAATATGCAAAACATGTTTTGGCAGAGAACTTTTAATCCTGCAGGACAGAGTTCCCTCAGGAATAATCAGATCCAAATGCAAAGTTAGGACCTTTTATCATGACCCCTCCATGATATTACCAGATTGGGTTGACAGTCTTATACAAAGAAGCCTCATCAGACAAAAACAATGCAGCACAAGCCTATCCTACCACATTGTGGGGCTGCACAACAATAACGCCAGCAAAGAGCTGCACCTCCGGTGCACTAGCAATTTGGGTGCATCTACTGCTAGTAGTAACAGATGCTACAACAACAAAACCCAGCTACCAGAGTGGAAGGATTAATAGGATATTAACATGGACACCCCATTTGTGGCTATTTAAATGCTAACAGCCTTAAGGGAGTTATCCAACACACAAACTTAGAGTGCGAGCCACTGGATCTTAATTATGAAACATCTGGGGCCAAATTCTGCCCTTTGGATTTGCACAAAGTGATCCTGCTGAAACTAATGGGAGGCCCGTGAACCATGTGGAAGGGCTGTGCCTTGCTGTGGAAAAGAACTATTTTAACACTCAAGTAAAAGGTTAATTTTTACCAAAGACCTCGTTTTTTAAAAAAATATGCCAAACATCCTTTTTTCTTTTTTAAATTAATCATCACCTAAACTCCTGGGTTGATCAGGCATGCCCTGATTTGCATTCTTCACTAATGTCCTTGAAAAACTTTAAATTTTTAAACTTTTAAAGCCTATCCTACCACCATTGTAGGGCTGCACAATCATAAAGCCAGCAAAGAGCTGTACCTCCGGTGCACTAGCAAATTGGGTGCATCTACTGCTAGTAGTAACAGATGTTATAGCAGGAAAACCCAGTTTGTTGAATGAATGTTCTGTGAAATCTGGCAGATTTTGCCCAGGGTTTTCTATTGACCTTACTTTCAGATTTCTTTTTGACATTCTTCTGATGCACCTTTTCCCATCCAGAGGGCTTTTTATGGTCCAAAGATATTTTCTGCCCAGGCAAAGCAATTTTTCTCCTCCTTCTCACCTCCTAGAAGAATATTCCAGGGCAGATCAGGAGGTATGGACACAGCAGCTCTTGCCTCACTGCTAACAGATCTGTTCGATTCCAAATCTTCTAGGCAGCAGTAGGTAAACACAAATTTTATTTTAATAGCTCAGTTACTGTTAAGTGAGCATCTGACCAAATTAACAAAATAAACCTATTTCGGGGTGCGTGTGTGTGTGTGTGTGGGGGGGGGGGATAACAGTCATTATATTTTGCTTCTGTTTGAATTTTGCCACATGAGGCCTTAGTCCCAGTGAGATTTTGGTTTCCAGCAAATTCAGAAAGCATTTCCCACTACTTTGCCCCTTTATGTCCATGCAAAATGAGTGAAAAATATTCCTATCGGTGTTAGAACATTCTGATTACTGGTTTGGTGACATCATACACCCACTTTGAACTAGTGACAGTAACTCCACAAAGCAATCAAGAATCAGGCCCATTATGTTCTTTGCTACATTTTAGAGGCAAGTCACCACAAATGTCAGTGGGTAGGGTTGCCAGATGGTTTCAACAAAAATACCGGACACACTTGACATTACATCACAATCTACATTACATCTTATTTAGAAAATACGGGACATTTCTATTTTCTCATTTATATTTTCTCAATTTGTTTTCCCAAACAGAGAGCTCAAATACTGGACTGTTCAGTTCAAAACCGGACACCTGGCAACCCTATCAGTGGGGCAAAAGGGGCAAGCAATGACAACACAGGAGAAACTGACTCTTCCTACGCTGGTGCCCAAATACCAACCCAGCACTGTCTGCAGCTGCCCAGAATTGTGATTGCAAGGATAGTCCTGCTCAGCTCCCAGGTGCAGAATGCTCAGTGTGGACAGGATCTCCAGAGATTGAGACTAGCATTTCTCTACTGAACATCGGTAACAGTGATTTCTCAGAGGTTTATAGCTTGGACAAATGTGGACAGATTTTCACCAGGATGCAAAAAGGAAGGTTACCTCATGATCAAATTTCAAGTCCTTACTTCAAAGCATGGGGGTGTTACAGCCGCTCAAAGAAAAAGTTACCGGAATATATTAACATGGGCAAACCCCCTTATTTTTTTCCTAGCTTCAGTTCTGGATATGACTTCACAGCTTTGGATGAAAATTTCTACAACAAATCAGTCTAAATAACATAAGCAGTATAGAAAATTTCAACTCAAATGTTTAAAATTTGGCAACATTATAAGCAACTGAAAACAGGTCTTCTAATGAGAAATGGGCCAACTTAACAACTGGCATTGTTACCAGCCCCACCCATAACCCAGAAAAAAATCTCCCCTCAGCCTGTACAATATATGCATTAGCATTTAATGAAGTGCTCTGTTTTAACCTTGATTTGTAGGCTTTTAGTCAGGCAACTCTCATTAGCATTAATGTATGCTGTTAAGAATATAAGGTAGGATTTTTCAAAAGCAGCTACCTGAGTTAGGAGCACCCGTACCGTTTTATTTCAATGAGATTTGTGCATCTATTTCACTTAGGCAGTTTTCAAAATCAGCCCCATATCTTTTAGAATAGATATTTTTATGAATGAATGCATTATAAATGTACCTGGTTGCTTCACCTCATTTTTCCCTTTTCCTTTTCTTACCATTTGGCTGTCCCTTACTCATCTTTTGTCCTTTAACATTCCACTTATTTTCTGTACTCAGATTTACTTACTTTATGATAATATGCTCTCATCTAAATTTATTTTCTTGCATTTTCTGTCCATGTCTCATAAGCCTGTCGATGTCACCCACCAGGGTAACATGTAAGTGCTGGGTCACAATTTTTGTTTACCTTTAGCTTGCCTTTATTATGATAAACTCTCTCAGCCTTACTCCCACAACTTCAGTTAACTCTTATTTCCTAATCTCAGTTCATACCAAGCACAGAGGGGAATTAAATACTTACAGAAGCAATGCTGGCTGTCAGAGACTGATTGACAGCAAGCACAGCATCTGCAAGTGCCAAGATGCTACAGCGTATACAATGAGGTGAAACCTCTGTGCACAATATGCCTTCCTTGACTGGATAGACATTTTGAGTGTGACTGCTGATCATTGTTAGCCCAATGACTCCCTACATCCTCCTTCACTTCCTTCTTCCAGGCTGTCAGTCTGGTAAGCTCAGGAGAAATCACAGGTTTTCTTACTGGGTTTGTGCCTGCACAGAAGAGAAACCTAAATTCAGGCCAGATCTGTAACAATGATGAAGAAGGTACCACACAGATTCCAACCCTAATTACTATGAAAGAGAGAAAGAGAGAAAGAAAGAAAGATTTGCAAAAATGTACAAACATTCCCTAAAGTCACACATTATTTTACCCATAGTTAATGTATTTCACATGTAACAAACCCTCTTGAGGGCACATAAGACCCAGATGGTCCTGTAACTAGCTTAGCAGAGGGAATCCATGCTAGCTTCAAAGATGTCAGACTGGAGATTACCGTTGGGGCTAAGTGGCCCTGTTCAGTTTTCTTGACTGCTGCCTGCATGGATGTTTGGGAGGCATCATGCAACTCATTCCAAGGATACTTCCTCAGTGAATCTGTGACTGCCTCTGGTAAAGGGAAGGAAAGTCCAGCAATATGGTCTGCCCTGGAAGAGTTTTTCTATGCTCAGGATGAGTAGCTGGGGAATTCAGCCAGGATATGCAGCCGCAACAGGCTGTGACTCTGACTCTGTAGATGTAACATTTCCTTGGGTTTAACTAGAATAGGATGGGCCTTTGGCAGGTCATTTTTCAGCAAAGTGAGGATAAAAGTTATCTAAGTCTTACACTGCTCTAAAGCTCTTGAGAACTGTGGTGTCTCTGGTGTTCTGAGAGAAGGCAGAAGACAGAGACAGTGAATCTCCTTAGTTTATGAGTGCTTTTATGGATACCCTTAGCTTACATAGCTCAATACCTCGTGACTACTGCAATAACAAAGAGTTGCTTTTTTTTTTTGCTATTTTTTGCAGGGCTCATGGGAAGCTTATTTTGCATACACTGAGAGTGTTTGCCTGATAAATCGCACGTACTATATGTCTGTCTGGCACAAATGAGAGCAATTCGTCCTCTCATTTACAACAGTCTATTTATAGTGGTACTTACATGACTGACCCAGGGACTCATGGACTTCCTGTTCCCTCACAAACACTGAAACAGAGGTTTTCCACTGAGGGTGGTCACAAGGACCGGCAAATGCCTATGAAAGGTTCAGAAATCCACATACCTCAGGTTGCTGTGAGGCACCAAAGATGGAGATCAGGTGTCTTTGAACACATAAGGAATGTGGTGTTTGCTGTTACTATCTCCTCCTGAAATATAAAAAGTCATGTCCTGAGAGAAGCTATGCAGATGCTGAACACCCAGGATCTGCCCCAAAGTACTTTGTAAAATTAGCTTAATAAGCTCTCAACCGCTGTGATAAAATCTCCCCAGCATGAACTTTTGTCATCCAGTCAGATACATTCTTTATAATATCCATTTTATAAAACAGTGTGTACCATATATTTAGAACCGATATCCCTGCATTAGACTGCATAGGTATGTGCTAAATAAATTTATCAGAGGCCTGCATAATCAACATACCACAAATCCTTTCTCTTAAGGCTTATCCTAATATTTGAAAACATTGTGCATCTTCGAACAACTACCATTTAAAAGGATTCAACAAGCTTGAGAAACAATTCCTACTTCTCCTCACAGATGCATAATTCCTACTTAAAAATCACACCCGCCCAAGACACGGAGGTTCCATATTGCCCAAGGGACAAGTTTTCTATCTATACAAATGTCACCACTTTAACACCTCATATTTTGCAATGGCAGAACGAAGAGATTTATCTTACTGGGAAGGAGAGGTTCCCAACTTCCTAATGGGCCATGCAGCACTCTTAGCCCTGACTGCGCCCAACATATCCAAATTAATGTCATGTTATTCATAGGCTATTTTGGGTCATTTGTAGGGTTTTGATATTTATTAATTTTAATATTTTCCTTCCACTGTGCCCAGCACTGGTGGATTTGTGTACTTAAGGGCCCTGGCTCTGCCGATGAAGACAGGTGACAAACTGTTCCAATACATTTAAAATACTCTCTAAATTTTCCTGAAATATTTTCCCTATAATGTACATGGCATCTACAGAATATATAAAGGTGGGAGGTGGGACAAAGCTTTGTTCAGCACCCAGGCCTGTTTGTGATGTGCTACGTAGCTCACAAGTGAAGAAATAAATCTACCCAAACTCATGCAATAAATCCTTTATATCAGACTCTGCCCCGTCTGCCACACATGTGGTGGTAGCGTCCAAGATATAAACTGCATTATTATTGTCTCTGGACTATGCTCAGTAAACCAGGATCGAGGGATTTCTGTTATTCTAATTCTCTGGGCTGTTTCAACAGCTGCCTCTCCAGCCTTTTTAAAAAAATCACCATCCATGAAACTACTTCCTCTTTTGCCCTCAAATTGCCCAAGGCTTGAATAGAAATTTTCAGCCCTAGAACAGCAACTGGTTTAAGGTCTGGAGTTTGAACCCATGTGGAGAATTATATTCCTAAAGGAAAGAGGATATTCTTAGTTTCTAAATGTGACCCACTGAATATGCTTACTGCTCTGGAAAGTCCTAAATGATTGGACCATATAATCACATTATGTATTGAAAAGCTATTTGAGGCTGAGCTATAAAGGATTCTAAAATTCATTCTTAATTCTTCTCAACCTCTGAACCTGGGAAGGTGAGGCTAGTTAGAGCTGTCAGTAGTAGTCATTGTGAATACATTACTAATCTCAGCATGTCTACCCAGCAAAAACAGTACACAGGCTAGTCTACCAAGCTTCTTTGAATCTGGCTGGTGTAAGTTACATTAGCAGAGAAGCCAGACATAATGAGCAAAGTACATAGTACCCAAGGTCTGTGCCAGGCTTGCGCTACCCACGGTGAAACCTGCACTACTTGTTTCTATTGCTACTATTTACCTGTGCTAGTTGGATTCAAGATAGCTTGGCAGGTTAGCCAATATGCAGCTTTTGCTGTGCAGATGAACCCTCATCTACCCCTTTTTTCCCTGTTTGTGAAGTTTTTGTCAGACAAGGTAAATTTTACAAACATATTTGCTATTTCTAAGTATTTACTGTGTGACCTGGATGAATAGTTTTCACCCTCGACTGTCTGTGAACTACAGGTTGGACCTCCTTTGTCCGGTACTCTTGGGACCTGAGTGGTCCTGAACCATAGAGTTTGTTGGACCAGGGGAGGTCAAGGTCCCCCACCTGGCTGTAGGCTCTGCTCCTGGCTGGAGCTGTACTCCCTGCTGCCTGCCCCGCTGCCTCCATCCTCGGCTAGGGCCGCGCTTCCCCCGGCGCCAGCCCGGGCTACACGACCAGCTTCCGGCCCCGCTGCCTCCAGCCCTGGCTGGAGCTGTGCTCCCCACCACACCAGCCCCAGCTGAGCCTGCGCTCCCCATCACACCAGACCCGGGAGGGATTGCACTCCTGACTGCTGGCTCTACTACCTCCAGCCCTAGCTGGGGCTGCATTCCTTGGCATCAGCCCTGGCTGAGGCTGTGCTCCCCACCTCTCTGGCCCTGCTGGTACTGTGCTCCTTACCATCAGCCCAGCCTTGGCTGTGCTTCTGAAACTGGTCCACTGGGGCTCTCTGGTCCAGCAATGTCCGTGGTCCTGCTGGAATACAGATGTTGCCGGACTAGAGAGTCCCAGATTTCAGAGGTTCAACCTATATTCACTTTTATAATTTGTTATTCATATTGTTCTCTTCATGGGTCCACTAAGTCAAATGAATTGATTTCTGTTCCTTGATTTGCTGAGAAACTTTTCAAACAGAAGAATAAACACCAACAGGCTTACAAAGAATAATGAATATTCTTGTTCATCCACAAGAAAGCCTTTCCACATATGGATATCTGTATGAATAGCCAGCCATTTTCCAAACATTAATGGATTTTTAAAATTTAAAATAAAATATTTTAAAATTGAAGTACATATTTCTTTTGGAAAAATAAACCTATTTAAAATTAAATTTGAAATTATGACTGTTTATGTTAAGGCCTTAACTTATTATATTCTATGAATCATTTATATTACATTTTAAAAATAATTGGAAGCAGTGTATTTGCTGCCAAGGTTTAAAGTAAAACAACTGAAATGGTTGACGTTTTGGAGTACTAAACTAGCTTTTGTCAGAAGTATTCTTTTCTGCAGCTGCAGCTAAAATATTTTACTAATTTCAGTTTATTCAGATTGCTCATTTCAATGACTCATTCAAAGAAAGAAATTAATCAGGAGTTGAAAAAGTAGAAAAACATTGTTTTCCTCTTCCAATATCTGAATAAAAACTAGATGTAAGAGGATGAGTTCTATTAGTTCTAAAATTTTGAAGGACATGGTAACTAGAAACAATCAGTTTAATTCAATAACTACAGATAATACTTCCTTTGTTTAACAAATCAATTATGTTTTAAATGCAAAATATATTTTGATAAACTTTCTGAAATATTTTTTTCCTTCTGTATCCAGCCCATTTAAGGAAAAAGAATGCTGGGCCTGTGCATTTTAATTTGCATTTGCATCCAAATAGAGCTTGAAATAAAGCCCAAGTAAAAATTAATTATCATCTAGTAAATAAGAAATGCATCATTCACCATTTTAACATAAAAATTGTAAACATAATAATAAACAATCAAAGCTTACATATGTGTAGACGGTGTGCAGACACTGTGTATCTGCTTAGCTACTAAAAAAAAAGGCAGCACCAAATATAATGCAAAGGCTATATTTTGTTATAAATCAACACTTTTTAACAGTCATTCCCAAGCTATGAGAAGCAATTTTTTTTAAAAAAGGGAAATAACTAAAAAGTACAAATGCACAATGAAATTAAAACCAATGGTTTAAATCATGATTGAAATGAGTGGTTGAAAGCAGTCCATCCAAATGCTAACTAAAGACTTTTCACATGCATATTTGCAAAATTCCAGTAAAAAAATAAGCATAAATATGGTCATCTCAAATAAATATTAAAAATGTAAGCACATATTCATAGATAATGTTTCTACAGTATCTTGCCAGCTCTGGTATTAAGGTATTTTTAAAAGAGGAGGGATAAACAGTTTATACAAACAACATAAACTCTCGCCGTAATATATATAAGCCACATATGAATTACATGAGAGGGTGGAATGGGAAAAAGGATTTCCCAGCACTCATGTTGGAAGTTGTACATGACTTACCTACTGATGATTTTTCTACTTTCAAGCAACATGGTCATCCCAAACTCATGCTGTGCAGGGAGATTTCAACAAATCCAGTAATGTGCCTGAACCACTATTGCTTACTGCTTGAACTTTAGCAACCAAGCTAACAGGCCCAAAATAGGCCTAGACAGCATGACCAAGTCAGGGAGGGGGAAGAAGGGGAGTTTGGGTGCCACAGAGAGGACAGCTTGACCCCGCGTCCTTCCTGAGGCCCAAATCTCTAGTGAAATCGCTGAGCTATACATTAAGAAAAACAGAAAGTTTGTCTAAATGCCCTAAGACAGATATCTATCAGGGCCCCTGAGCATGGAGTCTCTGAAAAAGAAAAAACTCATCTGGTGAAAGTGATGATCAGAAGAGAACCTCTTGCCTAACCTTTAAAAAGTGCTAGCCTAACAAGTTTTTGAGTGACATGTTATTGTAATACTAATGGATAAATAGGGAAGGAAAGTTTGAGTTAGGGGGGACAATTTTAGGAACACCTGAAGGGACGCGTCGAGGACTCCTTGAGGACTCTTCACTTCTGGATGCATCTTTGTCCCCACCAGCAGACGGAAGACTGGCCATTGGAAGCCTGCTCGGTGTCACTCGAGAGCCACACTCAACTTCGGTAATTATCAAGAGTGGGGGTATTTTACTAACCTGTTGTGGACGTGTGTAAGTGCTTGAAACTAAGTCAATTTTAGCTTTAAGTGAAAGCACTCTTGTGTTGTCCTGTTTGTACCATCCATCTATCGGTCGGACGACCGTGTCTCCCCTGAATTATTTCCTGACACCACCTCGCAGAGAGTAAAAGTTACTGAGAGGTTTGGGTTGAAAGAACCCTGGGTAACAATGCCTTTAAAGACTTTATGCCACACAGCCTTGTCATGTACACTTTATTCACATTACATCAGTATGAACTTAAATTTACACATTAATTATGTGATTTAGCCTATTTCATGGGGATTTCAGTTTGGGTCCACTCTGCTATCAAGAGAGGCTGGGAAAGATATGGAGGCAGCAGACATAATTGCTGGGAGAAATGAATACATGTGTCATTTTCTAGTGATCCCTCTGGTGATGGTAGAGAGCACCATTCACCTCGCTGCAGTAGAGTCTGCAGATGGTAGCGTTGGGAAATAAATTGTGAGGTATATAGGGAACTTACATGGTTCTTCCTCGCCCCACTGAAAAAAGTCAATGGATCGATTTACGCAAGAATCCATCACCATCTCAAAAGCAAGACTATCAGCTGGCTGCTTTCCTGCAAACTTTTGTTTTCACCTTAACTGAATTTACTAAGTGAGATAGTTGTGCTTTCACAGAGTAGGGCACAGAGCAATGAAAATGGAAGGGAAGATGTTTGCCTGTTAGCACCACGGACAGAGCAGTCAGCAAAAGGGGAATCTCTTTTTTGTCTGGGAGAACAAAAACAAAATCAATGTTAAATTTAAATGTGTTTCTTGTCAGTTTTATATATTACAGCCAGATTCCCTTTTTACACTTACCAATCTATAAAGAGGGCGTGGGGGGGAAGGAGAAAAAAAATCTAGAAGATTAAATCCCAAAGCTGTCAGCAAGGATTTCTTCTGATCAGGAGAGGTACAGAGCTCCTGCACTACTGACATCAATAGGAGTTGCAGGTGGCTCAGCATCTCTCAGAGTCAGACACTTCACTATGTGATTAATTTACTTTGATATGAGTCATATAACTAACCCCCCTGGCACAATGCTTTGAAAATTATACCTACCAAGTGGAAGAGAACAGGACCTTTTGATGAAACAAAAGCACTTCATAGGACCAAAACTATTTCACTGTTCACATATTACATTTCAGTCCTACAGACTAGTGATTCCCACTATTTCTATCTGTCCATATTAGGTATTTATATTGTCCACACTACGACAGTATCTGAACATCTCACAATCTACACTACACTTATCTTTGCAACTCCCTGGTGAAGTAGGAAAGTACTACTATTCCTATTGTACAGGTTGGAAAATAAGGCACAGAATTAGTTAGGCCTAGATTCACAAAAGGAGTTACCAGTTATGATGGAGAGTGATACATAAAGCCCTGTTCAGATACAAAATTTGTATCTGCATTTGTAAAAATGATTCGTGGATATCCGCAGTCACATCCATGGATGCCGATAGTTGCAGATAAAAGCAGACTTACACACATTTGCAGAGCTCTAGATACAAAATTTGCATCATATGCATATCCACAAAATGATCTGCGGATATCTGCAGCTATCTCCGCGGATGTGGATACCCTCAGATATAAAGCAGATAGCCGCAGATTTGCTAGAAATATGCCCCTTGGACTGTGATTCACAAAAGGCAGCACACTAGGGAAGGACCTACTAAAGCTAGTCAATGGGAATTAACTACCAGGCTATGTTAAGCCCTGCTCCTTTGATGGCCATAGGCTCCCTAAGTCTGGGCTTTAGGAAGGAACCTAGATCTGCTAGCAATTCACAGATGGGAACTCTCAATGTTGTTTTTGCAAGAAGCAGTTGAGAGAAGAGGCAGACCTCCATGACAACTTTTAGTCCCGTGCTTAGCGTACCCCCCAGACCATCAGGTCAAGTCCCTCCCCCCCCAAATGTGACTTGGAGAAGAGATTTGAACAGGGATCTGCCACCTCTCAAATAAGTGCTCTAACCTTTAGGCTGAGAAATATTCTATGCAACAAATAATTTAAAAGACAGGGGAACTGGATCCCACTTCCTGGGTGAATGCTCTAATCACAAGGTTATATTGGGTCATTTTTATGCTTGTTTTCTCTCTCTGTGGCCCAAATGACTCGTTCATTATTTCTCCACAATGGAAAAACTTCAATAGGAGTCTCTGAGGGAGCCCTGAAACAGAATACCCCACAGCTTCGTGGTTAGGGCTCTCACTTGAGATGTGACAGAACAGTTTTCAAATCCCTTCTCCCCTTCAGGTGAAGGCAGACCTGAATCAGGGATCTCTACAACCCAGGTGAGTGTTCTAACCACTGGGCTAAAAGACGTAAAAGGAAAGTACTCCTCTGCTGACTGCTTTGGGTGAACTCATCTGAGAGGTCTGGTTTGGAAGGTGTGCTCAGAAGGAGCCTACCAGATTGGGGCCTGGACATAAGTTAGGCTGACAAATGCCTATCTTCCCTTAGAATGCAAGGATCACTGTGAGGCTTAGACTGAAGATAGGTGGTCAGGTGTCTAGAGGGAGGCAGTACTGTGCATGGTCACAGGCAGAAACATAGGCATTGGGGGAACTTTTATTGAAAAAAAAACATAGGCACTGATTGCTTTTGGGCACCTATAGCGTTCATGGGGAGTTTTGTGAGTTGCAGTGGAACCTAAAATTGGGACTTAGGCTCCTAATTATTTTTGCAACTGTAGGCCTAACATGACTTGCCCAAGATCACAGAGGAAATTTTTCATTCAGCAGGGAGCTGAACTCTGGTTCCCCAAGTATCAGACCAATGGCTTTACCACAGGATCATCCTTCCTTTTCCATTTTGGTTTTGAAGTAGGGATGTAATAGTCTAGTCAATTAACTGATAAGCAAAAGCTTACAGGTTAATGCTATAGACTACAAGCATTTCCTCTGCTCCCCTCCCCCGATCAGGAAATTTTTAAGCAGGCTGGCCAGCCGCCCGACTCATTCCTGGCTTGCACCAGGTCCAGGACCTACCCTTGCTGCGGTTCTGCACTTAAAGCGTAGTAGGAGCCTGGTGGGCAGGCAGCCCAGCTCAGTTCTGGCTCACGTGCAATCTGGGAGCTCAGCCCCACCCCTCCCCCTGGACAGGGGCTGCTGCCACCCCACACTGTGCAGCAGTACGGGATGACAGGCAACCGGCCCACGAGGGGAGCTGGTTTTTAAACTGGCTCCCCTCATAGACCAGCTCCTGCCTGGCACCCCATGCTGCTAATAGAGAGGCAGCAGTGTAGAGTGGTGGGGGGCTCCTCAGGAGTGGGGATGGAGCGCACTGGCTGCTGGCCTCGTTCCCCGGGACTATAAAATAGTCGACTAACCAATAAAAATTCATGAGGTTAATCAACAATTCAATTAACCAATATTTAACATCCCTATTTTGAAGCCCTCTTCCCCTCCCCCTCTGCCAGCTGGAAACATACCTGTCCCTCCCATGTCTCCTTATGCCACGCCCTCATCACACTGACTTCTTCCAAAGGGTTTTGCCTATTTTCTTTTCTCAACTCTGTTGAACTTTTCTGCCTCTACTTTTCCCTCCTCTTGCCTCTTTCCCCTCCCCGCCAACTCTCGGCCATACTTTCTCAGATTCTCCACCCTCCCTTTCATCTAGGCCTCTTTCTGGCTTTGCCATCTCCCCCTTCTCATCTTCCTTGGTGCTATCCCATGTCTACACCCGCCCTCTCCACTACACTTATTAGAAGGCGTCATCATGCTGAGAGTAGAGGAGGAGCCCTTGGGGACAGATGCTCTTCTGGAAGGAAATAATAAGCCCACTGGGTACTCTGGTGCTTGAGCAGAGTGCAGAAAGAAGAAAGGACCACCTGCTACCCTCTGCTCTCATTTCAGGTACATTTCACTAATGCACTGGGATAGGCTCACCCAGTTTCAGGATGAATTTATAGCATTAGTATTAATCTCTAAAGCTATGGATTGGGACCAGCCTACTTGAAAGACAACCAGTCCTTCTGTGTCCTACTGCTGCAGTTGAGAGCAACAGAGGCACTTGAGCTAGAAGCCACACAGAGGAAGAGGCTGCTGCTAGCAGGGCATCCTCCATTCAGGGCATTTGACCTCGGACTTTACTTTCTGTCTGTGCCATCAGACCTGTTAACCTCTGGGCATTTTGCAAAGTCATTTCTTTCCCCGCTTAGGAGCAGGGCTATTCTGAGGGATTCATGAGCTGGGTTTATTTTATTATATTCATATATCTGTTGCTGAAGATAAACAGCCCTGCATCATATTGTGTATTTAATTTCTGTATAGAGTGCTTGGAGCATAGCACAGGCATCTATAGAGCCTTTTATAAATCTAAATAAACACGTCATTAAATACATGGGACTCACTTCCACAGCATGGCAGTTCCCCACCCCTACGTCTCCTCTCTTCCCTTTCTTCGCCAGCATCTCCTGCTGCGCCAATCTATTGCATGGTGGCCAGTGAAAGACAGGCAAAGGGACACCGACCCTTGTTGCTTAGAGGTTCCCTTTGTTTATTTTTGCCACAACTACTGACTCAGGCTAAATGGCACTGGCAGTCACACACAACAAGGACCATGCAACCCTGCTCTGAAGAGACCACGGGCCTAGGGCCTGGCATGAAACAGTCCTCTCTTGGGGCAGAAGCTCTGTGTTTTTACATGTCAGTCCAGCCCAAAGCACAAGACAGGAGCTTGCCAAATAAGATGTGAGAAAATGAAGGTTGAGAGCAGTTCCATGACAGGCACAAATGGATAAGTCTTACATGCTTCTGTTCCATGTCCCAGCATACCTTGGCTCTAGGGTACATCCTTAAGCAGGGATTTCTTGGCTGTTATTCATCTTGCATTCTACCCTTAAAGCTCTGCCAGTGTAATTTTAATGTTAGAATTTATTCTTCAGTTTACTGCATAAAAAGTTCCCAACCATATTAGAAACAAGGCTCCAGTCCTGGATTTTGGGGTGGATATTTTCTGCTGAGATTTTGACTCCATTACTGTTATTGAATGGTGTTTCCCCAGCTTTTATTCTTGTGCCTGTCTCGGGATAACGCTAAGATGGGTCAGCACCTGGAGTTTTTTTGGCTTTCCAACACCCAGACTACAGCAATGACAACTCTTAAACCCCAGTGAGAGAAGATATGCTTTTTCTGCCTGGCAGCATTTCAGAGGCATTAAGTGTAAGAGGGAAGGTAAGTAATTCGCCATGCTTCCCCATTTCTGTAACGGGGGAGGACATCTTGATACATTTACAATACTCCTTTGGGGATATTTCATCAGTTATACCTAACTCTAATGGACAATAATTGATTTGAACTTTCTACTTAGCACAGAGCTGTAAACAGCTTCACTCCAGGCTGCAGCAATGAACTGGCATTTTGTAAAAGGAGGGAAATTTTGGAAAACTATTGTAAGCATTAAGAAACAGCTTGTCCTCTTGATTTTAGTAACAGAGCTAATAGTTACAAACTTAGATTATATTCCATTATAATACCCCAATATTCTTTCATCAGGGATTTATACTACAGCTACATAAATTCACTTTCAGATGAGATTAGCTATACCAGGATATAATATGCAAATGTATTTTTATTAGTAACATATTCAATAAGTGAGGTGTTTTTTTTCTTTTTCTAGAATCTAGAAGGGCAGATTCCCCATCTCCTGTTCATGGACAACAATTCCTAACTGCTAGTGCCCATTTACAAAGTATGATCTAAGGTTGGTGGATGGATTTTTTTCTGGGCCATGCCTTGTGTTGTTTTACTGTTGGGCATAACAGCAAAATTCCATCATTCTAGATTTTACAAAATTTGGCAAACATAACATGAAATCCTTGCCAAGGTTTGCAAAGTGAAAATACTGAGTTTCTTCTAGCTTTGCTAGGGAATAACTGAGCAACTCTTGCTATCACATGCTGTGTATGTAATGCATGTTGTATTACAGAATTATACAAAAGGTAGCAATTGCTCCAAATGATCACATCAATAATCTACATTTTATAAAAACTCTCTATATATACACATTTGCACCACAGTAAGCGTAATGGTAAGCCCTGAAAACACTTTTTAAGGGGTTAACTTTCCTTTACAAACAATATCATCCCTCGCAGAAGAAGATAAGCAAAAAAGCTATGCTTTCTGTTAACAAAGTTAAGGTTGGAGTACAGACAGACAAATTGAAAGTTAAGACCAGCTCTGCTCGTTTTATCTCAGAATAGCAAACATCATGTGGTCTGACTGTTTTCAAGCACTCTCTCTGTTGTATGGGGGACACAGGGAACCTTTTTTTCTGCCTCATAGTCTAGAACTAGTGCTGGGAACAATTTACTGAGTATGAAAGCTTTTTTACTGAGCCACAAAAGTGTTTCTAACACTGGCAGGTCACTAGCAATATGTCTACATGGCAATTAAAAATCTGCAGTTCACCTGTGCTAGCTGACCCAGGCTCACAGGCCTCTGGCTAGGGGGCTATTTCATTGCAGTGTAGACATTCAGGTAGGGGCTAGAGCCCAGGCTCTAGGACCCGATGAGGTGGGAGGATGTCAAAACTCAGGCTGCAGCCTCAGGCTGAATGTCTACATTGCAATTAAATGGACCCTTAGCCTAAGTCCCAGAAGCACAAGTCAGCTGGCCCTGGCCAACTGGCATGGGCCAGCCACGGGTGTCTAACTGCAGACACAAAATCAAATACAGTTGGGGTTGCTTTTACTATCATGCTGTTTGAAAGCTGGTTTCTCAACCTACTTTCAGATGATATCAAATCCTGAGATCTGATTCTGAGGCCTCTCTCATGGTAGTAGTCTCATTTTCTCATATGGGTAAGCGCTAAGATCAGACCCTTGATTTCCAGTTCTATTGGTTCTCAAGATGGTAGCCATGAAAATCATGTCTGAATTGAAGTGACTAAAAGAGCAGGATCACCAGAATGATGTGACTTTAAGATTTCATTTATCACGAGCTGCCATAGTGAGCAATGAAAAGCATGCATTAAACCTCTGAAAGTTGAGAGCCAGAGCTTTCCATGGGATATGGCATACATTTTCTGCTCTGGTGATTTATGATATATTGGCTATTATATTATTACTGGTCTCCTAATTTGACAGTGCTTTTTGCCCTTATCCAGGACTGACAGATATAGTTTATAGTAAATGTTATTCCTTGGCATGTTTGGTAGTACCTATGAAGGCCCCCAAGGGTTCCAACCATTGTTTCCTGTCTCCATTCTCGTTTGGAGATTGTGATTACCTTTACAGTAGTCCCACTATTGATCAAACTTTGCATCTGCCTGTTGGCACATGGTATGAGGTCAAGGACAAGAATATTATGCCTGCATGTTGAATGCAAGCATCTCTTTGTTTATTTCTTTGGGGGATTTTTATAATACAGTTTTGATGGCTTTACGTTACAATAATGGGCATAGCCATATTCTAAGCGTCCTAGTATGACCCTGTTCTCAGGGACAGTTCTCTTAAAACAATATCTTATTCAGGATCATTGTGAAACAAACTTGCAATTTGGGAATGGTAGAAGGCGAATAAGAAGAAAAGCTTAAACAGACACAGAGCACAATGGATTTCAGCTGAGTATTCCACCACTCCAGCACATCGTAGAGGGAAATTCACTATGAATTACATTACAAAAGTAAGGCCATGTACACAGAATGGCTGAAATAATTAGACTTCAATATAATTACACCAGCAACATTTTTGGTTCAATCTCTTCCCCCCATTTACAAGCAGATATTGACTGAACTACATGGTCCTCTTTATTTTGCCCATTTGTAACCTTCTTTCATATGGCTTAAAAAACAGCAACTTTAGATGTTTAAGTCCAAACCGGTGAACCAACTACTTCAGGTGTCACGGAGTGGATGACAGAGATACCACCAGGATATAATCACTCGAGACATTGGTTGACACTATGTTTCGCAGCATGAAGTTCATTTCTGCAGTTACAAATAGGATTGTGTCTCAGTCCCCATTAATGGAAGAGGGAGATGCATCTCTCGTGCGAATTGCAGATGCAATTCAATATCATTGCTGGGAGCTGAAAAGCTACTGGATCCTGGAGGAGACTTTTGTTTAGGATGCTGAAATCTTTCCACCTTGCTTATCAGTGATCTTTAGGAGGAAAACCCTGAGTCTTTGAACACTTGCACTGAATGCCAAAAAAGGTTTTCTAGATTTAATTTTGAATCTCAATATTTTATTAGTTCTCCATGTATTCAGAGACCCTACTTCCCTGGAATGCAATGGGACTTCCAAAGGATTCTCATATCACAACGCATGTGGGGTTTGTGGATGTGTGGGAAGCCATAGCTGTGGTGTTGATTTTACTGTGCTGGTAATGATCTGTATGGCAGTGTTAAGTTGAGAATTGACGAGTGATGTGTAGGAGCTGTTGTCAAGAAGGGTGAGGAATATTCAGTGGTGCAGTAAACAAGGGCTAGTGAATTGGTCCATAGAGTTTTTGCATTGGCTCTCCAAATTGTTCCTGCCAGTTTCTGAACAGAATTTACACACACCTTTATTCTGTCACGTCAATTAGTGCTTACTTCACACAGTACTGAGGTTTGCAGATGCCAAGAAGTGGCAAAAAATCTGACACTTAATGCTTTGAAATTTCCTCTTCTGTTGCAACAATAGTTAAGAATATAGGAATTGCCATACCAGATCAGAACAGTAATTCATTTAGTCCATTATTTTGCCTCCCACAATGGGCAGATACTTTAGAGGAAGGTGTGATGTCTCCATAAAGAAACAGTTATGAAACAACCTGGACACAGCAATAATTTGTAGCTTTAAATGTACTCTAGTTTCAAACTATCTACCTGCTATTGAAATAAGTTCACTAGTCTAATTCACAGACCACCCATAGACCTTTTCAAAGATAGGCAATTTTTGCTACTCTACAGTTAGCAATTCAGCTACTTCATTCTTAAATTTCTTCAGAGCTCTTGGATGAATACCATTTGATCCTCAGTGGCTTGTTGCTACTTATCTGATTGTTCTGACACTTCCTCTTTTGACACATTTATTTCATATGTATTACTTAAAGAGTAGGACTCTTCCTCAACATATGTGGTGATGATGCATTGAATTGATGCAAAGAAGTTGTTTACCTTTTCTGCAATATCCGTATCCTCCTTAACTGCTCCCTTTATTCCAGCAATTCCACTTATTCTCTCTCAGACTTCCCCTGTTCTGACATACAAATTATCTTTATGCCATAGGTTTGGTAATTTGCTTTTTAAATTACCTCAGAGTTCTTCTTTTCCTCTTTCTTTTACCCACCATGTTCCTTTCCCATAACTTCATTTGGGTTGGATATGTGTTTGGCAAGAATAATCTCTTATACCTCTACCATTTAACTCTGCTGGGCTTTTCCCCTTGTCTTCCTGCTTTCTTTTTTGTTTTTGGCATGCATGTCTTCTGTGACACTGTTATAGCATGATGAAGTAAACTTTATGCTAATTTCAATTTCTTCATCTGAATATTAGGATCTTTTTTACTAGTTTCCTCATTTCATTTAAAAAACCCACCCTCTTTCAAAACCAAAACAGATAAAAATAGTTAAAGCTGAATTGGATGGATGGTGCTAGTTTTTGGAACTTATTAATAAAAGCACTAAACCTGAAGCAATTCCTTAACATTTTGTAGCAAACTCCAGGTTCCTAAAAGATATACTTTAACTGGGAGCACCATTGCTATGCAATGGACACAATCCCCACCATATGATTTAGTTCCTTATCACTTTTATCTTAACAAGTATAATTATTATTATTAATTTATATTTACAAGAAAAATACAGATGCAACAGCTGGCTTCCAAAGATATTCTGATTTTTACACTATTGCATATTTAAAGTAGATGAAGCCCAGAGAGATGAAATGACCTTCCTGAAAATATATATGCAGAAAGAGGATCAGCTCTGACAAGATGACAGGACCTTTTTAGCTCACACTCTTTACTATCCATTAACACTGTCCCCTCTGTACAAGAAATAAATTAACTGATATACTGATAGTCACAAGAGCATTCTGGCAGCATGTTTAAGTCTTTGGGAACCAAACTACATAGTCAGGGGTACAGAAAAAGTTTAATTTCACGTAATTTCTTGAGTGTGTCAAAACTACCTATGTACAATTTTTAACGTGGACTCCGCATATAGTATTATTAAAAGGGTTCTATTTTCCTTGCAGACCGTAGCAGATGTGACCAAAGCTTATACAAAATGGGAGTCTGATTTCCAAAATGTTTTTCACTCATGGTGCTGGGTACATTCAACAGATGGCTGAAAGAAGGAAACACCTCAGGGCACCCTTTTTATGGAATAAATTGGTAAAGGTGTAAAATAAATCACACCAATCCTTTATTCATGTGGTTTAGCATAGTTCCAGATGGAAGAAAGCTATTAGAACATCACTCCCATCACCTGCTAAGGGTAAGATATAGTCAAGATTGTAGGAAAAAAAGTAAAGAAGGAGCAGTTCTCACCCTAAAATGCTCAGGTTAGCCCCTGACTGACTGGTTCTAGTCCTTGGAGAAATGATTAAACATAAAGAGGCCTGTAGCACAGAGAGAGGGACTGGGGATATTAAAAAAGGAATGAAGACACGCCTCCCATTCTGTGGTTACGCAAGCTATTAAACAGGATTCCTCCATGCATGCATCTATCTCAAACTACAGCACAATTGTGCTCCTCTGCGTTAGAGCTCCAAAGCCAGTCACTGTGGTCCATTCCCCCATCTAGTACTCTTTACCAAAACTAACACATCTTGCATTTCTTCTACCAACCAAACTATTTAGTCAATTAAGTATAACAATTTTCAATCAGAATATGGGCAACATATAACTAGGGAGGCCAGTGCTTTAATAGATATAATCAAGAAGCGACTAAACTAGAAGATCAGGAAGGGAAAGCCTATAGTGCCAATGCTGTTCTAACAGAGAGAAAGTGCCAGGTAACCTCTCTGTGGGTGCCAGAGGAGGACAAGTTGATTGGCCAAACTCAGGACTCAAATGTCTCTGCCTCTGGGAACTGCTCCTTTCCATCCCAAGGGAGGGAAAGATTGCCCAAAGTGGTGCTCTAGGCTGCTGCGGCTGTTGACCACCATTTGCACTGCTGGTGTATATACTCCCAAGGAATGTAGGGCAGCCCTAGAACTGTTGAAGGGGTGAAGAGTTTTGTCTGAGAAGAGCACACAACCATCCAAGAGCAAGTCCTCTATAGAATGCTGTACATCAGGACCAATGCAATGGGATGCCCTTCTCCTGATCACTGCCAGCTGAGGCAAACACTTTGGCTGAAGTGCTTGCAACATCTAATGCAAACTGTAGTGATATCATGGCCATGAAGCAGCCTTCAGTGATGAACAACCAAAATTTCTCCCTGGAGGTTTTAGGTAGCTGATCTGTAAATTCAGACATAGCTGTCCAATTAACAAAGTCATATTTGGAAAACAATGCCTGCTGGTTTGCATTCTGAATTTCTGGGGAGGAAGAGGTATAGATCTGTCCATCCATTAAAAGTCCATCTTCTTGGAATCTCTGTCATTAGGAGTACACTTAAATCTGTCCTCATGAGCTCAGTTGTTCACTGCAGTTACTCCAGAGAATTAGGGGTCATGTGGAAGTAAAAGCCCTCCAAACCCTGTGCCAGTACAAAGTAGTGTTTCTCTAACCACACTGTACTAGGTAGAACCAAAGCCAGCATGTTTCAAAGAACCTATGCAGGCTCAAGGATCACATCATTAATGGGCAGAGTCCACTCTCCCTGGGGCTGATGCCTGCTGAATATTCAGCAGCTCATGGATATCCTCCTGTAGCAACTCTGCCTGAGCGCTCAGAGAAGCAGCCACACACTACAAAAGGTTCTGGTAGGCCTTGAAGTCCTCAGGCACTGAAGGGGAAAAGGAGACAGGCACCACTGAATCATTCAGGGATGATGAAGAGGTAGTTATCTGCACCAATCTGGGATTCCACTCCTTAACTGATGGACCCAAATGAGACAATTTCGGAGGCTCCGCAAGGGGAAGATCACCTGGGACCTGAACATGTGGTGGGTTGACAGCCCCAGCCACCAACATGTCTGGTGATCTTGCCCTGCAGTGGTAAAGAGCAGAGCAACCTCCATGACCGAGGAGCATCCCCATGGTTTCCATGGAGGCTACTGGGCATAAAGGTAGGGCATTAGAGGCCAGAAAGCACTAGGCAAGGCACCTATACTAAGAGACAAGTGCTAATTTTGGTATCCAGGCTGCTCCATGAAAAGCCCTCGATGTGAGCCAGGTGATGGAGAGGGGGAAGAGGATCCCAGCATGGATGCTGAGGCATCTTGGGTTTCTGGGGATAAGGATTGAGCCAGCACTGAAGGCAGAAGTAACCAGTCCAACAAATCCGTTGCTAAACATATTGGAGGAACTGCTGTTGCTGGTGGAAACAGCACTAAGTACACCTCCACTGTCTCTGGTGCTGGGTGTGCTGTTGGTACTGAAGGCAGCGGTGGTGCCAATGCACCTGACGATGCTGAGGTGGAGGGTGGAAAGTGTCGCTACAGTAACATCAACAGTGCAAAGTGCAGAGTGATGAAGAGGCTGACTCCAGCACAGGTCTCACTTTCTATAGTCTAGGCATGGAAATATTGGGATATGGTGCCAATGGACCTGAAGGTTCAGCAATCTTTCCAGACAGTGAGGTTGTAAACAACATAGACCTAGTGAAGCCCTGGACCAATGGAAAACTCAGGATGAAAAGGCAGAGGAGGTTCACTGCCTCCAGATATGCCACCAGTGAGAAAGGAGCTGGTGCCAGCATCACCACCACTGGTAGTAGATTCAACAGATGCATGAGGGCCAGAGTCAACTGTTTAAAGTCTCTCACCTTCCAATGTATAGCAAGGAGAAGTTGGAAGGACATGATCCATTCCACATACTTGCAGTAATGCTATGCCGCTCCATACCATTCCTGAAGGAGGAAGAACAGTCTCCACAAGATTTGGGGTGGTCTTTATAGGTCTTAGGAGGCCTTTTCCTTGGTGCAATTGAGGGAAAACAACTTTTCCGTCTTTTCAGAAAGGCACCAATTCCAGAGCATGCAACAGTGGCACACTCTGAACTGAAGGATGACCTCAAATCTAATGGAAGCCTCAGTGACAAAGCAGGCTGCACGGCCTGTTTGAAAAGGTGCTACTTTATGTGAAGGTTCCTAGCCATCCAAGTCCATTTTGTGAATGATTTACAAATCAAACACCACTCTATGGTATGGACCTTCCTAAGCAAAGCAAGTCCCTCACGGTCATTCCTCCACATGCTGGACAGTGTTTGAACTCTGATGAAGGCATCACCACAGAATATTTAATTAAATTTAACTAACACTAAGTGTATTAATTAACTATACACCACATGAGCAAGCCTCTAAACGGATAAAGGAATTGTGGGCTTAAGAAGCAAATAGAGCTCTGTTTCCAGCTACAGTAAGTAAGAAGGAACTGAGGAGGGGTTGGGGTCATGCCATCTCATTGGAGGGGCTCTGACCATGAGGCACAAATGTTACCCCTACAGGTACTGCTAGGCAATGTTCTCTAGTTCCAGTACACTGGGCATGTGGAATACATGGCTGTATCTACTCACACAAGAATAATGCTCTTTCCTTGCTTAGGAAGATATTCAAGTGACCTCTTATTATGACCTTAAATGTGTCCAATGAGCATGATATATAGATGCATCCAATCCTCTCACATCAGTGGAAATTACACATGATAGGGAAGGAAGGCAAAAACTTTTATGGACTGACATCCAGACTACAAACCAATGAAAACCAGTGATCCTTAACAGTAACTCATAGTCAAAAGCATACTAGCTGATTCCACAGTAGGCATATGGTGATGGAGGATTGGGAGAAATCTCACTCTCATGGATGAATGGTCAACCAGCCATCAATCCAATTTATCCCAGAGATGAATGAATAATACAGACACATTAACAGCCATTTCCCCAGAGTCCTAAATCTTGACCTCTAACCTAGTGTCTCCCACAAAATCAGAAATGCTGTTCACTACAGAAAGCAAACCCTGCAGGATGCTTTAGTACCCAAAGCTGCTTTTTCATTCCATTTGCTCCCCATACAGGAGAGTATCCACATCAAAATGAATTAAAACACACGGGAGTAAATTTCAATGTGTTGCACAGGGATTTAGCCACATGATTCCCATTGATGTTAATGGGAAAGGAGTATCTAAATCCCCATGTAATAGGTTGAAATTTTATCCAAACGAGTCTAGCCACAGAGGAGCTCATCAACACCTCTTCTTAAAAGTGCAGGGAACATGTCAATTCTGCCCTGCTTGATCTGTCTTCACTGGTCCAGTTGATCTCTTTAAAAACTCCCCTCTCCCCCCAAAATTACCTCTATTTCAGCATTTAAACCATCTGCCTTTAAACTGCTTGACTGCTGAGTAATGTACTGAATACACAGGCTAAAGGGCATGACAGAAGCTGACCTTGCACTAGTCATGTCACTTTGACAGGAAGACAGTTCAATGGAAAACAGAAATAAAGGGATTACTGAATGAATGAATGAATGAATGAGTTCAGATCCAGGAACAAATGCTCAATTTCTAGCGATAAGGACATCCTGCTATAAAATACATCATGAGGCGCTTCTAACCACAGCCAATATCAACAGGCTGTAAGGAATTCAAGAAAGATGCTAAGTCCCTTAGCTTTATTCCTGCCTTAAGGAGGATGGAGATAAGCATTTATTTTCCAATTATAAAGATATAGTCAAGTACAAGACAGCACATTTCTAAGATCCAAAGTCTACCACCAGATCTTCTATATGGATCTCAGATAAAACATGAAACTAGTGTATGTGGATCTGATTTTTTTTCATTCACATTGTTACTTTTGAGTCGCACCAGTGTAAATTAGAAAAGAACCAGGTCCTTTTCCAACTGGCATTGTGGGGATGTGGCAGTGAATCTTCCCATCTTCCAAATAATGTTTTGTGCTTTGGCTGTTTCCTTTCTACGCCGGTGGTCAGAGATTCCCCCCTTGCCGGTCCCAAAATGGGGGAGGGTAGAGGAGGTGGTTGACCAAACAATAATGATTTGACATACCCTTTCATTAAAGTGGATTTTACTATACTAGTACTGGCTTAAATGTAGTCTGGTTCAGGCCGAATAACTGAAAAACAGCAGCATTTGTATAAACATAGAGCTAGCAAAAAAGGTTGGTGTATATTTGTATTTTTACATATGTCTTTGCTAATATTAAAGTCTCAGGGCAAATATTAGAATTCAAGATTATGTGGATTTTTGAAATACCTTGAAGATTTTGATCACAGTAGATATAAACAGCTTTTGTGTGTTTCATGAAAGTTAAAGGAAAGAACATAAATTTTGTGCCAGCCATTGTACTGCAGTATCTAAAGATAAGCCACATTTTTCAGAATGTATGCACTCTGAAATACTGTAGATGTGAAAATTAATCTGGCATCCTCTTTTGAAACTGCAGGCTTCTGGGATGAGCAAATGGGTACAGTTTTCTTTTAACTGTTTTTGAACACCATGTGTTGAGAGAAAACAACAGAACGGAAATTGCTCATCCAAAATGTTAACTTGTGGCATGGCACAGCCAAAAAGCAGGTGTGTGGCATGCCGTTCACTTCATTGACATGCCTACCACATGTCACTCAGTTCTGTCACCCCCATAATTTTCTTTTGGTATTTATCTTCTTGCAGACAGTAAAATGTGGTTTGACAGAGAGGCTAGCATAGAAATGACATGACCTTTTAGTGAGCAGACATTTTGGGAAAACATTCACTGGGATAATCCATCACAGAATAATCCTTTGGATTATCTCTTGTGACCCTGGTCTTCCAGCACAAACATAAATGTGCTTCCGATAATGTTATTCCCATTAGCATAATATTTTGTATACAGTCAGGACAGAGAATACAATCTTGCTAATTCACATTAATGACTGAGAGACTGACCCATCGCAAGTGAGTAAATTTTTTAAATTAGCAAAAACGTGAACAGATAATACCAAATAAAAATAAATATCAAGGAGAATGCATCACAGAACATACTTTGTGCATTTATTTTGACAACTGCTTAGTTTTAATTTATGAAAATACTTTACTATATATCAGTAAATGTGCTATAGTAAACTTTATAAAAATAATGAAGTCTTCATATTCTGTGTGTGACTGTCTATCTATTGCACTAATTATAGTGGTAAATGGGAACCAAGAATGCAACAGCTCACTATATGGCACTTGTCTCATTTGTCTATGGGAGAAAATGTGGGAGAGAAAGCAGCATTATTGGTTGGTTTTCCTTCCTCACAGTTCTCTGTGCACTTGGATATCCCTGAGTGCACTGCCTCATAGACATCCAGTTTCACTCGTTGTGAATGACCTCTGTGCAATCTATCCTACTGCTGAAATGTTATAAAATAACTGCCCAGATCTTCCCAGAATGAACACTGCATATTGTGGCTAAGCAGATGTGAACCCACAAATATGTCTGGCATGTGTGTGTTATGAGAAAAAATTACAACTCAGCTGGATCAGATGGGAGCGTTATGACCCATCACTAAAGCGCACCTATACTTGTATTGTGAATAGGTCCTAGGGGTCAACTTTTTAAAGGGTCCTCAAACTGCCATGTAAAATTGCAGGAGTCTTCTCCCAGTCACGATGTACATAACTACACTTATTTGAAATGAAGTAACTTGTGCGCACTGAGCATAGTTTAATCTGCTTTAAAAATGTTGCATTTGTAAAATCACACAGAGAGGTATGGGAATTATAGAAGTTACTTTTGGAAATATAAACCTACCTGGTATAAAACATTAATCTAGCCAGCCTTTGGGACTTTTTTTTATTTTAAGGATGCAAGCGAAAATGTTCTCTTTTCTGAAGAGGAAAGATAAGATGCTTTTTGGGAGTGGCACTTTTCTATGAATTATGTTCTGGTCTACAACATCTAATTAAAGAAAAGGATATTTCATCTATATAATGTGAGAGGTGATCAAACCAGTGCTATGTGGAGGATTAATCTCAGGAATTATCAATCACTCTCTACCTTTGTGAGGCACCAGACTAAACCGTTTACCGGTTTTGTTACTCAATTTGTCCAGTCTGGGTCCGAAATGCTACAAATACTGTTCCACAACTCTTTCATTGAAGAGTGCATAGAATTCTTGATACACTTTTGTAGGGGGTTCAAGGTTGTATGGGTCCCCTGTCAGGGAATGTGCTTTTTTCCTAACTTTTCCACTGATGAAACAGTATTTCCATTTGGGCATAAAATTCCTTTTCCCAGATAGACAGTGCAATGTCTGCCTGCAATTGGAATATTTTAAAGCTTCAAAAATGTAAACGAAGCAAAGCAGAATAAAATTTTCCTATTAAATGAGAGATGGGCATGGAAGAAGTTCAGAACATCCATAACGGAGCAAGTTATCAGGCTGGATGAAATGTGATAACTTCGAGTCAAGCAACTTCATAATAGTTGATTTAGTGGACAGTTTGAGTAGCACTGGTCTATTGGCTGTACTGTGTGAGTTTGCAGAATTTAAGTTTTCCTTTAAAAACAACAACAAAGTTTTTACTCCTTCGAGTGGCTAAAGGAACCTGCTATGTGTGACCAGAAGCAGGGTTTTCTATCTGAGGCTGCTGTTAAAAGAGCTTTCGGCAACAGTTTTAAGTTGTTATCTGCTCCATTCAACTCCATTGGGTGTTGACTCTGATACCTAAAGATGAAAGTGGTGGTGTTAATTTCTTCTCTTCACCCATGAAATAGAAATTGAAGGGGGAAAATAGCTGAGGACAGGGTGCTGTGAGGGAGACGGACTGAATCAATGATGCAATCCTTTGCAGGGGATTTAAATAGACTGGAACGAGGTGGGAGTTAGAGAAGTATTGCATGCCAATGGCACATTAATTTACCTCAATATAGGCCTGATCATGCAGCTTCTCCCTACTCAAGTGAAATTTTCATTGTCTGGACTGGAGATAAAAAAAGGCTACAGAATTGGCCCCAATGGTTGCATAAGGGTTAACTTAGTAAAATGCAGTGCTGCAGCGAGTAACATTAACATATTTATTACACAAATATTGTGTAGTTTACTGCTTAGTTGTCTTGAACTGTCACACAGTATTTCCAGGTGAAGAAGTATTTCCTTTCTGCTGCTTGCCAATGTAGACAGCACTGATGGAATGAAAGACTTACAGTTTCCCCCCGGTCAAAAAGATAAATAACTCAAACAATCTCATGCTGTTTCAAAATGTAGAATGGAAATGGGAGAACCAGGTCAGCGCTCTGCACAAATGCAATTGCTCCACTGGTAGCTTTCCCCTCCTCCTCAGAATGGAATGTATTATCATAGCTCAGAGCTACGACTTCATTCTTGGTGGTTGCTTTTGTGTCCAAATTTCTCTTTGCTAGATGCTTAGGCTGGGTGGGAGGAGCATCACCCTGGAGGATTATTCTGTTAGAGGACAAGAGATAGCTCAAAACATTGTTTTTTTAACCCTCATCTCATTTTCATTCTGCAGTGGCATATATGTAGTGCAGATAAGCAGTGAAAAGAGAAGATGAAATGTCCATGATGAAATATAGAGGCATTAAAGTAAGAGAAAGCTGTCTCTCTTACTTATGGGTTTGAAGTTAGCACACCTACTAAAATGTATACAGTGGAAAAATGAAAACGTTTTTAACAAAAGGCGACTTGATCCTTCCTTAAGATTGCTCACAGATTTCACAGCACAGGAGAACACAAGCCTAGGCGAACAGGCGAGTTATAAACCGTGTCACTTTGGCCTGGTCCACCTTATATGGGAAGGTCCAAGTATGATACGCAACTCCAGCTACGTAAATTACATAGCTGGAGGCAACCTATCTTAAATCTCCGTCCACACAGCGGGAGGTAGACGGGAGGAAATGCTCCTGTCGGCTTCCTTTACTCCTCAAAAGAGTAGGAGTACCGGTGCTGATGGGGGCACCTTTTGAATTCAATCAAGCAGATCTCTACTACAATCACTAAATCAAACCCCAGAAGATCGACTGTGCCAGCATTGATCTTCCGTGTAGTGTAGACGTGACCCTAGAGAGCTATACACTGGCTGTTGTTCTGCCTGTGCACGTCAACATCTTTCTATTACGCCATATATCTGAGAGACCAGATTGATACCCTCTGTTCTGTTACAGCACCTGAACTTGTCAATGGAGTCAGTACTGGCAAAGGCAGAGTCTTTTCTGTCAAAGGCCTGACTCTGGAAGGCAGTATTCTCTCATGCTTGCCAAAACACATCTGTGGCACCCTTCAAAGCAGGGCTTAAGCCTCTTTTGTTCCCTTCTGCTGTTAAATGGGTGGGTGGGGGCGGAGGGACGGCATCTGCCGTGTAGGTTTAAGGAAGGGGTGCTGGGTGTTGTTGGAAGCTTTGTCCATATCACCTTATTCAGAATAAACTATGTTTTTATTTATTGTAACATACCAAGAAGTCCCAAGGCATGACAGGGTTTACAGCATTTGTGCTTAAGAGGGATGGAACTCAGATACTCCTTTAAAAGCAAAAGACCTTAGCATGTGAGCTCTCAACTCTTCCCTCTTTCCCTGGGGTCTGTGGCCAAGGTAGGCTTTGTACATGCCCTCATTCCACATGGCTCCCAGAAGCAGATGCCAGATTCCTGTAGCAGCCCCCTGGCATGGGGCGACTAGGCAGAGGGGAGGGGTGTGGTGTCCCAGTGCTGCTTACCATGGTGCCTGGAAGCAGTCTCCAGGTCTCTGCAGTCCCTAGGTGCATGAGCAGCCAGGGAGGCTATGTGCACTGCCCCGACCATGCGCTAGTTCTCCAACTCCCACTGGCCAGGAAGCGAGACGAATAGGATCTGTGAGGGTGTCACGAAGGCAACGTGTGGTGCCTACCTGGCCACCCATGCACCTAGTGACAGGGACCTGGAGGCTAGTTCCAGGAGCCATGGTAAGCGCTACCAGGACTCTGCACCTCTCCCTTCTGCTCCAACCCAGACCCTCTCCCTCAAACACCTCATCCCTGGCCCCACCCCAGAACCTGCACCCCCATCCAGATTCCTCACACCCCACCCACACCCCAACACCCTGTCCCAGCTCGGTGAAAGTGAGTGATGACGCAGGAGGGTGAACAACAGAAGGAGGGGAGCTGGGGCGAACAGGGATCAGGGCCTCAGAGAAGGGGACAGGGAGGGGGGTCCCCAAAAAATTCAAAATGGGAGTCCTCAGTTTGCTAAAATTTGAGACTGCTGCTCTTAGCCACCCATCGTGATGATGATGCAATAAAAAGCTCAGACTTCATTTCTTCCACATCTGAAGGACTTCAGCAGCTTGTCTTACAAGGAAAGACAAAATCCAGGAAATGCAATCAAGTCACTGCTGTTTAGAACTAAACTCTCCTGGAACAAATTTCCCTGGCCTGTCACATCATGAGAGAGAGTATCAATAAACTTTGCAGTCCCCGTCACTGCATATGTAATATTCTGTCAAAACATTGACTAGCTGACATCCTCTCAGGTAGGGAGTCTGCTGTTGTCACTCAGTCGTGTACAGTACAGTGTCTGGGGATGAAACAAGGTGGAAACAAGAATGGATACAGAATGCTGCGTCAGGATGCTTACTGCAACTTGCTGGCTTGCTCTTTTAGACAAGATGCAACAAATATCCCAACTCAGGAGGAGCCAGGCCAACCCTCCTCACTGTGTCTCCTTTTCCAGTTTCGATTTTGCACCTTTTCTCGTGCCACTACAAGCGTTGACTCTGTAACTTTGCTCTCCTATTAGTGTGTTTTGTTCCTTTGAACTATTAATATATTAACATATTCAAAGCAAGGAAAATATAGAGATACAAATCTTCAAATAAACAAATTCGCAAAAGAATATCCAACAATCTCATTATAGCCCTCATCCTTCTCTTCCTCCTCAAATTTGGGCAATACTCATTGTGCTATGATATCATTCTGTCTAACTCACAGCCAGTTCCTGAGGAATGCTGAGTGCCTACCACCTCTATGGAAGTCAGTGGAAGTAATAGATGCGCATCACCTTGGTCCTTACACAGCAGGGCCACTGATTTCAATGGGAGTTAGGCACCAAAATATATGTAAGGATTTTGGTCTAATTTCCTTAGGGCAGGGAGCTCTTGTTTTGTGTGTCAAGTGTCAGGCACATGAATAGCTTTGCAGAATTAATTAATTATATGAAAAGCAATGGACAAAGTCAAAATCTTGCTCCATCAGGTCAACAGCCTATTCTCTTCTGGCACGTCTATACTGCAATTAGGCACCCACAGTCAGCCCACCTCAAAAGGTCCTAGAGCCCAGGCCCCCACCCAAGACTGAATGTCTACACCACAGTTAAATAGCAGCTTAGTCCATATTCCAAGAGCCTGAGTCAGCTGACATGGGCCAGCCACGGGTGCCTAACAGTAACGTAGACATACTCTCAGGATCTCACCTTGCTGAGTTTGGAATTCATAACAAGTCTCCAATTGACTTTAACAGTGTAAGAACATGACCTTATGGAGGACTCCAGCCATGACTGATTATACATTGCCTTGTAAAACCATAAAAAAGATGGAATAAAGTCCTACTTTCCTCTCCCCACGTACCACACCTGATAAATAAGCCTAGAATGAGGGCTTGCAAGCTGGCTGCATATAGCAATTGGAAGCTCAGATCTAGGTCTAAGTTAGCCTTACTTACAGGGACAAAGGATAAAGATTTAAAGAAAACACATGAATGAACAGAGAGTTAAAACTACTAGAGAATACTCCCTGGGATTATCTGTACTATCAAGACAGGAAAACTTTGCAGATGCTACTGTCTCTCTAGAGGCACAAATGCTTGCATTTTAATATTCTCAGCAGCTGGTTCCTGTTGAATGCCATCAGGATGATTCAGCCACCCACCAGGAACACCAGTAAGCATCAAGTGCGCGCGCACAGAGAAAATCTGCACAAGTTTCTGCTGTCAGTACTAGGGCCGTTATTCAGGCAGTCTGATCTCTGTTAACGATTCATCATTAAGTTTAGCTTTGTGCCAGGATGGTAAAACCGAAGAACTAGTCCAGTGTCTCACAAAGATCCCCATAATCATTCCATCTGCCTCATGTCTATAGTGCATCTGACAACCCATATCCTCAGCAATTTACTCTGGGGTTATTTCACTCACCTTCAGCTTGGCCACAGACATCACATGCCTCCTATTAGCTCGTTTCATCAGACTAATGGTTCACGCTGTCTAGTACTGTTCCCTTGCTTCAGTGGTCAACACCTACTACTTCCATTGAAGGGGACAATCCCCAATAATATATGTAGCCAATTACTCAGCTCTACATAGTCTTCCTGATTCCACTGATGATCAGTAGTATGAGGGTGGCTACCTCGTCTAGTTTTCCTAACCTCAGTGGCTTTCCAATTGTGGTCCCTGGAGTGTTTGCTGGTGGTTTATGGAGCTGCTTCAGTAAGCAGTGATGAAGCATCTGCCCCTCCTGAAGGAGCAAGGCTTCCTGATAGCTGTAGCCCAGGTCAGATCACTTAGGGATTTTAGGAGGAGAGGGGGTTAAACTCCTGGAAAACTCAAAACAAAACATCCCTTTTCTGCCCATTCTGTGGCAGATTTGTGTCTCTCTTTCATCAGGCGTTTCTTCGGTATAAATTCTACTACGATCAATTCTGCAGATACCCAAATTGGAGACAGCAGAAGCCACACAGAGGGCAGACCCAAGCTGCACACTGGCCTGGTGAAATTCGAGTAATGGGAGCTACACTTAACAGGGGACGCTTAATTTGAACCACAGCCAGGGAATGGAAACAAACAGCCCAGATACAGAATGGGGAGAAACAACAAGCAAACCAATGTATGTTCTTGCTCTTCTCATCTGAAGAAGCAGGTTGTGCACAAAAACAACAAATGGTCCTGCAGCACATAAGACACTAACAAAAATGTAGATCAGGGCTACTCAACACGCGGCCCATGGGCCACATGAAGCCCATTTATTTGTGGCCCACGGTGTAGTTTGGGTTTATGAGGGGCTCAACACGTGGCCAACAGGTGGGATCCTTTGAACATGGCCTCCACAAAGGCGAGTAAATATAATGATCTACTGTTGGTATGCGTTTTAGTAGTTAAATTCCTGAACTGTCATTGCTCATTAAAAGTGCTGTCATATGGGTGGAAATCAGGTAAATACTGCATGTTATTAATATCAGCAGAACTGACTTAAATGAAAGAAGCTATTTACATATATAAATATATAAATTTATATTTGCATATATATTTGCATGTATATGCAACCACACTTAAGTTGCGGCCCTCCGCATGTTCTGTGAGTATCGTTGTGGCCCCCGGGGGTTTCGCAAGTTAAGTACCCCTAATGTAGATAGTGTCATGAGCTTTCATGGGCACAACCCGCTTCTTCAGATGAATGGAGCAAGAACATACTTTGGTTTCCTTTGTTACCTCTGGCCCGCTTGCTCCTTTCATCTGAAGAAGCGGGCTGTGCCCACGAAAGCTCATGACACCATCTACATGTTTTGTTAGTCTTTAAGGAGCTGAAGGACCATTCATTGTTTTTTTAAGTCATTTCAAATGTTATAGCTTTAATGTTATACCTTTCCTGGGGACTGCATCCTGATGTAGTAGGGAGATTTGTGTGTTCCATGACCCTATGAGCTATGCAGGTGAGAGGTTTAACTTCTGGTCAAAGGTAGGGAGGAGACAAAATGCACTCTACAGCTCCTCTTGGTTGGGAGATGAGTAAAAGCCTAACAACAAGCCCTCCTATAAAATATTAAGCTATCAAAACACAACTTGGTTGCCATTATGGCAAACAGCATGACAGACAGGAATAGGAGAGCACTGTTTTATGGGGAGATTTCGGCAAATCCAGTAATGTACCTGAACCGCTATTGCTTACTGCTTGAACTTTAACAACCAAGCTAACAGGCCCAAAATAGGCCTAGACAGCATGACCGAGTCAGTGAGGGGGAAGAAGCGGAGTTTGGGTGCTACAGAGAGGGCAGCTTGTCCCCGCGTCCTTCCTGAGGCCCAAATCTCTAGTGAAATCGCTGAGCTATACATTAAGAAAAACAGGAAGTTTGTCTAAATGCCCTAAGACAGATATCTGTCAGGGCCCCCGAGCATAGAGTCTCTGAAAAAGAAAAAACGCATCTGGTGAAAGTGATGATCAGAAGAGAACCTCTTGCCTAACCTTTAGAAAGTGCTTGCCTAACAAGTTTTTGAGTGACATGTTATTGTAATACTAACGGATAAATAGGGAAAGAAAGTTTGAGTTGGGGGGACAATTTTGGGAACACTTGGAGGGATGCCTCGAGGACTCCTTGAGGACTCTTCACTTCTGGACGCATCTTCGTCCCCACCGGCAGACGGAAGACTGGCCATCGGAAGCCTGCTCGGTGTAACTCAAGAGCCACACTCAACTTCAGTAATTATCAAGGGTGGGGATGTTTTACTAACCTATTGCGGACGTGCGTAAGTATTTGAGACTAAGTAAAGTTTAGCTTTAAGTGAAAGCACTCTTGTGTTGTCCTGTTTGTACCATCCATCTATCGGTCGGACGACCGTGTCTCCCCTGAATTATTTCCTGACACCACCTCGCAGAGAGTAAAAGTTACTGAGAGGTTTGGGTTGAAAGAACCCCGGGTAACACTCTACAGCTCCTCTTGGTTGGAGATGAGTAAAAGCCTAACAACAAGCCCTCCTATAAAATATTAAGTTATTGAAACACAACTCGGTTGCCATTGTGGCAAACAGCATGACAGACAGGAATAGCAGAGCACTGTTCATGCCCTAAGCAATGTCTGGCAGCCTGGGAAGAACTCACATTCAGACTGCTATTGTCTTTTCATGCAGCTCTACCCTATAGCTACAGCAAGAAAAGGTGTGGAATTAGAAGGGGAGGTGTCGAAGTAGAGTTCTCTATCAAGTGCCCTGCACTGAAATTTTCAAAGGGGCTTTTCAATTGAAATGGGGCGCTAATTTCTTTAAGCCTTTTTGAAAATGACAGCTCTCTATGCCTGCTGCTGCCCTGAATCTTTCTAAAACTTTGCTTCAGAAATATCCTGTGGCAGCAAGTTCTACAGATTAATTACAGACTGTATAGAAAAATCATTGCATACATCTATTTAAAATGATTGCATTTAATGTGATGCCTGAGAATCATGTTGCTCTTCAATATTTGGACCTAAACTACACTTTCAATACAACAATTACCAATAATTCAATACCAAACTATCAACCCCATTGCACTGTTCCTATTGCTAGAATTATGACCACATTATTGCTTTACACCTACATAGTCTCTTTTGTACAAGAATCTCAAACAACTTGACAACATTTGGGATCATTACCCTCACTGGGATTCCCCAATACAGGAACAGAGGCACAAAGAAGTTGCCAAAGGTCACTCACTGACTCTGACAGAGTCAAACACTGAACCCAGGCATGCTGACACCCCCCCCCCCATTCCTTGATGTAATAATTAAGTGCATTATTTCTTCCTGTAACCAATTGCACCCTGGATTCATACCTTACACGTTTTTGTAATAGCCTCTGTACTAAATATGACTTATCAGGTATTCTTTGAGAACTAATAACTCACTGATGGATAATATCATCATGAAATATATATAGCAGCAGTATATGTAAAGTTCAGCTTATATTTTTAAGTTATAGGTGAAATATGTTTAACAGACAAGTCTAGGGAAGCGATAAACCTGTTTCTCAAAGACAAAGGGCAAGCTGACATCTCTAGCCAGGTGCCATCAAAGTTAATTGACAATCACGTGTCAAGTGATCATTCTTTGGCAAAGTGGGGGCAGGAACAGATCTGTCTTTTAAAACAACAACAATATGGAAACTTTTTCATCATGAGACTCCAAATCTCTGTTCTCTCTGTGGATTGGAACCTTATTGAGGGGTAACTCTCAGGAAACTGAATTTCAAAGGGTAACAGGACTATAAAAGCTTCAGAGGGGTAGCCGAGTTAGTCTGTAACTGGAAAAAACTTAAAAAACAAGGAATAGTCGAGTAGCACCTTAAAGACTAACAAAACATGTAGATGGTATCATGAGATTTTGTGGTCAAAACCCACTTTTTCAGATGACTGGAGTATTAAAAGTCCAGATTGATAGGACTATAAAAGTGAGGGGCAAAAACACCCCAGGTATCTCTCTTTCTTTCTCCACCTTCCTCCCTCCCACCTATGAAGACAAAGGAATGAGCCTTTGGATTTTGAGAGGGGTTCTGTCCTGAGAATGTGGTCAGTCTGTTGCTATAATCTCTTGGTAAGGATTTTACCTTGAGCTATGTGCAGTTTGTTAAGTTTTAGGCTTGGTCTACACTATACATAAGGCAGCTTACATCTACCTAATTATGTCAGAGTTTACACTAAAGCCTCGTCTTGCCAATGTAGGTGCCCGACTATGCTGACATCATAACTTCACCTCCACAGGAGGCGCTGGGCTTACATCAGTGTAGTTAGGGCAATGCAGCGTGTGTGTAGATACTTGTTAATTAAACCAACTATTAGTGCTGGAGCTGTGAAAATGACAAGAAAGCCAGACAGCTAGAGCCTAGCTGCTCCCTGCTTCCAGACCCCACTCTCAAATGGAATCTGTGGGGGGAAGCCCACGTGACTGGATCCCGCTCCTGGCAAGGAACCCTGGACAGCTTCCCCTACTTCAAGCAGGGAATGGGGAGCTGAGGGCAGACAGACCACCAGGAGTCTGTGGGGCAGCTGGGCTCCTGGCAGGGAGTAGACAGTGGAGCTGAGAGATGAGATTCTTTTTTCCCCACATGAGCTCTTTTAGGTCAATGAAAGCACTCCAGGTGATGACATGAACCTTCGAACCAAGGAATATCGGGTGGACATGAACCCCTAGAGAAATTACTGCTGTGGCTAGACACTGGCTTAATATAGGTTGACTTAGGTTTTTAGCACTGACATACTCATAGACTTTAAGGTCAGAAGGGACAATTATGATCATCTAGTCTGACCCCCTGCACAATGCAGGCCACAGAATCTCACCCACCCACTCCTAGAATAATCCTCTCACCTATATCTCAGATATTGAAGCCTTCAAATAGTTTGAAGACCCCAAGATGCAGAGAATCCTCCAGCTGTGATCTGTACCCCATGCTACAGAGGAAGGTGAAAAACCTCCAGAGCCTCTGCCAATCTACCCTGGAGAAAAATTCCTTCCCGACCCCAAATATGGCGATCAGCTAAACCCTGAGCATGTGGGCAAGACTCACCAGCCAGACATTTTGTTCTTAGAAAGCGTTTTTTGTTACTCTGGGAACATTTTCGACTTTAATGCCTTAAACTTGTACACACTTAGATTCTCTCTCTTTGTAGTTAAATAAACTTATTTTATTCTCTAATCAAAACTAATCCAGTGTTGTGTTTAAACTGAATTGTTTAGTAAATCCAGTTACAGCAGCAAGCTATTGTACATTTACTGCTTAAAGGGACAATGGACTTACAACATTTGAACTGTCCAGGAGAGAATGGGCCAGCACAGAAGACATGTTTGGGGGGAAATTCAGGACTAGGAATGTGTTGAGCCTAGGGATCTGAATGGTTAACTGGTAAGCATCACTCTTACTGGGTGATGCTTAGCGGTTACGGTTAACTAGTGGACATGGTTGGACTCCAGCAGCTCACCACACTGTAGGTAAGGGGCACTCCAGCCCAGCCAGAGCAGCTCCCCCCCGTGTGTGTGGAGGGGAGATGTAGCGGCAGGCCCACCGTGCCACACCGTGGGTTTTTTTCTGCCTACCCAGGCTGGAGAGTCCCCCCCACCTGTCCCTGTTTAAGCAGTTAACCAGTTAAACATAACATTTAACCAGTTAACTGATTAAACAAGATTTTATATCCCTAGCTGTGCTCACCCTTCAAGAGGTAACTATAGCTGCTGGAAGCCAGAGTGTGATTAGCATGTTTGAGATGGGCTGCTGGGGTCAGAGGTGCTGGACCAGGGCAGCAGCTATTAACAGATGCTGTGTGTGAACTGCACGCTGGTTTGGTTGTTTGTAAGCAGCCCAGGTGAAAGCTACAGAAGCAAAGCACTGTCAAGTACTCAACATTGCAGGCAGATAGTAACACAACCCATCGCCAATGTATATTGCACCCCCAGAATGAGATACTCCCTTTGCCTATCTTCAGAGGGGTAGCTGTGTCAGTCTGTAACGGGAAAAACTTAAAAAACAACAAATAGTCGTGCAGCACCTTAGAGATTAACAAAACATGTAGATGGTATCATGAGCTTTCGTGGGCACAACCCACTTCTAGCCCCCCCCCCAGGGGCTGCTGGGGCCCCCGAACACAGGGCTGTGGGACACCCGAGGGCAGCCAAGGCCTCCAGAAATGAATTCGGGAGGTACCAATCCCAGCCCCACTCCTGAGCGCCCCATTCCCTGTCCTCCCCTGTTCCAAGTTCTTTCCCCAACTCCTGCCGTTTTATATCCTTCAGATAAAGAGACTTGTTTGTTCCAAGAAAAAAGGCTTTTTTATTTTCTCTGCAGGGGAGGGGGAAGATGGGAAGGGAGGGAAGGGGAAGGAAGAGGAAAGGCACACAGGGGCAATTCAGGGACCCCCTTGTGGAAAGGCCTGGGGGACAGTCTCACAGGTGGCCTTGGCTGAAACTCTCCCTCAAAGCTACCTGGATGAGCACAGACCCTTGATGTGCTCATCAAATTGCACTGGTGAGCAGCTGCTCATAAGCCCTGGACAGCTGTTCAGCCTCTGTCCCCCACCCTGGTTGGAAAGTCTCCCCCTTGCTCTCACAAAGGTTGTGGAGCACAAAGCAGGCCACCACCAAGGGGATGCTTCACTGGCTGAGGTCCAGGTGGGTGAGGCAACTCCTGAACCTCCCCTTCAAGTGGCCAAACACACACTTCACGACAATGCGGCACATGCTGAGCCTGGTGTTAAAGTGCTCCTTAGTGGGGTCCAGGCTGCCCACGTAGGGCTTCATCAGCCAGGGAAGCCAGGGGTTGGCTGTGTTGCCCAGGATGCAGATGGGTATGTCCACCTCCCAGAGCCTGATGGTGCAGTCGGGGAAAGAAGTGCCGGTGTGCATCTTCTGGAACAGGCAGGAGTTTTGGAAGATGCGTCGTGTACCTTCCCTGACCAGCCAACGTCGATGTCCGTGAACCAGCCCTTATGGTCTACCATTGAAAAGTACCCCTTCCTGTTTATATAGTCTGAGGCACAGTATTTGGGGGCCAGGATGGGGATACGAGTCTATGCCTCCTGCCCCCCCCTGGAGTTGGGAAAGCCCATGGTGGCAAAGCTATTGATGATGTTGTCAATGTTCCCCAGAGCGATGACCCTCTGTAGCAGCATGTTGTTGATGGCCTTGGCTACCTGCAAGCATGGCCCTGACTGTGGATTTCCCTATGCCGAACTGGTTCCCAATGGAGTGGTAACTGTCTGGCACAGTGAGCTTCCAAAGTGTGATGGCGGGTCTCAGGTGGGTGTCCTGTTGCCTGAGGGTAGGGGTGAGCCATTTGCAGAGCTCTAGGAAGGTAGTCTTCTGCATCCAGAAGTTCTGGAGCCACTGCTGGTCATCTCATCGCTGTAGGACAATGTGGTCCTACCAGTCAGAACTGGTCTCCCTCTGCCAGAAGCAGCATGCCACGGTGTGCAAGGGGTTTAAGGGTATTTGCAGCAGCAGAAGCGTCAGCACTGGGGTGAAGGGCTCCTCCAGTTCAGGCTGCTCGTCGTCCTGCTGGAGCAGCACGTGGGCAGTGTTGACATACTGTGCCATGAGCGCAGCATGAGATGCGTTAGCCTGCCACTGCTTGGCAGCAGCTCTGGCTCCATGTCAGTGCTGTGGCGTCCACAAGGGCAAACAGAGAACACTGCATCAGTTTGGTGTCCCATGAGGGGAGAGGCAGCGGAGGAGCGGCATGTGAGATGCAGTCATCGAGAGGAGCTGAAAGCATGTGTCCGCCCTCCTGGTGCCCTGCCCGGAGTGCTTCCAGGGGCTCTAAGTCCGAGGCAGGCTCCAATCAGCATGGATACGATATTTCAGAATAATTCTGAGTAATTTCGATGCTGCCTTATAGTGTGGGTGTGCTATTTTGAGTTTGTTATTTCAATTTTACTTATTTTGAAATTATTTCCTAGTGTAGACATGCCCTAGGTGTACTACAAAAGCATGTATCATCTTAAAAATCAAACTGATTGGTGCAAATTAGCAGTATCAGTGTTTAGTCTACAGTAGCTGCTTAGTCTGATCCTCTTTGTTTTTGTGGGCTGATTAGAACCCAGAACTGTGATTTCAAAAGGAAGCCTAAGTCCTTCTTAAAATGCTATTTTTTTCTGAATAGAAGCCAACCTTACTGCTACCTTGGCCAAATGAACTTACCAAGATTTAAGAAAGTGCTAATACATTACTTTCAATGTGTGGGGAATGTATTACCTTCACACATAGTACTCTTATAATATTACTGAACAGCGTTATATCAAACTTATTTTACAAGTTAATAAAAAATACAAGACAGACTGGGAATCTGAGGGTACGTCTAGACTGTGAGGATCTATTGGAAAAAGATACACAAAATGCGCTCTGCAATTTGGCCATCTTTTTCCTATACTTTTGTCAGAAGAGGCTTTCCCGAAATTTGGCCCGTCTAGACTTGGCCAAATTTCGGAAAAAAACCCTCTTTCGAAAGCCCCTTCTTCCTCGTGGAATGAGGAATACAGGGGCTTCCGAAAGAGCGCTTCTGCTCTTCCGCAAAAAAAAGCGGACGAGCAAATGTGTTCCGTGGATACAACGGAATTTTTTCGGGCTACCTCTGGTATCCTGAAAAATCCCAGTAGTCTAGCCGTACCCTGACAGACAAAGAAGTTCTCTAAAAATAATTGTACAAGAGTCAAAGATTAATAACACTTTTCCATTCTATAGCCCTTTGCTTCTAACTATCTCAAAGGATTGTACAAGCCTTGCTGAAATAAGTGTCTAATACTCTGTGAGGTAGAGAATTATTAATCTCATGTTACAGTTAAATAAACTCAAGGAAATGAAATGACTTGCACAAGGTTGCACGCTGAATCTGTAGCAGAGTTTGAAACAGACAGATCAATGATTGAATCCTGTAGCCTAACCACCAGAACATACTTTCTACAGAAGAGCCAATATATCATTTCAGTACTACAGCAAAGTATTCATACCAGAACAAACTTGAGAATCAAAATAACATTTACACAAAGACAGATTTACTTGGAAAGCTCAATTCTTTGGTCCCTTTGCTATTAATGAAGATAGCTGGGTATTAAGAAATGCTTTCTCCCTTCTAACTTATTTTCACTTTTGTTGGATCCTGAAGGCTAGGACTTTAATCCTGAGGGGTGATGGGCCCAAGTACCAAAGCTGAGATTCAAATTTCTCCCAGATTTGCACATGTGCAGGCCATAGGCTGAAAAATTTACAAGTCCCCTACTAATGTGAGCTCTGAAGACAACATTTTTAAAATCATCAAAGTGACCTAGGAGCCAAAGGGCTATTCCTCTGAAGGTATATATACAGTTTTTAAAAAGATGGTCCTAAGTTTCTATTAGCCAGGGTGAATATACACATGTAAAGCCACATTCCCTTAATTTTAAAACAACAGTTTGCTGTTTATTACGCCCTGTATTAAACTGTAACATTGTTAATCTTCTTGGCATATTTTTAACATAACTTACTCTGTCTCACATACTTTGGCATTGTCTTCTCATCACTACTAGCTCATTTCACTTTTTTTCTCTTTTTTGCCTATTGTTTTTTATATCTCCTTCAAATGCTTCTCTTTCACCCTAATAATTTTCCCTTTCCTTTTTTCCAGTGGGACCTCCATCTTTTTACATATTTTTTTCTTTTCCAACTTGCCCACCTATGAAAAAAATGTCTCTTCCAAAGTATGCTGCTTCTCTTTTCTGACCCATCCATCAGCTTCCCTTCCTACATCCCTACAACATCCTGCCCATCCACAAGCTAAATTCACCTGTACACTCACCCCTGACCCTTCAACTGCACATCTGGCTTGAAAAGTTCAGCAGACATCTAGCAGCCAAAGCACCAAGCTAAGGACTAAGTACCTACATGGGGAACCGCTTTCTGACAGTAGAGGGCTCTTTAATCCAGCAGACAAAAGCATAACAAGATTTAGTGTTTAGAATCTGAAAGTCAGCACATTCAGACTAGAAAAAAGGAGTAAATATTTAACAAGGAGGATAACTAACCATTGGAATATATGGTCTAGGGTTGCAGTAAAATCTCTAGAACTTAAAGTTTATACATCATGAGTAGATGTCTGAGAGAGATGCTGTAGCTCAACCAGAAAATATGGGTCTGAAGCAGGAATCACCACTTGAGGTTCTATATGCAGGTCAGGTTAGAGTGTCACAATGTTCCCTTCTAGCCTTAACATTTTTGAATATATTTCAATCAATGCTCCAGGTAGAAGCCAAGCCACTGCCCAACTGGCCAACTCTGGATTCTGTTGGGCAGTTTTATCTTTTGAAGCCTCCTGCTAATAAGTGTTTGATAAATAAAAGCCACCCAGCTCCCCTTTGACTATTAGGAAAATTCTCCTTGTTCTTGGGTTGCCGCTCCTACCCCAGAGCTGCAGCTGCTGAAAGAACAGCAGTGATGGGTATCTCCATTAATATACTCTCCTCCACAATCTCCACTTTTGGCTGGTCCTTCCTTGTGCACAGTTCCAGTGTCTGCCACAAATGCTGCTGTTCAGAGCTTTTGCCAAAGAGCCTCAGACGGAAGCTGACCTGATCCTTGTCAGCTTCACAAGGGTGCCCATCTGCAGCAACAACTGTCAAGAGTGGTCAGTTTTTCCCCTCTGTAGTTTGGCAAAAACTTTCAGCACTGACACAGCAGTAAGGCTGCAGACGTATGAAATCAACAGAACCTTGATTTAAACTAAATTTATATTTGGACAATCATCTTCACAAACATAAGGGCTAGAAACTGACCCTTAAAAGAGTAAAAATTGCAGATTTAACAATCACTCAGGTATGTTTTCTACTGGCCTGAGCTGAATGAACTTTTCAAGCCCTGCTTTGACGCATTCCAAATTTTGGATTTATGGCACTGCTGTAACTTACTATAACATTTACACAGTGCTTTCAGATGACGAAGTATTATTGCTGTTGCCAAGATCTTAACATGAGTTTGTTGCACAGTTAAATAAAGAGAGAACATTAGTTGAGAGTGCACAAATCACTGTTTAAAACAAATAGCTTTGATAACTATTAGCAAATGTGGCAATATAATAGATGACAGTTTGTGTGAAAGAGAAACCAACGTTAATAACAACTTACATTTGTAGTGGCAGCGTGGCCTACTGGTTAAAGTGTGGGCCTGTGATTCAGGATTCCAAAGTTTTCTTCTCAGCTATGCTAAGGATTCACTGTGTGAATTTAGACAAGTCACTCAAAACTTGCTGTGCCTCAGTTTCCTCACCTGTAAAATGGAGATAATAAACTCATCAGCTGGGTATTGTGGAACTTAAATCACTGATGTTTATAAAGAATTTTATTGTCTTTAATTTCATGATGCTGTAAAGTGAAATGTTTTAATGCTACTATTATTGTTTACATTTCATCCTGACTGGATTCCCATATATTCTATTTTACTTATCATTGAAACTCAGCAGTCTCTGGATGGGAGATAATGTAAGTGGGTTGTGCCTACGAAAGCTCATGATACCATCTACATTTTTTGTTAATCTCTAAAGTGCTGCAAGACTATTCACAAGAACATAAGAACGGCCATTCTGCATCACACCAATGGATCATCTATCTCAGGATCCTGTCTTCTGACAGTGGGCGATGCTGACTTTTTTCAGAGGGAATGAACAGAATATGTAATCATCAAGCAATCCATCTCTTGTTGCCCATTCCCAGCTTCTGACAAACAGAAGCTAGGGGCAATTCTGACCATGGTTTTGCATCTGGTGCACTGTGACTAACAGTCATCAGATCTATCCTCTGCCAACTTATCTAGTTCTTTTTTGAATCCTGTTATAGTTTTGGCCTTCACAACATCCCCTGGCAAAGAGTTCCAAAGGTTGACAGTGCATTGTATTAACTACAGGTTGAACCTATCTAATCCAGAACTCTCTGGTCCAGAAATATCCATGGTCCAGCATGATTTTAGTTAGCTGGATGTCCACTTTTCATCGGTGGCGCCAAATTTCCTGTGGTCCCATGAAGTTTGTTTATAGCCACCAGTCCTGGCTCTCAGTGTTCTGTACTGTTAATGAGCTCTAATTTACCCCTAAATGTCCTCTAACAGCCCACAAGTAGTGGAAGTGTTGGTGCTGATCGAGACAATATTGACCTCCTGTGGTCCGGAAAATTCTCTGGTTCGAAACCGGTCAGGTCCTGAGGGTGCTGGACTAGAGAGGTTCAACCTGTACTTCCTTTTGTTTGTTTTAAACTTTATGCCTGTTAATTTCATTTGGTGACCCCTAATCCTTGTGTTACAAGAAGGAGTAAATAACATTTTCCTATTTATGTTCTCCACACAGTCATGGTTTTACAGAATTCTATCATAACTGTGCCCAGAAACACTTTTGCAGCAGTTCAGGAATTGAAGAAAAGTACTATATCCAACTGAATTTAAGGAGACAGAATGTAATGACCACAACTGAAATTCAGTCGGACACAAATGCCAATCACCTACCTCTACAGGTGGGGGAACCTGATGGGGTTGGCAGCAAAGGTGGCCAGTCCTAACAGTGAGAGAGGGGACACTTTCTGAGGGACACCAGGTAGCTCTTCTCCTCTGAGACACTCTGACACGCAGATGAGAAGGAAGAGTGCTTACTAGCCAGCACTTTTTAGCTCCCAGGATTTAGCCTGGAGTGTGGGCGCTGCTGGGACAGACCTTCCACTCATGGCGAGCAGGACTCCATACTCCTTACCAGCTGTACTCCTCTGCATTTTGACAACAACTGCTGCTGTTGAAAATGCTGAGTATCAATTTGCTGCTGCAATGGAGCTGAAAGAGACTCCACATAGTCCGCACTTCAGGTTGAATCCTCAGTGCTGGGGAATGCTAGCCATTTAGTGCCAGAGATTAGTTACCTGGTTTCCCTCAGCAAATGTCCCTTCCGTTGCTGCTGGGACTTTCCCCTTTCACTGCCAGCCCCATCAAGTTCCTGCACCCAAGGAGGCTTTTGAGACCGAACACAAATGGCCTAGATATCTATTTTACATTCTACCCAAAAGACAGCTGTTCCAGCACCAGAGATCCTGGCTACCCCACACGGGGGCATTGGTTCAGCAGTGATCAGATACAACAGTGTCCCCTACTCAGATACCGACTCCACTTTCTGCAGTGCACTTACATGTCATGAAGGTCCTCCAGGCCAAATACTGGCCAAGCCTGATCCTGGCGGAAAGGAACAAAATACAAGGTAGCATGGCTGCAAATTGCAGACTTACATTATATATGTTACTGTATGTTATATTTTCTCTTTATGAATATCTCCTTCAGAAAAAAGACAGATAAATAGACTGGATCTTTAACTGTGTTATCAGGAGAGGCCATGTGATCAATGCCCACTCCTACTATGCCTTCAAGACACAGCTCTCCCACTAACTTTAGCAGGAATTCCATGCATAGAACAGTTGCAAGATTGGACCCCAAGGGAAAAAGTTATTAGTTACAGAGGTAAAAATTCCCTGTATTTGACACCCTGGGGCCCTGCAGCACACGGGCAGGAACAGTACAATACGTAAAATACAGAGCAGCCTGCTGGCTCATTTCATTAGTGGGGAAGCCTGCAGTTGATCAGCTCTGTTTTCCTCTTTCCAGCTGTACAGTGTTGTTGTGGCACTGGGAATTTGCTGTGGCTTCTGAAGATTATGGGGCTATGCTTCAGCAAGCCAGAAAAAGTCACAAACAAAATTTTAAAAAAAGAAAAGAAAAAATTTAAAAACAGCTGATTTCGTCGCTGGAGAAGACTCTGGCACCTTCCTACATATGCACAAGGAATTTTCTTTGGTATTTCCCAGTTTTCTGATCAGAAAAAAAATCATCACACAACTTTTTGATGGGGGGAGGGAATAAAAATTGTTTCTCATACTAGTTCTTCAAGCTTTATGGGGTATGTAGTTGAGATTAACAGGGGAACAACTTATATGATGAAGGCTATTCAAAAATATTCTAAGTAATTTCTTTACTGCTCTCAAAACCATCAAAACTGTAAATGCCATCTGACATAAAAGTAGTTTTTGGAAAATGCCATGAGAAATCTTATCCAAAGGATCCAGTTCTGTTCTGACACTGATTCCAGAAACACACTTTATCTTAAACGGAATGCCATAATTGCAAATTTAACTGCGCAAAAGTCTGGAAATTAAATGTTCTCTTTTTCAACAGTGATGTGCTCAAACCACAAAATATGGATCTGGATTCTCTATGATCCCAAATGTTCAGGAGTGTTTGGATTTGAGTTTCTGGGGGCACCTGTTAGATGCCTATCTTTTCCAAGGCTTATGAATAGGAGGATGTAAGAGAAGTGGCATCTGCAATGAGGAAGTGTTACTGTGATTACAGAAACCACTGCATAGATTTTTATTAATTAAAAATTGTAAATGTACATACTTAAAGAAATTAGTTGCTTAAAATTTTATTAACCATTAATAATTACAATAGGAATAGACAAAGAATGTATTTCAGTAATTAATCAGAAAATACAAATGTTTTGTTTGCCTAGTACTAAAAGCCCAAACAATTATTTTTTTTTATGCTTTTCAAAATAATACTCACCTCTGAGCTGACAAATATTAGCCACTTCAGCTCAGATTTATTTATTTATTGTGAAAGTGGCAAACTCCTGAAAATTGGTGCTTATGATGAAAATATGATTTCACCCATAATAATAATAACAATAACAATAACAACAACAACAACAAACTCATATAATAAATAAATGTAAAATAAATCTGGCAAAACTAAACCAAAATTGCAAAACCTGCCCTGATATGGCAAATACAGAGTCGAGGAATGGCACATTCTGCAAAATCCTGAATGAGTTTATCCTTACTTGTACACCCTTGTTTTCACCAAGAAATTTAACTGCAGACTTCTGGTATCTGAAAGCAGCAGTGTAACCTATCATGCTAAAAGAAGACTCTCTGTCTATTGTCACCTAAGCCACCCAACAATAACTCTCTGATGCACTAAAGATACATGTGTTATACAAACTGGTTTCCCCTTGGCTATCACCCACCCAAATAATGATCAAGCCCAACTCTGCTTGGCTTTTAAAAAATCAGATGGGAGTAGTCACATCGAACCAAGCACAACCCTGGCATAATTCCAGTAGCTACAAGTTACATGAATGGAGTTATACAAGTCATGAATTTAGCCAAAGACCTTGCAGCCCTATACTTACATTCTGCTACTGTCACTTCAATTTTAATTTCTAGACTCTGCAATCTCATGATGCACCTATATATCTACAATATTGTTCTTTGGATTTACATAAACGTCACAATTTAATAATCTATTCTGCATATAAACAAGTGAAAAAGTTTCAGGGAGTGGTTGTTCTAGGATCAAGAGAATAAGTAGAGCACCTCCTGATCATATGGTCAAAGCTTGTAAGATGGGTTTATAAGTCTTCTAACATCACCTCCAGAAAGGTCTTCAGCTATAAATTTACCCCTCGACTGATTGTCAAGTCAACTAGATCCATGGGTGGCTATGAGAATGATCTTGCAAATAAATATTTGCAGCTATGACTATTCAGAACATTGGTACGTGCTTAAAGCAACAAAGAACATAATGTACCATGCAGGAACAGGACATACTTTTAAATGTTCATAACACTTGCTTCAAAACCAAATTTCTTCCAGCAAGACAAACCCTAGCTACTAATTCAGGACCATGTATGTGCCTAAATAGGAAATGCTGAAAGAAAGACAGAAACAGACAGACAGACAGATCTTCAAAATGTCTTAAGTGGCTAAAGGCTCTTTTTTATTCAGGCTTAGATGGCTGCAAAAAAGGGGCATACATTGTCAGAAAACTGTTGAGACAGAACATGAAATATTTCTCAGAAAACTACCACTGAGGCTGAAAGTGAGGTGATGAAAAATAAGGTTTAAGAATGGAAGGGCCATCTCAATCACAGCTATAGCATCTCTACCGCAAAGACTGAGTGCTATATATTATACATGTATGTTATTCTATGTGATTTTATGCATACAGACATTATTTTTTCTGTTTACAGTTATAAGTGAATGGCCTAATCCTTAAGTCCAAACTCTTGTTTTCACTTCTGCTTTACTTGGACATACATTGAAATCTACAGAGTCAGATCTGGATAAAAAAAATAAGTAGGGACTTCTGTATTTAGAGTAAGACTGAAATGAAGCCACCTCTTGGTCTGTAACAAAGTCTGTTATTAGTGACATATGTCTGACATATGGGACTTGAAGTGTTCATCTGCTGACTCAAATATAAACTAATAATAAAGTGGCCCATTTCTTATATCACAGCCTATCCACACATGTACCATCTATCCAAAATATAACATACTAACTGTATATACAAAATACAAATGTTCCTTCCACTTGAGGATGGCAACCAGCCAGTGCACAGCAGGTTGTAGAGCAGTGTGGGGAGAGGATATTTTGGCCCTGGAAAACCAAGGCAAAATGTCCACTTATTATAAAGAGTTCCACAGGTTTTCTAATGACTTTCTATAGCAGACAGGACCTGGTTTTTAAAGCCTCCTCCAGTATAGACCTAAATACACTGAGTTTTAAAAAAATGAAACAATCTGCATATGAGTGATTTACTGTTAAAACCAGCACAAGTGGGGAACACAGTCATCTCCCTTAGCTAAAAGGAAAGTCCCTACAATAAATGCTGTTTCCATAAGGATTGCTCAAATGGTCATAGGCCTCTAATTCTCAGTGGCTTTCTTCCCCTCCCCCACAGTTATTAGCCATCAATGCTCAGTTACAGGCAACTTCCACTGTAACATACACACCCCGGTCTGATTTATATCCTGTACTTTATTCTGCATTTCCTGTGCAAGATATTTTTGTTTCCTAACAGCCTCTGCCTGAACTTCCACTGTTGTTCATATGGATACAGAAACGCTCAGTCTGGAGTACATGATCCATGCAGATTTCATACTCAACAAATAGATCATGTCAATTATATGTATACATACATGCATACATAGAAACAAACATACAAAGAAACAAACGTTTTACTGAAGTGAAACTCGCAGGACAGGTCCGAATCAGCTGCCAAAGGTCCAGTGTTTCTCTTGCTTACATTAAGACAGGTGGTTCCTAACTTATCCCACTAAAGTAGAAAGAAAAGAGGTATGTATGCATATATGTGTGTGTGTTTGTGTATGTGTGTGTGCACGTACATATATAAGGAATAGTAAAGGTAGTAAAAGGGAAAAATGACAGAAGTAAAACCAAAAAGAGGTATTTTTCAAAATCTACAGTGAAGTTAAATTTTGGCAGATGATTATAATCAGCCGTTTAATGCTTTGTCTTTAAATAAAGCATCAGAACAAAAAGCTGAGAAAATGAAAGCACAACATACACACACACATACACAGACAGAGGGGAATAAGGGAGAAGGAAATGAAAGAAAAAGAAAACAAACAGAATCCTAACAGGCCCATTCTGCTAAAGGGAGTCCAAATAAGGAGTCATATGATATCTGATAGTGCAGGACACGTCGCCAGGAGCTGGAGCAGATTGCCTGCAGGAAGAAAGAGCCAGTGTGTTCATGCTCAAAGAGCTTTTCTTTCCTTGTTTTCTATCTCCCCCCCCCCTTTTCTTTCCTACTGTGAATGTGTTACTCTCAGGTCAGGTCCATGAAGAATCCCAGAAAGACAGCTATCGTCCCTCACTGTACTTTGGGAAGCAGAGATAGCCGGCAGAAGATGCCTTCCAGTAAAGACTGAGGGGGACTTATGTACATTACAGTACTGCGTGCCCTGCTCCTTCTGTTGCCACCTCTGGGGTTGCAGACACAAAATGCTCATGTAGCATGTTGCAGAAAAAGAAAAGAAAAAATATTTTTGGGGGAGGGGATGAGATCTCTTCCTATGGGAAACTTCAAAGACCAAGTTCCTTCTCACTGTGTTTTTGTTTACCTTTTTAGATTAAAAAAAAATTGGGGGGTAGGGGGAGAGAAGAAATCACAGAAAACATTCAAATGAGAAGTCAGGAGGTGAGAAAAAGTCCCCCAAATGCAGAAGGAAATGAGGACTTAAATACCACAAAATAGGAGAGAATTATTGACATTCCTAATTGTTTGTCAATAGGTCACTAAACTTCTTGCAGTGTCCACCACTTTCTCCCATCTTCTCATTACTCCAGCATTTCACACACAACTATGAAGCCCATGAGGTACTTTGGATCCTGCTCTACCCTCAATTACACCACTGTAAATCCAGAGTACCTCCACTGACTCTAAGGAAGTTACTCTCAACTTAAAACATTGTAACTTATAGAAGAACATGACCCTTTCATCTTCCCTCAAAACATTAATTCTGAATATACACCTATTCAATGCATGGGATTGCCAAAACATTGTCATATAAATGTATGCAAGACACATGTAGCTATAAAAGATCACTTCTTGGGAAAGTGGCATGCAGCATGAATAAAAGAAAAATAATACTAATGATCTTTTATATTCAGAAACAATTATGAGAACTGCCTTTGATCTAGTTCTATACATTGTGTGTTTATGATTTTTTTTGGATGTGTATATATTGCTTTCCATCTTGTTTCCTGCACTATTGATAAATAATGTAGTTTTTGGATCTGAAATTTGACAAAACAAGGAAAATATAAATCAATGAAGGAAGGAAGAGTTTGGCTAAAAACAGCATTTCCTTGAGCGTGCGAATTTGCAGCGGTCTGTGTGTACTCAAACATCTGAACAAATGTACAGGAGGCACTATAGATGATATTTAATGTATTTTATATATTGTACACACATACATTTAATATATAAGCATCTGCTTTACCACAATATACAATTAGTTTGTGCCTATTTGTGATATCCTATGTATTTTACATGTACAAGTGCACATAAGAATATGCACATTACACAAAATGCACACACATACAAACCTATAACGCATATAGATCCATTGTGCAATCATTATCTGTGGCTCCATTAGAGAACTAAGCACAATTTATAGATGAAACGTAGCCACTCTGAAGAGGGTCCAGTCTAGCAAAAGGAACCCCCCCCCCAACCCTAAACAAGCCCCCCCAGCAAACAAAAACTCAACAAAACCCAGAGTCCCACTAAACATCTGAGGCTGCCAATGACAGGTGACTTTTAGAAAGATGGCCAGGAAAAAGCTGTGGCCCTGGATGCCTGCCGTAGTGCATCTGTATTTTAGAAACCCAGTTTCCACAAGCCATTACTAACTTTTTTGCTAAGTGGCAGAAAGTGAAAGATTCCTGCCCCACTCATTTATTTATTTTCCATCTCATCCACCCTCATTTCCCCAGTGAGAATCTGGTTGCTTGTTATTTTCTTTTGTTTTTGTTTTTTTTTTTAAGTAAACAAACTGCTCACAGCATAACTTTTATGGTGGAAAAAAAAAGCCAGGTAAAGTCAGCAAAGCAGCAGTTGGATTTAGAGAGAGATTAAAAAAGAAGAAAAGAGCAACATATTAAACTCACTTGATCCCGTTACCCCCTCTATCTCTCCTTTGATTTATTCCAAAATATAATTTTGGGGGTAAGGAAACTGAATCTCCTTTCAATATATTTTGTTGCTGTTGCATATTCTGTAGTCTGCTTCTGTCGCTTTCCTTTAAGGAGAAAAAAACCACCCTAATAAAAATAGAAAAACATATCTTAGGCATTAAGCTCGCTCTTCCCCAACCCTTTGTAAAGAACTCTTTGTTCTCTAGTGAAAATGCTGAAAAAATCCCCGGGCAGCGACTCCCTGAAACAAGTGCAAAACACTTAGAGGCTTTTGGGCTGGCTAAGAGCCAGAAACCCTCCCGCTGTCTGGTTAGGAAGAGAGGGAAAAGAGAGAGAGAGAGAGAGAGAGAGGAAAAAAAATTGGAGCTTCCTTTAATAGATATAGGAAGCTTTTTTTTTTTTCAAAACTGGCGGTCAAGCGTTAAGTAACTCCCCGTTTAAATCCACCTGCTGGAAATGAACTTGGGTAACCCCCCAGGAGTGCACAAAGAGAGGAGACACAGTAACATACTCCATACTCTTCTCCCCACCCCCTCTTTTGCCCTGCTTCCATTCTTCCTGCTCCCATCACACGAATGCCCACAGAGTCTCTCCCCCTCCATCCAATAACAAACATACCAAAATAAATGCTCGCTCCATCTCCTTAAAAAAAAAAAAAAAAGCTTTCCATCTTGCTGGCGACACAGTGATAAGGGGAAGGGAACATCTCATACCTGGTGTGAATGCTAATCAGCCAGGAGTTCTCCTTTTTTCCCAAGACAGGGAACTGTTTCCTTCCAAATTTATTAGAACCTCCTCCACTGCCTCTTTGAAAAACCTTCTTTGTCACCCTCTTCCCAAGTCCTGATACTTCTTTAAAAAAAAAATGGCTTCGGAGCTCCTTCTATTCTTGATATTGATTCTCTCTCTCTCCCCCCCCCCACCCCTCCTCCTTTCTCCTGTCTCTGTCTCTTCTGAGTGGTCTATTGATAAGTCCCTAGAGGCACTGGGTCAGCCTGCCCGTAGGAAACCAGACACAATGCACAAATCTCCGAGTGCCATTCTGCCATCAGCAAGCAGACCACGTTTAGGAGAGAGAGAAAAAAAAACAGTAGAGCAAAAGACAGAGAGAGAGAGAGAGAGAGAGAGAGAGAGTGTGAGAAAAAGACTGATTGGAACAGGAGGGAGGGAGAGAGAGAGAAAGCAAGCGAGAGAGTGAGAGACCGGGAGGGAGGGAGGGAGAGAGAGAGAGAGAGAGAGAGAGAGCGACGCTGCCAGTCAGGTTAATCATCCCTACTTTAATTAGCTGTTCGGCTTAGACATAAAACAATTGAATTTGAATGATCTGTCAGTGGGCTCAGTTGAACCAAAGGGGAAATGTGAATATTACAAAAAAGACTGTTGGTGTATTCTGATAAGCTAGCCTGAAAAATCCTCGAAGGGTAACTAGTAAAACTTACCACCAAACAAAAAGTACAAATACAAATGGCATTATACAGCGGCCCTCCCTAAAATGCTGGGAGATTCCTTCTCCCTCTCTCTCTTAAACATGCCTCAGAAGGTTCTATTGATGGACCAAACACAAACAATTCTGGAGCTCAATGTGGGTATATCTTTTGTATCAGTGGCTAGATAGGGTAGAGAGATGCCACAGATAGCAGTTGTAGATGGATGGATACTGTAGATAGAAAGCCAAGCCCAGGTATTATGGATAGATAAGTTCTAAGCATATCACCGAGTCTTCTTAAAGGCAAAATTTCCAACTACAAATAGGTGCAAAGCAATCTAGTCATTCTGCTCCGGGTTGCAATCTGAAGAGCTGCTAAAATGGATTAATTAGAGTGATAAACAGTGCTGTGGAAGTACTGCCTGGCAGGCAAGGGAAATATTTATGCCACTTCTGAAAACTCTGCTTTTAAAAGATATGGAATTGCCACCTTCTCTGCCTAAAAAAAGGGGAAGCAGGTTACATCACTGCTGCTATCAGATGTTTAATCCTCAGGACAGGATGTGTACAGAATATCCATTTATCAAAAAGGTTGGAATCCGCCACCCCAACACACACATGGAAAATGTATTGTATGCAGGGGGCATGGTATGTTCTAGATATTCCAAATGGGGCTAGGGCTGGAGACCTAAATCCATAAATTGTACTTTATGAATATCTGCTGTAGATCACCATTTGCATAGATATGGGGAGATGAAGGGGACAGAAGCAGCTATATCTGTGCAACTGGTGATGTAGAGCAGATGTTCATAAAGTAGAATTTATGGATTTAGTTCTCCAGCTCTCACCCCATTTGGAATACCTAGAACACACTATACCCCCTGCATGTAATACATTTTCTATACGTGTGTTAGGGGAGGCAGATTCCAACCATTTTGATTTCTGAGGCACGCAAAAGAAAATCACAGAGAAATACAGTGCAGTCAAGACCCCACAAAGGAGAAGGTCCCTCACTGTAAAAAAAGAAGTGTCTAGAAAGCATCAAACTTGTGCTCTTTTCTTTGGGTCAGTACTGAACTAGTAACCCAGTGAGCTGCTAAATGGCCCTGGTGGGTGGAAGTGCCACATTTCTGATGAGATACAGCAAGGTTCTGATTACTTGAGTCAGGGGTCCAGTAGAAGAAACTGTATGTATGCATGCAATCAAAGACAATTATATATTATCACAAAACTAAATTTGCACAGGCAACATTAATAGTAGCATTTCATAATGTTTAATGTTGCAAAGTCAAGAACTCAATCTTATTTTAATGAATTTTAAAAAATATAATTTCCTAATTTTGTAAAAAGTGATCAAATTCCACCATGTGTGACCCTACGATCCTGACGTGGGTGGAAGATTTAGAGTCAGAGCACAGAATTCGAGCACTTGAACTGACATAGTAACTGCTAGCAGTTGAATGCACAAAGCGCACCAGCCATGAAAGGGAGATGAGAAAGACATTTTGTTAGTGGGTTTCACACCTATCTGCTGCCAGAAGAAGAATGCTGCAACTCAGGAATCCGGGGTCCAATTCCAGATTCTGAAGGGAGGGAGCTCTAATAATTACAGACCCACTTGCCTCCATCCCCAGCTTGTCTCTTGTGCCCAGCTTGTACCACACAGCCTGGGCTCTTGTGATTTCCATATTCCCTTCTCTTTCCTATTCAGCTCCTATGCCCTAAGCAAATCCATGCCATTCCCCCTGCCCTTTTGCCTCTCTGAGCCTATCCCCTTCCACTCCTGCTACTGCTCCCCTCCATTCCCACTGTCATACCCTGCCAGCCTCTTTCTGTCCCTACTTCTACTACCCCCCCTTCTGCAAACTATCCCCATCCTCACCCTCAAACCAGTCTGCTTCCTACTTGCCATCCATGCTCCCTGGGCAATGGGCACCAGCACACTGAGACTGAGAGCACATGAAAGGCAGTTTCCTTGCACTCACTTCTGATGTCTGGTGCCCTTGGCAGCCAGAAGGAGAATTTATAGGAAAAGTAACATTCGGCCCTTGGTTTGACCATGTCCGTCACTCTCAGTAGGGGTGGACTATGCTCAATGTGCTTAGTACAGAGCTCAGTAGGGATGGCGCATGCGCCATTCCAATGGAATGTCTGGATTTTAGTTCATCTGCCAGTCTCTAATAAACCTCTGCAGAACAGGAACATACATTATAATTTGTTCATATTTGGAAGGATTTGCACAGGGAAAACAAAAGGAGCATCCCTGGCCTCTGGACACACTCTCTCCCCCACCATCCCCAGTCAAATGCAGCACATTGCTTCAAAGCATGGAGGCACCAAAGTGTTTAAAAGAAATATTTGTGAGAATTTTAACATCGGTAGAACACCATATTTTTCCCTCAAGTCATTGTCAGAAATGGCTGAATATTTTTTTACCCCAAAAGATTCAGTGGAACCTGATTAATTGAATTCTTGGTTCACTGTCTTTGTACTAGATACTATGGTTAAAATCCCAGGCCTTTTGAAGTCAATGGGAAATTTACCATTGATTTTAGTGGGTCCAGGATGTCACCCTAGGTGAATTTGTCCTGCAGGACAGGTATTTCATTAGAGGATAATGAGCTCCTGATGAAATGTTTTCTGAATCTCCTATAGTCCCTAGTGTAGAAAGCAGCCCTAAAGGTGCTGCTTTCAGTGGGTCTGATTCCACCCCGAGTTACACTGGTCAAACAGCCACTGATTTCAATCAGAATTTCACCTGTATAATTGAGGGTAGATATGAAGTATAAATGGAAGAGTCCAAGAACGGGTCTAGAATTGATCAACACCTTCCTCTCAGAAGATTTTACCACAGTTATTAACTAGCATTTCTATCACTCTCATTATTCCTTCATAGAAATTTTTGAAAATGCCTCAGAGTTTTAGCCAAAAAACGGAATGAATCAGGCTGAGTAATATTTGCTGTTTCCATACTAATGAAACAAGCAAAGTACAATGGCGGATTTGGGAAGTCCTAATGCAAGGTATGCTTTCTATAGGTACAGAATAAGTATATAATATAGGAAATCCATTCGCATACGAACATTGCCAATGGGTTTCCTGTTAGCAAAGAGCAGGATTTACACAAGGAAAAGCCACCGTTAGCATAGCTCTAAACCTGCCAACTCCCTAATGTGTTACAAGTATGACCCATAACTAGGGCTGCAATAAAAATACAAGGGCAGGAAAGAGCTGGGAATAACAGCATTCACTTCTTTAAGACATATAACTTTTGTGTAAGCCCACTGATGATGTTTAGCATTTCACATGTCAGTTCACATTAACGGGAAATCACCAGGTCTGTGTGGTACAGAGGAAAATTTAGTTCTAAAAAGAGTGAAGTGCTTTGTAATGAAGGAAAGTTAAGAAATAAGATGAGCAGGTTAAGAAATCTGTCTACCTGACAAAAGTACTGTAACTATATTCTCTCAGGACAATTTGTTTAAATTTATTCCTTTAGACTTCACTGGCTGTTTCAGATATAAAGAGCTCTAAGGCTATGTAATGTGATTTCTATTCAGAGAAGAGGTCTAACTTTGCGCAGTCTGTTGGAGAGGGTGTGGACAGGGATAACTTTCTAAACAATAGGAATATTTTGTTCAGGAAGACCTGAAGGTCTATCCACTGTATACTCACTCCCCTTCCTACAGGCAGACATTACCAAAAAAATTAGGTGACTCCATGTAGATACCTTGTCTAATAACTTTGCTATCCAACCCAAATCTCTTCTGTCTTAACTTTAGATTCTGATTACAATAAATTTACCCTTGTTGTGCACAATAAACAGGTTCATTCTTACATCTTTACCCTAAGTATAGACTTCCTAAGCTTACTCCCTGGTGCACCATAATTGGATCTGCTTTCCAGCACCTGTTCTTGAAGCACCTGGTACTGGTTGTGTTCAACTCCCAAAGCACTTCCTCATAGGAATTTGCCTTCATTCCTTAAAATAGCCATGGTAGCCTTTTACTGCATCTTCTCCAATCTTATGGAGTGGTTCTATGCTGAAAAGTGACTCAATTAAAATGGCATAATCAGTGTTCCACGTTTATTGTCTCTTAGTGACTCCAAATCAAATGTGCTTATTTTTCCTGGTAAATTAAACTTTCTTCAACTGCTAGCACTGCAAACTCACTCTGGGATCTAGGAATCAAGTCTTTTTTCCCCTTCTTGACATGATCAGCAATAATAAAATCCTGAAGGCCAAATTATGTCCTCAGAAACATCACTGCAGTCCTATTGCCTTCAATTGGTTTTCAAAAGTTCAGCCAATAGAGACTCTGTAAACAACCTAGTTGATGAGACACAACAAGGAATAGATTGTTGCTCATTTTCTTCTCTCAGCTGCATAGGGTCAAAAAAGCAGTAAAAACTTATTTATATAATTAAATAAGCAGAGCTGACTCTTACACACACACACACACACACACACACACACTTCAGTAAGTTTCCTTTTTTATAGTCACTGTTCAGGGTAGAATTTAAAAAGACACTTAATACTGCACTCTGTGCCTCAAATAAGGCATGGAAAGATGTTTAGACAGTGAAATCATTAGCTTCCTTCCTTACCCATCACCTCCTCACAATCCATTTTTAAATTTTGATGTTTGAAAATACAGGCACCATTATCAGTACAATATACTTTATTTTTTTAATCAAAATGTAAAATGGTTAAACAGCATAGTGTGTTAGATTAACTTCATTTTTTACTTAAGAGTCTCTATGAACGAGTAAGTACCATCTTTTCAGTGACCAAGGAAGCTTAATTTGCTCTCACACTTCCCTGGGTAGGAATGATCAGATTGCTGCTCCAAGAAACTTCAAAGAAAAGGCCTGCCCCAGATTCTTCTAAATGCCTAAGTGAGTGTGTTCTAGATGTCTCTTACAACTAATTTATCTGCTAACATGTTCACAACCCTTATATGCTGGTCTTGCAACTGCTATGCATTGTGTCCCCACCTTTCCTTAGGCTTTTCCAGCTCTATTCCACTGAATATAGATTGCAGTTATTTTAATAAGTTTCAGTTAGGACAGAAGGTTGGAACTTTTAGTAAGTTTGAGGATACCACATGCTACTCACTCTCCCTTATAAGGTTGCCCCTAGCTGTCTTGCAAAATATTTTAATCTCTATAATAAAAGTAGAGAGACAGCATGTCTAAAGATCTCAGCGCAGGAGAGGATTTTGAGGCAGGCACTCCTGGGATATTTTCTCTCATAGTGACTTGTTATTTATCCTTGAGCAAATTACTTATTTTCTCTTTCTCTCTGGACCTGATTTTCAGCTAATTTATCCTTTTGGCAAGAAAAGAAGTGAGAAAGGAGTGTTAAGAAGGCTTTACAGCACTTCAAGACATCTTTTCTTTTTTTTGGATGAAATTCTGGCCACCGCGAAATAAGTGGTAAAACTTGCACTGTCTTCACTGGGGCCAGAATTTCACCCATTGTATTTTGGGACCACAAAGGATCATGTATAGCCTGTAGTTTAAATTAAATAGATTCAAGGCTGCTCTGCGTTAAACTTTGCTTCTAATAGCTCCTTAGAATGACAGGGAAGTAGAGAATAGCCACGGTACAGTGTATTCTGATCAGGCATATTAGGAAAAACTTTCTGTCAGGGTGGTTAAGCACCAGAATAAATTGCGTAGGGAGGTTATGGAATCGCCATCATTGGAGATATTTAAGAGCAGGATAGACATCTGTACGGGATGATCTAGATGGTGCATGGTCCTGCTGTGAGTGCAGGGGCCTGGACTTCACGACCTCCTGAAGTCCTTTTGAGTTCTAATATTCTGTGATTCTATGCCTTGATATGTCAACAACCCATCCCCTACACTGGGGGCTGGGAGCAGAGTATAAAGCCCTTACATATGTTCTGCACTGGAGAGGCATACAGGGGCTTTCATGTAATTAAGAATTATGCTCAATGATGGATCCATCTACACTCAGTCAATTGCAGGATGGGGCCATAATTACAGCCACTATGGTAGAACTTTTTACAGTTCTATTATATAAGGACAAGATTCTCATTTACATGTAGATCTCATTGAATCATGCTGGCAATGTAAAGTGTAAGGATGTTAAGAACTAGTCGACTATCTGATAAGCAAATGTGTATCGGATAGTCAGTTGACTAGTCGATTCCCCCCCCCTTGCTGCCTCTATCAGATAGCGGGACAAATGGGGGGAAAGAGGGGTAAAGGGGTACGTCAAAGCAGCAGTGCTGCACTGCTGATCCCGGGATCAGTTGTGCAGCGCTGTCGCTTTGAAACAAGGTTTCAAAGCAGCAGTACTGCGCAGAGCTTGGGGTCAGCTGGGGACATTTTTAACACTTTCTCCTCAAATTAAAGGATAAGCTGTGGGCAAAAACACCACTACTTTCCAAACTATGAATGAGTCTAGCATTAGTAGGATTGGAGAAAGTGCCATCAGTGCTATGGTATTACATAAGACCATGTTAGTAACAGAATAAGGAATCTTTTAAGATGTGAGTGCTATCTGACCTCTTCACAAAGTTCAGGAAGAAGAGCCATATGTCCATACATTCATTTTCTTGCTGGTGTTTAATATGTCAGTTTTTCCTAGGGGTCTATTTTGAGTGAAAAATGTGTGAAATGTGGCTCAATTTTTTGGCAAATGCAAATCATTTTGAAGTTTGCGATGAAATGTGAAAAACAAAATCAAATGTCAAGCAGATTTGCTTTTTGTTGCAAATAACACACTCCTGAGCCTGTAAACACACAGAATCAATTGCAATATTACAACCACGACTGGTCAAATCCCATTAAAATCAATGAGTCACATGGCCAGTTGGTGAATATCAGTGTAGTTCTCCTGAAATCAATGGAGCTATGCCAATTTGCATCAGCTGAGGGTCTGGCTCTCAAGGAAGCACGATGCCTGATAACAAGTATTTGCAGGATTGGGCTTTATAAGCATGAAGCATGAGAATGGCAAATAGGAGTAGACCATGCTTCTTTGGAAAATATTTAATTGAAATAATTAACTGAATAAAGAAAGAATACCACACGACACTGCAGACTTTATATATGCTCATTTCTGGTCAAGAGGTGATGTGAGGTTTCCCTCTGCGTCAAAGCAATGTAGCAGTTAAAAAGGACCTGTATAGCCAGGGGGATTTCCTGAGGCCATTGCAGACCAGCTCATACACTGTTATGAGAGTTTTGGTTGCATTTGTAACATTTGCTCCAGGTCCCCTAGAGCTTTAAGTGCCACATCACACTGCTTCAAACATGGTACTAACTACACGGCACAGGACTAAGCATCTTCACTTTCTACTCTGGATTTTCAGGAGTCAGATGGCAGTTTTCAGTCTCTTTGTCTTACTTTATTTTATGATGGAGATTTTTTATTCATGCAGGTTGAACAAAATGTTACTGGCTTATATATATATTTTGTTTTGGATTGGTGAATAGAAGTTATGTTTTTTCAAATAGGTTCATTAATTTTTCTGAACTGAAAGGGTTGAAACCTGCCATTAGCAAAGCCTATCAAGCCTGATTCTGCTCTCACTTATATTATACTGAATCAGCAGCAATTGTATTTAGGTCAGTGGAATTACTCTGGCATATAAATCATGGAACTGAAAGCAGAATCAGGCCCACTGAGCCAAATGAATTAGTAAGGTCAGTCATGATTAGAGCCCTGCAAATCCACAGATATCTGCTTTATATCTGCAGGTATCTGCATCTACAGATATGGATATGGATATGGATATCTGCGGCCCATTTTTGCAGATATGGATGTGGATGTGAGTACAAATTTTGTATCCGCGCAGGGCTCTAGTCATGGTAGAAGTTAAATGTCAGGTCACAAAATAAAATGTCAGAGTTATGAACTGGTCAAACATACACCTCATTTGGAACCAGAAGTACACAATCAGGCAGCAGCAGACACACACAAAAATAAAAAAGCAAATACAATAAAATACTGTGTTAAATGTAAACTACTAAAAATATAAAGAGAAAGCAGCATTCTTCTTTTGCATAGTAAAGTTTCAAAGCAGTAATAAGTAAATGCTCAGTTGTAAACTTTTGAAAGAACAACCCTAATGTTATGTTCAGTTACAAACACTTCAGAGTTACAAACAACTTCCACTTCAAGGTATTCATAACTCTGAGGCTCTACTGTACGTGGGTAAACTTGCTCCAATTTGCCATTAGGGGTTCCCATAAAACAAGCTGAACTTGCATGCTGGGGCAAAAAGTGCATGCAGCAGAAAAAGAAACTAACAGGAAAGTATAGGGTGATGAAGTTAGGAGTAGGGATATATCCGTGGAATTCATACTATTTTGCCATTACATGTATTTTTCTACCCACTTATGTCCAACACATAACTCACTGTATGATTTAGGTCACTGCTGAATTTAGCCCCATATGTTTAAACAATTATTTCCAGTGATGGAACTATTTCATTTTAAAAACTGATTTGATCTATAGATTAGCACTAGATTAAGTGATTCAACTACAGGTGGATAGGTGTTTGCCCCATATTAGGCTAGTGTACTGCTGAGCAGGTATAAAGTTTTACATTGTAATGTCTTTAGTAATAATTTTAAAGTATGAATTGGCAGAGCACCCTTTTCTGTGGAACAGCATTGTCAATGTCTCCAAAATCTAATCAATATCCAAAGGGTCTAGTTAAATCTTTTAGGGTACATCTACACTGCGACGCTATTTCGAAATAACTAGTGCTATTCCAAAACAACTTATTCCATGTCTACACAGCAGGCAGTTTTTTCGAAATAGTGTCAAAATACTGTCAAGCTGGAGGACTTCTTACTCCAACTCCAGTAACCCTCATTGTACGAGGAATAAGGGGTTGGAGGAAGAGGGCCCTATTTTGAAATAAGTGCTGTGTAGATGATCCCAATTTTGAAATAAGCTACGCAACTGACATAGCTCAATTTGCATAGCTTATTTCAATTTAAGCTCTGCAGTGTAGACGCACCCTTAGGGATTAGCTGTGGGGTGTGAGCAAGTAATGCTACCTTGAAAGAGAATGAAATGAAGGAAGTTTAATTCCATACACAGCACCTTTCAGTACTTATTACAAAAGCCTCGGCAAATAAAGTGTCATAGTTTCCCCATCTCTGAAGTAGGAATAATATTACCTAATTAATGCAGTGTTGTGAAGCTCATTTAGTTCATTTATGCACCAAGTCCCCATTTCAGCATATCACTTCAGTTTAAGTTTCAATCCTCTCCTCTTCAGCAAAAAAAAATTAAGTATATGCTTAATTTTAAGTATCTGCTTCAGTCCCATTGGAGTCAACAGGACTGAAAAATGTTTAAAAGAAGCGTATGCTTATATAGTTTGCTGATTAAGGGTTCGACTCATTCAGTGCCTCAGTTTTGTCAGGTATAAAATAGAAAAATAATACGTGCCTACCCCACATGTGTGCTGGAAGGCTGAGTTCATTAATATCTGTGAAGCACTTTGAAGTCCACAGATGGAAGACATTAGACAAGTGAAAAATAATATCAGTGAACTGGAGCATAAGAAAACCTGGGCCCTGAACTCATTTCTTGGAAAGTTATAAGCCTTTTGAATATATCTTTCCCCTGCGAAAACATCTGATCCCGTGTTTTTTCCTTCTAGACCAGCACAGACTAGGAGCATTGCAGGTGCATTGTGCTTAGATCTTGGGGCAGGAGAACTCTAATGACAGTTCCTATTTGGTGGAAGGAGACTTAATCCTCTCTCTACTTTTCTGGAGAGAATGTCTCCATAAAGCTGTTTGGCCTTTAAAGAATTGGAAGTCCAGAAGGGACAAGTGGAGTAGGGGAGAAATCCATCAAAGGCAAAATTTACAAAAGTTTGATAATTTTTTGGCTGCTTCTTCTTGTTCCTTTATGCCATTTTTCCTGGTGAGAGTCATGGCAGCAGCATGAAGAGGAGAGTGCACAGACCACCTTTTCCTTCACAATAGGGTCCAGCTCCTCCTATTGCATTCCCCAGCTGGGAGAGACAGTTCCTCCAATGTGTCCTGAATTGGTCTTGGGATCTCTGCCCTGGTATATTTCCAACAGAAGCTTCCCAGGGGACATCCTCCTCAGGTGTCTGAACCACCTAAACTGGCACCTTTCAATCTGGAGGAGTAGCAGCTCTACACTGAGGCCCTCCCAAACAGCCAACTTCCTCACCTCATCTCAGAGAGTAAGCCCAGCCTCCGTACAGAGAAACCTCATTTCTCCACCTGTACCTGTGATCTCATCCTTTCAGTCATTACCAAAAGTTCATGACCATAGGTGAGTATGGGGACACAGAGTGACCTGCTTCACTGCCACCTCAGCACCAATCCACTGGTCGATTTCACACTCCCGCTTGCCATTGCTCATGAAAAAGATTCCCTAGATATTTGAACTCATCCACTAAGGGCAGCTGCTCCCCATCTCAGCTGGAGAGGCAACCACTTTCTTCCAGGAAAAGACCATGACCCCTGATTTGGAGTTGCTAAGTCTCATCCCAGCCACTTCACAGTCAGTAGGAAAAGGTTGAGAGTGCAGTCTGAAGAAGTAAAAAGGACATCATCATCTGGAAACAGCACAGATGCCATCTCTGAGTCCCCATACAGATGCACTCCACAGTTCGGCTACACCTTGATATCCTGTCCATGAAAATTGGAAACAGTAGCAGAGAGAAGACACACCCTTGGAGGAGTCCAACACTCACCTTGAATGAACTCGATTTAATGCCAAGAATATAAACAAAACCATTACTCCGAGAATAAAACGACTAAATACCATGCAAAAGCGGCACCCGGCATCTCATACTTGTGCAACATTTCCCAAAAGACATGTCAGGGAACATGGTCATATGCCTTCTCTGGGTCTACAAAACAAAGGTAGACCAGATTAGCAAACTCCCACGATCCCTCGTGTATCCATGAGCGAGCACTAAGAGCCAGTCCATTATCAGTGGCTGGGATGGAATCTGCATTCTTCCTCCTGACTCTGAGGTTCAGCTAATGGCATAACCTCTTCTCATTGGAGCATACCCTTTGGTCTCCTTTCTTAAAGACTGGCACCACCATCCAAGGTTTGCCTGCCCAGAGATACTGCAATTCCACTTGTCTTTCATGCAAAAGGTAATGTGGGCCTATCTCCTGTACTCACCACCCACAAGGTGAAGGGTGAGAGTCAGGCGCTGTGCTGGAATGGCAGCAGGAGGGATGGACCATGACAGACTGGCCCTCCACATTGGGAAACTGGCTAATTTTATGACAAATAGTAGTTATGTAAACTACGATGAGTTACTCATATCTCATGCTGAAGAGGCTCCACCCTAGGGCTCAGGAAAGACATACATTTAGGGTACAACATAGTACAGTTGATCAGGTGTATTTTCAAATTCCTTTGAAACTTCAAGTGATGGACGGGGTGTGGTTTGATCTGGTATATGGTAGAAGTTCTATGCTTCTATGAAATATTACTAGATTCTCTGAATGATACCCACAGAAGGCAGAGCAGTGTATGAGAAGTAGTGTACATTATGAAAATTAATTGGAACTTTAGTTAAAGGTTAATGTCTTCTTCCCTCCACTTGCCATCAAAATGAACGACGCCCATTCTTGCTCTGGCTGAGGGAAGGACAAGATGAGCTAATAGCTCTTTTCCATCTTTAAATTCTCTGAATCGATGACTAACAGACTGCAGCATTTCATTGCAAAAGACATTAGGCTGTTTTCTAGTTAAGAGAAGCACAAACAGAATCCACAGCCAGTCAGTTTCAGGGTCAGAGGGTTGTTTTCACATTTAGGAAATACTAAAACAGATTTTGGTCTTTAAATTTGTAAAATGAAAGTCTTTCCTGACCTCAGATCTAATTTGCCAAGTTTTAGCTGGCAACAGACTTTTCTAGTTAAGCTAGAATTGTCAGAACAACAGCGTTGTTGTGGGTCATCGCTTCTGAATTTTTAAGACAGAACATTGATAGACTCTTAACTATGGCATGGCTTCTGACTCACTCTTTATTACTAACATGTACACCTCTCACAGTCACTAACTCAGGAGGCAACCCCATTATTGTTACTTACTACTGGACGATACATTGCCAAGTACCGGGAAACCCAGCAGCTTGAGATGGCTGTTTCATTTGTATTTTCATTGCTTTATTGGCAACAGATTAATGAAAATAGGAACATTAGGATTTCAGAATAGATCTGCGCTAATGAGCTCATTTTAGCACACAGAACCCAGGTATTTCCCCTTGTTTTGTGTCAGTGTTTGTACTCCTCACATTGTCCTCTGCTCCAAGTATAAATGGAAGAAATTTTAACACTAGATGAATGGGTGGGCAATTGCAGAGCTGAGATAAAACACACTGGAAGATGTAAACAGTATGAGACAGGGGCTCCTAAATAACCAGTACGGTCAAGCAGGTTACATGCATGCATGCATGGAGAAGGCTTTAGTAAAACAAAATATATGTGAATACTCAAGCATCCAATTTTCAAATGGCCATTGACCAACTGATAAAGCAAAAACAATTTCCCCAGAAGCAAGGCCATGCATTACTCCTCATTGTGAGCTATATCCATACCATATTTTCAACTTTCATAACCTTTGCCCTTTTCGTGGCTCAGGCTATTCAAAGGAAAGGTGGCAAGGTCATTTTTTTTTAACGGGACAGGAATAACTCTCTTGTTCACCCCCACTATACACACATGCCCTTCACTATAATGCAGCCAAACCAGTTTGTTCAAGCTTCCGAAAAATAAAACTTGTTTTTAATTAAAAAAAAATCACCTTTGTGTTGACTCAAAGCCTGCAAAATTGCAGCCCAAAAGGTGATAGTCTTAGAAAGTTATTAGAGAGTGAAAATGAGGCGCAGAGAATGACAACCATCTGGAAACAATTTTTATAGTGGCCACTGCTGCTCCTGCCACAAGAAATCAATGTTCTTATATAACGATTGCCCTGCTAAGGGAACTGTACACAATGGAAACTCCTTGGAATGAAGCAGCGGCAAAGAGATTCAGTCTCTAGCAGGCTACATTTATGCATCTGCATTATTAAAAATACGACAGCTCTAACAAGCTCACCGAATGGAGCAAAATGCTGTAGTTACAGCTGGGAATGTCTCTTCCAAGGCTGCTTCACTTACTAGATTTTGGCTTGTTTGTCCTCGGGATGGGCAGGGGTTGCACTAGGTGGGGGCTTTTTTTAAGGGGACATTTTGTAAATTCTAGTTTCGATGTTAGTGAATAGGAAAGCAGGGAATTTGCCAGCCTGTTACTCTGTTTCACATAAACTACTGTATTTCTAGGGCATATAAGAGGCTTACAGATCCTTCAGAGTGGGCCTTAAAAGATGCAACTCCTTCTCCAAGGTGGGATTTATCTCCATCAGATGAGCAAACAATGATTTTAACTTTAATATTTTTTTCCTGTTTTCTCCATCCATTCACCTCAATAAATCACTCTCTGGTTGACCAATACCCAAAATCATATGATGTAAGATACCAAGAAGTCTCACTATCCCTCAGTCTGACACCTCTTGGTTTATGGGACTCATTTTTACTATAGAAATAATAAGATTCACCATTTAAAGTATTTTCAATCCAAGAATCTCAAAACATTTAAACATTATGGGCAAGAACATCATGATCAGAAGTTTCTTTGCAAAGATGAACAAGTGAAGCTGTTAGAAAAGTGTTCTGTTTGCATCTCTGGTCCTGGATGGAGTCTTTGTGCTCCACTGAGGCACAAGGACTGCTTTTGGTGAGAAATGTTATCAGTACTCACCACTACAAAAGGGAAAAACGAGAGGAGAAGAGCCAAGGCCCACCCCTTCATCATGGCTGGCAAAGCAGGGTGACCATGGGTTGGGGGGGAAAAACAGGAGCACACACCATAACCTCAAGAAGGGTCATGTGGCCTTTTTCTCTCTAGATGCCTGGGAGCTCTAGGAGACATGTGCACGACTGAGATAACACTGCCTCCTTGAACTCCCATTCTGGTAGGGTAAGATTTCACATTATCCTTGATTTGGGGCAGTGGCTTAAATTAAAACCCCCTTTTTCAAAAGAATCCTGTAAGCCTAATTTTTTGAGGAATAACGGTTCTTTCAAAAAAGGGGGCTTTTGCGCGAAAACCCCTGTCTAGACCAATTTGCCCCCCCCCCAAAAAAAGTCTGAAAAAGGGATCGGAAGAAGATATGCAAATGCTGCCTAATTTGCATATCTTCTCTCGGAAGCTGCAGGTAGTCTAGAGGTGCCCAGAGAGAGCATGTCTGAGGAGTCTTTAGAAGTGATTATTCCCCTTTATTCGGCTCTGGTGAGGCCATATCTGGAGAACCGTGTCCAGTTCTGGGCCCCGCACTATAGAAAGGACGCATTGGAGAGGGTCCAACGGAGGGCAACCAAAATGATTAGGGGGCTGGAGCACATGACCTATGAGGAGAGACTGAGGGATTTGGGTTTGTTTAGTCTGCAGAACAGAAGAGTGAGGGGGGATTTGATAGCAGCCTTCAAGTTCCTGAAGGGAGGTTCCAAAGAGGATGGAGAGAGGCTGTTCTCAGTAGTGACGGATGGCAGAACAAGGAGCAATAGTCTCAAGTTACAGTGGGGGAGGTCTGGGTTGAATATTAGGAAAAACTATTTCACTAGGAGGGTGGTGAAGCACTGGAATGGGTTACTTAAGGAGGTGGTGGAATCTCCATCCCTAGAGGTTTTTACATCTCGGCTTGACAAAGCCCTGGCTGGGTTGATTTAGTTGGGATGGTCCTGCTTTGGGAAGGGGGTTGGACTTGATGACCTCCTGAGGTCTCTCCCAGCCCTATGATTCTAAGGTTCTGGTTTTGTAAAGTTACTTGTCTGGGCATAACAGAACTTTAGGCCTCACAGTATTCTTGCGAGTGAAGTCATGAGTATTACTCTCTTATCTACAGATGGGAAGAATGAGGCATGGAGTCGCAAGGTGAAGAGATTGGTTTAACATCAGAGAGGCTTACAGTTAGGGCTAGGATTAAAATAAATGTCTTCTGAGTCTTAGACCCCTGAACTAACCATACAACAATTCTTCTTCTAGACCCATTTTTGTTTTCCCATTATTGTACCTTTTCTTCTTCTATCTGCCTAGTACAATCACCGGAGACTATTTATAACATAGTGGTTTTCAACCTTTTCCTATTTGCAGACCCCTAAAAATTTGAAATGCAGGGGTGGACCCCTTTGCAAATCTTAAACAGTCTGCAGACCTCCAGGGGCCATAGATCATAGGTTGAAAAACACTGCTGTAATACATTTCTCTTTATAGAACTAAACATGTTGTGAAAATATTTCTGATTTCTGGAAATAAAGATGTGACCTGTCATGATTTAAACAACTGCACAGGAGATATGTGTATAGGTCATAATGAAGGATAATATGCCATTTTAAGAAATAATTGAAGCAATTAGGAAACAAAGTCCAATAGAAAATAACAGAGCAGACATCTCTCCAGTTCAGCTCCTCACCCAAGTGGTGAGATTATATTAAATCACTGGCAGAGGTTTCAGACAATAAACTATTGTTACTCAGTTATCAATTTTATGCTACCTTGAATAATGGTCCTCAGGTCATAATCTCAGGAACACCTTTTCAACTTCATTAACGTTCAGCTGGGTGGTGGGAGATGCAGAGTTTTAACTGGGGGCAATATACGGAGACAGTGGGTTGTCCAACTATAACTAAGGGCATAGTTTGGCATAAAACATGATCTATTGATGATATACATAAGATGGAAAGCAGAGCTTGACTTCAGAGCCCATGGTGAATTTATGGAGCTGATGCTCATGAACAAAACGGACATTTCCTGTTGTGTCAGAGGATGCAAACAGGTCTATATGGGGAACACTCCAAGACTTGGAAAAATGTACCTGACCAAATCTGGACAGAGAAACTACTCATGAATGGTCTGATGAATGGTGTCCTAAGCTGGTCTGCCAGGCTGTTGCAGACAGCTAGAAACTTGGAGGCTTTGCGGTGGATTGAGCTGGTGACAAAAAAACTCCCAAGGCAATATAGGTTCTTGGCACAGAAGTGATGTTCTAGCCCTTCCCTGTCTGTTCACATTGGTTATCACCACTGCACTAGTCACAAGAACTAGTCATTTCCTTTCCTTGATGTGCAGAGTAAAGCATGACAAGCTAGATGAATGGCTCTCAACTCTCTATGTGTTCCCAGATGGGCTCCCCACTGTTTCAATGACAGAGTTAAAGAAAGGTTCCATAAGGAGTCTCTTGAGTATGTAAAATTACTCCAGTGGCTCCTGGAATCTCTTGTGGCTGGACTGTGCTTTGGGCCAAGAGCTGAAATCACTAAGCGCTGAGCTTGCTAGGTTTGGCCCAGAGTCAAATCCACCACAAGCCAACTGAAGATGCGACAAGCAGCATAAGCAGCTAACAGGGCAGTGATGGAGAGGCGTGAGGAGCAGCCAGCACAGTGGCGACAGCGAGGAGCAACGAATGGCCAGCAGAGTGGGGCCAGAGAGCAGCGAGCAGGTGGATGGCAAGTGACCAGCGGAGTGGGTGAGATGCCTCCTACCCCCCCCCCCCCACTTAGTATGTGAGGTGAACTCTACAGAGGCATCTCTGAACTCTGATCTGCCCTGACCAAGGGCCGACTGTGAGTGAGGTGGAGAGAAGGGCTGGGCATGTGAAGGGGACATTTACATTGCTGGATTTGAGAGACTGAGAAGAAAAGGACATTGCCCAACCTACTTGAGCTGGGACATTTACTCGTGGTTTTGGATATGAACTTTGTGGTGTTTTCCCAAATTAATGTCACATTACTTTTCTCCCTTTTTATTAAAACTTTCTTTTCTACTCTCAGACTCTATGCTTGTGAGTGGGGAAGCATTGCCTCTCAGAGCTGCCCAGGGAGTTGTGTGAATTTCCCAGGTTACTTGGTGAGGGCTTGAGCCAGTTCTGTGTTGGACAGATGGAGAGGAACTCCTAGATATTGAACCCGGCTCTGACTGCTGTTGGAGCTACCTGGCAGAAGGGTTACATTTGTTTTAAACCTGCTGCCTATTAATTTTATTGTGTGAAACCAAATTTTTGTATTATTTATAAGGATTAAATAACACCTATTCACTTTATCCTCATTATCCAGGCTCCCATACGTCATCTCTTTTCAAAGCTGAAAAGTCTGAGTAATTTCAATCTGTCCTTCAACCCCAAGAGTGAAATTCAGAAGACTGCATGCCATGGCATGTGCCTCAGGGGTTGATGGCACAGGGAGAATCTTTGCAGCTGCTGTTGCTGAACCACAGATGATGACATTGCTGAAAAGGATGGCGCAACCCTTATGTATGGGTCTCACTGGTGCTGGTACCGGTGTCAGAGCCAGTGCCCCTGCCTGAGGTGCTTTCTGTACCAGGGACTGCCTCAGGAGGATTATACTCTGTTCCTTCCAGCTCATTTCCTGGAGTCTGGGGCTGGGCAACTCTATCTTCTGGATGATCGGAGAAGGAGAAGGGAGGCAAGACTCTGCCATCACAGGAGGAGCACTTGTAACTGAAGTAGAGGTGCTTGTGCCCTCCCCAAACTAGAATGCTTTGAGGGTGGGGAAAGGGCTATCTCCATAACAAGGTGCTTTATTGTTGCCTCCCCATCATTTTTTAGTTCTGGGGTTAAAGTCTCTGCAGATTTGCCACATGTTCCTGACATAAGTTTCTCCCAGGCACTTCAGGAATCTGGAGTCAGAGTCATTGACTAGTACTTTGCACTACTGCAAAGTTTGAAGCTTGGAGACTGAGGCTTGCAGAAGCATTGGATGTCAGTATCTCAAACCAGTGGGAACAGAAGTGTACAGTAAGTACACTAATAAAAAAGGAAACCTACTAATGGAAAACTACACTAAGACTATAAACAATCATCTGTTAATGAGTGCCCACTATACCATTGCCCAGGAGCATGAGGGCACACACAGCAGAGGGTACATGTGCCATCCTGAGGGGTACCTCAAAGGGAAAATCTCCAACACTAGTTCACTAGGCATGCACACACCGGAAGTGGAATGGACATGCACAATCATTCAAAGAACAACAGCTTTTTTTCCCCCAGACTGGATGTATGTGACAAGGGAATCAGTGAGAGACCAGAAATATGGAACTCTACAATGTCACATTTAGAAAGTTGTGTTTGAGATTTAAAAAAGTACTTTGAAGCAAAGGATGAGGAAACGTAAGTCATGGGTGCTAATCCTGGCTTCACTACTACCTTCCTGTATGACATGTAGCAAGTCCCTTACAACTCTGTACCTCCCTTTTCCTGTTTGTAAGATGTGAATAACATCAGTTCATAAAGTCACAAAGATGGGTCAAAGTTTAATTCGTTAAATTATTGTAAAGAGCTTTGAGATTCACAGAACAATGCTGATATGTATGTTAAAATTCTCATTTTATTACAGCATCCAATAACAATGCTATAGTTGAAGCTGTGATACCTGTTTGCCAGCCATTTCTCATGCCTTGTCCTTATTCAAAACTGACATTTTAAAGAAAGTTTCACAAAAATCCAGTAAGCCATTTCTGAATCATCGGAGTACATAAAAAATAGTTTCCTGCTGTTAATTTTTCCATATGCTTTCTGCCCTTAAACATGCTTGTATAATTAAAATATGGCTTTGTTTTAAAATATCAAACTTGACATATACATACATAGTCCTGAAAGAAAAGTAGCAACTTTGCCATATTTGAAGGCATTTGGTTTTGAAATAACAAATTATTACCATTTTAGAATAGCTAAGTGAGCATTTACTGCCTTAAAGATTCCAACATGCTTTATTTTATGATTTTCAGATTGTACTTATTACTGAATCTACTGAATTGTGTGAAAAAGAGTAGAGGTGTGAAGTTAAACTTGCAGACTATTTACTCCGGGGGAATTCTATGTCATTTTCAAAAGCAGAAATAATGTCCCCCACAGATTCCTCCCCCCAGAATTACTGATTCTGACATGGAGGCAAAAGTAAGTTGCAATTACACTTTTCATTTGCCAGAGGCTGATGTGGTGCCAGAAGAGAGGGCATCTGTCTCAGAGGCTGGAGGAGTAGACAGCTGCAGAGAGCGAGGGAGCAGAGGCAGTGTTCTGCCCATGGGACCAGGTGAAGAGGCACAAGATATGGGGAGAAAGAAAGAGTGGGACACATGGGGCTGCTGGAGGGTCACACAGACTGGAGTTAAAAACAGATAGTGGAGTGTACAGACTGGAGTGAAAGCACAGGAGCCGAGCCAGGAGTGGAATGGAGATGCAAGGCCACATGGGGATGAGGGTGCAAGTATGCATAGGGTCTGGGGGAAGAGATGGCTGAGTGGGGACGTAGGGACAAATGGTGACAGAGAAAGCTATGCTTGGCTGAATCGTGAGTGGGGGTACAGGGCCACATGGAGACAGGGGCAGCTATGCCTGGCTAAGTGAGGGTGCGGGGCCATATTAGGACAGGAGATGTGCCTGACTCAATGGGAGAGGCTAGGGGTCAGCCAGGGTGTACAGGGAGGAGGCTTCCCAAACCTTATCAATCATTCCTCCCCCAAAAAACCTGTTCTATACTACTCCCATCTACACACAGAAACTCTGCAGGTTCACTTCCAGGCTCCTTCTCAGCAATTACTTCCTTCTCCCTCAGCTCTTCCATTATCCCGGACTTCCCCCAAGCCCTTATGCTGTTCCTGAGAAGTAGGGAAAACATGTTTCTGTATTGTAGTTTAAGTCAATTACCACTCAGAGTGCTGTATTTATATGGCTAACATGGAATCTATTTGTACAAAAAACATATTGCCTGAATCTTTTTCATTGTCTGTATTATTACAGACATATTTGCTGACAGATATTTTGAAAAAAATTACCAAAATAATTGAAATGGGTATAATTATATTGTGTTATTTTGACAAATAAAATATGTAGAATTTTGCATAATTTTAAAATATTGTCCACAGAATTTTTATTTTTTGGCACAGAATTCTCCTAGGAATTTGAACTATCATACAGAAAATGTGTATAGACTTTAAAAAACTTGGAACTATTACTCAGATGAGCAATCAACACCTCAACCCTTTCTCCTGTAACAAAAGCCTTCTATGAACTTTCAGTATATCACTGCTGAAAAAAATTTATAAAATTTAAAAATTAGTATATCAAAATCAAATGATGATAAGTACATTATTTAAGTGCATGCTGGGATGCATAAATTATTGACATAAGAAACCAAGTAAAAGGCCATTGGCTCAGGGCATGAAAAGAAATGGCCTACTGATAAAGTCTGGAAACTGAGCAGACTTATTATTTCGCTGGAAATGATCTAAATATATCAGGTATTAAAGGCTTCATGCTCTTCTGTGATGGTATTGGTATCTCGAAGATTTTAAGCCTCATTCTCCATTGTCCTTTACATCTTTGAATAGTGGGTGTAAAATGGTACTGGATTAGATTCATGGCATTATGCATTCACTTTATACAGTCATAAATGACAAAGTACCAGGCTGGTGAGCATCAGCCCCTTAACCATTAATTTAATGTGAAATGTTTTTTTTCTTACCTACTGGAATAATCTGTGGTTATGGTATGTGGTACCCCAGTGACGGGTATATTAGTAATTCCTAAAACAGATTAGACTGGATTTGATAAGTGACTTGGGTTTGATTCCTGATCCTGTTTTCTTACTCCTACAATATAAGAGCACATGTACGAATACACAATGTGGTACAACCACTGGATGAGCTCAGAGTCTTAGCTGGAATTCCTCCTTCAGGTGGAAATAACTCTTCTAGGAGCAAATGGCAGCTGCAACACTTCTGCAAGAATGCAACATGTGCTACTCTTTGGAATTGTCTACACTACCACGATCTAACTTATGCTACTTCACTTACAAGAATAATGTATCTGAAGTCAGTGTAGCTAGATCCACTTACTGCAGTGTTTACACTACGCTGTGTGGACAGGAGATGCTCTCCTGCCAATTCATCTTCCTCTTCTTGAGGTGCTGAAATACAGGAGCTGACGAGAAAGTGCTCTGTTACTAACTTAGTGGGTCTTCACCAGACTTGATAAATCAATGCCACAGTTAGGGATGTTAAATATCGGTTAACTGAATAGTTGATCAACCTCATGAATTCTTATCGGTTAATCAACTATTCTATAGTACCTGGGGGTGTAGCCAGCAGCCAGTTCACTCCGGTCTCACTCCCAAGGGGCTCCCTGCCACTCTGCGCTGCTGCCTCTGTATCAGAGGCAGCAGGGTGAGATGCCAGGCGGGAGCTAGTCCACGAGGGGAGCCAGTTTAAAAACCAGCTCCCCTTGCGGACCGGCTGCCTGTCACTCCACACTGCTGCCTCTGATACAGAGGCAGCAGTGCAGGGTGGCAGCAGCCCCTGTCCAGGGAAGGTCAGAGTCCCGGACCTGGTGAGAGTCGGGACTGAGCCGGGCTGCCTGCCTGCCCAGCTCCTAATATAATTTAAATGCAGAGCTGCAGCAGGGGTAGGTCCTGGACCCATCACAAGCCAAGACTGAGTCAGGCTGCTGGCCAGCCTGCTAAACAATTTACTGGTGGGGGGAAACGCATGTAGTCTATAGCATTAACCTGTAAGCTTTCGCTTAACGATTAATTCGTTAATGGACTCCCCAGTCACTGTATCGATCACAGCAGTGCCAATCTAGCTGTAAGAATAGACAAGCTCTACGTATGTGGTTGAACTCTACTAATCTGTGCAGACAGCTGCTTCCTACCCACTTCAAGGTCAAGGTCAGCAGTGGTGTTAGTGGAGCGAAACCCTTACGCTATGTCTAGAATGCAGAGTTAAATCAGAAAAAGATATGCAATTTTTTCTGTTTTTTTGGAAGAGTCTACACAGGGCCACATTTCAGAAAAACCTCCTCTTTTGGAACATCCCTTATTCCTCTTTCAATGAGGAATACAGGGATGTCGAAAGAATGTGTCCGCTTTTTCGGAAACTATTCCGAAAAAGCAGACGCGTTCCTTGGATGTGGCAGAGCATTTCTGGGATGTTGCCTTCTTGCAGAAGTGTTGCAGCAGCCATTTGCTCCTGAAAGAGTTATTTCCACCTGAAGGAGGAATTCCAGCTGAGACTGCTAGCTCATCCAGTGGCTGAATAGCCGCAATTTGTACCACATTGTGTATTCATAGCCTTATAGTCTTTGTCCCTCCTGAGCCTGATTTTTCTTTTGTTTATGTGAAAATCAAGAGAAACCACTGATGTCAATGAAATTACAAATGGCATATGAGAGAGGAGAATCTGACCCATATGGATACAAGGTGTGCAATTATGTCTGGTTGTTGCATATGTGTGTGTATGTGAGGGAGAAATTAAGAGCGAGAGAGATTCCTGATGCCCTCTCTCGCATATGTATATCAGTGTTTTGGCCCTATATGCCCATTAGGTTAGATTTTTTGTGTCTGTGTTCTGAAAAGCACCAAACATATTATTGGTGCTTAGCAAATAAATAATCTCCACAATATAATTATAGAAAGAACAACAGTTCCTTCCCACCTTACCTTCTTTTCTAAAAGTAGCATGTCACATTGCCCAACACACAGCACGTGATTGTGTAGTGAAAGACTTCACTGTAATGAACACAGTTTACAAGGGCAGAGGTAAGGTTGCTGTGGGAACCTTAACTCTGAATTTCCTGAGTTTAGTGAGATTAAAATCTCAATCTCCACATTACATCAGCATAATTTTTGTGTATGTGCATATCACGCAATCTAAGTGCATTGTTTCTAAATGTAAAAGTACATTTTGTGTGTGAAAGGGCGTCTTTTTACATTTTGGCAACTATGAGCCACTTAAATTAGTTTTGATCACCCCACCAACATAATAAAAAGAAAGTTAAAAAAAAACACCCTGCAAAAACAAACCAACCAACCATCCAACCACATGGTACATTATGTGCTCTGCAGTTCTGAAATTCAGTATCAAGACAAAAGGAGACTGAGACTTTGTCATTCGCTCGCTGTTAATAATCAAGAGAAGATCTGCCAGACAAGCTCTTTGAGGGCTCTGCCTGTCTGGGCCAGGTAGATGCTGCAATACACAAAGGACTTCATACAGGGAGAAAGAAAGAGTGTTCATGGACAATGATGCAGCTTTCTTAATTAAGATTTTCATTACTGATACATACATTAAGGTTTTGCAAATGCAAGTGCCCAAGCACTCTCATGTACAGGTAGATGTCTCTGATTCTATCGTAAGGCACTAGACACACTTTTGCAAAATTATCGTGAACATTCAACAGCTAAGGCTCAAAGTCTGCTCACCTGCCCTTTGCCACAAAGACAAGGAAAATAACAAATGATATTTCACTTGCCTATCAAAACAAAATTAACCCTTCCTAGGTGAACAAATAAATGGAGTTTTCCAAGTCTGTGCTACAGCATATTGAAATAGATTCTGATCTCACTTACACCTGTTTTATGTTGTGTAATTTCAGGGGTTTCAGTAGAATTAGTCCCGATTTATACTGGAGCAGTGTCTATAAAACTTGAACCAGGACTGTTAAATGTGCCCTCTTAAAAACGCTGCATTGTGTGAAAAGTACTAGATAGCCTACTTTTGTGAACCCACAAGTTCCACCAAAGCTAGAGGTTGTGATCCACCCTTATAGAAGAATAAAAGAAGAAATCTTATAGTGCAACTGCAGTGTTTATGTACCAGATATCTGAAAGGTGACCTCTCTCTTGCAACAGTTTGCTTATTAGTTACATTAATCATTTTGTTTTGTGTGTAGACAGGGAGGTGGATAAAGAGGTGAAATTGGAATTTGAACCAAGATTCATATTCAAATTTTACAAATGGCCTCTAACTTTACAAGTGGCTATGGATATGAACACCCCTAAAATGTGTGGTGTTTGAAATCAGTATTTGGTTTCTATTTTGTGGGTTTGGCCTACTCTAGCCTGGGAAATTTTGCTGTTTTAAAGAACCAAGCTGTCTACCATCTGCTTAACAAGCCAAAAATTGAAAAACAGAGATCACAGAGTTGACATTGTGGAACTATTAGAGACAGGAATTAGTTCGTTGAGATGGGTCACAATCAGACATGAATGTTTCCTAAGAGAACCACCAGGGTGTTGTCTTCTGGGTTGTTTTCTGGGTTGTCTTCAGAAAATTTGGTGTTGGCTAGTGAGCACTCAAATTATTTGAAAAGTATTCTCTGAGCATGAACTGAGTGCATACATGATAAAGAAAAAAGAAAGACAGAAGAAAGTGAAAGGGAAACTGGGAAGAGGAAAACATTGCTTTTTCATATGCTGTGGATCTTTCATCTCTTTCACCCATTTCCAGCCTCTAAATAAATTAATTGTCACAAAGTGTGGTTTGCAAATGGATCATCAGTGACATACATACAGATGTGTGCATCTGTTTGATTGTATATAGGCAGCCAGATGGCAGATGGATTTTTGTTTCAGAGGGGGAAACGGGAAAAGGAAATTGCTGAAGCACTCTTAAGAACTAATATTTAAACAAGGTACCTTATATAGGACACCCAGAATAAATTTGGAACTCTGTCTGGCACTTAGGTCTTTAAGTGGGTATATGTGTATAAGTGCCAGTTTGAGCACTCACATGTGAGATCTGGAGCTTCTGTGAAGGCAGTTATATCTGCAAATTGGGATTTTCAGGGTAACCAGAACTCAGTGTTACTCATCTTTACTGCCTGTTTTGCTTCAACATGTCTACAGTATAAATTACACAGAGACAAGTACAATATGGAACTAGTCAGCACTGGATGAACTAAGCAGAGCTTTGTTGTCTGTAAAAATGTAACAGGAGCACTAGCAATGTACTCAAGGTGATGGTGGTGAATCTTCTTGTGCAATGGTGGACAATATAGGTAGAGAAGAACCACAATGTCAGATCCACCAAGATAATTTCCCACTACAGCAAAGGCACTACTCAGAAAACTGCAACATAGCCTGCAGTCAAACTACTGGCTCTAATGATCAAGGCTTAATATTTGGATGGAAGAACTCTAGATTGCTGCAAGCAGCACTGCCATGGATCCAGCAAGTGGCCTTTTCCAACTGAGTCCATTAATTAATGCATTAGTGTGGAATAAAGGATGACTGGGAAGTTACATGTCTTTTCTCTCTCTTTCCCTGCCTGCCTCCCTCCCTCTCTCTTTCTTTCTTTCTTTGCTTGGTTCCTTCCTAAGTCTAAAATCTCTACTCACCCTGAACTTTCCAGAATCAGATCCAAATTTTGCAGCTGTAGCCTGTTGTGTCTTGGTGAATCCTATAACCCAAATACTTTCAATAACTTGAATTACATTACTCGGATGAGAGATAACATACAACAACATCTGAAGGGAACACCGTCGGAGGGCTCTTTATCCTAAATTGCTCTCTCATTCAAGTTCAACAGATCCAGTGTTGGGCTCTACTACCCATAGGGGGTTCCAGGGGAACAGTTATAGCCATCATAGTCTATAAAACTATGTACTCTGAAGAACCTGTCTCTACTTTTCCTCCTTATTTTGACTTCTTGTTAAAATTTGCATTATCAAGCATTAAACCATTTGAAAATTCACACTTGAACGAACGATATAGCCAAAATCCTAGAGAACACATTGGTTCCCTCTTTTGAATGGATTTCTGCAAGGTCTTCCCAGATAGATTATCAGAACCTATTCTTAGTAGTTACAATAGGTAGAAAATAATGAAGTTCATCTTATTTTTTTCACAACACTCACTTTTCTCATGTAATCCTGCAGTTACATCTTATGGTGGAGAATTCAATTTATGGTCCTGGCTCTTGTGTTTAAGGCCCTTCATTTCTGGAGTGTCTTCTTAGTCATGTGATGTGATTTCTGTACACACAAATATTTTACTCTGTTTCTAATTTGTTGCTTGTCTCATGATTTTTTCTCTTTGCAAATGCCAAGGTAAGAGACTCAGCCCATGTTGCTCCCTTTTCGAAGCACTCTTTCTCTTCAGGAGATATGCAGTAACTGGGAAAGGTACATTTCATTTTCTATCCCAAAATGTTGTATAGTATTACTACCCACTGCAAGCAGATGCTGCATTTCACCTCCAAGGAGATGAATTTCAGAGATGAATGGAGTGAGTCTTCCGGATAGTTTGTATATCAGTTTATAATGCAAACTGGGATACTTCAGGAGGAATATTACTAGAGACCATAAATGTAAGAGTTATTCTACTACAGACCATTTGTCATGCAAAAACTCTTTCACTGATTCACAGTTAAGGAGAGTTGGCCTGGATGGTCACCTCTCTTGGGAAATAATGGGGAAAATGCTAGTGTATCTAAATACTCAACAACTCTAAGAAACAGAAAGATGCTTTCCAGCATTTTTTAATATTGTGACCATTGCTACAGCATTAGTTGGCTGCCACTGGCTCATTCAGTCTGTCTCATATTTCCTGACTTTGCTGAAAGTTAGTTTAGATCATTAAATATACTGACTGTAAAACACCCTTATTCAGGAATTCTATGCATTAAGCTATACCTAATAATCCCTGGCACCAACATGTTCACAGAACTCCAGATAGTCTACCTAATGCAAATAAAGGACATATAAACCAGGAGGATTGATGAAGGATGATTGTTAAAGCAGATGTTTCCTGTTGGGGAAACAATAGGGAAGAATGCTATTGGGGGAAAAAGGATCCACTGAAAGATATCATCTTGAAGAACATCAGGCCTCTTAGCCATAAATAATTATGCCTTCATGCATAAATCAGGTAAACTAAGAATTCACAGATATTAAAGGAAACCCTATCAGAACATATGAAAGGACATCAGAAAATATGGTCTTGGTAGGGGATTTCTGGCAAAGATGGATCTCTTTGTCTAAAAACCTATTTAAGAACACAAGTTGTGGAATTTAGTTGGGGAATGAAACTGCGCATTCCACCAGTTCCAGTGAAGAAAAAACACAAAGCCAGCTCTTTATCTTACATTAGGAGTGGCAATGTATCTATCTTTCTATATTCTGTATAGCACTAAACTAATTTCTGACTGATAATAAATAATTGATATTGAGCATGTTATTCAATAATGTCAACTCATCATTAACTCCAGATATACAAAAATGAAGACTTCTGTTCTCATGTGAGGACAGATAATGTGATACTTGTGAGAGACAATGTGGTCTAGTCTATTGGAGTAGATTTTTAGTACGGTCCCTATCACTGACTTCCTGTGTTGTACTGAGCAAGTCACTTACGCTATCTGTCAGTTTCCTCATCTGTAAACTGGGGATAATGATACTAACAAACATCACAGGAGTGTTGAGAATGATAATTAGTTGACATTTGTACAGCACTGCTACAGAATGCTGACTATAGGATAATTAATTGACAAGCAAATTTCAGCAGCATGGAATATGCATATAGATATCCGAGACTATTTTAGTATAATCTGTCTAATATAATGAATACTCATGCTCAGACACTGGCAACAGACAGTTTGGAACACTGCCAATTGTGTTTTGACACACATATAATTGACCATCTGACTGATGATACTCATATATGTGATAAGGTCAGCTGGATGCCCCTCAGCTTCCTTTAGGTCATCATTGCTCTACTCGAGAGGACTTCATGAAGCTATGGAATAAATGACTTTTTCATAGCAGGCCATTCAAAAAGATAAGGGTCATTAACACCTTCCAACATAACACACACACCTCATCTCAGCTCTGCCCTCATCCCAACAGAACTGAAATGTCTACACTATAAATAATTTAGCTTCCAGAAAGAAAAAAATGATTTACCAAATTAAAAATTATTCAAGCTTACATATTTATATAAGTCACCATATTTATATACGTTCCTGAAATAGAGAAAGATAGGAGGGTGTTGTGAGGGAGAGGGGAAAGGAAAGGGGACTTGGTGTGTGCAACAAACTCCGCTTACAGACACAACTAAATGTGCAGTTCTCTACTGTTACAGATTAGGAAACTGAGGTTTAGCCAGGGGCAACGATTTGCTCATCATCTCATGGTGAGTCAATGATAGAATGGGATCTGACGCATGAAGCTAGTTTATATCACAGAACTACAACAATGATGAAATGGTCAGCTGCAATAAAAGCTGATGACATGTGGTCCTCCGTATTGCCATACGTATTTGTAGATACAGAAAGGGTTAATAAAAATGTACATATTTCAAGCCTCTGAACATCATTCACACTTTCTATCAATACTATGTTTATCTGCAGTGAGAACAATGGGATTTGTAAGGGGCCATTATAAACCAGCCTTGTTGGACAAATATACATGATGGAAAAGGGCTGGTGGGACTTTAATCAATTTCTCAGTCAAATAAATGTCACATTAGATGTAAGCCATACTCCATTTTGAGGGTCTCTGCTCCCCTTGATGCACAAGCCTGACACTGCTACTAACATAAACAGTTCTACACGTATACACAGACTCCAACCTATGTGTAGCAAATACATCAGAGTGAAAGTGGAGCTGGACATTGTAATTTATGAGTATGGGAAACCCTATAATGAAAGAGAAAGAGGAAAATAAAGAAATATGGGGACCTCATAAACATGATAGGCAAAAGCTATAATTTCTCCTATGTGGGAAAAATGTTCCATTTTTACTTCAGCAACCTAGCAAATGTTGTGAGTCAACTTTAAAGCTCAAAGTTACATGTTGTAATGTTTCATACCAACCAGCCGACACTCTGTGGGATGCTAGAATGTTTCAGCACACACCTGAAGAAATGAAAAATTTCCACCCTTTTTCCAGGTCTTTGTTGAAAAAAATCCCAGAATCAAAAAAACTTGCAGATGTGTATAACTTTGTATAAACTTGTGTATAAACTTGCAGATGTACATTCTTCCAGCTAATTAAAAAAGGGCTGCTTGTTACATTGTTTTTCTTCCAAACAGTTCTTTAACAGTCAATTGTTTTTCCATGGAACATGTGGAAAAAGTAGAACACATCTTAAAAACCCCAAAGTTTGGATCTGGAGTTTTAGGTCCAACTGTTCAAATATCCAGTAATTTTGCATTTCCAACTTGAGAAATTTTGAGCCCCATTTTCAGAGATGTCCCCTTCAGTTGAATTCTATGACAGCTGCAGATTCTTAATGCCTCTACAAATCAGATTCAAAGGGCATCAGTGTAAGGGGGCACCCATAAATTGAGGGACAAAAAGTTAGTTGACACTTTTGAAAATGTTGTCCTTAGTGCTGACCTATCTCTAATTACCTGTCACAATTATAGCTGCTTGGCAGTATATTGTATTAATAATCTTACTGTTTAATAGAATTATTAGATTTCCCAATGCAAATGCATTATGAAATATTAGGAAAATGTGAATTTGTTTAATTAAAAAAACACCATATCCTAGAACTTGGCAACATATTTAAAAAGCAAACCTCAAACCATGAGAATTTTACATTTTTTCTGCCCCGGATCTCAAAAAACAACTCCCTAGATTAAAGCAACATTTTTTTTTTCAATGAAAAAAAAAGCCATTGAGTTGACAACTTACATACCAACAACCAAGCCCAAGTGAATCAAAACTGCCAAGAAAAAGCCCTGCATAACACAGGTTTGCAAAGGAAACCACAGACAGATTTTTTAACTCTGGCATGGTTGTGCAGAGATGACTTGCAAGTGTTGATAGTGGGGGGAGGGGAGGAGGACACAATTTAAACAACTTTCAAACTTTTTGAGCAGAACCCCCCCCTTTGAGTTACAATTATTGGTTGCACCCCCTAATCCAGACAAAAGGTGAATTGGGTGGAAGTGGTGCTCCCTTCCCAGTCCCACTTGGTTGAAGCCCAAGCTGTCTGAAGGCAGCACTCACTTTCCCCAGAACGCTCCTCCACACCCCCAAGGAGATGTGTCCCAAAGTTTGAAAACCTCTGATTTAAAGGTTCTGATGGTATGCAGTAGGCCTCAGGGCTGGGATATGAACCTTTGTAGAAACTGGGAGACGCATATGACCCCTCATTCCTCTCATGCATCTTCTCTGTTGTTGGGGCATGCTAAAGAAACTATATTACATGTACCAAGATTTAATGAAAGCTATGCTAATCGTCAGTCATACACATTGGTGTTAATGTAAGCAGTGTGGACTTGCATACTGCTGCCAAGTTGCAGTTGCAGGAATCCCAACAAGCACAGGTTGAAATGCTAATGAAATGTTTTTTGTATCTGCTCCAGTCTTGCATGATGTGGAATACAAGCTGCTTTGTGCTGAACAAGACCTCTGGGATAGGATAATACCCATTAGGAAATCATAGCAGGTTTTCCCCATATCTAACACAAATCTTCCATCCACTGCTTTCCTAATTCAATCCAGAAATGACCATACCACTTCTGCACGTCCTTCCTCTTTTCCTCATCACACAGTAGAAATGAATCATTCGGAGTCTCACAAACTGATGCTGTACAGAAGTTTGGGACAATTAGGTAGAACAAAGATACACACCAAACACCAAGCCTTGCAGTCAAAGAGACCTATAAAATACTTCACAGGGGCTTCAGATTTGCTTGAATAGGCCTTGAATAAAAACACAACTGGCCACAGAGAGGTACAAAATGCTTAGTACTTACATGAAAGACAGGAAAGGTTCCTTTAGGAAAAGAGCACAAACTGATCGTCAAGTATCTGAGGGGAAAACAGAAAAAACAGCATGAAGAAATAAAGTAGGTATAAACAAACTACATGATACAAAAAATAAAAAGGAGACCTAGGAGCCTCAGTGATTCTTGCAATTGCTGCAGAAAAAAATAAATATTTCACTTCACAGATCACACAAACCCTGGAAACTCAGAAAATACCAGAAGCTGGGGACTGGGTAGCACAGAGGATTGGTAATAAGCATGGGAGCCTTTCATCCCTAGGATGCTAGTCTGAATCCATTCCAAGTCAGCAGAGATTAAGTGATGTTACCATCTGCTGGTTGTTCTGTTGCTTGTGTGAAATAAGATGGTGGTCCCTGTGGACAGGTGTTCTCTTCACAAAGCTCACCACCATAATTGGCACTAATTGGCCTCCTTGTCAGTAGTCTCAGCAGAGAGGTTAAGGATTAAATTGGCCACAGAGAGTGAACTTCTCTTCTTGGCCCTCGATAGAGACCCTCCAGATTAGAAGTGAGGGCACATTATTCGGGCAGAATGGTGAGGAAGCTTACACCACAGCTGCTTGTTTTGGGGAAAAATGGCAGAATGTCAGTCTCTTCTGTCTCTGACCTAAAACTGATGCATTACCAACAGCCTAAGGAGAAAAGAGATTGTTACTTCAAGAGAGAATGTTTGGAAAAACTATTGCCTTGTGATAGTCTAAGTACTTTGCAAAATGCAGCCTCTCTGGATTTACTAATATATGTTATGGATTATCTGAGATATACTGTAAACCTGTTGTCCAGCACATATTAATATGGAATGAAATCATGAATTTGAGTCAAACCCTGCAACTCTGATTAATTGTTCCAAGTGGATGATTTGTTCCTATCTGAGAATGAAAGCAAACATTTATACAAAAGATTGATGCTTTGAAGTAGCCATATCATCTCACTGAGATGGTTTGAAGAGCACAGAATTCCAGTGTGTTTTAAATCAAAACTAATAGGTCAGTGGTAAAGCAAGAGTAGGCGCTTGTAAGAAAACATATTTGTTCTCAGAAGATAAGGAGGAGAGAAACATATTTAGCGTTCTCGAGCCAACAAAAGACTTCACAGAATGGTCTACTTCCCCAGATCCAGGTTCTGAAACAACCTGGATTCAAACAGCACATTAACTCCTTCATTCTTGAATATATGCTGAGGAATTATATATTGAGGAAGATGAAGTAGGGGTGGTGATGGTGGTGAAGGAGGAATGGAGATTTTATGTTGGGAGGGAAAGGGTCTTAAGCACTGCAGCAATTGTGTGCGTAGGGAGGGTGGGAGAGCAAATTCTGGCCAGGAAGAAGAGTTGAGTGGGGAAGAGGAGGAAGGAACCAAAGAAGCTGGTGGGTTAGCAAGAGGGACGAAATAGTTAGAATTCCCATGTAGAGAAGAATCACAAGCAGAATCATAGGGTTGGAAGAGACCTCAGGAGGTCATCGAGTCCAGCCCCTTGTCCAAAGCAGGACCAACCCTATATCATCCCAGCCAGGGCTTTGTCAACCCGGGACTTAAAAACCTCTAGGGATGGAGATTCCACCACCTTCCTAGGTAACCCATTCCAGTACTTCACTACCCTACTATATCCAACGTAGACCTCCCCCACTGTAACTTGAGACCATTGCTCCTTGTTCTGCCATCCGTCACTACTGAGAACAGCTTCTCTCCATCCTCTTTGGAACCTCCCTTCAGGAAGGTAAAGGCTGCTATCAAATCCCCCCTCACTCTTCTGTTCTGCAGACTAAATAAACCCAAATCCCTCAGCCTCTCCTCATAGGTTATGTGCTCCAGCCCCCTAACAGTTTTGGTTGCCCTCAACTGGACCCTCTCCAATGCATCCACATCCTTTCTATAGCGGGGGGCCCAGAACTGGACACAATACTCCAGATGTGGCCTCACCAGTGCCGAACAAAGGGGAATAATCACTTCTCTAGATCTGCTGGCAATGCTCCTCCTAGTGCACCTTAATAGTTAGATTTTTTTTTTGTCCTAGACATCCAACACTCTGGTCATCTGAAGAAGTAGGCTGTGCCCACGAAAGCTCATGATACCATCTACATGTTTTGTTAGTCTATAAAGTGCTACCAGAGTATTTGTTGTTTTTTCAGTTTTTCTAATATGCCATTAGCCTTCTTGGCTACAAGGGCACACTGTTGACTCATATCCAGCTTCTCATCCATTGTAATCCCCAGATCCTTTTTTGCTGACCTGCTTCATAGCCAGTCGGTCCCCAGCATGTAACAGTGCTTGGGATTCTTCCATCCCAAGTGCAGGACTCTGCACTTGTCCTTGTTGAACCTCATCAGATTTCTAGTACTGCAGGCTAGCTAGCAAATTGCATACAGCTTGAGTGGGACTAGCCAGCCCAGGAAGAGCAACATGCTGGCTGGCATAGGTGTCAAGAACAGATCCCTGCTAGGGGCTGCACCCCAACTTTTTGGCAAAACCATGCACTTCTCCATGATGAGCAGTTGGCAATAGCAATCAGGACAAATACCAAGTTTTGCCAAAAAAGTGGGGACAGCTGGAACAGGGCTTAAAAAAAGATACTGTCCCCAGCCTAAATGGAATTTATGGTCTCCTTGCTTGGAGCTGCCAACCCCTGTCCATTGGAGATTGGACAGGGTGCTCTCCCCAGCCATTCATCCCTTGCCAGGGTGGAGCATGGAAGTGCCAGCAGGAACATCCTCAGCCTCTCCCCAGCAGCCAAGCTCATTCAGTCATTTTGATGCCTGTGGGCTGCTCTGCCAAACCCAGAAATCTCCTGCCCCCATTTTCCCCAAATATGGGCTCTCCCACCCCACCCTCTCCAATTTCCTGCACATCATGGATGCCTCACTCCATCCTAAACACTCAACTCTTCAAATGCTCAGACAACTCTCCCACACAGCAATAGCCACTTAGGAGCAACAGAACCGAACACCACCAATATATAGCTACTAACTAACATGTACTGTAGTAACAAAGATCTTTTTCTCCTGGCCTACAGGTAGGAAGAACCGTGAAAAGGATCTGCAGAAGATCTCATTTTCTGCTGAAAATCTTATCCGGAGAGTGAAATGTCCAGAATTTGAGGGAATTTGTGCTCTCTTACAATGATTTATTCTGGTTGTTCACAGAAAAATTAAAATTCTTGTAAGTAATGCATACTGTCATGCTATAGAGTCTGCTGTGCTAATGCTATAAATCTGTAAATTGAATTGAAGCCATTAAAAAGACAATCAACATTTGCGAAAACAATTGCCACAAATCACAGGCAGCATCTATTCTGAGTATACAACTGTGGTTCTGTCAGATTTAATGGTGACTACTGTATGAACTGGATTGTTAAGAGCATGTGTACATGAGCATGCGTATGTCCACAAACAGACACATACTGCAACCTCATCATATCACATAAATACCCACAGCATTCATATGCAAAAATGCAAGTGTAAAACGAACAATAATGTTCCAGAATAAGGGTAGATTAAAATAGGACCCATGATCTGTCCCTGTAAGAGAGAGGCATATGTCTGTATTAAATTATAAACTTGTGTATTATACTGGTTATGGTGCTACAGTAAAAGCCGAATTTTCTGGCCCTGTACGAACCTGAAAACACTATAAACCAGCATTTCTAATTTTAATAGAAAATTCAGTTTACAGCCTGGTTGGCACCAGGCCAGCAGGCTCCTAATCTGGGTCTGCCTAGATCCCCAAAAGTAGTGACATGTACCTGGTGCTTCGAGGTGCAGAAATGGCCATGGGGGGTTCAGAGTGTGGGAGGGAACTCAGGGTGCCTGATCTGGGGGGCATTTACTTCGGGTAGCTCCCTACAAGTGGTTGCCTGTCCTTTTGCTCCTGGCATAGGCCTGGCAGGTGGCTTGGCATCCACCCCCTACCCCACCCTCAGATCTGGGTCCACAGCTCCCATTGGCCAGGAACTACAGCCAATGGGAGCTGTGGGGGGCAGCATTTCCATGTGGAAGTGTCATGCAGAACCACTTGCCACGCCTCTGCCTAGGAACAGCTGGGCAAGTCATTTCTTGTGGAGAGCCATCTGAGCAAGAAACACTGAAAAGGCTCTGCTCAGACCGAGCTGCATTGCAAGTATGTGGGACCCAGTGGCTGGGTGCACTTGCAACAGTCTGGTGGCATGGGCTACTAGGCTAGACCAGAGGTGCGCAACTTTTTTGCATTTGCAACCCCCGGACCCAATCGAAGGGGTCCGGAAAAATTTTCATTGAGCAAAAAAAAAGTGCAGCCCCTTTAATTACCGTTCCACCACTCCCCCCACCCCCGCCATGTGTACGGGCACCGAGTCAGGAAAAGAAAATACTGGCCAGCCCGGATCAAGGCACTGGGGCCCCCCCCGGAGGACAGCCGTGACCTTCACCAGAGGACAGCCTGTAACAAGCCCTTCACTGACAGGGTCTCCTGAACCCATGCTATTTTTAATCCAAGGATTTAGTGTGTCCTTGTTGCAGCATCCCCCATTCTCACCCATCTTCGCTCCTTGTTCCACTCTCAGTCCCCCCATCTCAGCTCAACATACCAGGCCCTACCTCTGTTTCTCAGTCCTGGTGCCCTCTTCTCCACACCTTTGTCTCCTTTCCCAACCCCCAGATTTCTGTCCCAGTTCCCCCTTAAAGTTTGGCAGTTACAAGAGACCAAAACGAGTGTTATAATGGGAAGCGTCAGTCAACCATAAGCATAGGTATTGCTACTTGCATCATTTACATTACTCATTTTAATGCCAAATTATAGGATTGGTCCCTAAATTTATAAAGTTAAGGGCTGAGCATTCGTTTAATTTGGCAAGTGAGGGCTCTCACCATTTTGTAGGAGATATTCGGTGGCTTTTGCAAAATTAGGCCACAGAGACTGTATACAAAAATCACATTAACTACTGAAAGGCAGTCAACAACTGCCCACAAGCGGTGGTACTCAACAACCGTTTAACAGTACATAGCAGCATTACAGCAACTTTCAGTAGAAGTAGTGAGGAAAAGAACTATATCCAATGAAAACTGAAAAATTTTAGATGAGTAATTACATTGGGCCTGACTTAGAATTTGGCAAGTCACCAGGGCTAACATTCTGCCAAACGTGCCCATAAAATGTTTAATGATCACAAATGGTCCAGGTGCTTGAATTTAAATTATGTCCAAAAATATAAAAATAAAACTTTCCATGTGAAGTGTTCAAAAAACAGGATGTATCTGAGGAAACTGAATCATTCCATGTTAGATAAGTATAGAACACATATGACAAATGGGCCAAACTCTACTCTATTGCCCCCGTGCAACCTCACTGACTTGAATGCAACTAAGAGCAGAATTTGACCCACTAAAATGCTAGGGTGTAACTTTTTATGACACAGCACTTTGAGACACAATTTGTCACTAGAGACACACAACCTAATTACATTGCATTAACACAGCAGATTTCTCCAGGACACACTATTATATAATATGTAAAAAAATAAAATCTATGAAAATTGACCATTTACTTTCCAGTGCTCCATGTAATAAATGGGATAATCCTCTGACTCATATGCCACTGTTCTTCTTCTCTTTTTAATGTCCTATGTTTTCAACCCAAAATTAATATAGCTGACAAGTCTGTACAAGATGACCAACTGATCTTCTCCTTCTCCAGTTCCCTGGAATATTCAAATTCCCCAAAAGTCGCTACTTAACTTTAGCAGAACTTCACGTTTTACCACGTTCATCCGCACTGAAGCTTATGTAAGTGGATTTTCTGTAAGGGCCCGAGGGTGTATGGTGGAATAAAATCCAAATCCTAACTCACTAGCAAGATTTGGATAATGTAATTAATGCTCTCATAGCTACTACTCAGAGGCAGTGTTGCCCAGCAGATAGGACACTGATCTGGGAGTCCAGACACTCATATGTCCTATTCTTAGCTCTGCCATTAACTCCCAGTGGCCAGATTCTTCCACCTTTACTCACACTGAGTAGTACTTTCCTCTAATATAGTGCCTTGAGCAGTCCTATTTAAATCATGTGACCACTTGTGATCTAAGTTACTACTCCATAGGAGGAAGAATGGGAGAATCTGGCCCTTTGAATACATTTTCAAAAATATCTAAGTGATATATGTGTCCAAATCCCATTTTCAAAGATGACTCCGGCATCTACAAACCTAAATATAATTGAAATGGCAATAGAAAAAAAAAATCAATAAAACTGAGGGCTTATTTTCATGGCAAGCTAATGTGCCCTATGGGGGTATGATGTCTAAAGTTTACTAACATGTTGCACATTAATTGGTTGGTAGACCCTGATGGTGCACATTAAAGTTTCCCAGGTGCGATTTAACTTAGAAACATACTAGGCAATCTTTAGTGCGCACCAGAAGGGTCCACACAGACGACTTAATGAGCAACACGTTAGGGTGTTTTAGGAAGCATGTCCCCACAGCACATATCGCTGCTCCATGCTGACAAGCTTGTAAGATCTAGTCATTTCTGCAATTGGACACAGGCTCCTAAATCACTGACTGAGCTTCTGAAAAAGTTTATCATATGTGGCTTAGATAAAGACATTTCACTTTTTTGTACCTGTTTCCCAATCTGTGAAAGAGAAATACTGCCAATTACCTATCTTTTACCCAAGTGCATTGAGATCTAACAAATGAAATGCACTGCAGAAGTGCTATTATTAATTCAAACGTTGGACTGGAACAGAGAGTACAACTCCTGAATTCAGTTACACAGGGAAAATGGGCACTGGATCCAAGTAATCATGAACTAACTGGACATGCTCCTACCTCAGACTACCCTCTCCAAGGGCCTATGTGGAACTGGCAAAGACCAGCTCTACCACATGCAGCCTGCCCTGTACACCAACACCACTGAAAGTTCTGTAAGCTTTCCATGTCCTTTATACTATTGCATGTGCTTTACTCTTATAGTATCTGATATAGAAGTTAGTGCCAAAGGAGGATGGGGTGAACATGGCAATAGAGAAATCCTAATGTTATTACATTCTCAATCCAAATAGGGCCCAAACCTATCCAAGTCCATGTCTGGAAAAATCTGCAAAACACCAGACCCTTCTGAGCTGAAATTCAATAGAGCCTGTGGATGATCTGAATCTGAGGTGGAGAGAAAGTTCATTGCGTGTCTGACACAGGCAGAGACAGATTACAGCAAAATTAAATTGAGGATTGTAGTGGATATAATTGTTGTTTTTATATATTAATGAACAACAATAATACGTGATCCTGAATTGAACATCAAGGCTGACATTTAATCTGAGCCCTCACGCTATCCATAAATGTTCATAAACGTCACAAGACCCCTGCCCCTTTATTGAATTACGACCTAGTATGCAATTTGGGAAACATGGATTAATCTACATAGATTCATATTTCTACAGGTTAAATTATTATTTTGTTGATTTATGCCCCTTTTTGCTAAATGTCCTTTTCATCCAGAACCCAGGACAGAGCATGCAAATAGCTGACATGAGAGTGAAGGGATCAACTCAAAATCCAGCAGCCAGCAGCAGATGGAAAACTGGGATAGTGAAACCTGTACTAATTACCTCTTGCTATTTGCAGTCACCTCTGTTAATGGCCAGCAATATCTCAGTCCCTGTGAGATCGCCTATCTCCTTTATATTAACTCACGCTGCAGCAGGTGGCCACCTAAAATGCTTCTGGCAATGCGCTGACCTGCCCACCTGTGTAATAAACTATATTACAATTAGCTTGCAAAAGAGGCCAAAGGTGGAACCTTCTTTAATATTAGGGGTTCACTCCAAGAACATAATTTTTAACCTCCTATCACTGTGCGAGTGAATTGGCAAAGGGCACAGCATTAAATTGAGAGGTGTGCATCAGGAAAAGTGCCTTGGCAGAGTACAAAGAAAACTGATCTAAAAGGACTTCTTTTTACTGTCACACTGTCTTAAATTACTACCTATTAACAGTTAAAGTACCCATCGTCCTCTTACTGCTTGTTATTAACAGATTTCATGGTCCAATGATATTTGCTTGTGGACTGATTACTATTATTATTTAGTATTTGTATTACTGTAGTGCGTAGAATTGTAGTCATGGACCAGGACCTCAGTGCTGCGTGGCTATTCAACCACAGTGTGTTACAGCATGGGAATAAATTTCAGCAGCTAGTCAAATGGTGGTGCCCTCACAAATGCTGTTTTCAAGGGCCCAATCTTGCTTCCTTTGAAGTCAAATGAGTTTTCTCACTGGGTATATCCATTTAGGAGTTGGAGGTCCACTTTCCTGCTTATATGTGCTCTAGATTCATAGAATACTAAAACTAAAAGGGACCTCGAGAGGTGTTCAAGTACAGTCCCCTGTCCTCACAGCAGCACCAAGCTAGCATACTGAAAGTAGCAGTGTTGGTAAGGACAGCCCTTATCCAATCAAAACAAAGTTATTATAGGGGACGCTGCAAATCAAACTTAAGCAGCAACAGCAGAGCTGTGAGTCTCACATCTGGACTAGAAGTGAGCTGCACAAGTAAACAATACGTGCACACATTTTAAGTTAAGACACCTTTTGATACACAGTGGAGGTCAGTTTATATGCATGTGTTGATTACATTTTTAAGGAAATTGAAAAAAAAAGAATTTTAAGATAAAAATACATGATACAGTTAAACAATGTGAAAAAGTCACCAAATTAGTGGTTCTGTAAGCTTTGCATAATGAGATGTGATAAAGACTTAACAGTTTTCATTTACTGATGGTATATTGGTTACCTATTCTTCAAGTACAAAGCTTATAAAACATTTCCAGAAGAGACATTTCGTAGGACAGGCAAAATAACTACATTTTCCTTTTCTTTACTTAAAGATAAGAAAGTTGCAGTTTCCTTAATGGCACATTTTAAAATGTACACAATTCATGAGAATGATACATTATCCTCCCTTTAGCTAGCATAAAAGTTAGTTTGTCTTGAAATATTATGGTTGCATTTTGCACTTTGTACTGCAACAAAGAGGTTTTCCCCTCCTTTTTTCATTAATTAAAAACAGATGATAGGGTATGTCTACACTACAAAGTTAATTCGAACTAACAGCTGTTAGTTCGAATTAACTTTCATAGGCGCTACATACGCAAACCGCTAGTTCGAACTTAATTCAAACTAGCGGAGCGCTTAATTCGAACGAGGTAAACCTCATTCTACGAGGACTAACGTCTAGTTCGAATTAAGTAGTTCGAATTAAGGGCTGTGTAGCCATTTAATTCGAACTAGTGGGAGGCTAGCCCTTCCCAGGTTGCCCTGGTGGCCACTCTGGGCCAAGCCAGGGAAACTCGTCTGCCCCCCTCCCGGCCCCAGAGCCCTTAAAGGGCCACGGTCTGGCTACAGTGCCCGTGCCAGGTGCAAGCCTGCCAGCACCCAGCCAGCAGACCCTGCACCTGGCACAGCACGAGCCAGCCATCCGCTGCCACCCAGACCTCCCCCTCTTCCCAGGACCAGGCTGGCGGCTCCCAGGAGCCTGCCTGGGGCCGCAAGAGGCGGATGTCCACCTGGTCTCGTGCAGAGATCGTGGACCTCATTGAGGTTTGGGGGGAGGCCTCCAACGTCCACAATCTCCGCACTAGGCACAGGAAAGTGGCCGTCTAGAGCAGGATAGCGGCCAGCCTGGCCACCAAAGGCCACATGCGAACCCAGGAGCAGGTTTGCATGAAAATCAAGTTGGTCCAGTGAGACCCCCGACCCTGAGCTTAGAACACAAGAACATAAGAACGGCCGTACTGGGTCAGACCAAAGGTCCATCTCGCCCAGTAGCCTGTCTGCCAACAGCGGCCAACACCAGGTACCCCGGAGGGGATGGACCAAAGACAATGGCCAAGCCATTTGTCTCGTGCCATCCATCTCCAGCCTTCCACAAACAGAGGCCAGGGACACCATTCCTACTCCCTGGCTAATAGCACTCCATGGACCCAACCTCCATGACTTTATCTAACTTCTCTTTAAACTCTGTTTTAGTTCTCACCTTCACAGCCTCCTGTGGCAAGGAGTTCCACAGGTTGACTATTTGCTTTGTGAAGAAGAACTTTCTTTTATTAGTTTGAAGCCTGCTACCCATTCATTTCATTTGGTGTCCTCTAGTCCTTCTATTATGGGAATTAATGAAGAACTTTTCTTTATGCACCCTCTCCACACCACTCATGATTTTATATATCTCTATCATATCCCCCCTCAGTCTCCTTTTTTTCTAAGCTGAAAAGTCCCAGTCTCTTTAGCCTCTCTTCATATGGGACCAGTTCCAAACCCCCAATCATTTTAGTTGCCCTTTTCTGAACCCTTTCCAAGGCCAAAATATCTTTTTTGAGGTGAGGAGACCACATCTCTACACAATACTGAAGATATGGCGTACCATAGTTTTATACTTCCCCTCCTCCTTCTTCCCCTGGCTTCCCCCTTCCAGCTCCCTCCTCCCAGGTTTCCACCTCCCCTCTCCCACCCTCTCTCTTCCCCTCTCCCACCTCCTTTTTCCAGTCTCCCCAGAGGTTAATCCCCCCCCCCATCCTCAGTTTTGTTAAATAAAGAGAGTTTCCATTTTTGAACACACGTGTCCTTTATTTTTTACATCAGGAAGAGAGGCTAGGGAAGGATAAGTAGAAGGAGGTGAGGGAGGAATGGGGCACGAGCCCCTGATGGGGAGGACTGGGGTGGCTCTGCGGGCTCCTCGGGGTGGAAGCTCTCCTGCAGGGCCTCCTGGATCCTGACAGCCCCCCGAATGACCCCCCCGGATGGCAGCCTGCGGCAAGTGCAGCCGGGCTGATGGCCGAGTGCTGTGATGTGCCGAGGGTGGGCACTCAGGGCACTCCAAGACAGGACTGCTTTGCTGTCCCTCATCGAGTTAGACAAGCAAGCGGGGAACCCTGAGAACTGTCTGTCCGGGATGGGGGTCGGGTCCCTTTAAGCACAGCCCTCGGCTAGCCTGAGGCAGCAGCTCCACGCTCTAAGTCCTAAGCTGATGCCCTGCCGGCACTGGTTCCGGCTAGCCTTAACTTCGGTTCAGGATCCACTCAATGTGGACATGCTAGTTCAAATTAGCAAAACGCTAATTCGAACTAGTTTTTAAGTCTAGATGCGCTAATTCGAATTAGCTTAGTTCGAATTAACTAATTCAAACTAAGTTAGTTCGAATTAGTGCTGTAGTGTAGACATACCCATAGAAACAGCCTTGACTGCAGTTTTTTGCTCTTTTGGTAACATACATGTTAAGGTAACAGAATACTAATTGCATAAGATTTTATATTAAATTATATATTCACACACACAAACACATTACACAGAAACTATTAATAAAGGTGTTCCTACAGCTTTCACTTGAAGATATTAAAGAAACAATTTGGGGAAACAAACATTTGAATAAATGCTGTATGACAATAAGATTGGCTATACAGTTTTTTTACATAAAGATACTGGAAGCTAATAAAATCAAATTTTAACTTTAATTATATAAAAGCTACATTGCACAGGTAACTCCACCCAAAAGAAGTCCTAACTGAAGTTTTCATAGCAACCAATGAAAGACACAGGCAGTAAAACAGGCCTCTGGTATCTGAAAACTGAACTCCAATTAACATCCATCAGGAGTCTCTAGCTGCCTTAGGAGAATCTTCAATCTCTGCATACAAAGCACCTTTGAAGAGAGCACGTTCAAAGGAAGTGTGGTAGAGCTCTCCAGAAGATACCTCATGTCACAGCTTCAGCTCAGCTGTTTGTGGTTGAGAACAACTTTCACAAAACACCACAAAGGGTTAATTTTATTTTATCCATAAGCCAAACAAACCTACATCTGGAGCATATATTTTGCTTTAGATATGACAAGAAATAGTTTTTATTCTTATTTGTAATAGCTTGTGGAAATTCATAAAAGACAGTTTAGGATCAGTTGATTTTGAGTCAATTTATTTAAAAATATGTCCTTTCCTAGCCATTCCTTGAAAAAAAAAAAAAAAAAAAAAAGGCTTAATTGCAATATTTGGATTCAGCTTTAAGGCCTCAATGCAGAACAGCACTTAAGAACATGCCTAAGTTCAAGCACGTGCTAAGTATTATCCTAAATAGAGATGCTTTTCTGAATCACAGTCCAAGAAAACACAGGTTTCCTCTGTCCCCATCAGTGAATGTCAAAGACCCAGAACATCTCAGAAAATTCCTACCTCACCTGGACGGAAATCAAAGCCTTTTGTAATATGGTGTTCCAAGGTGCAGATGTTAAATTAAAATGAATACTGAAGTGTTAAGCAAACTGAGTATGAGCAACTCAAATACTAAATATTGAAATGTTAACTTGAAGAAAGTTGTAATAGTAATGACCATGTATTGGTAGTTAATAAAAGCAGTTACTAATGTCTGGCTTGTTGTCTAGTATTAATACTTAGGAAACTACTTTAAAAGTCCATGGTTCAGCTGGGGAATTAAGTAAGTTATTCATTGATGGGTTTTATTAATAATTATTACTTCCTTGCTAGGTATTAAAGATTTCCAAGGGTATCCAAAACATCTAGAAAACATTATTTTCTATGCCTGAAAATAATCAGCATAACGGTTTTGCGCAAGAGGGTTTTTCTTGCGCAAGAAGGGGCAGTGTAGACAGCTCCGTCTTGCGCAAGAGCCTCTTCTGCAAAAATGGCAGCTCATTAGTTATGCAAATGAGGCTCGGTGATATTCCACGCTGAGCCTCATTTGCATAGCTCTGGCGCAAGATCGCGCCAGTCTAGACACAGCCCTAGCGTGTTCTGATAATAAGTCTATGTGGTGGCTTTTAAACTGCAAATGCAACTCAAAGACCGAGGCACCCCAGTGAGTTCTATGTAATTCCTTTCCACCAATGTGAAGACCCCAGGACAGATGCTGCAGGAGAAGATTCAACTGTATTTGCAGAGCGCTATAAAGACCGAGGAATGGAAGTATAAGTAGGCATTAGAAATCAGGTTTATGGTATAGTGGGAGAGCTGTGCGACCTTTACAGTGTGTTAGGACTATAACATTAGGGTGCATTATAAGTCAGGGTGAAGTGTCTAAGCAAAATCATGATGAAAAGGCCTGAATATATTAGCCTACATGTATAGAACAAAATTTAAACACAAAAATTAAAAAAAAACAAACAAAATATTTCTTCTCCATTGGTATCCCCAATAACGCAATCATACCACGAGACTATGAATACATACAGGAACATGCAAAATGGTCAGACAACACACTCAAAAGCAGCAAATCTTGGGCATCTTAAGCTTAATACATACATTTTGTTCTATAGTTTTTACAATTTGTACTGTCTATAACAAACTGTGCTTTCATGGTAGCATATAATATCTGGAACTAGACTAAAAGCATTACAGGGAAAATTGTGTTCTCGTTTACACCCCTCCAAACCCACAGAGGTCAATGGGGTTATGCAGCTGCATGAATAAGTGCAGAATAAAGCTCTCAGTAAATAGAGAATGGCTGTACATCAATGGTATTGAACTTTTCCAGCCAGACAGCAAAACAAATAATTTCCAAAAGGCCAAGGAGTCACAATCAATATTTTGGGATGATTCTCCACCTTTTTCTGTTCCCCTTTATGCTTCTTAGAACTAAAAAGGAAAATCCCTTCCGTTTGGGGAATTCCTAGTAGTAGTAGTACAAATGGCTTCACGGGCTCCTACACCTCAATTCACACAGTCCCTGACTGCTGATGGTGTGTTGGTACTAGGACAGGTGTTTTGGAGAGAACACCTGCTCTGGCTGAAACTGTAGATGATCCTTCTGGAAATAGCCAGCCAGTGCACTTAAGAGTATCCCTCAGACTCTAACCTACACTGGGGCAAAGAATCAGGTTCCACAGCTGTTCGCTGACTCTCAACTTTTTCCCTCTCCTCTTCTCCTGAGATGCTCTGGTGGGGCAGCCATTCTTTGTGAATGCTATCCCAGCCTCAGAGAGAGAGTCAGCCTCTGATCCTTCTCTCCCTGGTGCTTCCAAATACCGGCTGTGAAGCAGGCCATGGACCAGAAAGTGCTACTCTCCCTCTCTTGCAGTGCAGCAAGTTCCAGCAGGGGAGCTGCTGTGCATTTGTAACAGAGAATAGCCAGCAGCCATTCGGAGAGCTCAAGGAGCATATTTCAGTTCATAATAAAATGCACATTTTCTTTTTAACACAGCTGATCTCCAGAGAGATAATTTAGAGCCTCAGTAGCCACAAGCCGGACATCACACAATAATATATGCACATGTAAAACTGTATTTCAATATACATAAATGAAATAGTTCTATTTAGGTTAGAGATGCTGTGCCAGCTTACAGCAGCTGAGGCTCTAACCCCTCTCTACACACATGGACATATGTCATACATTTATACATTACCACAGCACTTAATCTGGTAAACCAAACTTGGCTGTAAAACTAATTTCTCTCAAAATTCTGTACACAAGTGGCTAAGAAATTTGAGTTAAAATTCCAATTAATAAAATGTTGCTGAATGGGCACATCCTTTCTAAACCCTTATTTTTATCAAAATGCAAGACTACTTTATTGAGACTCATTAAAAGAGGTGCATACAATAATACACTGCACTGTTCATCTGATGCCTCACAGGTGTTCATCTGATGCCTCACAACACCTGCTTGATGAAGTGGGAAAGCATCAATAGGGGGTCACAAGCTCCGGTACTTAAGGAGGCCCACCTGCCAGCCAGCCCCTGTCTCTGAACCTGTAACAGTTTTACAGGGTATTGTTAATAAACCTAAAATTTATTGTTAGGTCATCTCATTTGTTCCTGTTCTTCTCTTCATTTATTTATTAGCTTTTGATCAACTTTCTTGTGGTGCCGCAGGCAGAGAAGCCTGAGTAGCAGCATTGTGACATTAGGGGTTACTCAGCCCTTCATCACTCCCTCCCTCTAGCAACACTAATCTTATGCTTTAGCCCTAACGCTAACTGTTGCTTCTCTTGGTCTTAGCTCCCCTCGATAAGTATCTACACAGCAAAGTTATTCTGAAATAACAAAGACCGTGTCTACACTGCCAGCCTTTATTTCAAAATAAAGTTGAGATGGAGGACTTCTTACTCCTGTAACCCTCATTTTATGAGTAAGGGAAGTGGAAGGGAAAGTGTTCTTCCTTCGACTTCCTGCTGTGTAGACAGCGCTGAAAGCTGAGTTAAGCTATTTTGACTTCAGCTACACAACTGACGTAGCTCATGTTGCGTAGCTTAATTTGACTTTTGCCCTGCTGCTTAGATGTACCCGCAGTGTCCATTTGTTGTTGCAAATAGGGGAGCATTGTGACATCAGATATAACTCATCCTGTCATCACTCACTCTCTTCCAATAACTTTAACTCCTAACACTAAGCCCTGGTCTTCACTAGGGAGTTATTTCAAAATAACAAGTGGAGCATCCACACTACCAAGCCTGTTATTTCAAAATAATGGGCTGGTTATTTTGAAGTAACTCTTGCTTTCCATGAGGAATAACACTCATTTTGAAATAGAGGTAGTATGGATGCTCCACTGCTGCTATTTTGAAATAACTACTCCCCAGAGTCATTCAAAGTAATTATTCCCCAGTGCTTCCTGGAGCTCTAAGTCGACGTAGCATGTCCACATTAAGGGAGCCTGCCTCAGACTAATTTTGAGGCTTACCTGTAGTGTGGACACGCTATTTTGAAATAGTTATTTCAGGAGTTATTATTTCAAAATAATTTCCTAGTGTAGACATGCCCTAAGTCTGCTGCCTGGACACAGAATTTTTTTTCATCCGTACTACAAAATAGACACTCTTTAGTTGGTGTAAAACAGCATTGACTGGGAAAAGGCAAATTATCTTCTCTTGGGCAAAGTTTAGAGGGAGCCATGTGCAAATTTTCATCTTTACTCCAAATTAGCCAATGCAGTTCCTGATCTGAAGCATTCCCTATCATTCCACTCCTGACACTCTGCACTCCTTCCAGTTTTGACATGAAGTTTCATTTGCTCACGTATTGAAAGCAGTGTGATTGCAATATGCAATTGCACTGGAGGGAGAAAGTGAGGAGTGGCTGAGTTGTCTCTGACATCACAGTGCTCCTCTGATGCAGCACCAAATCGGCACTGTGCAGAAATGAGGCTTTTCCCACAATACAGTTTCCCATTTGTCACCAAATTCAATAGGGTTCTTCTTCCCGATAACACCTAGAACATTCCCTGAAATTTTGGAATTGATCAGATGTGGTCTTCAAATCTTAATATAACACAGATAGACAAGCAGAGAAATGCCATCAAGTTGAATGTTAGGCCTCACTTCCTTGGCCAACTATTATCTCAGTTTTTTAGAGAAAGAAACCAAACAGCAGCAAGGTAAGTTGAATTGACCAAGGTCACTCAGCAAATCAAGAAATGAACTCAGATCTCCTGATGTCCAGTTTTTGAACCACATCAAATGACAATAGAAATTTTTAAAGAAATTCCATCTGCAAATTTTTCATACCTGCATGACAGAAGCCAAACCAAATAGCAGAGAAAAATGTTACAAGTCACCGAGTTATGGTTTTTGTTATTTATTTGTTAGCTTTCCTACAAAGCATAGTTGTCTATTTCACAAAAACAACAACAGAGAGAAGATGATGACAAAGAAGGAAAAACATCAAGAATGTATCCAAACTCAGTTATGTAGCTCTTCATATTCTTTTCCTGAATGGAAAAAGCCCTCTTGATATGGATTAGATTTGAACATAATCATTAAACTACTTGCCCAGCTCCTATAAACAATATAAGAATTTACACCAATCAAGGCTGAGTCAGCATAAAGATCAGCACAATAAATAAACTAGCACCACTTGGTAAGAGGATGCCATTTCAGTACATGGACTCTGGCTCTTATAGCCTCTTGCAGGATTATATTCAACACTAGTAAAGGGAAGAAAGAATCGGCTCCAATGTGTCTTGTAAAGATTCTGTACAGCACAAGAAAAGTGCTGGCTTCATTTTGTAACTCATTATCTCCATAAGAACATGAATCCAGAGATAAACTATGCCAATCTCTTCATAGCTGACTTATTATAGGATATTGTTTGAGTCTTCGCTAATGACTCCTTGAGGTTTGTTATTACTGTGATCAGGAGTTGGGAGGATAGAGGTCTGAGACCTTTCAAAGGAAACATTTTCCCTCAGTGTTGCTACAGAAAATAAAGCCAGCGTTAAGGTAACTTTAACAACTCAACCAGGATAATGGGCTGTGTGTGCAGCCAATGCTTCTGCTGTTTTAAATGAGGGGCATAAACTGTGCATAAGCTGGGATGCTGAGCTAACCAGCTATTCAGTCTTGGGAACTAGGAAGCTATTAATTTGAGCATTGCGAGAATGTGGCAACAAGCAACGATCTAAGGTAGAAGAAAGGAACCATGGTGTAGAGGCTGAGTGCTACCTTGGGGAATGTGATTTGCTTCCTTGCTCTATCATGGTCCCTCTGCATGACTGCGGGAAGATTAGTCTCCAGATGCCTGGGTTCTCCAACTTGCAAAATGGGGGACAATAGTATTTCCCTACCACAAAGGTGCATTAAGGATAAATACATTAAATATTCCGACGGGCTTCAATACCACAGTACTGGGAACCGTATAAGTACCTTAAATAGACAGATTTCCACTGCCCCTGGAATGCACAGAAAGGGCTGTTCTGTTCTGAGGGTCCTCAAATACCGATTGTCATACCATCCCCCCATTGATTTCAACCAGGTAAAGAAATCTGCGCTGTGTCCACAGCATTCTAATAATCACAGAGTTTAACAAACCACCAGTGGTGTCCCATCAGGTGAGCTCATGTCTAAATCCTAAGAAAAGGCTCAAGGAGAAGTTATGGAGCAGTCCAGACAGTAGACACTACATATACTGTAATAATTGCTATGTTGAAAATGCTGATGTTTCTCCAAAATGTGCCAGGGAAAGGAGCCACCTTGTAACCCCACAGATTATCTGAATTTTCTAACTTCAGAATGAAAAAAGAACTTGAAAATTGTGGATGATTTAATGGAATCAGCTTGTCAGAATGATGAATCTGAAAAAGCTTTTACAGAATATGTCCAAGACAAAAACTTTAACATTATATATCTAGTGGAGAGTGGTTTTTGTCATGGCAAAAAGGAAGGAATATCATTAATTTAGACACTAAGTGTAAGGTTCTGTTGAAAATCTTCATAGGATAAATCACAGAAATCTAGCCTTGCTTGGCCAGACAAATGCAGCCTGGCAAGCCCCTGTTCTTAGAGGCTATCGAAAAAGCCACTGGGCTTTTAAATTCTGTCATCTCTGGTACAGGATAAGAAAAGGGTGGGGTTGCTTTCTTCAGATCTAACAGCATCTGGTTCCAGTCTTATTGAGGCATATACATGATTGGAATGGAAAATGAGCTCTTTCAAAACTACTTTTTAAAGGGACCCTATTCAAACAGTACAATCCCCCCAAATCCTTTATGGGAAAGAAGCTCATTATGGTCACTGAGACACAGTCACAGCACAGGCAAATGCTGTATATTCTTTCACCAGTTCACCAGCTCAGATTAACTTGCAGTACTTCCTGCTATTCTAGTTTTGGGCTCCCCGCACAGCTCTGTTAATGCACTGCCACTCTGACCTGCTGCTCCCCCTTTGCCCCGTTATTCCAGTCCAAGCCTTCCCTTGAGCACATAACACCATTCATGCCTAATAGCAAGGTAGAGCAACTTCATTATGTAAGCATGAACGATTAAAATCTCTGTTCCCTCTCTTTCAGTGTGCCTTTTTAAAAAATAAACAAAAATGGGAAGGCCCAGAGATAGTAGCAGTCTCTCTCATTTCCAGAAAATAAAATTTCAGTCCCATGTTAATTTATTTTTTGTGTTAAAACATTTCAGCTTGCAGGCCCTTAAAATTCCTTTCCTAGCTGATGGATGGATTTGTCCTAACTATTTGCATCTGCCTCTATGTCAGCACTAGGGGAAATAAAAACTAAAAATGAGAGCAGATTATTCCTTGAAAATAATTATTTGCTTGACGAATTTAGCTTTTTTTCTGCTTATAGATTATCCATTAGCAGATTGCAACTACCTTTAATGTAAATGGGGGTTTTGTTGCTGTTGTTAGTTGTTTTGGGACAATGCTATGGATGGATCATGAACTGTTTGCTCCAAGTATTTGATAGTTGACACACTGTGTTGGTTAGTTTGGACCAAACAACACAATTCTTTATACATAAGTGCCATGGTATTGGCTTTTGGTGAGATTAGTGTTAAATCCTGTAGGCCCTAAATCCAGCAAAACACTTAAGCATGTGCACACCTTTAAGCGCTTAATTATGTCTCACTGCATTCAATGATACTCAAATATGATTAAAGTTAAACTCTTTGTTTTACAGGAATGAACTTAAGCATGTGCTTGAAGTTAAGCATATGCTTAAATGCTTGGCTTGGCAGGGATGGAGTCAGTCATGTCCTAAGTGTTTTGCTGAACTGAAGTCATAATTGGGATGAAATCTTGAATAATTCACTGGAATTTTGTTGTTTTCAGGAGCAAGGAGTGGTTTAGAGAGAGGAAACAAATAGTTTTAGAGAATTTCATAAACTTTCTAGGCTACGCAACTCTTCCTGTTGCATGACTCCCAAGAACACTAATATTGTCCAACAGATTAGATACACACAGAGTTTAATTTTCTCTCATAACATTCGCACACAATACTTGCATCTGCATGTACAATGCTGACTGTAGAAGGTGAGCTCAACTCCTGTTTGATTCCTTTGTCTGTGTGCCAGTATTCTCCCCAGAGGGAGCAGAATCCCACCCTATATAAAATACATGATTTACAGAGCTAATAAATGAGTTAATAGTTCCCTATGTAAAAGTACAGAAGCATGTGATTTTAAAGAGTACTTTTGATGTCATTCATGAGAGTAATGCACACTTACTTGAATGTTTGCACAAAGCAAACATAAAAGGGGTGTGGGTATGGCCAAAGCAATTTTTTTAATTTTATTTTTTGCAATGTCCACACAACTCTACTTCTATTAGGCATATATGATCTCTCTGGCTCACATCAAAAAAGGACACATCATTAGTCTGCCTCTGTGAATATTCATACACAGCAGCCTACCTGATCTGTCAATATGCTCTGTGTATGAGAAATGAGTTGGACAGAATCAAAAAGTCAATGCAGGATTGAGAGTAGAGCTGAACATCAAAGAAGCCATTCCATTGCCTCCATAAAGACAGACATTTTAAACATCTTTTCCCTCAAGGAATCAAGAATAGCCTGATATGAATAGCTGCAGAACAAAGTAAGGTCACAGAGGAAAATCTATTATTAGATTGAGTCTATGGTCATTGATTCCAAAAGGTTTAATGTTCATGAGACTTCTTCAAACTATTCTAGTAGCTTCCCTCTTCTCATTTCCCACTTCCCTGAGAATGCTTCTGAACCCCTGGGGCAGAGTACATTCCATTAGCTGGCATGACATGTCCATGTGTCCCTGTCTTACAGAGTGTATCATATTCCCACTGGAACGATACAACATATAACCTCCACATTCCCTAATAAAGGAAAGGATTATAAGGCTCTTAGAATATGAGACATGGCCCCAGTAGTCCCTCTGTCACCTCAATTCCCCTCTCCCTAGCCACATTACATAGCCTCTAAACTAATTTATCTTAGGTAAACAGCAATGAGGATGTTATAAACAGCATCAACTCCTCTTCAACTGTTTATACTTTTTTTCCCACATTCTTTATAAACAGAAGTGGAAAAAATGTATGTATGTAACAGCAAATGTTCTCTTGCTATTTCTTGTTCTGTTTTTTTAACTGTTTTTATCTTATATAAACAGTGGTGATGGAATTATAAACACCATTATTCCACCTCCATGTTAATACTTTTATTATCTTGCAGAAACAGAAGTGAATGAATATGTACATGACACCAATCAATCCTTTTTTAATAAAAAAAGGAGCAGTTTTTATCTTTTATAAACAGCGAAGGAAGAACTTAATGAATTCAAAATGTAGTTTTCCTGTTTATATTTTTCATGACACAAAAGTAGAAACCAAATGGATGTATATTAAATGGTGTACATGCTGTCAGTTATGAAACAGTTCCTCTCTGTAAACTCTGTAAATTCAGTGGTGATGGAAGATGCGGGATTGAGACCTCTGCAAACTGATGGCCTGAGTTTACCTACAGAACAAGTACAGCGCAGGCAGGGGTAAGGCCGGTTTCCCAACACTTCCCTTGCCAATGTACTCTCTTCTTTTCATGGAGGGATCATTCATAGAAGAGACTAGTCCATGAGGTTAGCATTCCATATTTGGTCATTTTGCTGAGACAGTCACAAAAGGCTGGGCTATTTTGGATTACGTGTGATGTGGATATCCGCTTGCTAGAAACTTGGCTCAAATCCCCAAAGCATTTCACAGAGGCCATCCAGCCGTTGTCAGATTGTAACGACTTGTGGGCATTACTAATCTCAGTCAGGTTTAAATGTCTGACTTCAAACTGATGGGCTCCATAAGCCATTGCAATCCCAATGGCACCACACAATCCTGAATCTCCAGAACAGTAAGGCGTTACTAGCTGGTCAAGAGGCCAATCTTAATTTCTTTTGAAAGCATGCACATTCTGGACCATGGGATTCTAAGCTGAACACGAAATTAAACCCTGTTTTCTCTTCCTCTGCTCTGCCAGGGGCCCTATGTGTCAAAGAGGATCACTTTAAAACAAGGACTTAACTAGACTGCACAAGAATGACAAAGCAGGAGTGTAAGGACCACACACAGTATGATTAGGACTGAAAGAAAAGAGTGAGTGAGCTCTATGTGGGGGCAATTTGCATCATTATCATCAGCATGGAGAGTAGAAATTTACTCTTAAAAACAACTCAGCCAAACAAGCTATTTAGAGCTAGGAGGATAGCTCCACAATTACTTTTACATTTCAGCCACCTTTCAAATTGGCTGCCACATTAGCATGGTCCTAATCACCTAGTGCCCCCTGGCCTGAGACATCTGCTTAATACCTGAGACAGACTTCAGAGGTAAAGTCCAGATTTGTAGGATCTGGATCTGAATTTTTCCCAAGTGTGTGGGTGTTCAGATCTAGCACAAGGCCCTTGTCTATTTAAAAGCATCTTTGACAGGAAAATATACACACAAGAGAGAAGTAAGGCCTCTTAGAGGAGGCTAGCCAAATATAGAAGGAAAAACACATTTCACCATTTGTTTTGAAAACACCAAAAATGATTAAAACATATTATAAACTTAAAAAAAATGCTTACCATATGAACTAATCCCTTGCCAAGTTTAATTTTTAAATCAAAACAAATTTTAGGCTCATATGTTGAAAAAGAGAGTCTGAAACTAACAAACTTAACTAATTTATTTTTTAAAAGCCAAACTCATTTAACTTGAATCAAAACTGTAATTTTTGTTAAGACCTACCAAGGGAGGAACCTGCAGTGGTGTGGGTTTAAGCTGTATAAAACCCCTCCAAAACTATGACTCCTTTTTAAACTTATACAAACCATCAAGAAGCAGAGACAGGTGAATCCCATACAACCTGATTTCTTAACCATTAACCATACACTCCAAAATTCAGTGCAAATGTTACTCAGTTTCATTCGATTCAGGAGAGACTGTAAAATCAGAAGCAGATCTGAGGAGACAAACAAATATATACAGCGAGAAAAATACAACATAGCAAGAAGTAGGGTCAGAGTGCTAATCAAATACAGAGAGTTAAATATTGAGAAGAGAGAAAAAAGTGAATGAAAATTTAATACCACTTGCACCTGCGCTGCTTTCAGGTTAGCAGACGTTTTCCTTTAACTAGGATAATACTTTTACATTTTAATCAACCTGGAAGAAAAAATATGGGTTTATATTGTAGGGGGGGGAAGGACTGCAAGCTCAGACTAGCTTTGTGAAAATTGCAAATCAACTATATATTTGAAAGAGTTTGTGTGTCTTTCTGTCTGTCCATCCATGAGTCTGTTTGTTCAAGAACTCCTCCTAAATGGTAAGAGCTAGGACCACCAAATTTGGTATGCAGCTTCCTCTTATCATAACTTAAATCACGGTTGGGGTTTGGTTGTGCCAGGACAATGGGATGTGCCTGGAATTAAACTGTTACCCAGCAGGCCTTCCAAAGCCTTCTTAGGGGACAGTCATGCTCCCTCACTTGACTTATGTGGAGGTCAGCTTTCAGCAGGCCCCTTTCCCCTCTTCCTAGTTTCCTACTGAAGTTTGTCTTTTTTGGATCTTTCTTTGTCATTTAAGAGCAACAAGATTAATTCTGCCCCTCCTGACTGCACAGACTTGCTTTCCTGGAGAGTTTCAATGTCAACCTTCTAGTGACCAGATGACAATGTATCTGGATCCAAATCTAAACAAACCTAAAGTGCAGGTATTGAATGGATAGGCCAGATCCAGTGTTCTGATTCACGCTCATTTCTATGCTTACCTGTGCATATGAAGAGTGCTGTGAACATGAAAGGGTAAAGTTGTATAATTACATGGTATAATTATTACAGAGGGGGCAACATTTTTTTTAATTAACAGAGTGCGCTGATTTAAGAATATTTCAGTCCTCAAATTTATGTCGTGAAATAATTAATCCCAGTTCAAAACTATGAGCAAGTAAGAAAGTAAAGAAAAGTAAGAGAAAGCCACAAGGCATGCCCCAGGATTAGGTAGATACAGATATAAAATCCAACCTAATATAATAAAAGCTACAATATACCTGCATTGTGCGCCTGCATAGCGAGGGCCAAATTGTCCCCTGCTTCAGTTATACCTATGCAATCCAGCTGTCTTTAAATGCTCCCCACAGTGGCACTTGTGCAACCCACTATCTGAAATGTATGCCATCAGCCACATCAGTGTAAAACACAGGTCTGCCATAAACTACCCCTCTGCAAGATGACTGCCTGTAATTTATGCCATCAGCTACACCTGTGTAACCCCACTGCCTGCAAAGTAGGCATTCTGTGAGCCCTGTGCAACCCCACTACCTTCAGTGAAGAGGCACGGTGTAACAAAGGATAGAAGTTCACTATGTATTTTTTTTTAAAAAGCACTTTTGGAATAACTTTTCATTACAGCCTGATTGGTAGCATATTAAGACAGGTTCTTGCAACACAAGATCCCAGTCCCATGTTTAGAAAAGTTCTCTGAATTTGAGAACACAGAGCACAGGACTCCAAGGAGTCATAGGATCGGCATCTTGCAGGGCAGATCCTCCTGCCTCGGTATTTATCAATGGTTCCACGCTTAGTCCCATCTCCCCAAGAGCAGAGAGGGAAAGAATAGTCTGTTACAAGTTACCATTTTCACATAGACTAAAATTTAGATTGAGCTATACCCTATTAAGTCTTAATGCATCAAACTTTGCTCACAGCCTCAGTATGGGAATCGCTGGGATGGTGGGATTTTACCATCCCTGAGTTGCAGGGTTTTTACATCCGAGTCAGAATTCCCAGAAAAATGAGGATTAAAACAGATATGTGGGTGCTAAGCTAACCTTTTACAGGTGTCTACTGCATCAGCATTCCTTCACTAAGACACCTTTGTTATGACAAATCGTTACCCAGTTAAGTCATTCATAATTTGTTCGTCTACAGACATGCTATATTAGATCAAGCACCGATGTGGTTTGTGTAATATGAAAAAACAACTTGAATATTAAAGTTGCAGTACCCAAGTGATCCCAATATTACAAGCAAGACCAGGAGGCTGAATTTGGCCTTCATTTACAACTACAAAATGCTCTGTGACTGGGTACCTGATGGCTGAATTTGGCTCCCAAGGTTTTAATCCATCCAAAACAAAAGAACAGGTTCTGTGAAGTGCGGAGAGCTCAATTCCTACCAACTTCGGTGGGATTTGAGAGCACTCAGCACCTTGTGGGAGAGGAGGCACTTTACAGGACACAGCTTTTAGTCTCTGAGTTTCAAATGTCATCTTCCCTTTCCACAATAGACATGTGTGAACACAGCTTCATTGTGGCAAAGACAGCATAAAAATCACCTAGTTTTGCATGTGTAAAACCTGGCATTTGCTGGGCCAATGGCAAATTTCTAACTTCAGCAAATGTCTGAAAAAAAATTCACAATTTAATCAAGAGAGTGATCTCTCACCATTTTTTCCATTCTCAAATTGGCATTTGCTGCCAGAAATGGCAAAGCTATGACTCAAATCCGCAAATGCTTGTGAAAATATGACTGTTGGCAAGCGAATGCTCACCAAGTGCTTTAGTCACACACAGCTCTATAAATCAAAGTTGAGAAGGAAGCATGGTACATGAGTTAGGGGAGCTTTGCAAATCCGTCATGAAAATCTACCAGCTCTAGGGCAGCAGAAGCTTTTGTAGAAAGGCTTTCCCGCCATGCCACAGTCTGAGACAACGGATCTCTGGCACAAACTCTACTTGGTTGCCTTTTAGTACAACAATGAACAACAGCAACAAAAAGAGATTTAAGTCCTGTGTTTAAAAAAAACCTAAACAATGCCTTCGGTACCGTTAGATTTATTTTAATGCTGGTTTCCAGCCCAGGACTGTGGTGCAAGAAGTCATAAATTCTAATTTCTTTTCTGCTAGTGACGATCTGGGGCAAGTAACTGGATTTGAGAACTTCTTACTGCCCAGAAAAATATGTGGTTTTCCACCAGGCTCTGAAGAGTATGAGAAAGTACAGTAGGAGATTATTAAAATGAATCACCACATTATAGCAACAGTATGTACTTCTAACGGGTCCATTCTTTAAACAGATGTTTATGCAATGGCTGCATTGTGCTGTTGCTGGAGCCCAGAAAAATATACAGATTGTTCAGTCTCTGATAAATACTGTATGGTCTTACAGCTGGGATATAAAGGCAAGATTTACCTGATCCCAACCCCCCTGAAATGGTTAATATATTACAAGAGGCAGGGCCGACCATCGTCTTAAGCTTGCTTTACAGTTTATGTGGCTGTCAACAACACCATGTTGTGCTTGAGACAGAGAATAGGGGACAGAGACCCTATGCCCCATTTCATCCACCATATCCTGCCTCTGTGCCAAACTATGCCAGCTTCCACCTGGTATTAGTCTGGAGCGCAGGTTTTGGAGGCAGAGTTCACCATATAGGTTTGGGTAGCAAGGTGTGAGGGCTCAGAGAAAACACAACCAGACCTGATCTCTTACCCAGAACTCAAACTGAGGGACTGATCCCAGAGCCACTGCAGTTCTGGAATGACCAACAAAATTAACAGTAAGTCCATGCAGAAAACTGAAACATATTTGGGCCTGGAATCTTGCTTGAAGTTTGAAAATTGCAGTTGACTTTTCCTATCCCCCCCCCAATTAATTGTTAATTGTTGCTTTTTGCATCTACATTTTCAGATTCTAATTACAAACACTTTCCCTGCATAACTCTGCAGATTCCAAAACTTTAAATTTATTTTCTATCCTTTTGGGTGCTTACCTGAACACACTCTCCCAACTCTTGGACCACCACTCTAGAAGTTATGTGAAAGGGGCATAAGAGAATCAAGAGACCCATGGTGAAATATGGTTTCCCCTGAAGTCACTAAGACTTTTGCCTTTGATTTCAAGGATCCAGGATTTCACCCCTAGATTCTATGCCCAACTGCATCACTCATTCACTGATGTTGGGAAAACCACTTGATCTATCTATTCCTCAGTTTCTCCATTTGGCAAGAGGATATCATCAGATATAAAGCAGAATGCTTTAAAAAAAAGAGAGAACACTGTAGGATCAAAAGAACAATCTAGGCATCTAAAAATTGCATAAGGAGTACAGCTCTGTAGTTCCATCAGAGCAGAGTCATTTAATATCTCAACAAGAAACAGAGTAACTTAACATAAAGGTTGTGTGTGTAGTGAACATGATCAAATCTTCTGTTACTATTTCTAAGAATTGGGAATCTTTTGAAAAAGTGCAACTGGATCGATATAGAAGTGCAACTGGATCGATATAGAAGTCTTGCTCACTTGCATTCCTTCTGTAGCTTTCTGGAATCAGACTGTTCCAAAGTTTAAAAGGTTAAGCTGTAAAAATGCATGAGACTGTGGACTATAAGAGGAGGAAGTATGATCCTGAAGCTGAAGCATTAAGCAATGAGATTGGAAGTCACAATACGTGGATTCTCTGTCAAGCCTGGGTACGTCATTTCCTCTTTTAAGGTTTCAAATGCAACACTGAAGTCATGCAAAATCTGGCATAGCCAAGAAAACTTGGGCTGCTTTGATAGAGTTTTGCCCTAAGATTTAGAATTCATTCTATCTTATATGGCCCGCACAGCTTATATGATGTCAGTGTCTGAACATAATCACAATCTTTAATGTATTTATCCTCATAACACCCTGTGATATAAGGAAGTGATACTATTCCTATTTTACAGATGGGGAACTAATCATAGAATACTAGAACTAGAAGGGACCTCGAGAGGTCATCAAGTCCAGTCCTCTGCCCTCACGGCGGGACCAAGCACTGTCTAGATCATCCCTTATAGCTGTCTATCTAACCTGCTCTTAAATATCTCCAGTGATAGAAATTTCACAACCCCCCTAGGCAATTTATTCCAGAGTTTAACCTCCCTGACAGGAAGTTTTTCCTAATGTCCAAAGTAAACCTCCCTTGCTGCAATTTAAGCCCATTGCTTCTTGTCCTATCACCAGAGGCAAAGGAGAACAGTTTTTCTCCCTCCTCCTTGTAATACCCTTTTAGATACTTGAAAACTGCTATCGTATCGCCTCTCAGTCTTCTCTTTTCTATACTAAACAAGCCCAATTCTTTTAGTCTTCCCTAAGCTCATGTTTTCTAGGCCTTTATTCATTTTAGTTGCTCTTCTCTGGACCGTCTCCAATTTCACATCTTTCTTGAAATATGGTGCCCAGAACTGGACACAATACTCCAATTAAGGCCTAATTAGCACAGAGTAGAGCGGAAGAATGACTTCTTGTGTTTTGCTCACAACACACTTGTTAATGCATCCTAGAATCATGTTTGCTTTTATTGCAACAGTGTCACACTGTTGACTCATGTTTAATTTTTGGTCCCCTATGACCACTCAATCTCTTTCAGAAGTACTCCTTCCCAGACAGTCACTTCCCATTCTGTATGTGTGAAACTGACAGGAAGTAAGTAAGTGGAATACTTTGCATTTGTCCTTACTAAACTTCATCCAGTTTACCTAAGACCATTTCTGCAATTTGTCCAGATCATTTTGAATTTTGACCCTATCCTCCGTCTAATGCACAGTCACACAGAAAGAATAGGGTAGAGCAGGTAACTGAACCCAAAGTCCAAGGCTAACACTTTAACTATTAGACGATCTTTTCCCCCCTCCCCATATAAAACCAAACAACAAATTAATACTTGCAGGGGTTGGCAAAGGTAAGGGCTGTTGTGTTTCACACATCTCCGACAAACAGCTTATGCACAGTAAGCACATTCCCTATGCCTCCATGGTTCCTCTATCATGCTAAACTAGGCTCATCCGTTGTTATAATCAAATGGACAATCTTATTATCTGAGCAATATAGTACAACATCAATTATCTGAATATCATGAAGGAACAATACATGCATTTTGCTAGTCGATATTTCAGATAACCAAGCAAATTTTCATTGGCATGAGTAGGCATCAAGGGGCATGGCTCTGATTCATATAATTTACAGATGATCAAAATTATCCTATATTCTAAATGATTATATTTGTTAAAAGACAATGATCCTCATATCTCATTCAGTGTCTTCTACCACACTATCATCCAAATATCTTTGCTAATTTTGTCTTCTTTATAAATCTCCATATTCTCCACAAGTCATAGGTAGAAATCAACATTACTAAACTTTCATTTCTTTAGATCAACAATTCTGAGATTTTTTTCCCCCACCGTAAAGTAGAGTTTCTCCCAAATACTAATCTTAGCAGTTTGTAGGAATTGTTTACACAGGAAAACTCACTAAGATTGATCCAAATTAACTAATGGCAGTATTTAAATTGCATTTCTTAAACTGCAGTATATCCTGTTGTGGACACTTTAATTCAGAATTAAAGTGACCTTAATTTGGTGTACCTTAAATTCACTTTAATAGTGAATAAACTTAAACTACATTAAAGCCATTTTAACAATGAGTAAAAGTGTCCTTACAGAGGCTCAATGCAGATTAATTTATGTACTTTAAATCACAGGTTTAGGTAGTCCAGATTAATTTTCCTCGGTATTTCTAGGTAAACAAGCCCATAGTCTAACATCTGGTTTGTTTCATTTTTCCATATAATATTGACTCATAAACCATTCGATATAACACTAGTTGATATAACACTAGTTGATAGTGATACAAAACCCCTTGACACTCAGCATATGGGATTCCAGATAATTTTCAAGTGGAAGCCCAGGCCTCACTTTTTTTTTCTGCACCAATTCCTCTTTCCCCCAGTTTTACTTTCTAAAAGTTTTACTTTCTGTGCTAAACACAGTATAATAGGGCATATACTGACAACCCCTTCTCCCACTAATGTTATATAAAAGATGATGTCATGATAGGGGTCTACTACAGACCATCTAAGCAGGAAGAAGAAGTGGATGAGGCTTTTTTTAAACAACTAACAAAATCATCCAAAGCACAGGAGTTGGTAGCCATGGGCACTTCAGCTACCAAAACATCGGTTTGGGAAATAATACAGCAGACCACACATTATCCAACAAGTTCTTGGAATGTACTGGAGACAATTTTTTATTTCAGAAAACAGAGAAAGCTACTAGGGGAAAGCTGTTCCAGATTGGATTTTAACAAATAGGGAAGAACTAGTTGTGAATTTGAAAGTAAAAAGCCGTCTGGGTTAAAGTGATCACAAAATGATAGAGTTCATGATTTTAAGAAATGGTAAGAAACAGGGATGTCAATGTGTAGTTGACTATATGATTAACCGATAAGCCTAGGGGAGCGGGAGCCAGTGCCTGTGAGGAACCAGCTTTAAGCAGGCTCCTGAAAAGTACTGGATCCGCCTGCCTGGCCCCGCGTTGCTGCCTCTGCTGGAGTGGATATGCCTCCAAATAATCAAATAACCCCTCTTTAACATCAGTACAAGTATGTAGGGAAAAAATTAGAAAGGCCAACCCATAAAATGAGACAGAACTAGCTAGAGACATAAAGGATAATACAAAGACATTCTACAAGTACATTAGAAGCAAAAGGAAGACTAAGGACAGGGTAGGACTGTTAATGAGGGCGGAAAACAATAATGGAAAATGTGGAAATGGAAGAGGTGCTTAATGACTTCTTTGTTTTGGTTTTTACCAGGAATGTTACTGGATACCTAACATAAATAACACCAGTGAAAATGAGGTAGGATCGGAAGCCAAAATAGGAAAAGAACAAGTTAAAAATTACTTAGACAAAATAGATATTTTCAAGTCACCAGAGTCTGATGAAATGCATCCTAAAATACTCAAGGATCTGATTGAGGCCATATCTGAGCCATTAGCAATTATCTTTGAAAAGTCGTGGAAGACAGGAGAGATTCCAGAAGACTGGAAGAGGGCAAATATGATCTCCATCTATAAAAAGGGAAATAAAGACAATCCAGGAAATTACAGACCAGTCAACTTATCTTCTATACCTGGAAAGATAATGGATCAAATAATTAAGCAATCAGTTTGCAGACATCTAAAAGATAATAAGGTGGTAAGTAATAACATGGATTTGTCAAGAACAAATAGTATCAAAGCAACTTGACAGCTTTCTTTGACAGGGTAACAAGCCTTGTGTCTCGTGGGAAAGTGGCAGACATGGTACATCTTGACTTTAGTAAAGTTTCTGATACTATCTCACACGAACTTCTCATAAACAAACTAGGGAAATGCAACCTAGAAGGACCTACTATAAGATAGGTACAAAACAGGTTGGAAAACCATTTCTAGAGAATAATTATCAGCAGTTCACAGTCATGCTGGAAGGACATAATGACTATTGTACCAAAGGGATCAGTTCTCGGTCTGGTTCTGTTCAATATCTTCATTGATTATTTAGATAATGGCATAGACAGTACATTTATAAAGTTTGCAGACAATACCAAGCAGGATTAAAATTCATAATGATCTGGACAAACTGGAGAAATGGTCTGAGATAAACACAATGAAATTCAGTAAGAACAAATGCAAAATACTCCACTTAGGAAGGAATATTCAGTTTGACACACACAAAGTGGGAAATGACTGTCTAAGAAGGAGTACCGCAGGTATCTAGGAGACATAGTACACCACAAGCTGGGATGTATTAGTAGGAGTGTCAAAAGTAAGACACAAGAAGTAATTCTTTTGCTCTACTGTGTTGATTGGGCCTCAACTGGATTACTGTGTCCAGTTCTGGGTGCCATATTTCAGGATGGATGTGAACAATCAGGAGGAAAGTCCAGAGAACACAACACAAATTATTAAGGATCTAGAAAGTATGACCTATGAGGCAAGATTGAAAAAAAATGGGTTTGTTTAGTGTGGAGAAGAAAAGACATAGCTGTTTTCAAATACATAAAAGGTTGTTACAAGGAGGAAGGAGAAAATTTGTCCTTCTTAACCTCTGAGGATAGGGCAAAAAGAAATGGGCTTAAATGGAATCAAGGGCACTTTAGGTTGGACATTAGGAAAAACTTCCTAGTTGGCAGAGTGGTTAAGCACTGGAATATATTCCCTAAGGAGAATAATCTCCATCACTGGAGATTTTTAAGAGCAGATTAGACAAACAGCTGTCAGAAATGGTCTAGATTGGGCTTGGTCCTGAAATGAGTGCAGGTGACTGGATTAGATGACCTCTCAGGGTCCCTTCCAGTCTTATGACTATATGTATGGTCAACCTTAGGGGCAGGCGATCAAGTCAGAGGCTCTAGGCATCAACTTTTGGAGGCATTAAATTGCTCAGCCTCTTGGCCCACTACTGAGGGAAGAGAGGACACCCTGGGCAGGAAAACACTAAGGGGCTGGCCCTGAACATATATCGCTTTATATCAAAAAGAGCCAGTTTTGGCAAAAAGTGAAATGTTTCACAGAGACACGTAGATTCTGTCAATTAAAAAAAAAAAAAGAAAAAAGAAAAAAGAAACCAGGGCAGAGTGTTCCAATTAGGTCACAACAAAAGATTTACAGTCCTCCCCCTCCCCCGGGCTGTACATACCGAGTTAAAGATTGTGAAATTGATGCAGTTTTGCTGTGCATATGAGAGTGGCAGTGTGGAAAATCTGCACAGCTCATAGCTTCTCCTGCACAGAGCTGCACTGTCCCATATGTCTGGATCTGCAGTAGAGTGAGGAGTTAGAGGAAGTTTAAGTGAGAAGTAGCAGCATGGCTATGGCAGCTGTGATTATATAGATCCACTGACCACAGAGGCTGGATCAGCACCTGTGAATACTACTGCAGCCCTCAACTTGGAATAGATTCTGCAGTAGTTTCAGCCCGTCCACAGGCTGGGAAGAAGGGCTTCATCAGTAGGATCCAAGTAGGACAGCTGTGGGCTATATTTAATATAAAGGGAATTCTTTACTAAGGAGGCTGGACATAGAGTGACTCTGTAGTTTTCTTTGACTTTTGCTGAACAACACAACACAAAATCTAACTAAAGCCTGGCCTGGATGAAGCAGTCATGGAAGGGACCAGTGACTACATTGAATTTTATTTAAAAAAGAAGAGATCATAACAGAGTGTTCCAATTAGGCCAAAACAAAACATTTACAGTTTCCCCCCAAGTGATACTTAATTATGTAGAGTGCTGTTGTAGAACCTACCTATACAAAGTCCAGTTACCTAGGCTTGGCACGTGAGCCAGGATAGTAACACAAGGAAATGAAGGATATATCATATAGAAATAAAGCCCATAGATAATTCCAAAATGGTAACCCTCAAAGATCCTTCATGTATGTAATGTTGGACCTCAAACTCCATAATTTTCTAAGTATTCTTGTTATTACATGGACAATGATACTTTTGCTTTATGTCTATGGAGGCAATAATTATCGTCTAGCAAACCAAAAGAGAAAGACATATGAGGACAGAGTTCAGACATGAGAAAACTTTAATGCAACAGTTGACGACTATAGTACCATAATGTGCTATAAAAGAAAGGATTCTGGAGAACATTAGGACAGGACATTAGCAGATTAATATTAATCTCTTATGTTCCAGATTCATTTCCTGTCCATGTTAATGTCCTCTTGATTACTATAGAAAACAATGATACAAAAATGTTCAATTACAAACAGTAGTGTGGAGACTTAAAATATTAACAACTTTTAGCGCTTTTAACCAAGTATCTATAATTAAATGGAAAAAAGCAAGGTTAATGCACTCTTAAAGTTGAAATTTTAATTATTGAAAAGTCAAGGAATTTAGAGCCAAAGTTCATACACTATGTTAATGCTGTCACATTGGCTATATTCTGCTCTCAGTTACATTGATGTAAATTTGCAGTATTCTCACAGAATTTTATTAAAATTATTCCAGAATTGTATGGGTGTAAACAAAAGCAGAACTGGACCCCTTATGTGTACATGGACAATAGAACTTAATTATATTTATACTATGTACACAATTCACATCAAAGCAGACACAAAACACTACATACATGAATCAAGAAGTTCATCTGAGTTATAAAACATGCACAAGTAAGCTTCATTATACAGTCGCTCTGGAAGATAAGTACAGAAAATGCATAATACCTTTCAATTACATTATGTTGTATTATTTGCCAAATAGTATCTTTCACTGCCCAATGAATATATCATGAAAGATATATAACCCACACTTGCAAGGGAGTGGAGTTATATTGATTGGGCTTTGAGCAAGTAAAATCTCAATCTTAACATTTAATTAAGATATTTTTACAAGACCCTTGTTTTCCAAAACCGGCTTTCATTATAGTCCACAAAATCTTGAGTGTAACATCACATTTGCACACAATCTAGATGAACTATCACTTGCATCTACAAAGGACAGATCTTTCAGTCACAAAGCCTCATGCTGAATATAAACGGGCTTTGCACCTCTAAATTCTTGTGCACAAGGAATAGAGGGCAAATGATATGTGCACACAACATTACACATGTAAATACATTATAGTCCTTGCTCTTTTTCAAAAAGGAAAAGTATTTTTAAATTGGGATAATAAATAATAGTATATTCTATTAGAATAAGTGGGTCATCAAAAATAAAAACACCTATGTTTATTGGAACATCTTGTCCTCATAAATGGCTTAATGGATTTTATTAAAAAAATTTTCTGAAACAATATTCACCTCTGAGCTTAGAATAAGCTTGAACAATTTCAGCCAAAATGGTAATTGTTTCAGAAAGTTATAAACCACTGAAGATAGTGTGCTTACAATGAAAGTACTGTCTCAACCATTACTACAATAAATACAGCTAATGAATAAATGCAGTCTGGCACGAACAAAAAACAAAGTCTGATGTGCCCTGCACAGACTACAGGAAGGTAACCAAGGGAGTAAATGTCAAATGAAGGATTATCCTTTTATTGAGGAATCCATTCCGGCACAAAATCAACAGAGGACCGCAGCATCCAAAAGCAGTAGGGTTACTTTTTAAGCTAAAATAATTTTTTTCCCTTCTATCAGTGTCAGTCTTATCTGAAGCCTGTTAGCAACAGTACATCAAAGATATATATGTTATTACACATACTGGTAATCCTTCATCCAAACAATAAGACAACTTTCTCCTGCTTTCCTTCCAGAATCTGTTGTGCCCAAACCAGTACCAGTGCTACACTTTCAAATATCCAGATATCAACTCTTTGTAACTCACAGTTGCGTTGTGTCACTGTCATTTACTGACTTTGTTATGGCACTCAGCTTTAGAATTGTCTAGGCAACAAACTCTGCATTGTACAGATGACAAACGGGAAAGCTCAGGGCAGTTATAACTGTTTTTTCTCAGGTACAAAGAACCAAACTCTTGGAAGATATGTTTGCTATAAGATATTCAGAAGTATCTCCAGGTCCTAAAGATTGCCAACTCCAAATAACTGTGCCACAGAGTTCAGGATACAGTCCAGACCAGTAAAGAGTTGTGTCACACTTGCCCTGCAACCCTGGGTGCCTTACAATGCCTTGCTAATGTAGTTCCCAGCTGGGAAACCCGCAACCAACCTACAGTCATGTGGGCCACCCCCAAAGTGTCTGTGGGCTAGACAGCCCTGGCTCAATAGCTTTGACCTCAGCAGCCGGTCCATAGCCCCAGAAGTTTAACCCATGCCTAGAACTGACGATATGCCGGATAGCTTGAGCAAAGCTAAAATATCTCAGCTCTTTTGAGTTAGTGAATGTATACTGGCAAATTCCTTTAGATAATTATGCACAGAAAAAAATCTGCTTTTATTACTGATGTGGAATTGTATGAATTCAAAATGTTTCCATTTGGGTTAATGAAAGCAAAAGCCTCTTTTCAGAGGCAGGTCAAGCGAGTGTTAAATGGATTACAGGATTTCACAAGGGTCTATGTCAATGATATAATGATATTTAACAGTATTAGATCACAAGAAACACTTGGGGATTATGTCATCAAAGATCAATAGGAGGAGCCAGAATTTCTTATTTGGGACGTTGGGTAAGTGATGGTTAAATCTCACCTGATCCTTTAAGGTTTGAAACTATTGTTAATTGGTCTGTACCTCAGTCCAAAAAGCAGATCCAGTCTTTCATAGGTTATGTAAACTATTGCTGACAGTTTGTATGTGGTTCAATGACAGTGCAGATACAATTACAGACTTATAAAGCCAAATAAAATAGTATGGTCAAATGCATGTCAAGAGGGTTTTGATCAGGTAAAGAAAATCTTGTCTGAAAAGCTGGTTCTGGCTAGTCTGCACTTTGACAAAATATTTCAGCTAAGTACAGACACGTGCCTTGTGAGTTATTATTTGAAAACCAATAACTTGTTGGTTAACAAGAAAATGGTTAACAACATAACCATATTATACATAAAGTTATCAATTCTCCTTATAGGATGTCACTAGCATATATTCAATACTAGATATCCTTGCATCAGGGCTGCCCAGTACATAGACACAGAGTGTATGCTTATGCCTGACTGTGGATATCCCAGGCAAACAGCTGCATTGGCAAAGCACTCAGGGTTACGTGGTAAGAGGTGACACAGCTCTTTACTGGTATGCATTGCACATCACAACATAACAATCCCTCACTAGGTTAAACAGGATGCTACTTTTAAATAACTAACTTTTATTTCAGACTCAAACTTCACCAACCATAAGCTAGGCAAAAATCTATATTCATGTCTATCTTCAGGCACTAGCACGAACCCTTTGCATTTGAGGGATTAGAAGGAAAGAGGGTGGATTATTTTCAAATTGGATTTAACTTTTTAGTTTCAAAGCTGCAACCACAGTTTTGGCTTTGAGCTGTATAGAAAGCCAGATGGGCCTTGTTCCTGGTTCCAGTCCAAATGCAGCCAAAAATCTCCCAAGAACAAGCCATTCATGGACAGTTGTGGCACAACATAGCAGAAATCTTGAGAGACAGCTGTTCTTGCATAATTTCCACTGGAGATGTCAAAAATCTCACAAAAAAGAGCTCATGAAATATCAGTGCAGTCGAATTCAAATTTGAACCCAAACTCTAGCCTTGATTTTACCTTAAACCGAAGCTCCAAATTTCAACCTGCACTCAATCCATATCTGAAATTGGCCTCTTCAGCCTATCTTTAGTATGTTATGCTATAATTATAACATGGGGCTACCCATGACACAAAGAAGCATCTGTGAAGTCAATATTTAATTGAGGGAGAGGAAAAAACATGTCAATTCAAAAGTAACTTTTCCCACCCACCCCAAAAAACCCACCCATAACCCAACAATCTATCCCAGACTTGTGAGAAAATACAATCTGAAAGGTAATGTGGGGAAAATTGTAAGTGTGGAAAGAAGAGCCCAGACCTGAAGATGTCACTTATGCATTATTCTCACTGAAGTCAAGGGGAGATGTGCACACAGAAAGACTGGATGATCAGGTATCTAAAATCAATGTGCCATCCCACTCTTAACTACAAAAGCTTCTGTTAAAGAGCTCAAGGCCATCCTTTCTTTCTGTGTTCTGCTGAACACAGTACATTGTGCAAAAGGAAAGGAACCAAATGATAAATAATCCACAATACCTTTAAGGGGGGTTTGCCAATGTGAACAAAGTGCCACCACAGTCATTTAAACATTAATCCAATAGAGCCCACTGTTCAAGCAGGGTCCTCTTCAAATTCCACTTTCAAAGAGTCTTTTGCCAGTGGTTTGTTAAGTTGTGCCAAAAGCCGTTCTGCCCCTTGAATGTCTTTCCTTGCGGTCACTTTAACCTTCAATGGTACAGAACATTAACATCAAGTTTTTCCTTGGAAAATGTTTTCTTTAGAGCATTCAAGGATCTGTGATTGGACTAACTGGATGGACCAAGTCCAGGAAAAAACAAAACCAAATTCTTAAGCAATGGGAAGAACTTTCAAGCTTGAGAATGAAGACTGGGCAACTAAATCCTTTTCTCAGTATTTACATAGGCATTTAGGCAGGTAGGCTCAAAGCTGTTCAGAAACCTATCTCCCACTGAAATCAATGGCAATTAGGCATCTAAGCACTTTTTGAGGATCTAGGCCCTGGACCCCAATTCAAAGCCCACTGAAGTCAGTGGTAATTTATTGACTAATAAAAGTAGTGAGCTTTGAATCAGATTCTTATAGTGAGTGCTATTTTTAAAAAATGGATATTTTTGCAGCCACAGTATTTTACTATGGTGTTTCTGTATTTCTATACCATGGTACTTTCACCTTGTTAACTTCATCATAGCATTGCAAATAACAGAATGGTGCAGTTTGGCACAGTTCCTTTGCCAGACAAACCCTATATTTTTGTTTCCTTCATTTGGGTGAGAACATCCTAGATTCAAGCACAAACGAAATACAGGTTCTCTCATTCTACTTCCATGACTCTGGAAAGTAACAGAAAGAGGGCTGTGCCCTGGAGAGAAAATTCTCCTTGGCCAAGATTTAAAAAAATGGAAGCCTAAAGTTAAGCTAAAAATTTCTAGTGAAAAGAATCTCCCATGCATGGTATGTTTGAACATCAGGCCACACATTTAGTGCCAACTATAGACAATGGATCAGATAACTCAGGTGGTGTAAATCACCATAGCACCATTGAGATAAACGGAGCCACAATGATTTATATCACCCAAGGATGTGGCCAGTTGTTTCTGTTGGTCATTCAAGATGTGTTTTGAACTGATATTTCAGCAGCTGTGCTTCCTACTTGCTTGAGAGCTTGAAGAAAGAGTTACTCACCTTGTGCAGTAACTATGGTTCTTCGAGATGTGTCCCCGTGGGTGCTCCACTCTGGGTGCTTGTGCGTTGTTGCTGGCGCGAGGACGCACCAACACCCAGAGTGGAGCACCCACGGGGACCACTCGAAGGAGAACCACCTTTTCTCTCCCACTGCCACTGAATGTCTTATCCACCAATCTATGATAGCGAAAACACATACTACAGTGGACAGTTATTGTAATAGGCCCTCTCTCTCTCTAACTGGACTGGGTATGGGGAATATGGTCTATTACTGAGTATTTGTTTATCAAGCCAAGCCATGTTCTCTATTGGACTTGATTTGTCCATACAGTATTCTAGTCTAAACGTGACACCTAACAAACCTGCCAGTCTTCTGATCAGTTTCCTCCTTCCTTAGGGAGCAAAGCACGAGGACAATGGAGATACTATACACTGTGCCGCTATTTTGGGATACTTACAGTATTTCAAAATAGCTATTCCACATCTGGACAGTGCACCCATTATTTTGAAATATCTTTCAAAATAACAGGCTCACTATTCTGACATCCCTGTAAACCTCGTTCCACGAGGATTAAGGGATGTTTCGGAACAGCGGTTTATTTTGAAATTTGGTGCTGTGTAGACAGCGCCAAATTACAAAATCAGCTATTTCAAAATTAACTCGAACTAAACTGCACAATTTGTGTAGCTCAAATTGCATAGCTTATTTCGAGCAAAGGGTTCAGTGTAGACACATCCTAAGTGTGTTGTTCTGGCTTTCTGTGCAGTACTGATTATACATATTTTTCTCCATCCATTAGGAAGTCAATTGTCATTTCATATTTTCCAACTTCCCTTTTGCTCCCCTCTCCTTCTGGTCCTTGTTCAGCTTCTTCCTTGGTGGTTTTTGGGTCAATTCCTCATTGTTCAAAGCTCTTTCAGCACCTGTGTAATGGATTGAAACCTCTTCCAGCGCTACCGAAGATTTTGCTGTGATTTGAAAGCAGCACACTGGGAGTATTGTGCAGTTCCCAGGTGTAAGTGGGACCAGACTGGAAGACACTGAGAATTCTACCAGTGACTGTTTCTATAACATTAGTGGACAGGGTAACCCAGGGCCAGATTTCAAAGGTATGTAAGTACCTGTTGAAGCAAATAGGTGCCTAGTGATTATTTCAAAAGTACCTAAGTATGTTAGATGCCTACATCTCAATAATTTCTATGGGAGTTTGGTGCCTAACCTGCTTAGATGCTTTTACAAATGTCTCTAGGCACCCACCTGCATCTCTAGGCACCTGAACCACTTGGACAATTTGGCCTGCAATACTCAGTTCCCCAGAATGGGTTGAAAAAATGAGATGGTCATAAGACGACTTTTGGCAAAATGCAACCTACAATATGCTACAATGTGGCCAACTGCCATCCCTCCTTTTGAATATGAGAATATGTTCCACAGATACTAATGGAGCCCTAAGATGGGCTCATTGGATGCTAACTATAATTGTACATTTGTTTCTAGTTTAATAGTTTGTTTCAATGCAAAATTCAGCAAATTTGGGATTGACAATAATTCCAATCATTCAGATCTCTGCTCATTGCCAAGTAGCATACACACATTTCCTGATCATTTATAAGAATAGCCTTATGCCACTGAGAAATCATCACTAGGAAGAACATTTCCTTAACAAACCAAGTCCAAGCACTCACAGGAGCCAATAAAAGCTCAGATACCACAGAGATTGGCATGGCATAAAACCAAGATTAGATTAGCGAGATAAAAACATGGATTGTAACCAGTGGTGGTCTCTTCCCTACCTTTCATTCACTTCCCACACCACAGGCATAAACGTCATCTCTTTCAGAGCACTAACCTCTAGTCATTTCGACTATGTGCTGCTGGGATTCCCTGCTGGCATACTGAGGAAAAAGGATACTGCCTCTTTCTGAAGCAAGTGTATGGAATGGTGGCCAATATACTCTCCCACAAGCCCTTATGTACAGGCAGAGCGGCATGGAACTCCATTCCCCCATGCTCCTCCAAGGAAGAGAATGAGAATTTTGCTAGCCATTCCTAAAATCTGTCCATAGCATGCCTTACCAGCCCTGCTAGCTACGTACTGAACAGTATTTCAAAAGAGTGCAATTAAGTTTTGAGTTTGGGAAGCTCCCAGAGGAAATCTCACTACACGTGACCACTGACTGACATACCAAATGCACTACAATAAAAAAAACTTTACATTTTGCTAGGTGACAGGCCCAAGGGAAAGACTATATATGCAAAACAACAGATCCTGCCCTATGTTCTGTGTGTGCACTGAAGGACCCAGGGGGAAAAGCTGCAGGAATATTATTCTCTCCCTTGCACACACTACCCTCTTTCTTCCTTTCTGCCAATAACAACAGCATATCTAAGCTACCCAGCCATTAACAATGTGCTCATCACCATGATAGCTATATATCCGAGGTTTACCTCTCCTGTCACTCACTCTTCACTAAGTTGTACACCAAATAGTTTCCATTTTCCTTAAAACAGATGCTCAAAATTCAGGATAAACTCAAGCAATGGCTATAGGGTTCACACTCATTACCTTATGTGAGGTTTCCTCTCATCCCCGCCACATGTGAATGGGGGGGGGGGGAAAGAAAGGAAAGGAAAAGAAAACACGCAGACTAAGTCTGGGAGGCAAGCCAGCCAGCCAGCCAGGTTCCACTATGCTTGCACAATCACTCCATATAATGTTCCCAGTTTTGGTTCCAGAGTCCTGACTGTCCTCCTAAACAAGGGTCTCTTGTGTGGATCTGTAATATATTGTTGCCAGGTGAATCATTATGAGAGATATTTTAATGGGCTATCTAAACTTGGCAGTGAACAAAGCCCAGGTCTGATCCAGCAGACAACTAGCAAAATGTAACCCTTTTAACAAATAAAAGGACTGCACTCATTTTTAAAACTACCTGATACCTATTAAAAAGAACATGGGCTGGAGAAATTTTAACAGCAGACGTGGGTCCCCTTATTCCCTTTCTTTTATCCACTGTCAGACTACAAATAGTTCATTGTTTGACTAGATATGAACTTTGTGGCTTGGACAATGGGACCTCTCTTTTGTGCTATACTGAAATTAAAATTTACATTTATACATATAAAATTTTTCTTGGAGCAGGTCAAAATGTATTGCCATTCACACGAGGGTGACATCATTGTGACATCATAACTAGGCAAGGCAGTGTAGGGTAAAATCAGTGACTGTCTGCATCTGTTGCCTTTGGTCAAACAGGGAACCAAGCATTTGAGAGCTGTGGCAGTGTCAACCTGTTTGGCCCCAACCCAAGTCACTATCTTTCCCTTTTCCAAAGAGCCTCCAAAAGGTGAAAGTGAAATTGACAGTCATTTTGCAAGTCAAACTGATCTTGATTCTTCTAGTCACTTTGCAATTAATTGCAGGTGGTGCGATTGAGATGTTTACTGGTTGGCAGGTAACCAGACTCATTGTAGATAATAATGATGGACTGACAAGGACAGCAACTCAGCATGGGCCCACGACACTTATCCACAGCTTAAGTGAGCTTAGAACTGTGACAATGTGTACAGACTGTAACAAACACTCCCCTCTTAATGTCAGTGTGTAACTACACTTAAGTCTTTCCAGCTCATACTTAAGTTGCATGGAATTGATCTAGATTGTCAATGATAGATTGATTTGTGACCTAAGGTTTACTGTTCCATAAGAAGAAATCTGATCTGTTTAAACACCTAGACATGCCACCTCCCAATGACTCCCATTCATCACTGCTGTCAATACTTCTCTGAAAAAGAAATGAGCCCAAGCATAGGATAAAGCACTGTGGAAGACCTAGGAATGCTACTGTGAAGGGAAGAAATTGATCCTATTTCACTGGGATTTGTACATGCATTGTGAAAGACCTGCATATACTGTCACTGTTCACACCTCATATAAAAGCCAGACAAGTTTGAGAACCACATACCATGCTGACTTTGTTCCAAACATGGGAGTAATGGATTTGGACTAGTTCACTCATTCACCTGAATGGATTTAAGCAACTGTGGTTGAGAATCAGATCGAAGTCAATCAGAAAACAATAGAGAGTCAGTGGTCCAAATTCTTCTCTCGTTTTCACATGTGCAATCTCACTGACTGCTCATGCCTTTATTTTTGTTTTAAATGGAAAGCAAAAACCACCCTTTCATCCAACATATTGTGAATGCCTTTTGCCTCATCACAAATGCCAATCTATAAGGAAAACAAGAAATTATATCCTTTTTAGTATTGTTTTAAAAGAAGCTTAGCATGGATGTTCTGTCCATACTCTTCCACATTCCACAGCTAGGTGACTGTGGCCTTAATTTTCCTTCTCTGAAACAAATATCCATTTCCTCTTTCCCTAGCGAGAGCTGATCACTCTTGGGCTTCAAAACTCAGTAAATGACCCCAGCATTATGAAGATTTACGTCCCTTTCTAGATTTGCTCCCGATATTCTTCAAATGATCATCGGCTTTGATTCTTCCCTGCTTAGCTCTATTAGGGGCCCTGTATTTTCAGGGCCTGTAGCTTATAAAAAAAAAGACCATATATTTTTGACCTGTCTTTAATGATATCAAAAGCATCTTTGATTTTTAAATTCTGTTCAACTCTTTCACTATTAACCTTGACTTCATTTAGGAATTAAAGTAACTACAGTTTTCTTGAAAAGATAATTTAGAAATCTTGTCCTTTCTTGCACTGTTTTTCTTCTCTTTAGTTGGAGACTTAAGTTAGAGGTTACAAAAAAAGTAGTCAGTTTAAAATTAATTTTCAGCATGAAACCATTGGTAGGCTATTTCTTTTCCACATTAACATTTTCCAATTAACTTCACAACTTGCTTGTTAAAATATTAAGCTGCTGACAGGTGGGATGACCCTCGGGATTAGTAATGAACCATAGAGCCCTTCACTAGTAGATCAGTGGTTCAAATCCTGTCCAGGGTTGGTGAGGCATAAAGTTTTCACTAGAGAATGACTGTTTGGTGGCCTGACACCTAGGAAACAAACCTTCACCTCACAAGAAACTCAGCTGCATTTTGTCTCAGCATAAAAGTGCTAAGGGGTTGATTGGGTCATTTTTTGTCAGCCCCTTTACATATAGGCAGTATAGTAGCTGGAATTTGCCACACCGTGCATGCAGGGCTCAAAAAAGAATAATTAACAGACAAGATTATTTTGACCTGAGGAGATATATGAAGGATGTCTAGCAGGGAATGTTGGGGTCCCTGAACCTTTTCCAATGGAATTTGTAAGGTCTCTGCTGTATGTTTTGACTGGTCTTGAAAAGCCTTGAAATAGTTTAAGATAGTGGGAGAGGCATGATGGCCTCATGTGATAAGGAGGTGGAAGTTTGGGAAGGTGGTATTTCTTTTTACTCAGCTGGCTCTTGGCTTTTTTATAAAATCCTCCTGTGGAGGAAAACCCAAGGGCTCAGATTGTTGTTCCTGATGTGCCTTCTTACAAGATGGCACCATGAAGAACTGGTCAACGTAAGAGGCATTTGGTGAGAGAGTTTCTCCTGCTGAATTTCTTCCTGGGGGTGTTCTACAAGGGATGGAGGCTGGAAGAAGGAACCTAATATAGACACCATGAATTGGATGAGGAATCACCACCCATATACAGGAGAAGGGAAAGTAGTATTGGTACAGATGGTGCATCAGTAGTTACAATAGTTGATTGGCTGGTGAGACAACACAGGAGGAGTCATTACTACAGACAACACAACAACTCATTATCAGCTGGAAATGTCTCTGTGTAACCTCAAAGACTTTGCATGGGGCTGGTGACTGTGTTGATTCTGGAGGATGAGTCACAACTTAAGTAGGATAACTGTCTCAACAGGCTACAGGAGGTGATTTGGTACCAGTGGAGAGAGTGTCTCCCAATAACCATGAAATAATGACTCAGGCTCTTTAGGATGCAAAAGAGCTCATGGAGTAACAACAACCTGAATATTACCAGGGACTCCAGATAAGATCTGGAGTTCTTGTATTTTGAGGGCATTGAGAACAGTGCTGGTACTGCTCCAAGCTGTTTACTTGATGATTCTCAGTATATGGCATACTCATCTTAGCTGGCGCCATGGTCTTGATACCAGAAGTGATGGAAGCCTCAACAGTGTGATATGTGACATCTCCTGAGACAGAGTGATGAGATTACATTTCCCTTGTCTTATCCCATTCTGGAGAATGGGATATTTTATATTTTTGGGCTCTGGATGGTTCCGAAAGGCCCCCAGTTCCTTTCCATTGCAGAAGACACAGCTGCCAGGGCTCTCTGGTCAATTGGTTACAAGGGGGTGAATTGGACCTTGGGCATTCCATTAACAGGAATTTTAGTCTGTTCTCCCTCAATTTCTTAGGTCTGAGTTTAAAACCTGAGCAGATCTTACATTTGGAGGGCATGTGAATCTCTTCAAGGTGGCAGAGATAACTTGACTGTTCTTCACTATGGGGGCAAAGACCTATGGCAAATCTTCCAGGGTTTAAAGCCCAGGTCTTGGGCACAATCTCTACATAAGGCCATGGATCAAGCCCTGTAGAAAAAAACCCTAAAGGCCCAAAATTAGCAAATGAAGAAGGTAAGAAGAGCAACCTCCAACATTCCCCAAAAGCACAAACAGTGCTAAATGACCAAAAATAAAGACCACACCAAAGAAAAGAAAAGATTAAGTGAGAGAGGTAGCAAGCTGAATAGGAACCAAATGGACAGTGTGATACTCCATCTCAAGCAACAGACAGTTGAGAAGGAACTAAGGTAGCAGCAAATCTGCCTCCTCCCTTTATACTCTTGAACCAGGGCACGAAGACATTAGAGGCACAAGTGCAGATCCACAAACATCAACAATCTCTGTTCAGGAGTATAAGGGCATGCACACATCAGGATGCGGGGCATCCAAATGACAATTGAGACTCTGTCTAGCCATCTTATAGGCAACCCAGTGACACATCTGCTCTCTTAGGGTTGGCATCAATTAAAGTCTCAAAGGAAGAGATATTTTCCCTTAGACAATGGTGGAAAACCCATGACATGGGAAATCTGAAACTAGACTCTACAGAACAGTAAAGATGTACTATAGGAAAGAAACTTACATTGGCTGTCAAATATTCCCAGTAGGTATTTTCCACCTCTAAATTCTAAGGTTCTCCGAGTTTTGTTCCATATCATCTTGACCAAAACTTCTCAAAGAAACATTCAGTGACAACTGAATGTAACAGAAGGTTCACCTCTAGTGGTAAGAGGGGACAGATTAAGGCTAATCATAGTCCGCATCACAAATATTCAAAACAGTTTAAGAATGTCAAAGAATCAAAGAGCTCAAAAATCCTAAGACTTCTTTACACATCCCTGCTACATGCAAGTGTCACTCAGATAAACTTCAGCTCCTTGAAAAAATACCCCATATACAGAACTTATATCCAAATAAGTCTCCCTTTTACTTGCCATTATCCCGTCTTCTTCCCATTTCACTTCTACTTTCGCTCTCAAATCTCTCCTGATTTTTACTTCTCATCCTTTGCTAGAAGAGCTTAGAAGGCCTTGTCCTGAACCCCTTACTCAGGTGAAACTGAGAAATTGCAATGTATTTGTGAACTCCTTGGGGTAATGGAAATGAACATGTCTATCATTTACAGCCTGTGCATGAGATCATCACCTCACCCTGTCACCTCAGCTAAAGATCACTGGTGGACTCTAATGCTTCCTTCCCCAAGAGCATTTATCATGCAACCACAATTATCTTTATAGGATATCAGTCCAACACATAGGCCACGGGATTCTCAGCTTTTGCTGAGATGTCGTGAGGGAACTGAAATTCAGGCCATCAGATCCATGCCCTTTGCCCTGTTTTTCTCATCACCTATTGCACAATCTACGTGAAGCATCTGACAGAACAGCACATGCAGGGTGCTACATGACCTATTTACACCACTTTTCCTCCTCCCCCATTTAAATGTGTGGTGGTAATAAAGCCCCACTCTCCAAACAGCCCTAGTCTCTAAACAGCCCTGCGGTCAAGCATGGCTCCCACGCTGTGCATTTAAATTTTTGCTCAGGCTCAGTAGAGGAGAATAACATCCTGGTCCTGCTGGAAAGCATTCAGCATTGAGAGGACCCGTCTTTATGCTGATAACACTAAAATATAAAATAATGCCAACAGCTGGTGCTACAAATGGCTTTTAAAAACGATGTTCATTCACTAAAATTCCTCTTGCTACTTTTGACATGAAACACGCAGTCTCTAATTATTCTGATCAAGACGGTGAAATACAAAAACAAACTTTAATTGTGTTTAACAGATATTTAATCAGGACTCACTGAACTACAGATTAAAGCTGAAATTCATAAACCATAATTACCCGATTGTTGCAATCTTTTTGGTCCACATTCTGCTTCCGTCTGGGCGTCTGGCACTTTGCCCCGAATTTCTTTTAGTGTCTTCTCAGCTTCATTGCTGTTCATGTTTTTCAGCAGAGATTTAGCACAGATTATAAAATATCTGTTCTTGGAAACTTTATTATCTGGTTTTTGTTTCAAAAAGTTTATAACCCCTACCCTGACTTCAAGTTGCTGGAATAGGCACATGCTGAGGGAACTGATGACACCAACTAAAGACCCAGATCGTCCCTCTGGCGTTTCCCGTGGAGGGTGTCCATCCCCCCCAGCTGATTTACAAGGTGGTCTCCTCTGCACCACTTTGCTCTGACTTTGTAACTCATGGCCATCCAATGTTGCTTTGCACTGTGGACTTCAAAGCTGGGGTAGAGTTGAAGTGGGGCTGATGCTGCTCTCTTGAATACTGTCCCATGCAGAACCCAAGAATTGTAATGTGTACATGCAATCAGGAGGTAACACAATTGGAAGTTATAATACCTCCTTCAGAATTCCCTCCAACTGTACAGCACTGAGGCTGGGTGACCAGGCAAAGGCAGTGCTGCTCTTGCTGGACCTATGCTCCCAGAGCCAATGGAGCTGCAGTAGAATCATAGAACACTAGGACTAGAAGGGACCTCAAGAGGTCATCAAGTCCAGTCCCCTGCCCTCATGGCAGGATCCAGTACTGTCTAGACCAGCCCTGATAGACATTTATCTAACCTACTCTTAAATATCTCCAGAGATGATGATTCCACAACCTCCCTAGGCAATTTATTCCAGTGCTTAACCACCCTGACAGTCCAACCTAAAGCTCCCTTGCTGCAGTTTAAGCCCATTGCTTCTTGTTCTAACCTCAGAGGCCAAGAAGAACAATTTCTCTCCCTCCTCCTTGTGACACCCTTATAGATACCTGAAAATTGCTATCATGTCCCCTCTCAATCTTTTCTTTTCCAAGCTAAACAAGCCCAGTTCTTTCAGTCTTCTTTCATAGGTCATGTTCTCTAGACCTTTAATCATTCTTGTTGCTCTTCTCTGGACCTTCTCCAATTTCTCCACATCTTTCTTGAAATATGGTGCCCAGAACTGGACACAATAGTCCAATTGAGGCCTAATCAGCGCAGAGTAGAGCGGAAGAATGACTTCTCGTGTCTTGCTCACAACACACCTGTTAATGCATCCCAGAATCATGTTTGCTTTTTTTGCAATAGCGTCACACTGTTGACTCATATTTAGCTTGTGGTCCACTACAACCCCTAGATCCCTTTCTGCCGTACTCCTTCCTAAATAGTCGCTTCCCATTCTGTATGTGTGAAACTGATTGTTCCTTCCTAAGTGGAGCACTCTGCATTTGTCCTTATTAAACTTCATCCTGTTTACCTCAGACCATTTCACCAATTTGTCCAGATCATTCTGAATTATGACCCTGTCCTCCAAAGCAGTGTGGAGGCAGAATCCTCAGCTGGCACCAAACCAGCACAGCAAACCTACCCAACAGTGGGGAAAATGCCATAAAATCTCATTCTTTTGGGGTCAGAACAACTCACCTCAGAAACCCTTACAGGGCTGTAGAAAGGTGATGCCGTGGCAGCAACTGTCCCCACCCCTTTTCTAACTGCACAGAGGCTAATCACTGAAGTGTTCTTGCAGACATGCCTTCTTGGGCGGGACATGAGGTGAAATCAGCACTGCCTGCCACGCACATCTGCAGCTTTTTGCTCCCTCAAGACTCAGTGCACCTCAGTTTCTCTGCCTCACAAAGCTGTGAGTCTGGATGGAGATATACAGAATCCATGCTTGAACTCTCTGTGCTCTGCCCTGTTACAGATCCCTAGCTCTGTTAGTCATTAGGTCCTGTTGGTTGCAAGATGCAGCCATGTTTTTGTTGCCTTGTTGTGACCAATGGGAAAACAATTTAAACCTCTGTCATCTTCCTTAGGTCTATTCTGAACCAATGTATGAATAATTGGACCTGCTCTTGCAATACTTCAGTTTCATTAAAAAATGTAAGATGCTATTGAATAAATGTATTTCCATAGGAATCATTGGGTCCTCATTTCCTCACTTCCTCTATTCCTCTCTCCACAAATCAGCTGAACAGACCCTCTCCCACTGCCCAGAGATCTGACATACATTCCTTTACAATACCTGTGTGCAATATCTCTTGCACAGCAGAAACACACGACACCAGAAATAACTGAAGCAGGTAAGCCAAAACATCACCCCTCTTCTAGACACTTTCTTAGGGTCCTTCATCACAGAGCTAGAGTAAATGGCTCCACTGGTGCTTGTAACCTAAATGTCACAGTTCTGAGATAATACCATAGACCAAGACAGGAAGATAATGAGACAAGGAGACACTGGCAATTTCTTTTTCTAATAAAGCCAAGAGCTCTCTGAAGTACAGGCTGTATTTTCTGATTCTTTAGCTGAACTTGGTAACTCAAAGTCCAGCCTCACTGAAGGTCTTTACATCTCACAAACCAGTTTCAGGAGAGGGTATGTGTTATTCAGTGGCCCATGGTGCAAGGCAAATAAGATTTTTTTACTAACAAGTTGCTTTCTAGCTTGGTGCTGTCATCATTCATCCAAGGGTTTCACCTCCACATTTAAACAGAGATAAAGAAATTACTATACAGCGTTACTGTCATTCTTCATTCAGACTGTTCCTCTGAAAACAGCCTACAGCCTTTGAGATGCAAAATGTATCACTTTAATGTAGTCGAGGTCCCCACTCACTGCATTGCTAAATCTATTTAGCAGATTTTTCTTGGAATAATCTGTCCCTAGACCTGAGGAAGCTCAATGATTTTAAGTGTTTTAAGCTAACGATAATGGTTAGTACCGAGAACAGATGTACCTGGCTGTGGTGTGATCTATTCTCTTAGGCTGTTATGAGCTGTGTGTTCATACTGACTTGGCATTTTATATCTATTTTCAAGGTGTAATGGCTGGATGGGGTGTAGTCTGCCTTTCTCCCTGATGTGTGATGTGTCATCATATGTGTATTTTTGCAAACAGTGTTGGCTATGCCAACAATGGTGTGTGTGTGCGTGTGAGTGAGTGTTCCCATTTTGATGGCTGTACCACATATTGTGTGTATGTGTACTTCCCCAATGTGCTATGATTGTATTCAGGGGGTACTGTGTGGGTGTGTGCAAACACGCACATTTATATATTTCCCAGTGTGAGGTTCGCACAGATGGGCTATAACGTGTGGGCATATGTTCCACATTGTACAGGGACTGCATCAGGTCCTGTGTGATTGTACTTTCCCCAGTGTGGTGGCTGCTCGAGTCATTGTGTATGCATGACGGTAACACTTCTTGCACTGCCAGTGAAATACATTTTACTATAGTGTACTTCTCGGTCTACCATGCACTGGAATAAAACTTTGTGGTCATATACAAAAATGGCACTTCCGGTGCCAGGGAGAGAATGAAGTGAAATTTTCATTGAGAATGCCTTGGATCACACTGCAGACTGGGTGCTATTATTCATGAGCACTTTCTCCTGTCCAACTCGGGAGAGGTCTATGTGAGATATGTTGCACAGGAGGTCTTATAGTTCCAGGTCTCCATCCTGCAATCCGGAAGAAATATGTCCCTGTTTATATGAGCCGAATCATTTGCAACTCTGCTCATCTGAAGAAGTGGGTTTTACCCACAAATGCTCATGATACTATCTATGTATTTTTGTTAGTCTCTACGGTGCTGCAGGATGACAGGTTATTTCTTTAAAGTTACAGACTAACACAGCTACTCCTCTGAGACTTCACTGGGGACTGCTAGTGCAAGTAAGAGTTGCAGAACTGCTCTCTCACAAACTAAAAGAACCTTTGATTGGCCCATGCTACCATACTGCAATATTTGGTATGCCGATTGAATATGAATACTAATGTTTTAAATAACTGCCATAAGGATAATTGCTACCCAGCAAGAATCCTAAAAACAGATGCTCAATGCATACCACACAAGGTCCCATCAGAAACACCGTATCCATCCTGATTAAATGAATGGAACAAGGAAGATCCAACCAGGTTAAAGCCCAAGACTATTTAAACAACTAAAATATAGACAAGCTGGGAGGCATCAGAAAACAAGACAAGGCATGAGGTATCCAACAGAGACAAGTAAATTACTATCTTGAGCTGGGACGAGTAACTGAAGGTGTCATTGCAGTTCAGATCAAAACACTGTGGGCCACCACAACATAGGTACAAATATCATGCCTGATTTTGGGCTAAGAACCAGTACTGACACTACAGAGTGATTCCAGGATGAGCTGAAGTGCCAGAAGAACCATCGGTTAGATAAGAAGTTAACACAAGATGCCTTCTGGCAAGGCAATTAGGACATAGGCTCTATAGATCTATGCCTAGGATTCTACCTCCTGTAGTCACGTCATTCATCAACAGCAGAATCTTAGCTTTCCTTGAAAAGCAACATATGTTTCTAGCCCACATAACTGTAAAGAAAACCCTGAAAACGTAAAGCAAGTGTAGCAACATCTGCATGAGGATGCAGCAATGTGTGTCCAGGGCCCTGGACTGTCATGGTCCCCCTCAGAACAGAAAGAGCTAAACCCAGTGTCCTGGACAACACTCCCATCACTTAATAAAACAAGGTCTGATCACTAAGTGTCTTTGGAAACAGCCCCCTCCCCCTGCCATTTCATGGCAGGATCATATCTAGCTCTTTGTTTTATGCAAATCTTTCAGATCATTTTAATCTGAGAAGTGCTCAATAAAGGTATGTTCTATTCTATTCTTGACTTTCAAGACTCTGCATGGCTCTGCCCCCACCTTCACCTCTGCTCTCATATCCTACTGCTCCCGCTCTCACATCCTATATTAGATTATATGCTCCTTGGAGCAAGGACCTAATATTGCTTCATTATCTGGAGAGCACCTTGTCCCCGTGATATTATTTAAACAAACGACAATTATTACTTGGAAACTATGGATCTCACTGCCATAACATATTACATAAAACAATAATTTAGTAGGATTAAAAATAGGATTAGGCATTTATATGGAGATGAGAACATCAATAGCTACAGTATATAGGATAATAAATTCTAAAAAATAGAAATAATAATGAAAAGCATGTATTTCACTGGATGTTAGGGTTAATAAGATGCTTTCCCCACAAGCTAGAGTTCTGTCATTGGGTACCTGCATCATATTGTGAAGTAGATACCATCTGAACTAGGACAGGTGAGGTATGCAGCTGAATGGTACTAGAGAATCAGGTCCCTATTGTGTTACATATTGTACAATGGCACTATTATATATATATATATATATATATATATATATATATATATATATATATATACATACACCAGTGCCTAGAGGATCAGGTCTCTATTGTGTTACATACTGTACAAACACATATGAAGGGATGGTCCCTGTGTTTCTGCTTTAAAAAGACAACTTACATGTAATGACTAGAGAGGCAAAGGACACAACAAATCACATACACACATTTGCGATTCCCCCTCTTTTTATTCTTACATATCGATACAATAAGTGCCAACTATCCCCATTTATCCCCAAATCCAGTTATTAGTAATTGGCAGGTTTTTTAATAGTTGTCACAAAAGAAGTAGGTTTTAAGGAAAGATCTGAAGGAAGAGCAGGATCTGTGTTTGCAGTCAGTTCAGGGAGAGTGTTCTATGTGTAAGAGGCAGCATGGGAGAAGGCAGAGAGGTTTGTGTAAGAAGCTGACAAATGGGTAGGCATCAGGGAGCCAACAGCCTAGCCAGCCAGGTGCATGTGTGGAGCCGGCTCCTCGTTCCCAGAAGGAGGAGGACAGTCAGCATTCATTGCCACCTGGACTACAGTGTGCCCCCATCCCAGTCCTCAGAGCTGCCCAGAGTGTGCTGCACGGCACTCTGGTGGTGATTTAAAGGGCCCAGGCCTCCGGGAGCTACTGCTGTGGGCCCTTTAGCATTGCCAGGCTCCAGGGCAATTGCCCCCTTTTGTCCTCTCTGTCAGCAGGCCCAGTGGGCATTGCTGGAAGAAGCAAGATAGCAGCACAGGAAGAGACAAAACCAGCCAGAAGGAGAGGGGTGGAATTGTGAAGAGCACTGAGGTTTCAAGTGCCTTGAGACACCATAACATTCTAGACTTCCCAAGATCCCTACACAGAGCTGGAACATAAGAATGGCCACCCGGGGTCCATCTAGCCCAGTGTCTTGTCCTCAGACAATGGCGGGTGCCTCATGCTTCAAAGGAAATGAACAGATCAGGGTAATTATCAAGTGATCCAATCCCTATCATTACAGTCCCAGTTTCTGACAAGCAGAGACTTGGGGATATCCAGAGCACTGCATCAATGAACATCTTGGTTAATAGCCATTGATGAAACTTTCCTCTATGAATTTAATTATTTATTGAATTCAACTATATTTTTGGCCTTCACAACATCCCCTGGCAATGACTTCTGCAGGCTGACTATGCATTGTGTGATGCAGTATTTCCGTAGGTTTGTTTTAAACCTGCTATTAATTTCTCTGGCTGATCCTGGTTTCTGTGTTATGTGAAGGGGTAAATAACATTTCTCTGGTAAGGAGGTGAATAGACATGATTTTATAGACCTTCATCATATCCCTCCTTAATCATCTCTAAGATGAACAATCACAGTATAATCTCTCCTCATCTGGAAGCTGTTCCATACTCTTAATCATTTTAGTTGCCCTTTTCTGTACCCTTTCCAGTTTTAATATATCCTTTTTGAGATGAGGCAACCAGAACTGCATTCAGTATTCAAGATGTAGGCACATCATTGATTTATATAGTGGCATTATGATCTTTTTTGGCTTATTATCTATCTCTTTCCTAATGGTTCCTAATATTCTGTTAACTTTTTTGACGGCTGCTGCACATCGAAAGGATGTTTTCAGAGAACTATCCACAATGACTCCAAGATCTCTTTCTTCGGCAGCTAACTTAGATCTCATTAGTTTGTGTGTCTATTTGGAATTATGTTTTCCAATGTGCATTACTTTGCACTTATCAACATTGAATTTTATTTGCCATTTTGTTGTGAAATCTTTTTGTAACACTTGTCAGCCAGCTTTGGACTTCAGTATCCTAAGTAATTCTGTATTATCTGCAAACTGCCACTTCACTGTTTACCTGCTTTCAAGATGTAGGCATATCTGCTTTCCCAGATCATTTATGAATATGCTGAACAGCACAGATTTCAGATTCTTAGAAGGCCCAACTATCTACCTCTCTTCACTATGAAAACTAACCACTTATTCCTACTCTTTGTTTCCTATCTTTTAACCAGAAAGGAGCATGAAAGGACCTTCCCTCTTATCCCACGACTGCTCATTTTGCTTGAAAGCCTTTGGTGAGAGCCCTTGTCAAAGGCCTTCTTAAAGTCTAAGTACACTATATCTGCTGGATCACCATTGTCCACATATTTGTTGACCTCCTGAAAGAATTCTAATAGAGAAGTGAGATGGATTTCCCTTCACAAATGCTATGTATTCTTCCCCAACACATTGTGTTAATATGTGTGTTTGATCATTCTGTTCTTTACTATAGTTTCAATCAATATGCTTAGTATTGAAGTTAGACTCACTTGTCTGTAATTGTCAGGATCACCACTTTTTAAAATATCTGCATTAAATTTGCTACCCTCCAGTCATCTGGCACAAAGGCCAACTGAAGCAATAGCTTAACATATCACAGTTTGTAGCTCTGCAATATATTCTAGTTCCTTCAGAACACCTGGATGAAAACTCTCTGGTTCTAGTAATTGGATTTGACTCCAATTTTTAAAGGAATATTTCCCCCCACCAAACTGCCTCTTTTACTCTATTGTTTGGCCATGGTGGATTTTTTGGGGTCCTCTTATTTTTTTATTTGGGATACCTATTTACTATGAGCCTCTATCATGGTGTTTTTAAATAGCTTCCAGCAGACTGCAGGCATTTCACTCTTGTGACTGTTACTTTTAATTTCTAACTAGCTTCCTCATTTTTGTGTAGTTACCCTTTTTGAAGATAAATACTGCTGTGGTGGATTTCTCTGGTATGTTTCCCCATACCAGGATGTGAAATTTAATTACATTATGATTGCTATTACCGAGCAGTTCAGCTATATTCACCTTTTGGACCAGATCCAAGAACTAGTTGCTCCAAGAAGCAGTTATTAATGATGTCTAGAAATGTTGTCTCTGAATCCTGTCCCAAGGTGACATGTACCCAGTGAACACGGGAATAGTTAAAACCCCATTATTATTGGGGGTTTTTTTTAGCCTCTTTAATCCCCTTAAGCATTTCACTATCGCCATCCTGGGTAGGTGACTGGCACTACATTCTTACTACTACACTCTTATTATTAAAGCACGGCATTTATTTTCACAGAGATTCGAAGGTACAGGTTGGACCTCCCTGGTCCAGCACCACTGGGACCTGACCGGTCCCGAATGAAAGAATTTGCCGGACCAGGAGAGGTCTCTAGCCACTGGCTCTCAAGACCCTCACCTGCTGCTGGCAGGCTGCCTCAGCAGGCACCCTGCCTTGCCCCACACCCAATCCGGCTGGGCTGCTCGCCCAGCTGCTACTGGCTTCCGGGGCAGCAGAGGCTCCAGCCCCGTGCATCCAGGGGCAGCTGAGGGGCTCTGGCACTGGCTGTGAGCTCCAGGGGGCTGCTGCGGGGCTCAGGCTCGACTCCAGCCCCATGCACCTGGGAGCTGCTGCAGTGCCCCAGCCCCATGCTCCAGGAAGTTGCTAGGGGACTCTGGTACCACACTGCTGCAGGGACCCGGCCACTACCCTGAGCTCCCGGGGACTCCCGTGGGGCTTCAGCCCAGTGCTGACCCATGCTGCCAGGTGACTCTGGCCCCTGCACTGTTGCGGGCTGCTAGATGTTGCCATGGGGCTCCAGCTCCAGTCTATGTCTGCCCCCAGCTGGGCCGCTGACCCTATTGGCCTGGTACGGGCTGGCCCGCTTGCCCTTAGGCTCCCAGCTCTCTGGTCCAGGAGCATCCGAGGTCCTGCCGGATGACAGATGTTGCCAGACCAGACAATGCTGGTTTTTGGAGGTACAACTTGTACAATTTGATCAATTTAAGATTTTTACTATATTTCTTTTTATGCTTTCTTTCAGATATAGTACCACTCCTCCTTCAGAACAATCTGCTTGTCATTCCTGTATATTTTGTACCCTCATATAGCAATAGGCAATGAAGTCTAGTGAGTGAGCCACATGGCTGACTCTGCATCTCAGTGGGCCATGAGATTCTTGTATCCAAAATGATCTCCCCAGGATATCCCTTGCTCTATGGACACAGGGAAGTTGGTGAACGTGATATACCTTGACTTGAGCAAAGCTTTTGACACGGTGTCACAGAGCAAACTCACCACCATAGTGCCTCCAGCCAGCAGTCCTGGGAATTAGCTTATTTGGCTGGCTGGATGCCTTCCTCTAGCTGGTGTCTCCCCGTGTTCCTCTTTGACCATGGCATCCACTTCAAGACACTACCTCCAGCAGTGCCCACTCCAGTGTCTGAGCCCCCCTTCTGGGGGTTGGTGTTTATCCTGCTTGCACTCCAGGGTCCTCCCTTCCCCAGGGCACTCTGTTTTCCTCCCAGGGAACACCCAGTTCCCCTGTACCCACCTTGCCTCAGTGACCCACTGCCAGTCTTCATCTAGCCCCTGCCTCAGGGGCTGGGGACTGACTGGCTAAGCAGAAATTCAGCAGAAAAAGACTTGGGCTATGTCTACACTGAATGCTTATTTCAAAAATAACGTACGTTATTTTGAAATAACAGAGTGCACCTCTACACAGCAAGCTTGTTATTTCAAAATAATTTCAAAATAAGAGGCTTCTTACTCTGACTTCTGTAACCCTCATTTCATGAGGAGTAAGGGAAAATAGAAGGAAGAGTGTTCTTCCTTCGACCTCCTGATGTGTAGACAGCGCCAAAAGCCAAGTTAAGGTACTTTGTCTTCAGTTATGCAATTAACGTAGCTGGAAATTGTGTATCTTAACTCGACTTTAGCCCACAGTGTAGACATGCCCTTGGGGATTACAGTGGATGAGAAGCTGCCCATGAGTCAACAGTGTGCCCTTGTAGCCCAGAAGGCTAACGGCATATTGGCATGCATTAGTAGGAACATTGCCAGGAGACCTAACCAAGTGATTATTCCCTTTTATTCGGCAGTGGTGAGGCCACATATGGAGTATTGCGTCCAGTTCAAGGCCCCCCATTTCAGAAAGGATGCAGATGCATTGGAGAAAGTCCAGTAAAGGGCAACAGAAAAGATTAGGGGGCTGGGGCACATGACTTATGAGGAGAGGTTGAGGGATTTGGGCTTATTTAGTGTACAGAAGAGTGAGGGAGGGGGGATATGACAGTAGCCTTTAACTACCTGAAAGAGGGTTCCAAAGAGGATGGGGAGAGGCTGTTCTCAGTGGTGACAGATGGCAGAAAGAGGAGCAATGCTCTCCTTGTTGCAGTGGGGAGATCTAGGTTGGATATTAGAAAAAATTATGTTATTAGGAGGGTGGTAAAGCACTGGAATGGGCTACCTAGGAAGATGGTGGAATCTCCATCCCTAGAGGTTTTTAAGTCCTAGCTTGACAAGGCCCTGGCTGGGACGATTTAGTTTGGGTTGGTCCTGCTTTGGGCAGGGGTTGGACTTGATGACTTCCTCAGGTCTCTTCTAACCCTATGATTTTATGATAGGGTAGTTTTGCTAACTGCACTTGCCTACTTAGAATTTTCAGGGTATGCCAATTGAAATATAGCCGTATTTTGATTGGATGCAGAGGGAGCATATGTCTCTTCCAGTCCGTGTTGTGTGCAATCAACATGCACCTCGCTTACATGCCCTTGCTTTACGTGCGTGCCAATTTAGTAATACTGTTAGGGAAAAAACTATATGGATGGAAACCAGTGGAATCTGGCAAACCTGCTAACAGTAAACAAAATGTCTCATGAGTCACACAAAGAACCCTGATGGGCCATAGGTTTCCCACTGCTGACCTAATATGACCATATCCCATAGATGATCATTATTCTATCAAGTTTCTGTGATGCATATTATAGCCAATATCCTCATTTATTACCAAGCACTCAAGCTCACCTATCTTAGTATTTAGACTTCTAGCATTTGTATACAAGCACATACACAATTTGTCAATATTTAACTGTCCGCCTTCATGTGATGTAGCTGAATTGGACTCTCTTATGTTTGACTGTTTCTCAGTTCCTGCTTGTTCTTTATCTTCTATTTTCTCCTGTTTATTAGGATATTAAAGTATCCCCTTTAATACATTATCCCTTAGATGATATGTATATAACAGCAACAGGTTCAGAAAGACCTGTCAGCTTTCCTATAGTTCTTACTTTAAAAACTCCTCTACAAACTTTTTAATTTTACATACCAATCAGGTTCCATTTTGGTTTAGATGGAGCCCATCCTTCCTTTAGAATATGCTCCTCCTTTCCCAAAAGGTTCCCCCAGCACCTAATAAACCTAAATCCCTCATCCAAATACCATTGTCTCATCTATACATTAAGACCCTGTGATTCTACCTATCTTCATTGGCCCTGTGCAAAGAACTGGAAGCATTTCAGAGAATGGTGCCACGGAGGTCCTGGATTTTAATCTCTTATGTAAGTAGCCTAAATTTGGTCTCCATCATTTTCCTCCTCTATAATAGGTGCCTATATGTACCATGACCACCTGCTCCTCCCCAGCCCTACACATAAATCTATCAACATGTCTTAAGAGGAACCCAACCTTTGCACCCAGCAGCCAATTTACCATGCAGTCTCCCTGTCATCAGAAACCCAACTACAGTAAAACTCCAATAGTCCGGCACTCCTGATAGTCCGGCATCAAAATGATCAGCGCTCCTGACGGAACCCGGAACCACTCAGGTCAGCCACTCTCACGTGGGTGACAGCAGGGAAGGAAGGTGTTTGGCTCTGGCGAAGGGGAAGGGGATTGGGTTACTCACTGCATCCCGGCCAGCTGACTGAAAAGCCAGCCACTCAGCGCACGTGCTCCAGCACCTGGCGGGAGACGTGCGGCTGCTCCAGACCCGAGCATAAGGTTGGGGATGGGAGGGAGGGGGATTGGATTACAGCAGGGAGGAGAGGTGTTTGGCTCCGGGGAAGGGGAGGGGGAGGGGGATTGGGTTACTCACGGCGTCCCGGCCAGCTGATTAAAAAGCCGGCCGCTCAGTGCAAGTGCCCCAGTGCCTGGAGGGAGACACGGGGCTGTACCGGTGGCTCTGGGGACCCGAGCATAAGGTTGGGGGGAGGGATTGGGTTGGGAGTATGCAGTACCTCCTGATACTCCGGTATATCTTATAATCCGGCACCACCTAGGTCCCAAAGGTGCTGGATTATCATAAATCTACTGTACCTCTATTTCTAATAACTGAATGTCACCTTACTATTATCTCTCTCTTCCAAATACCTTGGATCCCTGACCCCTGAGGGATACCCTCAAGGCAAGACGATACCATAACCTCATCTGGAAGGATGATCCCAACGATGGGATTGTTTCACTTCACTCCTGCTCGATGTTCTCCTTCCCTGAGACTTTCTTCCTCCTCAGCAGCACAGATGCTGTCAGACTGAGGGGTGGATCCCCTTAGCTATGTCCCTGAAAGTCTCCTCTATGTACCTTTCTTCCTTGTTCCTTCAGTTCAGCCATTCTGGACCCAAGAGCCTGTACTTGGTCTCCGAGGGCCATGATTTGCTTGTACTGAAGTGCCCACGTCACCTGCCCACCAGGCAGGCAAACTTACATTTCGCATTGAGTGCAATAAACTGTATAGGCCACACTCTGCTGCAGGATTTCAGTCTGCACTTTTTTTTTACTATTAAAAGAATTTTTGTTTTGTTTTGTTTTTTTGGAGGGGGTGGGATGGGTGCTTATTGGCTTAAGTTTAGCACATGCTTGCTATGCATATCTGGTTCACATTCTCTCACAAAACTCCCATTTGCTGTTCCCATTCGCTAGCTCGACTGGTCACTCAGGAGCTGGGTTTTTTAACCCTGCTCTCCCTGAGTTAACCCCACCCTCTTGTCAAGGAATCCTAAAGGGTGTAGGGATCGAAAGATAGCAGACTAGAGCCTAGGTAGGCAGATCTCAGCCTTGCCTCACAGACACAATAGCGGATTCTTCAACAGGGTGAAATATGCAAAACCAGAGCAGACACTTACCAAATCAGTGACCACAATTTGGAAGTGAAAACTGAGAGGAACAAAATACAGTCTGAAATCAGAGAGGAGGAACTGTTCAGCAACTGAGACAAAGGAGAGTTGGAGACAATGGGATTCTTTCTTTTCCAAAGTCCCTAGTGGGAGGAAGTGTGAGAAAGATATTTCCTCCAATTATCAGGAATCATAAAAGGTAAGTTCTCCTCAGAAAGCAAATGAGGCAAAACAGTGCCCAAGTCTAGGAGACAGGAAAGAGACAGCAAAGATGGCACCATACTCCCAAATCAGGAATCAGCATTAATGATAAAGTGGAAACAAGGAATCAAACCCCAAGCACAGCATGTTACCCTGGGTCATACCTATCCTTCACAGATATATGGGCTGGGTGTCTGACTGACTGACTTTTTTCTTTTACTTTGGCAGCACCTGTAGAGCTTGTCATGTCAATGACTCCTCTGGAATGGAAATGAATTGAACTGTATTAGGGAAGAAGCGGGGGAATTGAAAAAGAAGGTGATGTAGCCAGAGTGATGGACAGGGAAGATGATCTTATTCCTTTACACACATAATAATTGCCTCTGTAATCAGAAAGGAAATGAGAAGAAGACAAAAACCTATTTTTACTGATGTTGTGATGAAAATATTAATTACCTTCTAGTAACAATTTTTCTTTTAGTAGCAATCTTTTAAAACTGGCCACGGATATTAATTATAATGTGCTTGTCAAACCTACACCAGTGAAATACTTTGTGCTATGAAAAAAAGCATTAAAAACAACCTCAGCCTGTGCCTTTAGGTCTAACACATGCTGCCTTCAGTCTGACTGCTCAAGTCTACTTATGGAAAAGCTATGGGATTGGACCCTGTATTAGTCGTAAAAGCTGCCCTTCTTTCTTCATTCTTACTATTGCAAAAGATACAACGAAAATATAAGATCATTGGGATTTCTATAAGATTTTGGCAGCTTTTTCATATTTATTTAGACTGCAAGATATAATTTGAATTTGGGGTTTGTTTCTCCTTCCCTCTCTAAGAAAAATAATAAGTTATTTGTACTCTAAAGTATTTATTAGTGGATCAGACATGGATCAGGTATATTATTACAACTATGTTTGTTAGGTATTATTTACATTGTTTGAATGTATATCATCTTATGCTGACTTTGATTTTACTATACTTTGGGAGGGGTTGTTTGGTTTTATGCATTTAGTCACAGTTGGCTGTGTTTTGAACTTTGAAAAAAAATTAATACAAAGGAAATTAAAAAAAGAAAAAGAAAATATTTTCAAAATGATGTGGAAATCAAATCTAACCCTCAGTAATTTGATTTGTAGGAAATGAAGAGCAAAGCATTACAAACAGAATGCCTTGAAGTGCATCATAATTACTTACATGTGCAAATACATTGTCTAGGTTTAAGCACACAGTTAATAACAACAATAATAATTCTATGCCCTTATAGAATTTCATCCACGGATCTCAAGGCTTTATGCAAACATTCATTAATTAAGCCTCACCATTACATGATGAGCTACTTGTAAGCATTATCCTCCTTTGCCAGATGGTGAAACTGAGGTGCACCAGGCCAAGGCTCAAAGACATACTAAGAGGCCCAAATAGGAGGCGGGGGCGGGGAAGTGCCAAGTCCAAATGGGCCAGAGCTGCAGAGGGTTGGAGCTGAATTTGACCATCCCAGCATTTGGGGTCACTGCAGTAAAAGGCTGAGCTGAGTGGTTTTGATCTGTGCTTTCCCAAGGTTTCAGGTGGAATTTGGATCAGAACTGGACCAATTTTTTGTTTCAAAACTCAAAGGCTAGCCAAACTTGCCTGGTTCTGGAATTCATTATCAATGTGAATCTCTCTTAGATCAGATTTATAGAGGATCCCAGACCTTACAAGCAAATCTGGGACCAATAGCAAATGAATATGACAAAAAGTTACAGCTTTGCATCAAAACGATGTGAAATTGAGCGGCTTCAACCTGAAAAAAAAGGAACATTTTGATGGTTTCAACTGAGTTATACTTTGAACTAGGGATGTTCAAGTGTAAACAACTAACCATTTAACCAATAAGCAACTGTCGTTTACACTCAGCAAAGCCTGCTCCTGGGGAGCTGGGCAGATAAGGAGGCATCACTGCCCGCTCCGCTCCTGGGGAGGAGGCTTCGCTGCAGCTGTGAAGCCTCCTCCCCAGGAGTCAGGCTGGCAGGGGCTGGCAGCCTCGCTCCTGGGGAGAGTTCGCTGCGGGCTCTGCAGTATAAAGCTTATACAGAATGGGCTTTACACTGCAGAGCCTGCAGCGCGAGTAACTGTGTAATGGCTGAGATTTTCAGCAGTTACATGGTTGCACTAATACAAAATTTTTAACATCCCTTCTTTAAACTTTTAGGCCATTTGAACCTGAAACTCAAAGCAAACCTCAGGACGCGAGGACAAAAAGTGAAAAAGTTTTGCACAATTCTCTCTAGTGTGAAATGATGAGATTTACACAGCTCCAGTGCTGACTTCCAGTCCCCTGCTCTCACAGGTAAGCTATACCCCTCCCTGAGCCAAGAGTGGAACTCCAAAGTCTTGACTTTTTGGCCCTTTGCTACCCTTTAGCTGACAATCTCTGACAATAAGCAATTTCCTCCTTCCTTGTCTCTTCCTCGTTCCCTTGTCCCCACCTTCTGTAGCTGATTCGTTACTGTATAATTTGTTTACTCCTTCATTGTATCCCTTTTGTTATATAAAAGTCATACCAATTCACTTTCAGAATATGATCTGAAGAAGTGGGTCTGCCCCACGAAAGCTCATCACCTAATAAACCATCTTGTTAGTCTTGAAAGTGCTATATGACTGCTTTCTTTTTTGTTTTACCACGATCAGACTAACACGGCTACCTCTCTGTTACTCCCCTCTCTAACAGTCTTTACCTGCTTCACTAGATGACCATGAGCCAAGATTGCCTAGTTATCTTTGCTCTCTCATTTAGGCGCAGTAAAATACATGCTCTTAATTGCCACCTATTCAAACAGTAATAAGCGTACTTGTAAACTTACCTGCCCAATTTGACAAACAATCTGACAGTTGGTAGGTGCACGACACCACAGTGTCATATTTATAATACAGCCCAAAGTTTTTGAACCATGTAGTTGAAGCAAACAAACTTCTGTGTATTTTGATTACCTGTATGTTTTAACTAAGGGAAACACCAGATACTATTTTCTTGACTTGCAGACAGGGGGGGAAAAAGCTTCAAACATCACTCCAACGTGTCACGCACATCAAAACTATTTATGTTTCACAACTCTCTAAAGTAATCTCTAACGCTGCTTATGGGCTTGGAGGTTACCCTGACAGACTGGGACAGTGTTGGCAATCTCAGGATAGGTGGTCAGTAGTAACCCTATTCTGGAAGGAATGTTATAATACTGCATTTCCAAATTCTGGGACCAGACGTAGTCAAGAGATTTCAAGAAACAACAGCACTGTCTACATAAGACCAACAATGTCAGAGCCTATCCAGTGTACAACTCTACACCCTGAAATTACTGGGACACAGTCATCTCTGGTGTAACTTCATTGCAGACAATTGATTTTAACCCAATAGATGATTTTGTCCCACTGACTCATTTTTCTTTGAAATCGCTCCATCTCCTCCTCCCCGCCTCTCCAAAGGAAGTACAAACTGTACTCAGAAGTGACTCCAGGGACAGATGGGCAGCTGTTCCTCAAAATCATGACTTCATTCTTCTAGTTCAAGCTCAATAAAATCTGTTCTTCTCATTCCCCTTAGTGAACTGAGAAACAATATAGATAGATGTTAGGTCAAGCTAGAAAGCTGCTGGTATGTCCTCTGCCTTTCCATAGGCCTTCTAATGCTAGCAGAGTATCTTGAACTGTGGACTCTACCCAATAAGGGAAAGAAATTGTTGTAACTCGGAAACTGTATTATAGTTCTGCCACGAACCTCAAGACATTTTACCAGTTTTAAAATTTAGCTTAGGATGGTGGAGGGGAACAGGTAGAGAACAAAAGGTTCTGGAATTCAATCTTGAAAAAAGAAAATTACCCACCACCTCAAAATAGAAACAGATATTTATTTAGAGCCTAAAAATACTGTTATCTTGCTTTCTAAATGACAAAAAGAAAAAAAGAAAGAATGAAAGAAAGAGACTTAATAAGGAAGCTTTTTTAAAAAAATGTAATGTGACTGTTAAGCACCATTAGAAAAAGTGTGATCAGGGAGCAATCAGTCGAGGGCTGCCAACTTTCTAATTGCACAAAACTGAACACCCTTGCTCTGCTCCTTTTCCAAGGCCCCGTCCTCTGTCACTCTAGCCCCTGTCTGTCTATCACTTACTCTCCCCCGCCATCATTCATTTTTGCTAGGCTGGGGTGCGGACTCTGGGGTGGGATCAGAAATGAGGGGCTCAGAGTGCAGAAGGGGAATCTGGGATGGGACAGGGGGCTGGAGTGCATGAGAGATCAGGCGGGGGGGGTTTCTAGGGTGGGGCTGTGGATGATCACGTTGGGGTACAGGAAAGGGCTCAGAGCTGAGGAAGGAGATTGAGATGTGGGAGAAGGTACAGACTGGCTGGGAATGTGGGCTCTGGAGTGGGGCCAGGAAAAAGGGGTTTGGAGTACAGGAGTGGGCTCCGGGATGAGGGGTTAGGGGACAGGAGGAGGTGTGGGCTCTGGGAGGGGTCTCAGGGTTGGAGAAGCAGGTTAGGGTTCAGATTCTGGGATAGGCTTCAGGCTGGGGCAGGGGATTGGGGTACATGTTCTGGGAGAAAGTTAGGTGGCCACCCAATCAGGTGGCTCTGTATGGCACACACTACCCACACTTACAGGCACCATCCTGACAGTTCCACTGGCTGTGGTCCCAGCCAATGGGAGCTGCAGAGACAGTGCTGGGGGTGGAAGCAGTATGCAGAGTTTCCCTCTTTGCCCCTGGGCATAAGTAGAGTTACCAGCTGTCCGTTTTTCGCCTGGATGGTCCATTTTTTCTGGCCCCTGTCCGGTTAAAAAAAACCCAGAAAATACTGGACATGTAAAATGTCCGTTATTTTCTGTTTCTCTCGGACAGACAATGTTCCCGTGCCGCATCTGGCGTGGGCAGGGGGAAGCAAGGAGTGCAGGGATTCTTAAAGGCACAGCGACCTTTTTTATTTTTTTTTTGCCATGTTCGGGATTTTTGGTGAAAGCATCTGGCAAGCCTAGGCATAAGGCCGCAGGGACATGGTGGCTGGTTCCAGGACCAACACGGAGCCAGGGCAGGAAGGGAGTCTGCCTTAGCCCTGCTGCGCCACTAATTGGACCTTTAACAACCAGGTCATCAGTGCTGACCGGAGCCACCAGGTCAGCTTTTCAACCAAGCATTCAACTTGAAAACTGGATGCCTGACAACCCTAAATCTGACTTTACCACATTTAAAAGGGCCATGTGATGAGGCTGAGAAATCTCACACTAACTAGCACAAAACAGGTTAGAGAGAGCCTCCGGGTTCAGTTAGCCCTGCCCTGCAATCCCTGCAGCCAATGCCAGACCTGGAAGTAGAAGAAAACAAGAGAACCAGGCTCACTTCAGGGCTGACTGGCAAAGAGGCAGGAAAGAGCTCTGTCCCTCTATATCAGGGGAGCATTGCAGGGAGAAACACTGAATTCCTGACTGAGGGCAACTACTGAAGAGACGGCGAGTGAACTGTGTGACTGAATTACAGTTATGGAGTTAAGATCCTGCAATTTATTACATATACTCCCACCAAGAGGGACACCAGGCTGGGGCTAGTTGCCACAAAAAGTCCACAAGGGAGTGTCACTCAAGCTGAGCCACTCCAAAGTATTTGGAGTACAGAAGCCATGCCCCAAACTGAAGAACAGAGATAGGAAGTGGAGCAGGGCAGCAGACTTAGACTTTCTGCTGGGGGGATCATCCCATTGTTGCCACACACAGGGCACTGGCTGGAACTTGCAGAACGAGGAGAGCCTGGGTCTCCCTCCTTCTCCTCAAAGATTGAGGCACTTAGTGGCTGGATATCAGGTGTTCCAATCACTAGGCTGTCCAGCCTTTCTAGCACCATATTAGAGGCCATAAAGCTGCTAGTGAAAGTTTTTTTATTTTAAGGTTTCTTAGGGGGCTCTACAAACAATAGAAAATGTGGACAAAAAGGGTATGTCTAGACTACATGACTCTGGCGACAGAGGCATGTAGATTAGGTTACCCAGCATAGGAAAATGAAGCGGCGATTTAAATAATCGCCGCTTCATTTAAATTAAAATGGCTGCCACGCTGTGCCGATCAGCTGTTTGTCGGCTCAGCGCGGTAGTCTGGATGCTCCACGGTCGACATCAAAGGCATTTGTCGACCTCCCCAGTATGTCTCGTGGGATGAGGTTTACTGGGGAGGTCGACAAATGCCTTTGATGTCGACCGTGGAGCATCCAGACTACAGCGCTGTGCCGACAAACAGCTGATCGGCACAGCGTGGCAGCCATTTTAATTTAAATGAAGCGGCGATTATTTAAATCGCCGCTTCATTTTCCTATGCCGGGTAGCCTAATCTACATGCCTCTGTCGCCAGCTAAAACTATAGCACAATAGTAGATATTCAGTGGTCAGTAGTTTTCATTGTCTATTTCAGGAGTAAGGAACTTCAGGCCCGGGGGCTGGCTGCAGCCCCTGGCTTGCTTGGATCTGGCCCCCAAGGCTTAGGGCCTCCCTCACATTGGGGAGCCTGTGCTGTTGCTTCAGCCCCCGCTGCTCCCCCACCACAGGGCTAGAGCACACAAAATATACTAGCCTGCCCTCCCCCCCCCCCCCGCCCTGGTTCTGGTGTGCCAGGGGAATGTAGGGAGTATCTTTTCTCCTTCTTGGTTGGGTGCCAATCAGTGAGGGGTTTTTGTGTGTGGCCCTCAAGTGATTTTTTTGAGAGTCAGTGGCCCCCGACTCAAAAAAGGTTCCCCACCCTTGGTCTAGTTCTTTATGAAAATCAATAAAAAATTAACCACCCATATCCACACAGAAGTGGAAGCAAGTAGACAACATCCTGTCCTTTCAGTTACACTCCACACACAAGGTGCCAATGGTTATCATACTCCAGAGCATGTTTTGCAAACAATTTAACTAGTATATGACTGCCACGGTATTTTCCAGGATTTCTTCTGAGAAGGCATATTACGGACTATGATCACTGAATGAGGCCTGCTTGCTGAGCAGCAGAGAGGCCCCTGGGCACACCACTTACACATGTGTTCAAGCATGTGCTCAGGTGATTTGCTGAATCAGAACCAGGACTAACTTTGCTTTTTTCTTTCGAACATATCTTTGCATTTGTAGCGCTGTGCAACACTTTAACCATGAGCCTTCTTTTCATTTAGGAATTAAATTTCCTTACTTGTGTTACAAATACTACTGTGGCTATTTCAAAGTGAAGGAGTGTTACAGACCTAATTTGCTTTTTCCTGTATAAGCTGTTTATTTTCTGCCTTTCATTCACCTTGGAAAGATGAACTAGACTAGCAGGATTCTCTTTGCAGCTCTCATGCACAAGCACTATGCAGCAGTGCTACAGGGGAATGTTTAACTCCAAAGAAAAACGGTTTTCATTGTATTTTTAAAAATCATGAAAACATTTACATGTTTTGTAAATCCCTCCACCATAAAACATGCATTTTGGTCCTACAGTGCACAACAATTGCTCCCCTCCTGATCCCATTGATATCAAAGGCAAAACTCCCATTGACTTTAATAGGAACAGAAGCAGATCTGGCTCCCATTTATCCTTCGGATATCAGAGGGGGCTTTGGGAGACAGGTTAAAATGTTATTTTCACTTTCAGACATGTAACCTCATCAAAGGCAGTGAAAATAAGAGAAGATTTTGGCTCAAAACACATTATCACACAACTGCTGTCTAGAAAAGGCTATGAATATTCACTGTCTTGAAAGAGTTAAACAATACCACTAATACGAGCCCTGTAAGTGGGACAGTTTTGAATGGGGCAAATGAAATGATTGCAGCTCATGTTGGCACTAGCTTAGTTCAGGTTATGTCAGCATTTCCTTTATAAACTCTCTTCTGGAGGTTAATAATCATCCTTTCACATTGCACCAAGCTAAAAACTGGCAAGTAGGCTGGGAACAGAGATACAATTTTATTCTCTTTCTACAAAATTATATTTCAACTAGATCAGCCATAAGAAACCAACCAAAAATGTAGAATTAGTGCAATTTCAGAGGCTTTTCTGTGCCAGCCAATTCTGTACTACAGTAATATCTCTCTATTTGCATTTATAAATTTACAGATTTTTATACTGGCTATAAAGTCATTTTGCAATCAAAATTATCTGAAAAATAAAGAAAGATGAACACTGATAGATCACAGTTTATAGAGGAAAAGAACACAGAAGCACATTAAATTTACCATAAATGAGGGGCTTCATACCATGACAGCAACTGCTAATATAATTCATTTGTCATATAAATTATGTCCATGAGGAGGTCCCATAAAATTAATTAGGTCAGAGACAGAGGAAAAACAAATCAAAAACTTCTAAGAACTCCAGCAAATAAGAGGTTTCAGATAACAGCAGCAACCACAAGTTCACTCAAAAGTTCCTCTGCCTTGTCTTCTTCCCATGAGGCAAACACTGAGAAATATCTCAGGCTCATCAATATGACATAAATTATATTGGTTGTCAGGAAGGTACACAGCAATTTTGAAATTTCAAATTTTACAAGCAACACAGTCTTTCAAGTGGATTAGATTATAAATGGAATGAAAGAATTCCAGAAATGCAATTCACGAATACACTAATCATTAATTTTGTGGAAGTGACATCAGCAAAAAATCAAGCACATGTTGCATTTATCATACAACATGGAATAAAAAAAAGTCCCAAGCCAAATGTTTTTAAAAATTAGTCCATGGTGTAATTCCACTGAATTTTGTCTATCCACAGATGTCAATGGAGTTAAAATGTGACTGAGTAGCCCCATTATGTATCTCACATCACACTAGCTTATTTTAGTAACAAACATGTTCTGTTTTTTACTCCTGTTAACACAGCAAGCACAGTCAGCAGCCGCCACATGACACACCCAGAGAAGTAACATTTGGCGTATGGTTTGTCTGAACAGCAGGGCAAAGGTTTTGAAACAAAGGTGCTCAGGAGAAAAATTATCAGAGTTGTTTGGGGATTGATTAGCTGAAACGTCCTGCTTCCTGACATTTATAAAAGTTGTGCAGCTAAAACCTGACCAGGCACTTAAGAGTTTAAAAGTTTGATTTTAGAAATGGGCCCATCAAAACCTTAATTTTGGATAACCCCGAACTTCAGTGGGCTTTATCACGCCTACCAGATCTAATCCTTCCACCCATCTATGAACTTTTTGTGACGTTTGTGTTATAGCCCATCTTTATTGCTGTTCAAAAACATGTTAGAGTGCAGGCTCTGAAGTCCCTCTGTCACAAAATATTTGTGATAGCAAACTTCATAAAACAACTGTGCATCTTACAAGGCATTTTGAGCCTCGTGCCTCAGCCTTATGGAGGTTTCGGAGGACAGTAACCATTTTAACTGCATTTTTCAGTTTAGCGAGACCAGGGTAACCCAATCACTGTGCAGCTTCACTGCTCATTGTCACACTGTTTCACAACAAATTAGATATTCTACCAACAATATATATAGTATGGAAGCACAATACTGGTCAATGCTTCAGACCCACAAGGAATACTCATTTTTACAAAGCAATACAGATAAATATAGATATCATGAGCCAAATTATACCCTTGCTCCCGTCCTCCCATAAACCTCAGCAGGGCTTTAGAGCATGTAATCAAGTAGAGAATTTGCTTCTGTGTAGCAAGTTACCCAGAATTTCTAGCATTATTGCTCTTTGGGGGAACCCACATATAGGTATATAGATAGTAAAAGGTAAAAGCACAAAAAAGGCTGAGTTAGCAATCTCTAAACTTAGAATGTCATTTTTTATTTTTTTGTTTTAGCTCAGAGCTTTAAAGCAATTTAAATGTACTGTAATCATCTGCATTATGTACATGCACAAACCCAATTACCAAGTGTGGCATGATGGTCGGAGGATAGGATTTTGTTTTAATTTAATTTTGAATTGATATGTTGAATTCTAGTGCACTGGAAACTGGAGCACTGACAGTACTTGTTGAAATTGGGCAATGTGCAAACTGACGCTGTGAAAGATTTCATCACTCGGCTATGGCAGTGCACCTCACTCCTGCCCTACAACCCCCCGGCTATTCCAGTCCTGGGCTCCCCACACAGCTCTACCAATGTCCCTCAGTCCTGCCCCGCAGCCCCCTGCTATTCCAGGTCTGGGCTCCCCACACAGCTCTGCCAGTGTCCCTCAGTCCTGCCCTGCAGCTCCCCTTGTTACTTTAGTCCTGTATTCACCACATAGGTCTATTTTTCCTCCTACCTGCCATGCTATTTCAGAAAAGGGCTTTTATAGGGGCATGACTGACAATCATGCCAACTTGTATGCATGCAGTGGAGATGTGATGCAGACGTACAGCAGACTAATCAAAGAACTAATCTCAGACCAGAAAACTCTGTTCCCTTCTGCCTTAACCTAAATTTGAACTCAGGTTTTTTCAGCCTGTGTACCTGATGTGTAGGTACAGACAGATATTGTAGGAGTACAGATGTCAGCCATTCAACTGTTCCAACTAGATTCGGTCAGGAATGTATTGCCAAGGGCTTTTCTGGTTGTGAATCAACAGGTGGCTTGGCACCAAGATTACTGTTTGCTTGTGGTTTTCACCTCTGGTTTCAGGATAGAAAATGAGAGGATACCTTTTCAATGCTGCATTTCAAGCCGACTATATGGAAAGCAATTCCAGCCAATTCTTTCTCTCTCTTACAACATAGAGGAAAAGTGCCAGCCACTGCTGCTCTTGCCATCAATCCACAGTGCAGATGTTGGGAAAATGCAAAGAAAAGAAGGGGAAGGGAAGAAACAATAAAATACACAAATTGAGTTTTGCATACATGACAATCAGAATATATAATTACGACATGTACAGAAAACAGTATAAAAAAATTAAAGCTCCATAAAGAAAGCAAATATAAAAAAGTTGCTGGGTCTGACACAATCAAAGGCTTTCTGAAATTGACAATTATAGGGATAAATTCAAAACAATTTATCCAGGAACAACAACAAAAGAACCCAGATTTTATTTAAGATCATAGCGACTTAACCGCCCGCCCCCCCAAATATTTTGGGGAATATGCAATAAAATTAAAGAGACACTTGTTAAAAGAATACACCAATTACAAGAACATACTTTGCAGTCACCAAAACAAAGTATACACAGAAACATAAAAAAAAGTGTGTGTATGTGCATATGAGTGTTTTCCCAGAAAGAAAAAAAAAAGATACAGTAGTTGACAACAATCTGGTACAAAAAATTAACCTGTTATGAAGGCCATGAACTAAACCCTTCAAATGAAGCCTCCTGAAATTTGGATTAGATCCTGATTCAGATCCAAGCTTTAAGTGGGCTAAACTATAATTCCAGATCCTAATTCTGTACATTTGAAAAAGATTCTATTTCTGCCACCTCTCTCTTCTGGGTGCGTCTATACTGCAGTGTTTTTCCGGAAAAACAATACTTGCGTTCACATTGCCATTAAGTTCTTTCGACAGAAAGTCAAAAGAACGGAGGGGTTTTCCCTGACGGTGGTAAACCTCATTCTACGAGGAAGAAGCCTTTTTTCGAAAAAGCTTTTTTGGAAAAAGGTGTGTGTGGACGCAGAAGAAAGAGTTCTTTTGAAAGAAGAGCTCTCCAGTAAATAATACAGGTGCCCTGGTGGCCACTCTGTCCAGACTAATCACAACTTAAATGCAAGATAGCATCCAATTAATGTAGACACTATCTTTTGAAAAAGCACATCGCTTTTTCGTTGCACTTTTGCTGTGTGGATGCTCTCTCTCTAAATAAGCTTTTCCAGAAGATCTCTTTCGGAAAAGCTTCTTCCAAAAGAAGCTTGTAGTCTAGATGTAGCCTCTGTGCCTGTCATGTTATCATGAACCTAACACTAGTGACATCTACCTCTTACATGCCAAGGGCAGAATTTTTAAAGGCTCTCGATATTATTCTGCTCTAATTGAAGTGTGTGGTAAAACGCTTATGGACTTTAATGGGAACAGAAATTGGCTATACTGAGTAGGTTTGAAAATCTTGTCCCATACATCTACAGTATCTGATTACGACAATCTCCCAGGAACTGGTGTCTAATAGAGTGATGTGAGCAATGCAAAGTTAAGTTGTACACTGAGCTTTTTGGAACCAAGGGAAAATGTTTCATTTCAGAGATATTTTGTCAGAGGTGATTGAAGGCTGCATCATACTCTAAAAAGAAGTCAGGATTAGGAAGAGACTAAGCTGAAATGTTTCCTTGGGTGGAAGTTTTGAATATCCATTTATATCACAGAATTCTGTAATTGGACCCTTTTGAGCAATGGTTAGGAAAGAACTAAGCCTGGCCTTTTAGTCCAAGGCTTTGAAAATGAAGCCTCTCTCTTCTTTGGGGTAGCGAAATGCAGTAGTGATGTGTACAAAATCAATATGGCCACCAGCGAGCTGAGTGGGCCCTTATTCTTCAGTGACAAAGTGGGCTCATAAAGGACAGGGAGCAGGCCTGCCAACAGGGGTGGGGGCAAAGAGCCTGGGAGCTGGCTGGAGACCTGGGCCTTTAAACTGTCACCAGCGAGTTGCTCCGGAAGGCTCTGAGGGCGGGCACAAGAGGTGACCAGTGCTTTGGCTGTATGGCGCTGAGGATGCCTCAGAGAAGTCAAGCGATTTTACTGGAAACCACTTAATATTATGATTTAATAGGCTTATTTTCAACCATCTGCCTGAAAGGTCTTTAAACATTCCTTCCATTGCCCATTGCCACTAAGGTACATGGAACTAATATCAGCTGTTGCCTAGCTCTACAAATGACATCATTTTAAATCAATCATTGCTGTCCCACGCATCATGTTACTGATTTTTTCTTAAGGAATAGCAAGTGTCAAGTGCATAAGGTCCTGTTCTACACAGAGCTAGCTGTGAGCTGCTACGTTTGAATCCAGAACCATATCTGACTTTCCCTAGAGCTTGGGATTGTTCAGATCCATAGTTTTGGTTTGACCTGACACAGAGATACATGACAGCAGAGAAATTTGGTATTGGATATGAACCTTCTCGAGATTCAGTGTGCTTGATAGATCTGCACACTGAATCATCTGCAAAAAATTAAATATTTGAGAAATTTTACATTTTGTTTTTACTTCACAAAATAGTCAACAAAAAGACAGTGATATAGTCTATCTGTTATACTAGTGGTTCCCAACCTTTTCGAGCATACGGACCCCTTTTCAATCTATTAAAATTTCACAGACCCACCTCCCTGAGGGAGAAAAAAAAAAGAAAAAGGAAAAGAAAGGAAAAAGAACAGAAAAGTAAAGATCGGGCTCACTGCAGTGGGCCTGATCCTTATTTTTAAACTTTCCACGGACCGCCTGCAGTTCCATCGCGGACCACAAGGGATCCACGGACCACAGGTTTGCAACCACCGTGTTATACTAAATTATTTTGGGATAGTCTTCTGTGAAGGAAGCCTGTAGATTGTTCAAAATGTGAATTGCAACTTGTGCTACAGTGGTGAGCCATATGGTATTTGTTTGAGAGATTTACAAAAACCAACCAGCCCCCCAAAAAAGCTAATTGAGAATTGCATAATATATTGTTAAAATTAGCAGCACATGCTAACTGACAGAGAATGAACTGCAAACATATCATTCAAAATTAATTTTTGGTGAATAGCTGGGTATTTGACTGAAAAATGTTTTCATTACTAAAGCCTGAGCATGCAAATCTTCATGGAAAGTGAACACAGTCAAATCAAAATTTCTTTTCAAATGTGAATGAAAATCAACCAATTTTCTCCCTGCATTCTAATGTCTCAGTTCAAGTGTTTGGATCTGGGTTTTGCTTCAGGACTCTGTAATTCTGCCATTATCTGGGACACTGCAGATTTGCTGCACAGACTAAAGTAACAATAAGTAACAAGATAAGGTCGATGCCCCCATCCATCGCCCCCCATCCACAGATTTATCACAAGAGGTTTCGGATGAGAAAGTTGAAAGGAAATAAGTGGATGGTTCTGAGTAGACTACTGCTTTAGTCACAGATGTCAGAGTAATCCAGAGGTAAGGACAGGACAAAGAGAGACTTTCATACAAGAAGAAACTAATAAAAAACTGGATCTGAAACATGCACAAAACTAGTCTCACTACATCAGAGAGGAGACGAAAGGGTTGCAGAGAATGCAGCCTGCTCTTGTCTCTGACATTTTATTCATTGCTCCCTGCTTGACAGTCCATCTGACTCTGATCTATTAGGTCAAGGTTTGGCATTAGTGCTTTTAAAAATTATTAATTTTAAAAAGTGAACTGAGGGAAATTAATGCTAACGAATTCTGCATGATGCTAGAGAGTCTGGTTCTAATCTTAAAAGTTCTCAACAGTTTACATGGCCTGACTATCCAAGAGGCTGCCCTCTTCATCTGCCACTCACCAAGACAACTAAGCTCAAAGGGAGTTCAAATCATTACTGAAAAACGAGACAAGGCCCAATCTATCTGAGCCCTTCACGTGGGGCCTGAACCGAGCCAAGGGATTGTGAAGGCGCTGCACACTAGAGTGAATTTCACCCAAAAGGAGCAGTAGGGATGACGAATCCCCAGATAAATCTCTTGCTAGTGACTGCAGTGCACTCCAGATCTCTTGACTGTGCAACTCCTTTGCAGAAAGCATCGGAATGTGCACTAGACGCAGCACATTCAGCGCATGGTGCAAACCCCATCTTTTTGCACAAGTATTCCACAACAATGTAGGCTCAAGAAGGTCCTGGTTTTGTTTCTCATGAACAAAAGCAGCAGTGACTGAGGCAAGGAGCACAGATTAATTTACAGACACGTAAGGTGACAGTTAATTTTGCATTTTGCAATTTTGTACATACTATGGTGACACCGATGGTATCAAAACATTCTGGACACAGATACACAGAGAAAAATACTATGATGATGGCTGCATTAAAAATACCTACAATAGCAAGATGGTTTATCATCTCCTTGATAATGTCAGCAATAAACAGCTAATCAGTCGCCGTGATTTGGAACTATGGGAAATCTCAGGGAGGGAACGATCATGCAGGAAACCCTAAATCAGTATTTTTGATGTGGAGCCCTGGAGAACACTACTTCCAGAGATAAGGTGGAGTTTAAGCATCAGCAGTTTGGCCTCCTGGGAGGAACCTGTATTTCTTCACCTGCCTGCCTATTATTTTGGGAGGGGACAAGATTGGTAGGAGAGGAGGAAGACATCTTTCCTGCAGCGGCAAGAATGGTTGAAAGTGCCTGCATTTCAAACTTTGCTAAGAATGTATCTTTTGTTCCTTCACCTGCTTTGTTTCCCTTTAATGATAGCTTTGCAGCAAATCCTATTTGTGAGCAGCTCTGATAGATGCAAATTTTAACTTGTAAGTAATACTTTTCAAAATACTACATTTGAAAATGAAAATATAAGAGCCTGAGGCATGAGACCTTCCCCACTCTACTCAACTCGCCAGTGTACAGCACTGCATGCCATTATTATTGTTGAATAGCACACAGTGTACAGTGCCCCAAGGAACTACCATGGGGAGGAGGGGGAAGGGAGGGCAAAGGTTCTTGCACCAGCAATAGTTGCTGGAGACAATTTGTGAAGCTCAGGACAGCAGAATGGCTCCTGGAATACTAGGAAAGTCCACAGAGGTATTGAAGAAAGATGCACCCAATCATAATCTCTATCACTTTCTGCTCAGGGATTTCAAGTACTAAAATTCTGGTAGACAGAAAGGTTTCTTATACTTTTTTCACATTTCTTTACCCCACACAGTGAGAGTTTGGGTGTATACTTAATGAATGTTATTGCTTGCCTGCAATCACATACTGCAGTGTGTAACCTTCAAAGCAATATGGCCTAGCGGCTAGGGCATTGGTCAGGAGACCTCAGTTCTGTTCCTGGCTCTGTTATGTGCCATAGGCAACGTACTTCATCTCTCTACACCTCCATTTCCTCCTCTCCCACTCTGTGTCTGATCTGCCTTTTTAGCAAGCCCACTGACTGGGGCTTGGGGCAGGGGAGCAAAGGGGGCAATTGCCCTGGGGCCTGGTGATTCTAAGAGGACTGGGATGCCCAGCTGCTGCCTCTGCTTCTGCAGCATTCGTGGTGGCCAGAGCCCTGCCCCCTTTGAAGTGCTGCTCTGTGTGGCTCTGAAGGCTTGGGGGAGGGATGCATGCACCATACCCTTCCACTACAGGCCCTGCCCCTTCGGGGGCACAGAGCTGCCCCCTCATACCTTGCCCCAGGGCGGCTGTCAGCTTCTTAGAATGTATGTTCTCCAATCTCTGTACAGTGCATAATAACAGGACCGTAGTCTCAGCTGAAGCATCTACTGCAACAGAAATAATATTCCATGGTGGTCCAATCTTAAAGTAGGGGCAATAGGTTACTTTTGTTTTCCTCATGATTGTCAAAGACACAACAGTCTTATTAATTTATTTTGCTAAAATTAAAGTGTAAACTATCTCTTCAAGCAGAGTTTTAAAAGGTAGACAACCAGCAGCCAGCACAGTCTCATACAGGGAGAGTGTCCCCAAAACCTCTCAGAACTGTTGTATCCACACTTCCAAGGACCAACCCCCACTTGCCTTCCCAACAAGGGGAAAATACCTGACGTAAGAGAAAACTCCTGAACAGAATGGTAGCAGGTATAGTCCAAATTTTCTGCCCAGGGCTTTAGCCAGGAAACCCTCCTTAGTGCTCATGGAAAGCACATAGCTAAATTACAGCCCATTCAGTTACCGATAAGAGTGTAAGGAATGTCTCTACAGCACTAAAGAAAGTCTGTGTGATTGAAGGAAAGAGGCCTCTTTGGACTTGTTTTTCAATCCCCATGTATCCCAGGGTCCCTACTGGGTTCATGAAAAAAATCCTTAGAACTTGGTAGAAAATAAACAATACAAAAATAGAAAATGAAGAAACAACGCAAACTCTTCAACTGCAACACAGAGCACTGATGCCTGGGCCAGGGGAATTTTTAAGAGCATAAATGTCCATCACTGACGGCAAGCGTTGTCATGTTTTTAAAACAGTCCTGAAGATGTGCCCCACTACATGATGAGATGAAGTTCCCTGTATATAGAAGGGTGGGTTATTCTAAGCTCCTGTGTTATTTCCGAGACAATAAAAAGGCAAAACAAAGCAGAAACTGAGAAAGAACAGTACAGACAATTCCTCTTAAAACCCTCATGCTGGACACCTCTACTGATACTGGCCTGATCCTGCATGTTTCACTCACCTAGGAGTTCACTGAAGTTTTAACCCCACTCTGCTTGTATTTTCCTCTGGCTGCTGTTCCATAATACGGCATAATGCATATTGCTGCTGCTGCTGCTCAGTAACAAGAGATCCTACTCACCCTTCAGAATCTCTATTCCCCAGAAGAGGAGTCTCACCCCAATAGGTTAATAGTGGACTATTACAAGTCTACAAACTGATCACTGAAAAGATGATCACATCACATCCAGAGTTATCTATCATTCAGGGTGAACAAACCTCTCAAGATATGAGTGTCCCCACCCCACCTTCCCATGCTTAAGCAAAGAACAGCTACTATAATTCAAAATAAAGTTTTTTTTCCCCTGCTGGTTGTATATACTTATTGGCCAATGCTGCTGCCTTACCAGTAGCACCACCAGTGTCCACGGTGCTCTTGATCCTCTTTATTTTCCTTCTGCTTCTTGCTTGCCTGAACCTGTGTTAATTCACCCAGCTGGCTAATTACTTCCAAAGACCTATTCAAGAACCTGCTAGAGTATATCAGGATTGTTTAAGGCAAGTGGCGGGAAAAATAAACAGTTCAGGTGTTCTGGACATAAAACAGAAAATTGGGCCCACATGAAATTGCACTTGGGGGAAGGAGATACTCAGTATATGAGGAGGAGTCTAGGAACATTGCTAAGGTGAGGGGAGTAACATTTGGAAGTAGGTAGTTACTCCTGGCTCAGTCTCCCAAGCTCATGACAATAAAGTAACAGATTGTCATGTAGAGTTGTAGTGTAACTAGAGAAGAATTGGAAGTTCATTGAAGGGCATTTCCAGATGTTACCTGAAGGGGAAACCAACATTACAGGTGCTAGTTGCCACTCTAATAGTCAGGTTGGGGGTGCTGATGGCTGTTTTTGGAGGATGAACTAAGGATTATTAGAAAGTGATTTGGGGGACATTCAAAAAGTGGTGGGTTTTAGGTGGCATGACTCACTCACAATTTCTTTGAAACTGCCATCCTGACACACTGATAAACTATTTGGCATTTTGAGGATTAAGTTCTACATTCCGGCAGAAATTTCTCAGACAGGGAGCTCACCCAGCAGCACACAGTGATCCATTTCCTTTGGTAGGTGCACAGTGGTAGGAGAGTATATTAACAAATATATGAAATGAGATGGAGGAAAGGAAACTTTGATATAGAGTTTCAGGTGTTTCCTTTCTCTTTCTAATTCTACTTTGGAAATGGTCATCCCAATCCAAGCTTTTAGAAGTCAGGACCATTTACACCCTTGAACAATGGTGCCTCTGAGATTACAGGGCCCACGAACAGGGTAGGAGAAAATAAATGAGTGCTTCTCAACTGGACAGGGGAGTCCTCACTCCACTATGGTGGCAATAGGACCTGGGTGACGTCTTCCATCTCACCCCCTCCATCTGACCTTAAAGGGGAAAACTCCAAAGAAGAGCTGGAGACACCCTACTAGGTAGGGGCTGAAGCAGCAAAGCAGGGACATAGGGGCTGTGTCTACACTGGCGCGATCTTGCGCAAAAGCGGCCGCTCTTGCGCAAAAACTTGCTGCCTGTGTACATTGGCCGCGTGTTCTTGCGCAAGTAAACTGACGTTCTAACGTATGAAATCGGGGCTTCTTGCACAAGAACTCTGATGCTCCTGCTCAGGAATAAGCCCTTTTGTGCAAGTGTTCTTGCACAAGAGGCCAGTGTAGACAGGCAACATGAATTTCTTGCGCAAGAAAGCCCTATGGTTAAAATGGCCATCAGAGCTTTCTTGCACAAGAGAGCGTCTACACTGGCATGGATGCTCTTGTGCAAAAGCACATCTCTTGCGCAAAAGCACATGCCAGTGTAGACGCTCTCTTGCACAACTACTTTAACGCAAGAACTCTTGCGCTAAAGAGTTTTTGCGCAAGATCACGCCAGTGTAGACGTAGCCAGGGAGAGAACTTTCTAGACTGTGTTGACACGACTTTCTCTGAATTGTACTGATTGTTTGTTTGCTCTAATCCCTCAACACTGTCTCCTCACTCCATAGCTGTTTCCCCTAACATCTTCTCCCCCATCCAGTCCTCCTCACCCAGTTACCGTTCCTTTTTTCCTCGTTTAGCTGATTTCTTTTGAAGTATCCACCCCAAAACTACAACAGTGGCACTAAAGTGAAATTTGCTGCCACTATACAGCTGCATGTGCATTATACCCCGGGCCCAAATATAATTTTTGGGCCTAGTAAAAAGTTGTAACATAGGCCCTCTCCCACAATTTGCAGCTGGGCTCGGACCCCAGGTAAAGTGGACCCTGGTAAAGTGTATTCTTCCCTCCCCCATGTGGCGGCCATGAATACCTTTTCCTCTATCTTGCAGCTGTCTGATTTATTTATTTTGTAAGCTCTGTGGTGCAAGGACTGTCTCCTCCTCAGCAAAATGGAGTTTCAGGCTTGGTTATTCCTTATTAATCATGTACGTTATGGGACCCTAATAATAGTCATTAAAGGATTTTTGCCTATCCATAGTGCATGAGCAAAGCAAAAAAGGGAGTAGGGAATAAATGCAATGGAATAGATGTTTTTGAACCAGAATTTTTCTTTATTTTATTTCTCACTCGTGCCAAAAATAAATTAAAAATGATAGGCCATAATCTGCTCCTCTAATGCTTTTATACTATGTCAACAGGGTTACACGGGTGACTGGGAGTATTTGGCTTGAATTCCAAATCCAGTTTATGAAGAGTCGGGGAGGGGAGGCGAGGACAATTTATGGTGTGGATTCTGAACCTGTGCCTACAGGTTTGATTTTGAGTGTGAGCCAAACCCAGAAATTGCCCATTTTTCCCGTTCCAGTTTGGAGCTGGCTGAAATCTTACCACAGCAGCAGTTCTCATGAGAGTTTTGTCCAAGATTTTCACTATTGGGAGCTGAACTCTCACAAGATTTTGGCACCAGGAAATCTAAATCCAAACTGTTTCCAATTCATCCAGCCCAGATTCCACTCTATGCCTAATCTTGTTCTGCATCCAAACAGTCCTGACCAGAGTTGGTTGTAAATATTTCAGAGCAGCTTTTTTTGTTGGAAAATGTCAGTTTGTTGAAACTGAAACTTTTCATGGAAACAGAGGGTTGAGGAAATGTTTGCTGAGAAAGGGTGTTCAGAACAGGATTGAATTCCTGGTTGAAAGCAGGGAGAGAGAGATAGAGCAAGGATAACTGAGGATGTGGGTCTCCATGAGGGCCCTGATTACATGGCTACGCAGTCAGTCTCTCTTTGTGCGTGTGGGTCCTGTTTATAACCATAATTAAACATTCACTGAGGAAACAGAAAGAGGGTGATTTGATAGCTCGGGGGTTAAGGCACTCACTTGGGAAGCAGGAGACCTAGCTCTAAATCCCTGCCCTGTCTGATACACTCAATAGGGAATGAAAACAAATTCCAAAACCTCAAAATTTCTCACAAAACACATTTCTTGTTTTTGAGTCAGCTCTAGCCTCAACCACTATTACATAGAGTGTGCCACAACACCACCTTTCATCTCATATTTTATAATAGCTTGTTTGCAGAATACATATCTGTATGTAAATATATCAGCTACATCAGATAAAGAAAGAGAAGCCCAAAACGAGAGGGGGGAGAGAGTTAGATACCTACCAAGTGGTTTGTCTCTAAAGTGTTGCCAGACGTGAAAGGACTTGACGTGCTAATATCCGTTCATTCAGAGTCTTACAGACATGCTAAGAGCGTGACTGCTGGCAAGCGCTGCATTTAAGTGCTGTTACTGAGGCCCCCAAATATTGACAGAGTGCCAGACTCTAAGAAACTATTGATGTATGCAGCCGGCCGCTGCTCCAGACACCTCTCAGACAGAGTCTTTAAATGTCACAGATTAATGAATTTTCATAAAATGGAGAGTGAGAGAGAAAGAATTTAAAAAAAAATCCCACAGCATCCACATTAAAGCAACTTTTATCCCAGCACAAATCTCTGCTCTAAAGGGTGGAAATCACTATTGGGTAGCATAGGATCATTACAGTTAGACGGCGTGGGAAGGCAAAACCCAAGGATCCATTCAGATAATTGTTTCTAAGGATGTTAGCTATCGTGTAATTGAATAGTTGTGTAACTGCATGAATTTTAGTGGTTGCACAACTATTTGATAGGCCCCAGGCCAGTTTAAAAACGCTCTCTCCTTGCAGACGGCTTGCCTGCCGCCCTGTGCTGCTGCCTTTGATACAGAGGCAGCAGTTCAGCAAGGCAGCAGCCCCTGTCCACGGGGACCTCGGACCTCCACACAGATAGGGACTGCTGCCACGGACCAGCCTCTGTGTGCGGTGAGCCTGGGCTGCTGCAAAAGAGGCTGCTTTGCATCAGCCTCCCCTGCTCCCTCCCCAGTACTGCTACCTCTGTTAGAGAGGCGTGCCGGGGGGGAGGGGGGGGAGCAGGTGGAACTGCGGAGCTGGTGCTGGGAGAGCAATTGGCTTTTAAATCAGCTGCCCCCAGCTCTGGCTGCTGCCTGCCCCCCCTCGCTGCCTCTGTAGGAGGCAGTGAGGGGGGGCAGGAGGGAGCACAGGAGCTGATATGCACAGGGAGCCTGTTTAAAAGCTGGCTTCCCCACACCCTCTACACTGCTGCCTCTCTATCAGAGGCAGCAGCGCAGGTGTGTGTGTGTGGAGGCGGAGAGGGGGCAGGCAGACCCTATGCTCATGGGGAGCTTGCTTAAAGCCAGCTTGTCACAGGCACCTGCTCTCGCTCCTCCTCCCCTTTGCTGCCTCTGATACAGATGCAGCAAGGGGTGTGTGTGTGCATGTAGTTGACAAGATTAACCAATAAGCCAAGGCTTATTGGTTAATTATGTAGGCCACTACACTTGACATCCCTAATTGCTTCTCAGTCTTTTTGATACCAGGGACCAGTATGCTGCCTTCCTAAACTGTGTCAAAGAGATCTCAGGTCTGGCACTGGTCCACAGACTGGTCATTAAGAAACACCCTAGTAGATCATCCTTTACATCAGTGGGTTCTATGCATGGCCAGTGAGACCATTTTGTTTATCATTGCTCAGCAGGGTTGCCACATTCTGCTGCTTTCCATCTGTGTAGTTTTTTCCTACCAATATTACTAAAGTGACATGCATATAAAGCAAAGGCATGTGAAGTGAGGTGCGTGCCTATTGCACGCAACATTTGTGAGAGATGTGTGCTCCCTCTGCAGCCAAAGTGTTGCTATGGTTCAGCTGGCTCATCCCACAAGTTCTAGGTACGCAAGCAGAGTTAGCAAAACCACCCTATCCTGGAAGACCATCTTGGTTACAACAATCTTGCAGCCCGCTCAGATGAAGGAAGACCACTCATGTGGCTCACTCACTAGCTTCGGTTGCCCATCACTGTTATACATCCTTAGTGCCAAGACAGGATTTGAGATGATGATGATTTTGCAAAACTACAAGCAGAGTTCATGCAGATCTGGGTCTCCCTTTATCCAAACCCACTAAGGCGTGGGTTCTGTTAAACGGTTCTCATTTTGGATGTAAAAGGACTTACACTACACAAATCTGAATCTGGGTTTTGGACAGCCCTAAATTCAGGACATTCAGGTAGAGAAAGTTTTAGCAGAAGCTCCTGTTTCCTATAAGTATTCTGCTAGAAGCCATACAAAGTTATCTGACAACATGAAATGTCATGTGATAAGTATGCTGATTATTTTTCTTTTGCATTTATACCAGTGAAGCCAAATATGTATGAAAGAGTTTCAAACAGCATTAAAATGTAATATGCAAAAGGCTTATAAATGACAACCCTATGCACAAGACATCATTTTAAAGAAGGGGAAAATGAGAGTATAATACATGCAAAGGTAAAAATGAGCCTTTTATATCCAAACTACATTAAAAATATTACTTTAGTGAGTCCCTTGATGTACTGTATGTTGGAGTCGTGAAACCACATGCCATTTGTTCCATTGTTTACAGAGGCTAAATATTAATTCCTGACAGGCTGAATTGTTCTCATGGCCCCAGCACCAAAACCTTCCTTTTAGATTTCTACTGAACGTAGTGACACCTAGTGGAGTGTGGGAAGAGATATTTAGCTTCTGGCTAGTTTTTCCCCACCCTCAACCTGTTTGCAAGGTCACTTAATAAGACTTGCACAAGAAATGAGGTACCAGAATCACTAGGATTTAAACTGAGGTCCTGAGAAGCTCAGAGAATATTTCCAAAGCAAATTAAGTTCTGTATTAAAAGTCACCCATCTATGAAGGGCAATTTCTGACACCCTCCTCTCCCCCATGTACTGTGTCACCGAAAGTAACCATATCCTACACACTGGAGGGGTGGGTAGGCTTAGTTACATATGCTACAAGTTGGGTAGCTGTGCATGATTTACACCTTGCAAGTATGGATAGTATCTTAGACTGGAAAGCAGTCCCTTCTGTGGGGAGAGAGCAAGGGCTAGCAAGTAACAATCTATAAACTTCATTAACACAAGTTTGTGGTTCTCTGGTTCCATTTTCAACTATGTGAAAAGTTAACTCTGCCCAGAAATATTCATGTCAACATCCCTCTGTCTCTTGGCCACCCACAAGTTCATTTTAAGAAGAGGAAACTATGCAAAAGAGGTTTTGTTGTCATGTCATCTTGTCACTCAGGTTATTTGTGACTTAATTCCCCCCTTCTGTCCCCACTATATTGGACACTCAAATGAAAGGAATGGCACAGTCGGGTGCCAAAGCAAAATATTTTATTTTTAAACCACAAAGCTCCTCTTTTGATTGTTAAGTCATATCAAATTGGTTTATGATCTTTTTGATGCTGAATTCTGACTCCTGGCATCACGGATGACCTCGCTTTTCAGTAAGATGGTGGCGCTTGGAAGTCTTTTTAAACACAGTTCATTTACAGTTTTACCACCACAGTTCTGCAGGCCACACTCCTGAGCAACGTTCCCTAATCTTTTCCATCCACTTGTGGAATACATTTAGATGTGCACTGAGGCATGTGCGAATGTGCACGATCAGTAGAAACAAAACCTAGTGGCGGGCACTCTGCTAATCAGCTGGGTGGCTTTGGGATTTCCCATGAGAGACTGCACAAGTGCACAGCTTACAGGGAACGCCTCCCAACTACTGTTATACTGATCTAAGTACATTTCCCTGGAATGGCATCCAACTATTTAGCACAGTTCATTCATCCATTGCTATCATCAATTCCAAAGGGAGGCATTTAAATCACTTACTGCCACCCAGTGAAGCTGGTTAGATTTGAAACAGGGACCGGTAAAGTTGCACATGGAGATTTCAAAATTGTGCATGTGGCTGCAGCACCTCACAGCAACTGCGTTCCAACATATTGGCCTTCCCTCCAACACTAGCCATCCAACACCTTCCCTCCAATACTGGCCATCAGCAGGGTTTAAACCAGGATCTTCTTCAGTGCTTCACAAAACTCAGCTGCTTGAGCTGAAGACTAAATTCAGGAGCAGGGATGAGTAGCAAGCAGCTATCCTCAGTGGATCAGCCATGGAGAGGGGAAACATAACACACATGGAGCAGTAGGTTACAGTGAGATGCGTTTGCACATGGTTGTCAAATAATTGAGCACTCAAATAGGTGAGGCAGCAATGTGTCCAGGTGCTCCTCTTTAAATACTTAATTAATCATTAAAGACAAATTAAATACAAAATTTCACAGGGAACCCATTTAACACATGGCTGGAAACTGCGCTCTGACAGAATATACTTCAATATTCTTTCATTAGAACTTTTGAGTGGTGGTTTGAACTATCTCCATATCTCCTCTCTACCACAGGAACTGCTGTACTGGATCAGACCAGTGATCCTTCCAGCCCAGAATCCTGTCTCTAGCAGTGGCCAGCATCAGAGGAAGGTGCAAGAAACCCCACAGTAGGCAGATATTCCCTTACTTCTAATGAAAACTGGCTTCCGCATCGAAGCAGAAGATTCTTCTAGAATTTGGTACCATTAACTATTGTAATTGGGTATTCTTGGTATGCATAAAGATGATTAATCCCTGACTCTTGCGCACTCACTCTCAATCACTTGCACTGAAACGTTTTCTTTGAATGTATTTTCTGCTCCGTTTGAGGCTGCCTTACAGACAGTATAGCATACTGTATTCCCAAGTCTGTGCTGTGACATGACAGGCTATCACAAAGCCCAATCTGTGATGATCTCTGTTATTGCAAAGGTTGGATGGACTACCGAGCAACGCAAGCTCTGTCTTCTCTATGATCAAGTTGTACAGGTTTAGGTTTCAGATGGAGCTGTTTGCAACAAACTTCCCTGGGAAGTGTGCTTGCATCATCAGGGGAACATAATAAAGTGGGTTAAGCAGATTTTTTTTTAAGTAACATAAGTGGAGGTGAGGATATCAGAAAAGGACAATAGGTGCAACTTTTTAACTCACTTCAGAAATGGTGTATGATTTTTCAATTAGCTTTTGGCATTTTGATCAATTGAGGGCTGGAATAAGTCTTGTGACTTACCCACAGTTATGCAAAGAATCACTGGCATAGCCTCATACTGATCCCAGCATCATGCTGAGTCCCAGTCCTATTTTATACCCCTAGATGAGCTCTCACTAAATCTCATTGCTATTTACTCCAAATAACAATACTAAAATCAGTCCGTTCATCTCCATCCCTAAGGCTAAAATCCTGCATCAGCCGAAGTGTGTCGGTGTCCTAGGACAGAATGAGCACAGGCTGATGCTGGTCAACATTTAGGTGCATTGGCAGAACTCTGTGGGGCCAAAGTACAATATGGGGTTCTATAGGGCAGGACATGCACACAAAACTATCAGTGCAAGCAGCAGCAGGAAAGAAAGGGTTACTGAATCATTGAAATTAGGGTTCTCATTGGTCATAAAATGGAAACTCCTTCCTCTTGTTTAGGATTACCCCATAGGTTCTCCCTACCTATGCTATATCTTTTGTTGTCTCTGTATCTGTCCCATCAATGAATTTATTCATTCCCTGTAATCAGCTCTGATTAGTGTTGCTTAACATCACTCTTTCTGTTCCCTTTTCCTTTCCTCCCCATCCCTCTCCTTCCCCCCCCCCTTTTTTTTTGCTTTCGAAAGGTCTCAATCAACCTGTGCACACCCCTGCTTGTTAAAAGTTGCACCTCTCCTGCGGACTTACCATTCTCTTAATCAAAAGGGCAGGAGGAAACAGTTGGGATTCATTCTTCTTTTTATTTTTTTAAACCACACAAATGTCAACTTCCTAAAAGGATGTTTGGTATAGCCGAGTTCAGTCATGTAATGTACAAAGTCGGCATGATCAAAAGGTTGCAGGGCTGCCCACTACTAAAAAGGAGGAAAAAAGGAAACTGGGTTCTCTTCTGAAGTGTTCGAGAACACAAGAGCCAACTGTCACCACAAGAAACAGTGTTTCTAGTAACAGCAGAGATAGGCTTGAGACACAAAATGTAGATCCAGATCCCAGCGACTAAATGTAGGAGAATTCTGATCCAGCTTTTCCAGCTTGAATAAAGAGGATTTCTGTAGCTGTGGGGGTCTGGTTTTGTTTCCTCTGCATTGCACCTTTACAGTTGTGAGAACTCTGCCTGTGTGCAGAGATAGCAGCTATTTTATCCTCAGTATTCTTGCAGTTTCTCTCTCTCTCTCTCTCACGTACGCACAAACACACACAGAGTCAGTTTGGACTGAAAGTTTATCAAAGGCTTACTCTCTGCTGATGGAATCATAAAAGGGGTAGATTAAATGTCAAGGTATTTTTTGTTTTTATCATTCTTCTCTCCACTGTTCTTTTTAAATGATTCCTTGGAAGCTTTAGGTGGAAATAATTTCTCTGCTGAATTTTTTTATTTATATATTTTAAACTAAAGTGGTGCTAATTTCATGCTGGCAAAAGGCATGGGACTTAGCCACATCCTCATCCAAAGGTGTGGATACTGTGGATATCTGTGGATTTGCCGGGCTCTAGGCATAGAGTGGCCTCCTTGGCTCTTCAGTCTTTGGTATCTTTGCTGAGAATGCCCAGGAGGGTAAGTGTTTCAACTGTGGCGTGGACGCCTGTTGACTGGGAAGCAGACTGAGACCCACGAAACTCATTTCACATGGCCACCAAACAGTAACAATTTTTTGTTCACTACCAGCTTGGTAGTGCTAGTTATAAACATCTACCTAGAGATGGAAAAAGTCTGTTTCCTATGACAGCTCTGCTGAACTTTTCCTTTCAGTGCCATCACATGTGCAATCCAGTTTGTTATCATAGGGTTGCTCATGAAAGCTGGGCTGCAGGCATTCATTTATTCTTCCTTTTTTTCTGATGCAATGTTCCTGCTGTTTCAGCCATACCATGTCTGCTCCATTTTGCTCTGCTTCTTATGAGCATATTCACACTTTTCTGCAGAAGCTCAGCATTAGAGAACAGTTCAACTGTCCCATGGGCTTCAGCCAGATGCCTGAGCTCTCAGAGGCCCTCTAGAAACACTGGTGATCAGAATAGTTTGTGTTAACTCTTCAGTGAGCCGAGATTCAGTTTACCAGTCAGAATAAAAATCAGAATAAAAATCAATCTCCATTTAGTACCAAAATCTTAATTACAGACAGATTTCAGTCCAAAAATAGTGGATGGGAGCCTGAGATTAATTCTCCCAATTTCAAAGCATGTGAATAATAATCAGAATTTGGAATCAATTCCCAAAGGGAAGAGCCGCAGAACTGTATGTCACAGGGATTTGGGACACGTTCCCAGAGGGGAAAATATCAGCTTGGGAATTGATAGAATGGGATTAATATCCTGCTAATAGAATATTTGAACAGCAATACTCAGTCTGTAATGAAGAAAGGATGTGAACACTACTATTTATATTGTTTCAAAGTCTCTCTGTTTTAGCATACAGATGACAATGAAGCAGGAAAAACTATGCCAACCATAAGCAAGTCACTGTGAGAGAAGCAGTACCAATGGACAAAACCCTAGACAGGAAAACAGAGAGCTGGCTTCTATTCCTGACTCTGCCACTGGCCTGCTGGGTGACTGTGGCTGAATGATTTCCAGTTATCCGGGCCTCAGTTTCCTCATCTTTTATTAATGGGGATGATGATACTTATCGCCTTTGTAAAGTGTTTTGAGATTAAAAATTTTATGTAAGAGCGAAGTGTTATTATATATTTGTTTATTGTCCACAGGAGAGAATATCAATCTGACAACAGTATTTTATTTTATAGAATTAAATGGCATGCAAAGTAAAAGTGATTCTTGTTCTCAAGGAAGTGTGAAAATGGCAGAGGGAGGGGCAAACAAGACTCCTGGTGGGAGGGGGAACTCTTAAAATGTTCCTTAGAATGTATTGAAATGGCTAATTATTTGCCAAGAACAAAAACAAGCGGGCTCTGTAGGTTCCTTTTTTCTTTTACTTTCTGAAATACATAGTTTTCTTTATGTTTTCCTCACAAGTTGGTGACTAATTTTAATTACCATGAAGTAGATCTGAAGCTACATATGAAAAGACAAATCTACCTTCACATTTTAATGTGTGTCATATACTATAGCAAGCTTCATGCTTCAAGTTTTAGCTGATCACCACAAGAGTCAGGAAGGAAATCACTCTACATGCCAGAGTTTCAGTACTGTATTGCACATTTGGCTCCTTACCCTATAAAAGTGGAAACACTTTCCCCTGAAAAACCAATATTGGCTGCTTCTAAGGTGGAATCAAGATTAGAAGGAGGTAAATACTGTGTTTCTAATGGATCTGTTAAGCCTCTTTTAAAATATTCCAAAAACATGTTTTTAAACATCCCAAATTGTAGACTCTCTCGACTTAACAAATGTTTGATGCAATGCTTGGAACATTCAGTGAAAGCACACAAGCCAGCTGGGGTTCCCTACTTATCTGCATCCCCCACAAGGCACTCCGATCCATAACTGTCTCAGGATCAATTCCTAATTCTCAAAAAATATCAAATGTGCTGCCTCTGCCAGAAGCCATTAATCATAAACTGCTATTGCTTTCATTTTACTAGTAAGCCCATCTTCTTCTTCAAATCTCTAATCTTCCACAGTGACAGAGCAGTTCTCTATACATCACTCAGCTCCACCAGCTTCCTAGATATGCTCAGAATTAAAAAATACAGTCAAGTCCAGTCAGCCTCTTGCTCACTAAAACATGTGCCTTCTACGGATTTTGAAAGACACAAATTTGCCTTTTCCTCTGCCAAAGGTGCATCTCCTTTCCCATAAAGAAAACAGATCAAATTGTAACTAGTCATTCAGCTTTCTCTTGTGCCCGTATCTTGCCCCTACATACGAGGGTAGATGTTATGGAATAAAAAGTCCATCAGTATCACTGAACAGGTTAAGAAAACTAAGATTAATAAAGTAAAAATAGCCATAACATTGCACATCCAACCAGAATTTCAGAACTGAGATTCTAATAAGGAGGGAAAGGAAATAGTCACATTACTTACTCTCATATGCAAGCTGGAAATTTCATAGTGAAGTCACAAAATGATACTGGTGAGGTGTATACATTAAAGCAACCCATCACAGCTCATTTTAAATTACTAATAAAAGAAAAAAATCTAAACATTGAAAGCCAAAATTATCATCTATGATTCTATTATTAAAACTACAGCTATGTGGCCTAATGGTTAAAGCCAGGGACTGATGGGAAGGACTCTGGCTCCATTCCTGATTCTGTGTTGAACTCCCAGTTTGATACCAAGAGTCATTCACCAATCTCTACTTTAGTTTCTCCATCTTTGAAACAAGTCTCAGAATCCTTCACAAACATTAATGAATTAAGATTCTCAGTCTCTTAGGGTAGTGGGTCACTATCATAACCTTCTCTGGAAAACAGAGGAAATGGAGGCACCAAAAAGTGAAGTGACACTAGTTGCTAAACATTATCTTGCGGAGCCCAGGAACTATGATGATGGGCCTCTTAGCAATGCAAGATATTAGATAGACAGAATTATATTTTAATTTTTAAAAACCTATTGTTTTATTTATTATACTTCCACCAGATTTTAGAAGAAACAGCCTTTGCTTTATATAATTTCTTGACAAAGTAAGTTATAGCCTCTACAGCCTCTTTACATCTAGAATTGGGAAGGTTATCCCATTGTGATATTTTCACTGAGAAGTTGTGTGCGCGGTATGTACATGCATATGGTGTTTATAAATTGTTTTTTAACTTTAGATATATTATTCATTTTTCCACATGGCACAAGTAGAACACACATCTTTGTTGGATAGACACCAACACAGTAACATAACTTTAGATCTCAGGCACTCAAATTCTGCATAAGAAAGGCTCCACTCAAGGAGCTGGAGTGTTGAATAGAGAACATGTATCTTCAGGCATCCAGCACCTCACAGAAGGTACTTAGCACTGCATAGTTTCAGTTACCTATTTTGCACGAAATTTAAAAGATTGTGGCCACTTTCATCATTATTAAATGTAGACATGTGTCCCATGGAAACTATGGTTCCCAGCATGCACTGCATTATTTTGATTCCACTGAATGTGGGGGCCTCCTGTCTCCATGGGCTGCACCTCCACCTTCAATATGAGGCCAGCCATAGACCATAGCTCAAGAGCATCAATTTTCCTACATCTGCTTTATAATTACAAGAAGTTGGCCCAGTAACATTTTGATCATTGTGTTGGATGCCATTTGCATTCCATGGACAGGCAGACAGATTCAGAAATGTATGCATGCAGGTGCATCTGTATATCTCTAGCTTGCTCTAATGAATTCACTGAAAATACCTAACACAGCACTGGATAATATATTTACGCACACTACAAGGTGTAACCCTTTGCTCATGTAAATGGAAGAAAGTGTAGCTTGACCATGGTCCAAAGAGAGGTCTGTCCTTTTAATGCAGACCTTCATGCCTCATGTTTATACAAAGTTGCTTATTTAATTTCTACACTGCTCTTTCATTTAAACTGTGCCACTGTCTCAGGTGTCACTTTAAGAAGCAGAGGCATCAATTTAATTGATTTTCCAGGCCAATGGATGCTATATATAGCACCAGAAGGAAAAATTTAAAAATATTTTTAAATCATGGAAGTTTTACTAACTTAACTGAGTTTTTTACGTAGAATTTTACATGACTAGATGTAATTGTGTTTAATTTAAATGAAATTTAAGAATGGAGAAATTGGTCCATTTAAAATAAATAAATATGTGTAACATCCTACTGCTAAAATTAGTACCTAGTTTTCATACAGAGCTCTCAAGAAAATTTACAAATGGTGTATTTATCCCTGTCCTAACAGTTGAAGAAACTGAGCTAAAGAGAAGCTAAGATCTCAATTTTCACATGCACACTAATTTTGGGCACTAATTTTGGGAACCTTATCTTCTTCTCTGTCTCTTGAAACACCAACGTTAGGCTCCTGAACAATGAGGCATACAAAATTAATAGACACACTTAAAAATTTTGGCCGTGTGACTTGCCCAAGGTCACATAGTCATTGATCAATAAAGGATTAGCAGTCAGGCTTCCTGACTCATCCAATAACCAATGGCTCACTTCACCTCCTTGATAAAAAAAAACTACAACAAATATCCCTCAGCCTTCACTCACCCCTTGAAATAAATCCTAATGCGAATTTTAATGTTCATGCAATGAATCAGATCAACAAACTGGGAGAGTAGGAAGTCTTCTGTTTCTTATGAAAACAGAGATGCAGGATCAATACACATTCCTTACACCTTCTCAGTCCTGTAAAGATGAGAGTATATTTCATCTTAAATGGACCATTCCGTTTTCGGAATCCTTGCTGAATCTCTAGAGGGCCCATTGGTGGTAGGGGAGGGGGATTTCAGCTGTGGATAGATGTCCAGTAGGAGACAGACTGAAACCAATAACATCAATTCAGAGAGGCCATTGAATGGCCTTTATTTTCATTAGTGTCACCTGTGCAGCTAAAATGGAAAACAGGACAATTATAGCCTGGTCATTGCTCCATCCATCTCTTTTTGAGAATATTTGAGGAATCTTTGCTCTCAGAGTATACAAGGACTGATAGAGTGAGGCAGGGGATGAATGGATAACAGAGGAGAAATCTTGGCTCAAAAGTGCTAACATTCATCAGTTTGACTTTTGCCCTTTGCATTACTGCACTTTTTAAAAAAATTGTTTAATTTCTTCCTCTCTTGTAGCAGGTCACACTCTTGTGAAATTCTGGTTTCACGGTTTAGACACAACAAATCCTGTAGCTTGGCAGGAGGTTAGACTAGCTGACACTTGTGGTCCCTTCTAACCTTATGGGTCTAGGATTCTATGAGCACTCCATTCAGTTATAAATCCTTTTCTCATATTTTCTCTCTCTAACTCTGTCTTCTTCTCTGTCTCTTTCCCTAGTAGCATGTCACTCGTGGGACTCCAGGGAATGACTTTAGTGAGGCATGGTATAAATAGGAATGTGCTCTGGTGGGTCACAGGATAGCACAATACATTTATCTTCACATGTGCAAGGGTATATGTCTGCAATTTACAAGTGGGAAAGGTCAGACATGTCAGCTATCATGGCAACAAACACTGGTGAGCGCGGGCATCTGCTTCTTTTGCTGCTCCTAATGTACTTCACCTTCCTGAGTCACATTGGGAAAAAAGACCGAGTTCCCTCAGCAGGTTCCCTGTGCATGAAGCCTTGCCTTGTATCTTGACATTTTCGCCTGTTTTATCCTTCTCCCCCACCACTCTGCAAGTTGTGCTGCTTTTCCAACCACTAAGCTAGCACTGACTGCAAGGGTGGCAGATAACTGTCATTTTATGGAACTGCTTGCTACACAAGCCTCTAAAGAGATTTATTATTTATAGGCATGTAGATGAAAACATTAAGTACATACATATGGGCATGCATACCCGGGGGGGAGGGGCAATTACTGCTAGGCAGTAATTTCAGCCTGAAGTTCCTATGACTTAAATAGCCACTTGAGCTCTGCACTTGCAGTTTACGATGTCAATAGAACCCCTAAATGAAATTACAGCCTTCTGATACGCAGCAGGGTAGCTTTTCTTTGCCGTATAATATACACGGCCAGGAGATATTGCTCTATATATGGAGCTTCACTAAAGCAGAGTTTATCATAAGACTGTTCCCACTAAAATATGATTAGGCTTCTTGTTTGCTGGATAACACATCTAATGACTCAGGGTGCACTTGATAGCCATGTTTCTGTGAACTCAGACATATGCCCTGAGGTGAACTGGGCAATCCACTGCTTCAAAGCACCAGGCTATTTCAGTTGCACTGTAATTTGCACCTGCTTTGTTTTGCCAGCAGTATAAACCCATGCTAGCTCTGGAACTGACATGTATTATAGGAACTCGAAACACGCACAGAGGAAAACAAAACAATCCAGCAATGCGGGTATCTCATTTGCTGTATTTATATGCTTTTCTATAACACTAATCACTGTATTATATGAGCCTCTCCTAGATGCTAAGCAATGTATCCTCCACTACCCAGGAAGCAGATTGGGAACTGAGGCACAGGATGGAATTAAGGGACTTGCCAAACTCAGCCAATGAGAGAGGAACTGGGATTAAAACTCTAATTTCATGAACTGTAACAACAATCATCCCCAACAACAAGAAAAGAACTTTGTGCCGGCTCTCACACAGGTGCCCATTTTTTATGCCTCCAACTGAGGGATGAGTAGAGTGAAAGTTTACATGTCAAAATCTGGCAGATACAATTTTAGGTCTTAAAGAGATTAGTTAAATCATGGTACTTCAGGTTTTGGGTGCCCAATTTCATATACCTTAAAGGCCCCTTAAAGTCATCTTCAGTTGGGCACCCAAAATCACTGATCACTTTTGAAAATCTTAGCCTGTGTCTTGAGAGAAAAATGATTGTGTTTGACCAGCAAAACTGTAGTGGTATCCCTGCTCCTGTGCACCTCTGTATGTCTGTAGAACTGGAGGAGAGCCCTTTCCCACAGTCTTCCTATGGCAGGCAGGAAAGGACCTCCATTGTTCTGCACAGAAAGGCTACATCCACATTAGAAAAAATGGGTCAAAGTTAGGTTGAAGTCTTTCAACTAATCACAACTTTTCCTCACATAGGGTATGTCTACACTACAGCACTAATTCGAACTAACTTAATTCGAATTAGTTAATTCGAACTAAGCTAATTCGAAGTAGTGCATCTAGACCTAAAAACTAATTCGAATTAGCGTTTTGCTAATTCGAACTAGCATGTCCACATTGAGTGGACCCTGAACCGAAGTTAATGCTGGCCGGAACCAGTGCCGGCAGGGCATCAGGTTAGGACTTAAGAGTGTGGAGCTGCTGCCTCAGGCTAGCCGAGGGCTGTGCTTAAAGGGACCCGACCCCCATCCCGGACAGACAGTTCTCAGGGTTCGCCGCTTGCTTGTCTAACTCGATGAGGGACAGCAAAGCAGTCCTGTCTTGGAGTGCCCTGAGTGCCCACACTCGGCACATCAGAGCACTCGGCCATCAGCCCAGCTGCACTTGCCGCAGGCTGCCATCCGGGGGTGTCAATCGGGGGGCTGTCAGGATCCAGGAGGCCCTGCAGGAGAGTTTCCACCCTGAGGAGCCCGCAGAGCCACCCCAGTCCTCCCCATCAGGGGCTCGTGCCCCATTCCTCCCTCACCTCCTTCCACTTACCCCTCCTTAGCCCCCTTTCCTGATGTAAAAAATAAAGGACACGTGTTCAAAAATAGAAACTCTCTTTATTTAACAAAACTGAGGGTGGGGGGGGGATTAACCTCTGGGGAGACTGAGAAAAGGAGGTGGGAGAGGGGAAGAAAGAGGGTGGGAGAGGGGAGGTGGAAACCTGGGAGGAGGGAGCTGGAAGGGGGAAGCCAGGGGAAGAAGGAGGAGGGGAAGTATAAAACTATGGTACGCCATATCTTCAGTATTGTGTAGAGATGTGGTCTCCTCACCTCAAAAAAGATATTTTGGCCTTGGAAAGGGTTCAGAAAAGGGCAACTACAATGATTAGGGGTTTGGAACAGGTCCCATATGAAGAGAGGCTAAAGAGACTGGGACTTTTCAGCTTAGAAAAGAGGAGACTGAGGGGGGATATGATAGAGGTCTATAAAATCATGAGTGGTGTGGAGAGGGTGAATAAAGAAAAGTTCTTCATTAGTTCCCATAATATAAGGACTAGAGGACACCAAATGAAATGAATGGGTAGCAGGCTTCAAACTAATAAAAGAAAGTTCTTCTTCACAAAGCAAATAGTCAACCTGTGGAACTCCTTGCCATAGGAGGCTGTGAAGGCTAGAACTAGAACAGAGTTTAAAGAGAAGTTAGATAAAGTCATGGAGGTTGGGTCCATGGAGTGCTATTAGCCAGGGAGTAGGAATGGTGTCCCTGGCCTCTGTTTGTGGAAGGCTGGAGATGGATGGCACGAGACAAATGGCTTGGTCATTGTCTTTGGTCCATCCCCTCCGGGGTACCTGGTGTTGGCCGCTGTCGGCAGACAGGCTACTGGGCTAGATGGACCTTTGGTCTGACCCAGTATGGCCGTTCTTATGTTCTTATGTTCTAAGCTCAGGGTCGGGGGTCTCGCTGGACCAACTTGATTTTCATGCAAACCTGCTCCTGGGTTCGCATGTGGTCTTTGGTGGCCAGGCTGGCAGCTATCCTGCCCTAGATGGCCCCATTCCTGTGCCTAGTGCGGAGGTCATGGACGTTGGAGGTCTCCCCCCAAACCTCAATGAGGTCCACGATCTCCACACTAGACCAGGCGGGCGCCCGCCTCTTGCGGCCCTGGGCAGGCTCCTGGGAGCCGCCAGCCTGGTCCTCAGAAGAGGCGGAGGGCTGGGTGGCAGCGGGTGGCTGGCTCATGCCGTGCCAGGTGCAGGGTCTGCTGGCTGGGTGCTGGCAGGCTTGCATCTGGCATGGGCACTGTAGCCAGACCGTGGCCCTTTAAGGGCTCCGGGGCCGGAAGGGGGGCAGAAGAGTTTCCCTGGTTTGGCCCAGAGTGGCCACCAGGGCAACCTGGGAAGGGCTAGCCTCCAACTAGTTCGAATTAAGTGGCTACACAGCCCTTAATTCAAACTACTTAATTCGAACTAGGCGTTACTCCTCGTAGAATGAGGTTTACCTAGTTCGAATTAAGCACTCCGCTAGTTCGAATTAAGTTAGAACTAGCAGTTTGCATGTGTAGCGCCTATGAAAGTTAATTCGAACTAACAGCTGTTAGTTCGAATTAACTTTGTAGTGTAGACATACCCATAAGGATGCAGTGCATCCTTTATGTCCCTTTTTCATGTTTTATTTAGAGGTAATGCTGTAGGTTTCATATTTTCATAGGGACTGCATTACTTATGTAACTTTAATTTAAAATTAATTTTATGCTATTTTCTAGTTTAGGTTGAACTATATCATCATCGTAATTAACTGGTTTTCTTTCTTTCTTTCTTTTTATGCTTCACTGTTTTATTTCAGTAATTTTTCCTGTCATATTATGTGTCTTGTATGAAATCTAGTTTCACTTTTTGTTTTTGATTTACAAGAAGGTGGTTTTGTGACTTTACCATGAAAGTGTGGATTGCTCTGCAAATCTGACAAGAATGGATGTTAAGGCTATTGTTACATTTTCAGAAGAGGCAAACTGAAGATACAAAATTTAGATCTAGATTTAGGACACCTTCAAAATTCCCAGGTGCTTGAAGTGAGGCACTCATCTGGACCATTAAACAGGTATGGGGCATTTGCAAAATCAGACTCTGGATCTAGCTTAATATTTTTACTTCTGATGTTTATCAAAGGGCGTATTAGTCTGTTTTGAATCCCTCTCGCTGTGTTCATGACGGATGTGAAATTAACAGCTATGGACCAGCAAACATTTAACTGTAAAGTACACCACTGTGAAGATACTGATGACAGCTTTCATTCTGAACAATGTACCAGTGCTCAAAAAGTACAGGCTAGTGGTTAAAACACGGGTCTGGAAGTCAGGATTCATTGTTTGTCCTTGGGCAAGTACGTGTATCTTTCTGTGCCTCAGTTTCACAATGGGGCAGCAAATGGGGAGTTTTAATTTATCATTGTTTACAAAGCACTCTGAGATCCTCAACTGAAAGGTACTATACAACAGCAGGGCTATGATATGCAGATACCCATATTCATATAAAAATCCAAATACACATTCTATACATATTTGTACTGACTACAACCGTGATAAAATATTGCACAGTGCACAAAGAGGTTACAGCTAATGTAATCTTTTCTTTAGTGCGCCATAGGCAATAGCTGAAGGGGATGGCTTAGTGGTCTAAGCAGGAGTTAAAATACTTCCAACTCCTTGAAATCACAGATTTTAATCCCATATATTTTAACCCCCAGGAAGCCCTCTTCCATTATAACCTTGAACTGTGGTCTATACAGTTTAAAATGTAGTGTGGAAGATTACTCCACAGTTGTACCATCAGTATGAGGAAAGACAACATTGTTTTCTCTTGTTACTTCCAAGGCTTGCAAAATAAATACATTAATTCAATAATTTAAACTCCACGAGATTTAGAACAAGACAAATGTGCTTAAAAACTAAACTAAATGTTGTTGTTAAGCACTGCTTTCTCATCTGCAGACTTCTGGTGAAAAAAAACAGTGACAGCCCTTGCCTTTGAAGTCTTCTGTGTACCCAGAGAAGAAGAACTGAATGGGCAGCAGAAGTTTCAGACAGAAGCACTTGAGCTTTGAACTTTTCATTTCAGAAGTATTGATGTTTGTCTGATCTACTCTATCTGGAGAGAGAGACTAAATAAAGGACAAGTTTCAAAGATCAGATCTTAATCTAAATTCTCTTAAAGCATGTGGGTGTCTAGAACCATTATAGAGACAAAGAACAACCTTTGTGTTTGGATCTGGATCTGAACTGCCTGAAAGTTTGGGGATGTTTTGAGTTGTTGGTTTGTTTTGGCACGTTAGAGAGATGGGGGACCAGCAGCCAAGTTTAGATCCCAAACTCAGCTTCCTCAAAGTTTGGAACTATTTTTATTTGGGCCAATCTCTATCTAGTAAATTATGACAAGAAAGTTGTTTTACTTACATGTACAACTTCTTTACTGGAAAAAAAAAAGGCAAAAACCAAACCACAACATTCACCTAGTTGTGGATTTTGTTAAGAGCTAGACACTTAGTTTAGGTTCATAGGAAGGTTCCCTGGATATCTGTGAACGTTAAGACCAGACCTAAGCCCAGTTTTGAGAAAACATTAGGGCCAGTTTATGGTATTATGTCGAAATCATGAAGTCATCACTGGTTTTGGTTCTGATGCAAAACCAGATGAAAGTCAGAGTTTGGACTGAGCTCCACTCAGAATTTTCAAGTTCAGTCAAATTTAAAGCTGAAACTGAAACTGTGGGGAGGGACTAAGAACATCAAAACGATCAAAACCACAGAAAATATGTGCAGAAGCGGCCACACAGTGAAATCACCAAACCTTATGTATTGTTTATAAAGAAATATGCAGTTTGCCCCTAAATTAAAATACTTGGTTTCATGCTGGGCTCAATTCTCTGCTTCATCTGAAGTTAATAGCAAAACTGCTAATGATTTCAGCTGGGGAAGGATCAGGTCCAAAGTCTTTATATGCCCTCCACACAGCTTAAGAACCCTGATAGGAGGTGGCTGACTTTATGAAGTTCCCCAATATGCACTTACGGGTCAGTGGCAATGGCGCAAGGAGTTAAGTCGCCATGGAGGTAGGGGATTCATATGTGTTGATACACCCATTGAAAGCATCCACTTCAAAAGCAGGGGAGTGGGAGTGGATTGTACTCCACAGTTAGTATCCCATGTGAGTTATGTTGGCACTATTAAAGATTATGTTCATATGCCAAGGACAACATGTTTCAGAGAACAGAATAATACCTAAAAATGCAAATATTTTGACTCATACCCTCTGTTTTTCCCCTATTCCTACTTTACTAACAGTAAAAAAAAATGCATGTATCTAGAAATCATCTAAAATGGGAGATGAGAAAGGAGGATCCAAACAACCCACCCACTGCCCTGGCACAATAACAATCATGAGAAGAGGGAAAGTTATCTCTATTTACCATGGAGTGGGGAAAAAGATTGGGTGTAGTTTGGGACTAGAAGTGAGAAGCTATGGATTCAATTTCTTGCTCTGTCCCTGGCTCCTCCTTAAACAAATCACCTCAACTTTCTGTGCCTCATTTTCCCTATCTGCATAATTCCACCTCAATACCTCACAGTATGTTTTAGTACTTATGTCATTAATGTTTGTACAGTATGTGGATAGCAACCGTATCAAATAAATTATTTTCCTTAATGCCGTGATATACCACTTCTCTATATGGACTCAAAGAGAAAACAAGGCAGGGGAGAGAGCTAGGTCAAAACAAAACAAAACAACAACCCCAAACAAAAACCAAACACAAAAATCATGGAGCAGCAATCTACAAACCAACTAGTTCTTCCTATTCCCAGAGGTGGCTTTCATAGAACTACTTTCTATTCCTATGCGTCCTCTGTAGAGTTTCTTTTCTGCTTGGTTGGGCAATCAGGTATTCAGAGCATAATGTAAATGCTCAGAACACAGAGACATGAAAAGTTGCCAGACAGAAACTCCAAGTGAAGGATTAACATTTTTTCTCTCGCCCCACACCCTCCTGCTTACGAGCTCGCCATTCTATCTCCTCCAAGCACCTTGTTAACTGTTGCTAAGTCTGACACCCACTGGTGGCAGCAGGAAAGCCTACCAATACAGGATAAGTCACCCTAAACACAGGGTCTATTTGGTCTCTCACTGCCTTGTGAATACAAAGTGCAGTTTCCTCAGCTCTGCAAAAACTGTTAAAAACTCCATCTTCCAGGGTGATTGTTATTTATAAAAAATTAAAAGCTTTGTTTCCTGCTTTGCTTCAAAGGCACCAAGAATAGAATCCTTGACACATCAAATTCTGGAACCTCACCACTCACCAAGGCTGCTGTTCTGATCCAAGCAATGACGAAGGAAAATCACCTCACAGTCTCTTGAGAGTGGTAAGGCTTGGCTGCTAAACTCCCCCTGCCCTGTTGGGCTTTTTGAGTTCACTGTGTTCCAGAGCGAGTGCCGAGGCAGAGAAATTAGGGAGGGGAGAGGTGGGAAGGAAAATCACTGGAGCCCCTTACGATCAAACTTCCACTAACCAAGAGGAAATGTCTTATAAATAAACAACAGCAAGAAAAACACAAAAATCCATCTCGTCCTGCCAGAGGAATGTACATTATTGTCTCTCAATGGAAAACTTTACACTACATCAGAAAGCAAGAAAGCAACCATGTCTCCTGAAGCTACCTCCCTTAAAAAAAAGTGCAACATGAACTTGAAAAAAAACAAAACAAACCCTTTGTTGGGAAGTTCATGCAATTTCCCAGTAGACAAACAAAACCGTCCAAATTCAACAGATGTCACTGTTCCAAGGATTTCTTGTGGCAGCCTATCAACAAAACTTTTTTAGCTCTGATCATCACTGCGCCATCAGGACAGTTTCAGAAGGGAAGTTCAAGGCAAGGGGAAGGAGAAGGAAGGTCAAATAAAATATATAAAGGCATTGATAGGCCATGAGCATTTCAAGGGAGGTACTATTGCTCTCCCATTCTACTCCACCCCCTATCTCTGAGAAGATTTATGGGCTAGTAAGCCAATGCCATGATTCTCATCCCAGAAGACTGGAATTCATATTTACTTATAAGATAGCTTTTATCTTACCATAGGTCACAAGTGAAGTGAGCATGGTGATCTCAATACAATCCCTAGACTCTTGTCTAAAACCAAAACAACTGCACAGCTTGGCACAGTGAAGTGTGAGTCAGAATTTTCTGCTCATGAGAGACCAAAGACTGCAACAGCAGCAGCACTGAGGGCTAGATTGCAGAGCTATTTTGGGGGAGGGTCCAGGACTGCAACGCCAGAGTGATGCTACAAGTAGACTGGTAAAGCTGTTTGTGGGCCTGGGGCTAGAATAGAATAGGCTGCTAGTAAGAATGAGGTAAATTAAAAAGCTTGGTGTTGGACCACGACAGGAACAGCAAGGGATGCTGCAAGTTAAAAGTCAGTTGTCGGGAAAGAGATAAGGGATGGAAACCATAAAGGGTGTTGGAATAACATTGAGTGAACTGGCAGAGCTGTAAGAGTGTGGTCCCTATTAACACAGTAGAGGCCCTGTTTTTCAAGATAGTTTCAATGGAAAAATCACCCACTACTCACCCATACTGCTTTCCTGTGCTGTGTTCATCAGTTACAAATTAAAAATACGACTTTTAATATGGTGCCTTGCTGGTGAAGTGGTGTTCTCTCTTTCTGGACTCCCATCCAAGATAGGTGCTTTACAAGTGTAGACGGGCTGACAGACACAAGCATGTTTAGATGGGTAGCAAAATCAAAACTGAAAGCTGAGTAAATTGAAAGTTATGGATAAATACTGCTCTTCCAGACACGGGCCTCTTTAGGAAGCTATTATCGTTAAAATGTTTTAAGGACCAAAACTTCAAGCGGACCATAAAAAGAAAATACCCAAAACAAAATAAGGAAGAATTTTCAATGTCTCCTCCAGAGACAGAAAAGTCTGAATGATATCAGCAACACATCACATGATGAGCTGAGGGAAAGTGAAAACTTACACTATTTGATCATAAGCTTCAGGGGGCAGACGAGTTAGTCTGTTAGGGGTATGTCTACACTTGCTCCCTAGTTCGAACTAGGGATGCAAATGTAGGTGACCGAAATTGCTAATGAAGTGAGGATTTAAATATCCTGCACTTCATTAGCATGATCTCACCGGCGCATTACTCCGCTCAACAGCTGTTTTGAAAGTGAAAGTGCGCGCAGGGACACAAAAAATGAGGAGTAACGTTAGTTCGAACCAATGGATTTGGTTCGAACTAACGCGTCCCGGCGCGCACTTTCACTTTCGAAACAGCTGTTGAGCAGAGTAACGCGCTGACGAGATCATGCTAATGAAGCGCGGGATATTTAAATCCCCACTTCATTAGCAATTTCAGTCGCCTACATTTGCATCCCTAGTTCGAACTAGGGAGCAAGCGTAGACATATCCTTACAGAAAAACAACAACAAATGGTTTGGTATCACTTTATAAACTAACAAAACATGTAGATGGTATCATGAGCTTTCGTGGGCACAACCCACTTCTTCAGATGACCGGAGTTATGAGTTTAGGATGTGCAGACCCAAAATAAATAGGAGAGGGGAAGGGGAAGGGGCAAACAGCTGTTTGCCTTAAGCTGTTAACCTTAAGCTGTTTGCACCTTCAACGGCTATTAAGTTGGTGGGGCACTACCAACTTAACAGCTGTTGAAGGAGCAAACAGCTCTTTGTGTAGACTCCTATGTCAGGAAGGATACTATCAACTGACTTTGATTCTTATCTGCTTCATTTTAACTACCCAATCTTCAGATACTTACTGATTCCCTCTAGCTCCCTGTCTCCTACCCTTTTCTTTTTTTCCCCTTCCCCCTCCCCTCTCCTATTTATTTTGGGTCTGCACATCCTAAACTCATAACTCCGGTCATCTGAAGAAGTGGGCTGTGCCCACGAAAGCTCACGATACCATCTACATGTTTTGTTAGTCTATAAAGTGCTACCAGACCATTTGTTGTTTTTTTTTACTATTTGATCACGTTAGTCTAACTGGTTAATTTTAGACCTGATTGATGCATAGTGATACCAAGCATTATAATGTGTAATTCGAATCCAAATGCACATTTTATCCAGCACCATCCATAGTAAATAGCTACCCTGAACCAGGAATGTAAAATCCTGGTTAATCAGTTAACCAATTAAACATCAGGCTAACCTAACATTTAACTAGTTAATTGATTAACTGGGATCCAGGCAGGGGACTGCTTCAGCCCAGCTGGAGCAGCTCCCAGCAGCCTCTGCACAGGGGTTGGGGCTGTTGCTGGCTCTCAGCCCCACACCCATGTTCCCTGCAGACAGAGGCTGCTCTGGAAACTGGAACAGTCCCTGGCTGCAGGGGCCCTGGACCCGCCGCGGAAAGGGACTGCTCCAGACAAGAGCTGCTCCAGCCCCCACTGATTAACTGGAATCAAATCGGTGCTTACCCATTAACTGGTTAACCTTTCATATCCCTGCTCTTAACCCAAGGTCAGTTTATCAACCTGCTAATCTGACTCCTGAAAAAAAATTGCCACATTGCAGTTTCTCTTCCTACACACCCAGCCTCCTCCTAGCCCCTTTCCTGGAATGTATAGTTTTCATTAAAATCTATCTGCAGTTTCAAGTACACTTAGATTTTTCTAATCATGGGTGATTGGTAGAGGTTATTGTCCCAGTAACCATTGCCTAGTCTAGTCCTATCACTTTAATAGGAATCTCTGAAGATAGTTGGACTCTCCATACACATTCAGAACACTTCTTCAAGCCCATGACAGGAACACTTGATAGTTTCTATAGAGCCTTCAATCCAAGGGTGTCAAAATTATTTACGAACATTAATGTGTTCAGTCTCCCAAAACCCACATGAGGTATTGCAGGCCAGTATTACTGCCTCTATTTTACACATGGTGAAAATGAGGCACAGAGAGGCCCAATGTCAAACAATGAATCAGGGGAAAGCCAAGAACAAAATGCAAAACTCAGCCCAGTGTTCTAAACTGCTCCCCAGAACCTATTTTCATCTGTTTTGTCATCTATTGGCTTACTCTCGCATTCGTTTCTCAACTAGATGTTTTCTACTTGGCTCTTGAGGAAACACTGAGCCAAATTCTACCCTCGTGTCAGGGAAACCCCATCGAAGTCAGTGAAAAGTCAAAAGGAGTAGATGCTCAGGTAGCATGGTGGTACATATGGTACAAGAACCTGAATAGAATAGAATTGCAGAAAATAATTCCTGACCAAGCCTAGTAAAACATCCATCCAACACTTCCACAAAAGGTAAGATCTTCAAGCTGCTCAACTGACCTCGGTTTCCCAATAATTTTCTGAATTCTAGGAACTTGCATAGAGGAAAGTGAGTATAGTACCTGGCCCTCTGTGCTTAATAAGTCCTGTGCTTAATGGACTAGAAATCAGTAGGAGGCATTAAATTAAGCACACTGGCAATTGGATTATTTAGTATCACTGAGTGTTACAGAAACCTGAAGATGAACAGGGAAAAGAAGGCAGAATTAAACCTTCCATTAAAAAAAGCCTATGAGGTTTCCCAAAATCAGGACTAAATAAACATCTTATGCAGCAGATGCCTTATGAAGATCATGATCTGAATCTCTTGCAGATTGCCAGTCAATTTGGATTCTTTCCATTACGAATTTTAGGAGCCACTCTGAATTTTATTTCATCTCTGTTACCAGCAGCCAGAGCCTCAGCATCACAAGAGCCAAGAGGACAATCATTTTCTTCCAATTCTTTATTTTGACATTTCCCATTTGTGCCCTTTTTCAAAGTTTTAATTTGGTAAAGGCACTTTGCAGCCTGTCTTTTAACAGGTCACTAATAACTTGGGACACACGAGCTCATATTTCATTTTTTGCTGCTGCTGCCGCTAAATATTTCATTTACCTTCAATGTGGCAGGCCGCCTTGGAAGACTTTATTTTTATTTTTTTCTTCACTGACATTGTTTACACCAGTGGTTCCCAAACTTTTTGGCAGCACGCCCCCTTTTTGATTTTTGAGAAACCCTCACGCCCCCCTCCCCCAACAGCAGCAAAACTTGTTGAGAAAAAAAAAAAGGAACTGACCATGGCCAAAAAACAAAAATAGCAGCAAAACTTAGGGGGAGATTGACCGGGGAGGAGGGGGAGAAGGAGGGGCTGGGTCACCTTGCGCCCCCCCCCCCCAGAATTTCTTCACGCCCCCCCAGTTTGGGAACCCATGGTTTACATACTGGTTCTAGGGACTTGTTCTTCAGCATTAGACTCATTTGCTCATACCTAATTAAGGAAAAATAATCAGTTGATCACAGAAACATCTCCACTGTGTGTACTACATGTTCTAGTGAGGTCTCTTTAGAGATTCCTTCTTGAGACTTTTTTCTTTTTCATTTTTTTAAAATATACTATGATATATACTATCATCACTGAAGCTTTACTGATGCAGCCTTTCTTGTCTGTTATCTCTGGGACTAGAGTCTGGCAGACTGACATGTCAGGCTGTGATTCTACAGGTACATTCAAAATACACAGCTTACCCAGTATTACTGAACAATGTCCATTAAGAAACACAAGAGCAACTCAGGGGCTCATCTTGCTGTCTGATATATGTTGCAAGGATATAGGTCTCCAGAAGTCTGATACTCTCATGCAAGGCAAAGAAGAGCAAAAACCATCAGAAGTGGGAGGGAGTGCAGGAGATTGATGCAGACACTTGCATATTCTCCTTCTCTTCATGCTGATAACGTTCTCTGGGTCTGGAGTAAGGATGTTAAAATGCAGCTATCTGGCTAATCGTGTAGTCGATACAATTTGTATTGGCATGATTAGTCAATAAACACCGCTCCGCAGAGCCGAAGCAGGGGTAGCTCCAGGAGCAGTCCTGGCTCATGCCAGCTCCAGGAGCCACCTGTGCTGCGGCTCTTACTACATTTAAAATGCAGAGTTGCAGCATCCCGGACCAGCACGAGCCAGGACTGCTCAGTCCCAGCTGTCTGCCACAAACAGGAGCTGCTGCCAGAGCAGCCCCTGTGTGCAGCTAGACCGGGCCGCCGTGAACAAGAGCTACTTGGCGGTAGCAGCCTCTGTCCACGGTGAGGCAGTGAGGCCTAGCTCCCCACTGAGACCCCCACAGACAGGGGCTGCTTTGCAGCAGCCTCCCCTATCCCTTGCCCTCCTGCTGCCTCTGATAGAGGCAGGAAGGGGGGCAGGGCAGCATTGTGGAAACAGTGCTGGGGGGGAACTGGCTTTTAAGCCAGCTCCACCCAGCACCAGCTCCTGTCCCCCCACCACCGCTGTGTCTCAGAGAGGGAGCAAGGATGGGGAGAAGTGAGTAGTCGATATTCCAGTCGACTACTCGCTAACATCCCTAGTTTGGAGCAGTGGCAGGCAACCTGCGCACCAAGGGCTACATGTGGCCCATGAGGGTTCTATGTACAGCCAACCCACAAGACATTTTGTTAACACACAGGGTTGCCACGGCCCACTAATTTCCATCTGTGTCATTTGTGCGTACTGGGTATTACTAAAGTGACATGCACATAAAGATTAGATCCCTGGAATCTGGACTGCCTGTACTCATATTCTGCTCTGTCCTAGAGCACACTCAATGACACCTTATCACTCCCAAGGAAATAATTTATCCTAGCACATTTTCACTCAGTAATATAAAACTCCTTTCACTAATCAAACACTGTCTCAGCCTATGTAACTAAGCTTGGATTTTGTATATGCTGCAGCTCACAAATACTACAAGCCTATGACATGTGGGTTATTGTCAATCTTTCTATATATTTTAGAAATGTGTGTCTGTCTGACTGTCTGTTCATCTATCAGTCAGTTTGTTCAAGAACACCTCTTAAAGAGTTAGGACCATCACATTCGGTAAGCAGCTTCCTCTTATCATAACTGAAAGCAAGGTCAGGGTTTGGTTGTGCCAGGATAATTGGGATGTACATGGAATGTGACTGTTTCATATCAAATGGAAAGGATGTGAGAGCAAGGACAGTTATACTCATAAATGACAACAGGGGGACAGCAAGCACCACAGTCACCAGTTGCTGGCCAGCAGCACAGCCCCTGCCACCTCAGCCTGCCCCAGGGAGTGGATGCTGTCCACTGTGTGGCTCCAGGGACCACTGGGCTGCCCTGGGGAGAAGCTAATGGGTGGTCTGCATGGCCTCCTGGCCGGCCCTGGGGAGAGGCCGGCAGGTGGAGTACATAGTCCTCACTGCCCCAGGCCAGCCTCTGGGACAAGTTGGAGGGTGGGCTGCATAGCCATCGCTCCGGGCCGGCCCTAACTCTGGGCAACGCTGGGTAAGTCTTCTCGTGCTGTTATGTTAGAGAAACCGGGAGCATGTGTATAAAGCACTGGAGTAGGCTCAGGAGACCTGCATTTATTTCCACACAGACTCAAAGACTGACTTATCTCTCTGACCTTCACCTCTTTATCTGTAATTTAGGGCTAATAATATTTCCCTGTGACATTGGGGCATTACAAGGATAAACTAATCAATCTATATTAGATATTCAGATATGATGGTGATTGAAGCCATCTAGATATCTAGCTATACTTGCCCTTTGGATGTTGCGGATCATTAGGGAGACTTCCATAACTCTCTTTTTCCAGTTTCTGAATCCTAAGAAAACTAAATTTGCATGGAAAGCTGCCTTCAGAAATGTCCATCTGTCCCATTCAATGAGATCAGTCTAACTGATGATAATGGTCCCTTTTGGCCTTAAAATCTATGATTTTTTTGAATGAGATGTGTGCATGGCTTACTTTGCTCTTAAAAATTCTGCTGCGTGGCTCATCCTTATACACTTGTCCGCATTTATGAATGGTCACATGAAAGCTTAATCTGGTCTAACTGACAGACTGCTTATCTTCTGAGTGGGAGAATATTCTGGATCATATGACATTATTCCTCTATACTCTGCAGTAGTCCACCATCCAATTTTGGATTCCCAGCAAGGTTCTGGTCTCCATATTTAGGCCCTTTTCTGGTAAAGAACAAGCCTACCCCAGAGACCATTTCTCTCCTCTTACACAGCAGAGAGCATACTATACCTAGGTTCTTTAAAAAACCCAATTAGGTACCTTTCAGCCTCTTTAGGCACATAAATACCTTTGGATATATGGCCATAAGTGACTTAACTAAAGTCACACAGGAAAATCTGCAGTAGAGCTAGAAATGGAACTGAGGTCACAAGGCAGCATCCAACGTTCCCTATAATCTTTTCCATCCATGTGCGGAAGATACTTTTTTATGTGCACCAAGGTATGTGCAAATGTGCACAGTTTTGTGGCTTTTTTTTCTGTTTTCCAGAAACCATTAAAATGTAACAACCCCCAAGATATTCCTGTGTTTAAAAAAATAGATCATGGATGCAGGAACAATCACTCATGGTTTGAAGTGGGGCAAGTAAATAATTTTAACTTGACTGTGCCTTGTATTTGCAACTAGCTTTTCTGCTGTGACCCACTATACTTACCTTGTCTACTGCTCTAACCAACAACATGCCTTTTTAATCTGCCTTCCTGGGGTCTGCATTGATTACAGCATTCATGTTCTATTTAGATTCTTTTGTATCATGCCCTGTGGTGCAAGCACGAAAGGTGTTATTTATAAAATGAAATTCTGTTGTATTGCGGCTTGAATTCAAAGACGACAAATGATATTAAATACTTACTTTATTTAATAATATCTTATATTTATTAACTCAATTTCTTTACAAGATTAGACATAGGTGGGCAGAGGGGATTATTAACTAATGAAAAGGTTTCAGGCAATCTCCCCCCACCTCCCAGTTATATATATATATATATATATATATATATATATATATATATATATATATTTAGAGGGCCAGAATGTGCACCTCCAGCTTACCATAGTGGCTTTGTGTACAAAAGACACTATATATAACCATTGTTGGAAACCATGTAAAGGGGAAAATATACTACTCCTTTAAGAGACAACCTGGCAATAATCTAGGAGGCTCTGTCCTACCCTAGGGCTGAGCTATTTAAACACAGGAACAGGAAACTGAGGAGAGACAGAGGACGGAGAAAGAGAGAGGAGAAGCCAAGGAGATTGGAGTGGATGGTGATTTCTCTCTCAGGTGCTAGGAGATAAACCTAACCTGACTCACAGACTTAGGTTTGGGAACTTTGTTTGGGAACGCTACACCAAGGTCCCAACAACCGGTTTGTTTAATGATTCTTGTCCTGAAAACGTATTAAAAAGGGACATGACATATGGTCAATGTGTGTTGGCTTCCCATAAGTCCCCTTCCCATAATCCTTTCTCCACGTCTCTTTCCACAGTTCTACTCCATCATGAGCGCCCTTCTTTAGAGGACAGGTCTTGTCTGGGAGGCCAGCATGTATCAGGGGAGGAGCAAACTCCTGATACTTATATAGACTGGTACATAAACCATAAGTAGGTGCTTATGACGCATCCAGCCTTCACTCTTACTCAGAGGTGAGTACTACCAGCCTGGGGAGAAAGTGCAAGCTTACAAACCTGTGTCCCACATGTAGAAACATAAACTTTAGATTCAGACCCATTTCTAAATAAAAACCTAAACTCTTCAAGCCCCTGTTCCTAAAAATCTTTTACAAGTTCATACAAGTTGAAATCTGTCAGGTCCACAAGTAATACAGAGCCTAACAGAGAAAAGAGAAAAAATGTCAATGTCAGGAATGCTATAGGCAGAAAACTCCCTCTCCGAGGTGCATGTCAGGTAAAAATTTTCACCCCAGGAGCTATTGCACAGTTAGAGGTGAGTCACCAACATCCAGATTCATTAAACCCAAAGGTGCCACTCAAATCAGACAAGCTATTGCTAGAACAAGAGAGATTAGACTTTTTAAGTATCTGATAGATTAAAAGGAAATTGTCAGGATATGTTAAATGGATATTCAAGTACTTTAGGCCCCAATTTTCACCTACTTAAAGATCTTAAAGCTGGATGTGAGGCAGAGATAAAAAAATAAGGTGTGACAACTTTTTTTTTTTTTTGGTAACTTACATTGTCAACAACAGCCAAGTGCAGTGTAAGTAAATGCACTATTTGAAGATTATCAACAGCTAAGAACAGTTGAGGAATAAAAGATATTCAGAACCAGGATTTAGTTTAAGGATAATCTCTGGACTCAGGAGAAGAAACTTTCAACATGGATCATCAGGGAGAATGTTCCCAATGGAAAAGAGGAATAAAGAGGTTAAACTGGGGTCAAAAGTGAAGGGGGACTGAGAAATAGATTTATGATAAATCTTTCAAAAGGAGGCATAACAACTGCAACCACAAAAACCAGTAATCCACTGCAGCAATAAAAACACATGCCTGGACCCTGTACAGGTAATATGGCTCTTGTCTACCACGCCCTCCCTCCCTGACTCCAAGACACCTTTTATTTCACTTTTATTCCATAAATATTCCATAATGAAAAACTCTGCTCTCTTTTTCAGGAAAGCTGGTGAAAACATTCTGGCTAATAAATGGAAGCATTTTAATTTCCTGAAAATCACAAGTTTGTCACCATGAGCATGAGAAGTGATCTCAATGGAAAAGTTACAGAAGTACAGGCACAAAAGCTATTCAGTTTATCCATATTATGAATGTCACAAAATGCTACAATTTGAAACTACTGAACAAAATTTTGCTCATTATGTAGATCTCAGTAAAAATCTATAAAACAGGCTAAATTAAGCCAAGTTTATATAACACTGGTTTGGGGCTTACTTTAAATTAGGCAGACACAAACTTTTGTTACTAGAACATTTTAGAGAATATAATTTTCTCTCTCTCTCTCACACACACACACAGATTTCAAAAGATATTTTTTATTGTATTTTTTCAGACAAATTCACCTCTGAGCTAAGCATGAAAAATTTCAGCCTCAAATTAGTTTGAGAAAGTTGTGTGCACAGGCAAGTACGGCATTTTAGGTGTGTGTAGAGTATGTTACTATGCTTGAATTTGTTACTAAGGTCAGCATGCAATGAATAAGTTAGGAGTGAAAGTATCTGTTATCCAAGAACACAGATTATAAATCACTTTCTTGGTGCGCTGCTTTCCAAACCATATTCTTCCATACCTGCTCATTGAAGTTTTTCACATCCCCTCCATTCGAGGATCACAAAGAAAGCAGAGCAAGGTTGAAAAATCTGTCCCATTGTTTTCAAGCTTTTAAGAAGAGATTAAATCCAGAAAGGCTGCAAATTCTGGATTCACTTCTGAGGGTGTTTGGCTTTGTGGTTTTGGTGCAGGTTCATTTCTAATTAAGTTAATTGAGAATTAGCCAAGAATAAGAAAAATGAGAATACAGGAAAGTACTTGACAGATACATTAAAAACCCAATACAACTCCCATCAAAGTCAAGATGTAACCATCCACAAGCTTCATTGGAGGCAGAGTCCTAAGAGAATGAACTTCAGTTATCTGGTGGGACTGACTGAGTAGCCAATACAGTAATGGGAGAATGGGATATAAACAGTTCAGAATGACGCAGAGTTAGGGAGAACCTTGCTGGATACATTGTGTATGACTTATGAGCTGCTGTGATGGATAGGAGTACTGGCCAGCATTCGGTGACTAAAGGGTTAAACTCGGGTAGCTGGGGGTGTTGGCAGGGAGCCAGGAGAGCCAATGGGAAAAAGTGTTGAAATTTGAATTGGAAGATATACCAATATATCTGCTGTTTTTCTTTGTGTGAGTTGTAAGCACAGAGTTGGGGGAACAAGATGTGTCGAACCAAGCAGAACTACCATGACTACAAGGAATACTGGGCATGGAAATGGACTGGAACTTGAAGCACGGATCATGAGAAGATAGGGAAATGTCTATTCAGATGTGACCAGGTTATTTTCTTTGTTTTTGGTTAAACTTTTCTGTGCGAAATCTATGTACCTCCCATACAATATATTTTATGCTGTATCCCAAAGTCATAATTTCTCTGCGTTTTAATCTGTTCTTTTCTCAGTTGCTCTGTAACACCTAGCAACTAAATATGCTTTATCAAGTACATCTTTTTGTTTTGTTAATAAAATCACCCTTTTTAAGGTGATGATTTGACTCTTGGGTCCTGGAAGGTAATAGGAAGTCTATTTATGCATGCCTAAGACTGAGAGGTCAGCCATCACAGATTGCAGTTTGTTTTCTTCTTCTTTTCTTTTTTTCAAGCTCTCCTGTGACAAAAGACCTTGGGGGTACCTCTCTGGAAGAAGTTCAAGTGCTTTCTTCCTGGGTCCAAGAAGAAAGGGGTTTTCACTTGATGGTGGCAGCCTATGTCCCAAGACCAGGGAATCTGTGACCTTGGGGAGCTTTTAAGCAGAAGCCTATAGAGGCAAGGTATTTTTAAGCTCTCTTGCAGGCCTCCACTTTCTGCACTCAGAGTGCCAGAGTGGGAAACAGCTCTGACAGCTGCAATCACCGCAACTGTGATCACTATAGAGCTCAGTCAGTGATGTTACTATTAAGACATGACACATAGCTCACACTGTACCACCTTTCTAAACTGCTACTGCAATGCATTTTGACTTCCACTTTTCAACCTCCAATCTGCCCCTCCATCCCTTCCACGTACCCTTTAAGACTCCATCTGAACATCAAAAGCAGATATCCTTTTCCCCCCCAGTGTAATCTTTAAAAATATCAGATTGGAACAGACGTATTTTCACTAAACCATGATTCAAGTCACATCATATTGCATCTTGGGAGAATTCTACCCCCTCTCCAAATGCTCTCCCTTTGTCAGATAATAGGGAAGTCAACCTTTGAAGCCTATATACAGTGTGCTGCAATAGCTCTTCAGCCCTTTGTCTCTGTAAAACTAACATTATCAGCTCACTGTGAAATTTGAGGATAATCTATGGTGTAAAAATTACTGTCAAGGGACCTAGTTACAATACAATTATAACTAAAATGCCATTTTGTTTTGTAGTCCTTAGTGGAAGCAAACCATGTTTTAAGTTTGCACCCAAAGTATGCTACAGCCTTGGGTTTTGCAAGATGGCACCAAAACTGGGGAACTTATTTGAAATATAATTGGATTTAATTTATAATTACACACTGAACTGTGCTATAACCAAATGTGTGGTGTGTGTGTGTGTGTGGGGGGGGCTAATATTGTTATAAATGAGGCTTCTGTTTCATAGCATAGATGAGATTTAAAACACAAGTTACAGAGAATGCATGTTCTAGCTACTGGAGAAGAGCCTTGGATGTCAGGTCTCCGGAGCGCTACTCCCAGCTCTACCACTGACTCGTCTAACTTTGGGCAAGTAATTTTGCCGCTTTCTGCCTCAGTTTCCACAACTGTAAAACTGGAACAATTCTTAGAAACTTCACTGGTAGGTGAAGAGATTCTGAGGCATAGGTCATTAATTTCCATTAAGTGTTTTCTGATTCTCAGATGAAAGGCAAAGTAGTTCCATGATATTAATCAAGTATTTTTCTCACAATGATTTTGCTGTAGCACTCTATGACTGTTGACAGCAGACAGCAGGTAAAGCAGAGGCATATGAGATCTCATGAAAGTTCACCTACATCTATTTTCTGTAGGTTAAGTTCATTTTCTGTGCCTGTTCTGCAGGCCCTTTGAGATTAAATGCAGCTGAACACTATTAAACATTTTGCCTCAGTGCATGAAGAATATATTCTTTTAGCAGTTTTATTCCTTTGTCAATTACTACTTTAAGATGCTTCCACAGTATTATTTTATATCGGCCAGTTGTAAAGATAATTTACTCCCTGAGCAGTTTTACTCCTTTAACATTTCAAAATTTTTGTTTGGTGTTTATCACATGACCATTCGTGGCAGAAACAGAGAAGAATTATTTACCAAAGGGAGATGATACACTGACAAACTTTTGTTCATTTTTACCACACTTCAGGAAACAGACCTGGATAAGGTTCCTGGTGAAGCGCCATACTTAGCTGTTAAGCAAAGTGAAGAGCTTTCTCTCCTTCTGTCGGGGCAAGCCCTTTACCAGCACCATGCTCCCAGCTACAGCCATACAAGTATTCACATAGAAAAATATAATCTCATGTGTTTGTTACAAACTTGAAATTCAGCCCAAGTCGCATTGCTCCGTCAAGTGAACCTGGAGGCACTTTATGTCTTCACAGAGTTCATGCTCAAGCCAAAAGAATTTGGCAGGGACAGAGGCACACATTGCCACAGAATGATTAAACCCAGTAATTTATGTGAAACCCCAACTCAGTGAATGTCAGGTAACATAATGTGAAGGTCACAAAACAGGGTGGCATTGCAGGCCATACATAGCAGAACAATGAAAGAAGGATCCAAGATACGGCCATCCAGGGAAGAGCTGGTGGCTGACTGGGGTGTGCATCAGAGCAAAGTTGGCATTTCATGGCTGTGTGATCAGAGTTACTCTTTTGTGGTGGCACTGTTACACAGACTGAGAAAGCTTTCACAGCTCTGCAGAAGACCCCAGTTTCATTGCAAAGCAATAACTCAGAACAGATGATGAAAGATTTGCTGAGATTCACAAACCCTTTAAGTGAACCCGGGCCCATTTTTGAGAGGTGCTGGGGCTGTTGCCTTGATATCAGGCAAGCTTTGAAGTTCTACAGAGCTTTCGCATACATTTTTGAAACCCTCGATGCTCACCAGAGTTTTGCTTTGAACACAGAAGTCAAGTTGAAAAGCACACAGATGCTGGTAGATCAAACCTACTAATACCCAGCTCTTATACAGTGCTTTTCATCAGTAGCCCTCAATGAGCTTTACAAGGGAGGTCAGATGGGAGAACTGAAGTGCAGAGAGGGGAGGAGACTTTCCCAAAGTCACCCAGCAAGCCAGGGGCACAGCAGGCACTAGCACTTAGGATTCTTAAATTCCAGTCTAGTTCCCTAGATATGAAGCCACAATGCCTCAAGAAAATGCTTACAAGGTGCCACCACAGAGTTGTATTCAGCTCTGCTCAGCAGCCACAGCAGGCCAATTCCCTAAACACATCCCTTACATTATATAATTGAGTTCACTTAGTAGCTCTGGATGAAAAGAAGTGCCTTACTGTCTAGAAAGGTTGGTGTCAATCTTTAGCCCTACAAATAGCTGACTAATTTTAGATTCAAATACAGTTGTAAACTATTAAAGCAGTCTCCCTGGTGCATGGAAAACATATAGTTTGAACAATCTTAGTCCTTCATGAAGGACCCATTCCTGAGCGTTGCACTGTTTCCTTTAACTGCACAGTGTACTTGTTTGCCATGCAGAATGTTTATTTTTGTAAATATAATTTCCTTCTTTCCACAGTTATTTACTGAAGGTTATTTTTTACACACACACACAAACTTGTTGATCAAAGAACATCTTTTTGTGTGAGACTGTAGACTGCCAGTCAGGATGGAGAACATAAAATTGAGGTATCTTTGTGATTGATTACATGCATTTCACAGTTTGTACATCCAACCAGATTAAACCGGGGGGGGGGGGGGGAGAGAAGGAGACGGATAGAAATTGCTCTTTGTGTAGTTTTCATTTGTTATATGTTCAGTTGATGCATTAAAATGAACAAATCTGCTGAGAGAATAGTCACAGACCAAGACCTACACATAGACCCAGAAGGGATTCCCACACTGGTGAGGCATTCAACTCTCTACTAGCACAGAACTTCCAGTGTTGCCCCAATGTCCCCAAAACATAAAGCTATGTTCTATCCCGAATTTTATTTTTGTGTCCGGATTGGAACCAGAAGAATCACTCATTTTCTCCCAATTCTAAATCTAGCTGCAACCACTGAAGTCCTAAGTCCCAACCAACAGCATTGGAGAAAACTCTGTTGAGACTTTGCTAATGCTATTCCTTCACTGGTCAGATGATTACTGTTTTATGATATAAAATACGAGGTAATTTTTCCCCTGGTGGCACTGTACGTGCTAACTGTACTACTCCAACCTTATGCTGGCTTGTGAAGAAAAAGGAACAGACATTTATTTCAGGTTTCCTGTGTGACAGTGAAGATCTCCAAACAGTAAATTATCTTAAACGTTAATTGCTTTATCCTAGAAGGTGGAAGTGAGAGATGTACATGAGGTCATGTCAAGTCATCACTGGTAGCTGAGGACATATTTGTCTTTGGCTATCATTTGCAGCAGGAAGGCAACAACAGGTGCTCACCAAATCCCATCAGACTTTGGAGCTAAAAGGAAAAGACACATCTCTCTCACCAGCAGAACTTGGATACATCAGCACTGCAGAGCTGACTGATGCATAGCTTTCTATATTGCCTATTCAAAGGAGAGGCAGGGCTGGCCCCACATCAATCCTAGTATATATGAAAAAACAATAAAGAGAATTTTGCCTCTAATGAAATAATAAGACTGAGCAGTTTTAAAGTTGTTGGGGAGATTCAGAACGACATGTGGCAAGGAACATATAGGAGTAACAGTCTTTGTAAAGGACAGCCCTGGGGCTGGAAGGGGCTTCGGCCCCACTTCAGTCAGTGGAAGTGCTCCTGGTAAAAACACACACTACTGACAGAAGCAGCATAGTGTGGATGCGAACTACCACTTTAATTAATGTGGTGGCTGTATGTCAACTTGACTTAAATTGATTTGATTTTGTAGTGCAGACCAGACCTGAGTTTGGGATAGGAGAAAACTGTGTGGACACAATGAATGGCTCCGACAGAAAGAAGTAGCAGGACAAGAAGTAGAGCCTGAAAAGGAACAGTAATTCTGAAAGGGAAAAGCCTAGGATCATCATAGCTGGATACCAGGGGATGTACTTGGAAGAAGGAAGAGGAAAAATAAACCCAGGTCACTGTTTTTTGTATTAAACCATCTCTTTTTTTTCTTGAATGAGTCTTGCTTTCCTTTCTGCCCACACATTTTTCACATGGAAGACTTGGATTGGTTTGGGAATTTGTACTCACACAGTTTGGGCAGAGTGACATTTAAATTCCTGGTCTGCTGAAAGAAATCTAAAACACTGCATGAAATAATGCCTGGTTGCAAAACTCACACATGTGGTTTTAAAGTCAAGATGGAAACTCTTCTTGAAAATTGACCCATTGTATTAAAAAATACAGATTCACAGATGTCAAGGCCAGAAGATGCCACTGTGGTTATCTAATCTGAACTCTTGCATAAAATAGGCCACACTATTTCATTCAGTAATTTTTGCATGGAGTCCATTCGATAAGAGACATCTTAAACTTGTGGGAGTAGAAGGGAAAAATCAGAGAGTAGAAATCAAAGAAACAAAAGAGCTAGACTACAGCAGGCACAGAGGAAGATCTATGAGTCAAATAGATGCACTGAAGGAAGAGAAGTTGCAAATAGCTGCCTATCTACTGTATTTAGGTATTTATGGAGGACCTGGTAAATCAATAATGATGGCACAGAGAAAAGACAGGAAAGAATCAGAGTGAGTTATGACACTGGAAAAGATAAAGATGAACTCCTCTGTAACAAGAAATGATCAAACCAATTGTAATACATACTTGCTAGTTGAAATCTGAACTGTGATGCTTGAAATGTGACCACCTGCTCCATGCAAAATTATTGTTCAAAGAGCCAAAGAGGGAAAAGGGAGGGAGAAGGCATTCAGTTCCCAGAAGGCATTTTGAGAAGAAATACTACTTACTGTATTTCTCTGTACAGCTTCCTGCCACTCTTACAGATACAGTTGAATAGGCTTAATCACTTGGAGTGCAATTATATGAGAGTCCAACTACAAAAAGCCCCAAACACAAGACTCATCATTCCTCTAACAAACTGAATCTCTACGTTTCTACATCATCCTTGTTCTGTCCAGAAAAAGCCCTCAGATATCTGAAACATTCCTGGAATTAACAAGTATGTGCTGATACCACCTAGCTTGTTGCTTCCTGATTATCTCTTTGGCTGGCACTGATTTACAATGCATGGTATTGTTGTGCTGCAGGAATACATTTTGCCTTTTTATTTCTTCTTAAATTTCCCAGTAACCGCAAGAGGGAGGTTGAGTCATTGAGCCATAATGTGACTTCTTAAATCAAACAATGAGTAAGTGGAAGCAAGATTTTGTTATGGACAGTTTCTTATAGGCTAAGCCATTTGGCTTTGTAAAAGGTCATTTCAATAGACAAACTTTTTGTACTCATTACTTTGTATTAAAACCAGGATAGGGACCTGAGCTGTAAAATGTTCCTTCTAAACTCCACTGTAAAAGCGATGCATATGCTCTGTAGCAAGAGTGAATCTAAGACCCACAGGATACAGAATTTATAACTTGGTAGAAAAAGACAAAAAGAAAACAAAGATGACAAATGTTTACCAATTTCCAAGTCAGTAAAGATGCAGTGCTCTATGCAATATAAATGAACTGTGGGACACAATACACAAGATAATCAGAAGAGAAAAATCTAATGCGCCCTATTTTTGTGTTTTGATTACATAGAGAAGCCCAGAAAAGATCATTTAACCTGTGGGCTGCCAGCTGAAACTAAGCATGCCCATCCGTGTACTTAAAAGATTTCTTTAATTAACAAGGAATACAAGTAAATAAATGTGCATTGCCTGAGTTACTTACAAATACAGTACCAAATTTCAGGTAGTTTTCCTTGGCAATCATCAAGACCGCGTAAGAGGGCTTAATCCCTCACTACTGCTTATGCTTTTGCAGCACATTTTCATGCCAAAAAGCCCTTGAAAACATTATCTAATTAGTTCTCACAACAGTCTTTGAGATAAGTATTATCTTTGCTATTTTACACATGGGGAAACTTAAAGTGGGAAAATGACTTGCCCAAGACCACAGAAGAAGACAGTTGCTAAAGCCAGGATTATTTGGTGGTAGACCACCTGGTCGCTATCCCTGTGCTTAAGCCACTGCCTCTCCTTATTGCACAAATAACTGTGATGACCCTTTGATTAACTCCACTTCCCTTCTTCCAACTCTTCTGTCTTAGGAGAGAGGGACATGTTTTTATTTGTTTTAAGAATGAACAGGTGACCCTAACTGCGAAGACCCTAAAGGCCACTACCCTTTTCCAGTCTGAGGGCACACAAGAACAGGGAAGGCCAAACAGTTTCTTCAATTTATGCTATCATTAACTCCCACACCGATTATTTTTGGATGCCTTCCTAGAAAACTGCCTCTCCCCATTTTCGGAGGCAAGTGAAGTCTGGACCTTACTATTCAGATGTGATTGGGGAAACATTTCTGCAAGGACAAAATGTGCCATTTCTACTTCCTTTACCCAGAATAAAAGAGTGTTATGGCAATTAAAATCAATCTTACCAGCCTTAAGTCAAGATTACTGGGACTGGAGCCATTATATTCAGTCCGTCTGTAGGGTATATATTTTTTATTTTTATATACAAAATATACATACACACACAAGAAGTAACAATATGGAACAGGTTGGAATGGTGGCAGCACAACATACGTGGGACTTGGGCCAGAAGTGGCCTCAATTTATTCTCTCCCCAGCTTAGCAAAGAGTGACTGGAAAGCATGAAGGTGTCATTCTTGCTATCTGTAAGGGAAGGGTAACAGCTGCATAAACTCATCTAGCAATTCTTTCCAGATAAGTCCATACAACTGCTTAGCAAAGGGTCCTCAGAAAACCGAGCTTTCTAGTCTCCCCACTAGACAGAGAGAGGAAATGTACAGATATGACTTTCCAGTTAAAAAAGAGAATTGGGAGTTATCAGGAGTCAGTTTCTTGTCTCAACTCTTCTACATGACCTTGACCATATCATAACACATTTCTGTACCTCAATTTCCCCATCAGTAAAATGAAGAAAACAATACTCACCTGCCTTTGGGCCGCTGTCAGGTTTAATTTATTAATATGTATAAAGAGCTCTGAATCCCTTAAAAAGTGGTACAACATATAACTGTAAAATATTATTTATTAATTTGAGGAAATAAAGACATGTGGGGTGGATTGCATCTATGCTTATTACAGCTGGATAGGAGACTAAAACCCTATCTGCAAATCTAACAGCAAACAAAACAAACAAACAAAAATCAGTAACTCATAAATATGACTGTAGAGATACTGAATTACTATGAGATCACTTTGCCAGTTATTGAAAACTAAACAGCATGGCTAGTCTATCTAATAAACATGGATTTTTACATTCAATAGTATTAAGAAGTGTATTTGGGCTACTACACCATAAACACCTTGGTTCAGCAGAGGTCAACATAAAACAGAGTGGCAATCTATAGTGATTTGACCTCTGAAACCTGGATAAAACTTAATTCCCTAATTCTCAATTTTCAATACTTAAGCCACTCAATGATTACTGGAATAAGAAAAGCAGCTTTGATGTTCAAATGGTAAGCTATAGGCCCATCCAGAAATTACAGCACAGTGATACACAACAATAACAATACTGTTCTCTAATGCCTTCCATCAGATGATCTTTATGAATCTTACAAACACTATGAATGAAGCCTCACATACATCCCTAGTAGTATCATAAATCCCATTTTCTAGATGGGAAAATTGAATCACAAAGCAGTGAAGTGACTTGCAGAAGGCCCACACAACAACTCTGTGGAAGACCTAGCAAAAGAACATAAAGCTGCCTACTCCCAGTTCTGAGCCTTAACCACAAAGATGTCCGTACTACCATCACAAAAAAGACCTGGAGACTTTGATCCCAATCTTTTAACCTGAGTGTCTAAATTCCACAATGATATAGTCAGACTTGTCATGTAGTACCTATATGGGACATTTAGTCTGTTTTATTAAGGTACATTTCTTTTTTTGTTGAAGCACATAATTTATGAGACACCTAAAGGCCTTTGGGAATCTGATGCAATAAAAAATTACCATCATCATTTATCTTGGACAGATAAAGGCCTAAGTCAACACTACTGAGTAAGGCAAGGCCACTTACAGGCCAGAGAGCGAAAGCGGGCAGCTATCCTGGGGCCCAACAATTTTAAAGGGTTTAGGGCTCCTGGTTGCCACCTATGTTACCTCAGCAGCATCAGCTCCTGGCACCTCAGACCCATTAAATCCCCACTGAAGCCCCACATGGTGCAGTCCCAGCAGCACTGAGGGCTGGCTGGAAGAGGCTAACCCTAGCCCCACCCCTTTTGCCTGATGCCTGTCCCTTCCAAAGGGCCTGGAGCCAAACTTTCACTACCATCTTGCTCAGTGCCAGGTGAAGTCTCTCACCAGCCTTGCTACTGGGACTCAAAACTGTGGCTGCATGAAGTCTAAATAACCATAAGCCAGATTTACAGACAGGCTCATGGAACATTAAAGAAAAGGAATTAAAAGAAGAAGCAAAATAAACATACAATCCTTTATCTGAACTCATTGAACTTTGGAGATCTAAAAAAACTGAGAGCCAGACATAAACTATCCTCAGTTTTGCTTTTCCAAAACAAGTCCTAAATCTGTCCTCCTCTACGCATGAAGTACTGATGGGCCTGAACCAGAACCTTGGATCCTAATTTTCTCAAGCTTTGGGGAAGTTTTAAGCCCAGAACCAAACTTCGCAGCTCACATTTATTTCTGCTCAAATGTATTTGATTCTATTTCTTTTCAGAGAAAAAACAAAACTTTTTCTCTGAATATTTTTTCTTGGTAAAGTGGCAGATTTCTCATCTTTCCCAATGGAGACTATTCCAAATGCACAGCTGGGAGGATAAAAACTTGGGATCCCTTCTTCCCTAAATATAAAAAGGATTTACATGCATGAATTCCAGTAGAATTAGTAGGAGTGCTCTGAGGAAATCTTCCATGTATTGAAATGAGAATATGACCCAGAGTTTAAACAAACTGAAAGTTCAGACATCTGGGGCCCCCTGCCATGAAGAAAAACAAAGAAGTAGAGAATGTAACAGAGCTCAGATTCATAGTAAAAGGACATTTAGCCTGGCAAATCCAAATCTCCTTGATCCAGCAGCAGAAACAATTTCAGGCTAGACTTTTAGGAGGATTTGCTTTTAGTTATGTGTTATTGAAACATTTGGGAAACAAAGCTATGTAAACTGAACAGATGTATATTGAAGAGCAGTATCAACCCATTTTTTTCTATTTTATTTTAAATATAGCAGAGGTAGGACAATTATTTCCCATCACTATGGGTATGTCTACACTACATGGCTCCGTCGACGGAGCCATGTAGATGAGCTTTGTAGACATAGCAAAATGAAGTGGCGATTTAAATAATCGCCACTTCATTTGCATCAAAATGGCTGCCGCGCTGTGCCGATCAGCTGTTTGTCAGCACAGCGCAGTAGTCTGGACACTCGACGGTCGACATCAAAAGCTTTTGTCGACCGCCCCGGTAAACCTCATCCCATGAGGCATAATGGGGTGGTCGACAAAGGCTTTTGATGTCGACCGCCGAGTGTCCAGACTACCGTGCTGTGCTGACAAAGAGCTGATCGGCACAGCGCGGCAGCCATTTTGATGTAAATAAAGTGGCGATTATTTAAATCGCCGCTTCATTTTGCTATGTCTACAAAGCTCATCTACATGGCTCCGTCGACGGAGCCATGTAGTGTAGACATACCCTTTGTTACAGCCCTGTCATCTCAGCTTACACTCTACTCCTAAGTACTAGTTCAGGTTGAATTGTAGGGAAAGGATTATAGGGATGTATACGCCACATAAATTTAATACCTCTTGAGATTATTAAAATATTTAGGTTAACTGTAAGTTCTGTTGGCTTGTTTATTAGAGGGCATTAGGAATCTCTCTCATTTCATTTATTAGAGAGATAACACACAAGAATAGATAGTTTGTGGTATGTACAAATGGTGATGCATCTGTGGGGTTCAGCAGTGCATTCTGTGCCTAAAGGGAAACCCTATGTAGTGCTAAATTACATCAATATCATCTTGATTCCTGACAGACTTGTGAAGCAACTTAAACACTATATCAAAGAGCAGAGGAGTAAAAGAATAACTCTATAATATATTGCACCTGTTTTAGCTTCTAATAATTTGGCCATTTACAGTATTTACTGGGCTACTTACAGGGAGGCCAGGTCCAAACTGTATAAACTCCAAACCAAAATACTATTCAAATACCAAATGACATGCCACTCAACCCTGTCAAATGCCTTACATGCATTCATGGATCTAAAAGATCTATCTTTGCCAGGCAAATCATGACATTTAGGTTGTCACTAGAGCCCAACAAGAACTTGTAGCATCTTTTATATGAGAAAAAATATGAGAAATTTAGAATTTACGGAGGAATTTAGTGCATTAATTCCAGTGTCCCAGACAAATTCCAATCTGGGTAATTAAATTTTATGTATGTATGTCTAATTTCAACTGGGCATAAGATTCTTCGCTTTCTGTCTTAAGCTACTGAGCAGTGTTGCTGCTAAACAGCAGCTGCATTTTACCCCAGAATGGAGAATTTTTATAGTGGATGATAAGATGCTTGCATGGTTTGTGTAGAAATTGAAAACTTATATCATAAAATACTTATACATATACTTAACTTTAATTGTTCAAGCAATCCCACTGAATGTCATTCAGTTCAATGGGGCTATTCATATGCACAAAGTGCATGCACAGATAAATGTAGGCTCTGGGGCTAAATTTGTAAAGTGGAAATATTTGAGATCAAGGTAGATATAGAAATGCAAAATATTACAACAGTGAATATGTTTAAAAAGTTTAATTACTTTGATTTTTAATACACACCTAGTCAGTGCTGTGAACATATTACAATATTTATAAATACAATTCACAAAAATAAATGGACCCTCCCAATCAGATCACTTAAAACAAAGCTCTTTTTCCCTGGCTACTGATGTATTACAAAAGGTAGTGTCCATTACATAATCTTTACTAGTCTAGTTGATACATATCGAGGCTAGGCAAGGCAGAAAGGCAGAAAGAAAGAAAAGTTAACGTGGTTATAGACATCACATACAATATTCCATTGCCTCTGATTTGAGAACGTGAATACAGAAAGGCATCAGGGAAAGCCTGCTCAGTGATACTCAATCCACCACACTTCAAGCTGTCCTAATACAACACTAAAGAAGCACACTGGTGACTTGTATAACTTGCAAAGAGAAATAGTTATTTTAGTAACCACAGCAGAGTTCTAGACGATGTTTCATTTCTATAAACCAGAACCAGATATAAAAGACTCCAGCAAGAATTTTCTGGGAGCACAGGGGTCATTAGATTTAGGTGAAGTGTCTCTAGAAACTGGTAATACAAATAATCTAAGGCCCTACCAAATTCATAATCCATTTTGGTCAAGATTTTTAAAAAATGATACATTTAATTATTTCCGCTATTTAAATCTGCAATGTCTGCAGGGGTCCTGACCCACACAGGAATTATGGGGATAAAAAGATTATTTTGTGTGTGTGTGTGTGTGTGTGTGTGTGTGTGTGTGTGTGTGTGTGTGTGTGGGGGGTAGTAGTGCTGCCTTTACTTCTTCACTGCTGCTGGTGGTGATGCTGCTTTCAGAACTAGGCAGCTGAAGAGTGGCGGCCAGATTTCACTGTCCATGATACATTTTTCATGGCCGTGATTTTGGTAGGGCCATACAAATAATCCAGGGGTTGAGATCTGTACTAACTTTAGAACGTTGTCATGTAGCAAAGAACAAAATATATTTTGCTCAGTATGGTGGCCAGAAAGCCAAATGGCGATTTCTTAAATCTATTTCACAACCATATGTCATTCTTCATTTGATCTTTTCCTTGGTCTTGCAAAACACTTACAAATCATGAGCTAACCAGGAAATTCAGAAGCCTGAGTACTGAAAAAAAAATCAACCCCCCTGTACTAATAATGAGCAGATGGCACCATTTCTCTGTGTCACAATTCACACATGGTAAGAATATTAGTATTTTCAAGAGCTACATTGATATACCATCCTAGGATCCTGAAGCTCTTTAAAACCATGCATGTATCACCCCAAACACATGTGAGGCAGGTATTTTTATTCCCCTTTTACAGATGTGGGAACTGAGACACAGAAGATTACTCCCAAATATCATGATGTTTATAAATATGAAAAATAAATAATAAACAGAGTTACTTGTTTGATGTTTCCCAACAGGTTCAGGTGAGAGACAGAAATGGAAGCCTTTTGTTTTTATTCTTAGCACAGTGCTTTCATCACTAGACCATGCTTCCTCACATGCCTAATTTAAGAGTATCATCTTTCATGTTGTGAATGAACACAGGACCTAAGCAATGACAATGCTGACATAGGGTGGTTCTTGATGCACGTTACCAACATTGAGAGTGCAGGTCTCTGTAAGCATCCTAAACATCAAAATTTTCTGTGTCAGCTTCACTTTTAGGGCAAGATTTTGTAAGCAGGCTCTATTTGTGCATGTATCACTTTGTCCATCCAGTCACTTATACATACACGGATGAAATAGACATGTTCAAAACCATTTGCACAACCATTAGCATATGTGCACACAAGTGACTGTATGCCAGAAAAAAAACCCTGTGTGTGTACAAATGCCATGTTTTAGAAATGTGGTTCTTAATGGCTTTGTATACAATCTGCAAGATTTTATCGCTCCAACATTACCACATGGTCCCTTCTTGATTGAGAAGCCCTTTAACTTGATTTCCAGCAAGAGACTGAAAACAATTTCTATTCTCTTTTCCTATACAATGACAGAGTATGAGAGTCATCAAAGAGTGTTTATTTGTCCCTCTACTTCTCCATTTTACATTTGTCTGCACACTAGACTTTCAGTCAAGACCTTTAAACTCATTTCATTTGTGATCCACAGCAGATGCGAATTTAATTATGCATTATATTAGTCCTCTGGTCTGATTAAAGCCTCCATATCATCTCCCTCCCCCCCCCCCCTTAATCTCTGAATTCTGTTATGTGGAAGATGCCAACTTTACAGCAGATAGTTCTGAAAAGGAGGCAATTAAAAAAACACAGTACTTCAGAAATTTAAACAACAGGCCTGTGATCAAAATAATTCATAAAGGGAAGGATTTTATGAAGTAATTTCACGAGCACACAATGCTTTTTTTTTGCTTTGTTTTTTAAATAAATCTGTCAGTACACATGCCAAGGCAACACATCTGAATACAATATCAATGGACACACCCTGAAACAATGCAAATGGGCTGTTCTAGAGCTGCAACAAAAACTAGAAGCTGCCCTTTCCTCCTTCTCTCTTAAAATGATTTTTACTTTTTTTTTTTAGTTTTGGATATTAGATAAAGCATTTATTTTCCTCTTTTATCAGTGCTTCCTTTCCTCTCCCCTCACAAAACACATGATCCAATGGATTTTTTTTCTCCTAGTGACGGTAAGTGTATCTTTAAAAAAAAAAAAACCACAAAGAGATCTAACTTATAATGAATCCCTCTGGCATAAGGAAGCCTGTTCTAATCTCCCTTTATTGGGCTTGAGTGATAGTTTTGCTCAACCACTATTGACAGGGCCGTCCTGTTTCTCAGGCTTTCGTTTTCCCTGAGTTGGAAAAAGGATACAGTGCATTTTCACATTCTTTAAATCTGCAGTTGTTTTTATATAAGAAGTAATTTGCTTGGGTCACATCAGGTCAAACGGGAAGCCTGCCCAGCTCTTGGTTTTAAAGGAAAAACATACAGAAAGACACAAAAACACAGCAGTTTCCTTCATTAAATTCCACTCTACCTGCCATGGGCTTTCAGCCACAATGGAATTTCCCACCCTGGCTGAGCACAGCTCAACTTTTATTTTTAGTTTTTAAAAAATCTTATTTCAAGTGAACTTTGAGGTAAAGGTTATTATAGTCTAGCGTAACTGTCCTTTTAAAGAAATAAATAAAATAAAAAAGAACTACAGATGTGGGGCCAGATTCTGGTCTCTTTTACGTTGGTGTAAATCAGAAGGTTTTGCCTGAATAAGGACTGAGAACTACTGGATGTGGCCTTTAAACAATCTTTTGGATGTGTATAAAGACTTCCATCCAGGGAGCTCAAAGCATTTATTTACTACTCTGGACAGTAGTTTGAAGCAGCTTGAGGAGTATGATAGCAGAGAAGATTCTCATCTGCACTGTCCCATCCTCATTAATCTGGAGAACAAGTTTGGTTTTTTTTTTTTAAACTAGATTTTCCTTTTCAAACCAAACTGTGGCTAGCAGGCTTCCTGACCTTTCTCTCTCCACAGTCACATAGTCTATCTCCTCTGTTTTCCTCTTTCACCTGAATTCCTGTGCCCTTCTAGCTAATTCTTCTATTGTCTTCTTTGACATAAATTTCCTTACCTAGCATGTCATTTTCCTCTGGCTATTACAAGCCCTCACCCCAGTTCCTCTTTAAATTTGTTTGCTGAAGCGTTTGTTCCTTCAGCATTGCAAAACATTCATAAACTGGAGATTAGTTCACTTTGTCTGGCTTCCAAAGCCATTTGCTGCTTGAGACCATTTCATGAGCTTGTCTACTCATGTGGATAAACAAAAAAACTCAGTTATAATGTGAATTAGGAAGGGGAAACAGCAGTTACATAGAACAAATACCAGTGAGGGTGAAATTAGAGACAATTACAGGTTTTATTGGTGCTATCGCCCCTGAATAGAGCTGCTTGAGCTATTCTACACAGGCTCATCTGCAGGTAGCAGAATTTTGCAAGTTAAGAGGATATTTCTTCCCAGCAGAATTGAGTGACCTACCCTAACATTTTGCTTGTGATTTTACTGCTTCTGCTAACTCTATGCTAAATAACCCCTCGAGTCACAACCTTGTGTCCAGATGATTAATCGGAACATTTTTGCAGCTCCCCAGAGCAGCACATTATCTCCTCAAAAGCTTTGAAAAACCTAGGATTTTACACTACTGTCTGGTTTGCAGATGTACTTACTCCACAGAGGTAACACATCTTCCTTCAAAGCAAGGGCCAGTACTATCTGAATTCAAATTCTCAGACTTCAGATAGAATATGCTTGTGCCCTGAATTAGGGAACTAGGGGCTGACTGATGAGACAGATACAATATCAGAATTCAGAATTGAATACAAGTCTCCATATGTCCTAAGGTCTCCACACCTACCTGCTCATCCTACCTATTGCAGACTTGTAAAAGATAAGAAACTTGGGTTTCCTTCATCCAAGTATTGCTCACTTGTGTATTCAGATAAGTGACTTGCAGATGTATGATGCCTACTAAGGCACCAGCAGCTATTTCTGTTTATCATCTATAGAGTTAAGAAGCATAAATCAATTTATTGTTTTTAAAACTAAGCCAGGATGAAAATTTTATAAGTGACCCAGTTTAGTAACTGTTGCTTTCGGAGTCCAAAGGAAACTCTTTGGTCCTGGCAGCCAATGATAGATTTCTAAATTTTGACCATGTTGATTGTTTGCAGCTTGAAAAGATGGCCAGAAACAGGAAAGGAGGTTTAAAGGAGAAACAACAGTTGGAGATGGAAACAACGTAATTGTCTAAATTCAACAATATAAGGCCAGCAAGATGGGTTGCTCTCCCAAGCCATTCCAGCCAAAAGTAATTAATGACAGAGGGTTCTCAGAGTACCTTATAAAATCCGAGTCATCCTCACACACCCTAGAAGGTTCTCTGAAACCCTATTTATGTAGATATCTAAGTATGCAACACACTGTGCCCTATTTCTGCAGTTTAAATGCCAGCGGTCTGAGTCTCCTCTCACATAAGTTTACAATGGTACAACTCTACAGACTTCAGGCTTCTGACTCACACCAATGTGAGCGAGAGGAGACTAAGTAGCTGCAAACATAAGTGTACATTTTAAGATGAAGTGCAAGGAATTAAAGGCACACTGCATTTTCAAATATGATGAAAATTTACAGATGCTGTGACCAGTTCATCACTGACTGATAAGTGAAAAGGGGGCAAAGCTATACCACCAGATGTGCAGGTAAAGTCTTTAAAAAATGTGTAGGTGCAACTTCTCTGACAGTCAAGTAACTTTAGCAGACTTGAACCCCACAATCGAATAAAAATAAATGTCTTATAATTTTACAAATGGCAGCAGAAATGCCTCTCATTACACATATTAGCAGATAAAATGCCTCTAAGGAACTGGGTTATAAGGGGGATCCTTACAAATCAAAACAGGTTCACGGAACACCTCAGGAACATAATCGCTACATTCATTTTCTATACCAGGCATAACTGTCATAAGACATAATTATACTGTATAAGTTCTAGGAGCTAGGGACAGATTCACAGTTACCACTCTAGTACAAGTACTTGGTCTCCCCTGCACCCCAAGACCATCTCCACCTGGATGAGACAGTTGACAGCTCACTGCCTGTCTCTGCTTCTGTCAGTCAGGAAACCATAGTTCTGGAAACAGTAATCAGGGAACATCATGAACTCCATTGGCTTAGCTTAATCTAGTCCCCACACTTCCCTGTGATACCTGGAATCCTCTTGTGGCCAAGCAATATCCAAGTATCTTTTGGGAGCAATATACTGTAACTTTTAGCTCAGAGTACTGCTAAACCAACTGCCTTTCAGCTCCAGGCCCAGGCTTCTGAAATCCCTAGCCAGACACGACCCTGGTGGTAGAGGTGGTAAGGGTGCATTGTGTCAAGCAGCAGAAAAAACTTCCTTATTTCAAGGGTCACCTGTTTCTCCCTCCATAGAATACCATACTGACATGATCCCAGAGCTGCTATACCTAATTAGGACACCACAGATATTCACCAGGGTGCATCTCCTGTGAGCCTGCAATCTAGTCAGGAACTGGCCAGGGGACGACCAGCTTACAAAGATGGCACACTTCATTCCCTGTGCATAGCTGCCCACCACTGAGGACACTGCCTTTTCTCTTCATCTCTCATGTTTTCTGCCTCCATGTCCTCCCAGACACATTACTTCAGATCAAAGAGCCCAGCTTATGTTACAGTTTTGGACATTATTAATGGTGCATCTCCATACCTCAATCTCATATCATCCTCAAAAGACAGTCAATCAGAAAGAGCGAACTAGGCACTAGAGTAGTACTTGCAATGCTTCACAAACTTCCACCAACATTTGTCCTTCAGTGTTCTATACATGGAATTTGCATATAATAACATGGACCAGGCTTCGACATGGCTTAGCCTGGTTTTTTTTGTCACTAGCTACTGTTTTCATCCCCATTTTCATCTTGCTCTTCTCCCTGCAGCGTCACAACTGATTCAGCACATCCAACAAATCCAAGAGAAGCTAGCAGAATATCTTGAAGCAGCTAAGCAGGCACATGCCATTAACAGGAAGGTTTCATTTTCACTCAGAGCCACCTGACCTTGCCATGCTGCCTTGCCTGACTCTGTTAGATGCCTTGCTGTACCTTTCCCTGTTCTAGCTTTCCCAATAATCAGGCCTCTTATGCAAACTCTAACTGATTTGGACAACCTTTTGACCTGCCTGACTTCCAGGCATTACAAAAATGCTCGGCCATGTACATTTTGAATATCATTTATTGTTTAATGTTTTTTATAATGCCCAATAATGTGATAGGCTCTTAAACCAAAGTAAGCAAATGCTACTAGTAAATCCCTGCCCCTAAGGGTTTATAATTTGGATATTTATGATGAAATTCTGAGCCTGCTGAATTCAACAAAAAAATTGCCATTGACTTCAATAGGGTCAGGATTTCATCCTTACAATCTACTCACATTATAAATAACTACAGTATCATAGTACCTAGAGAACTGAGCTAAATACAGTGGAAAGGGATACAAGTGATAAGTTATTTACATATATGGGCCAAAATCTGCTTCATTAATTAGTTCCATGAAGTCAATGGGACTTACTTGCTTCAATAAAGCAAACAGGATTTGGCTCTATAATAGGAGCTTGGGGGATGCTCACTCATATAAATATTTGAAGGTTCTGTAAAAACTAAATATGTAGCAAGAGGCTGATTTAGTATATCTGGTGACTTGTAATTTAGGTGGGGAGTAGACACAGGCTTTCAAACAAAATTTCTTCTCAGTCACCACCTTTGAAAATAATGCAATTTTCTTTCCAGAAGCACTTAGTTGAATTTCTAATATATGTATAACTTGGCCAAAATGACTGCAAACATCTTCAATTCCTGCATCAGAAGAGGGCGATTTAAGGAACTAGTCAGATACAGTGCTACAGATACCATGGTGAGATAGGTGTCTTTAGAAATACCCATAATAGAATCAAAGGCTTCAATGAGATTTTCCTTGCTTTAATCGTTTTGAGCTAGAACTTCAGCATTCTTTTATGAATAATAGAAAATACACACTGCACTTTTATAACATCTTTCATCGGAGGATCTCATAACTTAATTAAGAGGGACACTGTCAAGTTACAAATCATATATTTTTATTAAGCAATTTCCTTACCTGTATTACTAATAAGGCTTGGGGGTATTAAGGTAAAACTAACTTAATATTCCTCTATTATTAAGTTTTGAGGCTGATTTATTTTTTACATGCTGCTTATCTTGGGAAATGAAAATTGGTTTCTCAGCTTTATTTTTGTTTCTAATCAGTTTCAGTTGGAGATTTTCCTATGCAAGAACAATGTATTTCCTTTGAGATTGAAAAAACAATGAAAGGAAATATTTAAATCCAAAAACAAACAAAAAAATCCTATTTCTATGTATATTTTAAAAAATAAATAAAATATTTCTATTAATACGAGATCTGTAAGGCACTTAATAAAGCCTAGATTTAAAGCCTAGCCTCTGTTTGCCAGAATCAGGGAATGAATGATAGGGTATGGATCATTTGATGATTACCTGTTTTGTTCATTCCCTCTGGAGCAACTAGTATTGTCCACTGTTGGAAGACAGAATACTAGGCTAAATGGACCCTTGATCTCACCCAGTATGGCCATTCTTATTGTGGTGCAAAGCTATCTAACACTGAGTTCCTGTTAGCCTGAATGCCACCATGAAAAAGGTGAGAACTATTGGTCTTGTAATGCTTAGTTATAAGCATACAGAAATTTGGCTTGTCAGGAGAGAAGGATGGCACATTTAAGAAATTTACTTGGCTTAGTCAGCGTCTGCTCAGAGCTGAAGAAATGTCTAGTTAGCTCACAACAGGCATGCATGGAGGCTTAGCATAATTATTAATTACCATTATTTATATACTGATACTATCTCAATAGTCACTCCCATACTAGTCACATAATTAGATTGTAAAATACTTGGGATAAGGATTGAGTTTTCCTTGTGTGTGCACAGAACCTACAACACTGTTGGCATACCAGAATACAAACAATTAAAATAGTAACAGCAACTATTACAGTACCTATTCTTACAACTTCCCCTTACCACGTGTGTAAACTGAGACACAGAGAAGTTAAATAAGTCACAGAGCATGTCAATGGTAGAACCAAGAATAGACTCTTAACTCCCACTCCACTAACTACTGACTAGCTCATTCTGTATCTCACTTCCATTTCAGTGTATTTTATATCAAGAACAGGAAAGTATTCTTCGCTTCACACTGCTGGCAGCTGAAATTGCAAAAAACCAGTTTTTTACTTCAAGCAACTCTCTTCACTCAGCATGATGTTTCCTCTTTCTCTCCCTTTCCCTTGGTGGAATAATCAGCAAAACAGTAATTTACTTATGTGATTGTAGAGATCCTGCTTCACAAGCAAGAAGTTTTACCTTTTGGTTTGCTTTTTCCTGGTCCACTGCTCAGATGATCCCAGGGGACATAATGTCAGCTACTAAACTTTTTAAACAGGTGGAGGTTGAAATGGGAAGCAGGTCAGGGAGTCAAACAGCAGTGAGTCAGCTCAGCCTGCTGTTTAAAAAGAAAACTGCAATAAGACTGAAAATAATATATAAAAATAATCAAACAAACAGCTAATAGGAATCTCAGGAGTCGGTCAGAAGCAACACAAGTGCACTAATGGCAACTTTGAAACGTGATGATACAGCCTGATATTAAAAATAGAATCTGACACAGTTGTGCAGATGAATATTTTATATAAGAAATGTTAGTTTTCTATAGGCTTCCTATAAAATTTTTTTGGTACACATCTGCAAACATTTTCTTGCTACATGTCTAGTGTTCATCCACAGTTTAGTAGCCCAAGATAACATGATGTCAGGCCAAGGACTATCTCCTTATAAGAGTGAAAACATTTGCAAGACACAAAAGATCTGAATCGAGCAAACTTGGTATTATTCTATCTAAAAAATATGCTTTCTTTAATAAACACATGGGCTATCAAAAGCTGTCTTTTGGTTGGCTGACTGGACTTGTAAGCTATAGACATATGTGATCATTTATTTGGTAATTTCTCACTTACTGTAAGAACACTGAAATCAGTCTTTTATTATTCCATGTCACATTATCATAGGGAAGTGTCAGTTTTCCATAGCTATAACCTTTTTTTTTTATCGTTTGTACCTATTCCAGAATCAGAACATAATGTGTAAAACCCTAAATCTACATCCAACTGTGACACAAACTGACTGTGTGACACTGGTCTAGACTTTCAACTGCTTTGTGCCTCAGTTTCTTCATTTGTAAACCATCTGGAATACCTGTTCAGAGAGTGCTTGAGTAGTGCACAGTTTTATAACTGTTAACCATATTTATCTTGATAGACCTATTCAATGAACTCTAGATAGTTATGGATGAAATGATCCATTTCAAAATCCTAAGAAATATATTGATTAATTCAATCTGGAATCCAGAGACAATCATTTGGTAAGCTAAAGCGAGTAGGAATACTTATTTATAACTATTTTCACTGCTCATTAAATGGATCCTTTCAGTGATCAGTTGTATGTATGTATTATATCCACAAAATATAACCTAAAGGATGAGATAGCACTTGGCAAGTATATCGTAACATAATTTTTAAATGTCATTCTCAGGATATCTGAGAATATTCTGCTTTTTTTAAAAGGCCAGTATTGAAAGCAGAATACGGATTTACAGACATACTAGTACGGTAAATCCTACTGGCCATATTCTGTCCCTAGTTTTTAATGTGTGCTACATGCCACATGGCAGTTTAGGACCTATCTTCCTATATGCTCGTTGGGGGCAGGGATTGTCATTTTGTTCAGTGCCAAACACAATAGGTACTGGTCCATGACTAGGGCTTTTAGTCACTATGAAAGTAATACAAATAATTAGCAAAACCAGTACTGACACCAGTACAGAAAAAGGCAGCTACTTGCACCCATTTACAAAGGAGTTTTACACAGACTTTGAAGTCTGATATCCTTATCTCAGGGACAGCTGTAACACACAGTGAATATGCTCATTACATAGTATCCTGTATTGCCATAAAGATGAGCCACAACACAGGTTTTATCCAGTGCCCCCATTCCTTTTAACATAAAGGTCAGGATTTTCAAGATGACTATTATCCTGAAATAATCCTGTTAGAACACTGCATGAGGACATTTATTATGTGTGTCCCCTTTAAACAGAGGTAACAAAATATAGGTAGATGATTTTACTTTGTAGAGTTGAGAGCTCATATTGCTTTAAAAAACTACTCAGCTCCACAGCATATACTAAGAAATACAGTAAACAAAATGGTACTGTATGGGCTGGCTACTGACAGAATAAAGGAAGGGCATCTTTTCCACATCACTGTCTCCCTTGCCCATTCTTTCTCATGTGTGTTCATTCTCTAATCCACCCACACATTGGCTCGTTTAGTCTTTCCTGTATGCTCTCGATCACTCTTACATTCATTCAGGCTCTCCTTCCATCACCCAGGCATCCACTCATTTGTTATAACACATTCATTCACTCTCCCTCACCCAGCTACACTCACCTTCACCCAAACACATGCAGGGTCAGGGTGAGTCTCAGTGTACGTCTACACTGCACAGCTATTTCGAAATAAACTATTCCAGAATAGTTATTCTGAACTAGCTTATTTCAAAATAGCATGTCTACACTGCAGGGAAGCCTCAAAATTAGTCCGAGGCAGGCTTCCCTAATGTAGACGTGCTATCTCGATTTACAGCCCCAGGAGGAATAACTTAGAATGGCCCTGGTGAGGGGCTATTTTGAAATAGCAGCAGTGGAACATCTACACACGCCTTATTTCAAATAGCTATTTCGGAATAGGCATTATTCCTTGTGGAATGAGATTTACAGAAGTCGGAATAAGCCATCCTTATTGCTATGTAGACACTCACATTGTTATTTCGAAATAACACTAGTTATCTCGAAATAATGGTGTAGTGTAGACGCACCTTCACGCACTCTCATCTACCAATAAACTTCCCCTTGAGCTTAGAATTCTCTGCAGGTGCCAGTGAAAGGGGTCCAGAATATCAGACACAACTGCTCTTTTAGCAGATGAGACGGTAAAGAGGAGGAGACAGGACCCTGCTTTTATAAGGGTTGACTACCAGAGGAAAGAGGACACTCCAAAGTAAAAGGGCCTCTCCTGTGTGGAAGAGTGAGAGAGCAAAAGGAGCACAGAAGAGGTTCTTGCTCTGTAAGAGGAGTCACTTCTATGGCATCTGGAGTTGAGAAAGTTGAGGGAGTGCATTAGGCTCTTTACATCAAAGAATCAGGCAGGGGAACAGTGTATGTACTACAGCTGACATCAGGTCAGCACCGCCATGTCATGTGGAAGGGGGAACAAATATTCTGGCTTAGTAGAGCAACACAGATCTGACCTCCTGAATGGGAGCACACTAGCACTCTGGTAAGTACCATTCTCCTGCCCAGGACTAGTACAAATGCTTATGCTGTCCTATCTGGCAGGGCCCCTGATGTGGATTCTGTCCATAACTATCTATGTGACCTTGCGTAGGTCACTTCACCTTACCATGCCCCAGTTTTGCCATCTGTAAAGGGGGATTATACTAATTTAGTACTTCCCTGTGTGGAAGGCTTCATTCATTAAACGCTCTAAAGTGCTTTTATATCCTCCTAAGTCTGGCATTATGTAAGTGCAAATTATTATTCTAGTTCTGAGTATGTCCAAAGCTATTTCAGGTATTACCAAAAGGCTCCACTATCAAACACTAATTGCTATCATACTGAAAAAATAATTAACAACCTACATTTTGTGGTCCATTATTTGAACCATTTGACTGATTAGTGAATTACCAGAATCTTCAAGCTGTCAAGGAAGAAACTAGAAAACATTATAAAGCAGAGCCTAGAAAGGGCGGCGGAAAAAAACCTGAGACTAAGAATGGACACTATGCAGTTCATTGCAGCAAAACAGGAGATAAGAGTCAAAGTAATCAGATGCACTGGACAAAAGATGTTCCTGGTGATGCTGTATAAAGATGATCAAAAGCGATTGTAACATGTAATCAATGGACTGATTCAAAACAACCAATAAAGTAAAAGGCTATTAAGAATGGTATATACTGCTCCCCAAAACATCATACACAACAAGATCTGCTGTCTGTAAGAGAAACAGACTGAAGTGGTCTGAGCCTAAGGCTGGGAGGCGGGGAGTTTTGGTCCTGTCCTCAATGCTGTCTGACTGTGGTTTTAGACAAATTACTTTTTGTGTCTATATCCCTGGGGATAACAACATTCATTAGTTCTAGGCCCAAATGTTAACACTGCTAGTGAACATCCCTAAATCTTAGATACATTTGGATCAGGATCCAAATTGTTGGCTGACCCCAGGATGAGCTGGACTGATACACTGTGTCCAAATAAACCTCATATTAGAGTGAACATTTGTGGATAAACTTTGTGGACCACTTATTTTCTTATCAGGGAGTACTATGAGCTTCAGTTCATTAATATCTGGAAAGTGCTTTGAGGATGAAAAAAAATCTCTGTAAAAAGTCCCAATTATTATGCATGGGAGAAACATCCAGCACACACAGTGAAACTATAAAGGAAGTGGAGCTGTGCTGGTTAAGGAATTCTGAGCCAGATCAACAGCTCTAGTGAAATGAGTTCAGCTATGCCAATTTACACAGCACAGAGTCTGGCCCTCAAGGTGCAACTGCAAATATCTGAAAAGCATAAGCTGTATTCTTTATACACATCTGTGGAACTGGGGTGTCATTGAAAGAATCTCTCCTGGTCCTGCCACTAGCAATTCCTTAAAATCCCAAAGGTGCAGAACCTTGTCCTCTTTTCCACTTTTTGTTCAACTATTCTGGTACAGACCTGCACCTGATATACTAGGCTTCCAGACACTGAGGAATTTCTTGCCCAGGCATCACATGCCCAGCTGTACCCATCAAAGAGGAGAAACTGACAGCATTGTCTGAAAGACACAGCTTGGGATAATTGCTCCTTGTAGCTCCACTGTCAGTGAATATTATCATATTCTTTTCATAGATAAGGTTACTGCACCTTTTCATATTCCCTCATGCTCATCCACATAGTAGATTTCTTTCTTTTACTGAACTGGTTCAAATGCAGCATAATGTGAGGTTCCATAGGTTTTAAAATCCTAAGAATGTCCATATGCACAGCTGCTCTCATTACTGTTTTATACAGCCTAGTTGTGATGATGTGAGGCAATGGAAAGAACACAGAAATGTATGTATTTACATGCACAAATACCTATATGGCTTAGGATGGATGTTTATCATTAATATATTACTATCAAGGCTCCCTCTAAGCTGAGTGGTAGCACAGCCCCACAGCTGCTTAATCAGTCCTGCCCAGTCAGGCAGCTGGGTGGGGCTGATGAAGTAGCTGCTGGGCTGTGCTACCACACAGCTTAGAGGGAGCCTTGGTTACTATTATCATCATTTTATAAATCTAATAATATTAGCAAACTTATAATGCATATTTAAGTATTATAAATACTATTTCTATATTTTAAATGCTTTAATGACAAAACCAATTTATAATCCAATGTTTAGCCTAACAACTGAGCCAGCAGGCCTTTGGCCATGATAATTACACATGGAAACTTGTGTAGTCACCTGGGTCAGCAGTCACAATGATTAGTGCACATTCAACAGTCCCTAAGAGCGTGGAGGGACTACTTCCAAGCATGGGTCCAAATTTCTACTTTATTCACTTGACTCATCATATTGAGTTCCTATGCCTATTTTAACTAATCACATAGACCCCATAACCATAAGCAGCTCACAGTCTGTAATGCTACATTGTATTTACCCTCACAATGATCCTATGAGGTAGGGAAGCGTTATCATCCTTCTTTTACAGACGGGGAACTGAAGTCACACAAGAAGCCTATTACAGAGAGGGGAACCAAATCCAGAACTCAAGTTTCAGACTAGTGCACTAACCTCTGGCCTTTCCTTCCTTTTTCTCAGGTATGCTCTCCAAATTCCTTAGAAGTTTGTAATTGAAATCCAGGTCCTGTTGAGGTTAACTATAAAA